>CM075348.1:132761358-134115108 GCA_037693485.1 Kitagawia praeruptora
CCCTAGGGGTTGAGAAACTTGATATGGAACGATAGTCCCAGATGTTGGAGGTACTTGCTCAGATGTCGGTAGCACTTGTTCAGTACGGGGCGGAGCAGAGCTAAGAGGTAGAGCCTCGGTAGCGATTGGCTCTGTAGTGCTTGGTGGAGTTCTTCGTGTTTGAACCATGGTTGATGTCTTGGTCCCACATACGGCGCCAAATGTTGTGGAATAAAAACTAGGTTATTAGATTGCGGCTAGGGTTTGATGTATTTAATGCTAGGGTTCATGAGCTTCGTGCTTTTATGGCTGCTTCTGCGTTCGAGACTAACGGTCCTCACAGAATGCCTACGTATCTCTGTATTAGAGAATCAAGCCAAGAAAACGTAGTTCTGAGTTGAAGGGTCTGACCCTTTATATAGGCTGAGAAGCCTCAGAATTAGGGTAGGGTTAGGAGACTTGGTGGGCAAGTCAGCCTTGAGGAAGGTTCTAGACTCCTTCCTTGTAGGAGTCAGTTTCCTTGTATGACTGTGTGGCTTGGAGGCTACTCTTTGTAAAGATAATGTCCTTATCTGACTTGTATTTCCCAGTTGTTAATTATCCCTAAATATTAATTACGAAATTAATATTTGACTAGGGTTTTTGGGCCAGCTAGTGGGCCCCACGTTTGGACCATACTAGGTCTAATTAATGCAACATTAAATGTGTCTTTAGGGCTTACTTTTAGCCCATATCAGAAACATTAAAAGTTTTGGCACCTGTTTTTTGGTACCAGTTTTTTGGTACTTCGTGAATTTACTTATTTACTCTTTGTTAAAAAGAAAATAAATATATGATATTTATACTTTTAAAACACCTATAATAAATAATAACATAATACAATTAATGGTAATTAGTCGCTTGCCTTTTTCCCATTTACTTTTAATTGAAGATATTACCTTTTATAAACACCTAAAAACATCAATGTATCTTCCAATCATTAATATTTCCTTTCAAATTAAAACACTTTACCTTTTTAATTTAAAACTAATCTTCATTAATATTTTTTTTGAACTAAAACACGTTACCTTTTTAATTTAAAACTAATTTTACAATCATTAATATATACCCGAAAATATCACACCATATTTTTCAATTGTTAATAAAATATAATAAAAATCTACATATGTTGTTTATAATAAGGAAACATTAGTATAATCCGTAAACATTTGTATATTAAAATTATATTAAATTAAAATTAATTAATAATTATATAATTTTCGAAACATTAAAAATTTTGGTATCTATTTTTTGATATATGTTTTTTGGTATTTCGTAAATTTATTTATTTACCCTTCATTATAAAGAAAAATATGTATGATATTTATACTATTAAAACACCAAAAATAAATAATAACGTAATACAATTAAAGGTAATTAGTCGATTGCCTTTTTCACATTTACTTTTAGTTGAAGATGTTACCTTTTATAAACACCTAAAAACCTCAATCATATCATATTTTTCAATCAATTCATATCTAACAATAATTAACCAAAAATAAATAATAACATGATACAATTAAAGGTAATTAGTCGATTGCCTTTTTCACATTTACTTTTAGTTGAAAATATTACCTTTTATAAACACCTAAAAACCTCAATCATATCATATTTTCCAATCAATTCATATCAAGCAATAATTAATATATACTCAAAAATATCACATCATATCATATAATCAGTAACAAAATATAATAGAAATTCGTATTATGAATAATGACCATTAAATTTTTAGGAAAAAAATCAGAATCATTAGATCTAATTATTAAATATATTATATGATTAAATTAATTTACTAAAATTTCAAGTTTCAAATTTTATCAACGACATATTTATTTTAAAATTTTATAATATAAGTTTTAAATCATGCATATCATTAACTAATTTTATATTAAATTATTAATATTAAAATTTAAAAAAATATTTTAAATAATGATTATATAAAAATATAATTATGACATAAAATAAAATTTATTACATATCAACAAAAATCCGTTCATCGCACGGGTTATAAGCTAGTATATATTATGTATGAAGGGAAGAATATCTACGTTTAGTACTTCAAAAGGAACACATGCTTTTGGTAGAACGGGTGGTATGGGCTAAAAATAAGTCCTAAAGACACATTTAATGTGTCATTAATTAAACTCAGCATGGTCCAAACATGGGACCCATTAATGAGGTCAAAAGCCCTATTTTAATATTAATTTCGTAATTAATATTAAGGGTAATAAATAGCTCAGCAATAAGAGTCAAATAAGGATATTACTCCTGCCTGACTTAGCCCCCAATGCACCTACTTCAACATGGAAACTGACTCCTACAAGGAAGGAGTCTAGAACCTTCCTCAAGGCGGTGACTTGCCCACCAAGTCTCCAAATCTTACCATAATTCTAAGGCTTCTCAGCCTATATAAAGGGTCAGACCCCTCATTCTCAGAACTACGTTTTAGGCTTAATCCTCGAATAAGGACATACAAGCCACTACGTCCTTGGTGTGCCCTTGCCGCCATAGCCCCGAGGGCATTACCAAGAACTACGTTTTTGGCTTGATTCTTGATATTCATCAAAGTACGTAGGCATCTTGTGAAGGCAGATTCAGCTACGAACACGAGAGCAGCCATTAAAGCTCGAAGCTCAACCACCCTAGTATTAATTACATACAAACCCTAACCGCAATTTAACAACCTAGTTTTTATTCCATAACATTTGGCACCGTCTGTGGGAAAAAGACGTCAACCATGGTAACCACACGAAGAACGGTACCAACCTCTAATGAGGTCTTGCCTCTAAGCTCTGCTCCGCCTGTCTCTGAACAAGTACCCCCAACAACAGGGGCGATCACTCAACCTCAAGTTTCTCAACCTCCAGGGATGAATCCCCATGCTGAGAGAACATTACATGTGGTCATCCACCCAAGTCAAGAAACCAACCCTCTTCAGATGGTGGTCTCTCCTCTGGTTAATCCTAATCATCCGTTACCACCGGGGGTACAGATCCATAATATGGATCTCCCCATGAATACCAACCCGATGTATGATCTGCCTAACTACCCTCCCATTATTCAAGGTGTTGGACCAAGTGGCCATGCCTTGCAAATCCGAGATCGAAAGTATGATGACTACTCTGGCCCCTATACTGATGATTCATCATCTGATAATAATGATCGTGATGAAGCCCCGAGGAGGCGACGTGCTAGTAGAGAACCTCGAAGGAGGACACAAACTATCCATGATGGACCCCCTTTGACAACCGCTGAGAGAATCAAGGCTCATGAAGCCGAGATCTTAAAATTGAAGGATGATATAGCAAGAGGACAAGCTAGGTTGAATCAAACTCAACCTCCTCCAACCTCAGGAAGGATTCCCATTATAGACTTAGAGAGGTCTTCAAGAAGGCAGAGAAGGGTTGACGCCCCAACTGAAAGAACAAGGGTGGAAACCCCCAAAAGCAACCCCAAGGATCTGATGCCACTTGGGGATCCTGATGATCCCATACCCCCGTTTACTAAGGAGGTGATGAATGCTCGTATCTCAAAGAAGTTCAAGATGCCGACGATTAAGGCTTATGATGGAACGGGTGATCCCGCGAACCACGTCAGGACATTCTCTAACGCACTGCTGCTGCAGCCTGCAAGTGATGCCCTAAAGTGTAGGGCGTTCCCTCAAACTCTGTCGGGCATGGCTCAAAGATGGTATAGCCGCCTACCTGCGAATTCGATTGACTCTTTTAAGGAGTTGAGGGCCACTTTTGTTAGCCAATTTATTAGCGGGAGAGTTCATCCCTCATGTATGTAGTGCAAGGGAAGAATGAAAATCTAAGGGATTACCTTAAGCGATTCACTAAGGAGACATTGAATATTTCCGACTTGGAGAATAAGGTGGCCATGATAGCCCTGGAACACGGAACCACTGATCTATTCTTTAAAAGGTCATTGGCAAATCATCCTCCTGAAAACATGGCCGAGCTCCAACGAAGGGCTGACAAGTATATCAAGGCTGAGGATAGCATGAAGAAAGAAGCCACGGGAGGCAATGGCAAGGGTAACAACGACTCCAAGAAGCGAAAGCAAGACCAGGAGTATGATGCTAGGGACAAGTATCCCCGTACTAGCAAAGACTCTGAATCACCACTAAAGAAGAATTTGGGACCAAGGTTTTCTGACTATGCAAGGTTGAACGCCCCTAGGAGCCAAATCTTGTTAGAGATCGAGAAGGATAAAGACTTTCGATGGCCGAAGCCACTCAGGGGTGACCCCTCTAAGAGGAACAAGGATCCATACTGTAGGTTCCATCGAGATGTGGGACATGATACGGATGATTGTAGGCAGTTGAAGGACGAAATTGAGTTCTTAATCCGTAAAGGAAAACTGAATAAATTCACTGAGGGTGAAGATCGTGGAACCCAAAGAAGGGATTACGACATGAGAGACATTGATAGAAGGGATAATGATCGTGATCGTAACACACAGCTCCGAGGGCCAGTTATCAACATGATTTGGGGAGGGCCAACAGCGGCTGGCACAACTCGAAACTTTCGAAAGACATATGCCAGAGAGGTGATGCACATCGTGGGAGAGGCCCCGAAGCGTGCAAAAACTGAAGTAATGGTTGGTTTTGATGACTCGGACTTGGAAGGGGTGAAGTTCCCCCATGATGACCTGTTGGTCATAACTTTTGTGATTGGAAACTCAGAGGTGAAGCGAGTCTTGATAGACAATGGAGCTTCTGTTGATATTTTGTTTCATGACGCGTTTGTGAAGATGGGGTACACTGACTCTTAGTTGACCCCAACCAACATGCCCATCTACGAGTTTAATGGAGTTGAGTCCAAAGTTGAAGGGACTATTCATTTGCCCATGACAATTGGGCAAGAACCTAAGGAGGATACTTAGATGTTGAATTTTCTAGTAATCAAGGCATCCTCAACTTATAATGCAATCCTGGGAAGGACTGGACTTCATGCGTTCAAGGCTGTTGCCACAAGTTTCCACATGAAGATAAGTTTCCAACCCGGAATGGTGTCGGAGAACAAAAAGGTGATCAAAAAATGGCCAGAAGTTGCTATGTGTCTGCATTGAGGGCTGATGGAGTCGGGGGGCAGGTACTTCCGATTGAAGACATGGATGTCCGTGGTGATGATGAACACCGAGGGAAGCCAGCAGAGGATTTGGTCCCCATACCTCTAGAGTTGGGCGACCCTGAGAAAGTTACTTATATAGGAGCTTCGCTAAAGGAACCCTTGAAGGGCAAGTTGACGGCATTCTTACAGGAGAACAGTGATGTGTTTGCCTGGACTACAGCTGATATGCCAGGGATTGATCCCCAACTCATAACTCACAAATTGAATGTTGATCCTGAACGGAATAAAACAGAAGAAGAGGAATTTTACTCCTGAAAGGCAAGAGGCCATCAAGCAAGAAGTTGACAAGCTCTTAGAAGCTGGATTTATTGAAGAAATTCAATTTCCCAAATGGTTGGCTAATCCTGTGATGTCAAGAAGGCAAATGGGAAGTGGATGATGTGTATAGACTTCACTGATTTGAATGATGCATGCCCGAAGGATTGTTTTCCCCTGCCAAGGATAGACATGTTAATATGGACATGAAATGTTGAGCTTCATGGACGGATTCTTCGACTACAATCAGATTAAGATGCACAAGGATGCCATCCCAAAGGTATCTTTCATAACTGACTTTGGCATTTTCTGCTATCTTGTTATGGCTTTTGGTCTAAAGAATGCAGGCGCTACTTACCAACGACTGTTGAATAAGATATTCGCCTATCTGATTGGAAAAACCATGGAGGTCTATGTTGATGACATGTTAGTCAAGAGCCTTTTCAAGGCAGACCACATTAAGCACCTCAGAGAGGCATTTGAAGTGCTGAGGCACCATAAGATGATGTTGAATCCAGCCAAGTGTGCTTTTGGCGTTGGATCAGGAAAGTTTTTGGGTCTAATGGTTTCAAAAAGAGGCATAGAGGCCAACCCTGACAAGATCAAAGCGATTCTGGATATGGAACCACCCCGCTCTATACGAGACGTACAGAAGTTAACGGGCCGAGTTGCAGCCCTGAGGAGATTTATCTCCAAGTCTGGTGACAAATGCTTGCCATTATTTCAAGCATTGAAGAAGGTAAAAAATTTTGAGTGGACCCCTAAGAGCCAAGAGGCCTTCGAGCAACTAAAGAAGTACATGGCTGAAGACCCGTTGTTGGCCAAACCTAGTCCCGGAGAGACTCTTTACCTATACCTGACGGTATCTGAACAAGCATTGAGTTCTGTTCTCATTCGAGAAGAGAGTAAGGTTCAAAAACCTATTTATTACATGAGCAAGGTATTACACGGGGCTGAGTTGAATTACTCTCCCATTGAGAAGTTTGCTTTGGCATTGGTAACAGCCTCGAGGAAGCTGCAACCTTATTTCTGGGCACACAAGATTGAGGTCCTGACGGACCAGCAGCTGAGAACATATTGCATAGCCCGAAGGCTAATCAAGTAGGCGATAGTACTTGGAGAATTTGACATCAAGTATAAGTCTCGAACAACCATCAAGGCTCAGGCATTGGCTGACTTCGTGGTTGAATGTATCATTAACAACCAAGAAGTCGGGGGGCAGGAAATAGTGACTTCCCCTGGGAAAGAGGAAAAAGAAGAGGAACTTGTACCTGATCTGAAGGAGTATTGGGTGCTCTATTTTGATGGGGCATCAAAAACAAAATCTAGTGGTGCAGGTTTAGTCTTGCAAAGCCCTGACGGGTTCACAGTTGAATATGCTTTGAAGTTGACTTTTCCACAACCAACAACGAAGCTGAGTATGAAGCCTTGATAGCCAGTTTGGGCTTGGCCAGAATCATGAGGGTCAAGAATCTCAATGTTTGTGGGGATTCAAGACTAGTGGTATCGCAAGTGAATGGTGAATTTGGAGCCAAGGGTGCCCAGTTCTTTTGGGAGAACATCATTTGCAGATATGGATTCCCATGAATCCTTGTGACAGATAATGGGATACAATTCAACAATGAAGAGTTTAAGAAGTACTATGAGGAAAATGCTATTGAGCTTCGTTTTACTTCAGTGGCACACCCGCAAGCTAATGGACAAGCAGAGGTAGCCAATCGGATTATCCTTGATGGACTGAAGAAGAGGGTCGAACGCTCAAGAAACACTTGGGTGGATGAATTGCTGCCTATACTTTGGGCATATCGCATTACTTGTAAAGTGACACTAGTACAAAAAGGACCTAAGGCGTCGGTTTTTTGGGCCTATAGCGTCGGTTGTTTGGCGTAGTATATGCAGGGGACGCTATAGGTATAGGCCTATAGCGTCGGTTAAAATGGCGACGCTGAAGCATACTTTAGGCGTCGGTTATTTAAATGACCGACGCAAATGACCGACGCTATAGGTTTTTTTTTTTTTAAAAGCCTATAGCGTCACCCTTTCAAATGACCGATGCTATAGGTATAGCTTATAGCGTCGCCCTTTCAAATGACCGACGCTATAGATATAGCTTATAGCGTCGCCTTTTCAAATGACCGACGCTATAGGATTTTTATAGGTTTTTTTTAAAAAATCCTATAGCGTCGACCTTTCAAATGACCGACGCTATAGATCAATTTTTTTTTAACGCTATAGGATTTTTATAGGTTTTTTTTAAAAAATCCTATAGCGTCGACCTTTCAAATGACCGACGCTATAGATCAATTTTTAAAAAAAAAAAAATAATTTCAAAATTGGAACCTATTTTTTTTTTGTTTTTTTTGGGTCAGAAAATTGGAACCTGTTTTATTAATTAATACTTTTAAATACACTGATATAGCCACATCAACAAACATGAACTACAAAAAATAAAAATTATAACAAAAATTTTGATTAAAATAAATTTAAATTAAAGAATTTATGCTAGCATACAAAAAAATACACTAATGTTGTAAATGCTAAAAAAAATTCTTTCTAATTTGATTTACAAAATCAAGTTCTTCAATTTTACAAAAATTCTTTCTAATTTAACTCTGACTTGCTTTCCTGGACTCCTTTGCAGTTGCAATGGCATCCTTAGCAGCACTAGCAGAGCAGCTGCAGCTGCAGCTTTTGCTTGGCGCTCCTCTTCTTCAACTGCACCTCATACTTTTTCAAGAAACTTATCAAAGGAAGGGAACTCAAGATTATCACAAGTCTAATGCCTTACTTCTCTTCAATAATAACATGCACAGTCAAATTAATAATGGTTAATTTGAACAAGTTAATTCCTCACCAGTACCACTTTACTAAAACAGAGTTTCTGGTGAAGCATATACTAAAACAAAATTTACTTAAGGAGGATATCAGAAAAATGTATTTCCGTTTCAAATCATTATGTCCTATGCATCCAAAAGTGGAAAATCTGGATTACCAGTATACCATTTCATTTCCGTTTAAAATAATATTTCAGGAGAATAGCGATGTCGTATGCCTTACTGAACCTTATTCGCACAAATTCAAGGTTTCCACCTTGGTAATCCAGAATTTAGCATGATCAATTTCTGATCAAAATTATCAGAACGAAAAAAGTTCCAAACAACTGTAACAAGTTTACATTTTCAGATATATAACTTACATTGTTTTAGAGCTGACCAGTCTGCCATGGCTGCATTCTTTTCAGCCTGTTTCTTGTTCTTTGGTGGTTCACCAGTAAATGTTACACCTGCCAGCTCTACTGTGCATGTAAATATAGGCAAATGTCCAAGACCAGACCTAGAGGTTTTTTATGTCAGCAATGATGCTCCTACTCTCTGTGAAACTTCTTGCAAAAGATTTTTGTAGTCCCCTGTTTCATCCTGAGCATTGGCAAAGTTGATTTAAATTTTATGCATAAACCAACAAAATATAGCGACTATACTATAGTATTGCAGAATGTTATATTAACAAATTAAGGTTTCAAATTACTTGTCACGTATAATTTGCTGAGAAAACATAAATAACGAATACCAGACTGGAATAAAAAAATGATTGCAGACATGCAACTAGGTTGCTTTATTTGTTTTACAGATTATGATGCACATCTCTATTAAGTTTTTTCTAGATGACATTCACTAACTAATCTTCTTATGAGGAAAGTAGCACTATGTTTACCTTTGTTTTAACTACTGTTGAATGCCTGTGCAACACAAAGTCATTAATTTAATAGAAATCTCAGAGTAAGTGTTGCTGCAGGTTAGAAAAGGAATTTATCTATAACAAATAGATTACATAAAACATGAAAATCTAGTCTAGTAAGTGGAGACAAAAAGATTTGGAAACTATGTTACAGAATATCCAAGCTTCATTGTAGTTTTTCGATTAACACTAGCACAACCTAGTACAGAATTTTATGACATTCAAATTAATTATTATGATAACACATAAATGTATATTAACGTGTGTGTGCGGAATGCAAATTAAAAGAATTTGTGGAAAATAATATACCCAAACATAAAAATACAACTGTACAACATAAATTAAAAGAATTTGTATTGATAGCTGTATTATCATAAACATAAATAAGCTCTGGTTGGATTCGGAAACTTAAACTGAAAATGAAACTTGAAGATATTGTGTCCGAATCGGAGTATTGGGTGTTACCTGCTTTAACCACTTTAAATTTGAAGCGACTATATGATTATTGATATTGTGTCATTTGAAGATATTTGCGGAAAACATTGTCATGTCCTAAACAACAAACCTGAGACGTTAAGGGGTAGAGAAACAACACAGCATTTGAGAATAGTCCAAGCTCTATTCACATATCAAACTAACAAATGTTCTTCTCCTAAAGTAAATAACTTTAGTCGAGTTATCAGAATTATACTACACTCCACTAAAAATTTATCTTTCATACCATAAATTTTAAATCTCTCAAGAAACAAACAAACAAATACATAAGTAAAAAATTGCCTACAACAAACAAACAAGAAGTATTAGAGAAACACAGAGAGAGAGAGAGTGTGTGGGAGGGAGAGAGAGAGAGAGAGTGGGAGGGAGAGAAATATTGGTACTGAAAGTAGTCGTATGATCCGAAAGAGACAACAACCAAGAGAGTGATTAATCCATGGTAAACAAGAACCCATTGGACGCCCATTTTAACTCCTTCAATTGAATTGGGGAAACAGGTGATTGAGGAGCGTTGAGATCTGATTGTTCGTGTTGAGTTAGGATTTTATCGGAGTTGTGCTTTGTTTGTTCTTCGTTGCTCGTCGTTGTTGTGGTTGTTGCCGCAATCAATCACCCACCACAAATTCGAGAGAGACTCGAATTTGTTTGAGGGAGTAGAGAGAGATCTCGAGATATATAATTGAGAGAGAGACCACAGCCGACTTAAATTGGGAAAATTAGGGATTTTGAGAGAGAGAGAAAGAGGGAGAGACAGAGAGAAAGGGAGAGATAAAGAGATCGAGAGGGATTTTGTGCGGGTTAAAAATTTTAGCGGTCCTTTTGATTTTTCATCTGCCGCTCAGCAATCACTCTGTGCACATGACAACTGGAGCAACCCCGTTTTTGCTAGCTTACGGAGCCGAGGAAGTTGTGCCCCTAGAAATCATGCATGCATCACCTCGGGTTGAAGCATTTGAGCCTGAGACTACGAGGAAGGCATGAAACTCGCTCTTTATTTGATTGATGAAGTGTTGGATATGAAAGCTCATATTCCAATGTCAATATGAAAGCTCATATTCAATTGTGAAAGCTCGTATTCCTTTATCGATATGAAGGATCGTGATCCATTGTCGATATGAAAGGTCATTGTTCAAGATGGAAGTTGAAGTGTTGGAGCCAAGGGTGCCAAAAAAAAAAAAATTGAAAACCGGCCGACCGGGAGCCAGCCGACGGGGGCAACCGGAAGGCTTCGGCCGACCGGGGCATGGCCAACAGGTGGCTGGCCGACCGGCGCACCCGGGAGGCATCGGCCGACCGGGTTCCATGTAGAATATGAAGATTTTTTGCATCATTTCAATGTCGAATATTGATCCCGACGTCGTTTCGAATATGAAAATTGAGTTGAACCAGAATATGGATTAAGCACCGTTAGCACCGTTAGTGCCATTAGCGCCGTTTAGTGCCGTTAGCACCATTTAGTGCCGTAAGCAGCGTTTAGTGCCGTTAGTACCGTTTAGTGCCGTTGGCGTCGTCTAGCGCCATTTAGCATCGTTTGCACCGTTAGCACCATTTAGTGTCGTTAGTGCCGTAAGCACCGTTAGTGCCGTTAGTACCGTTAGTGTCGTTAGCACCGTTTAGTGCCATTAGCACCATTTAGTGCCGGTAGCGCCGTTTGGTGTCGTTAGCACCATTAGGCATCGTAGCGTCATTTAGCATTGTTTAAGTGTCGTTCAAGGTTGGTTAGTGCCGTTTAGCATCGTTTAAACATCGTCGTAAATGCGTCGGTCGCTCCACGCTTTACATCAAGACGATACCCGTGAAACACCAGTGTAAACTAAAATCCCCATACAAGGGTAGGAAAATTAAGTAGTCCCAGATAAGGGATAAAAAGGACCCCGAGTCTCGAAAAAGATAATTATAACTTCTACGAAAACCTGATCAGTTTTCCTAGAAGTTGGGGGCAAATGATATGGGCTAAAAATAAGCCCTAAAAGACACATTTAATGTGGCATTAATTAAACCCAGCATGGTCCAAACGTGGGACCCATTAATGAGGTCAAAAGCCCTATTTTAATATTAATTTCGTAATTAATATTAAGGGTAATAAATAGCTCAGCAATAAGAGTTAAATAAGGATATTACTCCTGCCTGACTTAGCCTCCAAGGCACCTACTTCAACATGGAAACTGACTCCTACAAGGAAGGAGTTTAGAACCTTCCTCAATGCGGTGACTTGCCCACCAAGTCTCCAAATCTTACCATAATTCTAAGGCTTCTCAGCCTATATAAAGCGCCAGACCCCTCATTCTCAGAACTATGTTTTAGGCTTAATCCTCGAATAAGAACATACAAGCCACTACGTCCTTGGTGTGCCCTTGCCGCCATAGTCCCGAGGGCATTACCAAGAACTACGTTTTTGGCTTGATTCTTGATATTCATCAAAGTACGTAGGCATCTTGTGAAGGCAGATTCAGCTACGAACACGAGAGCTGCCATTAAAGCTCGAAGCTCAATCACCCTAGTATTAATTACATACAAACTCTAGCCACAATTTAACAACCTAATTTTTATTCCATAACAACGGGTCAGATATCTTGTGAAGAGGTGTAGCAGATATAAAAACAATCTTATGAATGAAGCACAATGGTAAATTTTGGATTTTAGAAGAAAAATTAAATTAAAGTAGGTGTTGTTTTGGTGAGCCCATTTTATTTCTGCCACTTGCATGCACCACTCTATATATGGGTTTACTTTATACAAGAACATAGGGTGAGAGCTATCTAGCGGAAGAAAGCAATAAAGAACACAGCTGAGAAGTGATCATCACTGATCAGCAGAAGAAATCACAGCTTAGATTTTTGGTAAAAGTGTTTGTAATGTTATGTCGACATCAAAATGTGAGGTTCAAACATCTTAGAAGAAATTTGCACTATAAGCCAGCAGCGAGGGGTCACTGGCACTGCTCTGGATTAATATTATCTGGACCACAACTGTAAAACAACCCCCCACACACATGACACACTCACCCCATTTTAGGTTTTCAGCCCATCCGCACCATGTTGGACACAGGACATTCTCCGTAGCATACTAAAATTTAATTAATTAAATGAAATATGCTTGCATGTCTTATATTCAAATTAAATGTACATTCAAACACATAAAATAAGGATTACAACACTTAAAACTTAATTTAAAATAAAACCAAAATGAAAATGCAATATGCATTAATTATCATTTTAATTAATCGATCAAATTAAAACAACTTCCTCCAAGAGAATCTAAATTTCTAGGTCATAATAAAAAGATTAAAAATAAGTGAACTCATGTTGCATTTCCAGATGCATTAATTAAGTACTTGTGGACAAAAATTATTAAAATATTAAATTACACATTTCATAATTTGAAACGAAATTTGGAATAAACTATTGAAGTTAGAGAGAACTCGATCCAAATTTGGATCAAATTCTTGGAGATAATTTTAAGTGCATGAACTAATTAATACCAAATTATATAGATGTCATGATCCCTAACCCTGCTCTTGATATCCAGTCGACTTTGAAGGTTGTCAGACCAGGTAGATGAATTGGGGCTTGGGCAAGATGATACTCCTGATCAATCACAGGAGAGCTACGAGAAGAGATTCACCATGTGGATCATGGTTTAAATAGGTGACCCCCGGGACGTGGATTGAGGAGCTAACAGGGCGAGCAACTTTAAGAGACTCTTAATAAATTTCTTAAAAATATTATAAATAATAATAAGAAATGCTTATTTCAGCAATGTTCCTTATATATGTTCCTTATTATTATTATAATATTAAAGGGAAAGAAAGAAGTAGAAAAAAGAGAAAAAGAATATTAAAAAAAAAGGAGAAAAATGAATATTTTATTAATGAAAATAATATAAGAGATAACTAAGATTCCTTTATAGACAGTATCTTATTTTGGCCAAAGTTAAGTTAGTCTTGTTGGTGGGAGCAGAAGTTTTAACCTAGTAAAATCGCTAAGAGATTCCTACCTCCATTCTTCAAAATAATGTAAATAAATGGCTTTTAGAGCATCTCCAAGAGACTCTTACATTCACTCTTCAAAATAATATAAATAAATGGCTCTTAGTAAGTTATTACATTGGTTTATGTTATGCCTGAATTTGGCATAAGTCCTAAACAGGCCTAATGGGCTAAGAATATCAGTACATCTCACATAATGGGCCTAAGAATAAGGAATGGGTCATTAAAGTTCGCCATCATGAGAGGATTCATCATATTATTTTTATACAGCGGGTCGCCAGCGATCCCTAGTAGCAGGGTCGCAGTTCGCGAGATCTAGCGAGGCCTAGAGGTCTAGCGTGGCCTAGTATGTTACTATGAAGGCTTATGGTCAGGCCCAGCGAGGTCGCATAAGTAGGATATCTCCATACAGTGAGGATCGCCTCGCATGGCCAGACCCAGCGAGGTCGCATGTGAGGTCGTCCAGTCAGGTTCGCCAGTAAAGATAAATTATAACATTATACGAGCAGCAGGTTCCCCTTCATGGGTCATGGACCGAGTAAATGGGTAGAAAAATAACCCAAGGAGATGACTAGTGGATTTGGGCCAAGCCGAGCCCATAAAAACCCTAGCCCATCTAGATAACTTCTTCTCCAAGAGAACTACGTATGGCTTGATCCCTATAAATAGGGTACGTAGGCATCTTGTAAAGGATGAGAAACAGTTCACCACTGATTATCAATATACAAGAGCAGCCACATCAATAAACACAAAACCCTAATCCCAATTCTTCTTATAGCAAAATATCCGTATTTTGCCCCGTAAATCCAGCAACCTCCATAAATATTGTTATACAATATTCTCCCTATAACATTTGGCGCTAGAAGGAGGGGTAGTCATTGATTGGGAGAACGATGACTAAATCTCACAAGAAGAGGAACGGAGAGGGGGAGACCCCGGGGTCACATAGGAGGAATAAGGATGACCCCCGTAAGAAGAACCCATCAGAGAGCGAAGTGCACAGAGAAGGAATCGAGGGAGAGTTCGAGGATGAATTTGAAAAGGAGCAGACCCCCCCTGTTGTCCAACAGACAGCCTTGCCTGGCGACGTCATGTCTTTCTTGAAAGGCCTTGGCGATCAAATGATTGAGGTAAGGGCTTCGGTGGCCAAGATGGAGAAGCGACATAATTCCAGAGGCTTCAAAAGGAATACAAGGATAGGGGATCGAACTCATCAACCAGAAAGTAGCAAGGGTCCCACCAAGAATCTAGTCGGGGACTTTGATGATGTAGTAACCGATCGAACGAACCCTGATTGGGAGGAGGAAGTAGCTACGATTGATAAAGAGGGATCGAAAGCGAAGCCCGCCTCGTCAGAAGGACGGTCCGTTAGTGTCTTTGACCGTGTTGGAAAGAAACTCAGTGAGCACGATCTTCGTCTCAAGTTGGAAAAACTCAAAACTAACAGAGATGGAGGACCCAAGGATAAGAGTAAGGGCTCTCATCAACCCAAATCTCCTCGAAAAGATCGTGAGCGGTCATATCGTCGCAATGACAGACCCCCCTCTCCTCGTAGAGAGCGTGAGCGGTCCCATCATCGCGAGGACAGACCCCCTTTCAATCAAGAGCGGGAGCGATCTCAACATCGCGAAGAAGACCCTAAGAACAAGGATCGCAGGAATGACCAGGAAGAATCTAGTGCTCCAAAAAAGACTCAATCTCATCATGCAAGCACTGGAGAAAAAAAGGATGGAGACAAAGAGGCGAGAATTGGGGATTACAAGTTAGAAGATTTAAAAAAGGCATTGGATGCGATGAATGGCGAGAAGGGGATCTTCGGCAATATGGGTTCCTCCTCGCCCTTCACTCATGAAATTCGCACTGCCCCATTGCCTGCTGTGTTTCGAGGTCATCACTCTGATATGACCTATAATGGGGAGACTGATCCAGCTGAGTTCGTTATTCGATTCAACAATGAGATGGATGTATATCAGGTATCACTGCTAGCGAGGTGCAGGCTGTTTGCGGCCTCGTTAAGAGGGAGTGCCCAACAATGGTTTTCAAAGCTAGGGTCCCTAGTTGTCATTGACTCTTGGGAACAGCTCGTGGATATCTTCATTAAACAATTCCAATCTTCGATGCTCTATGCACCTCCTGTGTCCACGCTGGCAAATATAAAACAGAAAGAAGGAGAGACTCTGCATGATTATTTCAAAAGGTTCAATGCTGAAGTGCCCCGGGTTCGAGGTGCAAATGACGAGGCCGTAAAAAATTTTCTTATCGCAGGGGTAAGGGAAGGAACCAAATTCTGGGAGAAATTACAGGAGCAAACCCCTGTTACACTTTCGGAGTTGCATCGGGTCGCTGAGCCTTTTAAGCGAGTTGAGAAATCATTGGCAGATCTCAAGAAGAATGTTGGGACCAGTAGCAATGGAAGTAAGGGCAAAGGGGTAAAAAGAAGGGATTCTCGAAGCCCCAGGCGAAGACAGGATCGTAGTCCGAGCCCAAAGAGAAGGGATCGCGATTCCTCAAGGCGATCCCCACCTCGTGCTCGTCCGGCTAGGGATGAAGACAAATTTGTTCCCTTAGTGGCTTCAGTTGATCATATTTATGCTGTCAACGCAAATAAAGGAATGTTCACGAAACCCCGTGCTATGGGTCCACAAGGGACATGGAACAATGCAAAGTATTGTGATTTTCATGAGCAGAAGGGGCATGATACAGCGGACTGTTGGCAACTTAAAGAACAAATTGATCGTTTGATTCGAGAAGGGAAGTTAACAGAATGGGCGGTCCGCGAAGTGAAAAAGCATCAAGATAGCTCAGGAAAATCAGGCATAGGGTATCATGCTGTGCCTCATGAGGGCCAAAATACAGAGCCTCGCAAGGATAGAGAAGAGCGAGGTAATAGCATCCATGTGATCATTGGAGGGCCGCATATTGGAGGAGACAGCAACAAGGCTAGAGAAAGGTATGCACGCGAGGCCAAAGAGCGACCCTTAACCAATGTGCATCATCTGCAAGAGCGACCCCCAAAGCTTTTCAAGGGGGAAGACACAAATATCATGTTTACTGAAGAGGATGCGAAGTGGGTACATCATCCTCACTCTGATGCTCTGGTGGTTCGAGTTCGTATTGGCTCACAGAATATCTACAGGGTGCTAGTGGATAATGGAAGTGCTGTGAATGTTTTGATGTATGATGTTTACAAGAAAATGGGATTTGTAGACAAAGATTTAATTCCAACAGTAGGCCACCTCTATGGATTCACTGGAGCGTCTGTTAGTGTTAAAGGGCTAATCAGGCTCCCCATCACCTTGGGGGACGAGCCCTGCATCACTACGCAGGTCGCTGATTTCATGGTCGTGGATCAACCATCTGCTTACAATGCTATTGTGGGACGTCCCATCTTGAAAGAAATGAGGGTGGTGACTTCTATCTACCACCTCTCAAAGAAATTTCCGACCCCGCATGGTGTGGGTTGTGTTAGAGGAATTCAGCACGAGTCACGAGAGTGCTATAATCAGGCCCTGAAGTCAGCAGAAAAGGGAAGAGGTTCTATGGGTGTCGAGGCATCGCAACCTTCAAATGGTTGTAACATAATTTCAATCGAGGAATTGCCTGATGATTATTTTGACAGCTTGGGCATACAGGTGGAACCAGTACCAGGGGCAATTATGATGGAAGCCTCGCAACCTGTGTTGGTTTTACAGGAAGGAATTGTTGAAGAAGCTAGCGATGAAGAGGAAAGTCCAGAGCAGGCCGCTGTGCGAGCCCGAAAGGGGAAATGGGTTCGCCAGGAAATGTCAACATTGGTAGACCTACCTAATGGTATCACAAGAGAAACAACAATTGTGAATGAGTACGGGCATGCGGGAGTCGTGATGCAAGATGAAGCAGAGTCTAGTCGGGCTCGAAATGTTGAAATTGATTTGGACCCTCGCATCCCTGAGCATGTGGAGCGAGCCGGGGCCGCAGAGGATACTATATCTGTCCTTGTTGATCCCAAGGATTCTACAAAAGTATTGAAGATAGGGTCGCAGTTGAATCCTGATCTTAGGGGAAGGCTCGTGGAGTTTCTTAAAGCTAATTTGGATGTATTTGCATGGTCTCATGAAGATATGGTAGGGATCGATCCCAATGTGATGTGTCATAGACTTAATCTTGATCCAAGCAAGAAGGGAGTGAGGCAGAAACGAAGACCAATTAGTGGAGAGCGAGCCGAGGCTCTAAAAGAAGAAGTTGACAGGCTACTCGAGGTCGGGCTCGTTAGGGAATCATTTTACCCTGACTGGCTCGCAAACCCTGTCCTAGTCAAGAAGCCAAATGGCAAGTGGAGGACATGTGTGGATTTTACTGATCTGAATAAGCATTGCCCGAAGGATAGTTTCCCTCTTCCAAGAATTGATCAATTGGTAGATGCAACAGCGGGCCACGCACTCTTAAGTTTCATGGATGCCTATTCTGGGTACAATCAGATACCCATGTATGGCCCCGACCAGGAGCACACTTCGTTTATCACAGACAGGGGACTCTATTGCTATATTGGGATGCCCTTTGGTCTCCTCAATGCAGGTGCTACTTATCAGCGGCTCGTTAACATGATGTTTGAAAGGCAAATTGGAAAGACAATGGAGGTCTATGTAGATGACATGCTTGTAAAGTCCAAGGAGGCTGGGGATCATGTAGCCCACCTCGCGGAAATGTTCGATATATTGAGAAAATTCAGAATGAAGCTCAACCCCCAGAAGTGTGTTTTTGGGGTCGAATCTGGAAAGTTTTTGGGGTTCATTGTTAACCACAGAGGAATTGAGGCTAATCCAGCCAAAATAAAGGCATTGATGGAGATGAGGTCGCCAAGAAGTGTAAAGGAGTTACAAAGTTTAACTGGGAGGATCGCAGCATTGAATCGATTTGTTTCTAAATCATCAGATAAGTGCCATGAATTCTTTAAAGCGATCAAGAAGGTGGGAAGGAATTTTGAATGGACCCCTGAGTGCGAGGAAGCCTTTCAGAGAATAAAAGAGCATTTGGGCTCGCCTCCACTACTTTCTAAGCCCAATGAAGGTGAGGTTCTTATTGTATACTTGGCAGTTTCAGAATATGCCATCAGTGCTGTCCTCGTTCGCGAGGAGGGAAAACTTCAGCTCCCCGTGTATTATGTCAGTAAGAGGCTGCAAGATGCCGAGACTCGCTACACCAACATGGAGAAGCTCGCCTATGCTTTAGTTTTGGCTTCGCGAAAGCTGAGGCCATATTTTCAGGCTCATAGTATCCAAGTTCGCACTGCATATCCACTCAGACAAGTAATGCATAAACCCGAAGCCTCGGGTAGACTTTTAAAGTGGACCATTGAGCTAAGTCAATTTGACATTGAGTACAAGCCTCGAGGTGCAATAAAGGGCCAAGCTTTGGCAGATTTCATATTGGAGTTTCCTTCCCAATCTGAGGAAGATGCCTGGGCTCTCATAGCGATCCCAGAAGTGGTTGACCCTAAACTCAAAAATGAGAATTCAGCCTCGTGGTGGGAGTTGTATGTTGATGGGGCCTCTAACAAAGAAGGGGCCGGAGCTGGGATCGAGCTTGTTACACCTGAGGGTCGCAAGTTGAGTAGTGCTGTTCACTTCGCCTTCGAAGCTTCTAATAATGCAGCAGAATACGAGGCTCTCATAATCGGCCTCAAGCTCGCAATAGAAATGAAAGTAGAGAACCTCAATGCATATAGCGATTCGATGTTAGTCACGGGTCATGTTGGATGTGGATGGCAAGCCAGGGGACCCCAGATCGAGCTATATTTAAGATGTGTGCAAAGGCTTATGAAGTCATTCAAGCAAGTAAAGGTGGAGTTTATCAGGAGGGCAAAAAATCAGGGAGCAGATGCCCTCGCAAAAATGGGTTCGCGGCGCGAGGCTACTTTACTTGGGATTATCCCCTTGGAAATTCAAAGTAAACCTAGTGTTCGAGAAGAATTTGTTATGGAACTAGCGAGCCAGGAGTCAACATGGATGGCCCCTATTTGGGGGTATGTAAAGAATGGGATGCTGCCTCAGGATAAAAAAGAAGCGAGGAGGGTCAAATATCAGGCGGCTCGCTATGTTATTTATGACGAGGTCTTGTATCGAAGAGGGTTCAACACTCCACTTTTGAGGTGTGTCGATGGTGAAGAATGTAACTATATTTTGAGAGAGGTCCATGAAGGAATATGTGGTAATCACTCGGGGGGTAGTTCCCTAGCCCAGAAAATTTTACGACAAGGATATTTTTGGCCCACATTGAAAAGGGATGCTTTTGAGTTCGCTAGGCGATGTGACAAGTGTCAAAGATATGCAAATTTCAGTAATGCCCCAGTAGCTCATCTCACCTCGTTGATGAGCCCTTAGCCCTTTGCTATGTGGGGAATAGATCTCATTGGTGAACTCCCTAAAGCTAAGGGAGGAGTAAAATATGCAGTCGTGGCTGTGGATTATTTCACTAAGTGGGCCGAGGCCGAGCCTCTTGCTACCATCACAGCTAAAAAATTGAAGGACTTCGTTTACAGAGCAATTGTTTGTCGCTATGGGATTCCATATCAGCTCATTTCAGATAATGGGAAGCAATTCAATAGCAAGGAGATGAAAGAATTTTGTGAAAGTTTGGGAATTAAGAAAAGTTTTTCTGCTGTGAGTCACCCCCAGACAAATGGACAAACCGAGGCCATCAACAAAATCATCAAGCATACCTTAAAAGCTAGGTTGGAGGAAAGTAAGGGTAATTGGCCCGAGGAGCTACCAAAGGTCTTGTGGTCATATAATACGACCCCAAGGTCTACCACAGGTGAGACTCCATTTTCTTTGACATACGGGTGCGAGGCCATGGTACCCGTGGAAGTAGGGTCAGGTTCGTTCAGAAGGGAACATTATGACCCCAAGGCAAACGAAGTCAATCACAGGCTCTACTTAGACATGATTCAAGAGTCAAGAGAAGAAGCTCAGCTTAGGCTCGCTGCGTATCAAAGGCGGGCCGCAAGGTATTATAATGGAAAGGTTCGCGTGCCACATCTTCGCGTGGGGGACTTGGTGCTTAGGAGAGTGATGCCTAACACTAAGGTCTCGTCTCATGGAGTGTTTGGAGCTAATTGGGAAGGGCCCTATAAAGTTTACGGTGTCATCAATGAAGGGACTTATTATCTAACTGATATGGAGGATAAGGTCATGCCACGAGCCTGGAATGCAGAACATTTGAGAAAATACTACCAGTAGAAGCTTCGCTCCTGATGGTCTCCATCTACTACTACTTAGCATGAATAAATTCATACAAAGTACTCGGGGGGTAGTGATCATATAGACACCTCCTCGTTATGATGTAATGAAATTTGGGCTTTGTCCCTAGTTGGGCTTTGTCCCTAGTATTTATATTTATGAAATTTATTCTCCAAAAAAGTTGTGCAATTTCATTCTTTTGTCAGTGTTAAAAATTTTCAGGACTAGGCCAGCACAGCGCATGCGAGGCCGAACACCCCTCAGGTCAACGAGGTCACGAGTGTGCATTTACTGCGACCTGAGGGAATGTCTTCAAAGTTTAGTTAAAAAGTATCTCCTCAAAGAAGTTCAAAGTTTAAAAGAAAAGTCAAGGTGCGACCTCAATCTCTGGATCGTGTCTGCGACCTCACAAGGAAGGCATCGCAAGTTTTGATTCTGAAGAGACAAGGTCCACCTTGAAGATTAAAGTAAAATTAAGAGGAAAAGCTACAATTTCTACAGGGGAAGTTTCGCAGATGCGAGGCTAATCTACATGATAATATGAAGAAATATAAAGGCAAGCTATAAAGCAAATACAAGACATGGAGGAATGAAGACAGTTATGAAAATTGTTAAAAATCGACAAACAGCTACTGGGTCGCTACGCGAGCCCAGCATACTTCGAAGTTATCAAAAGTTATCAAAAAATATTACAATTTGCGAGACATTCAAAGGGTGTCCGCATCCCCAGTTCGAAATGTTGGAATAAAAGCAGATTACATCGCAGCCTCATTGGGTTTCTCTTGGTTGGTAGCATTGGCCTTAGCAGCTTCGCTGGCGATCCTGGCATCTTCCTCATCTATCTCCTTGCGGAGGTCAGCTGCATATTCAGCATTGCCAGGACCGAGCTGTGACCAATCGAAGTTGGGGATTTTTCTGATAAAGCTCTTCATGAAGTCAGCTTGGGCGGCCACTTCGATGTCTTCTCTGTTATTCTGAGCAGCAGCGACCTCCTCCTTCAGCTTCGCGAGCTCCTCTATATGAGTTTTCTTCAGCTCCTCCTCATGTTGCTCCGCCTCGTTCAAACCCTTATGGAGGGCTGCTTTTTCATCATTGACTTTCTTGAGTTCGGATCGAAGGGATGCTGTTTCAGTCTGTAGCACTCGCTGGTAATTCTCAGCCATCAGCTTCTTCTCCTCCTCAGCCTTAACCTTCAAGGACTTCAACTCCTTCTCCAATCTATCATTGGCGAAGACAACCTGCTTTAGCTCTCGAAGATGCGAGGCTTGGCGTATGAAGCCCTCAGCCAGGCATTTGGAGACTGCCTCAGAATTCTCAATTAACTCGGCCCCCACCCACTCAGTACACTCCGCTTCAGTAGCATGAAGATACCCATGTTTTGCGTATAAATGATGTACTGGCGTCGTGTCCGCAGGCTTTGTGACCTGGGGCAGGGGACCGGTTTTGTGTTTCTTGGTGATGTGTTTTTCAGGGCTAACCTTGGCCTTCGAAGGTTGAGGAGCGACCTTAGCAGTTGCTGATGGAGGAGGGAGATCGTTTGTCTTTTTTGGTGGAGAGGCCGTTGAAGGCTTGGTAGGGATCTCCTTATTCCTTGTGCAAAAGGGAGGCCTGCGATTGCCTTTACCTGACATATCTACAAAAAGGAGAGAAAAAGCAGTTAAAAATAATTATCAAGAAAAGAAAAAATGCGAGGACAATGGAAGACAATTAATATGAAGAAATTATTGAACTACAGTATAAAGAATTCTTACTCTCTTCTACTGCCATTTTAGAGGACGAGGCTTCCTCTCGCACTTTCCTCTTTTGCGAGGCCTTCCTCGCACTTAAAGGCCCCGCCTCAGAAGGAAGTTGAATCCCGTCTTTCAAAAATCCACATTCAATCAGATTTTCTAAGGAAAGAAGGGTTCGCACACTCCTGTCTTCGCGAGGCATCTTTAATACGTCATCAGCTCGGGTTTTCTCTTCACCCTTCAAGACGGTTCGCACTTGACCGATTGGAAGAAAGTTAAAAGATGTTTTTACTCTGGGCACCTCGTGGATGTAGAAGTAAGGACCTTTCCATGAGCCCGCGTTGCTCGGAGCGCTATGGTACAAGTCTTTCTTGTTAAACTCTGGCCAGACTGAGAAGTATACGTAGCCGAAATCAGACGGCCCGCATCTCTTCAATTGTAAGAAGTATCCCATGGTCCTCGCGTCGAGTGGGGGATATCCCAACTTGTGATAAATAATATAGAGGGCTATCATGGCTCTATACCCATTTGGATTGATCTGGATAGGAGCAAGGTGGTAAGTCTCGCATACGTCCTTGATGAATGGATGAAGAGGTGAAGAGACGCCTATTTTCATCATGGCAGATGACAACACCATGCGGGGCACTCTTCCTCCGTTTTCAGTATAGTTGAAGCGGTAACATCGCATTGAAGATGTGGGTAGAATGACCTTACCTTCCGGTCTATATGTATCAACTGCCTTTCTTAAAGATTCGGCATCGAGAGAGGTAGATAAGTCCCTGCAGCCTAGAGTGCGAGGCTGACCTGGTTTCACCTTCGAGCCCTCTTCGATATTTTCGGGGCGAGGTCCTCCAACATACACGGTGCCTTCCAGTTCGGGTTGAGGGGTCGGGATGTAAGGTTGAGGAGAGGCTTCGGGAACATAGCTGTAATCTTCAAAGTTAACCATTCTGGCTACTTCGTCCAGACCACCATCATCAGAGCTAGGCTCTTCATAGTCCGAATCATCAGAGTTCGCCTCGTTGTCACCACCACCCTCCATCTCGTAGTAAGCATGGCCGAGGGAGTCTATTGATGAGGAACTGGTCAGTACTATGGGACTAATATTGAGAAGGTTCTTGTTAAGAGGAGAAAGAGGTTTGGGGAAGTTGGAAAAGAATTTTTGACCTTTCTTTAGTAGTTTCTCGACTTCGCCTTGAACCGAGGAGGGAGGAACGTTTAAAGGTCCTGGGTTTATTGAGCTTGAGGGGAAATCGATAGAGCGGCTCTGCGAGGCGGAGGGTCGTCGTGATCTCCATGTTGTCAGGGGGGTCTCTCGGGTAAATTCCTCCTGATACCATTGAGGATCCATGTATAGTTTGAAGGATGGGGTGCTTGCACTTGTGGCCCTAGCAATATTTGCGGCCGCTCGCTCGCTGATTGAAATGTGAGGGAGAGGTGAAGGAGTCCTTGAGCTATCGCTAGACATCTGAAAAGATGGTGGAATATTAGTGTGTGCGCTTACAGAACATCAAAGAAGACAAAAGAAGAGGAAAAGAAAAGGCTCTAAGTGTTCCTACTTTGTGCATAAAGAATAAGGGGTCGCGCTCTTTAGTCTAGCGAGGCAGGGATCGCATCGTGAAATTAAGTGTGTGGGGTCGCAAGTAATCAGGCTCGCATCGTATGCAATTATAAAGCAAATATTTACGAAATTATGAGCTACGCATGCATTTAAATGAAGAACAAGAGAGAGAAACTTACTTTTTGGTGAAGAAAGGTTGAAGATCTTGGAAAAGGGTGGCCTCGTTCTTGATTAATAGCGCGCTGGGTCTCTGTTTGATCCGGGAGCAAATTGGCAGCACTTCGGTATGTTGTTAATAAGGAAAGTGACAAATGATTTGAAGATTGAGGTTTATATAGTAGGGAGGAGAGAGGTGAACAAGCTACACGTGTCATCATCTCAGCGGGTGTGACCAGATCAAGAGACGCGCCAGCTGTTAGCATTTATTCAAAATCATTGGGCCTATGATGAGAGCCCATAAAGGAGTAATTGATAATGGGCCTTGGCCTCGCATTTCAATCTCTGGAAGACATTCTCTGAGTCCACATCGCATTTCTAATGGCAATATGGACTCGGGGGGTAGTTGTTATGCCTGAATTTGGCATAAGTCCTAAACAGGCCTAATGGGCTAAGAATATCAGTACATCTCACATAATGGGCCTAAGAATAAGGAATGGGTCATTAAAGTTCGCCATCATGAGAGGATTCATCATATTATTTTTATACAGCGGGTCGCCAGCGATCCCTAGTAGCAGGGTCGCAGTTCGCGAGGTCTAGCGAGGCCTAGAGGTCTAGCGTGGCCTAGTATGTTACTATGAAGGCTTATGGTCAGGCCCAGCGAGGTCGCATAAGTAGGATATCTCCATACAGTGAGGATCGCCTCGCATGGCCAGACCCAGCGAGGTCGCATGTGAGGTCGTCCAGTCAGGTTCGCCAGTAAAGATAAATTATAACATTATACGAGCAGCAGGTTCCCCTTCATGGGTCATGGACCGAGTAAATGGGTAGAAAAATAACCCAAGGAGATGACTAGTGGATTTGGGCCAAGCCGAGCCCATAAAAACCCTAGCCCATCTAGATAACTTCTTCTCCAAGAGAACTACGTATGGCTTGATCCCTATAAATAGGGTACGTAGGCATCTTGTAAAGGATGAGAAACAGTTCACCACTGATTATCAATATACAAGAGCAGCCACATCAATAAACACAAAACCCTAATCCCAATTCTTCTTATAGCAAAATATCCGTATTTTGCCCCGTAAATCCAGCAACCTCCATAAATATTGTTATACAATATTCTCCCTATAACAGTTTATATGTCAAACTTCAACAATCCTCTTTATATTAGCTCTTTATTTATAATTTATTCATAAATTAACCCCACTATAACTAAAAGTTGTGCAATAATTGGTGGACATGTATATTTTATTATTAAACTACAAGTTAAGAGCTAGTAGTGGCTCTTAAAAATGAGGAGCGAGAATAGACTCTTAGTGTTTTTAAGAGCCACTAAGAGTCTCTTGGAGCAACATTTTCATTATCTCTCCTCATTTTTTGAGTTAAGAGCTTGAGTAGAGAGCCTCTTGGAGATGCTCTTAGCAAGTTATTACATTGGTTTATGTGTCAAACTTCAACAATCCTCTTTATATTAGTTCTGTATTTATAATTAATTCATAAATTAACTCCATTATAACCATAAGTTGTGCAAAAATTGGTGTATATGTATATTTTATTATTAAAATACAAGTTAAGAGCTACTAGTAATTCTTAGAATTGAGGAGAGAGAAGAGACTCTTAGTATTTTTAAGAGCCACTAAGAGTCTCTTGGAGTAACATTGTCATTCTCTCTCCACGATCATTTTTTGAATTAAGAGCTGAGTAAAGAGTCTCTTGGAGATGCTCTAAGAGCATTCACATCCCGTACCCCATCCCTATCCCTAAATTCTTACTAAAAATAGTAAATCCCAAAACAAAAATAGTAAATCCCTAAAATTATCAAAAATATTTTACATCCCATTCCCCATTTTCCATCCCCATATTCCTATATTCTTTTTTATATTACTTCTTTCTCTCTCTTTCATTTACAACTTTAACCACCAAAACCCACTCACTATCTACAAATATAATTTAATAGTATTATATGAAGAGAGAGAGGGTTTGGGGAAATGAACAAAGTCCCTAAATATGGGGACTTGAGTTATGACCCTAAAACTAAACCTCAAAATGGGGAATGGGATGGAGGGGTATTTTAGAAGAAAAATTGAACAAATCTTTAAATTATGGAAATGGAGATGGGAATGGGGATGTGAATGGGTTACGGAATGTGAATGCTCTAAGGAATCTAAATAACTAATTACTCGGTATAACTAGTTGTAATAGTAATACCTTTCTCCAGTTTCAGTGTAACGCTCGCGTCTCCCTTGTATTTTTGGGTTCTAATATAAAGATGCTTATCATAAAGAAAAAAAACTCTTTATATATATATATATATAGAGGGTATGATTCAGTGAGAACATGTAACAATGAGAACACCACATTTTAAGTTATTCTAAAGGGTCCCGTCAGGACACCCAATACGAAAAAGTCTTATAATTCTATCCTCTATCAATTCATCAAAAAATAAAGTATAATTTTTTTTAAAAAAATTTAAAAATGATTATGTGGCAGTAGTTTTTTTTAAATATTTTTGTTAATTTTTTTAATTTTTTTATGAATGGATAGATGGTAGAATTATAAATTTTTTTTTGAAGGTGCCCCTAGCGAGACCCTTTAAAATAGCTTGAAATGTGGTGAATATGTGTGTTCTCACTGTTCTCACACTAATATTTGTTCTCACTGAACCGTGATCCTACATATATATTTAAAATAATACTTAAAAAGTAATAAAATATTATTTATTTTGAGATGAACAAAAATTAAGTTTCTAAGGATCGACAATAGTGAACCAACACAAATAATTTATCAAAAAAAGCTGTCAAAGAATGACTTGTAATTTAGTTCCATAATCCTGTCAACAAAAAAGAAAAATCCACATAAGTTTAAGAGAAAAATGGCCCTGAGGATGATCTCAGGGACCTTATCTGAGGTTAGATTGATTTCAGTATAAATATTGGATGACAATTTTGTAATAATAAAAGTCACCCTCCTGAATTTACAAAAATAACCTCCACTTATAACCTATTTTGTCTTAACCTTAGGGTTCTTACCTGAGGGTGACCTCAGGCCAGTGAACTCTAAGTTTAATTAAGTTACCTAAATAACCGTGAAGTTAGTAGAATCAAACAACAGTACAACACCATTAAATATTTTCAAAACTACTTTGAAATTTAAAGGCTAGCATATATTTCAATAAATTTTATTTTTAATTTATTGATTTTCACTTTTATATAGTCAATGAATTTAATCGTTTAACCATTGTAATATGAAAGGAAAAAATTAATCTTCCCCGCCCGCGGTTGTCCCTGAGTTGACAATTGACCAGGGTCCTTGCTCCTTAAACAGACAGATTCATCCGGTCAAGATTTCAAAAAGCTGCTACATCTTTTATTCAATAAAAGAAAAAAAAAAAGAAAAAAGAAGCTGCTACGTCTTAGTTATCGCATATGCCCACACTATTTAGGAAATGGAATAGGAAGAATTCATTTCCTTTTATTTTTGATTACATGAAAGGAAATGTTGATAGTCCCATTTTACATGTTTAATTTTTAAAAAATTATATATATTAGAAAGTTAGTTAGTTTAGTAAAAAATTTAAACAAATATTCTTCATTAATGTATTAAAAAATGAAAATATTTTTTTTTTTTTGAAATATAAAAATAAAATTATATTTTAAAAAATGAAATATTGGAACAAATTTTTTAAAAATGTAATACTAGCAAACATTAGGAATATCTTAATTAAATATTGGAATAATTTTTTCTTTTTTGCAAAAAGAACAACTATTATTATGAGAGGAAGGAAGGAGTAATAATTGACTCCTGTGTGTGCACTTATTTGGAGTGAACTTTAATACAAAAAAAAAATTTACACGTTGTGGAAAGTATTGGGATTGTCAAAAGGAGAATCACATCAACTTACTTTACAAAAATGAGTTTCTTCATTACATGCCGCCTCCTCTTCTATACATTTCTTTTACCTTTTTCATCATTTCATTTATCGTCTTTGTTAAGAAAAAAGTTTCCGGTAAAACAGTATTCGAAGAATTTTTAAATTTCAAAATTTGTTTTACAACAATTGCAATTGATTTCGGTAGCCACACAAGATATATGTTTCCCACATTTGACTTCATTAAACAAATTTCTTTTGTTGATACTATTACTCTTGACTCTTCAGTATTGAAATGATGGCGGTTTCAGAAAGTAGGGTCTTTCTTATTGAGTTCACAGTATTTCACAATATTTTGACAGCATGCAACACAACTGTACCTATACACTTATACTTATATGTATCCATAATTCCATATATGGTTCGTTATAGTATAGGTAGTTGCTAGTAAGGTTCTAAAAATTTCCGATTTAATTGATTAATTTTTGATTAAGTTTTTGTAAGATAGTGTTATGCCCGAATCTCGGCATAGATCCTAAACAGGCTCAAATGACTATACAAGGGGCCCACCTCTCTTAATGAGCTCAACCACCTCTCTTAATGGGCTCGCCCACCTCTTTTAATGGGCTCAATTATCTACTAATGGGCTTAAATATTGAAGAAGGATCAACAAGGCGTGAGGCCCGGTCAGGGATCACCTCGCCTTTATCTCATCATATTATTTGAAGACAATCTCTCGAAGACATGATCCCGCCCTAGGGGTCGCCTCACTATGATCTCCTACTACTCAAGGCGTCCTCTCATGCCAACGATAAAGGAAAATGGGGTCTCACGCTAGGCCTCAAAGGGCTCTCATGCTAGGCCTCCAAGGGATCTCACGCTAGGCCTCTAGGCGTCTCATGCTAAGCCATCAAGGGATCGCACCTCTCGGGATCGCATCTCCACTTTCATACTATCCCGGCCTCGGGATCGCACCTCTCGGGATCGCACCTCTCAGGATCGCACCTCTCGGGATCGCACCTCTCAGGATCGCACCTCTCGGGATCGCATCTACATTCACATACTAGCTCAGCCTCGGGATCGCATCTACCGGGGTCGCTACCCGGGGATCGCTTCGTCAGGCTCCCGTCAAGGGATCGCTTCGCACATAACCTCCAACGTGGGGTCACATCTACAAACAGAACAATGCATGCTATCTCACTCTCTATTTGAAGGCTCATGTCTGCACCCCTCGAGGTCGCATGAGTATCTACATACTTGGGTCCGCTTCGCATGTCTGCACCCCTCGAGGTCGCATGCCAGGCCCTTGTCATCTCTATGTTGGCCTTGCTAATGAGGTCTCGCTATCTCTAGCACCATGATGTCCACGTCAGCCCTAAAACTGATGGGCTTGGGCCATGGAAGCTTCTAGAAGTCCTAGCCCGTCTAGGTAACTTCTTCTCCAAGAACTACGTACGGCTTGATCCCTATAAATAGGGTACGTAGGCCTCTTGTTTGGATACGCCTCAGCTCACCCTTGACTATCTATCAACAAGATCAGCCACAAACAAACACCAATCTCCTCCCTTGTTCTTCGTGTTCTTAGCAAAATATCCGTATTCTGCTCCGTGATTCCAGCAACCTCCAATTTCGTGTTGTAACGAAATTCTCCCTACAACAATTGGCGCTAGAAGGAGGGGCTAGTCATTAATTTGGGAGAACGATGACTAACTCGAACAAGAAGAACGGAGAGGCCGAGGAGCGAGACCCCGGGATAGACATGACCCCGGGTTGCAAGGAGCGAGACCCCGGGATAGCACATGACCCCGGACTGCGACCCCATAGGAGCGAGGCCATGCTTGCACCAAGCGTAGCGAGGCCATGCTTGCACCTAGCGTAGCGAGGCCGGGTTCGAGAAGGATAAATGATAGAGGCCAAGACAAGGGTCAAGGTTCTAAGTGACCTCCATCTCTTTATCGAGATCGTGAGCGGTCCCATCGTCATGATGACAGACCCCCTCTCCTTGTGGAGATCGTGAGTGGTCCCATCGTCATGACGACAGACCCCCATCTCCTCGTCGAGATCGAGAGGCCCCAATATGGAGTAACAATCGAGATCTTGAGATGTCTCTTAGTGAGATGCCTCCTAGTGAGATGCCTCTTAGTGAGATGCCTCCTAGTGAGATGCCTCTTAGTGAGATGCCTCTTAATGAGATGCCTCTTCGTGACATGCCTCCTAGTGAGATGCCTCTTAATGAGATGCCTCTTCGTGAGATGCCTCCTAGTGAGATGCCTCTTAATGAGATGCCTTTATGTGACATGCCTCCTAGTGAGATGCCTCTTAATGAGATGCCTCTTCGTGAGATGCCTCCTAGTGAGATGCCTCTTAATGAGATGCCTTTATGTGAGATGCCTCCTAGTGAGATGCCTCTTAATGAGATGCCTCTACGTGAGATGCCTCCGAGTGAGATGTCTCGCAACGATTTTATTACATATGCAACATAGGGAAGCTTGTTATGACATTGAAGAAACTAATGGCCCCGGGATAGCAATGATGATGCCAAGTGCCCCGGGATAGCGATGATGAGGCCAAGGGCCCCGGGATAGCATGACGAGGCCAAGTGCCTCGGGATAGCGTGATGAGGCCAAGTCCCCCCGGATAGCGTTGATGAGGTCAAGTGTCTTGGCACAACAACGAAGAATACAAGTGCTCTGGGATAGCGTTGAAAAAGTCAAGTATGCTTATATCGGGATCACACCTAATTCTCTTCATTACAAATGGTGTCAACCTCAAATAATACAAGAAAGATGCTGAAACATGTTGATTCCTCATCACATCTATAATGAGAATGAGGACTCGGGGGTAGTGGTATTACATAACATCTCTTCCAATAAGATATTTAAAAAAATTACAAGTCCAGCCTCTAGCAACGCGACATCTTGTGATGCGAGGCCTCTCAACATATGAGGCTGCGAGGGCGAGGCTTCTCAACATGTAAGGCTGCGAGGAGGAGGCCTCTCAACATATGAGGTTGCAAGGAGGCCTCGCAATATAGGAGGCTATGAGGAGTCCTCTCATTATATCAGAAAGAGAATACCTCTCCACATATGGGGAGTCCTCTCAACTTATGCGGAGTCCTCAACATAAAGGGAGTCTTTTCATCATATAAGGAGTCTTCTCATCATAATAACAAGGAGTAAGCTTGGAGGAGAGTCCTCTCATCATATTCTAAGAAGAACTTGAAGACACAAGTGAAAGCATGAGCTCATATATTAGTTAAACAGAAGACATATTTAACAATTCATGACTGCAAGGCCCTATGGGGCCGCCTCTCAAAGTCTCTATGGGATCACATCGCGCTTGGAAGGACCCCTCGAGGTCACAATCACTTACATGTACTTGGCTTTGCATCAATTGGAAGACACCACTTTACTTGATTCCACATCGCATTCATAATGGCAATATGGAATCGGGGGGTAGTTGTTATGCCCGAATCTCGGCATAGATCCTAAACAGGCTCAAATGACTATACAAGGGGCCCACCTCTCTTAATGGGCTCAACCACCTCTCTTAATGGGCTCAACCACCTCTCTTAATGGGCTCACCCACCTCTCTTAATGGGCTCAATTATCTACTAATGGGCTTAAATATTGAAGAAGGATCAACAAGGCGTGAGGCCCGGTCAGGGATCACCTCGCCTTTATCTCATCATATTATTTGAAGACAATCTCTCGAAGACATGATCCCGCCCTAGGGGTCACCTCACTATGATCTCCTACTACTCAAGGCGTCCTCTCATGCCAACGATAAAGGAAAATGGGGTCTCACGCTAGGCCTCAAAGGGCTCTCATGCTAGGCCTCCAAGGGATCTCACGCTAGGCCTCTAGGCGTCTCATGCTAAGCCATCAAGGGATCGCACCTCTCGGGATCGCATCTCCACTTTCATACTATCCCGGCCTCGGGATCGCACCTCTCGGGATCGCACCTCTCAGGATCGCACCTCTCGGGATCGCACCTCTCAGGATCGCACCTCTCGGGATCGCACCTCTCGGGATCGCATCTACATTCACATACTAGCTCAGCCTCGGGATCGCATCTACCGGGGTCGCTACCCGGGGATCGCTTCGTCAGGCTCCCGTCAAGGGATTGCTTCGCACATAACCTCCAACGTGGGGTCACATCTACAAACAGAACAATGCTATCTCACTCTCTATTTGAAGGCTCATGTCTGCACCCCTCGAGGTCGCATGAGTATCTACATACTTGGGTCCGCTTCGCATGTCTGCACCCCTCGAGGTCGCATGCCAGGCCCTTGTCATCTCTATGTTGGCCTTGCTAATGAGGTCTCGCTATCTCTAGCACCATGATGTCCACGTCAGCCCTAAAACTGATGGGCTTGGGCCATGGAAGCTTCTAGAAATCCTAGCCCGTCTAGGTAACTTCTTCTCCAAAAACTACGTACGGCTTGATCCCTATAAATAGGGTACGTAGGCCCTTGTTTGGATACGCCTCAGCTCACCCCTGACTATCTATCAACAAGATCAGCCACAAACAAACACCAATCTCCTCCCGTGTTCTTCATGTTCTTAGCAAAATATCCGTATTCTGCTCCGTGATTCCAGCAACCTCCAATTTCGTGTTGTAACGAAATTCTCCCTACAACAGATAGCTAATCGATTCGATTTTTGAAATTCGATTAATCTTATGAATTTATTTAAAATGATATGTTTAACTGTAAATTAGACTAACATATTAAATATTATTATAATATCCAATTAATACTTCGATTAATCCTTCCGATTAATCCCCGATTACCTGATTAATCTTAAATCGGTACCTCAACCAATTTATACCGATTATCGATTTTTATAACCATGGCTAGTAGTAGTCTTTTTTCTTTTTTTTTTTTAGTTTCAACAATATCTTTTAGCTATATCTTCTTGAGGTGATTTGTCTAGTATAAACCAAACCAAACCAAACATACCCAGTATATCCCGCTCAAAGCAGGGTTTGGGGAGGGTAAAATGTACGCAGACCATGCCCCTACTTTTTACAATAGGGAGGCTGTTTTCGTGAAGACCCCCGGCTTAGTGCACAACAAGACAGTGTGAAATACGTACAAGGATGATAGGGATGAGGAAAGTATTCAACCGCACCTCAGCCCATGGCTTGGACCTCATGGGACTTACCTAAGCGGGCAATGGGTACTCCTCTCCTGATCTAGGATGACCCCTGGCCAAGCTCCCTGCTCCTGCAAAACCAGAAAACAGAAGACAATATGAAAACGAAAAACCAAACTCCTAAGATAGCGCTAACCGAGAAAACCCAACTCTGAGGCTCTCAACAACAGAACCGCTCCCTAGAAGAGAATCCACAACTCTAATCTGGCGCCTCCAGGAACTCCTATCGGTGATCAAGGTCTCATTCAGGTTTAAGGCCTTCAAATCCATCCTAAGTTGCTCTTCCCACGACCTCCTAACCCCAACAACCGAAAGACTCTCATCCTCACCCCAACAACCGAAAGACTCTCGACCCTCCTCACCGGGGCTTCCGGCAGCCTCCTACGGACGTGGCCGAACCATCTCAACCTCCCTTCCCTAACTTTCGCAGAGAGAGGTGCCACCTCCAACTCGCTCCTGAAAACCACATTCGGGATTCTTTCTAACATCGTGCGGCCACAAGACCACCGCAACATCCTCATTTCAGCTGCTTCCAACTTGCTCTCGAGGGTCTTCTTCACCGCCCAACACTCCGAACCATATAACATCGCAGGACGGATTGTCGCTCTATAGAACTTCCCTTTCAACTTTAATGGGACTAGTATCAATAGTGCAATATTTATATCTGAATCGAATTCTTTCTGGTTACTCTTGTATGTTCTATACATAATAGTTATATATTGTGTATTAATGATTAATTTGTTTGCGACAACAAGTACATCTGTACATGTCTTACTATAGCCAGCTAAAATTTAATGATGTTTAAGATAATTTCATGAAAATTGATATAATTATAAAGAGAAAAAGGATCCTGAGATATATCTCAGGGAACTTTTCCTGAGATGTATATAAAATTACTTTAAATTTTATTGGGCCCGCAGGGCTAATTAATTTTTTTTTGAATTTACTGAAATGCCCATCCCATTTTTACATATAAAATAAATGAATCTCAGGGAAGTTCCCTGAGATATATCTCAGGCTCCCTAATCTCAATTATAAATCAATTATATAGATAAATATAGACATATGAGTAAAAAGCACTTCGTGTACTTCAATTTATACGAAATCTGTACTTGGGATACTATAGTTCAAAAACCCCTACTTGAAATACGGTACTTTCAAACTTTCTGCACAATGTGTACTTCCGTCAATTTTGCTCTAACGCCGTTACTTTGGCGAGGGCACTTTCGTCCTTTCAGCTTTAAGCGTATTATTACCCCTTTTATTTATTGTATTTACCCCCAAATCATATTTCTATCAGTCCTCCCATTTCAGAGTCGATTCAAATCCCTTGTATCTTCATTCCTGGCAAAATCGATCGTGGATTGGCACTGTGATGGCTTAGTTTCGAAGAGATCCCGGTGATAAAGGTGTATACAGTCCTAACGAATGTCCTACTTATCGAGGTAAGTTTGTCTGGAACTCTTACTTAGGATTTAAGTACTGGGTTTAGGGTTATGTACAAATGTTCAATTAGGTCTTGAAATATATATATGCACTGATTCATTTTATATGCTAGGGTTATGTAAAGTGATTATTATCGTTTATCATGCTATAGTTGCTCCCATGTGCTCGACTGCCTTTGTTTATGTGGTCCCTTGTGTTTAAAGTATGTTTTTTTACTGGGGTTAGGGTTATGTGCCTTCACTGCTCTTTCATTGCCCTATCTTGTAATTTTGCTATTATTTTGGCAGCAGATGTAGGCCTTTTCACTATTAAATTACATACGGGGGGACAATTTAATGAGAATAATACTGAATATGTTGGGGGAACTTTTGACTATATTGATATGTGTGATCCTGATACCATGAGCTTGATAGAGTTGGTTAACATGTGTAAGGAATGTGCTTGTCTTGGTTTACATACCTTCTTCTATAAGTGGCCAGAAAGTGAAATGATTAGGGGGTTGCACAATTTGGACTCAGACTCTGATGTCATGGAGATGTGTGAATTGCTTCCATCTTCAAGAATCATATATGTGTTCTCTGCCACAACCACCCCTCTTTTTGTTGTTGATGCTGATGGTAATCCAACTCAAGAGTTTGCCCCTTCACAAGACCCACATGTTGAATATGTTGACCCTAGTACAGATCAATTTGAAAAAGAGGTTGAAGAGTAGCTGAATAACAAATTTGGGAGTGTGGTTCATGATGACATAGGGGGTGATGGACAAAGTGATGGAAGTGATGAGGATTACAATCCAGACAGGGATGTTTTGAGTGATGATGATTGCAGTTTCTACTCAGATGGGTCAAACATGGACATCACTGATGATGAGGTTTGTAACCATAAAAGTGAGAGGGTTCAGAAGAGCAAAGATAGACTTGAAAAGAGCAAAGAAAGGGCTAAAGAGAAAGGTAAAGGCAAGGCTACAGTCCAAGGTAAATGCAAAAGTAAGGTTCCAGCAGAGGAACCAATTCAAATGGATAACGATGTTGAAGATGGTAGAGACAGTGCAGATGAATGAGGTGATGTTAGTGATGTTTCTACTCACTATGCCTCAAGTGATGAGGAAAGGATGGCCTGCAACTCTTCTGATGAAGAGGACTTATCTTTTCCAATTTTCAATCATAAGACAGAGATGAAGAACCCTAAGTTCCAGCTGACCATGTTGTTTGCATCTTCCAAAGTATTTAGAGCTGCAGTTAAAAAACAAGCTATCTTGGAAAGGAGACCTATTAAGCAATGCAGGAATTATGGAAGTAGAGTGAAGTTTATTGTGAAAGGCCCTATGAGTGAAAGATATATGCATCTAAGATGAGGGATACTGATAACTATCAGATCAAGGTTTACAATCCCAGGCATACATGCAATACAACATTTCATCAAAAGCAAATTAATTCAAGATGGATAGCTGAGGAGTATGAAGATGAGATCAGAATGAATCCAACATGGCCACTTACATCATTTTTGAAGAAGGTTGTTAATGATTGGCACTGTCATGTTAGTATCCATGCAATTGGGAGGGCAAAGAAGAAGGCTTTGGAGAAGATAAATAGCAAACATAGTGACCAATATGCTAGACTGTGGGACTATGGGAATCAGTTGTTGAAGGTGATGCCTGAGAGCACAATTAAACTAATGACTGAAGATCAAGAATTTGAAGGTGGAAGGAAGAGGTTTAAAAGGTTTTACATATGTCTTGTTCCTTTGAAAAGAGGTTACATGCCTTTGCTTGGCCTTGATGGATGTCATCTTAAGGGCCCATTTGGTGGTTAATTACTTGCTGCAGTGGCTACAGATGCCAATGATGGCATGTATCCCTTAGCATGGGCTGTGGTTGAAACTGAGAACAATGACAGTTGGGAGTGGTTTCTACAAAATGTGAAGCAAGATTTGGGAGTGCAAAATGATGGGGCCTTCACATTTATAAGTGACAGGCAAAAGGTACCTTCCTAATGCCTAGTAATTTTTTTTTTCTTATTTTATTGTCAGCTTTAGGTTAATAAAGTCATGTTCTTCTTTCACACGGCCTAATAAATGCATTAGAGTCCATATTACCAAATACAGAACACAGGTTTTGTGTCATGCATTTATACAGGAACATGTGGAAGGACCATAAAGGCATTGGTGTTAGGATGTGTTTGTGGTTGGCAGCTAGGGCAACTACTGACTACACATTCAACAAGCATATGGATGAGCTGAAAAAGGTATATTTATTTGCCCTATTTTATTTTGTGGAGGTATGACTCAAATACAAAAGTAACGTTACAAAAGTAACAGTGCCATAAGGAAGTATAGAGATCTTCCAATTGTTTCCATGCTAAATGCAATTCACAATGATGTTATGGTGAGGGTATAAAAGAGGAGAGACAAGATGCTCAATAGCTATGAACTAAATCCCATATGCCCTAATGCTATGAGGAGGCTTAACAAGTAAGTGAAATGCATCTACATACATCTAACATTCTGTAAGGACCTTTTAAATCATACTAACTATTTGAGGTATATGTTTAGGGCAATTGACCAGAGTAGAGGCTGTCATGTGGTGTGGAGTGGAGGTGCTAGGTATTTGGTAACCATGACTGCAGGTGGATATGAGATGGTTGTGGATTTGGAAGCACAGAAATGTGCATGCAAAAAGTGGGAGGTGTTAGGAATTCCTTGTTACCATGCTTGTGCTTGTATAGCATGGAGTAAGAAATCATTCGAGCCTTTCATCCATATGTCATACAGTAAGGACATGTTCCTAGAGTGCTATACGAACATAGTAGAGCCTATTTTTGGGGAAACAGAATGGGAGGATACAGGATTTCCACAGCCATTGCCACCTGAGATTAAGGTCCAGCCAGGTAGACCTAAGAAGAAGAGGAACAAGGCTACTGATGTAATTGATCCAAATGCAGTGAAGATGAAAAGAAGGAACACTAAGATCAAATGCAACTACTGTACTGAGATTAGTCATAATATAAGGACTTGTCCAGCAAGAGTAAGCCAATTTACTTTGTTTTCCCCTTATTTTTCAATGGTAATACTGCAACTATTGATGTTGGTTTTCTGTCAAACAGGCAGCAGATAGAGCAAATGGATGTGAAAAGCAACTGAAAACAAGAACTAAAAGCTCAAAGAAGTCGACATGCACAAAACAACCTGAGGTGGTGCAAAGTGGTGGAACATCAAGTGAACATGTTGACCAGACTGCAACTGAGAGTGGTAGTGCACAGGCTCAGCATGCTGATGCACATGTAACTCCTAGAAAGAGAATGCCTGAAGGTAGTGGAGGGCAGAAAATACCAGACGAGGGTAGTCAAGGAGGGGTATTGAAGAAGAAGAAACCTCAACCAAGAGTGAACAACACCCCTCTTGGAATTCAGCCACAACAACCATTCAACAAAGGAGACAAGGTCACTACAACAACTATGGGAAATATTGAGGCAAGAAGATGAGAAATGCAAGCTAAGCTCAGAAACAACCTAACTTGGAAGATTTAGATTCGATGTTGCCTAGTACTACTTTTGTGAATGTTGTCTCGAACTAGTTGTCTCGAATTAATGTTGGCACTACTTTTGTTTGAATTTGTGGGCTTCGAAGCTTTGGTACTATGAATGTTGGTAGTTCAATGAGAACTTCGTAGAACTTTTGTCAATGTTAAAACGTGTCTCGAATTAATGTATTTCTCTTCTTATTTGATATTTCTTTGATATTTGGCTTAGATTATTAGATTCTCTTTTGTCTTAGATTATTTGATATTTGCCCGAATCTATTGAGAAGAATATTGACAAGCCATATTGCTAAACAGAATGGAACATAACACTTAGTTGACATTACATTAAAACGTAGACACAGGCCCTATTACAATGATCAAATGATCAAACATAACCCTAAATAGCAGACAAATGCAACTGCAAAGCTTGACTTCACTACAAACCAACACCAGACTCTAAACCAACTATCACTAACAAGCTGAACACACTAACCCAACACCAGATAAAACACCAACACGACCATTAACTTTAAAAACCACCAACATTCCAGCTGGGTCTTCATTCACATTCTTCAATCATCAAGCTCATCGTAGTCCTCAAAGTCATCACCAACTGGGTCTTGATTCATTGTGGTAACAGCCAAATTCATCATCAACGACACAAGCACGAACATTCCAGTAACCGTAGCCTGATTCCTCTTTTTCACCTTTTCCATCTCAGCCTCATGTTTTTCTGAATAACAAACTATCTTGGCCCTTAACTTCTTCTCCCTGTCCAAAGCTCTTTCCTGCAGCTCCTTGATGATCTCTAGAGTACGGGGTCCTAGCGGTTCTTTATCGACCCACACATGATATCCACACCGATTGGTACAGCAACATCGAAACCTCCTACCTGCATTTGGGCCAAACCAGGTTGTCTTCATCACGCTCATCTGATCACAGAAGCAAGCGAGATCCAGAATTGCATCAATTTCCTCATCTGTGCGCCTGTAAGCCATGGGAGCTGTGTTTGGAGGTGATTTGAGTTAGGAAATTAGGTTTTGGTGATTTGAGGTGAATGAAGGTGTGTTTGGGGGTGAAGATGGTGTTAAATAGCTGATAAAACATATTATACAGTTGACAGGACGAAAGTGCCCTCGCCAAAGTAACGATGTTAGAGCCAAATTGACGAAAGTACACATTGTGCAGAAAGTTTGAAAGTACCGTATTTCAAATAGGGATTTTTGAACTATAGTATCCCAAGTGCAGATTTCGTATAAATTGAAGTACACGAAATGCTTTTTACTCTAGACATATTTAGAGATTAAAGAATCTCCGAACTGTATCGAACCACTACCGATAGACTGACGAGGGATGACTGAGCTGTTTGTTTTCTTTTGTGGGTTTTGGACCAAAACTTTTAGTTTTTAAAAGAGAGTCGGTGTGTTAGGTGTGTTGAAGCAACACTAATATTCATTTTAACAATTGCAATTGAATTTGCAAGCCCATGATTTTGCACCATGCAAGAAGATGTTCACCAAATTCGATTCTATTATAATCGAATTTCTTTCTATTCATATTACTCACTCCGTCCCAATTTCCATGTCCCTTTTGAAAAAAATATGCATAGTAAAAAAAGGGTTGGTTGGATAAGGTTTTTCAATAAATAATCTTAATAATGCATTGAAAAATGAGAATAGAATTAGGTTTTAAAGAAGTCAAGCATTGAAAATACAAATATTGGGGTAATTTCGGAAAATTAGACTTAAATTTGTATGAAAAGAAGAGATATTTGTATGGAAAGAAGAGGGGACATGTAATTTGGGACAATTTTTTATTTTTTTTACAAAATAGACATTTATTTTGGGACAAAGGGAGTACTATTGAGTGTTGAAATTAATGATGGGGTTTTGACAACGTGGGTCTTTTTATTTCACATTAACATACCATTTGCTGTGAGCCACTTAGCATTGTCTAGGACAATTATAGATATATCTTCCCTCACTTGCTAAGAGTAAATGTTTTATCGTAATTTGAATTTCATATATTTTAAGATATATTGGCTTTTGCTCAAATACAAACCACTTTTAAAATGAGAATTACAAATCAACACAAAATATATTTTATTTCATTTATTCTAAGGGCCCCGCCAGGAACACTTTCACAAAAAAGTCTTATAATTCAACCCTCTATCCATTCATAAAAAAAAAATAATAAAAAACTGCTGCCACTTCATCATTTTTTTTTAATTTTTTTTTTCCGATGAATGGATAAAGGGTAGAATTATAAGACTTTTTCGTATTGGGGTACCCCTAGTTTGGTCATTAGATTAGCTTAAATGTTGGATTGGAATTTGGTTTTCAGGTTTGTATTCTAAGGAGGTTTGTATTGGAGTAGCCATATATATATATATATATATATATATATATATATATATATATATATATATATATATATATATATATAATATAGTTTTATAATTTATTTTTTTTAAAAAAATTTAATGTTTAATTTTAATTAAAAAAAAATTATCATTTTAAAATATAAACGACAGAGTATTAATTTGACTTTGCTCTTGAGTAGGTTACCTATAAAAGGGTTTTAAGTACTAGAGACATAGAGATACGATTTTTGTCAAAACACATGTTCAAATGTCCAAATGACATGTCATCTTTGAACGATAAAAATAAAAGTAAAGTGTACTTGTACTTTGGCCTTGACACCACTTGCAATATCGAACTTCAAAAGTGAGCATCTTAAATACTGCAGTTGTTATTTCGTTACAGGTTGTGTACTTCCGTTTGTCTGGCGTTAACTCCGTTAAAAAGCCAGGGGTATCTCTGTCTTTTCACAGCCATTTCTCTGCGCGGGCTTTTGAAAGAGGGGGCTTCAGCTGGCGGGAATTTGTAAGTATATATACATGTTTACAACCCTAATTTCTTCAATTGTTCCAATTGCAAGCTCTTTCTCTCACTTTTACTTCTTCCCAAACAACCCAAAATCATCAACTAAACAGAAAAATAAGCCATATGTATACAATATACCCGAAGGTGAGTAAAGCTAATACCAACAATAGCATATTCTACTCTTAAGCATAGAAATTTCCTTGTGCAAAGAGAAAGCATATTCATCCTACTAGAGAGCCACGAGGAAGTCATTACACGACTTCTAGCATCCTCCCTTGTAACTTGAAAGAGTCATTAGGATTGAGCAGGTTACCGTCATGTTTTCTTCGATTTCTCTGTCTCCAGATTTGATAATAATGAACCTGTAAAACCAACAACAAGGCCTCCTTCATTGGCGTATTCAACCGTACCTCTTCCAACAAACATAACATATGCAACCAAGAATGAAGAATGGTTTGGGCCTTTTAACGGAGTTAACAAAGATCATATTTTATCACTAAATCAGAAAACAACACCAGGCCAGTTCATAAATCAACCCAAAATCATCAACTAAACAGAAAAATAAGCCAAATGTATAGATACAAAATTGTATCTATCTATGCAAGTATGAACTAAAACCCCATGATTTAAGGGCAAAGATGAGATTTTTATGAGATGGGTATGTGTAAAAAACTTAGTTTTGCAAGAATCTCGAGAGAACAAACTGATTTTATCGAGGAATAGGTGGGTGGAGAAGGGCAAAAGGAGGATGGTGAGTGCGAGGTGGGCTGGTGGTTGGATGTTTGTTGGTGAAGGTGAACGGAGATGGGGTGGGCGCCGGAGCTGGGTGGACGAGATGGAGAAGAACAGAGGACAAGGGAGTTGGCTGGTAGTAGTGTGGGTGTTGTTGTGGTGGCTGTGGGCGGGGCTGTGGAGGGGAAGGAGATGGGGCGATGATGGTGGGTTGGAGTTCGGTGGTACAAGATCGGAGTTGGTTGGTGGCGAAATGGAGGTGGGAGGGGTATGAATTGCAGGCGGAGGAGAAGGAGATGGGGAACAGAGGTGAAATGGTGGAGAACGGAAGTGGGTTGGAGGAAGAACGGAGGTGTGGCTATTGAAGAAGAAGAAGAAAGAGGCGAAAATGGAGAAACTACGTGCGGTTGTAGAGGAGATGGGTGGACACTGGACGGTTGTAGAGAAATGGTTGTGAAAAGATAGAGATACCCCTGGTCTTTTAACGGAGTTAACGCCAGACAGACGGAAGTATACAATATGTAACGAAATAACAACTGCAGTATTTCAAATACTCACTTTTGAAGTTCGGTATTGCAAGTGGTGTTAAGGCCAAAGTGCAAGTACACAAAGTGCACTTTACTCTAAAAAATAAATACTTGTATCTTGTTTCCAGAATACTTAGACCTTGAAGATTGGTGCTTGTGTAGTTACTAATACATGTAAAATACATATTTTGGTTCATTTTAAAATTTTAATTAAGATGTATTATGACATTTTATAAATTTCAAATTATATTCATTAATTATATATAATCTTAATATAAAAATAATTATAAAATTTATAATTTCTGTGATACTCCCTCTGTCTAGAGAAATGATACTCCCTCTGTCTCTAAATGTTATGCCCATTCGAAATGTTAGTTTGTTCAGTAAATGAGATAAATTATTAATTTACATCTAATCTATAAGATCAAATCTTGTTGGATTCGTATTTGTTAGTACTTTAATACAGCGAAATTTTATATTTAATACTAATAAGAAATTAAAAATATTAACAATTTCCGTTGACAAACGTGTCCAATCCAAACATCTATATATATTATAATGCCAGGAGATCAGAAATGCACCAGAAACGTTTTAAATATTTTTCTTGCATTTTCAATTTTTTGATTTTTTATTAAAAATATGTTCTTGCTTTAAATAACTCTTAATGACCTTTTAATTAGTCATTAATTACACCTATTAAATCTATATAAAATTTACTTTATTTCACATTTTTAAAAATTTAGAAAACTTTGTTTGAGCATATAACTATTATTTCAACATTATATATATATATATATAATTATAATTAAGTGTATTTTTAGGTAAAATAATGACCGAAAATTGTTTATATCGCATTCTTTTTCATTCCCTATAAGACTACATTAATTTCTTTTCGAACGATCGTAAGTAGTAAATATGATCTTAACTTCTCAAACAATTTTGATTATAACTCATTTAGAAATCGTAATAAATTATGAAAATATATAGATCTTCGCTTAACATTTGAAATTTGTATAAAAAAAATACAAATTATTATTATATTTGCACATTAATAAATTATAGATGGAGTATGACCAAATCGATTAAATTGAACCAACCAAACTATTTTTTCAGCGGATTAATGGATAAAAAAGTTGCGCATGTTGTTCATTATATTGTGTCGAAATAAATTAATATTCTAATTAAATAAATTCTTACTCTAATATTGAATATTTTTGTGATGGGAGGGGTGTCGGCTTTAAAAAATATTATTCTAGTTAATATTTATAATTTTAATCGGAAAGATTACGTTCGTATTGTCATTGCTAATTTTTATGCTTATTCTATTTTTAAGATTATCAAAATTTTATTTATACGATGAGAGTAGTTTTCTAATTAATAATTTATATAAATTATTTTAAATCAATTTTTTAGGAAATTCTTAAGAGATCAATAAATTTTTAAAAATAATAAAAATTATTTTATCTAACTTCAATATTTTCAAATATAAGTTTATAAACCGCGCGAAGCACGGATTACAATGCCTGGAGATCCGAAAGTTAATAGAAGCGTTCAAAATGGCTTTCTTGAATTTTGGTTTTTTTAATTTTTTTATTAAAATTATTTTCCTGCATTAAACAGCTCTTAATGACATATTAATTAGTAATTAATTATACCTAATAAATATATAATTATTTTATTTTATTTTATTTTATTTAATTAAACAATTATAAAACTTTATTTGAGCATTATATTTATTATTTTATTAGTAAAGGTAATTACATTTATAATTAAGTTTATTTTTAGGTAAAATGACGACTGAAAATTATTTACATTGCGTCTTTTTTATTTTCTATCGAATAACACTCCAATTTTTTTTCGAATAATTGTAATACAGACGACCCTTAACTTCTCAAGCAATCTTCAATATTAGTAATTATGATCGTAATAAATTATAGAAGTATATAAATTTTCGCTTAACACCTATAATAAAAATAATACAAAGAGTTTTTATTTTTACACATAAATAAATTACACATGGCTTATGACCAAAGCAATTTAATTGAAAAAACCCAACTTTATTGATAGATTAAATAGTTAAAAAAGTTATATACCCGTTGTTCATTATGTTGTGTTGAAATAAATTAACATTCTATTTAAATAAATTCTTATACTACTATTGAACATGTATGTTATGAGAGGGGCGTTCATTTTATATGATGAGAGTATTTTCAAACTTATAATTCAAGTAAATTGTTTTGATTCAATTTTTTGTAAAAAAAATTTAAGAGACCAATAAATTTTTATATATAATTCATATATTTTCAATATTTTAAAATAAAATTTAGGGCGCGGATAAGTTTCCTAGTTAAAAGTAATAAGAGATGGAGGGAATAACATGTTGTCATTCACCCTGCTCTTGAGTCGTATCAGCAATGTCAAACTCTGAAACCATCAATTCATCAAATATTGATGTCATTTTTACTGTCACTACAAGAAAAGGGTCAATAGACATCAGTTTCTGGCCGATGTCTATGTTATTTTGGATGTGATGTCTAGGTGGGAGATGTCTATTCTAGACATCAGTCAGAAACCGATGTCTATGCTAACATAGACATCAGTTTTTCATTCAATACACATCAGTTGTTCTACAAAATAGGTTAGATATAATTAATTTTATAAACAACTTGCATGCCTTATATTCTAGAAAACATATAATAAACTAAGTTATTTTTCACATACACATCACTTTCTTTCTTTGAAAAAGATGTCTTTTCCGATATTAGACATCATAATTTTATCAGATAAAGTGATGTCTATAGTTAGCTTAGACATCACCCTAGACTGATGTCTAATGTTCTTATAGACATCAGTTTTTTCAGAAAAAAACTGATTTATATTGTTCTCTCAAACATCAAATATTGTAGAAAAAACGTGATGTATATCTTTGTTTTAGACATCATTTTTTCCATAATAAAATTGATGTATATTTATGTCTAAGATTCTAAAATTGATGTTATTTTTCATCTGGTTACAAATAGATCTTTATCCATAAAAACTTTTAACAACTTTATACACACAATTAATGGAGAAAATTGATTATTGTACATACATGCAAATTATATGTATATGTTAATATCTCGTGTTACATAGTACTACACAAAACATCCACAATGTAAACACGAAGACACTGCTGCATGATTGGTTCCATTTGTCTCTACTTGACCGATACCACACTACAACTTAGTAAGCAACAAAATAAATAAAAAGAAAACCCGCAACTAGGCCATAAGCAAGAAACTCCAATAATCCTTCTCTCTTCTGCTACCGGGAAATCAAATCCTACACCATCATACTCCTTTGTAACCTGCACATTAATGCAATGTAATGCACTTAGGCTATTTATATGTTTAACGTTAAAGTAAAAAAAAACAGACATTAAACAAAGACCACTGCCCAGCAACCTAAATCCTATTTGATGCTTCAGAACTCCCTGAAGCAAATTCATCCCATGTCATGTTCTCACGGTTCAAAAACAAGCTAGAGAGCTTTTTGTTATTTGGACGAATGGTAGGTTTGTGCCCAAAATATTGTCTGCAAACACCAAAAATTAACATCTACATGGTATAGTTCAGTGCCTGAAATATTTGTTTTAAATCATCAAGACCAAATTGAAACAAATGTACCTCCTTCCAGCTAAAATCTTAGCCATATTACCATTATTGTTGGTAAAAAATACATTGCTTTCATCACATACTACATAATCCAGTGCAGCCATGCAAGAAGGAAAAGGGTGCAAAAAATAATTAGGAAAAGGTAAATAATACTGAAATGGGTGCAAAAAATTATAATAATACTGACCTCAATTTACACAATTATAATAATACTGAAATGGGTGCAAAAAATAATTAGGAAAAGGTAAATTGCAAACTTTCAATAACCACATTAATAATGTAAGTTGGGATCTCACATACTTTGTTGTACCCTGTATGTTGCTACAGTGCTCAAGAAATCAATATAACATTTTTTAACTCCTACCAAAACTAAAAGACGTAATATACTGCTTCCTCCCAAATGTATAATTTATCAAAGTAAATTTACTGATAGTGTAAGCAAATAGAACCTGAAGATATTGCGACGGAGTTTTAGTGATCGAATAGACCGGCATCCATTAGCAACATATCCTGAAAACATTAGATAAATAAAATATTCCAAATATTAACGTTCATGGCTCAATTCAAATTTAAGTATCAAGTTGAAGTACCTATTCCAAATAAATAAAATATTGTAAGTCATCTCATATGCTGAAAACCTTAGATAGAAGGGAATCCTATGCACACACAATTTCCAGAGTTTCTTCAGTACTAAAAAAAACATTAGAACCAAGGTTATCATTACACACTTTCTAGTGGATGGAGTATGATGCAGAATTGTAAATCATTCTTAGTACACAATTCTTTTTAGATTTTACAAATATTAACGTTCATGGCTCAATTCAAATTGACTTCGAATAAGAGAGCTTATGACTATTAGCAACTCTAAGTGTGTAATGCATCCAGAAACTGAAAATCAGACAAGGTCGTATAACCAATGACATAACTAAAATATCAAATAGAGCAAAAAAGCTTGATAAGAGCATACAAAATCTGCAACAAACAACAATGTAACCACATCACAATGTAGCAATGAACAAGCAGCCATCTGCAATTAGTCCTACAGCTTCTTATAATCATAAGTGCTTCCACTAATTCTTTCTGGCTGAACAGCAAAAAAAAAGAGCAAAAGAAAAAATTGTCTGGAAACATTATTCTAATGTATAACTATAAGTTATACCACAAGATTGTTGATTATGATTTTCTGAGCATAAGATTATGCTCATAATTATTAGACAATTTTAAACTATATGTTGCTATTGACTAGAATGAAAAGAATGAAGAGAAAGGAGAAAAACAAGAAAGAGCATATAAAATTGGAAAAGATGCATACTTGTACTAGGTTGTAAAGGTTTCCCTGATCCTCTTCATGAAATGCAGTCCTTTCATGAGGATTGTGAGTATGTTCACCTGAAACAAGTTTCTTTTTCTTGGACTGTGCTCCAAGCAAACCTCCTGAATCAAATCCAGATTTGTAGCCCCACCAGTCTGCAGGCATTTCCTCTGGTACATTACCTGATTCAAAAAGAGCTTGTCACTTTAGCGACAACATCAATATAAGCTAAATAATAGGACCACCTGAAGGTATGCTGGAATTCAATAGACTGAAACGATAATAAAGCAAAACCAAGAGACATAGAAAAGCAAAACCAAGAGACATAGAAAATATCCTAATATACCCACAAAGTACTAAGGAAATAAGGTAATTAGTAAAATCAATATTTACTTGGGTAAAGATATCCATACTTGCATATATATAGGTTGTATAGCTCCTAAAACTATTCTTAAACAATAAACTAGTAGAGGACTTGGGGTTTTACCAACACAGGACATTTTTGCATCAACTAGATTATAACTTAAGGGAATAGTTAAGCTTTTAATATACCTTCAGCAATGAAAACATTACTTTCCAATGGTTCTACAGACTCTGATCGTCCATCCTGATCACTCTTTATCATCAAAGACTCCTCAGATTTTTTAACCTGCATAATAATTAATTAGGAGGGTTACAACAAGTGAAGTGATTAAAAAAAATTCAGAAAAAAGAAAAAAAAACAGATCTGGCACAAGAATTGAATCAGAGAACATGCGCAACATTTTTTCACCAACAAGTTTCGTTTACAATTACATATTTTCTATCAACATGTTATCACCTTTGATTCACAACATCATTGTAAGGGCATCAACTACGAATTATAAGTCCTACTTCTAAGAACAGTTTAAATTTAAGATGTAGCAACTAAGAGCACCGCTACGCAACATTGTGAAAACTGAAGGTGTTGGTCTTGAAGTACAACAAGAAGTAATATCTCTAACCCCCTGAACCCCTCTTTGAGTACAGAGAACTAATCAGATTAAAACACTTCCGACATATGTAGCAAATGAAACACTTAAAACAAAGGTTTTCCAATTCTACAGAGCATCACTTACTAACAGCCACAACCATATGATATAACACATATTAGAAATTCAAATAAGAAATTCAAAAATGAAAATTACCGAACGAACAGCCACAACCATAACCAAGAGGTCCTGTAAAAAGAATACATTCAAAATAATTAGGGTAATACATCCAAGTAAATAAAAACACCCAATTCAAGAAATTAGGGTTTTGATTTAAAAAGCCCCAATTTAAGAAATTAGGGTTTTGACTTAAAAAAACCCTCAAATTGAAGCTCTCAATAGATCGAGAAGACCCTAACAATACCAGATGAGACCTTATTCGTGTAGAGTATTACCAATTCTTACCAATTTCGACACGAGCAAAGAGCAGTGGTGAGTAGAGATGTCGGACGGAGGTCTCACCAGAGAGCAGTGGTGAGTAGAGTAGTGAGTGGTGGTGGAGGTGAGTTTGTGGTGGTGAGAGATGAGCTAGAGAGATTCAGTCGAGAGAGAAAGAGTGAGTCGAGAGAGAGAGAGAGTCGAGAGAGAGGGAGTCAAGAGAGTCGAGAGAGAATAATTATTATTTTGTTTATTTAGTTTTTGTTTAATTTGTCCGAAGGGGTACGATAATTGTATTGGCGGGGAGAAATATTTGGTTAAGGGGGGGAAATTTTGACTTATTGGGTGAAATTTTCGCTAAGGGGGAAACAAAAACCAAGGGCGCGCGTTTTCATTTTTTTAAGGCTGACTTTAGACATCAGTTTTAAAAACAGTGATGTCTACGATAAGCAAAGACATCAGTTTAATGCGGGATGATGTTATTACAACTTTTAACATCAGCGGCATTTACGACTGATTTCTAAAGTGTGATGTCTATTGACTGTTTTCTTGTAGTGTGTGAGGCCATTTGACAAATCAATTTTTTTAAAAATATATATGTGTGAAAATTAATTATTTCAATAGGTATTCTTCTTTTTATGTAACTTCCAAAATCCAAGTTTTAGATCCACTACAATTAAACCTGTCATTTGCCGTGCTTCCGTATTCACGACTTTAACCCGATTAACACTTGGCTCTAGGCTTAAATAGTTAAATTCCACATATCAATATTTCTGCTACAAAATAGCTTGTGAAATACATTTTTTTTTTCATGAAATTTATAATTTTAATTAGATTTGTTTTAAATTTTGTCATTTTTCAATAATTGCAAATTAACTTAGTAAACCATCCACCATCTTGAACCACACAAGAAAGATGTTCCTGGTATTTGATTCTTTTAATTAAATTTATCTTGTTCCGACCTTTTTTCTAATAACTTGTTTGTATTATTCTTGAGTACTAGCTCATAACCCGTGCGAAGCACGGGCATATATTGAACATGAGTCGAGATTAAAAAATTAATATTAATATACTATTTAATTATGTAGTTATAAAGAATCGAATCCGAGATAAAGTTAAAAAAATTAAAGTAAATAAATCTTTATGATTATGTCAGGAATTGAACCCCTTATAGGAAATCGAACACGTGATGAAATTAAAAAAATTAAATTAAATAATAAATCTTGTATAATTATGTAGTTGCAAAGAATCGAACCCCAAGTTAAGTGATAACCGTCAAACCCCTTAATCGAACCCCTTATAGGAAATCGAACATGGGGTGAAATTAAATTAAATAATAAATCTTGTATAATTATGTAGTTGGAAGGGATCGAACCCCGAGTTAAGTGATAACCAAATTTGGTACTTTTGGTACTACTCCCTCCGTCCCGATGAATAATATACATTGGGTTTGGACACGGAGACCAAGAAAATGTATAAATAATGAGTAAAGTTGGATGAAAAGTGGGTAAAGTGGTGGGATCTATCAATATTTAATACTCCCTCCGTCTCAAAAAACTCTTCCCATTTCGGCCGGACACGTTTGCCAACGCACACTTTTGATCGTTAATATCTTCAATTTCGTATTAGTTTTAAATATAAAAACTTCACTGTATTAAAGTACTCATAAATACGAATTCAACAAGATCACTCATGACTATATTTGGTCTTATAGATTATGCGTAAATTAGTAATTTGTCTCATGTTATGAACATGACCGACATTGGAAAGGAGAAGAGTAATATGAGACAGAGGGAGTAATAAATTTGAGATAGTGGAGGAAAGTAGTGGGTGTAATAGTGTTTTATATTATAGATTTGAGATAATGTAGGAAAGTTAGTGGGTGTAATAGTGTTTTTTATTATTAAAATTTTATTATTTTTGGAATGTATAGAAATGATGGGACACCTCAAAATAGTAAGTATATAGAAATGAATGGGACGAAGGGAGTATTATATACCATTGAAACATGATTTTGCACATTAATATAGAGTATAGATCGAAATGAAGGCGTTTCAGGGGGTCTTTCTTAATTCACAAAATTTGCTCATTTTTGCTGTGAGCTACTTTGATCGTATGCAGAGTTATATGTAGGGGACCCGTCAGTAACAAATATTTGCTGTGATAAATGATAAAAATACGTACAATAAATTTTTTTTGCGATACATATATAATAGGTTTTTTGGTGAAAAAACAAATATTCAAATTTTTACATACCGCAAATTTTTTACGATTTGTTGAAAAATACGTTGATGACCGCTAGCCTTATATGTATAGTACACACCAATATGTATTCATATATGGTTCGTTATAGGTTCTGTTATTGAAATCGACCGATTTCTGAAAAATTGTCGATAAATTGGCCAAACTTTTTAAGTTGATTCGACTGATTTTATAAAAATTGCCGATTTTTCAATCACCTTATAAATCGTAAATTAATACCTCAATCAAATAATTTCGATTTCCAAAATTTCCAACACTGATTATATAATAGGTGGTGTGTTGTGTTGACGTTATGTGCCTGTCCTAATCATTATATCTCTGTTTTCTTTGATTTTCTACAATTTATAGTAGTTATTTCACAGTCATTGTCCAACATCTAAATCTCTATTATTCTACTATTTCTAACTGACATTGGTTCTAAAAATCCCCGATTTAGTCGATTAATCCCCGATTAATCCTCTGTAAGGTAACCAACCGATTCGATTTTTGAAATCCGATTAATCCTGTGAATTTATTTAAAATAATATGTTTAATTGTAAATTAGACTAATATATTAAATATTATTATAATACATGATTAGTACTCCGATTAATCCTTCCGATTAATCCCCGATTACCCGATTAATCTTAAATCGATACCTCAACCGATTTATACCGATTACAGATTTTTACAACCATGCTAACACCATAGTTCTCCCACACTTTCATAATGATTTACGGAGTATTAATTTATTTTTACATTTATTAATTTCTTTCTATATCTACTCAAGGCATTTTCTTTCATTATTGCAATATTTATATTTTTCTTATAAGTTCTGTGGTTTGTGTATAAATGATTAATTTGTTTGTGACAACAAGTACATCTGTACATGGCCCAATGGTGTTTATTGTTGCTGTTTTAAATTTGATGTCATTTGTACTATAATAAATAGTTATGATTATTATAGCATGTAGAAATTTGAGCTGATCTATCTACTCTTATTTGTGTACACTGTCATGGTCAAGTTATTCCGCCAGAAACTAACTACTTGTGACTTGTAAGGACCAGCTGAGTTTTACTTTTTGTCAAGTTGAGTTTGTGGGTGTGTCTAAACTTGACCATTACATCTTCTGTCGCTTCAAATTGGACCTTACGCATGGTGTATTGTATTTTAAGAATAGTTTCAGTATTTTTATAATTTTCTGTTTTGTATAAAAATATATATATTTTTTAAAAAAAATGAAAATTTTAAAAATAAATTATGAAACTATCCTTAAAATATATCTTAAATACGTGCTAAAATTCTCATTCTAGGAGGTAAAGAATTAGTCGGGATTTTGGTGTTTAGCATCTGCAAGCCGAGTAGCACACCGCCCTTTCTTTACATTCCCTTTATTGCGAACCAAACGTCCCACTCCGCAGCAGAATCGTGGGAAGAGAGTAACTTGAAAAATATTAAGTTCACATTTTCTTTAAATCCCATTATTTAAGTATATATACTTAAATAATTGGACCTAGTTACCCATCTTTTTTGGTGTTTAGCATCTGCAAGCCGAGTAGCACACCGCCCTTTCTTTACATTCCAAACCAAACGTCCCACTCCGAAGCCGGAATAGAGTAACATGAAAAATATTAAGTTCACATTTTCTTTAAATCCTAGGAGTATTATTTAAGTATATATATATACTTTCCAAGAACATGGCTACGTAGATGTCTGTAAAGTAGCTCAGTCAGTGTTTTGTGATATTATTGTTTATAAGCTTTGCATTATTGTTGTATTGTTTTTACTTTGGAAGAATGAAAGAGCCTAGACGAAAGCGCTCTGAGGTACTTTGAATGTTCTTTTTCATCTTGATATAGTTTGTTATTACAGTAAGATTTTTGATGTTGATTTTGGACTACCTTAATATGTAGGCCTCTTGGTCTTTATCTATGATGAAGAAATGGTTTAACATTAAATCCAAGAAATATGAGTGCGATGAAGATCGAGTCGATACTGATGCTGAGAGGAAGGAGACTGAGAGGGAGGACAAAGAGGACAGAGACAACGATGGTAATTTTCATCAGACTAGTTCTATATTGCAGTTTTGAGTTGTTATGTGTTGTATGAATCTTCTTATGGTCTTGCAGCACGCTATGTTGAGGATATGCAGCGGCATGATGCTGAGGATGATGATCTTCCCAGTACAAGGCAGGGAAACCTTTCTGAATCCACATGTGAAACTTCAGGTTCTGTCTCAGTGATTCATTAACTATCTTGTGATTTCTTAATTTGCTGTTGTTATAAATTCTTAAAAAGATGAATTATCTGTATGTTTCTAGAGTACCATTTAGAATTTGAGATACTAATTAGTTGAAGTTACGTTTGAGCATATCAGGGACACAATCAAAACGCCCTTACATCAAACATAGAAGAGGGAAATCAGAAACTCTGCGAGCACAGTATATTAATACGAAAGATGTGAGGTTTGTCTTTTGTCATAACTTTTTAAGTAACTCCTCCTGTAGATGAAAGATTTGCGAGTTTTGGATTTTCTGTGTTGGTATAGCTGATTGTGTTTGTTTGCTTCTGAGTAGGGTGACAATAGGTACTTGGAATGTTGCCGGAAGACCTCCACACGATGATCTAGAGATTGATGAGTGGATCAGCATGGAAGAACCATCAGATATCTATGTTCTTGGGTATGTAACTCATACTCCCAGATCTTCTTAATCCTTTTAAGTCATAATACGATAAAAAAAAAATTAGTGATGGCAATGTCATAATTTTTTTTGACGAATTATAGTTTCCAAGAGGTGGTGCCTTTGAGTGCCGGAAATGTTCTAGGGGTAGAGACTACAAGACCAATACTACAGTGGGAGTCTGTCATTCGTAGAACATTGAATAGAACCACTGAACCAGACCCCAAACCAAAAAGCTATAGCGCCCCACTGTCTCCGGTATACCCACTTTCTCCGGTATTGAGGTCTTCTGCTGCTGCTGATGATCTTCTTGCTGACGTTGATGGAACTTCTGCATTAGAGTTGATACCTGAGGAGTCGTCAAACATTGGTGATGCAGATGATTCTATGATCCAAAAGGTGGACAAAATCACTGGTGTTGGAAAGAATTTTCGCTTTCAAAGAAGTCATAGCATTGATAGTAGACTAAATTGGCCTGAGCATCCACTGAATGCGACATCCCAGCTTCTCCCTTCAGGAAAGAAAATTTTTCAAAGAAGCCATAGCAATATTGGTCAAATTAGTAGACTAAATTGGCCTGAGCGTCCACTGGATGTAACATCCAAGGTTCTCCCTTCTAGTGCTAAACTGCAACGAATATCTAGCATGAGCAGTTCAGCTGGAGTTCGTTCTGACTGGGTGAAGAATGCTCGAAATTTCAGTTCTCAATATGATGCAGCTGGTCAGGGCAGGTCTGAAAAAATTGGAGTAATGTGGAGGAATATGGAAGATCAATCTAAATTGTGTGGATCTGTTGCCGATGTATTAGATCTATGTCCAGAAGTAGAAGGGCATTCTTTTGAAATACCTGAGCTGGAACATGAAATTGCACTTTTAGAAGATGGAGTAAAATCACGCCTTAAGTATATTCGGATTGTAAGTAAGCAAATGGTAGGAATCTACATCTCTGTTTGGGTCCGTAGAAGACTGAGAAGACATATAAATAACTTAAGTGTCTTGCCGGTAGGAGTTGGGCTTATGGGCTACATGGGAAACAAGGTATAGCTTCTTTCATTAAGAATTTATCTACCTATATCTTTATGACATCATTGTATGCCTGTTTGTGAAAACACGGTGAATCCACTCACGGAACTATAATGCACACAAATGATTAGGTTAACAGTTTAGTATTTGATTACACACCTCTAAACGATACATGGACTTTGCAATTATTGGACCGTTTTTAATCAGTAGCGTTCTACTATTCCTATGAAATTATTAAATCTTCCTTTGTCTTGCATTTTGTAGAGAGTTTGTAGTTTAGTTCTCTTTCTTGTATCACATATCAGATTAAAACCTGGCCATTTATAAGTCTTGTGACTGGCTACTTCTGGTGATACCAGTTGTTAGATTTCCCTACATCTTATCATTACATTTGTAGAAGTAGTTCTTGCCTTGACAAACTAGTATTCACTTTCTGATGATTTCTGGTACAGGGATCTGTGTCCGTTAGTATGTCTGTTTTCCAAACGCGGCTGTGCTTTGTGTGCTCACATTTAGCCTCTGGTCATAAGGAAGGTTATGAACAAAGGCGAAATGCTGATGTGTATGAGATCATAAGACGCACTCAATTCTCATCTGCTTTTGACATTCACCAACCACTGACAATTCCATCACATGAGTACGCATTCTGTTGCCTGAAATCTGTATAAAAACTTGCCAGTCTTTTTGCTGCACCACAATTTTTTTTGTATAGTTAATAGTGACCTGCATCAAAGGTATATGATCTAATATGAAAGATCAGTTTAACATTATGTAAAATTTTTAATTTTTGATGCAATTAACTATATTAAAAAATATAAAAACTTATCAGACTTCTACATGTACACACATTGAGGTTTGCACTAAGAGCAAGCTGAAGTCCTCTTGTTGCCCAGTATCCTGAGTTCGAAGTTAAGTTATATGCTGGCTGTAAATTTGGATGAAACAGAGAAAGAGATACAATGTGTAATTTTAATCCTGAAAATTTTAAAGTAACTAAAAGTTTTATATTTTAAGTGGTCGTCTATAAGTATTGTAACTCGAATATTGATAGGTCGTTGCCATGGTAAGTGATAAGTTATGTTAAAAAATTTATGCTAACACATTTCTGACCAAGTGCTTCTGTAAACAGTCAGGTTTTCTGGTTTGGTGACTTAAATTATCGTATAAATATGTCAGACTCACGGATAAGGAAACTTGTCTCCGCAAAGCAGTGGCATGAACTCCTCAGTAGTGACCAGGTAAAACTTTGTACAATAAAATGTAAATTAAGTTTATTTATGTAAAATATCTCCTGGTTCGACTTTAACATTAGAAAGTCAAATACTGCTCAGGAACTGTTTGATTTGGATCATGGTGATAATATTTGGTCAAGGCTTTTATCGAATTAGAAGTAATAGCTTCTGAGAACACAAGTAAATTGCTTGAAAATTAGAAATATCAGGTCCAAATCCATATAAAAGTTGAAAGCCTGGTCGATAATATAGTGGTGTTGTATCTAAGATTTTAACTTGAAAATGATGTGTTTGCTAATATATAAGTTTGACATTCTGCTCATATTCTTTTTTGGATATATTGGTTTCCTTTTTTTATGTTAAATTTATATTGGTTTGAGTCTATGGGAATATGAATGATGACATGATGCAGCTAAATAATGAATTACACAAAGGAGTGTTTGATGGATGGAAGGAAGGACATATAAACTTTCCGCCTACTTACAAATATGGTTTCAACTCTGATGAATATGTTGGTGAAAATCGAAAAGAAGGGGAAAAGAAAAGATCTCCAGCATGGTATGTCATACTTTCTTTCAACCTATCATCAGATCATAAACATAATGAAATTTGATTCAATAAACTGCAGAAATTGAATTTTTTGCTAAAAATATGTTGGACTATCTGTATTTGTTGTAACATTACCAAAGAAGTTGAATCTAAGATTTGCTCAATATATTTTTTTTTGGTTTTGATGAAACATTAAATGGTACAAGGTGACTTTAAAATATAATTCATCCTACATACATGAAAAGTTAAGTAGAGGGTTTTCGTTGTTTGTAGCATGTCTTTTGACAGGAAACAAAATCAAAATAAGTGTGCTAAACTGACTTAAATCTTAACATATTATTTCGTATACAGGTGTGATCGCATATTGTGGTTAGGGAAAGGCATAAAACAGCTTTCGTACAACCGAGCGGAAATGTGGATCTCTGATCATCGGCCGGTCAGTTCAGACTTCTTGATTACAGTTGAAGTTTTTGAACATCACAAGCTTCAGAAGGCTCTCATTGTCACAAGTGCAGTAGTACACCCTGATGATATTTTAGAAATTGAAGATTTAGAAGTAGAAGACTGAGAAGATTTCCGCTTTTGTTCCCCATAAAGGTATCACAATGCATATATCTAATCATGTCTCAGGAGCAAGTCAGCCTGAAACTCTAGCATGAAGTAAGCATGCTAGATCATTTAAATTTTTTAATAGTCATAGTAAAAAATTTGATCATTTGATAGTAGTTTTTTTTTATACCAAAAATAAAGTTAGGACATCAATTATAAAACACACTGATGTTAAACTTGGTTCTAAAATAGAACAATATATCTTATAGTTGATTCTAAATATAGAATGAAGTATAGATATACCTATAATTGTCACATAGACAAGTAAGTGTTAAAATGGAGGGAAATTAATGAATAATTGAAGCAATGGTAACAAATGTAATTTTGAATTAAAGTTTAAGTGTGGTCCGGATTTAGTTAACTTTAGATATAGTGATGATATTTTAAAACCACTCATTAGACTGTAACTTCTATTTTAGCATCAAAATTTACTTTCTAATTTCATATTATAGCAATAACTATATTTATTTTAACACCAACATTGGACTTGCTTTTAGAGCAAATATAATGCAATACAATATAATACTTGGTTCTATTATTGCACCAAATGCAATAAAACTCAATTTTAAAGGGATTTCGTATTTGGATATGAATATGCATATATACATTCTTGATTCTATGTTTTAAACTATGATCCATCCTTATCACATTATTCAAAATTAGAAATGGAATGTAAACAGTTATTGTATTGTACATCAATAAATACCAAAAATATATTAAATTAGATAAAAGTTAAAAAAATTATGTAAGTATTTGAAATTACTTACAAAACTTAAACTAGCATTGGAATGTAACTTTTATTTTAACACAAAAAACTTTTTTTTGGTGCTACATTATAGCAATAATTATAATTATTTTACTTTTAGTATTAGACTTGCTCTTGGGTGTACGTGCTAATATTTTTGAAAGTATTCATTACCATTCTATCATGAATAATTAAATATCATCTCTGCCGCTGCATGCTGAAACTCAAGTTACCTTTATATATATATATGATGCAAAAAGTCGACAGGATAAAATTCATTATTAACATATAGGTCTGTAGATTTCTTTCTGGCAATTCAGTAGCTGTGTACTTAAAACTTAACATTTTCTTGTCAATTTTTTTTTATCGGGCAGGATTATCATTGGAGGCGCAACACTGCCACCCGAGATATCTTGCAGCAAATGTGCTCATTTTAATCCTGGATTGGCACTCAGTAAACTGTACACAGATCCTGCTGGCAGCATTTCCAAACATTCGATACAATTTCCTCAGTAACAATGGAATCATCGGTAACAATGTAACATTCAATACAATTTCCTCGGTATATAAAGCCAAACATGCGAGATATAGGATGTTAGATTGTTTCTAGTAGGGTACGAAAAAGTAGAGAGGTTGTTTATGTAAAGAGCTTCCTGCCTCTTGTAATTGTTTTGTCATTTAGATGTCTAATTAGTTGGAGTCACAAGAAAAATGATAAAACAACGGATTATATGTTAGTTTAGTTTGCATGTTTTATGGTGCATAGAGTAAATTATACGAAACAGGTGACCATTTTTTGTCTTTCGAAGGACTATGCTTGCTTTAAACGTAAATATACAAAAGAGTAAATGATCGATGTCGACCTTTGATGTAATACGAATGTTTAAATATTTAAATATTAGCTTCAGTGGCGTCAGGAATTTCAGACATCACTATCTTTTATGGTATTGTTCTGCTTTGAAAAAGCTTCCAATTTGCTTGATGACAAAAAGGGACAAGGTGAATCTTTAAATAAACAATGTCTATCTATATTATCTTCTATCGACTTCTTTTTTTCTCTCATTCTAATGCAGCTTTACCAGGCTAGAGCTTAGAGCTGGCACCTTGTAGCCAAGTAAAACAATTTCCTACCCTTTGTAAATTTTTATTTATATATAGCCCGGGCCTAGGAGAATTTTCGTTTACATTTTTCTGGTACAATTTTTACCGAAATATTATGTACAAGTTACGGCCTCTCAAAATTCAAAATCATATTTTAATTTATCAATTACTATATAGGTCATTGTTCTATGTAAAACCATCTTATATGGAGAATCGTAGAGAACCATTAATTTTTGATTCTGTAGTAGAATCAAAATTCTAATTTTTTGGTTCTAAAAAAAAAGACCAATTTTTTTGGTTATATTTTCTAATTCTGTTGTAGAATCAAATGCTGATATGTCACTGTTGACGTCATCTGACACGTCATTACTGTTGACGTGGCAGTGCCACATCAATGATGTCGTCACCGATGATGTGGCACTGCCACGCCAGCAGTACCGGCGTAGCAGATGCTGTGGCAGTGCCAGTGCCACATCTTCAATGTTGACATGACACTGTCAAGTCAGCAATGATGACGTGGCATTGGTATTTTTTTTTGGGAATTTATGAACAAAAATTTAAAAAAAAAATGGTTCCGCTATAGAATAAAAAAAAAGATGATTCTCCACGATTCTTTACATAAGAAGGTTCTCTCTAGAGTGCTACTCTTACTATATATATATTAAACATCAACTCAAGGGCTAGTGTCATTTTTAGGGATGGGCATTTCACCCGCCCCGATCCGATCCCCGTTCTATTCAGGTCAGGGAGTTGGGGACTTTTTCGAGTTCAACATGGGGAGCGGAGAATATTTGAAAAAAATTCGGGGATCGGGGTGGGGGCGGAAATTAGGAGATCCCCGTTCCGATTCCCGATTTTATTTTTAATATATATATATATAAAATTGTATATAATTAGTAAATTAGATTATTATACGTAAATATATTTTATATTGTTAGTACTTAAATTTTTTAATTCATTTCACATATTTGAAAGTTCAATAATAAAATTTAATTTAATTATAATAATTTAATTATATCTTTTAGTACAAATAAAAATTAATTCATTTTTTTAGAATAGGTCATTGATTTTAAAATGTATATTACATATCATAATTTAGCAAATTAATTTTATTATGAATTTTTTTATGAAATGTATAAAATTGATTTTTTTAATAAAAATAAAAATCCTCAATTCCCTGCGGGGATCGCCATTCCCCGTTCGGGGCGGGGATAGGGGAGCGCTAGGGGATCGCGGCGGGTTCGGTGAGCGGGTATGAGGACGGGGATCAGGGGCGGGGATGAGGATTGCACTCCTCGACCCCGAAGTGACCCGACCCATCTCTAGTCATTTGATTGGCTGTGAAATTATTGTTTTACTCCTATTTGTTGAAAATTAACAAAAATGCCACCCTTTTAATATTTGTATAAAAATTAGTTGAAATTGTATTACCATTGAGAATCGAACACCTGACCTTACCCTCTCAAACTCATTCCATAACCATTATGCTACAATTAGTTTTGAGCATGTTTTAAAAATCTTTTTAGATAAATTGCATCATCTCCTTTTTTCCCATTTTTTTTATTTCAACTATATATTAAACGTTAATACAAGTACAAAAAGTGCCAATAAATTGATTGTAAAATTACTATTTCACCCTCATTTTGTGAAAATAACAATAGTGCCACTCCTTTATACTATACTAGCTTCGTAGCCCATGCAAGGCACGGGCATGCTCTAGATCACAAATATTTATGAATTATTCGTGATCACGCTGTATTGGATTGTTGATATCTTCGATTGTTCATATCTTCACAGCAATTATTGTGAGTAAATAGAATTTATGCAATACCCGATCGTGACATGCAAATGATAATTCTGGTTAAATTAAATCTGTTTATATTTTACGCTATGTTTTGTTTTGTTAAAGCAAACTTGAACGATATGTAATAAATTGGTCAATGTTAAGATTAAAACCGTACTTTGAAATATAAATATGTAGAGTTAACATGGATGGATACAGAGATACATACAAGTATTAATTACATAATAATAAATGCATATTAGTTCATATCAGTTATTATTATGTAATAAATCTGTTAGTGTTCCAATACCCAAATAGCCCCCGGAAATATAACATAGATATAATTAGTAGGGGTAAATATAACTTTTTATATGAATAAATTTGCTCATGGAACCCTCCTCCCATTTGCTCTATTATATAAAAATGTGTGTGTGTGTATGTGTGTGTGTTTGTTATATTGTTTTGTGCGTTTACGTATTAAAGATGTTATAAATGTTAATACAAGTTTGTATTATATATACTTATATATACGCATGAAGGTTCTTTTTTTATATATACTTATAGTTCATATATAGATTTTTGATAGAATAATGTAATTATAATTGTATTAGGATTTTTCCCCCTTGTATTTATAGATTTTTGATAGAATAATGTATTTATTATTGTATTAGGAATTTTTTCCTAATATAATATACACATATCATCATTCAATTATATCATTTTCATATTATAATTTTCTTTTTAAAATTCAATTCTAATACGACTTTGCTAATTAAATTATATCCTTTTTAGATTATAATTTTCTTTTTAATATAATATACACATATCATCAACAATAGAACAGTGCACATTCTCCGAATCTATTGGCATAATGTATGTTTCTCTTCCATGACTTCTTAAAATGTTACCGACTTCAGGAGGGTGAGCCCTCGCAGAATGTTTCCCAGGTAGACAAACATATAAATCATTCGCTTTAGTTCATATATAGATTTTTGATAGAATAATGTAATTATAATTGTATTAGGATTTTTTTTCTCTTGTATTTATAGATTTTTGATAGAATAATGTAATTATTATTGTATTAGGATTTTTTCCAATTCATTGTAGACATCTTTTTTATTTGTTTATTTGTAATTGATTTTATTTGTTTATACATATTTTATTTGTTTACTAAATTAAAGATATTTTTAAATTAAATTTAGTTCTAATGATGAAGGAAAAAAAACAAATCGATGAAAAAAGGGTATTATAGTAAATTAACAAAGTGAAAATTATAAATAAATATATAAGGATATAATTTATAATCCAACGGATGATTTTAATCCAATTTTTTAATCCAACGTATCATATGCTTTTGGTAGTACAGCGACGACGACCAAAAATTTGGATAAGATCTCCCTTATGCTTATTATATATAAGGTATTAATTTGTTCATGTACTAAATCGAAAATGGGATGCAAGTTCAGATGTGTACATGTGTTTTTCATATTTAGATTATATTAAATTTCTTATCATACTTTATTTGAATTTTTTTATTATAATACCTGAGTCTACTACACCATCGAGTTAACCAATCAGATTTGAGGAAGTATTTTAGGACCAATTAGAGATCATTGCTAAATTTTAGACCAATCATATTATATTAAAAGTTTTCCTTATTTATCTGTCTCATCCTATTATACTAACCATGGTTAGTTAACAATTCTAATTTAAATATATATAGTAATGACTTGATTTAACATATCCATATATTACATATTTTTTTAATGTCAAAAAATATTTTTAATAAATTAATATTTAAAATTAAAATCACTTAGGATTACACAAATATATAATATTAAACGATTTTCGCAATATAAATTTTTCACTCTTTTGATTTAAAATTAATCATAATTGCATTATTATATATTTCGAATTAATTTTCATAAAAATATATAAGAGCCAAACATTACACCCGTGCTACGCACCGAAAACACAATTTAAAAAATTCAAAATAGTTACAAAAATATATAGTGTATCAAAAAATAAATTATTTTGAGGATAACTAACTCGATATGCATCTCAAGTAACTTTCCTCAAATTATGTGTAATTGTGTGGACGCATGTTAAAATATTTTGGAAAATTATGTATATAAAAAAAAGATTAATACCAAAACACATTCATTTGATATATGATAAAATTCTATTTTTTTATACATAATTAATTTATCAACAAAAGGGCATATGTCATCTACACAAATAATCATTCAAATATTCTTCTAAATCACTGTTTTTTATAGGTAAAATGTAATAACCGTAAAAATTCTCATAATATTTTGAGTCTCTTTATATATATATATATATATATATATATATATATATATATATATATATATATATATATATATATATATATATATATATATATTATCGTAAGGTTTGAAATTCTATTTTTATTTATTATTTACATTTTTAGTAGGGCGTGCAAGCCTTTACATTTTAGTGCGCTACTAGACTCTAATAAATACTTAATGCAACGCTAATTTTATTATCGATTCGCAATTTACTATTATTAATAGTACTACTCTCATTTTATGACTATAATTAAAATTAAGGTTATACGAGTTATAAATAAATATTAGAGTTATAACTTTGGTGTTAGCAAATTTGTGACTAGAATCAGTGATGATATAAATATTAAGTAGGTTAGAAATAATGAGCCCAATTTGTGCTATAAGCCCATTAAAGAGCCCAAGTGTTATGGAAGTTAAATATATATATATAGACTAATAAACAAGGAAAGAGATCATCTTCTCCACTATTTCATTTAACCGAGACACTAAAAACATCACCATCTCATTTTTCTCCCTAAACACCAAAAACTTACAAACCCTATATCTCTCAAATTCCTTAACTTGATCTTGCATGCATTAGCATATTTGAGAAGAGAAGATCAAGCTCTATAATTTGACATATACATCTTAGGGGTTTCGGGAAACATTTATTTTAATCCGAGATCAAAACCTTTATTTTCTTAAGAGGGTATGATTTTACACTCTTAAAAACTCTTTTTACAATATATGTAATCATGTTTTGTGTGAATTATGGTGTTAGGCTTTAATAAAATATTGTTTTAAATTAGGGATTTTAATTAGAACTAATTAGGGATTTTTAAGTACTTGGTTTGTTTAATTAGTATATTATGGGTCTTATGTGTATTTGGGAATTGTGATTTTGGGGGTTGATGGTGTTGCATGTCGGAGGTTGAGGCGGAAGCACCACCGCGGCGACGACGGTGGTCGGCGATGGTGGTCGTTCGCGAAGGTGAGAGCGGGCAGGAGGGAGAGTGAAACGAGGTAGAGAGGGAGGCGAGGGAGTCGAGAGAGGAGAGATCGAGGGAAGAAAGAGAGAGAGAGAGGAGAGGCGAAGGAGAGATGAGGGAGATATAGTGTAATAACCCGAATTTTCAGAAAATGAATTTAGTATTATTTTAAGAATATTAATGTTTTCCTAAAATGAGGAGGAAATTTTTATTTAATTTTATTGTTCATTATCCAGTTCAAGGAATTTCAAAAGCGAATTATTTAATTATTGTCTGGTTTAGTGTAATTATGAACTATATTATGTGATTATTGTTGGAAGGTGGAATGTATGTGAAGTTGTGTTTATGTGTTTATATGATGATTTGTGTGAGTTGTGAAGGCTGATGTATTTTATTTATATTTTTGAGGATTTAAATATATTTAAATCATTCATTTTGATCCTCTGTTAATTTTATAAAATTATCGGAGGAATTAAAAATCATGAAATCTTTTGTAATATTATCTTTATAATATTATTTAGTTTTTAAAATGGTTGGGTGAATTAATTTGGGTGATTGAGTATTTAAAATGATTTTAAGAGTTTTATTGTATTTAAAGGATCAAAACTTTGAAAATTCATATTTAATTCATTTTTGATCCGAAAAATATTTCGAAAATATGTACGTGCTTGTAATTTTATATTCTTTATTTTAAAAACGAAAAGTGTAATTTTCCGGAAGTTTTATTTAATTGTGATTTTTTTAAAGTCGTTTATTAGTTTTAATTGGGCCGAAAAGAGAATTAGTAGTAGTTAGTATAAGGAGTATTGGGCTTAAGCCCATTAAGAGGAACAACCGAGAGAGTTCGAGAGAACTCGGGGGAGTGAAAAGAAACGAAGAAAAGAGAGAAAATAAAAGAAAGAAAAGAGGAGAAGAAAGAATTGGGGGAAAAAGAGTAGAGAGATTGTGAGAGAATTGAGAGAGATTAAAGAGAAGAGTTTGGGGGCTTGATTATACACATGTATATATGTATAATCGCGTGTGTATGTATAGGTGAAGGGTGTGTGCTGTGATGGAAGAACGAGAGAGAGAGAGAGAGAGAGAGAGAGAGAGAGAGAGAGAGAAGGCAGAGAGAATCACGAGGAAGAACAGAAAACTGCTCCTGGACAGATTTCTGGCGGGACTTGCACAGGTAATTCGACAGCCTTAAACTATGATTTAGCCTATAGTTAATTGATGAAAGTTGTTCCCTATAGTTTGTAGAAGCTCCCCGCCAAATTTCACGATTTTTAGTTAGGTGAACTGGGAGTTATGAATTTATTAGTAAAGAGGTGCAAGAAACTCGCGGATTTCAGATTGGTTATGACTTTGCTTAATCAGTTATATATGTTAAAAATGGAATTAAGCTTTGAAATTTTTATGATAGATGGATATAGGACCCAAGAAGGCTCTTTAAAAATTTGGGTTTCAAATATTAAATTTTCGAATTACTAAAAATAGTGGAGTAAACACTGCGTAGTAGCTTTCTTGCATTCCAGATTAGTAGTTCCGTTTTGAAGAGCAATTTTGAGAAGGTTAGGCACTTTATTACTTGTTGGAAAAAGAATAAAAGTTGTAGAGAAATGTTCAATTATGCCTCCGGTAAAATTTGGTGGTACTTGGATGTGTGGATAATGAGATAATGTGAGAGAAAAATTAGTTTCGTGATGAAAGAAATGCGTGCCAGCCCTGTTCTGTTTTGGACAGAGCATATGACACCTTACACCTCTGTTTTGGATGATAATTCCTTGAGAGAACTTGTTCCCTATTGTTTCTAGTTTATGTACGCGAAAACTTTGCATTATTTAAGATTACGGTTATTGAATTATGAAAGTTTTAGCGAAGGACGTTAAAACTGAAATTTCATATAAATGTCAATGTTTGGAAAATTATTTTTAAGACATCGTTCTTGACTGGTGTTGGCAAGATAACTTGATGTAAATATGGTATGAGATTCTTTGCAATGGTTTTGATTAAAAATTGAGGGGTTGTGACCCGGGATAGTCCATTTACAAAAAGATTATTTCAAAAATTTACTATTAATATGAAATTATTTCCTGATTGTATAGTTTTCAATTGTAGTCCATAGCAAGGTCAAACTGTTATTTTATTTCCTTATTTGCTATGTGCCGCAAGTCAGGGCGGGTACTTTCATTATATGTTTATTTTTATGTTGCTGCAAGTTGAGACAGCTTTATTTTTTGAAAAAACAGGGTTGAATTGCTTTGGAGGGGCTGTGCCCATAGTCCGATAAATGAATACTACATGCCGAAATTTTCTAAAAATCCCCTGCATTTTAATTTATTTAACTTATTTGATTTCAATGGTTTAAAGGCATGTTTTGGGTGCTAACTGTTTATGTATATATGTGTCAAGGAATTCATTTCGAGGATTAATTATGATTTGAGGATTATCTATTAATTAAGTTGTGTCATAGAATGTCAATGGCATTATAATTTTATATGTTAAGTAAAGTTGACTAAGTGGTTGTAGGATTATGATATGGGTGATACTAGGAAATGTCTACGTTTTAAAAAGGGGACTCTTTAAGTGTCAATTGCTATTACTAATTGTGTTATGTGCATTAATTGGTATTTGAGTAGTCAGTTATAGGGATAACAACTATAGTACGACTTTAGGTGACTCAGTGGTAATTCTGAGTTGGGTCTACTCGAGATACGAGGTAGGACTGACACGTACTCGTAACAATTACAGTACCGTTAGGGCGTGATCAAGTGGAGAAATGTGTATCAAAAAGAAAGGATCGAGGCGTCGCGTAAAGTTCATGGAATTGCTTGGGCGAAATGCCAAGGATTTATTCTCTGTGTTCCGTTTGGTGCTAAGGACCAGAGGCAAGTTTATTTATACATACTCTATCGTTCAGAGTATATTTATTTTGAAATATATGAAATATGTGGAATAAGACTTCATTCCATATTTGCGAGATTTCTTTTATCTTTATCTTGATAAATTGTTTACTTTTAAGTAAAATGGTTTGACTGGAAATATATGTGATTTGGAGAGAGTGATATAGTATAAAGAGTAAAGTGATATGGGAAGGAATGATATCAGTTGTTATTATGGTTATTTTTATGATATTATGGTATCAGTTGTTATCTAAAGTTATTTTATAATATTACAGTTATGTGTAAATTGAGGATATTTGAGTTCTAAACAGTTTCAGACTTTATTAATAAATATTTTGTTATATAAGGGGACAAGGGTGGATATTTATAGATTTTATTAAAAAGGAAGTATGTAAAGTATTTTAGTTGGTGTAATTTAAATGTATGGATACATGAATGGAAAAGTGGAAGGGGTTATCTTGGAATGTATATTTTCGAAAACCCGGACAAATTTAGAAAGAATTTCGCAATAATTAACCTAATGGCAACATCACCAACAAACTAGTGTTTATTTAATTAGTAGATACCTCTTGAAGCATCTACTGATTAAATAAACCTTATTCGTCTAATTAAATTTATTTAATTAGATGAATATTATTTTTAAAATTGTTTCTTAAAATCGCTCTGTTCCGGAATAATAATAAAGATGTTTCGATGGATATAAATGAGACATTTTTGGTTAAAAATGTCTGGAATGATATTGATAAAGGTTATTTTAATGGATATTTAATTCAATGAATATTAATTATAATATTCATTTAAAAGGGATTATTGAATAGTTATTCTTTAGATATTCTAAAGTATTCTAAGGGTGATTATATATTGTTAAAAGGTTGTTTAAGGAATTTCATAGTGAAATGAATATATGTCTTGAATTGATATACCTGTATAAATGTTTTCAAATGGTTATAATACGAATATGGAAATGTGAAATGGAGATGACATATGTGAATGAAAGTGGGAATGGAAATGGAAATTGAAATGGAAAAATGTGAAATGGTGTTGATAAATGGAATAATGATTTTATAAAAAGGGGGATTAGCAACAAACTTGCGTAAGAGGCTGTGTCAGGGCTGTGTGCGACATAGTCTAGCATTCATGATTCGGCACGAAGATGCCAAGGGAGGATGTTAGCAGGTGGCCTTCCTCCAGGGATGATGTTAGCAGGTGGCCTTCATTCCTTCTACCGGTAGTAAAAAGGGACGGGTACGGAGGACGACTGATCATCGTGCCTCACGTATTCGGCAACAGTGAAAATCCCCAAAACTTGAAAGAAAGAATTGATAATGGTTTTCAGGGTTGTGTACTGAAAAAGGAAAATAGTATGAAATGATGGAATTGTTTTACAGTAAGAAGAGAAACTGATTTTATATTACTTTTATATACAATTGTGGTATAAAAGGAAATGGAAAGATTATATTGAGAGCTTGATTTTAAATGTTATATTACCTTGAGATATTGTTGTGGGAGGATTTTAGCACAACAGATTATGAGGCCTCGTGCTGGAATAGCGCCAATAAACAAGGAATCGTCCAACCACCCAGAAAGGCTCGTGGTTGAAGATCAATAGCTAGCCGCCCGGGAAGGCTCACGACTAGGGTTACCGAAGAACACGGGATGTGGTTCCTCGGAAGGATCGGACTGAATCTACGGGATGAGAGCTCAAGGACCAAATGTTGGCCAGCCAAGAACCCTAATTTGACTGTGTCACACAAGAGTGCACGTGCTCTAGCTACTCAAGGAGTGTAAGTGTCGAAGAAGATCCCGTAAACTGCCTACATACCACTATTTATAGTGGATCAAGCCCGAATGTAGTTCTTGAATGATATGATTGTTTGTTCATGATGAGTTATCCTCTCTCCAGTGGGATAATGACTGTTATTTCTGATAATAATCGAGTATGATGTATAAAATCAGGTTACCAAGCAGTTTAGGTAACATAGAATGATTATCTCTTGTGTTTATCTTGATTTTGTATCATTTATCAAGTATATATGATATATATCCTCAAATAACTGAATGTTTATCTGTTTGAGAGTGTTTTTAGATGATATAAACGTGTTCCTAAAAAGTAGGAGGCGTGCCTTATCTGATTTGGCAGCCTGATCAGGCTTCCGGCGGAAGCTGGGGGTACCGCCCGGTAGCCTGGCTCCGGTACCCCCTCCGGTAACCCCTACCATGGAAGCTACTCTGGAAGCTCTACTGGATGACTGATAATAGTCATAGGTTATCCTCAAGGGGATACCTTGAGACCCTTAGCCATGCGTTCCCGTGCTGCAGTGTACATGGTAACCCCTAGGGCTACCGCAAGCCTCCGGAAACCCGACAGATTACTCATTCTCTTCATGGATCTGGACCCCAATCCTCTAGTGGGCCTAAATCTAACCCATGCAAGATTTTGGTCACAACAACTACCCCCCGGTTCCCTGAAGTAACATGTGCAAGGGGAACCTTATTATCCACGGGGTGCCGGTTGCTAAGAAAATTCATCTTTTTGCTATCTTGCTAAATCAACACCACATGTCAATACTGAAAACTCTTAATCATAAAGTTGGGGCTAATTCTGATGTTTGTAATTAGTAGCTCTCGTAATTGTGCCACAGAAGCTCGAATCAGAATAAAAGCGGAAGCCTCGTATTTTTACTCGTTTAAGGATAGATTAATCATTTTAATTCTTTGGAAATAAAATGATAACTATTGAGGAGGGAAAAATAGGCTAGGACTCTACCATTTTTACACAGATAAATTCAAAAAATCAGCCATTTTCCAAGCAAAGGACGTTTCCCACTCCATCTCTTTTTATGTGCCACATTCATTAATCAAGGGGGTCACGCCTCTTTTCTTCTTTTCTTATATATCTATATTATTAACCTTTCACTTTTCTTTTTACCACTCACCATATTCTCTTCCGAGAACGCAAAGGTTTTCGAGATTTTCCCGACGAGGCTTCCGGCGAAGGCTACAGCGTTTCTACACTTCTTCCTTTCGACTTTATCCAGGTATACTTCTAAATTTCTTAACCTGCCTGTATGCAATTTTTTGGTGATTATGCGTATGATTGCTACACACACACTGAACTCCGTACACATCATTACATGTCCTTGAATCGACAGTGGATTCCGTATTCTAGGAGATGTCGCATGTCAATTATTTTGATTCATCTGAATTTTTTCATGTTCATCCATTGATTCTTGTTGTATTTTTCAACTATTGGCCCTTCTTTGGGAATAGATCTGTCCGTCTAGATCTTGATTTCTAATTGCATGTGTAAATTCCTGTCTTTTGCGTGCACATCGAAGGGGTTTGAGGCGATTTGTACTCCGGTTCCCCCTTGGTTACTCTTTAGATGCTCATTACATGCTTGGTGTTTGCTTTAATCGAGTATTATCGTCTTAGATTTATTTCATCAAGTAGATGTATGTAACTGGTCAATCTAAGTGCTTTTTCGATACCCTGCACTTGTGTTCTTCGCTTTACCTCACTCGGTTAACTCCGGTATCGTTAGATTGGGCCATCATATCAACAGCCACCCCCCGAGTGTTAACCTTTTAATTTTGGTTTGGCCTGGTAACCCCTGGGGTTGCTTGGGGTATCACCGAGTCGCTTGTTGGTGTACCTTTACTTTTCTTTTTCTTTGGTCACCCAATTTCACTCCCCTTTTTCTAATCTGCTTCCTCTTTGCGGTTGCAGATGTCCATCTCGTCTATTTCGGGAGGTTCATCTCAATACTCGGGTAATCTATCACCTATTTCGGGGGAACCATCAGATTCTTGGTCGACCCACTTGAATGATGTCCTTATCACACAACCCTTGCTACAGCCTAAACCTTCTGTCAGCTCCCGGACACGTTCCCGTGTAGAGGTGATTAATCCCTTAGAGGCTGAAATTGTGGGTAGGCGTCTTTTTTACTCTTTGGAGGCTGGTTCGTCAAACTTTAATAATGAGGGTATTGATAGGATCTATCTGAGTTCAAACACAGATGAAGAAGAGAAATTCGATAGCGAGTTCGAGAATGAAGCTAAGCAGCCGCTTCTTGATGACACAGAGTTACTGGGTGGAGAAGAGAAATTCGATGGGGAATTAGTGATGGAGGTTGAGCGGAAGCCACATGTCCCTGCAGGCTTCGTTCCATCCTGTGAAAATTTAGATACCACTATGAATACGGATAGACTTTCCAGGCTGCTTGAGTTGTGCAACCCAGGGTGTGGCCTGGTGATACCCAGTGATGGTGAGAGGTGCCACAGATTTGATAACTTTGAACCTGATCAATCCATACCCAATGCAGTTCTATCTGCTTCATTCTTTAAGCTCGGATTTTCTCTTCCCCTGCATCCATTTTTTGTTGAGTTGCTCTCTTTCTATGAAATTGCTCCTATGCAGCTGACCCCCAACTCTTTCAGGGTAGCAGCCTGTATGTACATCCTTTATGACAAAGTTTTTTCCATTCCTCTCACTGCCCGGGAACTGGGGTATTTTTACCAATTGAAGGGTGTAGGGAGGAAGGTAGGTATCTTTTACCTAACCTCCTGGAATGATAAGCAAGGGGGATACATTAAGGGAAACAAACGTGGGATGTACGACTGGCTGGAGATGTTTTTATATTGTTATGATTGTGAAGAAATAAGAAAAGAGTGGAATCTGACTCCGGGTAAGCACTCTGTACCCCTTTTCATTACTGGTGACCTTTATTTGATTGAATCCTGATATAACTCTTTCCTCCTTTATACTGTTCATTATATCATTTAGGGATCCCAACACAAACTTCTCTCGAGGGGATTGAGGAGAAGAGGGCTAGAAAAATTATGGGGCTGGCCGCCGACTTAGGAGATGGAGAAAGTCTGCTGACCCCGGATACCCTAGTGAGGTTAGGGTTCTCAATGCCCCTAGCTCCCTCATCCCCGGTCCAAGGGGTGAAGGTTGAGGAAGGGTCTGGCATAGAACTTGGGACACAGGGTACTAGCCGAATGAAAAAGAGGGTTTCCCACCACTCTAGCCCTGGTAACCCAGGCTCCCATTTTCTATATCCGTACTTTTCGTGTGTCTTTGTAGCTATTATGCCTTACTTATTTTTTTTTTGTTACCTACAGTCTTATGGGCTTCCATGCGTATGTTAGTCGTATAGTGATTTCTGTTTATCTTGTAATCAGGTGCTTTATCCATGTTCTTCTTTATACATGTGCATTGCTATTTATAACACTCCGAATATTCTATTGTTTCAGGTATGTCTGGCACCGTGCCGTCCTTCATTAAGCCATCTGACAAGTATGAAGACTTATTCCCTGAGGATGAACTGCTCATGATGGAGACCCCTATCGTTGCCACTCCGGTTTCCAGGGTCCCAGCTTCTGCATTCATCAAGGCTGAGCTTTCAGCTACTGAGAAACGCAGACTATCCCAGGCTTCCGGGAGTTTAAAATCTACCCCAGAGACTCGATCTTCGAAAAGAGTTAAGATATCCACGCAGGGCGCACCTATAAATGAGGTGGAGCAATTCTACTGAGCATGCGGTGGACAGATACCCATGGAGATTATTGCAGGATGGGCTAAACAGAAGACTAATGACGCTGCCAGGTCGATGCTATTCTCTGCAGGAGAGAGTCTATTTCATCAAATAAGGATCGGTAACCAATTGGTGGCGGCTACCCGTGGTGACATGAAGCTGAAAGAAGATCTGAAGCAGGTAAGGTCTGATTTTAACACTGCTGATGAAGAAAGGAAGAAGCTGGTAGATGCAAATAAGAAGTTGAAGGGTGAGGTTTCAGTTGTCACGAAGGAGAAAGACAAGCTGGGAAAGTTGGTTTATGAGCAAGATAGAGATAAGGAGAAGATGGTGGCAGCCCATGCTACCGAAGTTGCAGAGCTGCAGCTACAAGTGGACACCCTCCAGGCCTCTGTAAAGAAGTTAAAAGAGGTGCTTCCCGAGAAGTATAAGTTGGGGTTTGCTAAGGGGGTCCAAGACTACATGAAATCTACTTGGGAGGTGATGCCAAACTTGGATTGGGCCCTTCTGGGCGAGGATGCCGTGAAGCAGGTAGAGAAGTTCAAAGCAGAAGTTATCAAATCTCCGACCTCTGCCGCGAAGGTGACTCCCAAGCCAGCCGATATTCCGAAAGACATGGCTAAAGATACTCAGGATACCAGGGTTGATGCTTTCGCAGGTGCGGTCGAGGTGGCTCCAGGTGATTCCACTAGAAAGGTGGACCCTGTTAAGGATTCCCCTAACTCCGAGGCTACTAAAGATCCCTCATCCTCTTAAATCATCCTTTTCCAATTATTTTGACCTTTTACTATGCCGGTTTACGAACTTGTGGCTCATAAAGGGGGTGGGCTCCTATAACGCTCCACGCATGTACTGTTTTAGCTTAACTCTGTTCGTCCTATGGCCTTGCGCCTTGGTACTCTTGAACTAGTTTTACTCCTCGAATGCATGTTTGTTTTATTACCTAATTCTTTCCGTGGTAAGTATAATTATTGTACTATAATTGGTTATGCCTTAGATGCCAGACTTGTTTTCCTTAATTGCAACGAAGTTCACTAACTCAACTAAAAATCCTTAAATTTGCTAAGTGGAACGAGTGATGTCTTAACTTAAACAACTCGTGACTGAACATTACTATCGGACTCAAATGGATAATATGACTCTGGGGGTTAATCCTAATACAAGGTTATACGAGTATTTAGAGGATATATGCCATATTCACGTTGATTAAACGAAATAAATGATAAATCATGAATCAGGAATTGAATGATGGAAATGTACTTGAGAAGCGATGACAGCGTGTACCTGGATAAGCAGTCACATAAATGGTGAGCTACTTGTACCTTAGTCTGCGTGGTTACCACTATGGGTATGGGGGTACCGTCCGGTAACCCTATTATTTCTGGGAGAACGAAGGCGGGAACCTGACTCCGGGAGCCCCTTGGCCGGTAGCCCATATCCGGTAGCCTGGATGCCGGAGGCTCAGCCTGGAAACCCTTGTTCCGGGAGTCCCAATCAATTAATGAATCATATGTGGTGATGCCATGTAAGCCATTCTTGTAAGGCCGTGTTTGTATGGTATTTGGTAATCCATGTGGGTTAACTCTTGTAACCACATAGGCTGATGATTGAATAATTAATGTATGTCAGTCATGATTTCATACACGATTATTGGCTAAGTGAGATATGTGAACCACTCAAGGTTACGCACATGTCTCATATTGAAAAGGATCCAAGTGTGCCGAACAAGGTACCACACAAGCCCAAGTAATGAAGGGAACCATGTATGCCGAACAGGGTTCCATACATGCCCTGATAACCAAGTAAGCCATGTGAACCACTCAAGGCTCCATACATGTCTGGTGTTGAAGGGATCCATGTGTGCCGAACAAGGTACACACAAGCCCAAGTAATGAAGGGAACCATGTATGCCGAACAGGGTTCCATACATGCCCTGATAACCAAGTAAGCCATGTGAACCACTCAAGGTTCCATACTTGTCTGGTGTTGAAGGGATCCAAGTGTGCCGAACAGGGTACACACAAGCCCAAGTAATGAAGGGAACCATGTATGCCGAACAGGGTTCCATACATGCCCTGATAACCAAGTAAGCCATGTGAACCACTCAAGGTTCCATACATGTCTGGTAATTCAAATTTTAAAATTCTAATAATTTCAACCTGTTAAGCTGAGAGGTGTATCCACTACTACCCCCTAGTTCTGGATGGTAGCCCGGCTGCCATGTAGAACTATGCTTGTTGGTCTTACATATCTTTCTGAAAATATTTATAAGTGGTAAATGTAAAAGGAAACAATCAACTTCTACTTTTACTGAAAATCAAAGAGTACGATTACATCAAATTTCATCCAGACGGGGTGTGTATCCACTACCCCCCGGGCATCTACTAAAAATCATGAAATCCTAAGAACTGAAAGGGAAATGACGCAACCACAACTAGTAGGTTGCCTTTATTCATCCTAAGCCTGAAAGAGGCCTACGTTTGCTCTGAAAAGAGTCTTACTGATAGTACTTTTTTAAGTGCTCGGCATTCCAAGCATGGGGAATAGTGTTCCCATCCATGTCTTCAAGGTGGTAAGTGCCTTCCCAAAAGATAGACTTTATTTTGTAAGGCCCTTCCCAATTTGCTCCAAAGGCTCCGTGCCCGGGAACCCGCATGTTGGGCATCATTCTTCTCAGTACTAGGTCGCCAACCTTAAGGGGTCGAGGGCGTACCTTGTTGTTGTAGTATTTGCGGGTCCTCTGCTGGTAAGCCGCAAGTTTCAGCTGGGCGGTAGCCCGGTTTTCCTCGACCATGTCTAGGGCCAGCCTCTGATTTATTTCATTTGATTCTTGATTAAAATTGTCCCTCCGGTAGGACCCTGTCCCGACTTCCACTGGGACCATAGCTTCACAGCCATAGGTTAGAGCAAAGGGAGACTCTCCGGTTGTGGACCTGGGAGTGGTGTTGTAAGACCACAAGACCATTGGAAGCTCCTCTGGCCAGTTTCCCTTTTTATCTTCCAACTTGGCTTTTAGAGTGTGCTTGATGATTTTATTCACAGCTTCCGTCTGCCCATTGCTCTGGGGGTGGCAAACGGCTGAAAAATCTTTCTTTATCTCCAAGTCCTCACATAGACTTCTCATCTCTCTACTATCAAATTGCTTGCCATTGTCTGAGATCAGCTTGTACGGTACCCCGTATCTACATATAATGGCTCGCTTAACAAATTCCTTCAGCTTTCAGGCAGTGATGGTAGCTAGGGGTTCCGCCTCTGCCCATTTGGTAAAGTAGTCAACGGCTACCACGGCATATTTCACACCACCTCTGCCTTTGGGAAGCTCCCCAATCAAGTCAATCCCCCATATTGCAAAGGGCCAGGGGCTTCCAATGGGCCTTAGTTCCACAGCTGGGTTGCTATTGAAGTTAGCAAACCTTTGGCATTGATCACAAGCTTTAGCAAAGTCATAAGCATCAGTTTTCATGGTAGGCCAGTAGTAACCCCGTCGGAGAATTTTGTGGGCTAGAGAGGTACCCCCCGAGTGGTTGCCACAAATGCCTTCATGAATTTCCCTTAGGATATATTCACATTCATTTCCAGATATACATTTAAGTAGAGGTTGGTTAAAACCTCTCTTGTATAGAATGCCATCATAGATCACATAACGGGCAGCCTTGTATTTGAGTTTCCGGGCTTCATCTTTGTCTTTTGGAAGCGTCCCCTTGGCGATATACTCACGTAATGGGGTTGTCCATTGGCTTTCCATTGAAGATTCTATTTCCATAGTCTCCTCTCGATGGATACTTGGTTGGAGTTGCACTTCGAGGGGTATCACTCCTAACAGAACAGTTTCTTTTTGGGATCCCAACTTGGCAAGGGCATCAGCATTGGCATTTTCCACCCTTGGGATCTGATTTAGATTTAGCAATTTGAACCTACTGATAAGTTCTTGGGCATACCTCATGTAGAGTTCAATGCGGGGGCCTCGACTCTGGAAGCTTCCTTTAATCTGCCACACAATCAGCATGGAGTCACTGAACACATTTAGGTATTCTACCTTCATTTCCAGAGCCAGTTTTAAGCCAGCAATCAGGGCCTCATACTCTGCATCGTTGTTGGTAGCCTTGAAGCCAAAGTGTATGGCACTCTGAATTCGGTGCCCCTCTGGGCTTACCAACTCTATTCCTGCACCTTCCCCATTATTGTTTACTGCTCCATCAACATATAGGTTCCACCATAATTGGGGGCCTCCGGCATCCCCTTCGGTAACTAGGGGTACCGGGGTACAATCTTCTCTGGTAACCTCAAAGTCAGGAGGAAACTCCAGTAAGAAATCAGCCAGCGCTTGGCCTTTGATAGCAGTTCGGGGCTTGTAATCTATTTCAAACTGTCCTAGCTCGACAGCCCATTTCATCATTCTACCGGAGGCTTCCGGCTTGTGCATCACTTGCCTTAGCGGGAAGGATGTTCTAACTTCAATTTTATGGGCCTGAAAGTAAGGCCTTAGCTTCCTGGAAGCCAATATTAGAGCATATGCTAGCTTTTCCATGCTAGGATACCGGGTTTCCGCGTCCAACAGCCTTTTGCTCACGTAGTATACCGGGTATTGTACTTGTTCTTCCTCCCGGATCAACACAGCACTTATAGAGTATTCAGAAATAGCTAAATATAAAATGAGTACCTCACCTTCCAAGGGTTTGGAGAGCAATGGTGGGCTTCCCAACTGTTCTTTTAGTTTCTTGAAGGCTTCCTCACATTCCGGGGTCCATTCAAAGTTTTGACCCTTCTTGATAGCCTTGAAAAACTCCTTGCACTTGTCGGAAGACCGAGATACGAATCTATTTAGGGCTGCTACCCTTCCGGTAAGCCCTTGGACTTCTTTTACATTCCTTGGTGACCTCAGTTCCAGCAATGCTTTGATTTTGGCAGGGTTTGCCTCAATCCCTCTGTGGTTCACAATGAATCCAAGAAATTTTCCAGACTCCACACCAAAAACACACTTTTGAGGGTTCAACTTCATCCGGTATTTCCTTAGGATATCAAACATCTCAGATAGGTGCAACACATGGTCGGCTGCCACCTTTGATTTGACCAACATATCGTCAACATAGACTTCCATAGTCTTACCAATCTGTTCTTTAAACATCATGTTTACCAGCCTTTGGTAGGTTGCCCCGACATTCAATAGCCCAAACGGCATCCCCACATAACAGTACAGTCCCCTATCAGTTATGAAGTTGGTATGCTCCTGGTCTGGTTCATGCATCGGTATCTGGTTATATCCGGAGTAGGTATCCATGAAACTTAGCAAAGCATGGCCTGCCGTGGCATCCACCGGTTGATCAATTCTGGGTAGCGGGAAGCTATCCTTAGGGCATGCCTTATTCAGATCAGTAAAGTCAACACATGTCCTCCATTTCCCATTGGGCTTCCGGACCAGTACCGGGTTTGCTAGCCATGTTGGGTAGAAGGATTCTTTGATCAAACCAGCCTTCAATAACCGGTCTACCTCTTCCTGGAGGGCGGCAGCCCTTTCACCACTGACAGGCCTTCTTTTCTGCCGGATACCCCTTATCTCAGGGTCAATGTTCAAGTGGTGGCACATGACTTTTGGGTCGATCCCCACCATGTCAGAATGACACCATGCAAACATATCAAGGTTGGTTTTAAGGAAAGCAGTCAACCTTTCTCTTGTCTTTTCATCTAGCTGTTGTCCAATTTTCAAGATTTTACTAGGGTCTTCAGCATCCACTAGTATGGGAATAATATCCTCGGCAGCCCCTGCCTTTTCCAGGGTACCGGGCATTCTGGGATCAATGTCAATCTCAACTGGGAGTCCTTTCTCCGCTCTCTGGTTCTCATTCTCTAGCATTGCTTCGCCTAGATCATCATCTGAGGCACTTTTTACTATGCCTTCCAGTGAAACGTTTTGAATTTCATCATTTTTCTCGGCAGCTTCCAACAACAAGCTTTGTGGTGGTACTACCCCCCGAAAAATAGGAACCTCTTCAGTAGGTTCATCCGGTAACTCCACTATCATGATGGCATTACACGATGCTCTTTCAAACTTCTGTGGCTCAAGCCCATGGCTTCTCATTAAGGCTTCTCCATCAGCCTTTTCTTCAACTTGAATAGGTTTGTCTGCCTTCTCGGCAGCCTGCACAGCTCTGTTATAGCATTCCCTTGACTCATGTTGACATCCTTTCACACACCCAATGCCATTTGGTGTAGGAAACTTCATTGAAAAGTGGTATATTGAGGTTACCACCCTCATATCTTTCAATATTGGTCTACCGAGAATTGCATTGTGGGAAATGTCTTCATCTACCACCATGAATTCCGCCATTTGGGTGGCCTTGCAGGGATCCACGCCCAATGTCAAGGGTAATTTGACCTTGCCCATGATTTGGACTGGGTTACCGGTAAACCCATATAGCTCATTATTGGTAGGCAATAACTCTTTGTCCAAAAGCCCCAATTTCTGGAATGTAGTATATGCCAAGATATTTACTGAGCTTCCATTATCAACCAGCACTCTGTGTACATTCATTCCACCAATATTCACGGTTATCACCAAAGCATCATTATGGGGGTGGTGAACCCATTTGGCATCCTCCTCGGTAAAGGAAATATCGGCGGTTTCCCCTTTGAACAACTTGGGGGGCCTTTCTGAAAAGTGGAAAATGTTTATTAGGGGTTTCCCCCTGGCTTCCCGGGCATACCTATCTCTGGCATTCCGACTGGCACCCCCCAAGTAAGGGCCGCCAAAGATGGTATGGATGCTATTAGCTCGGGTAGTCCTTTCTTGGTTTCCAGGAGCCTTGTTCTTGCTGTCTCTATCTTCTTTATACTTCTTAGCCTCTTGGGCTACAAATTCCGTCAGGTATCCACCTCTAATCAATTCTTCAATTTGATCTTTCAAGTGCCTACAATCAGCAGTCTCGTGACCATTCACTTCATGGAATGCACCGTACTTTCCCTGATCTTTCACTCCTGGGGGGCCTGCCCGGTAGGGCCTGCCCGGTAGGGCCTCCGAAATAGCCCATTCTTCTCATTCACTTCGAGAATATGACTAATTGGGGCAGTCAATGGAGTATACTCTGAGTATTTCTGAAAATTTGCCTTTGGAGTGAGTATGTCCTTGACAGAAACTCTATCCTTAGTTGCATTAACAGCAATAGGGGCAGTCTTGTCATCATACCGGGGGGCTCCCAAACCGGCAGTACCACTCCCGGAAACCCTCTTATTTGAATCTCTTTTAAGGCTGTAAGAACGATTTCTCTTGTTCCTGCTCCAACCTCGGGAATTGGAATCTTTGGACAGTTTTGCCATGGATTCCTCAATCACTTTGTGGCGTTCTGCCTGTTGGTAGAATTCCGCCAGGGTTCCGGGCTCTTCAGTTTGCAATTCTTTCCAAAACTCGGTTCCAGGCCTAACCCCGGCTATTAGGAAATTTTTCAGAGTTTCATCAGAGGCCTTCTTCACTTTTGGCACTTGCTCATTAAATCTTTTGAAATACTGTCTTAAAGATTCGTGGATTTCTTGCTTGATATTAGCCAGGGTATTCACCGGTGGGGCATAGGCCACGGTAGCCCTGAACTGAGAGATAAACTGATCTCCCATCTTCCTCCAGGATTTGATAGACCCTTCGGCTAGCCTTTTGAACCATTGGTGGGCATTTCCAGTCAGTGTGGATGCCAGTAGCCTACACCTTGCTAAGTCCTCCACCTGGTAGACATCCATTTCCGTATTAAAACGGCTCAAGTATTCAACTGGATCTGAGTTTCCATTGAATTTCAAGTCAGTATTCATCTTAAAGAACCTTGGCAAGGCTGCCTTTTTCACTTTCACAGAAAATGGGGAACCGACAGTGATACCGGACTTAAACTTTTTCTCCTCCTTGATCTTTTCCAAGGCTTTTTTCCAGTCAGACATCCTGAACTGTCCATTTTCACCATCTGAAAGCATATCACTTCCAGAGTCATCATCTTCATTGGCTGTCTTACTTCTTCTGGGAACCGAACTCTGATGGGAGCTGGAATCCTGGTTGGGACCCCCACCGGTTGGGACTCCGGTAGAACGGGATTTCCTACTTTTATGCACAGAAGAGTGACCACTTTGCCTATGACTCCTTCTGCCATCAGATCGAGACCTCCTGGAAGTGCTTCTTGGGGGGACCGAGTGGGATCTCTCTCTATGTTCTCGGGAATCCCGGGCTATAGAACCCCCACTGCCATCCCTTCGATCTTTGTTTCCAGTGTGAATCAACTTGTGACGAAGGTCTTTGTTAGTCAGTCTTTTGTCAACTCGATAAAAAACGCTCAGACTTCTGGTGGGTGAACCTTCGGTACCCTGGGCTTCCGGGACATCGGATTGGTCGCCCTCGTATTCTTCTTCCGCAAGCTCCTCTACCTCTTCTTCAGATGGGACATAATCAGTGTCGTCTTCACTGTTGTCCTCAGACTCGAAATTTAACCTTGTCGGAGTCTCATTCTTCTTTTTCAACTTCGACTTGCACTTCCTTTGCCATTTTTTCATTTTCTCGGAACCTTTTTCCAAGTGGTTAACTCTTTCATTCACCGTTTTCAGATAATCCATGATGTCTTTGTTACTAACATCATCACCACCATCTTTGTTTCGTTCATTACTATCCTAAGACGGTGTCTTATCACTATCAGAATTGTCACTCGCCATAACTCCTCCAAATGATGATTTTTGAGGCCCCTCCTTCGGGCGCCAATTGTTGTGGGAGGATTTTAGCACAACCACCCAGAAAGGCTCGTGGTTGAAGATCAATAGCTAGCCGCCCGGGAAGGCTCACGACTAGGGTTACCGAAGAACACGGGATGTGGTTCCTCGGAAGGATCAGACTGAATCTACGGGATGAGAGCTCAAGGACCAAATGTTGGACAGCCAAGAACCCTAATTTGACTGTGTCACACAAGAGTGCACGTGCTCTAGCTACTCAAGGAGTGTAAGTGTCGAAGAAGATCCCGTAAACTGCCTACATACCACTATTTATAGTGGATCAAGCCCGAATGTAGTTCTTGAATGATATGATTGTTTGTTCATGATGAGTTATCCTCTCTCCAGTGGGATAATGACTGTTATTTATGATAATAATCGAGTATGATGTATAAAATCAGGTTACCAAGCAGTTTAGGTAACATAGAATGATTATCTCTTGTGTTTATCTTGATTTTGTATCATTTATCAAGTATATATGACATATATCCTTAAATAACTGAATGTTTATCTATTTGAGAGTGTTTTTAGATGATATAAACGTGTTCCTAAAAAGTAGGAGGCGTGCCTTATCTGATTTGGCAGCCTGATCAGGCTTCCGGCGGAAGCTGGGGGTACCGCCCGGTAGCCTGGCTCCGGTACCCCCTCCGGTAACCCCTACCATGGAAGCTACTCTGGAAGCTCTACTGGATGACTGATAATAGTCATAGGTTATCCTCAAGGGGATACCTTGAGACCCTTAGCCATGCGTTCCCATGTTGCAGTGTACATGGTAACCCCTAGGGCTACCGCAAGCCTCCGGAAACCCGACAGATTACTCATTCTCTTCATGGATCTGGACCCCAATCCTCTAGTGGGCCTAAATCTAACCCATGTAAGATATTATGGATCTTGTTATAGAAGAGAACTGATATTATATTATCAACAAGTTAGTGATTTCATATTGAATAACCAACAAGTTTATGTTGGTGTATTACTGCGCAAACAAGATGTGGCTATTTATGGATATAATCTATTTTGATTACTTTGTAATGGCATCTTTTATATTATATTGGTATATTGTTCAGTTGATGTTATTTTCAAACATTATACTTCCCGATAGACTTTCGTGGTTAAAAATGTTTCAAGAAGGATATTAAGTATCAGTTGAATGTTGGAAACCCATACATCTGATGGGATATTTTGTTAAAATCTAGTAATAACTTGCTGAGCAATTCTTTCGCTCATAATTGCTTGTTTTCAAATATTAACTTTTCAGTGGAAGGTAGCCGGACGGGGTTATCTGCATGGCTTAGATGAAGCGGGCAACGTGCCCTTACGAAGACGATATGATCTAGAAAGTTTATAGCTGGAGTAAGTTATATGTAAGTATATTGATGTGTAATATATATGTTACTTTGCATGATATAGTACTAGTTGCTGGTGTACTTCTCAACGAAGTTATACTAGTAGTAAGGAGTTGATTCTTGTTTCTAGCCCTATAACCTAAAAGATGCTTGGTGGTTGGGGTCTCAAATGTTGTAACTTAATTGTTAATGACTACAGATGGTTTAATGTGGTTAAGCAGGTGATTTGTTATTAAGGATTTCCGCGTGATGACCAAATCTCTGACCCCGGATTTGGGGGCGTTACATATAGAGAGATGGTCGGAGAGATTGAGAGAGAGTTCGAGAAGGAGGGGGAGATGAGAGAACAGAGAGAGGAAGAGGGTGAAGCCGAGAGAGATTGAGGTTGAGAGAGATTGAGATCGAGAGAGATAGACGGAGAGAGAGAGCAGGCGAGAGAGAGAGAGAGAGAGAGAGAGAGAGAGAGAGAGGGACAGAGAGAGACAGAGACACGGTCGGGGGGGCGGTCGCAGCCGGCGCCGCCGTGGCGTCCGGCCGGTGGCTGCCGGTTGTTGGTGGTGGTGGAGTTAATGAATATTTTATTTGGGTCTTTTGGTTGGTTAAAAGGAAAATGATTAATTATAGAATAAATATTGTTAAAAATGGAATAAGAAATGGATTTGGTAAATAGAGACATGGTTTTATTTAAATAAATCTGAAAAAAAAAGGGATTAACAAATTCGTTAATTTGATTAAAAATGATGAGGCTATTAAAGTAGACTTTTATTGAAGGACAAATGTTTCATTTAAAGTGAGATAATAGTAACGGATTTAGTCGGATGAAAATGAGTGCTTGCACTGTTTTTAAATTAAGATGAGGATTAAAATGAGAGCATGTAATTTGTAATATATTGAGTTTATAGGGTAATAATAATAAGGTTACTAAATTGATTTAGATGTGTGAGTTAAACAATTTATTTAAATTAGAGAATTTCGCTATTAAATGAGGACTTTAGATAATTAGTGGTGATTTTATACAAAACCCTTTTTATTTAGTTTATGCGAGATATGTTGTTAAATAATTAAATCGGTGTCATATACTTAGGAATAATTAGAGACCTTTAATTGAGAGATTTTATTACGAATAATTGTATTTGTGTTGCACAGTGTATAAAAACCCGAGACATTAAAATTAATAGGTAAACGTGAATAGAGCCTCCATTTAATTTTATTATGAATAAGGCGTTAGTGAGACTTTTAGCTTACGAGAATATTCCAAATTATATATTTTCGAGAATTATTTGATTATCAATGACATGATTACCGATTTATGTGATATTACGTGATTAACTCCTTACCTGAGTACTAAAATTATTTTGATAATTAATTATAGAGATTCCTTTCTGAGACTTGAGATATTCGCTTGCGGGTAACGCTTTTATTATTCGATTGAGTTTAGCGTCGAGACAGAGACAAGTTCATTCCTACCCTAACTCTCGGAAACTTTGTATTTCCGTCATATTATTTTATTCCATATTTTTTTTCGAGCTATCATATATGAGAATTATCTGTTACCTTTTTATGATGCAATAATTTCTTTTGAGCATTATTTCTCGTTAAATATTACGATACTGTTAGTTTAGTTTCATTGTGAATTATACTCCCTATAAGCGTAGAGGCAAATTCGTTGCTATCAGGTCGATCTCATTAATTCGAGATGGCTAGTATTTTATTCAATAAAACTAATCTCATTCGTTCGAGATAGTTAAATTTATTCTTTTCAGTTGAATTTATTGTACAAATTCAACAATATTTATTGATTATCTTTTAGTTGGTTCATTGTCCGAATTAACCGCTAGGAGTATACTATTTAAATCGTTAGAGTTTTACTCATTGATCAAGTGAAAAATATTCTATTTAACGTTCATCAATTTTGAGTATTATAATCATTCGAGTGGTACTATTTGTTCAGTACAACTCATTATGTTTCATTTTGAGACTATTCTCATTATTTCGAGATAGTTGCCTTTCTTGTCAAAGGTTGGCACTTTGTTCGTGTCAACCAATTAAAATATGTTTATTGAGAGTTTACATCAGTCCATTGTTCGGATTGGTGGTACATTGAGTAAAACTAGTAGTCCGTCAGATCAATTAAATATTTTTCCTGTGAAGTTTATCTCAAAGTGTCAGTTCATTAAATGTTCGGGAATTCTGTATTCTACTGGTCAATTTTGGGAAAGAGGCCCATTTAGAGAAAGAGAGACTTGTGTACCTTTATATGGACACGAGAATATTTAGGCACTATGATGCCAGGGATGATATAATCACCCACTATGATGCTAGCATTCATATTATATATTATATTCGTTGATATCGTATTGTAGCCGTGATCGGGCGAAGTGCGGTGTCATTGGAGGACGGTATTCCCGGTCGGATAGTTGATCGCCCCGCCGAGACACCGAAAGGATGGAAGACCAGTTATTCTTTTATCATGAGTCATCAGAGTTCACAAAAAGAGTCATTTCGAGTATGCTATCTTCGAGATGAGTCTTGAGTCAAAACTTCAGAGTTCTGATATCTTATCTGTTTATTTAAATTCGAGTATTTTCCTTCGGTATATATATTTCTATTTATGTACCGAGCAAGGAGAGAACTTCCTGAGCACCATAGTTGCTCACTCTTGCTTTACAACATTTGTTCAGCTGTCAAGATGGAGAAAGGCGAGACATCCAGCCAAAGAAATAAAGGGAAGGAGAAAGCTCTAGGCTATGCTGACAGAGACCAGAATGGCCAGCTGGAACCTTTTATCTTTTCTATCTTTATAGACTTTTGAAGGATTTTATTCGGAGATGTAATAATCGTATTGTAATAAAGTGTGAGACTGATCTTGGATCTGTGGAGTGGGACTGTTCCGCTCCGTTGTAATAAAGATTTTATTATTATCGAGCTAACGTGTGTTGCAGGATGCTGAGACCTGATGTGGCGACCCGGGTCCCCGGACAGGGCGGATTTGGGGGCGTCACAGCGTTGGTATCAGAGCGTTAGTTATATTTTAGGAATCGTATGAGCCTAGAATTATAACGCGATGTGAGAGTTTAGAGATATACTGTGATGTTGAGATTTTAGCACTACGTGCCTTTCACCCTTATGTAAGTATATCTATATAAGTATCTAATCGATTAGAACCTGTTGTGACCGAGATTACTTGTACTTTTGTAGATGACTACTTCAGGACTTGATGATTTCCGCTCAGCTAGAGACAGATCTCCTACACCTTACCCTCAGGGACCCCTAGATCCCAGCTCAGGTTCCGATAGTGATCCATCTGAGGAGATTGTACCTATGGACAGTGACTCGGAGGACTCTTCTATCCGGATTCTTACACCTTCTCCACCTCATGTGATAGATTTGGTTTATTCTCCTAACCAGATCGTTGAGGTAGATGATTCTCCTGTGTCGGTGATTGACTTAGAGGCACCTACTCCAGAGATTGAGCAGCCAGCTCAGATTCCAGTATCTACCATGACTGCAGAGACCACTCTTCTGTATACTCCCGAGATGTTCAGATTTGAGACCCCGGAGCTGATTACTTCTGAGCCGATTGATGAGGGCCAGCTTTCACCCGTCCGTACAGAGATTCTACCCAGCTTATCTGCTCCAGTGACTAGAGTTGATACACCTACCAGAGTATCAGCTTTTGCCGATTTGTTTGCTACTCCTATGCCAGTGTATGCTGCAGCTCCTATAGTCCCTACTATACGTGACTACATGTTTCCACCTATCAGTGCTACTCCTACTTGCGATACTGCTCCATCTGCACCTACCATACCTGCACCTGTTACTGCTCAGCCTCCAGTGGCTGCTACTACTGCTGCTATGCCACCTGCTCCCTCTGAGCATCCTGTTGTGGCCGGAGAGACGGTTCCATGGCACATCCATCATACCCTGTTCCAGCAGTACCGTTGGTTGTGGTCTCGTTATGAGGAGATCTTTGCTACTAGGGATGGTATTCTCCGACTCTTGTCTATTCCAGATCCCCTTGCTGTTCACTATGGAGGTAGTCTGTTGGTGAGAGACATACCTATGGAGATTGTGCATCAGATAGCCCTGACTGTGTTGACCGGGCTTCAGACTGACTTAGCTGCCTTGCCATCATCTAGTACCGGACAAATTGATCGTACCAGAGTTTCTACCCTGATCTCAGACATCATTGCAGAGTTCCATAGGAGGGTGGGTGAGATGTTTGCCCGTGACGGTTCGACTTGACTTGCTGCTGCTGTTGACTTAGCATAGTCTTTTTGGTTTTAGGGGATGTCACATATATCTACGCTTGCGCATTCCCATCTTTTGGTTAGCATGTATATTATAGCTAGTGGTGACCCGCTTTTTGTATGGCGTCATGATAGATCTTTCTGTATAGGGTGCTTATATTCTGTTGATCGATGTATTCGACGTAGTTGACTCTATGCCCAGCTTGTTGGGTAGTTATCTTATTATCTTTCCGTACTAGCATGACAGTAGATGTTCCACGATGTATTTATATTCTGATGATGGGTCTGTATTATTATGATGATGTATTCAGTATTATGACCTGGACTGTACCAGTATGGTACCTTGTGATATATATATATATATATATATATATATATATATATATATATATATATATATATATATATATATATATATTATGATCTGCTAGTAGTACTGTTATCTTATCTTATCTGTGGTAGAACTGTATTATGTTAAAAGAGCATGCTAGATTACTTCCCATGATACTCCTGATATAGTAAATTTTTTTAGAACTGCGACTTAAAATGAGTTTCAAAAAAAAAAAGAGGAGAGTTTTCGAAAACCAAGGATTTAAAACGACGATTGAGTTTTAGAACTTATGGATTTTATAAGAATTACCAGTAAAACCGGAATTAGTTTTCTTTTCACGAGTACCCTGAACCTTTTTATAATAAGGAAAAAGAGTAACTGTTTTATAAAGAGACAAAAGAGAAACTCATGATTTTGAGTGTGGTTTATTTTGAGAAACAAGAGATTTTGACCAAATAAATAATTTTGAATGCCTGTCATAACTGTGCCAGCAATGGTGTCATATAACTGCATACCTGTGATATAACATACCATATTGTTTTCGCTCTTATAGAAAAAGATGCCACCTAAGAGAGGAAGACCCCTAAGAAACCCTCGTCCTCAACCTGAAGAGAATCCAGAGAATGAGGTTCCACCTCGGAACCCGCCTCAAAACCCAGTTCCAAACCCGGAACCAGAACCCGCTCAGAATTCAAACCAGAATAATTACCCGATGAACCTGCTTTTGGACTTTCTTCTTCAGCATGCCCAGAACCCTCAGCCTCAGCAGAACCCTAACCCAGTGAGAGGGAATCCACCTCAAGCTCAGTTGACTCATGCCAATGTGACTTTCAAATCATTCAAATCTCTGAACCCACCTGAGTTTAAAGGTACCATTAACCCCGTGGAGGCCAAAATTTGGTTACGAGAAATAGAAAAGACCTTTGAGATTGTGGGAGTAGAAGTGGATAAGAAGACAGTATTTGCAGCGTATATGTTGAAAGGAGAAGCTAATTACTGGTGGGAAGCAAAAAGAACTGTTAACTCGAATAACTTGTAGAAGGGGGGGGGGGGGGGTTGAATACAAGTTATATAATCGTGTCTGATTTTTGCTTGATTATATGAACAAGAATAAACGAATGAATAAAACTCTGTTTGTATTAATAAGATCAAATACAAACTCTACCAAAGGTGTACAATACCTTTAGCAGCTGCTGACAATACAAATCTCTCTCTCTGTTTGTTTCGAATTCTCGAATACAAACCTTATACAGAGCTACGCACATTCGCACTTTTTACAATGACATAGAGAGTATTTATATGCTACCTATCAACTAATAACAGAAGGATATAATCTATACATGACAATGTTCTGTCTTCTAGTCGATAGTTTCCTTCAATAGAAAATTCTTTCCTTCATAATATCTTCTTGCTTGTTCTTCAAACAACGATCCTGTTTTATAGCACTTGCCAGTTTCTGCAGGATCCACAATGACATCATCAGTAACACAACTGATATCAGGATTTCATCTTGCATCAGTATCTGATCATCATCAGTATTAGACCGTCATCAGGATTTGCTCTTTGTTCCTGACATGTAGTCTCCGATACACTGTTCATTCCTGACTAAACTGTACAGATAACTGTTTTACACATAAATCCTATATATAGTGCTAAATCCTTTATAAGATCAGGATTACAAGAAGTATAATGTGTAAATTCTATTCTTAACATCACAACTTATGAATTATTCCTAACAATCTCCCCCTATTTATGCTTTAAAATCTGAAGCATAAATCTAAGTTGTGGATGTCAAAACATATAACAATACAACCAGAATAGAATTTATGAATGTAGAATTATGAAGTTAAGTACCTCCTTCCCAGATGTAGACGTTTATCTAGTACTTAGAAGAAAGAATTTTAACTATTAATGTTGCTCTTCCTTTACCACTTCCTAGCTGAGATTCACCACTGTCACTCCTAGTTCTTCTTTTTACTTCCCTTTGTCTGCTCTTTATCTCCCCCGGCTTTATCTCCCCCAGTCTGGTGTTGTTGTTGTTGTTGTTGTCATTTTATCTCCCCCTTTTTGACATCAGCAACATTAATTCCAAGAGATTCAGAAACAGAACAAATGATATTCATCAGAACTGCTTGATTTTCCATAATTGTTACTTGGTTATCTTCAAGTGATTGAAGTCTTGTTTGCATAGCAATTTAAGAATTCTGAATATCTTTCAAAACATCAGAATGAACTTCAATGTTGGAAGTGCTTCTAGAATCTTCAGAATCAGAATCAGAAAGAACTGTATCTTCAAGTCTTGTAGAAGAAGTTGCTTGAGTTGTATGATATTCAAGTAATAAAACCTGATTAGAAGTATCAACATCTTCATCTTCCTGATCTGTAGCTGAAACATGATCATCATCTCCTTCACCAGTATTCTGTGTACTAACATCTTCAAATCCTGACTCCTCCTTAGAGTGATCAAAGACTGTAGATATCTCAATTCTAGCTGATATTGGAAGTACATACAAAGGAACACTAGGATCATTAGGAACTTCATCTGGTACATATGTATCAAGAGATTGCTTTATCCTGGCACCTCTTCTGTTAATGATTCCTGCAAGCCTCTCCTTTTGCTTCTGAGCTTTAACTTCTGGATTTGCATTGTGATGTGCTAGGTCATTCTTCTGATACATTTTGATGAATGAATAAGTACCAGCATCCATACCAAGATTTTCAGACCAAGATTCAGGAAAAACCTGATCCCAGAAATCAAACGATGGTTTCCTAATTTTCTCTCCCTCACTATGGAGTTGATCATCCATACCCTCATTCTCACTTTGACTATCTAAAGTCAACACTCTTTCTACCTCACCTTTTGCCTGGTCAGGAGCCAGCCTCTCAGTTTGTGGATCTAAGTCCATCTTTTCAAGTGTATCACTCAAATTTGGATAAGTACTCTCATGACCTACAGAAAAATAGAGTTTAGAAGGAGTTTTTATACCTGAACTCACATGGAGAGAGGGTTCCTCATATGGCAAGGGGCTTGAGGTTTTCTCCAAGGAGTGAGCTGCTATAGTCTCTGAACCCATACAATCATCTTCTTTCCTTCCAGAAACTACAGGCTCCAGTATACCACCTTCAGGTTCTTTACTAGACTCTGATGTCTTCAGTAATACTTCATTAGACACCATAGTTAGTACATCACCGTCTTTAAGTGTTGTTTGCTGAGACTCACCCTCAAGGTGGATAGACTCTGACTGAACAAAATTTGTTTGATCTTCAAGAAAACCAGTCAAAGTTATTCCTCCCATATCATAGGGTATCTCACTTGCATTCTCAGTCATCACAGAAGTCCTTTCAACATCAGCTATCACAGCTCCTGAGTCATCCTTCCTCTGACTAGATGGTTCTTGTGTTGCAGTGACTGTGATCTGATCTTTCCTACTATTCACCACTGGTGCAATAGTATCTTCTGTTGACTGCATTCCTCTATCTACTTCCTCCTGTTGTTCACCTTGAGCTGAGGCATCTTCAATAATGACATCTTTGTCAAATAAATATGCATGAAGTGATTGAAGTGCAACATGCTTCGAGAGTCCAAATTTCTTGAATAATTGTCTTCTGACAGATACATAAAAATACATCTTCATTAAGTCAAGTCTTTGATGTAGAAGTCCATATTCTTCTGGAAATAAAAGTTTTGGTACTCTTTCAACCAGAAAATCTAGAACAGGCCTTGACAACTTCACTTTGAGAGAAATTAGTCCCATAGCCAGTCTGTATGATAATGTAGTTTCCCATGAAGAATCAATATCCAGATCTCTATGGTCATTTGCTGACTTGATTGTAGCTTCATTTGTAGAGACCTGCATGATATTAGTTGGACTAGACTCTGTGTGTGTAGGTGACAATTGAATCTTTCTCCTTGTTCTCCTGGTATAGTGAGCAAAATATTTATCCTGAGAAGACTCAAGAGGTGTAGACACAGAAGTGATCTTGGGATGAGATCTTTGTTCAATAGACACAGTCTTTTGAGAGACAGTATCCAGTAACTGTTTTCCCTTTTTAAGAACTACAGCCTTTTGGGAGACTGCAGCTGGCTGTGACTAGGTTTTTCATCTCTTTGTGCTAACAGAGAAAGTTGAATTGCAGCCTTCAATTCTGCTCTCTCAGCAAGAGTTAAGTCATCATCATCTTCACGAGAATTACTACTACTTGACACAACAAATCTTCTCTTCCTTACAACTGATGTCTTTTGAGAAACACCAGAGGTTGGTTTCTTTGAAACAATAGGCTGTGGATCAAAATTTGGTTCTTGAATTGTTTCAGAGACTATAATGTTTTGGGCTACTTGGGTAGACACAGGTGGTTTCTCCTCCAAATGAGATTCCTGAGCCATTTCACCACAAAAGAAAGAAGAATTGTAGAAAGTAGGAAGATGAGTTTTAAGAATTACCTGAAAATGATGTGGATAATGAATTGCAGGTATTTCATCTAGATTCTTTTCATTGTCCTTCTTTGTAATGTCAGAGAAAATTCTCTTTTGCTGTTCATAAGAAGAAACACAATGTTTCCTACCAAATCTAGCTTCAACATCAGGAATAAAATGGTTAATAAACATTTGCATAAATCTATGATAATAAACCATTTTCCTGTTTTGATCTCTTAACCCAAGTTTAATACTCATCTGACTTAAGATAATATTATCAATGTTAATTACTCTATCATAAAGCAAACTATAAGCAATATGTGATGTAACAGAAGTAATTTGCTGAAAAGAACTACATTTACCAGTAAAACATTTAGCAATTTGATCAAAGAAGAAGGACCATTCCTTTCTAAGAAAAGACCTATTCAACTGGCTCATGTTGTCTAGAGGTCCACTATAACCTGATTGACTCTGAGTAGAATCAATTACCTCAGCATTCTCCCAAGCTTGTGAAATAGCTTCTTGATTAATTTGTGGAGATGCTGTCAATGCATAACTTAATGGTCCATTCGCCAGAAAGTCCATGATTGGATGAAAATCATATAACACTCCTTCCTTGTTGGTGATAGCTGCTACATGGTTGTTTGTCATAAAATCAAAGTCACCAAACTTGAAAGCTACTGACTTAGGTAATCTTCTCTGAGTCGCCATTTTTTATCTGAAAAGAACTTGAAAAATTCTTGAAATGGATTAGTGATTTTGAAAACTAGAGAGTGTTTTTGCTTTAGAGAATGTAAAATTAGAGAAAACAATTACACGATTAGAGTTTCAAAACAAATATATTTCACAAATCTTTCAGACCACTATCCCACGTTGACACGTAGATTGACAGGTGTCAGTCCCTGAAAAATGCGGTTACCCACGATTTTTGGAAAATAAAATCCAAAATTGATTTTCATGAAATAAATCAGGGTATTATCAAGATAAAACTCAATACTGATCAGCTTCCTTTTCCTGTTGTGATATCCCATCAAAATAATCATACAATGCAATATGATTTAAAAATAAATAATAAATCTCAAATCCTGATGGTCACACTTGAAATCCTGATCAATATCATCCTGATTCCAGAGACTTAATTGGAGTTTCCACATGGCATTTTTCTTTTATCTGAAAAGAAATAAATAATTAAACTGAACAACAATCAATTGGTTAGATATATTCAATATTTCTTAAAACAAGAATTACAGTCATATGCAATAATTAGCATCTGACTTCATTAAAACTTCCAAGTGACTGTTCAGCTTCTCATGTCTTTCTTTAAAAAAAACAGACGCCTTATGCCATTCTCCATAAACCTTTCAATTTCTTTTCTTCACAACAATGCTCCTCAAACCAAAATTCCATTCAAATCCATTCTTTAGATCTTTCACGGTCGATGAACATCCTGTTCTTGATCATCTCTTTGAAAAGATGACTCTTCTCATCGAACTAATCATGGATGGATTGGTTTCCGATAATATCTAGAGATTTCTCCTAGAACATCCATATGTTGGATACAATCTTCCCCTAACCTCCTCAAAACTTGAGGATGAAGAATTTGGCTGAGAGTCTGAGGTTGATCTTGATGGAGATGCTATTAATTTAAGTTAGCTACTCTCATTCAAGTCGCCCAGACAAGGAATCCAAGAGTAGATGAGGCTATTCAATCCCCTGATGGATTTCTTGAGATGCTCCTTGTCCTGTACCTCAAAATTCATATCAATAGACAAGTATAGGATTATCAGTAGAAGTTAGACAAAAAGATGTTGTATTTCATTTCCATATATGTAATTATTTCAATTAATGAAAATACAATTTCTTATTATCTACTTGTCTTTTGATTATGAATGATGTATAAATTATCAGTATGCAAATATTAAAACATGCTGGCATAGACTTAACACATCATAGAATTAGATTACTACACAAAGTAAACGTCAGGATATGAAACAATTTTCATAATCCTGATACTGACACAATACTGATGACGTCAGCATCCTGATACAAATCTAATCCTGATGATTATTAACAAGTCTATCATACTGAAATTTATCAAGGCAAAGTGTTATAGCTAAAGCATTAAACAATCAAATATAGATCCTGACAAAAATATCAAGTCTATAAGCTAAAAACAACATACCTTGCTACTATTGCAGATGTTAAGGATCTAAAAATTTAACATTCCTAACTCACTTACTAATCTTCTGAATGTAGTCTCATCAAGTGGTTTAGTTAGAATATCTGCAAGCTGTTTGTCAGTAGGAACAAAATGGAGTTCCACAGTACCATTCTCAATATGTTCTCTAATAAAATGATACCTGACATCAATGTGCTTAGTCCTTGAATGTTGAACTGGATTTTCTGCAATTTTAATAGCACTAGTATTATCACAAAACATAGGAATATTATTAAGTGTCATACCATAATCCATCAACTGATTTCTTATCCAAAGGAGCTGTGCACAACAACTGCCTGCTGCTATGTGCTCAGCTTCTGCAGTTGAGGTTGAGACAGATTGTTGCTTCTTGCTTGCCCAAGAAATCAATCTGTTTCCCAAGAATTGACATGTACCTGTAGTGCTTTTCCTGTCTATTTTACACCCTGCATAATCAGAGTCTGAATAGCCAATTAGAAAGAAATCAGATTCTCTAGGGTACCACAAACCAAGATTTGGAGTTCCTTTGAGATATCTAAAAATTCTCTTCACAGCAATTAAATGAGATTCCTTAGGATCACTTTGGAATCTAGCACATAAACAGGTAGAAAACATTATATCTGGCCTACTTGCAGTTAGATATAACAATGAGCATATCATGCCTCTATAACTAGTATTATCCACACTCTTCCCCTTAGGATCAGAGTCTAGTTTAGTGGCTATTTCACATATACTTCCTCATCAAGTTTGCCATTTAGAAAAGCACTCTTTACATCCATCTGGTATACCTTGAATTTTGAATGAGCTGCAAATGCAAGAAACATTCTGATTGCTTCTAATCTTGCTACAGGTGCAAAGGTCTCATCATAATCAATGCCTTCTTCCTGAGAATAACCCTTAGCCACCAGTCTTGCTTTGTTTCTTACAATCATACCAGATTCATCTAGCTTGTTCCTGAAAACCCATCTTGCACCAACAATGGATCTATCTTTAGGTCTTGGTACCAGTTTCCAGACTTTGTTTCTCTCAAACTCATTTAACTCCTCCTGCATTGCAATTACCCAATCAGGATCCTGTAAGGCTTCTTCAACCTTCTTAGGTTCATTCTTTGAGAGAAAGCAACTATACAAGCATTCATTTTGAATTGATCTTCTAGTTCGAACACCACTATTTGGATCACCAATAATCAAATCTTCAGTATGATCCTTGGTCCATTTTCTAACAGGTGGTAGATTGACTCTGCTAATCTCTCCCCCTAAGTTAGTGGTATCTCTTGTAGAAGAGTTCTCTTTGCCTTCAATAACTCCCCTTCGATCAGTAGAATCAATAGATTCCATATTGCTGCTAGTTACTGATCTTCCTTCAGTAGACTCTGAAAGATCAGTTCCTGATGGAGTAGACTCTGAAAGATCAGTTCGTGATGGAGTAGACTCTGAATAGCTAGTCTGCTCCTGATGATCACTGTGTTCTCTTTGACTTATTTGCTCACCCTCAACAGTAGCATTCCTTTGAGAATCAATAAAAATTCCTTCTGGAGAACCTTCATCATCACTGGAGAGTATATCAGAATTCTTCAGATTTTCAAATTCCAATTTGTCATGGATTTCATCAGTTTGCAAAATTCCAAATTTCTTATCATCAAATGCAACATGAATTGATTCCATAACAATGTGAGTTCTGAGATTATAAACTTTGAAGGCCTTAGATGCTGAATATCCTAGAAAAATTGCTTCATCCGATTTGGCTTCAAATTTTCCAAGTTGTTCTGGATGAACTTTTAGGACATAGCATTTGCATCCAAAGATGTGAAAGTATTTCACACTTGGTTTCTTTCCTTTGATCATCTCATAGGGAGTTTTTCCATGACTATTTACCAAGGTACAGTTTTGAGTGAAACATGCAGTGTTAATAGCTTCTGCCCAAAAGTAGGTTGGAAGTTTTGCATCTGCAAGCATGGTTCTTGCTGCCTCTATGAGAGTTCTGTTCTTTCTTTCCACTACACCATTCTGTTGAGGTGTACCAGGTGCAGAAAACTGTTGAGTGATTCCATTGTCTGCACAAAACCCCTCAATTGTAGAATTCTTGAATTCTGTACCATTGTCACTCCTAAGTACTTTAATTTTGTACTCAGAGTTATTCTGAATATTCTTGACAAGTTCAATGATTTGTTGAGGAGCTTCATCCTTCTTGTGTAGAAAGAACACCCATGTAAACCTTATGAAATCATCCACTATCACTAGAGCATATCTTTTCTTGCTGATAGACATAATGTTTACTGGACCAAACAGATCAAGATGTAGCATGTGAAATGGTTCAGTAATTGAATTTTCAGTCTTGCTCTTGAAAGTGGTTCTTCTTTGCTTTCCAAGCTGACATGCATCACAAAGTCCATCTTGCACATAATTTGCCTGAGGTAGGCCTCTCACCAGATTGTGCTTAACAAGTTGATTAAGCTTCTTGAAGTTGAGATGTGAGAGCTTCTTTTGCCAATTCCAGCTTTCATCACTTGTTGCTTTGCTGTAGAGACATCTAACAATTCCTTTAGATGTATCACTTAAGATGGCTTCATATATGTTACCATGTCTTTGACCAGTTAGAACAATGTCTCCATTTTGCATATTCAAGATTTTGCATCCTTCTTTGTCAAAGATTGATTTGTAACCTTTATCACCCAGTTGACTTATGCTTAAAAGAGTATGTTTCAAGCCTTCAACCAGTGCTACATTTTCTATGATGACATTCTCCAAAACAATTGAGCCATATCCCAGAGTTTCTCCTTTGTTGCCATCACCAAAAGATATTACTGGGCCAGCTTTCCTTTCAAACTTTGTAAGCAGGGTCTTCTTTCCAGTCATATGTCCAGAGCATCCACTGTCCAAGATAATTGAATGCTCCTTTCCTGTGCCCTGCAAACAAAAAGTAACTAGTTAGAATTTTTTAGGACCCAACTTTGATTGGATCCTTTCTTACTAGATTTAGAAACAACAGGCTTTGAGAATTTTGCTTTTACTTTACCTGTTGTAGAGTCAACTTTAGACTCTAATTTCACAAACTGTTTGTGACTAGGAGTTTCAGATTTCAAGGAATAATAGTCATAGTATAGTTCATGATATTCTCTACACATGTAAATGGAATGAAGTAAACTACCACAATGATAACAAGCTTTTTGTGGTTGGTATTGAATTTTCTGAGTCTTGGGGAATCTGGACTCAGTTTTCCAAGAAGGTTTTTGATTGCAGTCTAGGGCTAAATGATTATGATTTCCACACTTATAGCATTTTTTCCTAGGTGCATCAGGTACATTCTTATAATTATTCTCTTTGTTAATACCTTCTTTTCCATTCCTATTTCTTTTGAACTTGCTAGACTCTGAAAGATCATCTAATCTCTGTTTCAACTGAGACTTAGACAGAAACCCTATGTTTACATTCTTAGGTTTCTCTAACACATTCTCATCTGAATTACTATTGTTAATCCTTTTGTGTACAACAGGGGTACCTTTTGAATCAACAAATTTAACATGATTAGGTTCAAAAACACTTTTCTTACCTTCAGATTTAGATGTGTTAGCTTCTACTTTACTATCATCATTGACAATAGCTAATTTTTCTTCTTGTCTAGCTTTATCAAAACCTAAACCATTAACCTTACCACGAATTCCATTTTCGATGATTTCTTATGTCTTTTTACCAGAAATGTTAATGGTCTTAATCACATCTCTCTCTTCCTCTAGTTCTTTCCTGACATAGTCATAAGCCTCAAGAATAATACTATAATCATGCTTAGCTTTATCAGAACTTAACTTGTATTCTTCCATTTGAATTAACTCAGATTCAAGAAAATTATTTCTATCAACTAATTTATCATTCTTAACCTTAAGTTCATCTTTTTCACAAGTAAGAATTCTAAAATTAGTCATAAGATTCTTAAACTCAGCATGGATAGATCTAATTTCATCAGAATTTAAGCTATTAAATGAATCAAGAGAGTGAAGTGATACCTTTACAGAGGATGGAGAAGTTTTCTTTGGAGATCCAGGTTTATCTGAACCATTTACCATCAATGCAATGTTGTCATAATCCAATTCATCTTCAGAATCACTGGAATCAGCCCAATCCTTCTGTGTGACCATAAGTGCATTACCCTTTCCTGAATTCCTAGGCTTCTTACACTCACTAGCAAAGTGTCCAAGCTCGCTGCAGTTAAAGCACTTGATCTTGGCCTTATCAAGCTTGACAATTGTACTTTTGCTTTTGTCACTCCTCTTCTCCTCCTTCTTTTAAAAAGGTCCTTTGCTAAATCTTCTCCTGTTAAATCTACCTTTCTTGAAAGCTTTAGCAAACATAGCAAAGAGTTCCTGCATCTCAGATTCAGAATCATTGTTGTCAGAGTCCATATCAGTAGTCTCTGACTCAGAACTTTCTTTGCATTTCTTCTTCCTTGAATTCTTTACAGCAATCTCTTCATGCTGTTCTTCAGGAAGCTTCTTTACTTCAGATTGAGCAGTAAGCGCAATAGTCTTCATCTTTCCTTCACTCCTGCTCTTCTTCTGCTGCTTGTCAAGTTCATAAGCTCTCAATTTTCCATATACTGCCTCTAATTAAATCTCATCCAGATCATTAGCTTCCTCAATCGCAGATATCTTCTCATTGTAGAAATCAGGCAAAGCTTTCATGAACTTTGTATTCATATCCTCCAAGTCATAATATTTACCATGCATGGCCATCTCATTGATGAGTTTTGTAAACCTATCAAAGGTATCAATAAGTGACTCACCAGACTTGGATTCAAAGTACTCATACTGTTGTATAAGTAATGTCCTCATATTCTTCCTGACAGGCTTAGTTCCTTCACAGTGAACCTTAAGATTGTCCCAAATATCCTTAGCAGTTTTACAAGAGAGAACATAGTTAGTGAGAACAGAATCAAGACTATTGAATAATATGTTTCTCACTTTAGCATCTTTAAGAACATTCTCCTTGTCCTTATCTGACCATTCAGATTTTGGCTTCTCTGCTGTATGTTCTGGAACAACCACACCATCAACAGTTGCTTGTCCAACGACCTTTGTTGGAACAAAAGGTCCATCTCTGATTCTGTCAAGATAATCATGATCTGTTGCTTCCAGATGATGCAGCATCTTTACTTCCCATAGAGTATATTCGTTTCTCTTGAGCATAGGAATTTTAGTATTCCCATCCTTGTAACCAGACATGATTGCAGATCTTTATGATTATTCGAAATCAACCTGCTCTGATACCAATTGTTAACTCGAATAACTTGTAGAAGGGGGGGTTGAATACAAGTTATATAATCGTGTCTGATTTTTGCTTGATTATATGAACAAGAATAAACGAATGAATCAAACTCTGTTTGTATTAATAAGATCAAATACAAACTCTACCAAAGGTGTACAATACCTTTAGCAGCTGCTGACAATACAAATCTCTCTCTCTGTTTGTTTCGAATTCTCGAATACAAACCTTATACAGAGCTACGTACATGAACTCACAACACACACTTGTTCGAGTACGACACGACAGACCCTTTTTACAATGATATAGAGAGAGTATTTATAATGCTACCTATCAACTAATAACAGAAGGATATAATCTATACATGACAATGTTCTGTCTTCTAGTCGATAGTTTCCTTCAATAGAAAATTCTTTCCTTCATAATATCTTCTTGGTTGTTCTTCAAACAACGATCCTGTTTTATAGCACTTGCCAGTTTCTGTAGCATCCACAATGACATCATCAGTAACACGACTGATATCAGGATTTCATCTTGCATCAGTATCTGATCATCATCAGTATTAGACCGTCATCAGGATTTGCTCTTTGTTCCTGACATGTAGTCTCCGATACACTGTTCATTCCTGACTAAACTGTACAGATAACTGTTTTACACATAAATCCTATATATAGTGCTAAATCCTTTATAAGATCAGGATTACAAGAAGTATAATGTGTAAATTCTATTCTTAACATCACAACTTATGAATTATTCCTAACAAGAACTTTGGAAGGTAATGCGGTCATTCCATGGACCAGATTCACGATGTTGTTTCTAGAGAGGTACTTCCCTAAGTATCTAGAGAATCAGATGGAAATCAAGTTTTTGGAACTCAAACAAGGGACGATGATTGTTGCGGATTACGAAGCCAAGTTTACAGAACTTTCAAGGTTTATACCCTATTATGTGGACACTGAAGAGAAGAAAGCCAAGCGTTTTCAGCAAGGGTTAAAGCCCTGGATCCAGAATCGAGTTGCCGTATTTGAGATCACTAACTATGCAACCTTAGTTCAGAAAGTGGCTATAGTGGAAAGTGGAAGTGAGTTGTACCCGTAGGATCGGGATGGTAAGAAGAGAAAGTTTCAAAGTGGTGGAAGCAGTTTTGTGAAGAGATCTGACAGTCGTAGTGACAAGAGGCCATTTGTGAAAAGAGAGGATAGAAGCTCAGATACTAGGAGGATCGGTAGCCATGACACCAGAGGAAGCAATCAGAGGACCAAACCTTAGCAGACGGTGAACATGATGCAAGGAAGACCACCATTGCCAGAGTGCAAGACATGTGGGAGGAAACACCCTGGACCCTGCCAGCAAGCTACTGTGAATTGCTACAACTGCGGACAGAAGGGTCATTATGCCTCTAGTTGCAAGGATAAATCTGTCACCTGCTTTAATTGTGGAAAGAAAGGTCACGTGTCCCGAGATTGTCGACAGACTGCTAAGGAAAATCCAGTGCCTCGACTCACGGCACCTCCCAGCAACAAGCCAACAGCAAGAACTTTCAACATGACAGTGAGAGATGCTATTGATGACAGCGATGTGATTGCAGGTACGCTTCTAGTAAATTCTGAGGATGCGTGTGTTTCAGTTGATTCTGGAGCAACCAAATCTTTCATTTCTAAGAACTTCATGAATAAGCTTAATCTTGAGTCTGTGCCCTTAGAGGGAATTCTGAGTGTAGAAGTAGCGAATCAAGAGGTCATTCCAGTAAACCGGTTGTGCCCGAACTGCTCTATAGAGATTCAAGGTCAACGTTTCGACGCAGACCTCATTCCCTTTAAGTTAGGGGAATTCGACGTAATCCTAGGGATGGATTGGTTAGCACATTAAGATGCCCAAATTGATTGTCGTCGTAAGAAGGTTAGTTTAAGTGGACCCAACGGTATCAGAATCCCGTTTCGCGGACGTAAACCGGTTAAAGATTTTCTGTCAATAATTCAAGCTAAGAAATTACTTCGACAAGGATGTCAAGCCTATCTGGCTCATGTGATAGATACCAAGAAGCAAACCCCTACCATTGATGAGATTCCGGTAGTCAATCAGTTTAAAGATGTTTTCCCGATTACTTGCCCGGAATGCCACCAGACCGAGAGATAGAATTCACAATTGATCTAGCACCAGGAACCGCACCAATCTAAAAAGCACCTTACCGAATGGCACCAGTGGAAATGAAGGAATTGGCAACACAACTGCAAGAATTACTTGAAAAAGGTGTAATCAGACCTAGTGTATCCCCGTGGGGAGCTCCAGTGTTGTTCGTGAAAAAGAAGGACGGATCTATACGGTTATGTATCGATTATCGCGAGCTGAACAAGATGACTATCAAGAACAGGTATCCTCTACCTAGAATCGACGATCTATTTGACCAACTTAAGGGAGCTACGCATTTTTTGAAGATTGATTTGAGATCCGGCTACCATCAACTAAAAATCAAGCCTGAGGATATTCCTAAGACCGCCTTTAGGACTCGCTATGGACATTACGAGTTTCTAGTGATGTCTTTTGGTTTGACGAATGCTCCAGCTGCTTTCATGGATTTAATGAATCGTGTGTTCAAGAAATACTTGGATAAGTTCGTGATTGTATTTATTGATGACATTCTGATTTACTCAAAGTCTCCTAAAGATCATGCAGAACATCTCCGTCTAGTTTTGGAAGCACTAAGGAAGGAAAAGTTGTATGCAAAGTTTTCAAAGTGCGAATTCTGGCTGAAAGAAGTTCAATTTTTAGGACATATTATGAGTAGTGAAGGAATTTCTGTAGACCCTGCTAAGATAGAAGCCGTAGCAGACTGGGAGAGACCTAAGACTCCAACAGAGGTTAGAAGTTTCCTTGGACTGGCTGGTTATTATCGTAGATTCGTGAAAGATTTCTCAAAGATTGCTACGCCATTGACTCGACTTACCAGGAAAAGTGAAAAGTTCGAATGGACGTCCAAATGTGAAGATAGCTTTCAAGAATTGAAGAAGAGACTGACAACTGCCCCAGTTTTGACCCTACCCGAGGAGAAAGGCGATTTCATAATTTTCAGCAACGCTTCTCTCAAAGGTTTAGGATGTGTATTGATGCAGCACGGAAAAGTAATAGCTTACGCTTCTCGTCAATTGAAGGAATATGAATCCCGATACCCTACTCACGACTTGGAACTTGCTGCCATTGTTTTTGCACTCAAGATTTGGAGACACTATCTGTATGGAGAAAAATGTGAGATCTTCACAGACCACAAGAGCCTAAAGTACATATTCACCCAGAAGGAATTGAACATGAGACAGAGAAGATGGTTGGAATTGATCAAAGACTACGATTGCTCGATAAATTATCACCCAGAAAAAGCTAATGTTGTAGCTGATGCTTTAAATAGAAAAGAAAGACTCAACTTGTTGACGACCTCAGAAGAACTAGTCAAAGAATTTGAGAAATGGAGTTAGAAGTCAAGGACCCAGTCCAAAACAATGAAAGAGTTTATACCATTCATTTTCAACCAGAGCTGTTAGAGAAGATTCGCCGTTGTCAGGAGCAGTGATGGAAGAAAGTAGATCAGAGTTGACCGGAGAAGAGTTTCTGAGCCCTAGAGACGATAAAGGAATTAAGCGATTTGCATCGAGAATTTGGGTTCCTAATGTTACAGAATTGAAAGAAGAAATCATGAGCGAAGCGCATAACTCGAGATATTCCATTCACCCAGGAAGCACAAAAATGTATCAAGACATCAAGCAGAATTATTGGTGGCCTAATATGAAAAGAGAGATTGCAGAATGGGTAAGCAAGTGTTTGACCTGTCAAAGAGTGAAAGCAGAACATCAACGACCCAGTGGATTACTCCAATCATTAGAGATTCCAGAATGGAAGTGGGAGCACATCACCATGGACTTTGTAGTAGGTTTACCCCGAACCAGAGCGAATCACGATGCTATTTGGGTTATAGTTGATAGACTTACGAAGTCCGTGCATTTTCTACCGATCAGTGAAAGGTATTCAGTGGAGAGACTGGTAGGTTTGTATTTGAAGGAAGTGGTAGTTCGTCATGGAGTGCCCGTGTCAATCGTGTCAGACCGAGATGCCCGTTTTACTTCAAGATTCTGGAAGAGTTTTCAGGAATGCCTTGGTAGCAAGCTAAATTTGAGCACAACCTATCATCCCCAGACAGACGGACAGAGCGAAAGGACAATTCAGACGATAGAGGATATGCTGCGAGCTTGCGCCTTAGATTTCAAGGGAAGTTGGGATGATCATCTGCCGCTAGTAGAGTTTGCTTACAACAATAGCTATCACTCCAGTACCGGTATGGCCCCGTATGAAGCTTTATATGGACGGAAGTGCAGATCTCCACTTTGTTGGAATGAAGTCGATGAAGGAAGATTACTCGGGCCAGATATGGTCCATCAGACAAAGCAATCCATAGAAACGATTCGGAAAAGATTAGTTGCTGCTCAGAATCGTCAGAGAAAATATGCAGATCTGAAGAGAAAGGATAAATCATTCGAGATAGGAGATAAAGTGTTACTGAAGATTTCCCCGTGGAAAGGGGTGATGAGATTCGGGAAGAAAGGGAAACTGAGTCCTAGATACATTGGACCCTTTGAGATTCTTAAGAAGGTTGGAGCCGTGTCATATCAATTGGCCTTACCGCCAGATCTTCAGCATGTTCATGATGTTTTCCACGTATCAATATTGAGAGCTTATCATCCTGACCATCGACACGTGTTAGAATATGAACCCATCGATGTCAAAGCTGACCTGACCTACGTAGAGCAACCAGTGGAAGTTGTGGATTTCAAAGTGCATGAGTTGCGGAATAAGAGAATGAATTTAGTAAAAGTAATTTGGAGGAACCGTCAAATTGAGGAAGCCACTTGGGAGCTTGAGAATGAAATGCGTAGTAAATACCCTGAGTATTTTAGCCATTAGAGATGATCCCGAGGACGGAATCCTTTTAAGGGGGGGGGGAGACTGTAATAACCGTAAAAATTCTCATAATATTTTGAGTCTCTTTTTTTTATATATATATATTATCGTAAGGTTTGAAATTCTGTTTTTATTTATTATTTACATTTTTAGTAGGGCGTGCAAGCCTTTACATTTTAGTGCGCTACTAGACTCTAATAAATACTTAATGCAACGCTACTTTTATTATCGATTCGCAATTTACTATTATTAATAGTATTACTCTCATTTTATGACTATAATTATAATTAAGGTTATATGAGTTATAGATAAATATTAGAGTTATAACTTTGGTGTTAGCAAATTTGTGACTAGAATCAGTGATGATATAAATATTAAGTAGGTTAGAAATAATGAGCCCAATTTGTGCTATAAGCCCATTAAAGAGCCCAAATGTAATGGAAGTTAAATATATATATATAGACTAATAAACAAGGAAAGAGATCATCTTCTCCACTATTTCATTTAACCGAGACACTAAAAACATCACCATCTCATTTTTCTCCCTAAACACCAAAAACTTACAAACCCTATATCTCTCAAATTCCTTAACTTGATCTTGCATGCATTAGCTTATTTGAGAAGAGAAGATCAAGCTCTATAATTTGACATATACATCTTAGGGGTTACGGGAAACATTTATTTTAATCCGAGATCAAATCCTTTATTTTCTTAAGAGGGTATGATTTTATACTCTTAAAAACTCTTTTTACAATATATGTAATCATGTTTTGTGTGAATTATGGTGTTAGGCTTTAATAAAATATTGTTTTAAATTAGGGATTTTAATTAGAACTAATTAGGGATTTTTAAGTACTTGGTTTGTTTAATTAGCATATTATGGGTCTTATGGGTATTTGGGAATTGTGATTTTGGGGGTTGATGGTGTTGCATGTCGGAGGTTGAGGCGGAAGCACCACCGCGGCGACGACGGTGGTCAGCGGTGGTGGTCGTTGGCGAAGGTGAGAGCGGGCAGGAGGGAGAGTGAAACGAGGTAGAGAGGGAGGCAAGGGAGTCGAGAGAGGAGAGATCGAGGGAAGAAAGAGAGAGAGAGAGGAGAGGCGAAGGAGAGATGAGGGAGATATAGAGAGATGGTCGGAGAGATTGAGAGAGAGTTCGAGAAGGAGGGGGAGAGGAGAGAACAGAGAGAGGAAGAGGGTGAAGCCGAGAGAGATTGAGGTTGAGAGAGATTGAGATCGAGAGAGATAGACGGAGAGAGAGAGCATGCGAGAGATCGAGAGAGAGAGAGAGAGAGAGAGAGAGAGAGAGGGACAGAGAGAGACAGAGACACGGTCGGGGGCGGTCGCCGGCGTCCGGCCGGTGGCTGCCGGTTGTTGGTGGTGGTGGAGTTAATGAATATTTTATTTGTGTCTTTTGGTTGGTTAAAAGGAAAATGATTAAATATAGAATAAATATTGTTAAAAATGGAATAAGAAATGGATTTGGTAAATAGAGACAAGGTTTTGTTTAAATAAATCTGTAAAAAAAAAAGGGATTAACAAATTCGTTAATTTGATTAAAAATGATGAGGCTATTAAAGTAGACTTTTATTGAAGGACAAATGTTTCATTTAAAGTGAGATAATAGTAACGGATTTAGTCGGATGAAAATGAGTGCTTGCACTGTTTTTAAATTAAGAAGAGGATTAAAATGAGAGCATGTAATTTGTAATATATTGAGTTTATAGGGTAATAATAATAAGGTTACTAAATTGATTTAGATGTGCGAGTTAAACAATTTATATAAATTAGAGAATTTCGCTATTAAATGAGGACTTTAGATAATTAGTGGTGATTTTATACAAAACCCTTTTTATTTAGTTTATGCGAGATATGTTGTTAAATAATTAAATCGGTGTCATATACTTAGGAATAATTAGAGACCTTTAATTGAGAGATTTTATTACGAATAATTGTAATTGTGTTGCACAGTGTATAAAAACCCGAGACACTAAAATTAATAGGTAAACGTGAATAGAGCTTCCATTTAATTTTATTATGAATAAGGCGTTAGTGAGACTTTTAGCTTACGAGAATATTCCAAATTATATATTTTCGAGAATTATTTGATTATCAATGACATGATTACCGGTTTATGTGATATTACGTGAATAACTCCTTACCTGAGTACTAAAATTATTTTGATAATTAATTATAGAGATTCCTTTCTGAGACTTGAGTTATTCGCTTGCGGGTAACGCTTTTATTATTCGATTGAGTTTAGCGTCGAGACAGAAGCAAGTTCATTCCTACCCTAACTCTCGGAAACTTTGTATTTCTGTCATATTATTTTATTCCATATTTATTTTCGAGCTATCATATATGAGAATTATCTGTTACCTTTTTATGATGCAATAATTTCTTTTGAGCATTATTTCTCGTTAAATATTACGATACTGTTAGTTTAGTTTCATTGTGAATTATACTCCCTATAAGCGTAGAGGCAAATTCGTTGCTATCAGGTCGATCTCATTAATTCGAGACGACTAGTATTTTATTCAATAAAACTAATCTCATTCGTTCGAGATAGTTAAATTTATTCTTTTCAGTTGAATTTATTGTACAAATTCAACAATATTTATTGATTATCTTTTAGTTGGTTCATTGTCCGAATCAACCGCTAGGAGTATACAATTTAAATCGTTAGAGTTTTACTCATTGATCAAGTGAAAAATATTCTATTTAACGTTCATCAATTTTGAGTATTATAATCATTCGAGTGGTACTATTTGTTCAGTACAACTCATTATGTTTCATTTTGAGACTATTCTCATTATTTCGATATAGTTGCCTTTCTTGTCAAAGGTTGGCACTTTGTTCGTGTCAACCAATTAAAATATGTTTATTGAGAGTTTACATCAGTCCATTGTTCGAATTGGTGGTACATTGAGTAAAACTGGCAGTCCGTCAGATCAGTTAAATATTTTTCCTGTGAAGTTTATCTCAAAGTGTCAGTTCATTAAATGTTCGGGAATTCGGTATTCTACTGGTCAATTTTGGGAAAGAGGCCCATTTAGAGAAAGAGAGACTTGTGTACCTTTATATGGACACGAGAATATTTAGGCACTATGATGCCAGGGTTGATATAATCACCCACTATGATGCTAGCATTCATACTATATATTATATTCGTTGATATCGTATTGTAGCCGTGATCGGGCGAAGTGCGGTGTCATTGGAGGACGGTATTCCCGGTCGGATAGTTGATCGCCCCGCCGAGATACCGAAAGGATGGAAGACTAGTTATTCTTTTATCATGAGTCATCAGAGTTCACAAAAAGAGTCATTTCGAGTATGCTATCTTCGAGACGAGTCTTGATTCAAAACTTCAGAGTTCTGATATCTTATCTGTTTATTTAAATTCGAGTATTTTCCTTCGGTATATATATTTCTATTTATGTACCGAGCAAGGAGAAAACTTGCTGAGCACCATAATTGCTCACTCTTGCTTTACAACATTTGTTCAGCTGTCAAGATGGAGAAAGGCGAGACATCCAGCCAAAGAAATAAAGGGAATGAGAAAGCTCCAGGCTATGCTGACAGAGACCAGAATGGCCAGCTGGAACCTTTTATCTTTTCTATCTTTATAGACTTTTAAAGGATTTTATTCGGAGATGTAATAATCATATTGTAATAAAGTGTGAGACTGATCTTGGATCTGTGGAGTGGGACTGTTCCGCTCCGTTGTAATAAAGATTTTATTATTATCGAGCTAACGTGTGTTGCAGGATGCTGAGACCTGATGTGGCGACCCGGGTCCCCGGACAGGGCGGATTTGGGGGCGTCACATAAACAATTTATCAATAAAATGTCAAGTGCAAAAATAATCAAGATTGAACAAACACATATTAAAATAGATCATATCAAGGTAACAAGGTTTCCTTAATTCAAACTACAATCATTGATCAGATCTTAAATTATGGTACATTACTCGCTTATATCATTGAAATAATAGTCTTTCTGGCGAAATAATCCAACAATTTATTCTAATCGTGAGGGAAATACATATGTGATTCGTAAGAACGTACTCGAATAACTGAACATAACTGCGATTCTATACTATCCAAATCAATGAACCAATATAACAAAATCCTGGATATCTAAAATCTCGGATGCTAAAATAAAGAGACAAAATCCACTAACGGGATACTAGACTCTCAATAAAGAGATATATTTATTGAAAAATAAAGTAAGATCAAGAAAAATAAACGGGAGTTATCAGTCACAAGGAGAAAGTACAAAATCCAATATTTCAGTAGATAAAACCCACCAACGTGGTACTAGACTCTTAATAAAGAGAGATATTCATTGAAAAACAAAGCAAAATCAAGGAAAACAATAAAATGGGCTTGCCCATTTTAATTTAGTATTCTTGAATTCAAGTAATAGTATTCAATTCTTATATCCTAATCTAAGAGCAGACATATCGAATTTGCTTGGCTGATTAATATTATTTAATATCAACAAAACCTTAAATATAGGTAAAAAATTTAATAACTTGGTAGATAAATTCTAATCAAACAGAGATATTTATTAACAATAAACAAAATTTTAAAAAAAAGGGCTTCATTTTTGTGTACTCTACTCTTAGTTTTATTTTGTAGCATTTCAATGTTATTTTCAATTATATAATAACATCCTTAGATAACTTGGGCAGAGAGTAACATTACATGTAATTGTCATATTTTTTCTTTTCGTGGATTATTTCCGTTTCGTGCACAAAAAAAAATTGCGTAGTTTAGTTGCATTTTGTGTTCAAAATTTAGGTACACAAAATAATTTCATGTAATTTTCATGCAAGATCCCAAAGACACATGACATGAATGTGCACAACACAAACGATTTTTCATATCTACGTAAGCTCTTTCTTTTAATATTTGTCGAAAAAATATACTCACTTTTAAATGAAAATGAATTTCATGTTTTTTAACCCGATAATTAAATTACAAGGACACATATATAATACTGTGATTACGTGTTTATATATTACACATTTGATTTTAGTTTTATGTACAGTTTTATATTTTAACATGTTGGTCAAATAGAAAAAAGATAGGTGATACTCATTTTCAAATGTCTTATTTTACGCGTTTGGATGACAACCGGGTTGGGTTTGATCCGAATTTCTTAAAATCCAAACCCACATTCAAATATTTTTGGGTTTTAAAAATAAATCCAAATCCAAAACCAAATTCGTCGAATTTTGGATTAGATTTGGTTTTTTTGGGTATCCAAAATTGGTAATAATGTAGTTAAAATTAAGGGATATTCTCTTTGGTACACTCGTGGAATTGGCTTTTCCCAATGGTAACATCACATTTTTGGTTTCTATACATGGTACACCTGACATATTATTTCTCTCTTAGTCATGCCCTTCTGTTCTGTTAGACAACTGTTAATATTTCAGGTGCACCACGTATAGAAGCCAAAAATGTGATGCTATCATTGGCAAAAGCCAATTCCACAAGTGTACCAAAGAGAATATCCCTATTATTTTTAATATTCATTAACAGTGATTAAACGCTGTTTAACGTTTTACTTAAAAAAGGGTATGACTAAGAGGGAAACAATATTTCAGGTGTACCACGTATAGAAGCCAAAAATGTGATGGTACCATTGGTAAAAGCCAATTCCACGAGTGTACCAAAGAGAATATCCCTAAAATTAAAATAATTGTTACACACAAACAATATTAATTATATTTATACAAAAATTAAAATGATTAACTTAAGTAGTCAAATATAACATATTATACAAATTAATATACTAAGTAAAATTTAAAATATGTTAAAAAAATAATTCTTTTTATACACATAAATGAAAAATTTACATAAAGTAAAGAAAATTACATCTTAAATATATCAATAAAATTTGTGATTGATAAATTGAAGTTCTAATTACTAAATTAGTATTGACTATTTCTAATGAAATATTTGAATAAAAATAAATAAAATTATATGTCTTACATCTAAAATATTACATAAAATAATTTGAAATTGTAATATTTTATTATTTATGTATCGGGTTTCGATAGTGGATAGTGGATCGGGTTTCGAATTTCGGATAAGATATCGGTTCAGTACAACTTAAATCCAAATGTAAATTGAACTATTACGGGTTTAAAATTTATATCCAAACCTAAATCCAAAAATTCGTGTTCAGTATATCCAAAATTTTGGGGTTCGTAGCATCAGATCGAATTAATTTTCCTTCCTTATTTATGTGTAAAATATAACTAATGTTTAATATACCTTATTCTAATAGAAAAGAATAAAAAATTCAACTCCCAAACTGAATATCCACATTTTAAATTGTCATTAAAAACAAGCTGATGGCAATCACCTTAAATTCTAACAGTCATATCTTACTCAAAAAATGGGATATATTGGATTTGTTTGGTTAATTGATAATGTTTATTTTTCTACAGTAAATCAATTCACTAATAAAATAACATAAAATTTGTAAAAATGATATAGAACAAACACATAGAAAACTATATTAGATGAAACTTTTTTCTTTATCATAATTATGTTCGTTTAATGGATCTTGCACAGTAGTGATCTTTTCTCATATCGTTGAAAAATGTAACATTTTTTTGAGAGACAATCTAATGATTTATAACGGTCGTTAGAAATAAGTGTTTATGAATTTTTAATATCTATTCGAAAAATTGATCGCAACCCATGCAAATATTTTGAATATTAATATAATAAAAAAATATAGAAACTCATTATACTGCACACTTATATATACCAAATTTTCAAAATAATAAAACTTAAAATATGGATAAAAAAAACTTATGAACTTGGTTGAAAGATTCTAAAAAATGAGAGAATCAAATGAAAAATAAAATTAAGAAAATCGTTTAATGGATCTTGCACAGTAGTGATCCTTCTTATTTCGCTGAAATATGCAACATTTTTTTGAGAGACAATCTAATGATTTATAACGGTCGTTAGAAATAAGTGTTTTTTTATGAATTTTTAATATCTATTCAAAAAATTTATCGCGATCCATGCAAATATTTTGAATATTAATATAATAAAAATTATAGAAACCCATTGTACTGCACATTTAAATATACCAAATTTTCAAAATAACAAAACTCAAAATATGGATAAAAAACTTATGAACTTGGTTGAAAGATTCTAAAAAATGAGAGAAATCAAATGAAAAATAAAATTAAGAAAATCGTTTAATGGATCTTGCACAGTAGTGATCCTTTCTCATATCGCTCAAATATGAAACATTTTTTTGAGAGACAATCTAATGATTTATAACAATCGTTAGAAATAGGTGTTTATGAATTTTTAATATCTATTCGAAAAATTGATCCCGATCCATGCAAATATTTTGAATATTAATATTATAAAAATTATAGAAATCCATTGTACTACACATTTAAATATACCAAATTTTCAAAATAACAAAACTTAAAATATGGATAAAAAAACTTATGAACTTGATTGAAAGATTCTAAAAAATGAGAGAAATCAAATGAAAAATAAAATTAAGAAAAAACAATAAAGAAGGGCTTAGAATGTTTGAGCGGGGATGTGAATGTTTTGATAATATTGATATTAATCTAATTGGTATAAATTGAAGATAATTTTATACTTAAATTTTAATGAAATTATCTTTTTTTTTATATAAGTAATGATGGAACTAATATGTTTATATTAATTAATTAATAAATTTTATCATTTGGTGCGTAGCACGGGTAGAACGCTAACCAATCAAAATATGACAACTCACTTTTTGGGATTTTTTTTGGGACCTCCAGAATTACTCCCAAACATTGTTCATTTCCTATTTTATTTGCATTTATAGAATGAAGAATATGTATTAGATTTATTTTTCAATTAATAATTATGTTTTTATTGTTCTCTACGCCTGATCCTCAAACCATAATTATATTGAACCGAACTTCTGTAAAAATAGTATAAAATGTCGTTAAATTACATGGGCAAAAACAAAAGGGAATAGGAAAATTGATATGTATCACAGGTAAATTTTATCATATATCAAATGAATGTGTTTTGATTTTAATCTTTTTTTTATATACACAATTTTAAATCTTTTAACACATGTTCATACAATCACACATAATTTGAGGAAAGTTACTTGAGATGCATATCGGGATATTTACTCTCAAAACAAAATATAACAAAATAATTTATTTTTTGATACATTATATATTTTTGTAACTATTTAAAAATTTTATAATTGTTCTTTCGGTGCGTAGCACGGGTAAAATGCTAGTGTTATGCCCAAATCTGGCATAATAATTATCATGATTTAATTGGCTAAATTAATGGTTCACTATCTACAATGGGCCTCGAAGATGAAGATTGGATCACTAAAAGCCCACTATTGGAACCAACCCCATCTAATTACAGGGCCGCTTCGTTCTCTATCAAATGTAAGGAATCGCTTCGCGTCGTGACTCTCGTCAAGGGATCGCTTCGCTTGGGACCGCTTCGCTTATTATATCACACTCATAAACTAAACGAAATCGCTATCTCACTGGAAGGCTCATAACTAGACCCCTCGAGGTCTTATGAGTATCCGAGCGCTCGGGATCGCCTCGCATGGCTCGATCCCTCGAGGTCGCGTAGCGCGATTATGCTGCATCTCTGCTAGCCTCGCTTATGAGGTCACATTCTTGTCCATGCGAGACCATCGGTTTCCTTCTATAAACCATGGATCATGGATAGGGTCAACAACTCATTGCCACGTCAGCCCTAATCTAATGGGCTTGGGCTATGACTTATCTTCTAAAACCCTAGCCCAGCTAGGTAACTTGCTACCCAAGAACTACGTACGGCTTGATCCCTATAAATAGGATACGTAGGCACCTTGATACGGAGGAGAAACAGTTCACCTTTCAAATCACCTATCAAGATCAGCCACATCTATACACACAAACCCTAACCCTTATTCTTCTTTTGTAAGCTTTATATCCGTATTTAGCTCCGTAAATCCAGCAACCTCCATAAATATTGTTATACAATATTCTCCCTACAACATTTGGCGCTAGAAGGAGGGGCTAGTCATTGATTGGGAGAACGATGACTAAATCACACAAGAAGAGAAATGGGGAAGGGGGAATAACGGGATCGCATAGAAGGAATAAGGATGATCCCCAGAAAGACACACCAGAAGACGAAGCGCGTAATGAGGGGATTGAGGATGAATTTGAGAAGGATAAAACGCCCCCTGTTGTTCAATAGGTGGCCTTGCCTGGCGAAGTCATGACATTTTTGAAAGGCCTCGGTGACCAAATGATCGAGGTAAGAGAAAAGGTGGCCAAGATGGAGAAGCGGCACAGTTCTAGGGGCTTCAAAAGGAATACAAGGACAGGGGATCGAACTCACCAAGCAGAAAGTAGCAAAGGTCCCGCCAAGAAGCTAATTGAGGACTTTGATGATGTGGTGACAGATCGGACGAACCCCGATTGGGAAGAAGAGGCAGCTACTATGGATAAGGAGGGGTCGAAAGCGAAGCCCGCCTCATCAGAAGAAGGATCCGTTAGTGTCTTTGACCGGGTTGGAAAGAAACTCAGCGAGCACGATATCCGTCTCAAGTTGGTAAAACTCAAAACTAACAAAGATGGAGGGTCTAAAAATAAGAGTAAGGGCCCTCATCAACCCTTATCTTCTCGAAAAGATCGTGAGCGGTCATATCGTCGCAATGACGGACCCCCCTCTCCTCGCAGAGAGCGTGAGCGGTCCCATCATCGCGAGGACAGACCCCCTTTCAATCGAGAGCGTGAACGATCCCAACATCGCGAGGAAGACCCTAAAAATAAGGATCGCAGGAATGACCAAGAAGAGTCTAGTGCCCCAAAAAAGACTCAATCTCATCATGCAAGTACTGGAGGAAAGAAAGATGGAGACAAAGAGGCCAGGATTGGGGACTATAAGTTAGAAGAGCTAAAAAATGCGTTGGATGCGATGAACAACGAGAAGGGAATTTTTAGCAATATGGGTTCCTCCTCGCCCTTCACTCATGAGATCCGCACTGCTCCATTGCCTACAGTATTTCGAGGTCATCACTCTAACATGACCTATAATGGGGAGACTGATCCAGCTGAGTTCGTTATACGTTTCAACAATGAGATGGAAGTGTATCAAGTATCACAGTTGGCGAGGTGTAGGCTGTTCGCAGCTTCGCTAAGGGGAAGTGCCCAGCAATGGTTCTCGAAGCTGGGATCCCTAGTTGTCATAGATTCTTGGGAACAGTTCGTGGACATCTTTATTAAACAATTTCAATCTTCAATGCTCTATGCACCCCCTGTGTCCACACTGGCGAATATAAAGCAGAAGGAAGGAGAGACATTGCATGACTACTTTAAGAGGTTCAACGCTGAAGTACCTCGTGTGCGAGGTGCTAATGACGAGGCTATGAAGAATTTCCTTATTGCGGGGGTAAGGGAATGAACTAAATTCTGGGAGAAACTACAAGAGCAAACCCCTGTTACACTTTCGGAGTTGCATAGGGTCGCTGAGCCCTTCAAGCGCGTTGAGAAATCACTGGCAGATCTAAAGAGGAATAATGAAAGGAGTAGCAGTTGGAGTAGAAATAGGGGAGTAAAAAGAAAGGACTCCGGAAGTCCAAGGCAAAGACGGGATCGAAGTCGAAGCCCCATCCCAAAAAGGAGAGAACGCGATCCCTTGAGGCGATCCCCTCCTCGAGATCGCTTCGCTAGAAATGAAGACAAGTTTGTCCCTCTGGTTGCTCCGATTGAACACATTTATGCTGTCAATGCGGACAAAGGAATGTTCAAACGACCCACACCAATGGGTTCAAAGGGAACTGCAGACACTAGCAAGTACTGTGCCTTCCATGAACAAGCGGGGCATGCTACTAACAATTGTTGGCAACTTAAGCAGGAAATTGACCAAGTAATTCGGGATGGAAAATTAATTGAATGGGCGGTTCGTGAAGCAAAGAAGCACCAAGGGAATCCCGGCAAACAAGGAGTGGGGTATCATGCTGTGCCACATGAGAAGCAAGATGAGCCCCGCAAGGACAGAGAAGAGCGAGCTGGAAGTATACATGTAATCATTGGAGGTCCCCACATTGGGGGGGAAAGTAATAAAGCTAGGGAGAGATATGCACGCGAGGCCAGGGAGCGACCTCTCACTAATGTGCATCATCTACAAGAACGACCTCCAAAGTTGTTTAAAGGCGAAGACACAAACATTATGTTCACTGAGGAAGATGCGAAGTGGGTTCATCATCCCCACTCTGATGCACTTGTGGTTCGGGTTCGTATTGGGTCCCAGAATGTCTATAGGGTCCTTGTTGATAATGGAAGTACTGTGAACATTCTTACATACGAAGTCTACAAAAGAATGAGATATGTTGATAAGGATCTAGTACCCACGGTGGGACATCTTTATGGGTTCACTGGAGCATCTGTCAATGTTAAAGGCCTCGTTCGGCTCCCCATCACTCTAGGGGATGAGCCCTGTATCACCACACAGATCGCTGACTTCATGGTAGTAGATCAACCATCTGCTTACAATGCCATAGTGGGAAGGCCCATCCTGAAAGAAATGAGGGTGGTGACATCTATCTATCACCTCTCTATGAAGTTTCCCACTCCGCATGGTGTTGGTTGTGTGAAAGGAATCCAACATGAATCTCGTGAATGTTATAACAATGCTTTGAAGGCTGCAGAAAAGGGGGGTAGCTCTGTGCCAGGAAATATGGAATGTAATATAATATCAATTGAAGAACTCCCAGATGATTACTTTGAAAGCTTGGGTGTCCAGGTGGAACCGATCCCAGGGGCCCTCGTGTTAGAGGCCTCGCAGCCTGTGCTAATTCTCCAAGAGGGGATCGTTGAAGAGGCTAGTGACGATGAGGAGAGCCCAGAACAAGCTGCAGTGCGAGCCCGAAAGGGGAAGTGGATTCGCAAGGAAAATTCAACCTTGGTAGACCTGCCCAATGGAATAACACAGGAGACCACAATAATAGATGAATACGGACATGTGGGAGCGATCCCTGCTACAGAAACAATGTCGGCCTCACCACAAACTGGGATCGCGAGGAGGAATGAAGCAGAATCTAGCACGGCTCGCGAATTTGAACTTGATTTAGATCCTCGCATCCCAGAACATGTTGATCGAGCCGGGGCCGCAGAAGATACCATCTCTATCTTAGTTGATGCCAAAGATCCATCCAAGGTACTGAAGGTCGGATCGTAACTTAATCTAGGGCTTCGCGAGAGGCTCGTCAGTTTTCTGAAAGCCAATTTGGACGTATTTGCCTGGTCTCATGAAGATATGATTGGAATTGATCCTAATGTTATGTGCCACAAGCTTAACTTGAATCCAAGCAAAAAAGGAATAAGGCAAAAGAGACGACCCATAAGTGGTGAGCGAGCCGAGGCACTCAAAGAGGAAGTTGACAGACTCCTCGAGGTCGGCCTCGTTAGGGAATCTTTTTACCCTGACTGGCTCGCGAACCCCGTCCTTGTGAAGAAGCCCAATGGAAAGTGGAGAACATGTGTGGATTTTACTGACCTCAACAAACGTTGTCCCAAGGACAGTTTCCCACTACCAAGGATCGATCAGTTGGTGGACTCAACAGCTGGGCACGCACTTCTTAGTTTCATGGATGCCTATTCGGGGTACAATCAGATACCGATGTATGGCCCTGACCAGGAGCACACTTCGTTCATCACTGATAGGGGTCTCTATTGTTTCATAGGGATGCCCTTCGATCTTCTCAATGCTGGGTCCACCTATCAACGGCTCGTTAATATGATGTTCGAAAAACAAATTGGGAAAACAATGGAAGGGTACGTAGATGATATGTTGGTAAAATCTAAGGAGGCTGGGGATCACATCACTCACCTCGCAGAAATGTTTGGCATACTAAGAAAGTACAGGATGAAACTTAACCCCCAAAAGTGTGTGTTTGGGGTCGAGTCTGGGAAATTTCTAGGGTTCATTGTCAACCACAGGGGCATCGAGGCTAACCCAGCAAAGATAAAGGCCCTAATGGAGATGAGATCGCCCAGAAATGTGAAGGAGGTACAAAGTCTCACAGGGAGGATAGCTGCCTTAATTAGATTTGTTTCAAAATCACCAGACAATTGCCAAGAATTCTTTAAGGCAATCAAGAAGGTTGGGAAGGATTTTGAGTGGACCTCGCAGTGCGAGGAGGCTTTTCAAAAAATTAAGGAGCATTTGGGATCGCCACCGCTACTATCCAAGCCTCGTGAGGGAGAAACACTCATTGTGTACCTCGCAGTGTCAGAGCATGCGATCAGTGCTGTTTTGGTTTGCGAGGAGGAAAAAGTTCAGTATCCTATCTACTATGTCAGTCGAAGAATGTTAGATGTAGAGACTCGCTACACAAACATGGAGAAACTCGCATATGCCCTGGTGTTGGCATCGCGAAAATTAAGGCCATACTTTCAGGCCCACAAAATTGAGGTTCGCACATCTTATCCTCTAAGGCAAGTGATGCACAAACCTGAAACCTCAGGAAGGCTCTTGAAATGGACCGTGGAACTTAGTCAATTTGCACTACGCCATAAAAGGCCTACGGCAACACCAAAAAAGTGTTGCTGTAGGCCCGAAATATGTTCCTGTAGGGCCAAAAAACCCCTAAGGCAACATTTTGCTGATGTTGCTATTTTTGCCGTTGCCTTTGGTGTCAATGGCAACATTCTTATTCTCTATGGCAACATCAGTTTTAATGTTGGCATAGACTTGTTATAGCAACATTAATATTAGTCTTTAGCAACATAATATTATGTTGCCTTTGTGTAACATTTTTTAAAAAAATAGTGGGTCCCACCAGTGGACCCCACTTTTGGGACCCACTGTTGGGCCCACTTTTGGGACCCACAATGGGCCCCACTTTTGGGACCCACAGTGGGGCCCACTTTTATGCCAACACAAATTTTACTTACAACAACATTTTTTACATTTTCTAGCAACATTTCTTAACATTAATTTTTCTTTTTGCCAACACTTTAAAGCATCAATGGCAACACTTTACTGTTTACAACAAAAAATACATAATTTAAATATATTCATTCCCAAATTAACCAAATCAATATAACCTGTTTTTTCATTACTACATAAATAATCCTTACAAGTAAGAAAATAATTAAAACTCCCGAGCATCATAATCTATTCAACCATCTACATTACACAATCCAACTCAATTACACAAATGAGTCTGTAGATGGCCAAAATTTATGCTTATCATGCGTACATGAATTCTCTATATTACAAATATGTATAGACATGTATCGAAAGAGTGTAAGGGGAGTTAGGAAAAGGAACGTTGTGAAGAGGAGTCGCAAACAGAGCCCGGTAGAAGAGAACTATGTTTAATGATATGAAACTCGTGTGATTCTGTAGCCATGAGCTTTCTGTCTGCAGCTGCATTTCCATCAGTGAATGAAGAAAACAAAACTAAACTTCTGAAGCAACAATTTGTACCAAATGAAATTCTGTGCACATATTAATTATACTCAAATACCAAGTCATATTAATTTACTTTTTACAAAAATACTAGTCAATTACACGATATATATGTTGTGTCAGATGTAGAACACAAACCGGAATCTGCTGAAAAGACGAGAAAAAGAGGCACAAAAAATGAACAAGAGGTTAAACAAGTAGCCAAGAGTAGTCTGACCTGGCCAGGATTACACTTAAGACACCAAAATACACATATTATCCTTGCACGAGCTATATCCATATTCACACAAGAAGGATGGTACCTACAAGGAACGCGTAAAACAAAATGTACGGAATAATAAAACTTCTACCAAAGTTGCGATCCTAGTGCATTAAAAGAAATCCGAAGACAAACCTAATTAAGGAAATAACAAAATATATTCACTTAAGTGACTTAGGGCAGAACATGCTTCATTTTACATTTCTTATGAAAATAGAATCCACTCAACATTAGTAAATAAAAGAGTTACATGTATGCCCTTACAGATTTTGATCTTTGAGCTGTTAGAAACGGAAAAAAAGGCACATATACACAACTGATAAAATAGACATAATTAGAAATTATTGATGTCATACCTTAAATTGCACTGATAACATTTTAGCATCGACTGACTTCCAGGATTGGAATCCACACCACTGCTTGACTGTTGCCCCTTTCATGCTAAACGTGTATTCAGGTGAGTGTCACGCTAATCCCTCGCCAAGAGAGACACTTCCTGACTTGCAAGAGATTTTTCTGTAGGCAGAGATGCTCCAGAAGCTACCTGTTTATATGTATAGATATGTTAAAGCCAATAAGGAACTAAACATAAGATTGAAGACAAAGAAGCCAAAAAGTGAACGCTGCAGATGTGACTACATTACTACATTCTAGCCTGGGAACAATATCACATCAGATAGTACTGGCAACCATATTAAGAATGTGTGCTTCAAAATATTTTTCTAACTTCTTGAGTTTGTGTGTATTGTCTTTTGATGCTTAGTAGACAACACTACTGCATTAAGGGAAGACAATCCAAAAGATACTTCACAGTTTGGCTCCCAAACATGCTAAAATGTGAAAATTTTAAAACATGTAGAAAACAGGAATGCTAATTAGTTTTATATTTTTCTAAAAACACTTAGTCTTTTTCTACACTGCCTATCAGTCTAAGATCTTCAAAAGTGAAAAGTAGCATATGCCTTAGGCTTTAAATTTTCATTGTCTGTATGAAGACTTGTTAATGTTTTGCATCTGAACAAAATTTAAAGATGTACTTGTCAAAAAGTCATAGTATTCTTGTAGACCATGCAATTTCGTACGTTAACAATACTCACACCAAAGACATGGTCTGCATTATTTCTAAGAGGCTGGAGATGCCAAAAAAAAAAGAATCAGATACCTGGACAAGAAAACATTTCACCATCACTTCAGAGAGTGAGTTCTGCCTCATTGTGTTATTTAATACTTCTTGTGCATTTATATATTAAACATCAAAGTAAACCATAGATCACATATACATAAATCTGAGGAACCACATACGTAAGATAAAAGATTGATGATCAATGATTAAACAACTTAAAATAAGAATAGTTTTTTATGTCAATAAGAAATACGGGAAAGTAAAGATACTAACAAGATTGTCAACAACACATTCTGAGTTAATAGGCTGAGAAGAAATTTCTAAAAATCCTTGCCCTGGTGTGTCGTCATTCTGACAGAAAAAAAAGATAAAAAAACAAGTATAAGGTTTAACACATACATTAGGAGGATAGAATGACAGAAAAAAAGGGAAGTGCAGATTGTGTTACGGAACAAGATTCAGAATTTGATAACGATAGAAATATCCAATTCGACAGACAATATATCTCACCTGACAAAAGAATATGGTGATTGCATGATACAACAACCAAAGCCTGAAATATAATATACTGTGAAACAGAACAAATTGTATACTTGTTTAGAATTCGTCAAAGGAACTAGATAAATTGTATTAGATGAGGCTGAAGCCTCGTTGAAGGCAATCTTTCTTTGATTGTTTAAAATCTTATACCAGCCTATTAATAATATAAACTAAAAAATACGACGTTATTTTGTTATGACTGCTAATAAACTTTTCTTGTTAAAATTGTTGTTATATATTGACTTCTGATGAGATGCTACTGTCTTATTATTCACAAAGAGAGAAGAAAAAGTAATTTTTTTACCTTATACCATGTGAGCAGCTTTGAGGAATTATACTTGTTCCACTGCACCTTACTTGATCCTTGGCTGGTGTACACTTGTAGTTTCTCACCCTGCAACCGACCTTTGAAATTTCACTCATTCAATTAGTAGTGGTCTAGTCATTTCACCTCTTATTAAGGAATGCTTTAGCAAGGAGAACAAAATGTTATTTTGTGTGCTTGAAGATTAGGGGAGAAGTACAGAAGGTTGTAGAAGACATAGACCTGATAAATCAGGGTCAAAGTTCTTGGCAACAGTAAATCTACTAGTTACCAGATAATCCAAGCATGTAGACATATATACTCTGATAATTTTTAACTCAAATCTACTAGTTTCTGTTTATCAAATTTCAACTACAATAGAAAGAACAAAACTGGTAAGCAAAAAAAGAGAACTCAAACTAGTTAGCAAAAACAGAGAACATCACAAACTAGTAAAGTAGTGATAAATTGCTAATTTCACATCAACAAAACCAAATTGCAAAATTAGCAAAACAAATTATTAATCAGCTGGTATAAGCTTCCTCTGAATACAATATTGACAGCGTTGAAAAACTATAAGAGATGGCAGAACTCTTTCTTCTGCAAAACAGCGTTGAAATTCTTCATACTATTAGAAAGTAAACCTTGAATGGTGATACTTATTTTATATTGGTCTCCGTATGTCAGTCTCCGTTACTCTCTATGGCTTACTATAAATCACCATCACAATAATTATTATGATCCTGGCTATATATAATTGCTAGTTAGTGTTAGTGTTGCGCCACTTTAGAAATAAGCACAATGTTACTCTCTGTTTCTAAAACATGGAAAATATTCAGTTTTACTCAAAAAGTCATACACAGAACTCAAACCACTGAATCTTTTGTTAACAAGTGCAGTGCTAATGTACCAATAGTCATGATTGCGGATCTGATTGCAGCTGCACTCCAGTGAGGGTGGATTGTCTTGAGGAGGCCTACAATCCCAGCAACATGTGAACAAGACATGGAGGTTCCTGATTCTGAATTGAAGTGAGTCCTCCGGATATCTACTCCCGTCCGTGTGGCGCTTGTTGCTTCAGAGTATGCAGCTATTATACTTACTCATGGTGCGCATGTATCTGACTGAAACCGTGAAATGTTAATTGTTATGTGGTTGTGATGTGGATTGCAAACATAAAGTAAAAGTAATGACCAGACACAACAATTCGTGTACGACACATTACTTCCTTAAAACCTTATGAGAAATTACCAGATGAAAAGGTTAAAACCTTATGAAAAATGATATAAGACATGACTATGTATCATGTATGTACAACTGCTCTGCACCAATTAAAATAATCGAACATTTTTTTCAACTGGAACACTCAAGTCACGCCCACATAGCAAAACATATCATTGTAGTAAAACTGGTCTCCCACTATTCAAAATCGAATATAACACAAAAACGAACATATAACAGTTAAATATAGCACAACATCGAACATATAACACAAAAAAAGCTAAATATAACACAAAATTAAACATAAAACAGTTAAATATAGCACAAATTAAATATGCATAACAATTAACCCTAATTTAACGAAGATACAAAAGATTGAAGTACCTTAAACATGAAGCCCTAAATTCAACAAGATGGAAACCCTAATTTTGAAGCCCAAATTAAAGTCGATCCGGTTGAAGTCTTAAATTAAACCCGATTGAAGCCCTAATTTCCAATTCAACCATGAGAAGTAAAAATAGATATCGAAATCAACCCTAAGTTTTGTAACAAATTGAATTGAAATAGTTACATGTATAATTGAATTTTAAAGAAGCATTCAAATGGAAAGTATGCATATGTATATGTACAGATTATATGTGTGTATAAATTAGTAGTTACAGAAAGGGTGTGTTTGTGATGGTGGGAAAGAATGTGAGAGAGGCGGGGGAGAGCTACCAGGAGTGAAAAATGAAAAAATGAGAGGCGGGGGAGAGCTTAAAGAAAGAGAGACTGTGGGAGACTGAAAAAATTTGGATCGAGCGGTACATTTGCCGCTCATCCAATTTTAAGTTATCTTCATGCAAATTCTTTTACACAAATAATATTATTATTTAGCATATTCTTAATTTTTATAAAAAGGTTTTTTTATTATTTTATCAAAATTAATTAATTTTCATGTCAAATAAAAATAAAAAATTTATTTTCAGTTAAAAAGCTAAAATAGTTTTGTTTATTAGAAAATCGTGACAACAATGTTTATTTTATGGTAATTTAAAAATAAAAAATTTTATTTTTAGTTAAAAAGGTAAAAACTTATTTTTAGTTAAAAAGTTAAAATTTTTATTTTTCAATAAATATTAAATTATTTTTACATAATCTAAAATTATATATTCAAATATTATTTTATTTAATTAATAAATAAAACAAATAGTTAAAATTAATTTTTTATTTATTTATTAGTTTTGTAGTCCATGTAGTTTTATATGGCAAGGAAATTTTTTCTTTTCGACATTTTATTTGATTAATTTATTTCTTTATTAAATATTTAATTCCTTTTTTTTAAATGATTTCTTTTACATAATTTGAATTAATAAATTCAAAAAAATTTATAAACGAAAATATTTTTTATTTATTGATATATTAAAATATTTTTAGGAAAAAAATTATTTTAAAAATTTTGTTTAATTATATTTAATAAGTATAAAAATAAAATTACACATCTTAAAATGTTTTAACATTTTTAGTGAAATATTCACTCTCTAATGGAATATTCTAGATTTTTATAAAAATAATTTTATTATTTTTATTCAAAAAAGTAATTTTCATGTGAAAAAAAGGTTAAAAATTTTACTTGTAGTAGAAAATATAAAATTTTGTTCATTGCAAAATTACGGCAACACAATTTGAGACCTACCGCAACACACAAACATATTTTTCCTATGCCAACATATTTTTGCTACCTAAGGCAACATAAAAATGATAATGTTGTATTAGCCAAAAACATGCATGGCAAAGGCAACATATCCAAAGGCAACATAGGCTCTAGATGTGGTCATAGGCCTTTTATGGTGTAGTGTTGACATTGAATACAAGCCACGAGGGCCTCTAAGGGGTCAGGCCCTAGCAGATTTCATACTTGAGTTTCCTCCCTACATTGAGCAAGGTTCTTGGGCTCTCATACCGATCCCTGAAAAGGCGAGTAGCGAGGTCAAAACTCAAAATTCGGCCTCGTGGTGGGAACTTTTTGTGGATGGTGCCTCTAATAAGGAAGGAGCGGGAGCGGGGATCGAGCTTGTTACTCCCGAGGGTCGCAAAATACGAAGCACAGTTCATTTCACATTTGGAGCATCTAACAATGCAGCTGAATACGAGGCCCTAATCATTGGTCTCAAACTTGCAATTGAAATGAAAATTGAAAATCTCAATGCGTACAGTGATTCTATGCTGGTCACAGGCCACATTGGATGCGGGTGGCAAGCTAGAGGACCTCAAATCGAACTCTATCTGCGATGTGTGCAAAGATTGATGAAATCATTTAAACAAGTCAAGGTAGAATTTATCAGGAGGGCAAAAAATCAAGGTGCTGATGCCCTAGCAAAATTGGGTTCGCGTCGCGAAGCCACTTTACTTGGAGTCATACCTTTGGAAATTCAAACGAAGCCTAGTGTCCCTGAAGAGTTTATCATGGAAGTAGCGAGCTCAGAACCAACTTGGATCACCCCTATATGGGAGTATGTGAAGAATGGGGTATTACCTCACGATAAAAAGGAAGCAAGGAAGGTCAAATATCAGGCTGTTTGCTATGTTATTTATGATGAGGTTCTGTATCGAAGAGGGTTCAACACTCCACTCTTGAGGTGTGTAGATGGCGATGAATGTAACTATATTCTGAGAGAGGTCCATGAAGGTATTTATGGGAATCACTCAGGGGGTAGTTCACTAGCTCAGAAGATTCTTCATCAAGGGTACTTTTGGCCCACACTTAAAAGGGATGCATTTGAGTTCTCAAGAAAGTGCGAAGCCTGCCAGAGGATCGCTAACTTCAGTAACGCACCGGTCTCCCAACTCACTTCGCTCATGAGCCCATGGCCCTTTGCTGTGTGGGGGATTGATTTAATTGGAGAACTACCCAAGGCTAAAGGGGGAGTTAAGTACGCAGTGGTAGCAGTGGACTATTTTACTAAGTGGCCCGAGGCTGAGCCACTTGCAACAATCACTGCCAAGAAATTAAAGGATTTCGTATACAGAGCAATTGTGTGTCGCTATGGGATCCCTTATCAACTCATATCAGATAACGGGAAACAATTTGATAGCAAGGAAATGAAGGAATTCTGTGATAATTTGGGGATCAAGAAAAGTTTTTCAGCTGTTAGTCATCCTCAGACAAATGGCCAAACTGAGGCAATCAACAAAATAATCAAACATACTTTAAAGGCGAAGCTGGAAGAAAGTAAGGGTAATTGGCCCGAAGAGCTACCAAGGGTCCTGTGGTCTTATAACACGACCCCAAAGAGTACTACTGGAGAGACCCCTTTTTCTCTTACTTATGGGTGCGAGGCCATGGTTCCAGTGGAGGTTGGTTCGGGATCGTTTAGAAGGGAACACTATGACCCTGAGTCTAATGAGGTCAATCATAGGCTCTATCTGGACATGATTGAAGAAACAAGAAGCGAGGCTCAGCTACGCCTCGCAGCTTATCAGCAAAGGACTGCAAGGTACTACAATGGAAAGGTCAAGGTGCGATCCCTACGTACAGGCGACCTAGTGCTCAGAAGAGTCATGCCTAACACTAGGATCGCAGGTCATGGTGTTTTCGATGCGAATTGGGAAGGACCTTACAAGATCTACGCAACTCTATCAGAGGGAACATACTATCTCACTGATATGGAGGACAAAGTCATTCCGCGAGCTTGGAACGCAGAACACTTGAGAAAATACTATCAGTAAAAGCTTCATTACTGGTAGCCTCTACCTATTTCTACTACTTAGCATGAATAAATTCATACAAAGTATTGGGGGGTAGTGCTCATATAGACACCTCCCCTTTATGATGTAATGACTCTAGGGCCTCGTCCCTACTTATCAACTTTAGGGCCTCGCCCCTATTTTGTATTACATGAAGACATTTTTACTTATCAACTTTAGGGCCTCGCCCCTACTATGGCAATAAATGAGTTCATTTACATTCATTATTGTTTGTTAATTTTTGCATTCAAGCTTCACTTGTTTGTTTGTTACAATTTTATATCTTAAAGGACTAGTTCAGCATAACGAGGCGAGGCTACTACCCCTCAGACAACAATCTATTGAAAGGCATATTACTTATACCAGTGCGATCCCTAACGGTTCGCACCTAACGATCTCACGAGAATAGGTCGCACTTACAACAATCAAAGGAATCTAATTAACGAAGACGAACTACATGGAAGATGGAAATGGAAAATACAACATTACTATGAAGACAATTAACATGGAAGCACATGCAATTATATTGGAAACATGGATGAAAATTAAAGTTATATGGGTCGCCATGCGATCCCAAAAATATAGTTACATCTCGCGAGGTATTCAAAGGGTACCCGCATCCCTAGTTCAAGGACTTAAAAGTATTAATGATTGCAAGCAAATCACGAAGCATTTTTGACTTGATTAACTTTGGCAGTTTCCTCAGCCAGCCTTGCTTCTTCAGCTATCCTTGCTTCTTCTGCGAGCCGCTCCTCAGCGTCCTCAGCTGCAATTTCCTGCTTCAAAGTCTCAGCAAAGTCAGCATTGCCTGGGCCAAGTTGATCCCAGTCAAAATCAGGGATCGTTCTGATAAATCCCTTCATAAAACTAACTTGCCCCTTGACCAGGAATGCATCTTCGGCAGTTGACAGGGCAGCTTTGGCAGCGTTCAGATCGTTGGTTAGCTTTGTAATCTCCTCATCCTTCTTCTTGAGGGCCTCTTCGCTTGACTCCTGCAGCTCCTTGAGGGATTTCTCAAATTCATTCCGCTCCCTGCGAGCAGCCTTTAAATCCGTACGGATCTGGGCAGTGTCATGAGAAAGCTGTTTCTTGTTAGTTGCCTCCAGGGATCGCTTGTCCTCAATTTTTTGGAATTCAAGGATCTTATTCTTTTTATCAAGTTGAGCAAAGTGCTTGGTATGAGCAGCTTGTCGGATGAAGGCTTCAGCTAGACATTTGGTTAAGGCTTTAGCATTCTCCTCTGGCGATGCCTTCCACCAGCCCGAGGTCTCAGCCTCATCAAAGTATTGGGTCCCCAGCGCAGCAAAGAGGTGTTGCGAGGCTGTTGCAGTAACAACCCTCGAAGGTGGACGAGAGGATCCATCCTTCAGCCCATCTGTCCTGGGTCGCTTTAAAGGGGTCTCTTCAGGAGAAGTTAGAATCTGATCCCCAGCCAGGTTAGATTGAACTGGGGGTCGCTAACGACCTTCTTGGAGGGTGCTGTTGGTTTTGGGGGAGGTGCCTTCAATGCAGATTGCGTCTTTGCGCCCTTTTTGGCATTAAGAAAGGGGGGAGCCATACCACTCGACATGCCTACAAAAAGAAAGTAACAAGTTAAAAGACTCTTCAATAATATATATGCGAAGACAAGTATGATGCAGGTGCATGAATGTAATGATAATACGATCCCTAAGTCCTATTTAGGGTATACCCTCTTCTGGTATCTCTACATGAGAGGATGAAGCCTCCTCAGGCAATTTTCTCTTTCGCGAGGACCGCTTCGCGGTGGAAGGCCCCGCTTCGGGGGTGGCTCCTACTCCTTCCTTGAGGAATCCACACTCGATTAAATTTTCTAAGGACATCAGAGTTCTGATGTTTCTCTCTTCCTTGGTCGACTTCGTTAGCACCTCATCGGCTCGTTTCTTCTCATCGCCTTTGAGAACAGTGCGAACCGGACCAACTGCGATGCCGAAATAGTTGTTAATTTTTATAACATTTCGAGAGGATGAAGGAGTGCAATTTGGATAAATAACTCACCAGGAAGATAATTGAAGCTTGTCTTAACTCTGGGAACATCGTGTATGTACAAAAATGGTTCTTTCCACGAGCCGGCATTACTTATAGCCCCAGGCAGGAGATTTTTCTTGTTGAACTCTGGCCATATGGAAAAGTAAACATAACCAAAATCCTTGGCCCCACATCGTTTCAATTGAAGGAAATAGCCCATAGTCCTCGCATCCATGGGTGGATATCCAAGTTTGTGATAAAGAATGTAAAGAGCGATCATGGCTCTGTACCCATTTGTACTTATTTGGATAGGGGCCAGGAAATAGGTTTCACAAACATCGTTAATGAAGGGATGAAGGGGTGAGGAGACGCTTATCTTCATTAGAGGGACTGTTAATACCATTCTTGGGACTCTGCCACCATTCTCTTCATTGTCAAAGCGATAACATCGCATTTTTCTTTTGGGAAGGATAATTTTGCCTTCAGGTCGGAATCTCTCGACCCCTTCTCTAATTGTTTTCTCTGTCAAAGTGGAAGACATGTCTCGACATGAGAGGATGCGAGGCTTGCCTGGTTTAACTTTTGAGCCAGGTTCGATATCTTCAGGGCGAGGCCCATCAACATATATGACCCTCTCTAGCTCAGGTTGAGGGATCGGCACATAAGGCTCTGGCGACGCTTCGGGAACATACTTATAGTCTTTAAAATTTACAACTCGGGCCACCTCGTCTAGACCCCCGTCGTCTGATGAAGGTTCTTCATAATCGTCATCATCGGAGTTCGCCTCCTTATCCGCACCTCCTTCGAGGTCATAATACGCCTCACCCAATGAATCAATGGGAGAATCGCTTATATGGATGGGAGAGACAGCTTGAGAGGGGGGTATTCTAGCGAGAATTTGTTCCATTTGCGAGTTAAATTCTTCTCCCTTCTTCATTAACGTTTCCATTTCCACTTCAACTGGGATCGCTTCAACGGGGGGCTCGCTCTGAACTGGAAGCACATCCAGTGAGCAGTCTCGCGAGTCTATAGGACGCTTGGATCTCCAGGTGTTTAAAGGTACTTCCCTTGTGTAATCTTTATTTGACCACTGGGGATCGAAGTATAACTTGAAAGAGCTCTCGCTTGTGCTTGCTGCTCTAGCGATGTTAGCCGCAGCTTCGCTGCTAATTTGAATGTTCGGAAGAGGAGAAGGTGTCCTTGAGCTGTCAGTCGACATCTGAAAAGAATGTGAAGAATTAAGTGTGTGCCCTTACAGAAAGCAAAAAGGGATAAAGGGAGAAAATAATAAATAAGCAGAAAGGCTCTATGTGTTCTTACTTCACTCACGATTCGAAACAAAGGATCGTTATTCAATCTCAGCTAAAGGATCGCTATCTTGCCTAAACGAGGACGGGATCGCTGAATAAGATTGAGATTATGGGATCGCAGCTAAAAGGGGTCGCATCGCATACAATCAAAGATATCTAATCATGCAATTACAATGATGAACAACAATATAAATATCAAGAAAGGATGAAGACTTACTTTTTCTTGAGAAAGATTGAAGAAATCTGCAGAACTTGGAGATCGCTAGATGATACACTCGAAAAATTCTTGCGTTTGATCTTGGAGCAAACTAACGGCACTTCGACAATATGTTTGTGAGTATGAGAAAGGAAATGATTGTGACAGGCGTATATATAGCCATCAGGAGAGAGAAGGTCATAGGACACGTGTCAAGATCTTGGCCGTTCAACACACATCTCGAGACATGACAACTGTCAAACCTCTTTAAATTCTTGGGGTCGCGACTACTCCAATAGTCATATTCATATCAATAGTAAGTCATGACCTCGCATTGCGGCATATTTTGATACTTGAGTCCACATCGCATCTCCAATGACAACATGGACTCGGGGGGTAGTTGTTATGCCCAAATCTGGCATAATAATTATCATGATTTAATTGGCTAAATTAATGGTTCACTATCTACAATGGGCCTCGAAGATGAAGATTGGATCACTAAAAGCCCACTATTGGAACCAATCCCATCTAATTACAGGGCCGCTTCGTTCTCTATCAAATGTAAGGAATCGCTTCGCGTCGTGACTCTCTTCAAGGGATCGCTTCGCTTGGGACCGCTTCGCTTATTATATCACACTCATAAACTAAACGAAATCGCTATCTCACTGGAAGGCTCATAACTAGACCCCTCGAGGTCTTATGAGTATCCGAGCGCTCGGGATCGCCTCGCATGGCTCGATCCCTCGAGGTCGCGTAGCGCGATTATGCTGCATCTCTGCTAGCCTCGCTTATGAGGTCACATTCTTGTCCATGCGAGACCATCGGTTTCCTTCTATAAACCATGGATCATGGATAGGGTCAACAACTCATTGCCACGTCAGCCCTAATCTAATGGGCTTGGGCTATGACTTATCTTCTAAAACCCTAGCCCAGCTAGGTAACTTGCTACCCAAGAACTACGTACGGCTTGATCCCTATAAATAGGGTACGTAGGCACCTTGATACGGAGGAGAAACAGTTCACCTTTCAAATCACCTATCAAGATCAGCCACATCTATACACACAAACCCTAACCCTTATTCTTCTTTTGTAAGCTTTATATCCGTATTTAGCTCCGTAAATCCAGCAACCTCCATAAATATTGTTATACAATATTCTCCCTATAACAGCTAGTTAGTTGATAATATATACCTAAAAAATAATATTGAAAGTTGATCCAATATAAGATATAGTATATGTAATGTATTTCATTATTCGTTACTTCTATCATTCCAAATTAAGAAAATTAGTTTTTATTTTTTTTAAATTATACAATAATCATGTTTATACATTCATCGCATCCGTTTCTTCACTTCATATGAATTTTTTCATTGATATATGTTTTTGTAACTCGAATTGTTCCTTTTGTTACTTGCAACCTCCATGCATTTATTTTCCCTCTTCTCAGTAATATCATCACAATATTTTGTTTAATATTGCCTCCAATCAGTTTTGCAGATTTCGGAAATCGGAACTATTCGATTGAAAAATCGGCCGAATCAGTTCCAAAATTTTGACCAATTTTTAGCCGATTTATCGGCAATTTTTCAAAAATCGGACGATTTCAGTAACAGAGCCTCCAATGAGAGGGCTAATTGTGAACGATTGTAATCGTATTGATATAGAAAGCAGTGTCCATCACCATGAAAAGACAAAGGTTATCATTTTACTCTCTCAAATTTTTAATTATACGATCTCCGTTTATAACTCAAACTTGTACATCATTATTAATACACATGACTACTCATATTACATTTTCATAATTACGAATTTTCAGTCCAAAAATTAATAAATCAATCGTTACCTTCTTCCTCAAAACAGAATTAGAAGCATTCACATAGAGGTAAGCATTCAACTAATAGTACTTTAATATTAACTTTTTCATTTGATTATAATAATACAATATTACAACCTTAAAATCGATTTAACATTGTAAATAAAATGTAGTGCATTTATCATTTTAAATAAAAATACACATCAGTAAGCAAAAAAAAAAAAAAAAACTTGCATACCGGTTAGAATTTTGAGTTATACGATTAGATTATAATAATATTGTAGAGTTTGATTATAATTATTAAATTTAGGATTTTTTTTCATAAATACCCAAATTCAAATTTTTTTTATGAAAATACTTTTTAATTTTTTTAACGAAATTATCATATTATTTGCAAAAATACGATCTGCACTAAATGTAACTGTTTGCAAAAGTTTGCAACCACTGCATGCAACCTGCGGAGTCTTATATGAAAAATAATATAAGGTACATACAGTATTATATTGTGCTGCTATCATGCTAGTTATATTGAACCTGCGGAGTCTTATCTAATTTGGCTGCATACAGTATTTTTGGAAAATGTTTTTTTATGAAAAATGTATTTATGTAAATATTTTAAGAAAATGGTAAAATCACAAAAACATTTAGAGAAAGTGGTATTCTTGATAAAAAAAAATTCAGTTTAATAAAATAAAATCATAATATTGTAATTACTACTAGCTAACCAATTATCTATTCACCTAAAACACGCTACCTTTCATATTTTTTGTAACTAAAACCAATTTTTTTTCGATAATATCACGAGTTGTTTAATAAAATAAAATAATAATATTATAATTACTAATAATTAGTTAATAATTAGTTGATAACCTTTTTTAGCTAAACACATCATCTTTTCTATATTTTATAACAAAAATCTCTCTTTTATATATATATATATATAATTATATACACACTATACTATTATAAGCGAAACAGGGTATAATTGGTTCGTTGGTAGGTTGGTTAACACCTTCCCAAAAGTTTGTTAACACCTTCCAAAATTGAAAATGTAAATTAAAATACATATAAAATTTTATTTTACAAAAAATAAACCACATATTTTATATTGTATAAAAAATTTTCTTTCTTATAAACACTACGAGCAATTAATTTTAATAAAATAACATAATTATATTATAATTACTATTAACTAATCAATTACCTTTTTCAGCCAAAACATATTACCTTTTCTCTATTCTATAACTAAAATATCTCTTTTTCCAAATATATCAGTGATTCTATTTAATAAAATAATAATTTTATAATACTAATAATTACCAATTACCTTTTTCAGCTGAAACATATCATCTTTTCCATATTTCATAACTAAAATTCCCTTTTTCTAAAAATATCACGGGCAACATTAATTTCTCACTATCTAAAGACACTACGAACAATTTAATTTAGTAAAATAATATAAATTAAACTATAATTACTATAAACTAATCAATTACCTTTTTCACCATGCCATCTTTTTAATTTTCATACTATCTTTTCTATTTTCTCTAACTAAAATATATCGTTTTTCAATTATATCACAGGCGATTCTATTTAATAAAATAGCATAACAATATTACAATGTTAATAATTAACCGATTAAGTTTCAGCTAAAATGTATCATCTTTTCTATATTTTCTAAATAAAATATCTCTTTTCTTAAAAATATCACGGGCAACAATAATTTTTCCTTTTCTTAAAACTTTACGAGCAATTTTATTTAGTAAAATGACATAATTGAATTATAATTACTATAAACTAATCAATTACCTTTTTCACCTAAAACATGTTTCCTTTTTAACTTTCTCTAACTAACACCTCGCTTTTTTCAGTTAAATCACGACATTCTATTTAATAAAATTAAATTATAATTTTATAAGTACTTATAATTAACCGATTACCTTTTTGAACTAAGATGTATATCTTTTCAATATTTTCTAACTAAATTATCTCTTTTCATAGAAATATAACGGATAACATTTATATAATTATTATCAAATCATCTCATTTAAAAATTTAAGCCTCCAAAATTTATATTTCTAAAAAAGTAAATCGAATTAATAAAACAAATCATGTAATATTAAAAAAAATCCGTGCATCGCACGGGTTTTAAGCTAGTAACTATATAAATTTGAAAAGTAAATAATAAAAAATTGTATTACACCATTATTCTAAAAGAAGTGGTCCTAGAAGGGTTTAATTGGTTGGTTGGTCGGTTAGTAACACCTTCCTAGCAAGTTTGTTGAAGCCTTCAAAAACTGAAAATAAAAATAAAAATACATATAAAATTTATTTTACAAAAAATAAACCACATATTTTACTTAATAACATACTTTTTTATTACATTCCAATTAATATTCAATTACATGCACTTTTAGTTATATTTGATTTAAAATTCTTCACCTACACCCAACTTTTTTAGACTCTTTTAATTACTTGGAAACCAAATATTTTCAAAAACAATTTAAATAATTTTAATATCACATATTTATTAACAAATTTACAACAAATTCGGTTGGTTCACGCTTTCCAAAAAAATTATTAACACCTTTCCAAAAATAATAAGTTAAAAAAGTTATATTAAAAATATTAATTTATTTATTATAAAAAACAAAATTTATCAATATATCTATACTATATACTACTCTTTTTTTTTATGAAAGGTGGTAATTCAATACATAAAAGCCATACGGCATCTACAAGAATGATCGAATCGATCAAACATAGAACAGGATGACATGCTCGTCTTCATAATCAAAATGAGACAAATAAGCAGATGTCTGAAAAAAAATGATATGTCTATAGATACTCGCTCTACGCTCCATATCTTCACCAAAATCCGTTTGAGCTAACGACCACAAATGAAGTTCCGACCAAGCTCTTATCGTTGAATCCGAACCAACTCTCACAAAATAAGGAGAGAAATTCACACCTCTCACCAAGGAGAGAAAAACCACAACTCTCTCTACTCTAGGAGAGAAATCAAATTAAACTTACAAAGAAAATTGAAATTACACAAAAAATCAAACTAAAACAAGTCTTAGATCTAGAAAAACGGAACCTCAAAAGCTAGAGAAACCAGATCCCTCTTGAGACCGAAGATCCACCAAGAATCTAGGAAGAAACCGAGGATCCACCACAAATCGGAGAAGAAAATCCGGAAACTTCAAGGATTCAGATCTAAGAAAAGGAAGGCAGCAAACAATTCTCACAAGGAGAAATAATTATTGAAGAAAACAAGAACAAAAAAGCAAGAAAATCAAGAAAATTGGGCCTCCAGTCGGTGGAGGAGCCACCGCCGGAGGAGAATGGAAAACAGAGGCGGTTGTTTTAGAGGAGAGAGAAGAGAGAGAACTTGAGAGACTAAACAAAACAAGTTATATTTGGTTAGTTGGGTAACAGTTTCCAAAAAAATTGTTAACACCTTCCTAAAAATAATAAGATAAAAAAATTATATTAAAAATTTTAGTTTATTTATTATAAACAATAGAATTTATCAATAACGCATAAAAAGTATTTTATTAAAATTAAAAAAATCTGTTAAAAATTCCAAATTTAGTCAAATTATATATAATTTATTAAAAATAAAAAATCACATGTTTTATAGAATTATAAACGTTTTCAATATATCTCGATTAGAATCATAGTCTACACACACTTATTTCTACGATTGTTTCTTCTACGATTTTAAGTTACACCAAATAATTTTTTATAAATATCTATTGAATTATTAAAATATTTAAAAATAAATTTAAAAATAATGTTAAATTAATGATATTTATTCATGTCATGAAATTAAGTATGGAACATATATAATTTTTTAAAAAAATATAAAATAAATTAAAATTTAATATTAAATCAAATAATTAATATATGACAATCCGTGTTTTGCACGGGTTATAGGCTAGTATGTATGTATCTATAAATGGGCCAAGGTTCAAGAGAAAACCCACTTAGAAAAAGAATCGAGAGAATCACTTTGAAACACTAATTTTAAAATTGAAAAAGATTATAAATATTTCAAAAAATTCAATTACAAACAACAATTTATTTGTAAATGTAAAAAAAGTTATGATAAATTTCTAGAATCTGTTTTTGAATCTCACAATTTTTGTGAATGATTTTTTTTTGACAATTGTATATAAATCCTTTTCAATATTTAATTAATGATTCAAATATTAATTTTAAAATTTATAAGATGACGAGTAAAATGTGTTAGTACAATTATTCATGAAAATAAAAAAATAGTTCCTAAACCTTAAATGATATGGATTTTATATTAAAAAAAATATTTCCTAAACCATAAAAGATATGGATTTTATATTAAAAAAAATTTGTGCACTAGTTTTAAGCTAGTAGTTCCTAAACCTTAAAAGATTTGGATTTTTATTTCAAAAAAAAAGAGAAAAAGATGTCGATTTTTAAATAATGGGTGGATATACCATTGGCACTCTTGAGAAAACAATCTTATATAGAGTCCAATAGTGAACCACCACAAAATACATATATTTATTTATTTTGTATGAAATTTAAATATAAATCTTAACTAAATATTAAAAATAAAATTAAACAACTTTTCTTTTTGGAAATTTATTAAAAATTAATAAAATAATTCAAAGCAATTCTACCATAAAATCAAATTTATCCAAAATGACACTACTGTAGAGTCAAATTCAAATCAAGTTTTTTGTTCAAATTTTTTGTGTTAAATCATTTTTAAAGTTTATATGTCGTTAATTCTACATTAGAATCAAATTTTATGTTTTAAAAAATTGTGCTCAGTTGTTTGGGTTACACAAAGAGCTTAATGAAATTTCTTAAGGAAATTGTAATGTTGCTGATTATTTCACCAAACTTAAGATGTTATTGGATGATATTGATGCTTTGTGTTTGATTCTTGTGTGTTCTTGTGATTGTACATGTGGTGCATCCCAGAAGTTGTCTAAGTTTCAACAGGATCAGCGTGTTATCCAATTTTTAATGGGATTAAATGACTCTTTCAATGTCATTCAATTTTGATGAGATCACCTTTACCTACTATTAGCCATGTCTATAGTCTTTTGCTTCAGGAAGAAACACAGAGAGAGATACATTCGACTAGTCATTTTTTACCTGATGCTGCATCATTGGCTGTTAATACTTCTAGACCTGGTTATTCTGTTTACTATGGTGGTGGTTCTGGTTTTAAGAAACAAAACTTGGATTTTAAAAAGGTTCACTGTAACTACTGTAAGAAACTAGGTCATACAATTGATAATAGTTTCCCAGCTGATTTTAAGTTTACTAGATCATCATCATTTGTTAACCCTAAGAGGCTGGTAGCTCAAGTTGAATCCAATGATTCATCCATCAATTCTGTGAATTCTGGTGCTCTTGCTAATGCACCCTCTTCTACAGTTTGTTTCTCACCTGACATTTGTTCTCAGATCAAGAATTTACTTAAATCTGCACAGTCTTCAGTCTTCATCTGCTACTGATTCAATAATGAGGCTCAGCAAACTTTGCTGGTAACATGTCTACTTTTCCTCCTTTAGCATGTTTTTCTGATTCACACAACAATAGTTGGATCTGGGACAGTGGAGCCAGTATTCATATGTGTTCTCAAAACCATATCCTCTATCACAACCTTTACACATATCCTTATGATAAGTGGAGTTTATATCCACTTGGAGCATTCTAAATCGGCTTAAATTGATTGTCTTGGGCTCAAGTTTCTTGTAGTTTTGATGTGTTTTGTTTAGTTGTGCAGATTTACAAGGATGTTGATTATGGTGGATGTTTTTGTCATTTTTGGAGATTTAATTTATTAAAATTCGGATTTATTGGGCTACACGCGTGAGATTCACTATTTGGGCCATATCTTGAGTTCTATAAGTCTGTTTTCAGCCCGTAAGCAGTCCACGCGAAGATAACGAGATTCTCTATCATTCTAAGGTGGTCCAGAGGCCCAATTATGTCTGGAACGGCTCTGAAAAATAGAAGAAAAGTCAGCCACGAATTTCCTTAAGAAAACAGAATCAGTTTAGGAAACGCATCTTGCAGAAATTCTATTATAATTCTGTTTTGGTATTTTCTTGCTGGGAAAGACTTTTAGAGCCTATTTAAACACATCCTACCATTGTAATAGAGATATACACAATATTATAGCTTTATTATTGTAACCAGCTTAGATCTGCAAGGGAGAAAAGGAGAGAAGGATTCAAAGCTCGTGACAAGCAACGGATCTAGATCTACTTCATCTTTTGTTATAGATTTGTTTTCTCAAACTCTTGTTTATTAATATAATTACTTCTTTTATTCATATCTTGTTATTTACCATATTTTCATCAAATCCCATGGTGACGAAAGGTTTAGTTATGAACTAATCGTTGTCATGGGATCCTAGTGGATTTATCTATGTAGCTTAGTAGTTTGCATGCCTTAAAGATTTATGTGTGGTGAATTCTTGATATCCTCGTATGGTTAATCTTAATGCTTTTAGATGCGTAGCTAACATCTAAATTGAATTGTTAATCTCTTGTGAAGCGAGAGTGGATCTTGAGATTTAGAACTTGCCATGCTAGCATAGGATAGGTTGATGTTTTAACATCATGATTTGTGGCGTAAATAGAGATATATTATGCTGCCCTATGTGATCTAAGTGGATAACTTGTGCTTCAACCTTTATGTTTTCAAATTCTATAGAGATATAGGGTCTAAACATAATAGGTGCCTATTCATCTTCTATCTCTTTTGTGGATGTATGTGTAGATTGGTACTAGTATACCGAGAGGTAACTTTTACTCTTTTCGTGTTATTCGATCAGATATCAAAACCATCGCATGTTTTAATTAAAGGCTGCAACTCTAAGTGAAGTAGATAATGAAACTAGGATTCCATGTTTTATTCTCATAAGTAACTCGATTTCTATTCTTATTAGTTAATTTAATTCTTAGTTTTATAATTTGCATCTTGTTTAATTTAGTAGTTAGTAAAAATCCAATTTGTTATTTGTCTTAGCAGTGGATAAAAACCATACATCGGTGCATAGGTACATTAATTGAATTGACACCATTCTAGATCTCTGTGGGAACGAACTTGATTTAATCATATATTACTTGTGACAACGTGCGCTTGCGTAATTTTGCATAACAAGTTTTTGGCGCCGCTTTCGGGGATCATCGGTGTTTTATTTTCAGTTTATGTGTTTGTCAATAGTGGTCGTTAGCGTTCACTGACTCGGATTCTTACTTAGTTTGTTTGTTTCGGGGTGTTTCAGGTACTTAAGTTTGTATGCAAACACGTTCGCAAGCTCGTTTACAAAAACTGGCAGAAGACGGTCGTGTAGAGAATTTAGAGAATAAGGAAGAGGAATCTGAAACTACAGTAGCAATGGCAGATGCAGCAGCAGCTAAGGCTTTGAAGGACTATTCTCAGCCGAAACTCAATGACATCCAGTCTAGCATTGTTAGACCAGCTATTGCAGCGAACAACTTTGAGATCAAGCCGGGCACAATTCAGATGGTGCAAAATTCAGTCCAGTTTGGGGGAGCTTCTACGGAGGATCCTAATATGCATGTTCGGGACTTTATTGAAATCTGCGACACGTTCAAATGTAATGGTGTGACGGATGATGCTATCAGGTTGAGGCTTTTCCCATTCTCTCTAAGGGATAAGGCTAAGAGCTGGCTACACTCTTTACCACCTGGTTCCATTACAACATGGGAAGATCTTGCTCAGAAGTTCCTTACTAAATTCTTCCCTATGGCGAAAACTGCAGCAATAAGGAACCAGTTGACTCAATTTCAACAGCAATCTGGCGAGTCATTGTGTGAGGCTTGGGAACGCTACAAGGAGATGCTACGGAAGTGTCCTCATCATGGCATGCCTGATTGGATGGTTATTAATGGATTTTACAATGGGTTTGGAGCACAGTCTAGGCCTTTGCTAGATGCAGCATCAGGTGGAGCTCTGTGGGCGAAAGGTTATGATGAAGCTTATGAACTTATTGAGATGATGGCTGCTAATGAATACCAAAATCCAACCCAAAGGCTATCTCAAGGCAAGGCAGCAGGAATTTTTGAAGTAGATACAGCTTCAATGATTACAGCTCAGTTGAAGGCTCTTGCTATTCTCTTGCTAATTATGGAGTTCAGCAGGTGGCTAGTGTTTGTGAGCTATGTGCGGGCGCACATGAGACGAATCAGTGTGCTATCTCTTCTGAATCAGTACAGTTCGTGAGTAATTTCCAGAGACCTGCTGCACCAGTTCCAGCCACTTATCATCCTAATAATCGGAATCATCCCAATTTCAGCTGGAGCAATAATCAAAATACTCAACAGCCTTATCAGCAAGCAAAGCCATTCAATCAAGGCTATCAACAGCTTTATGCTCCAAGGACACCATATCAACCTCCGGGATTTCAGCAGAAACAGCCCCAGGCTCATATGGGGCAATCATCTAATGATAAATCAGATGAGGTGTGGATAGCGGTAAAGAACCTACAAGCTGGCCAGAAAGTTTTGGAAACCCAGTTGGGACAGATTGCAAGTGCCTTGGTAAATATGCAACAAGGAACTCTTCCAAGTGATACAATGGCTAATCCAGGCAAGAGGGAGGTTCATGAGCAGGTGAAAGCTGTGACTTTGAGATCCGAAAAAGTCACGAGTGATTCTAAATCAGCAACTGAAGAAGATGAAGATGTTCAGAATCAGCAGGATGAAAAATCTGCAGTGCCAGTAATTGAGAAATCTGATTTAGTGGCTGATCAGCTAGATGGTGAGAAGAGCAAGAAACCTGTTGAAAAGTTTACTCCGGAGCAATCTTCAATGAATAATCAGATCTATCCTCCTCCTCCATTTCCTGGACGTTTGAAGAAAAGTCAAGAGAAATAGTTTCAGAAATTTATGGATGTCTTCAAGAAACTATCCATTAACATTCCTTTTGTTGAAGCGTTGGAGCAAATGCCAAGATATGCAAAGTTCATGAAGGATATTTTGTCAAGGAAGAGAAGGTTGGAAGAATTTGAAACAGTGGCATTGACGGAGGAGTGTAGTGCCGTTCTGCAGCAGAAGTTGCCTCCTAAACTTAAAGATCCAGGAAGTTTCACTATTCCATGCACCATTGGGAAGTTGTCTTTTGGCAAATGCTTATGTGATTTGGGAGCTAGTATTAATCTCATGCCCTTGTCTGTTTTCAAGCAACTTGGTCTACCGGAGCCAAAGCCAACTAACATCTCTTTGCAGTTGGCTGATCGATCTATCACATATCCTAGAGGCATAGTGGAGGACGTTTTGGTGAAGGTTGATAAGCTCATATTTCCAGCTGATTTTGTGATTCTAGATTTTGAAGAAGATAAGAAGATTCCCATAATCTTGGGAAGACCGTTCTTGGCTACAGGAAAGACTTTGTTTGATGTGCAGAAAGGAGAGCTTACAATGAGGGTGCAAGATCAGAGTGTCACCTTTAATGTGTTCAAGGCAATGAAATTTTCGACAGAGGATGAAGAGTGTTGCAGTGTGGAAATAGTTGATACGGGTCAGAGAAAGAAGTTTGATCAATTGGTGAGCGAGAAATCGGACACACACATGCTAAAGCATCCCATTAGTGATTCCATTGACAGTTCTTCAGTTCAAGATCTCTCGAGTGTAAAGCTTGGAAAACTTCCACCACATTTGAGGTATGTCCTTTTGAATAATGAGCTAGTGATTTTTGAAGAAGGGCATGATAACGTGTTGCGAAGGTGGAAAGCAGATGATAAGGGAGAAGAAATTTATGTTCAGCCGATTGAGTCGAAGAAGCACCTTAGAGGTGTGAAGAAGAAAAAGAAAAAGATTTGGCCGTTGGGTAGAAAAATCAAGTTGAAGTCTGAAGGAAGAGATTGGTGGAAAGCAAGCAACCAAGATGTCAACATTCGTATGAGTGGTTTGTCTGTTGAAGATGGTTCGGTTATTCTTTTGAAACCACCTTGAGTTGAGGAAGTAACGTCAAGCTATTGACGTTAAAGAAGCGCTTTTTGGGAGGCAACCCAAAATTTGGTTGTATATTTTAGGGATGTAGTATTATTTTTCTCTTAAAAAAAAAAAGAAAAAAAAAAAGTCGTTTTCAGGATGCGCCAGCGCATGATGCGCCAGCCGCGCGCACCTGCGCCGGGTAACGCAGGAAGGATCCGCGCATGAAGCGCCAGCACGCGCACCTGCGCCAGGAGAGACAGCAACATCCCGCGCATCACGCGCCCCATCCACGCCTCATGCGCCAGACCAATCTGTTTGTGCGGGTTTTTTTATTTTGGTTTCTCTGTGTGACATTGTGCCAAGTTTTCTGTCCAGGTACGTGAGTAGTTTATATGTTTTAATATATATTAAATCCTAATTCATCTCCTAAATTAATTCCAACCCCTTTTCTAATTATTTCTCCACCTAAAATCCTAATTCTTTTCCAATATCAATTCCAAAACCCCCCATCTTTTCTTCAAAATTCTAAACCTATTTCTATTCTAATTCTTACTTATTATTATTATTTTTTATTTTTATTTATTATTATTCTTATTATTATTATTCATATTTATTTTTATATATTATTATTATTATTATTATTATTTATTATGTATTATTATTATGTATTATTATTATTATTATTATTATTATTATTATTATATACCCACCTATACATACAAATCCAATTCCTTTTCTACTTCTTTAAAAATTCAATTCTAAAGAGGAATTAATTGCAAGTTCACCTCTTTGATTCGTATTGGGTAAATCTTTTTCTCTAATTTTATTTTTATTACGAATTTGTGTTCTTGTAATTTGGGATTTTGTATTATTCTTGGAATTTGGGCTATTTGTGGCGTGATATTGCTTGGTAATTATTGGTGGAGCTTCTTGTGAGTTGGGGATTGATTCTTTTGGCTCCTAGCGTGGATGAGGTGGTGTAAGGCGCATTGCAGGTATGTTTTCTGCTATCCCTTGTATTTACTTCCATTCAATGCGGACATTGAATATTTTAAGTTTGGGGGTGGTTTGAGGGATTAGTAGTTGTTGTTGTATTATTTGTTCATGTAGGATTTCATGCTTTGCATATTAGTAGTAGTAAATTATGCATTTATGTTCGTGTTATCTACGTTTGTTTCATGTAGGACATTCTGTTTTTTTTTGTTTTTTTGTATTTCATGTGAGTTCATAATAGTTTGCATTTGCACCCATGCTTGATAGGAATTTTGTGTTGTTGACGCTTTTGATTGAGAAGTGATATGCTTTGTTCTTGTGCACACACATACACTAGTGAGTTGAAGCTAGTAGACTTATTGAATGTTGTAAGTGATTAGAAGGACATGAATATGTGCAAGATGATTTAGTTTGCATGCTTTGAATACAAGTAGGTGCGTTAGAGAGATTTTTGCTTGGGATTGAGTATGTTTTTCCACCAAGTGAGTTTTTGAGCCTTATTGCATATTGCATTTTTGCAATTTATTCGTTTGCTTGAGTGTCCACGGATTGTTTGCATTGTTAGCAGTTGTTTGAGGTCTTTCTTGAAACGCATGACATTATTTGACGATTAAAATGATAAAGGCATTTAGGAATAACCACATATTTTCCCATATTACCACACCATGTTTATATGATCAATTAGTTAACCCGTTGAGCTTAATCCTATTTTTTCGGTGACATACCACATTACTTGCCTAGACCTTTTTCTTGTATTGGCCTTACATTAATTTGAACCCACATTGTCAAAGGCTAGTAGAGTGTTTAAGGGAGTAATAAGGTGTGAAAAGGAGGGGTTATTGTTGGTCATACTTTTGGGGGAAATATTGAAAATTGGGGTTGTTTACTTGATAGTCGACATATGTAATAAATTGTGGGATCATTGTTATTGTTTATATTATTGTTTGTGTTCTATTTAGCTCTCGAAAAAAAAAAGAAAAAAAAACAAAAGAAAAAAAAAAGAAAAAAAAAAGAGAGAAAAGAAAAAATATATATATATATATATATATATATATATATTATGAGAGCATGTTTGTGTTTGTTGCGATCCTATTTCAGTCGACTAGTCGAGTGTTTGTTTTAGTAAAAATTATGTGGGGGAGAATATGGTGTTGTGTGTGATTTATTATGGTACTTACTAGCTTTTGACACTTCACCTGTTTTGGCTTATTTGACATACCTTGTCCCTAGCCCCGTTACAACCCAATTAAAGACCTTTTGATTATCGTCATTGATGTATGTTGTGTTAAGAGTTAGATTGATACCAAATGTCAAGCATGTTTATGATTTTGTTGGAATTGAGTGATACACTTACCCTTGTTCTTGAGTGAATATTCTTTTGTGAGTGGATTGTGAGTGTTTGCTTGTTCTTGCGTATGAGATCCCGAGTGTTGTCTCAAAGATGTGCTCTTGTAGGCTTAGCATGTTTACTAACTTATTCTTACACTTGACATGGGCTTGTGAGAACTTATGCATGTTCATTGAGTAGACTATGTGAATACTTGCACTTTCGACACCAAGACATTGCGTATTTACTTTGATTCTTAAGTTGATATGGCATGAGAGGATTTGAAGGTATGGTAGATTAGATTAATTGCATTTGCATATTTAGTTGCATTCATGCATTGCATTGCATTAGGTTAAATGGATTTTGTGGGTACATTCGATATAGGCCCTCACGAGACCTTACTCGTCCACTAGGGCTGCCTAGGGGTTTAAAGGGCTTGTTGCATATGCCAAATGCAACCGTGATCACCTACGGAAGTGGTACTAGTTAGTTAGTTAGTTGTAATTGTTAATGCTTGAGGACAAGCATCGGTTTAAGTTTGGGGGTGTGATAAGTGGAGTTTATATCCACTTGGAGCATTCTAAATCGGCTTAAATTGATTGTCTTGGGCTCAAGTTTCTTGTAGTTTTGATGTGTTTTGTTTAGTTGTGCAGATTTACAAGGATGTTGATTATGGTGGATGTTTTTGTCGTTTTTGGAGATTTAATTTATTAAAATTCGGATTTATTGGGCTGCACGCGTGAGATTCACTATTTGGGCCATATCTTGAGTTCTATAAGTCTGTTTTCAGCCCGTAAGCAGTCCACGCGAAGATAACGAGATTCTCTATCATTCTAAGGTGGTCCATAGGCCCAATTACGTCTGGAACGGCTCTGGAAAATAGAAGAAAAGTCAGCCACGAATTTCCTTAAGAAAACAGAATCAGTTTAGGAAACGCATCTTGCAGAAATTCTATTATAATTCTGTTTTGGTATTTTCTTGCTGGGCAAGACTTTTAGAGCCTATTTAAACACATCCTACCATTGTAATAGAGATATACACAATATTATAGCTTTATTATTGTAACCAGCTTAGATCTGCAAGGGAGAAAAGGAGAGAAGGATTCAAAGCTCGTGACAAGCAACGGATCTAGATCTACTTCATCTTTTGTTATAGATTTGTTTTCTCAAACTCTTGTTTATTAATATAATTACTTCTTTTATTCATATCTTGTTATTTACCATGTTTTCATCAAATCCCATGGTGACGAAAGGTTTAGTTATGAACTAATCGTTGTCATGGGATCCTAGTGGATTTATCTATGTAGCTTAGTAGTTTGCATGCCTTAAAGATTTATGTGTGGTGAATTCTTGATATCCTCGTATGGTTAATCTTAATGCTTTTAGATGCGTAGCTAACATCTAAATTGAATTGTTAATCTCTTGTGAAGCGAGAGTGGATCTTGAGATTTAGAACTTGCCTTGCTAGCATAGGATAGGTTGATGTTTTAACATCATGATTTGTGGCGTAAATAGAGATATATTATGCTGCCCTATGTGATCTAAGTGGATAACTTGTGCTTCAACCTTTATGTTTTCAAATTCTATAGAGATATAGGGTCTAAACATAATAGGTGCCTATTCATCTTCTATCTCTTTTGTGGATGTATGTGTAGATTGGTACTAGTATACCGAGAGGTAACTTTTACTCTTTTCGTGTTATTCGATCAGATATCAAAACCATCGCATGTTTTAATTAAAGGCTGCAACTCTAAGTGAAGTAGATAATGAAACTAGGATTCCATGTTTTATTCTCATAAGTAACTCGATTTCTATTCTTATTAGTTAATTTAATTCTTAGTTTTATAATTTGCATCTTGTTTAATTTAGTAGTTAGTAAAAATCCAATTTGTTATTTGTCTTAGCAGTGGATAAAAACCATACATCGGTGCATAGGTACATTAATTGAATTGACACCATTCTAGATCTCTGTGGGAACGAACTTGATTTAATCATATATTACTTGTGACAACGTGCGCTTGCGTAATTTTGCATAACACCTTACCAAATGGTGAAATCATAAGATTATATCGTGCTGGTACAGTTCAAATTATACATGATATAGTTCTATCTTATGTACTCTATGTTCCCTATTTACAATCTACTTTCTATAAACAAATTGGCTCATCATCTTGATTATACAATTCACTTCACTCCTAATACATGTTTTTTGCAGGCCTTTCTCTAAGGAAGCCACTGGCACTTGGTGATTCTCAAAGGGGTCTATACTTGCTTGCTTTTTCAACTCCAACAAATCAATCTTCCATTTCCCATCCTGCATCTTCAAGTCTTTTCAGGTGTAGTAATGGAAACGTTTCTGCTGTAATTTGGCATACTAGACTAGGTCATTTGTCTCTGTTTAAACTCAAAACTATATGTAATGTTGATAATTCTTGTTTGTCTTTGATTTCTGCTAGTGAGGTTTGTGCCAAGGCACGTCAACACAGACTTCCTTTTCCTCGAAGTGTTATTCATTCTACATCTTCATTTCAGCTGTACATGTAGACATTTGGGGTCCCTATTTAGTTCAAACTTATAACAAACATAAATATTTTCTTACAATCATTGATGATTACACTCGTACTACTTGGAATCATTTGTTGAACTGTAAAAGCAATGTTTTCGAATTTATTAAGCAATTCATTGTCATGGTCCACACTCAATTTAATAGTACAGTTCAAATAGTACAAACTGATAATGCACTAGAGTTAGGACTTAGTAAACCTGCTGCTGAGTTTTATTCTTTTTCGTGACATTATTCATCAAACGTCTTATTCTCACACCCTACAACAAAACGGTGTGGTTGAGCGTAAACACAAACATTTACTTGAAACCTCACGAGCCTTACTTTTCCAATCAAATTTGCGTAAAAAATTTTGGCGTGACTGTGTATTGATAGCGACCTATTTAATCAATAGATTTCCCACAAAATTATTGTCTAGATGTTCACCATACGAGTTGTTATTCAAAGTTAACCCTGCTTATTCTACTCTTAAATCGTTTGGATGCTTGAGTTATGTTTGTACTTCTAAATCACATCGAGACAAATTTTCTCCACGTGCAATTCCTTGCGTTTTTATGGGCTATCCATATGGAAAGAAGGCTTATAAGTTTTTTAGTCTTGTTGATCGTTCAATTGTCATTTCTCGTGATGTAGTGTTTTATGAGTCAACATTTCCTTTGTTAAATCTACTTCTTCCAGCTTCATTCCATTATCAATTCCTAATCACGCACATGTTCATGTCATACATGACACTTTCAATAATTCATCTACTATTAACACTTCTGATAATTCTCACCACCTTGACAATGATCTATGACAATAATTTAACTGAACATCACACTCCAATTGACCCTATTGTGCCATCTAGAAAATCGTCTCGACCAACTAAAATTCCTTCCTATTTGACAGATTATGTTCATCCATACACCACCAATACTACTTGTCATAATGTTTCTGCTTATTTTTGCACTTTAACTTCTCTCTGTACATGCACCATTTACTTGTTTCACTCCTACTGCTTCCTGCTGTACTACTTCTGCTAACCCTATTTCATATGTGCTAGCACCTTCTGAACAAAGTTCATATGGTGAAGCCATTAAATTTCCTAAATAGCAAACAACAATTGATGAGGCTAATAAAACTTGGTCTTTTATCCCACTTCCACCAGGCAAAAAGCCTATCACTTGTAAATGGGTTTTCAAAGTTAAGCAGAATTCAGATGGTTCTATTGAGCAATATAAAGCTCATCTTTTTTTACGTAGTTTTACTCAAGTTGAGGGAGTTGATTTCAGTGAGACTTTTTCCCCGATTGTAAAATTACTACAATTTGAAGTCTAGTTGCTACTGCAGTGAAAGAAGGCTGGGATTTATTTCATCTTGACGTTAATAACGCCTTTCTTCATGGTGATTTACATGAAGATATATATATATATATATAAATATATATAGGCAAGTGCTCAAATGAGACCCCCTCTTATAGTGAGAACTGAGAATTAATCCCAACCCTCTATCTCATACTACATTAATTTATCTGGACCACACAATCTAATCTAATTATATTAATACATATCACGTCAATTTCCCACCCCAACACCCCCAACCCCCCCACCCACCCTCAACCCCCCCAGAACTGGTCGTCTTCTCTGGCGGCCGGTACCACCTCCACTTCCTTTCCGACGTCTGGCCCCGCAGGGGCACCATCTCAACCACTCAATTAACTTTTAATCTGGACCACATAAAAGCACTTATAGATGTTTAAATTTATTTATCTCTCCTCCCACCTATCTCGATCTACCTACTTCCCGACCCGATTTATTCTTTTCTCACCCATTCCTGATATCTCTCTACCCATTTCACCTTTCTCTCTCTTTGTTTGACTTCATATATCATTTTTCTTATCTTCTTATTACTTGATGTTAATTTCTCCTGATTGACCTTCTCTTTCATTTCATCCGAACACCATTTCGTCAATACTATATAGAGACTTAAAGTGAAGTAACGATATCGAAGATTGATTCTGATTCAGCGAACGGTAGCCATTCCACAAGTTTGGAATGGTAGCCATTCCACAAGTTTGGTTCCACTGAGATCTGGTTATGGTTCTTTTCAGTAAATGCACCTATTCAACAATGTATGATCTTAATTCACTGCTAAGAAAAATAACAAATTGGGGTTGATTATCTAAATTATGCTAAGACGTAAAATATTAAACTAACAATTAATTACTAATGAGAATTGAAATCGAATTACTTATGAGAATAAAAACATGGGACTCTAACTTCATTATCTACTTCACTTAGAGTTGATGCCTTTAATCAATACACATGTGGGGTTTGATATCTGATCGGACAACACGAAACAAGTAAAAGTTACCTCTCGGTATACTAGTACCAAACTACGCATGCATCCACAAAAGAGATAGAAGATGGGTAGACACCTATTATGTTTAGACCCTATATCTCTATAGAATTTGAAAACATAAGGGTTTAAGACCAAGTTATCCACATAGATCACATAGGGCAGCATAATATCTCTATTCATGCCACAAATCATGATGCTAAAACATCAACCTATCCTATGCTAGCATGACAAGTTCTAAATCTCAAGATCCACTCTCGCTTCACAAGAGATTAACAATTCAATTTAGATGTTAGCTACGCATCTAAAAGCATTAAGATTAACCATACGAGGATATCAAGAATTCACCACACGTAATCTTTAAATCAATTAAACTACTAAGCTACATAGATAACTCCGTTAGAATCCCATGACAACGATTAGCCCATAATTGAACCGTTCATCGTCATGGGATTTGATGAAAACATGATAATAAACAAGATATGAATAAAAGAAGCAATAATATTAATAAAACAAAAGTTGAGAAAACAAATCTATAATCCAGAATAACACAAAGGATGAAGTAGATCTAGATCCGTTGCTTGTCACGAGCGTTGAATCCTTCTCTCCTTTTCTCCCTTGCAGATCTAAGCTATGATACAATAATAAAACTATGATACAAATTACAATGCTTAGATGTGTTTAAATAGGCTCTATATTTCTTGCCCAGCAAGAAAATATCTTCTATTACAATTAGAATTTAATTAAGGTGCCAGAACCTGCCCAAAATACAATTAGAACTTGAAAAGGGCAAAACAGTAATTTCCCTGCTCCCAACATTCTGTTTGTCGTGCTTCCTGCCCCCACCACGCGCAAATTGCACGTGCAACACCTGTTCCATGTTGTAGAAAATCTCCCAAGCTTCGCGTGGGCAGTAAGATCGCTGAAAACGGACTTACAGAACTTTAGATATGGCCAAAACAGTGTAAGCTGCGCAGCCTTCCCGGAAAATCCGAATTTTAATCAATTAAATCTCCAAAAACGATTGAAGCATCAACCTTAATCAACATTCTCGTAAATCTGCACAACTAAGCAAAACACATCAAAACTACAAGAAACTTGAGTCCAAGACAATCAATTTAAGCCGATTTAGAATGCTCCAAGCGGATATAAAATCCACTTATCACACCCCCAAACTTAAACCGATGCTTGTCCTCAAGCATAAACAATTACAACTAACTAAGTAACTAGTACCACTTCCGTAGGTGATCACGGTTGCATTTGGCATATGCAACAAGCCCTTTAAACCCCTAGGCAGCCCTAGTGGACGAGTAAGGTCTCATGAGGGCCTATAGCGAATGTACCCACAAAATCCATTTAACCTAATGCAATGCAATGCATGAATGCAACTAAATGAAAATGCAATTAATCTAATACTAAAATCCTACCATACCTTCAAATCCTCTTATGCCATATCAACTTAAGAATCAAAGTAAATACGCAATGTCTTGGTGTCGAAAGTGCAAGTATTCACATAGTCTACTCAACGAACATGCATAAGTTCTCACAAGTCCATGTCAAGTGTAAGAATAAGTTAGTAAACATGCTAAGCCTACAAGAGTACATCTTTGAGACAACACTCGGGATCTCATACGCAAGAATAAGCAACACTCACAATCCACTCACAAAGAATATTCACTCAAGAACAAAGGTAAGTGTATCACTCAATTCCAACAAAATCATAAACATGCTTGACATTTGGTATCAATCTAACTCTTAACACAACATACATCAATGACGATAATCAAAAGGTCTTTAATTGGGTTGTAACGGGGCTAGGGACAAGGTATGTCAAACAAGCCAAAACAGGTGAAGTGTCAAAAGCTAGTAAGTACCATAATAAATCATACACAACACCCTATTTTTCCTCCCCACAAAATTTTACTATTTTTCTTCCAACAAAAACACTCGAATAGTCGACTAAAGTAGGATCACGACAAACACAAACATGCTCTCATAATATTTTTTTTCTTTTTCTTTTTTTCTTTTTTTTTTCTTTTTTTTTTCTATTTTTTTTTCGAGAGCTAAATATAACACAAACAATAATGTACACAATAACAATGATCCCACAATTTAATACACATGCCGACTATCAAGTAAACAAACCCAATTTTCAATATTTCCCCCAAAAGTACGACCAACAATAACACCCCTTGCACACCTTATTACTCCCTTAAACACTCTACTAGCCTTTGACAATGTGGGTTCAAATTAATGTAAGGCCAATACAAGAAAAAGGTCTAGGCAAGTAATGTGGTATGTCACCGAAAGATAGGATTAAGCTCAACGGGTTAACTAATTGATCATGTAATATGGTGTGGTAATATGGGAAAATATGCGGTTATTCCTAATGCCTTTATCATTTTAATCGTCAAATAATGTCATGCGTTTCAAGAAAGACCTCAAACAACTGCTAGCAATGCAAACAATCCGTGGACACTCAAGCAAACGAATAATTTGCAAATAATATGCAATAAGGCTCAAAAACTCACTTGGTGGAAAAACATACTTAATCCCAAGCAAACATCTCTCTAACGCACCGACTTGTATTCAAAGCATGCAAACTAAATCATCTTGCACATATTCATGTCCTTCTAATCACTTACAACATTCAATAAGTCTACTAGCTTCAACTTACTAGTGCATGTGTGTGCACAAGAACAAAGCATATCACTTCTCAATCAAAAGCGTCAACAACACAAAATTCCTATCAAGCATGGGTGCAAATGCAACTATTATGAACTCACATGATATACGAACATAAAAACAGAATGTCCTATATGAAACAAACGTAGATAACACGAACATAAATGCATAATTTACTACTACTAATATGCAAAGCATGAAATCCTATATGAACACATTATACAACAACAACTACTAATCCCCCAAACCACCCCCAAACTTAAAATATTCAATGTCCGCATTGAATGGAAGTAAATACGAGGGGATAATAGAAACATACCTGCTCGTCCTCGTCCTCGGATGAATCTGGTGGAGGATACTGCGTACGAGCTCCATAGACTGGCCACCTTGCCTGAATACTACAAAACCCCCAATTGACAAGAACACAAATTCGTAATAAAAATAAAACTAGAGAAAAAGATTTACCCAATACGAATCAAAGAGGTGAACTTGCAATTAATTCCTCTTTAGAATTGAATTTTTAGAGATTTAAATAACTAGAAGAGGAATTGGATTTGTATGGCTAGGTGTATATATAAGATGATAGATAGGAATAAAAATTTAAGTGTGTAGGAAAAATTTGGAAGAGGGTATGAACTTGATGTAGGCTAGAAATAGGATTTAAAGAATAAAAATAAAATAACAATAATAATAATAATAATAATAATAATAATAATAATAATAATAATAATAATAATAATAATAATAATAATAATAATAATAATAATATGAATTAGAATAGATATAGGTTTAGAATTGTGAAGAAAAGATGGAAGGTTTTGGAATTGAAATAGGAAAAGAATAGGTTTAGAGAGGGGAGTATAAATAGAATGGGGTGTAAAAGATTTTTTTTTTTTTTTATATAAGAACACAACAACACGCTGAAATCATCCGGACCATCCTGCACTACGCGCAAACTGCGCGCGTACAGAGCAAACTGCACAAAGATCAGTTGTGCCAGCGCAATTTGCGCATCAGGAGGGCAATTTGCTTCTACACCAGTAACGCAGGCGCAACCTGTGTTACTCAGGCGCAAAGTGCGCTGAGCACAGAAACGCAGGAGCAACCTGCGTTACATACTCAAATTTCGTTATTTTTTTTTTTGCACACAATACTCATTTTTTTTTTCCTATACTAATGCATGGGTTGCCTCCCACAAAGCGCTTCTTTAACGTCAATAGCTTGACGTTACTTCCTCAAATCATGGCGGTTTCAAAAGAATAACTGAACCATCCTCAACAGAAAGACCATTCATACGAACGTTGACATTTGGTTTGCTTGCTTCCAACAATTCTTTTCCATTAGACTTCAATTTGATTTTACTACCCAACGGCCAAATTTTCTTCTTTTTCTTTCTCACACCTCTAATGTGCTTCTCCGACTCAACCGGCTGAACAAAAATTTCTTCTTCATTATCATCGGTTTTCCACCTTCGCAACACGTGATCATGCCCCTCTTCAAAAATCACTAGCTCATTATTCAAAAGGACATACCTTAAATGTGGTGGAAGTTTCCCAAGCTTTACTTTCGAAAGATCTCGAACCGAAGAACCGTCAATGGAATCACTAATGGGATGCTTTAGCACGCGCATATCCGATTTTTCGCTCAATAACTGATCAAACTTCTTTCTCTGACCTGTATCAACTATATCCACACTGCAACACTCTTCATCCTCTGTCGAAAATTTCATGGCTTTGAACACATTAAAGGTGACATTCTGATCTTGCACCCTCATTGTAAGCTCTCCTTTTTGCACATCAATCAAAGTACGACCCGTAGCTAGAAAAGGCCTTCCCAAAATTATGGGAATCTTCTTGTCTTCTTCAAAATCCAAAATAACAAAATCAGCAGGAAAGATGAGCTTATCAACCTTCACCAAGACATCCTCCACTATACCCCTTGGATAAGTAATCGACCTATCAGCCAACTACAAGGAGATGTTAGTTGGCTTTGGCTCCGGTAAACCAAGTTGCTTGAAAACAGACAAGGGCATGAGATTAATACTAGCTCCCAAATCACATAAACACTTGCTGAAAGAAAGGTTGCCAATAGTACATGGAATGGTGAAACTTCCCGGATCTTTCAGTTTAGGTGGCAACTTCTGCTGCAGAACAGCACTACACTCCTCTGTCAATGCCACTGTTTCAAATTCTTCCAACCTTCTCTTTCTTGACAAAATATCCTTCATGAACTTAGCATATCTTGGCATCTGCTCCAATGCTTCAACAAAAGGAATGTTAATGGATAGTTTCTTGAAGACATCCATAAATTTCTGAAACTGTTTCTCTTGACTTTTCTGCAAACGTCCAGGATAAGGCGGAGGCGGATAGATCTGATTATTCTTTGAAGATTGCTCCGGAGTAGACTTTTCAACAGGTTTCTTGCTCTTCTCACCATCAAGCTGATCAGCCACTAAATCAGATTTCTCAATTACTGGCAATGCAGATTTTTCAACTTGCTAATTCTGAACATCTTCATCTTCTTCAGTTGCTGATTTACGATCACTCGTGACTTTTCCAGATCTCAAAGTAACTGCATTAACCTGTTCTTTACTTTCCCTTCTTCCTGGATTAACCGCCGTATCGCTAGGAAGAGTTCCTTGTGGCCTACTAAATAAGGCACTTGCAATCTGTCCGATCTGACTCTCCAATGTCTTGAGAGATGCTTCCTGACTCTTGAGAGTTGCTGCCTGACTCTTGCACATTAATCTCAACTCTTCTAATTCAGATTTTTCATTCGACTGATGGCTAGAACCAGCATGAAACTGTTGCTGCTGAAAACCAGGAGGTTGAAACTATTGCCTTGGAGCATAGAGTTGCTGAAAACCTGACGAATTAAATGGCTCAACTCCGTACTGATGACCCTGAAACTGGTGATAAGACTGATGTGGATATTGATAATTTGGATCTGGGTGCTGTTGCCTTTGAAAATTGCTCACAAATTGCACCGATTCACTGGAGATGGCGCATTGACTCGTCTCATGTGCGCTAGCACATAGTTCACACACTCTCGCAACCTGAGGCACCCCATGCTTTGTCATAAAATCTAATTTCATATTAAGTGCCTCTAGCTGGGCTGCTAGAGCTGTAACTGTGTCAACTCCCAGAATTCCTGTAACCTTGCATTGTGGTAGTCTTTGAGTTGGATTTTGATATTCATTAGCAGCCATCATCTCAATTAGATCGTAAGCTTCCTCGTAGCTCTTAGCCCATAAGGCTCCTCCTGATGCTGCGTCTACCATTGGCCTAGATTGTGCTCCCAGCCCATTGTAAAAACAATTGATTACCATCCAGTTTGGCATCCCATGATGTGGGCATCTCCTGAGCATCTCCTTATAACGTTCCCAAGCCTCACACAGAGATTCTCCAGATTGCTGATGAAATTGGGCTAGCTGATTCCTCAATGCTGCAGTTTTCGCCATAGGGAAGAATTTAGTAAGAAACTTCTGAGCAAGATCCTCCCATGTAGTAATAGAACCAGGTGGTAAAGAGTGTAACCAGCCCTTGGCCTTATCCTTCAAAGAGAATGGGAAAAGCCTCAACTTGATAGCATCATCCGAAACACCATTGAACTTGAAAGTATCACAGATCTCGATAAAGTCCCGAATATGCATGTTAGGATCCTCCGTAGGAGCACCCCCAAACTGAACCGAATTCTGTAGCATCTAAATAGTGCCCGGCTTGATCTCGAACGTGCTAGCTGCAATAGCTGGCCTGATAATACTCGACTGGATATCATTGATCTTTGGCTGAGAATACTCCTTAAAAGCCTTAGCTGCTGCTATATCTGCCATCTCTACTTTAGTTTCAGATTCCTCGTTCTTATTCTCTAAGTTCTCTACAAGATCATCTTTTGCCAGTTTTTGTAAACGAGCTTGCAAACGTGTTTGCATACAAACCTAAGTACCTGCAAACACCACGAAACAAACAAACTAAGTAAGAAATCCGAGTTAGTGAACGCTAACGACCACTATTGACAAGCACATAAACTAAAATAAAACACCGATGATCCCCGGCAGCGGCGCCAAAAACTTGTTATGCAAAAATCACGCAAGCGCACGTGGTCACAAGTAATACAATTAAAGTTCGTTCCACTGAGATCTGGTTATGGTTCTTTTCAGTAAATGCACCTATTCAACAATGTATGATCTTAATTCACTGCTAAGAAATATAACAAATTGGGGTTGATTATCTAAATTATGCTAAGACATAAAATATTAAACTAACAATTAATTACTAATGAGAATTGAAATCGAATTACTTATGAGAATAAAAACATGGGACTCTAACTTCATTATCTACTTCACTTAGAGTTGATGCCTTTAAACAATACACATGTGGGATTTGATATCTGATCGGACAACACGAAACAAGTAAAAGTTACCTCTCGGTATACTAGTACCAAACTACGCATGCATCCACAAAAGAGATAGAAGATGGGTAGACACCTATTATGTTTAGACCCTATATCTCTATAGAATTTGAAAACATAAGGGTTTAAGAACAAGTTATCCACATAGATCACATAGGGCAGCATAATATCTCTATTCATGCCACAAATCATGATGCTAAAACATCAACCTATCCTATGCTAGCATGGCAAGTTCTAAATCTCAAGATCCACTCTCGCTTCACAAGAGATTAACAATTCAATTTAGATGTTAGCTACGCATCTAAAAGCATTAAGATTAACCATACGAGGATATCAAGAATTCACCACATGTAATCTTTAAAGCAATCAAACTACTAAGCTACATAGATAACTCCGTTAGAATCCCATGACAACGATTAGCCCATAATTGAACCGTTCATCGTCATGGGATTTGATGAAAACATGATAATAAACAAGATATGAATAAAAGAAGCAATAATATTAATAAAACAAAAGTTGAGAAAACAAATCTATAATCCAGAATAACACAAAGGATGAAGTAGATCTAGATCCGTTGCTTGTCACGAGCGTTGAATCCTTCTCTCCTTTTCTCCCTTGCAGATCTAAGCTATGATACAATAATAAAACTATGATACAAATTACAATGCTTAGATGTGTTTAAATAGGCTCTATATTTCTTGCCCAGCAAGAAAATATCTTCTATTACAATTATAATTTAATTAAGGTGCCAGAACCTGCCCAAAATACAATTAGAACTTGAAAAGGGTAAAACAGTAATTTCCCTGCTCCCAACATTCTGTTTGTCGTGCTTCCTGCCCCCACCACGCGCAAATTTCACGTGCAACACCTATTCCATGTTGTAGAAAATCTCCCAAGATTCGCGTGGGCAGTAAGATCGCTGAAAACGGACTTACAGAACTCCAGATATGGCAAAAACAGTGTAAGCTGCGCAGCCTTCCCGGAAAATCCAAATTTTAATCAATTAAATCTCCAAAAACGATAGAAGCATCAACCTTAATCAACATTCTCGTAAATCTGCACAACTAAGCAAAACACATCAAAACTACAAGAAACTTGAGTCCAAGACAATCAATTTAAGCCGATTTAGAATGCTCCAAGCGGATATAAAATCCACTTATCATTGGTCTAGGGAGACAAACAAATAAATAAGATGGTGTGGCAATGGGAGTTTCTACTTTGATGGTGGTTGGTGTTTGTTGTTGGGAGGATTTAAGTTTTACAATTTTTGAATGTTTATTACTAAAATTTTTGGTGATTTGTGTTTTGAAAATTTGGTAATTTCTGTTGAAGATTCGGTGAATTCTGTTGAAATTTTGGTGATTGGCATTAAACTTTTGGTGATTTGCTTCAAACTTTGGTATTGTTGAAGGTGTGTTGGCAGTGTAATCGTTGGGATTTAAACATCGGTGATTCAGGTTAATGTTTTGGTGATTTTCAATTTAGTGATCTAGAGTGTGCATTCAACTTATTTCGATGAAAATGGAGTAAAATATATCTGAGTAATTTTGGTGATTCTATCTCTCCATATATCAACAAAATTTCAAGATCTACTATTCATGTTGGGTATAATATTGTTCTAAATTTATAATCGTAAGTAATTAATAGAGAATTTGTTTGATTTTGAGTGGTGTTTGTGTGTAGCAACCAAAAGGGAAGCGCTGTGAGGAGTAATAGTGATATCTGAACAAGAAAATTAAGCGCCTGCGTGTGTTTGATTATTGGGCCTGGTTTGTGGCCCAATGTGCAGTTCTCACAATAACAAGGGTCTCTCTAGAATAACCCTATATATATATATATATATATACGTGTGGATTCTTCACTTGTTTGAAAGCTTGAGAAATCCTTCTTCACTTGTTTGAAAGCTTGAGATATCCCTGTATGGATTAAGACAAGCCTCACGGGAATGGAACACAAAACTGAAAACTACTTTGTTGTCCATAGGTTATACTGTTTTTCAGAATGATTCTTCTCTGTTCTATAAAAGTCGTGGCTCATTGGTTATCTTTCTTTCTATTGGTTATCTTTCTTGCTATTGAATGACATTTTAAGGCTTATCTTGACTCTATCTTTCAGACCAAAGATCTTGGTAACCTTCACTATTTTCTTGGACTGGAGTTCACAAAGGTACTAGAAGGCATGATTATTTCTTATCAAAAATTACCTCTGATCTTCTAGCTGAGTTTCAGTGCACAGATGCTTCCCCTGTAATCACCCCTTTGGATCTTAACTACAAACTTCTACGAGATGAAGGTTCTTTGTGACATGATCCCTCTCAATATCGTCAATTAATAGCTAGGCAAACTCAATTTCTTAACACATGCACGTCCAGATCTTTCTTTTAGTGTTCAACACCTTAGTCAATATATGTCTACACCGAGACAACCCCATTAGGATGATGCTATACATGTTCTAAGATATTTGAAACATAATCCAGGTCAAGCTTTGTTGCTTAACAAGGATGATTCATTTGGTTTAGAGGCATTTTGTGATGCTGATTGGGCTGCGTGCCATAATACTAGAAAATTTGTTAGTGGCTTTGTTGTTTTACTTGGTGGCAGTTTGATTTCATGGAAATCAAAGAAGCAACATATGGTTTCCTTATCATCTACTAAAGTTGAATATCAATCCTTCTGTAGATTAACTTCTGAACTAGCTTGGTTGTCTCGTCTTTTACACGAACTTGATGTGCCCAAATGTTATCCTGTTCTTGTAAAATGTGACAATCAAGCATCAATTTATGCAAAGAACCCTGTATATCACGAACGTACTAAGCACTTAGAGCTCGATTGCCATTTCGTTCATGCTAAGCTTTCTTTTGGGTTAATCACTCTTTCTTATACTCCATCCAAGCACCCGTTTGCAAACATATGTACGAAACCACTGACAGGACTTCAACATCATCATCTACTATGCAAGTTGGGTGTGTCTTCTACACCCTCCAACTTGAAAGGGGGTTAACTTATAGTCAGTTAGATTTAGTTAGTTGTTTTTCTAACAACAAAATAATTCTCTAATTTCCAGCTATCAAAAGTTAGTTAGAACATATTCTTAGCTCAGCTTGTATATAAGTTTGAGTAGTTGGTTATTTTCATCAATCAAGCAATATACAAACTATCTCACACATTCACTGTAAATACAGTTACATTTCATCTTCTTTAGCAATCTTTTCACATCATATTATGTTTGAGCTTATGATCCTGATGCACTATGAAACACTAAACGCTTTATTGTTCCACTTCTCTTACAATAAGCATCGCAAAAATACATATGTACACTTCAGCTTGTTTCTTAGCCTTCTTTATATGCAGGACGCTCTGTCAGCTCGGGTTCCTGGAAATAAACAGGAAGCATAATAATTAACTTATAGTTTCCTTAAGCTTATAAAGATAGAAAGAGATTAGCCACCTGTGAAGAGAGTGGATCTTTATACAAAGGTTTAAGTTGGGAGCTTTCCATATTTCCAAGTAACTGGGTAACTGTTTTGAGATGGGGAACACTGCAACAGACAAATCAGAAGTAAATGTGTTTTTTTTATATGATATTAATAATGGCATTTTACCATAACTTCTAGGCTGTAGCTTCGCCATCACTGATCAACATCAACCACGGATCACCAAGTCAAAAAAGTGCCGTGGATTGTGATTGTGGATTGTGATTTTAATTGTGTCTATTTTATATTCAGGGTTGTGGTAAATGGAGCATATAGAACAAAATAGATATTTCCTCTACAAGGTAAGTTGCGCAGATGTATACATAGTTATATACCAACAAGAATTCAGAAATACAAAACAGCTTCAAGATTCAAAGGAGCTCAGAAAAAATAAATTTTTGATAGAGGAGTAATCGAAACAAATCTGCGTAAGTGAAAGTAGCATATGTCAATGAATAAATTTCGCCCCACAGTCGAGCTTGCATTTTAAAGATTCAAGCGATCAGACACAATACTTCGTCTTCGTGATAAGAGAAAAATCTAGATTAAGCCATGATCCAAGAATTCGATGTGTTAATAATGTGTGTGTGTGTGTGTGTGTGTATGTCTTCATGCAAGCGAAAGAGGGAGGAGGGGACAGAGAAGAAAACTGCAAAAAAAATTAATTAAAGAGAGATCTTTCAACCCATATTCTTTTAGTACACACTTAATGAAAACCAAAAATACTTCTTCATTTGATTAATTAAGTTAATTTCAAGGGTAATACAATTCCAAAAGCTTTATGACCAGAACATGAATCATGTTTTCCCATGATGATGTGCAGAACTACACTTATATTTCTCACGAACCCGTAATAGTGAAGGAAACTACCTTTGTAATCCATTATCCATGTATGCATCCAAAGAAGAAATCACACAAGGCAACTGTTCCATTACCTATTTCAGAAGAGAACTGACCGGATCATCATCAAACTTTATATATTAAAAATTGGTGTGCAATACGATGTAAACAACTATTATCAAAATCTCAACCGATATATAAATGCATACCTGCTCCGTGTTTTTAATTGTGGATGTCTTAGCCAAAAGGTTTCTGGGGAGATGTATCAAGTGAGCCTGTTAGCAAAATAACAAAATTTCTCAGAAGATGCACACTAATGTTCTCAAATCGTAAATTCAAGATTGAGTAATTTAAACATCCATAATCTTCAAGTGATTTCACATTATCAGAACTTAATACTCATAGTCATACCAAGTCTACCAATTATAAATGACAACAATGCCTGATTGAGCCATAAAACCAGTACATTTGTCCTCTACAACTCAGTTATGAACATGTCTCTCCGTTTTCCCCCAAAACACAAACCAATCTTTCAATATTAGAGTTCATAACACCATAACTTTCATATTCAAAATTTAACCCCCCTTCCCTAAATTACCGTAACTGTTTCCTCTGAATTTCGGAAAATAAAGCCCCTGTACAAATTTGAGCATCCATAGCATATAAAAGATTTAAACTTGAACCTCTTAACACTTACATACATAATTCAGGACTAATGGGTATACACATACTTTCACAAAGAAACCAAAAGAGAGGGGGGGGGGGGGAGAGAGAGACCTGGGAAGGAGAAGAGTTGAGCATGAGTTGGAGAAGATTGGATGTAGATTGTATGGCCTGAGAAATCTGATCAGAAACCATTGATTTTGCTGACCCTTCTCTACTTCCTGTTGTGTCCGGTGCTGGAACAACTGCCATTTCACTTATTTTGACCGCCGGAAAAACAAGATTAAATCATTAGAGTAGTGAGGTATTATTTTATCCAATGGGCTTAAACACAATCAGGATTCAGGACCCAATACACTTTCTTGAGTTAAGAGTCCACGGACCACGAGCCTTACTTTCTAATGCCCAGTACAGAAAACAATTGGTAATTACTAATCTTTTCGAAGATTAGCTAGAAGAGAAGGAAGATACCTCATTTGTATTTTGGGTCTTTTTCAAAAATATTAATGTTTGTAGATTTTTTTTAAAAAAATACAGTTGTAACTTTTACAACCTGGTTTACAATCGTAATGCAACATTTGCAACTTGCTTTGTAATTCCAAATGCAACATTTGCAACTTGCTTTGTAATTCCAAATGCAACATTTGCAACTTGAAATAGCATTTTTGAAAATATTTTTAAAAAAATTGATATTTTCTATGAATGGAGATATGATTTTGATTTTATTAGATTGTAGATTTGACATTGTTAGATTTAATTAGTTGGTTTAGTAGCAGTGTTCTAAAAATAGTCCGATATTTCAAAAATCGTAGATAAATCACCGATTTATCGTCAAAAAAATTGATCGATTTGATTTTTAAAATTCGATTTATTGTTATGACATATTTTTCAAATGTATATTATATTATAAATTAGACTAATATATTAAATATTATTAAAATATTTAAATTTATCTGATTTTTGTTCCTATTTATCATTCCGATAAATCCCCGATTTACCGATAAATCGCTATTAGATACATTAACCGATTTTTTCCGATTTTCAAAATTTACAACCATGATTAGTAGTATGTTAATTGTTGAGTTTTGTGTTTGCAAAATAATTGTGCTACTGTTTTTTTAGCACACGGGTTTGATTAGGTTAAACAAATCGTACATGTTTCAGATCATATATCATATTTTTCAATAAAGGAGGTCATCTCATATACATATTTTTTATTGTACATCGTATTTTTCAATAAAGGATGTCACCCCACATAGATTAGATAAATTTGCAATGCACAAATTTCGGATTATATATCATAACTAGCATAATAGCCCGTGCGAGGCACGGGCTATTTTCTAGCAATTTTCGAAAATACGGAATGCATTGGAATTTGAGATTTTCAACTTTACATGTCTTTCTTAAACATAAAATGTATGAGCTCCTAATCATTCAACTAAATGTATGAACGAAATAAAATGCATCCGGAAGCTCTCATTCAGTAGTGAATGTTTAGGTTGTCGGGTGAAGGTAGATTGTGCCATGTCTGCCACTTTTCCTCTTTCGCCAACGTTTTGAGTCTGTTCTCATGTCCCTAGAATAAACCTTTAGTTTCTTTTGATAACACAAATTTATTGTGAACTCAGCACTTTCGTAGCATTCCGAGGCTGCACCATGTGTGAAATCGGGATGGCATAAGTCGCACCTGCTATGTATATATGTGTAAAGGCATTTATGCATTGATATCACATAAGGGGATTTTACGGTAATACCTGATTTCCTTGTTTTCTAGTCACCAACTGTACGGGGAAACGTCTGAATAACAGAGCTAGTTGCCTAGTCTGACCGATAGATCTACCACAGTGGAGCCTGCTGCATCTTCTAGTGTCATTATCATCGATCTGTTAAAGTAAAGTCTCATGTTAACATCAAGTCTCTCGTACGTGTGCGGCACACAAAGAAAATGAATGATGCATTCACTATGTGAGGACGAGGACTGAAGTTAAATAAAAAAACAAATAAGAGGAAGTTGAGCACGAGATTAGTTCATGTAAAGAAATAAAACAGGTAAATAGAACAGGTGGCTAGCCATGGTTGTTAAATATAACATTTGGCTGCTCTCGTTCCATTAATATAATTTTTGTGCATTTCGGAATTTTATTAACATAACAATACTCTAAATAATTAATATTCTATTAAGGAAGTAGCATCCTATAAGAAATTGGGAATGATGCCACACTCGTAACACAATTTGAATATTTAGTTTTATACATATAATAAGTCCAGTTGTTGTTTATATTGTAACATGCACAACACCACAAATCCGATAATGTCAAGAGCTGTCTAGGAGTACTCCCAGATCTGATAGGGAAAGAGTAGAGGATATGAATGGATACATAAAAATATTATAATTAACTCAGAAAGATTACCTCATGTTAAGGCTGCTGTTGGAATGCTTTTTAATGGAGGATTTGCCCAAAGATACTTCGCGTGCAACAACATGTAAAGATATCACGGGAAGCACGACGGCTGGAAAATGAGATTTAAAAACAAGGTTAATGTATTATTTTATATGTTTTTAGGACCCCAAAAAATGGACAACTAACACCCTAGGCAATTTAACTCTGGAACTAATCTTGCGATAGGTTTTGATGATCAAAATCTAACAGGTAAAAATCAAATGAACTTGACACAAGCATATTGATGAACAGATTGTAATTTACATACAATCACAGAAACATACTGCCTACCCATCCAAAAACCAGCAACAATGTTTAAGACTTAAACTCACTCGATGCATACATTGTACTACTGTGAGGCTAGAAATTAAAAAGATGACCGCAAACATAAAATACGGAAATATGACTCAGCATGAATCAGGTCCGTAAAACCCCAATGACCTAATTGAAAGTTTTTATTAGTTATGTGACATGATTGAAAGCTTTATTAGTTATGTGACCTGATTGAAAGTTTTTATGAGTTATGTGACCTGATCGAAAACTAGCCAATCGGATAAAAGCTAGCCATGTCAGCATGCTGAGCATCATTTCGTCTCTTTTTTAACGTCCGTAAACCCCAGTGACATGATTGAAAGTTTTTATCAGTTATCTGAACTGATTGAAAGTTTTTATCAGTTATCTGAACTGATTGAAAGTTTTTTGAGTTGGAAAACCCAACTAATAGTTTTCAGTCAGTTGAGTGACCTAACTGCCATTTAATCCTAAAGAAAATGTAAGAAATGCATAAAATATTTTTAATAAATAACAATTAAATATAAGAGCAACTCAGTAACTAAAGTATATCAAAATTGTTAGCTCTTTTTGACTAACATGTGATGCATTGGTATGTTTGGGAGTTGACTATTGTTTGAAAAAATTACAATTTTTGACCAGATTGTCATAAGATTGATTATAGGAGTAAATTTTTACATATTATATTTTATATTCTACTCATTCATAAAACAAATTGAGATAATATCACGGTTTAAAATAAAAACTTGTTATATCTTTAATGATAACGAGTTCTTGATGAGATAATTACTGGATCATAATTTATTATGTCGTGCAAATTTAGGAAAAATAAACTAATTTTTATTATTATAAATTAAAAAGATTTTTCACCAATTAATAGAACTTGGTAAATGCATAAATATCTAAAGATTTTAGATATCACCCTCATTCAAAATATTTAAGTTATATAATCTTATTGAATTAAGGTCATATTTCTATATATACATTTGTGATCAAAATTTTGAACTCCATACATTTACTCACTTTAATATAGTTAGTTTTTGGGAATAACTTAATATATTTGTTGGAAATAATTATATAAAATTTATAGTAGAGATTTATCAAAGATTACAAAAATTGTCAAAGCTTTTTTCTAAACTTAATTGAATTGAAATATATTAAATTTGCGGATCATTCAAGATATCATATATAAAATTAGTAATAAGTGGTGATAAAAATCAGGAATAAATGAAATACGTAATAGAAGAACATTTATAACATTAAGAAGGCTTCTCGTAATGAAAGATTGAGATGCGAATTAGACAAAAAAAATTACGAAACCCCAACTAAAACATAAATCAAAAGGATCTATAATCCTATTTTCAATAGAAGTTTTTGATATAGTAACATTTGAATATATAAGAATTAGAGTTTAACAAATATTCATAAATATTTACAAAAATCACTTGCAATAAATATTTACAATGAAAAAGATACACTATTATTTCAAAGTAAAATTCTGAAACATCTACCAATTATACTTATGTATTAACAATTTTTACTTTTTTTTTAAACATATTTCTCCATTGATTGTATTCATTAAATGAATAAATGATATATCTTGTCTTATAAATAAAATAAAATTAAAAAATTACAAGTAACTTATCAATATGTTACCATTGTCCAAGTAGCACTTGCTCGCAATCCTAAATTCCTAAATAATTTCCATATATGATAATAATATCATTTAAATTTAGCAATATTTCAGGATCACTTAAGATGTGTTTAACATATCTAACACATTAAGGACCATACTATATTCTGTTTTTATTGGTCATCTGAATTTGCATAATCAAATTATGCATTGAATATTGAAGTAAGAACATTATAATAATGCGTGAACATTTGTAATTTGTTGTGACGGATTGAAGTGAATTACGTGATCGGGTTTGCCTACTCAATAGACCTTGTTTTTTCTTTCTATAAGTGGTTTTATCTTTTGAAGTTTGTAGTCTGCATTTGGTACACATTTCCATTTAATGAATTCTTTCAAAGCTGTTTTTATTGCATCAGCATCGTATACCTTGTATTATGAACGCTTACAGGTTCTTGTAGAGTTTAGTAATGTATGTTTATTGTTTAGTGTCTACTCCTTACTCAATTGTTCTTATTTTTCTTCTCTTACCAGACTCTTAACAATGTGGCTGAAGTTATGGGGGCGCTTGTAGAAAACCAAGGAAAAATCATTGTAATGAAAATTAAGGATGATTTTGAGTTATCTGTAATTGTAAGTATTTGTTTCATTTATCCCCACTCCCCACTACATTAATTATTAGCTAATCCTTTATAATTTATATGTTGATTAATTTTCGAATTTTAAAAAACATGTTTTATTGGGCCAAAAGAAAAAAGGTTTCTGTTTTCGAACAACAAAGATAAGTGTTGTATTTTTTATTGGGCTTCTATTTTTTATTGGGATGTGTACTCAATTGTTCTTATTTTTCTTCTCTTACCAAACTCACAAGATTCTCAGTCAAGCTTCCATTCTGCTAGGTGATCAAACAGTTGTTTTTAGTGTGAGGGCCAGTGAGATCAATCGATTGGACTATAAGTTTCGTATGAAACGAACCGGGGTCATGATGATACTTAACGACGTATGTTAAGGTGGATCGATGCCCAAGTTGTTGCACGGGAGATGAAGGCCGAACAACTTGATGCCATCATCAACAATATGGCGTCGTCGTGATTGATTCAGTGATTTGCTTTAATATTTACTAGTGTTGATTTTATATCGAATAAATCAAACCAAACTAAACAAATCCCAATTTGTCCCACTAGAAAGTAGGACATTCGTTCACTTATAAAGTATTATCAAGAACATACAACAGAAAGAACTTGGTCTACATTTTCTTTCCCTACAACTTTAGTCGTCACAAACGGTCAATCTTGAAAATGATTTTAAGGATCAATAGCTAGAGAACAAGATTGATTAACGTGCTCATGAACATAGTTCGTGAACATAATTTATGAACATGTTCGTGAATAAGTTCGATGATTGAAGGTATACGAGTTCATTACCGGTGCATAAACAAATTCATAAATAATCTCGTAAACTAACTAATTTAAATTTCAACGAATAAAAAAATTAATTATAATAAACAGATAAATAATTACATGTTAATTCTTTTGAATACTATTAGATAATATATTATTCACAAACTTATATTTAGTACGACCTATAGTTTCTTCACACTTTTCTTTTTCTTGTTGAGCTTCTCCATACGACTCTTGTGACTATTTCGGTAGTCTCGTTCCTAGCGGTTCTTAACTAACAATCTCACTTAGTAGTAGTGTATTGGTTTTCTAAAAAATGTTTTGGCATCGATATTTTGTTATATGTTTATCCATATACTGATTTTTTTTTGTTATAAATATTTAAAAAAATTTTGGATTGTGTAGGCTCTCCTAGCTTTGATGTTGTGGTTGAAGAGATTCGTGACCTCAGTGGGGAGCATGCCATTTGGTATATCAAAGATGCAGCTAAGAAGAAAAAAATTGTGGTGATGGAGATCACAAATGATTCAAAGGATTCTAAAAAGGTAACCTCTCCTTCCACTTCCAGTCAAATCATATGCAAAAAATTGTTTGCTTAGTCTAAAAAGTCTTACTTTTTTTATCTTACCTGACGAGATGCTTAAGGAGGCTGCTCTTGACCTTGGTTCTATATTGATTTTTATCGTTAAGTTTAGCGAACTTGATGGATTGAACTACTAATTTAGGAAGAATTGCCCCGACGTGATGTTTATTCACACCAATCGGATGCTTGAGGTGGATCGATGCGTGAATTGTCGCCAATGAGATGTGTGTTGTAGAATTTGTGAACCTCATTAACAATATGGTATGTATTTGAGATTATTACTCACCGATGTCTAAGATTAGTTAATTTTTTAAATCTGCTCACTGATGTTCCAGTTTTTAACTTGGTCATAACATGGCTAATTTGGTTTCCATAACATGGCTAATTTGGTTGCTGTATTCATTTGTTGGTACGGTGAATATATATATATATATATATATATGCATCTAATTTCGTTTCTAAATTCCAATCCTTGATCTTGCAGGACATCTAGTAAGAAGTAGCAAGTAAAGAATGAGTCAATGCATAAATGGCTGGACTACTGTTTATTGTTTTTTTTAATGTGAGCTTAAACTCTATGAAGTATTAAACTTTGTAAATTCTAAGTTTCTAACTTAAATTTTAAGGGTGAATTTGTTGTGGTAAGCTATGTTTGTTTTCAATAATTTTTGCCCACTTATTTTAAATTTCAATTTTTGGTATTAACCGAATTATATATTTTGGTTCAAAGACCGGTCCTAGCAAACATTTACTTTGTTATAATCATGATCAACTTGGGGACCGAACAAATATGTTATCTGGCTTATAGGTTCAAGTATAATCTGGGTCAATCTAGTCCGATAGTAATCTGGACTAACCTCAGATTTTAATAAATTCTAAATAAAAATTGATTAAGGTAAAAAAGTATAGATAATATTCGATTAAAATTGTTTATTGTGTTGTAAATATATATTACTATTTAAAGATATTACAACTTAAGAATTTACTTTACACACGTATACATAATTATAGCTCTAGACAAGTAGTTTCATATTTGTATTTATATTTGGCATAAATAAATTTCCATTTTTCATGATAAATTCATTTTGAGAAAATCATTTTCTTCAGACAAAAAGTTCTTTTATACAACTCTAGGCTTCATTTATTTCCCGGGAAATTGAGGTCTAGGTGGTAAGGTCCTTACATTGTTAGGATCATTTTCAGCCATGCAACGGACTTTGGCAGCATTATGGAAACCCGAAAAATGAGTACACATTAAGGAGGTGGATGCTAACTTATTTCTATTTCACTTATATCACGGAATATATATTAAAAAAGTTCTTGATGGCAACCCATGATCTTTCAACGTTAAAGCTCTTATCATAGCTCGTATGACGGATGGTAATAATCCACGATGATACGTGGAGGTTTTATGTTTGAGAAAATTCTTAAACAAGTTGAAATTACATTGGAGGTTATATCGACTCTTGTCCAAGGAATTTGTGGGTGTTTGGAAGAAATATATGCGAGGGAGAGTTAAGATGGACCTAGCCAAACCTCTAAAACTCGTATGAAGATCTGAAAGACTAGCGATGATTGGATATAGATTAATTTTATGTATGAAAATGTACCAACTTTTTGTTTTATATGTGGTACATTAGGACATACTGAGAGATATTGTGGTCATCTCTTCAACAATCCTAAGCAGGAGATAGTTAGACCATTTGGAATATGGATGAGGACACCATTGAGATGCCTGACTAAACTTATAAGGGAATGGTGGTTGCGTAATATAGTTGAAGAAGATAACCGAAATCCGGCTATAGATGGTGAAGGAAAGCAGAGGCAAGTGGGGATAAAAATCGGGGAGAGTAATTTGCTCCACAAAATCAAAAAAGTAACAAATGTGGAGAGAATCTTGGATGGAAGATTTTTTAAAATAACGAGAACTGCACGATCTTTGGCAAGTTAAATCATGTTGTTAATGGGGATAGGGCCGGTAAATCAATTAGTGGCAAAAAAGGCATAACTATTTTGGAGTCTAAAAAAAGGTAGAACGGATAGCGGAGTAGCCAAAGGAGATAAATTGGGCTTAGATATAGAGTTTGAGATGGACTCGGATGGGGATGAATTGATGAGTATAGAATAGAATCCAAATAACAGCCCAATTAAACATGCTAATCCAAAAAATGTCAAAGGGCCATTCAATTCCTAATGGAGATAGTTCTCTAAAAGAAGCTTAATTTTATTTTTTTGGGAGAAATTTTATGTTAAAAGGACATAGTAAAGAAGGTATTTCATTTTTTTGTGTAAAATTTTATGTAAAAAAGACATGGTAAATAAGGTTAGAAGCTCGGGGTTTGAGGGAATGATTACTGTGAAGGCTCATGGCCATAGTGGTGGGATAACTTACTCTGGAAGAATAAGGACGAAGCATCATTAAATTTATACAGTAAAAACCATATTGATGTCACTATAGCAGTTCAGGGTTGATAACAATTCAAAATTACTAGTTTATTCGTTCATGGCATCGTTCCTCCATACTTTCGTGGTGTCTTATTGGTGACATGAATAATGTACTAAACTAAGAGCATAAGAAGGGAGGTAGACCTTACCTGCAATGGCTCATTCAAGGCTTTCGTGATATTTTAGAAGACTGTGAGTTGGAAGACATGACAATTGAAGGATACCCCTGTACTTGGGAAAGAGGAACGGGATATAAAACTGGGTAGAGATTTGTTTGAACATGGCCTTAGTCTCGAAAAGTTTAATGAATTACTTTAAGGAGGCTAAACTAACAAATATGAAGTTCTCAACATCATATTATAGTCCACTTTTGCTGGAACTAGTAGTCATCACCTTAGTCACTATGAAAAAGTTTAGATTTGAGAACGCATAGCTAATGGAACCAACATGTCATCAAATAGTTGAAGAGTCGTGGGTCTTGAATCTCGGGAAATTTCTGTAGATAAAAATTTCTCATTGCTCTTGGTCTTTAGGGAGTTGGGGAAAGGAAATTATAGGAAGTTTCAAGGAGCATATTGATCACAGTAAGAAAATTTTGAAACTTATAAAAGGTCGTAGAGATGTAGAACCATTTCCAGATATAAGGAGGAATTGAAGAATCTATCGGAGATATACACGCATCAAGAAATTTTATTAAAGAAAAGAGCTAAACAGTTGTGGCTTAGGGAAGGTGATCAGAAGAACATGTATTTTTTATGCAGCTGCTAAAACAAGATGCAAAGTTTATCAGATTATCGGATTGCAAAACAAAGTAGGTGAAACAATGGAATGGGATTCAGGCCTTCAAGAGACAATGGTAGAGTCTTTTATTGATCTTTTTAAAGCTTCAGAGACAAATTGAGAGGAGGTGATCCAACGCATCCCTATTAATAATTACTAAAGAACAAAACAAAGAATTGATATAGCTTTGAGGATGAGTAAGTAAAATGAGCTCTTTTTCATATGCATCCCGACAAATCAGAAGGACCTAACGATATGAGTACTGGGTCTTATCAAAAATTCTGGAACATTGTGGGTGGATATATTATTCAGGCGATGAAGAATTTTTTCGTAACATGAACTTTTGATGAGCGATTGACAAACACCACTATCGTTCTATCGTCCAGATTCAGAATAAAAAGTGTCCTACTTTATTGACAGATCTCACAGACCCATCCCACTGTGCAATGTAATTTACAAAATTGCCTTATAAGTATTGGCTAATAGTAAGGATGACAGAAAAATCTGATTCGAAGGATATTTGATAAGTGGATTTCATATCCACTTGGAGTGTTCCATATCGGCTTAAATTGATTTACTTGGCCTCAAGTTTGTTGTAGTTTTGATGTGTTTGTGTTTAGTTGTGCAGGTTTGCGAAATATCATTTAGGGTTGGTGTTTTCGTCAATTTTGGAGATGATTTGCGCAATGGAATGAAGGATGGCATATTTCTCTAGGCTACCATGAAGATCATAACGCTTAAGAATTGAAGAACGGGAAGTGGCGAAAGAATCGGAAGAGAAAACGGATGAGAGATGAGTTAATTGTGGAAAATTCGGATTTCCGGGTAGGTTGCGCAGTCTACATTGTTTTGGCCATATCTAGAGTTCTAGAAGTCCGTTTTGGACGATCTTACTGTCCACGCGAAGCTTGGGAAATTTTCTACAAGAATAGAGCAAAATCAAAATTCTGGGCAGTGTGTGCAGCGCTGGCAGCGCCTCACAAGCGCTGGTTGCGCTCTAGAACAGAAAAAGCAGCGCTGGCAGAGCCTCACAAGCGCTGGCTGCGCTCCAGAATGCTGAAAAATATCGTTTTTGGCCCTAATTCGAATTTAAGTTGTATTTTTTGGTAGTTTCTTGCTGGATAAGATTTCTAGGGCCTATTTAAACACATCTTATCATTGTAATTGAGGGGAACTACTTAGAATAACACAGAGAAACAAGGGAGACAAGTTGGAGAAGGATTCACCAACGCTCGTGACAAGCAACGGAGATCTAGATCTACTTCATCTTTTGTTTTCTTCTATTATGATATATTATTATTCAGACTTTGTTTTTATCATGGTTTCATCAGATCCCATGATGACGAGCGGTTCGATTATGAACTAATCGTTATTATGGGATTCTAACGGATTTATCTATGTAGTTTAGTAGTTTGTTTGTTTTAAAGATTTGTGTGTGATGAATTCTTGATATCCTTGTATGGTTGTGCTTATTCTTCTTGGATGCGTAGTTAACATCTAAGTTGCCTTAATCTCTTGTGAAGCGAGAGTGGATATTGGGATTTAGAACTTGCCATGCTAGCATAGGATTATGTATGTTTTGACATCATGATTTGTAACGTAAATAGAGATATATTATGCTGCCCTATGTGATCTTAATGGACAACTTGTTCTTCAACCATTATGTTTTCAAATTCTATAGAGATATAGGGTCTAAACATAATTGGTGTCTACCCATCTTCTATCTCTTTTGTGGATGTATGAGTAGTTTGGTATTCGTATACTATGAGAGGTAGCCTATACTTGTTTCGTGTTGTCTGATCATATATCAAAACCATCACATGCATTGATTAAAGGCATCAACTCTAAGCGAAGTATTTAATGAAGTTAGGATCCCATGTTTTCTCTAGCATAAGTAATTCGATTTTAATAATCAATAGTTAAGTAATTCTTAGTTTTGTTAATTTGCTTCTTAGTTAATTTTAGATAATCAAAACCAAATCTTGTTAATTGTCTTAGCAGTGAATAAAAACCATACATTGTTGCATATAGATGCATTAACTGAATTAAAACCTAAACCAGATCTCTGTGGGAACGAACTTGACTTATATCTATATTACTTGTGACCACGTACGCTTGCGTGTTTTAGTGTTAACAATATTCGATCCATTTCGACCCGATTGAATTTTATCGAACCCGAAATTTTAAATTTGGATATTGATTTGGAATCATTTTTAAACCCAAAATAGTTTGGATTTGGATTTGGATACTAGGCATTCCGATCCAAACCCGACCCGAAATCCAAAACCCGATCCAAACCTGAAATCCAAAAAAACTCCAATTTCATATATATTATAGATAAATATATTTTAATACATTTTTAGTTTAACCTTTTGTTTTTAATAATAATACTAGGATTTTAATTATATTACAATTGATGATCGACCTGTCCATAACCGAATGTCTTATATTGAATTAAATAGTTATCGATTCCATTTTTACTGATCCTATTATTATACCTTGTATTTTCAGTTTGAAAACTAAGATTTTAAAGTTTAAGTTTTATTTGTATTTTTTGATAATTAGTAATGTTTTTGGTTTGTAAAGCTATTTTTTTTTGTTTAAAACTAATGCTTCATGAATTTTAGGTTTAAAGTAGAAAATGGTACAAAACTATTTTTTTAAAGTTTTTTTAAGAGTTTCAAAATTCGGGTTTGGATGGATCGAGTTCGGATTTCAATTTTAAAATTCAATTGAATTTGAATTTAGCAAAAAGATTTGGATTTGGATTTGGATACCTCACAAATCCAACCCGATTCGACCAATTGCCATCCCTAGCTAACATGCTTAAACAAGTTATTGAGAAGGTTATTTCCGACACTCAACAAAAGTGCTTTCACCCCGGGACTGTTAATAACGGACAAAATAATGACTTCTTACTAGGTTATGCATTACATGAAAAGAAAAAATAAAGGGAAAACAAGTTGGATTGTACTTAAAATGGACATAAGTAAAGCGTATGATCGTGTCAAATGGAGGTTTTTTAGAGCAACTCTAACAAAATGGGTTTTGCTGAAAAGTTGGTGCAATTCTTCATGGCCTGTGTTACATCTGCAAGATATCAAATTCAATCACGCGGGAAGAGAATCGGTTCTATCATTCCGGAGAGAGGAATCCGTCAAGGAGCCCCGTTGTCATTATATTTATTTCTCATATGTACTGAAGATTTTACAGCTCTTATCCGTGACTATGAAATGAGAGGCTTGATTAAAGAAATCCAGGTGGCTAGAGGTGCTTCTTTGTTGTCTCATATGTTCTTTGCGGACGACAGTTACATTTACTGTAAAGCTAATAAGGAGATAGCTGATCATGTTGTTGGATTGTTGGACACTTTTGAGAAAGCATGAGGTCCAAAAATCAATGCTGATAAGTCATCAATTTTCTTCAGTAAAAATACACTAAAAATACAGAGCAGGCGACCAAGAATTAAGTGTGTGGAGCTTTGAAATTTTGTGGAGCAGAACAGAATACTCAATATCTTGGGATTCTAAATATTCTGGGAAGGAAAAAGTCTGTTATTCTTGGGTATCTGAAAGAGCGTTTAATCAAAAGAATTCAAGGTTGGAATAAGAAATTGTTGTCTAAGGGGGGTAATTGGTAAAAAAATTCTCCTGAAAACTTTAGCACACAGGCACTTCCCAGTTATGTTATGAGCGTTTTTTTATTGTCTCATGAATTGTGTAATGAAATGGAGAAACTCATGCGTAAGTTCTGGTGGAAATCTTCAGCTAACAAAGACATAAACATACATTGGATGAGATGCGAACGTATGAGCAGGTAAGCAAGGGTGAAGATTAATGGTGTATCCGGATAGCTTGGTTAGTATATACAAAACACATTATTATCCTAACGGTACTTTTTTATCTCCTAAACTCGGGACTTGTCCAAGCTTTATCTGTCGTAATATCATTGAGGCTCAGACTGTGTTGAGGCAAGGTATAGGTTGTAGACTGTGTTAATTAAAAGATAGGAGTGTGTCTTTAAAGTTTTTAAAATGATATGCGAACAAAGTAGCTCACTACTTAGTGAGATATAGTTGTTCTATTGTTGATCGTGTTTGGAGGGTGAATGATGTTCACCCGGAATTTTATGTAATACCTCCACGGTTAAGTTGCATTATTCTTTTAAAAGCTCGAGCCAGATTCATGCCAGTTACCAAATTAGGAGGATTTTGCATCTCGACATCCCCTCGAAGAGTTTCCACTAATCCAGCAGTGAACATGTCAACATGTTGGTCTGATCGCGAGGTAGTTGCTCTAGCAAGAAGGATCTGAAATTGGCGTTGGTACTTTTCAATTATGCCTGTTTGTTTTAGGTCAATTAATTCACATAATGGGTTGTTTCGAAACGAAGGTCCAAAGCTGAGAAGGCAATATGATTTGAATTGAACCCAATTGATTCCTGGTTCCTCCTGTTCTAGTCTATAATACCATACTTGCGCCTCTTCGGTCATGTGAAACGCCTCCAATCCTGTTCACATTGTTAGAAAATGGAAAGTTTGAGGCATATTTATAATATGTTCTTGATGTAATTTCCAGAAACTAACGAGTGGAGGTTGTTCCTTGTAATGAGGACTTAAACTTTCATGTTTGGATCTAAGACATTTTCTTAGTGGAATCCATAGATAAATTGAGTTGAAAGAAGGAGATTTGAATTCAGGTTGCAGATGGAAATCATGGCCATGATATATATTTCATGATCATGAAGAGGCATCAAAAGAGATGGGATATTCAGAAATGTTTCATGCCCATGAGAAAGTTTTCATGTCCATGAATGTATACTTGGTTGGTCAGAAACGTTTCATGCCCATGAGGAAGTTTTCATGCCCATTATGTGCAACTGATTTTAAATTAGATATTGATTTATTTTAACAGGTTTCAGATTTATTTGTTACAATAGTACTGGAAATTTGGGTCAGTATTTGGATCAAATCCTGATGGAAATTTGGATCAGTACTTGGAGTAAAATCCTGATGGACTTGGTCAGACATCAGATACTGATGGGCTAAATCCTGATGGATATCAGTTCCTGACAAAGCACTGAATCCTGATCCTGATGGACACCAAATCCTGATGTTACTGATGACCAAATCCTGATGCTTATGTAACTGAAAAATAAATACTGATGCAGTTAATGAAATTAAATCAGAATATTTACTTTCCTTTTATGGAGTATCAGTTACGTTACGTTTTATTCTTGGTATTATATATATACAGAATAGAATAGAACGTTGTATGCGATACGATACATCCTAAGGAGAGAAAACCCTCGTAATCTTCTTTCTCTCTGCTCTCTCAACACATACAGAAGAGATACATAATTCTCAGGCGAACTGAGGTGCTGGTCGCTGTTGATCACTGGTGTATTTGTGAACCCTTTGATCGGTGCTGTTTTATCCTGGAAGTGATATTGCTGCAACCCAATCACAACGTAAGTGGGGCAATATTCTCTTCAAGAACAGCCAAGTCTTCTCGAAGGGCTTGGTGACTCAGCTGTGTTCTCTCTCTCTCTTGTTGTCTTGGCTTAAGCTACTGTGAGAGATAAGTGTTCTTACTTTTCTTGTTAATTACAGTTACTGATTATACTCTTGTTTATGCCTTCGTGTTTTGTTTCGTTATTTGGTTAATTGCCTGTTCTTGTTTATTAATATATATCACTGCCTCATTGTTGTGTTTAGTGTAAAATACCCAACAATCTTGAAGAGAATATTTGTGTTATATATTGTTAATTAACAAGATGGTTAACGAAACTGAAACTCCTGTTGTTGAGACTAGCTCTGGGTCTGGTGTTACTGTACCCACCATTGATTGGACTACGTACCGTTTCCCACAACCTATCGATATGTCAGGTATGCCTGATAAATTCGGTGGGGGTGTTGGTTTTTCTCGTTGGCAGAAAAAAGATGAAACTGTGGTTAACGGTAAAGGGTCTATGGCCGGTGGTGCAGTATGAGAAACCAATTGTGGTTAAGGAGAAAGCTGAAACTGTTAAGGCTTATACTATGTGGGAGGAAAAGGATGGGGTGGCTAGGGCTGCAATTCTGGCAGCTTTAGCGAACACTCTGTTCGATGTTTATTCATCTGACTCCTACACTGCTAAGCTCTTATGGGAGAAGCTTGACCAGACACATAATACTGACTCGCAAGGGTTGGAAAAGTATTCTGTGGCTAGGTTCCTTGACTTTAAACTGGTGGATACTAAATCCATGACTGAGCAGGTGCATGAGTTTGAGATGTTAGTTCATGCTTTGAAGGAGTCTGGTATGGACCTTCCTGAAAAGTTTCAGGTTATGTCTGTGATTGAAAAGCTCCCTAAGTCTTGGGAAGAGTTTGCACTCTCCCTGAAAAGACAGAAAGGAGAGATCACCTGGACAAACCTGATGTTGGACATCTCTGTGCAGGAGCAACACAAGTCCAAGCAAGGACATGTGATGCCTTCTGAACATGCTGGGAGTTCGAAGGTGAATGTAGTGACTGTAGGACAGAAAAGAAAGTCTGTCACTAAGAAGGAAAACACTAAGTCTAAGGACAAGAACAAGGCTAAGAAACCAAAGGCAAACAAACCATGTTGGTCTTGTGGACAGGTTGGTCATTGGAGCAAGGACTGTCCTGTAAAGAAAACTAAGAAACCTGTTGTGGGAGCACAAGCTAACACTGTGCTTGGAACCACTTGTGGGCCTACGGTTAACATGGTTGTTGGTGAGGCTGTTGCTTCTGAAACTGACAACGGGCATGTGACCTACAACCCTGTACTTCTTTCCACCTATTCGTCTCATGAATGGTTGATTGATACTGGAGCTAATGTACATATTTGTACTGATATTACTCTATTTGTATCTTATCAACAGACTCATGGAATGACTGTGACGATGGGGAATGCTAGTGCAGCTCAAGTACTTGGAATAGGAAACGTGGACCTGAAGTTCGCTTCTGGGCGTGTTCTATCCCTCACTAGAGTGCACCATGTTCCTGATATTCGTAGAAATATAATAAGTGGAAGTTGTTTAGTTAAGAATGGTTTTGAAGTTTCTTTGAAATGTAATAAAGTAGTTATTACAAATACTGGTGTATTCTTTGGCAAAGGTTACTTGTCGGATGGATTATTTTTAATAAATGTTGAGCCTGTCTTGGGCAGTTTTATTAATAATAATGTTGTTCCTTCTGTTAATTGTGTTGAATCATCTGATTTGTGGCACGCACGTCTTGGTCACTTGAATTTTGGTGCTCTAAAGAATATGATGAACTTAGAGTTGATTCCAAAACATGCCATTGATAAGAAATCTAAATGTCAAGTATGTGTGACTGCTAAACAAACTAGGAAACCCTTTCATAATGTGGTTAGGGATTCGAATGTGTTAGATTTAGTGCACACTGACATATGTGAATTTGGTGGTGTTTTGACCAAGGAACATAATAGATATTTCATTACCTTTATAGATGATTGTAGTAGATATTGTTATGTTTATTTGCTTAAACATAAAGATGAAGCACTAGATAAATTCATTATGTTCAAAACTGAATCTGAAACACAAACTGGTAAAGTACTTAAACGTTTGAGATCAGATAGAGGTGGTGAGTATACGAGTAACTCGTTTAATGAATTTTGCAAGAGCAATGGTATAGTTCATGAGGTAACTCCACCATACACACCTGAGTCTAATGGGGTGGCAGAACGAAAGAACAGAACTTTTAAGGATATGATCAATAGTATGTTGATTAATTCAGGGTTGCCTAAGTACATGTGGGGAGAAGCTCTGAATACGGCTTGCCATATTCTGAATAGAGTTCCTCTGAAACATATGGACAAGACACCTTATGAATTATGGACAGAGAAAAGGACTAGCTTAAAATATCTTCGTGTGTGGGGGTGCCTTGCAAAGGTACTTGTCCCTGAACACAAGAGAAAGAAACTAGGGCCGAAAACTGTTGATTGCATCTTTCTGGGCTATAGGGAAACCACTACGGCTATGAGATTTTTAGTATTAAAATCTGACATAGATGGGATAGTGGCTAATTCCATAGTTGAATTTCGTGATGCAACATTCTTTGAGGATGTGTTCCCTATGAAGACTGGTATACCTCAGGGTATTCCTGATGATGATCCCACTCACACATCGAGGTCCATTCCTGATCATGTGGAAAGGATGACAAATGTGGGGGCAGATCCTGATAGTAGCTCTATTCCTGATGAAGTAGAGGAACCTAGAAGGAGTAAGCGTGCTAAGGTAGTCAAGGATTTTGGAAGTGATTTTATCACTTACAATATCGAGGATGAACCTTTAACTTTTCGACAGGCCATGGATTCTTCAGAGTCTAGGTACTGGAAAGGTGCTGTAAAAGGTGAAATTGACTCTATTGTTTCTAATGGAACATGGGAGTTGGTTGATCTACCTCCTGGGTGTTCTACTATAGGATGTAAATGGGTGTTCAAAAGGAAGATGAATCCTGATGGCTCAATAGATAAGTATAAGGCTAGGCTGGTAGCTAAGGGCTTTAAGCAAAAGGAAGGCATTGATTACTTTGACACATACTCTCCAGTTGCTAGAATGACAACAATTCGAATGCTTATAGCATTGGCTTCTGTACATGGTCTTATCATCCATCAAATGGATGTAAAGACAGCTTTTCTTCATGGTGAACTTGAAGAAGAGATTTATATGGATCAGCCTGAGGGATTTGTTGCTTCTGGTAATGAGAGGAAAGTATGTAAGTTAATCAAGTCTATATATGGCTTAAAACAAGCTCCAAGAGACTGGCATAAAAAGTTTGATGAAACTGTTTTAGAATCAGAATTTGTAGTTAATGAAAGTGACAAGTGTGTCTATTACATGGTTAAAGGAAATGAATGTATTATTGTGTGCCTGTATGTGGATGATATTTTGTTGTTTGGAACCAATATTGAGATTATTAACGAGACAAAAAGGTTCTTGAAAAGGCATTTTGAAATGAAGGATATGGGAGAGGCTAGTGTGATTCTTGGTATCAAGTTGACTCAGTCAACTGATGGAATAATCTTGTCACAATCTCATTATATAGAGAAATCTATACTTGAGAAGTATGGTTATTCAAATTGTAGAATCGCAAGTACTCCGTATGATCCTAAAATTGCCCTTGTCAAGAATAGTTCAGGAGTACCTGTGTCTCAGTTAAGGTATTCTCAGATTATTGGGAGTTTGCAGTATCTTGCTAATGGTACTAGGCCTGATATTTCATATTCAGTGTCTAAGTTAGCAAGATATACAAGCTGTCCAAACAAGACTCATTGGGATGCTCTTGATAGAGTGCTTAGGTATCTGAAAGGCACCATATATCTTGGTCTGCATTATAGGAGGTTTCCTGGAGTGCTAGAGGGATATAGTGATGCAAGTTGGATAGCTAAGAAGTCTGGTTCCAATGGAGTGACTGGATATCTGTTTACCCTTGCGGGTGGAGCAGTGTCTTGGAAGTCTTCTAGACAGACTGTTATAACTCGGTCTACCTTTGAGGCTGAGTTGTGTGCATTAGATGCCACGGGGACTGAGGCTGAATGGTTACATGGGCTTATGTCAATGTTACCTGTAGTAAGTCGTCCACTTCCTGCTTTTGCTGTTCATTGTGATAGCCGTACAACTATCGACAAGATAAACAGCAAGAAGTATAATGTGAAAACAAAGAGACATATCCAAGTTAGACTGAAGTCTATAAGGGGTTTAATGTCTGAAAGGATTATTGCTGTTGAGTTTATTGGAACTCAAGAAAACCTAGCTGATCCTTTGACTAAGGGGCTTGAGCATGCTGTAGTCCTTAAGTCTAGGTTGGGGATGGGACTAATAGCCCATTATAATTCATCTACAGCGGGAACCCAATACACATGAGAGGAGATCCCTCGAAAGTGTATTCAATGTGGTAATAACAAGTTGTAAGGGTGAATTGATTGTACCTTTAACTACATAGATTGATACTCACGTATCTGGAGTCTATCCCCTGTAAACCTAAAAGGTACTGTCACTGCCAGAATAGCAAGAGTTATTTGAACTCTGAATGGGGTCAAGTCATTTGACGAGATGCTAGCAGTACATCTCTGGAGATGCCCAGCTAAGCGAATGTAATTGTGTGGTCGCAATTAGAGGAAAGGGTTATTCCTTGAAGCATTCGACGAACAGGATCGAGACATGACCTTTAACGTCTCAAAGCCGTAGATTAGCACCATAGCCTTTGATTTGTCGTCGTCTATGGAGTGTGGTTACACCAAACGGATAAAGATTCAAGGTGAAACATTCCATCTGAATCCGGTAGCCATCGAAGTAGAGGACTTAGGAGGGTTCAAACCCGGAAGGGTACCTACTCTGAAAAACAAGTCATGATGAGGATAGATATGTATTTGAATTTCTGTATGGATTCGTGGGGGATTGTTAGAAAATGGAAAGTTTGAGGCATATTTATAATATGTTCTTGATGTAATTTCCAGAAACTAACGAGTGGAGGTTGTTCCTTGTAATGAGGACTTAAACTTTCATGTTTGGATCTAAGACATTTTCTTAGTGGAATCCATAGATAAATTGAGTTGAAAGAAGGAGATTTGAATTCAGGTTGCAGATGGAAATCATGGCCATGATATATATTTCATGATCATGAAGAGGCATCAAAAGAGATGGGATATTCAGAAATGTTTCATGCCCATGAGAAAGTTTTCATGTCCATGAATGTATACTTGGTTGGTCAGAAACGTTTCATGCCCATGAGGAAGTTTTCATGCCCATTATGTGCAACTGATTTTAAATTAGATATTGATTTATTTTAACAGGTTTCAGATTTATTTGTTACAATAGTACTGGAAATTTGGGTCAGTATTTGGATCAAATCCTGATGGAAATTTGGATCAGTACTTGGAGTAAAATCCTGATGGACTTGGTCAGACATCAGATACTGATGGGCTAAATCCTGATGGATATCAGTTCCTGACAAAGCACTGAATCCTGATCCTGATGGACACCAAATCCTGATGTTACTGATGACCAAATCCTGATGCTTATGTAACTGAAAAATAAATACTGATGCAGTTAATGAAATTAAATCAGAATATTTACTTTCCTTTTATGGAGTATCAGTTACGTTACGTTTTATTCTTGGTATTATATATATACAGAATAGAATAGAACGTTGTATGCGATACGATACATCCTAAGGAGAGAAAACCCTCGTAATCTTCTTTCTCTCTGCTCTCTCAACACATACAGAAGAGATACATAATTCTCAGGCGAACTGAGGTGCTGGTCGCTGTTGATCACTGGTGTATTTGTGAACCCTTTGATCGGTGCTGTTTTATCCTGGAAGTGATATTGCTGCAACCCAATCACAACGTAAGTGGGGCAATATTCTCTTCAAGAACAGCCAAGTCTTCTCGAAGGGCTTGGTGACTCAGCTGTGTTCTCTCTCTCTCTTGTTGTCTTGGCTTAAGCTACTGTGAGAGATAAGTGTTCTTACTTTTCTTGTTAATTACAGTTACTGATTATACTCTTGTTTATGCCTTCGTGTTTTGTTTCGTTATTTGGTTAATTGCCTGTTCTTGTTTATTAATATATATCACTGCCTCATTGTTGTGTTTAGTGTAAAATACCCAACACACATCTCTATATAACCATCCCAAGGGATCTCCAGTACCATTATAAGATGGGAATTCTAGCTTACTAAATTTGGGAATGAGCGCAACTCCTTGTGCAGCTATTTGGTGATTGTTAGAAGATGATGTTGGACCTGTTTGGCTGTTAGTGGAGGTTAATGTCACATCTGCCCCCTTTTCCTGTAGAGAGTAAAATATATAACCTCTATGTATATGAAACTGGAGAAAACAAAATGTTCTGATGCTTCTTGATGATAATAAACTTGCAACGTACAGGAGAATATAAAGCAAGGATTAGCTAAAAAATAGCAACTAAACCACTACACCCCTATCTAAACTCCACTACTTCAACTACATCTAACAATCCTAGAAATACTGAAACAAACGCATGACTCGGGCAAAACCAGTATCACTAGTCTGGACAGCATCACACCCTGGACAAAATATCTATTTTATTTAAAATAAATTTTAAGTTTAAGATTAAATTCCAACAATCACCCCCTTAATCTTAAACTTATCTTAAACTTGTCTGAACAGAATTTATGAAGCACTTCTCTTCATCTTGTGATGCACTTCTCATCACCCTCCCATTAATTTGTTGATGCACTTCTCATCAACCTCCCATATACTTTGTTGATGCACTTCTCATCAACCTCCCATATACTTTGTTGATGCACTTCTCACCAACATATCTTTGATTTTGGAGCACTTCTCTCCGTTTTTCTCTGCTATAATTTATGCTCAGGCCATACACACACATGTAATATATATACACATATTGACAACCTGCACCATCATTCTCTCTTCCCCGATTTCTTCTTTCTCGGTTGGTTGCACATGCACAAACATTATCAACACATGCACAGCAGCTCTCATGCACAGCAGCTCTGTTGTTTCTTGTCATCTCTCTCGGCAGCCTCTCTTGAGCAACCACCTTCTTATGCCACAAGGATCGGAGGGAAAGCTGTTAAGCCTTGAACCCCCTCCCCCGTGCTCTGATACCAAGTGTAGAGAGTAAAATATATAACCTCTATGTATATGAAACTGGAGAAAACAAAATGTTCTGATGCTTCTTGATGATAATAAACTTGCAACGTACAGGAGAATATAAAGCAAGGATTAGCTAAAAAATAGCAACTAAACCACTACACCCCTATCTAAACTCCACTACTTCAACTACATCTAACAATCCTAGAAATACTGAAACAAACGCATGACTCGGGCAAAACCAGTATCACTAGTCTGGACAGCATCACACCCTGGACAAAATATCTATTTTATTTAAAATAAATTTTAAGTTTAAGATTAAATTCCAACATTTCCTAGGTAGAAAAATGCAACTCCATTAGACGTCCAACTTCCGCATGCCATCCTTAATTTCCCGCATCTCCGTGTTATTTTCTGTGAGTTTGTGCTCTAAGTCATCAACTCTGGTTGTCAGTTGCAGAGTTGCTCAAAGTCACCCATGACGGAAGGTCTGTGAGTAGGAAAATCCACTTGATTTCCCTTGTCCTTCCTGTTCTACGATGAACCTATCCTCGAACCTGTAATGGTGATTTGTTAAGAGATCGTCAACTCTCCTGTGACATATTATTAACTAAAAAACTGAATGAATTCTTATTCCCTCAATTCTTTCTTTTAAGTAGGATTATAAAGGATTAAAACTAACTTGCTCCCAAAGAAACAAAGATACTAAGAGATCTGGTGTTATTTCCGTTTATATTTCTTGCCAATAAAAGCATCCACAACAAGAACATGCAGTAAACACACTGGGATGTGCAGTTTTCTGCTACTTTTATCTTGTTTTGGATCTTGGTTCGTTTTCTCTAACTCCATTTTGGTTCACTATTTGGGGATGCGGGGGTTCCCTGAAACTTTGGATTCACTGGCTCTGCAGCTGCAACATAAGTTGTGCAAAAATCATTTCAAGAAACCAATTAAATTCGATGGCAGTTCTTTGATTAATCTGGTTTTTAGTTACTAACTGAAAGCCACATAGATAAACTAAAACGCACGTTGAAAGATGGTCTCTTTTAAATTAATATAACGTTAAAAACTGCAGAGAGGCCACCAAGTTTACAAGTACATGTTAATTTCATGGAAAATACAACTGAACCAGGAAAGTAAAATTCAGACAGATATCTGTACATTCCTTTGATCAACAACAAAACCAACCAACTCCTTCCATTTGCAGGATGTTATACTTAATTTTGTGACCTTTTTCCCTTCACTGCTCAAGAACTGCATATGAAATCCGCATGTAGCAAACGAAGATTCTGTCGCTCAACTTGTGAATCTCCTCCCTTATTATTGTTTGTCAATAGTCAGGTCAGTAGGCTTCAAACTTCTCTTTCTCGCTATCGTCGTCGTACTTGCTTTCGAGCTTAATACTTTTGTACCACTTAGCACAAAATATGTAGGCAATTAAATCAAGACTTGTTAAACCAGCCAACAAGAAGTAGAATCTATCAAGATGACCATGGTTGAGATTTCCAGGAATCCATCCATGCATGTGGTCTTCTGTTGATATCTTCATAACCATTGTCACGATCAGACTGCTCACGTAGTTCCCGAGGGAGATTGATGTCATACAAAGTGCACTTCCGAAACTCTTCAGTCCATCTGGTGTTTGTGCATTGAAGAACTCCAATTGACCAACATACATAAAAACTTCTGAAGCTCCTACAAGAGCATATTGAGGGATTTGCCAAAATATGCTCAATGAGCTTGATCCACTGCAGTGTTTGCAATCCTTTTGTGCATACTTGAGTCTGTAAACCTCCACTATTCCGGCTGCAACCATAGCCATCACTGCTATTACAAGTCCAATTCCCATCCTTTGAAGCTCGGTGAGGCCCTTTGATTCTGTCTTTCGGAATCTGCTAACTAGAGGACTGATAACTCTCCTATATAGGAATATGAAAGTTGCTACACTGAGAATGTCGAAGCTAGACATGCTGGCTGGAGGAATTCGAAAATTTGACAGTTTACTTGTCATAGCTTCTCCTTGTTCGACAAAGAGTGAGGCCATTTGCGTGAATACAACTGAATAAAGGATGGTACACAGCCAAATTGGGAGAAGTCTTAAAATGCATTTCACCTCTTCAACTTGAGAAATTGGGCAGAGCTGCCATGGATTGTGAAGACCTGTTTTGAAATCTCTTGATGTAATAAATGCAGCTTTATCCAAAAATCTGAAAATAAAGAATTTTAATATTAGTACATAATGTTTGTACAGTTTGATAATATAACACATATATATGCAATGTTTCTTCACTTGTTTAGCAGCACTTACTTGAATTCATGAGTGTGAAGAATTCTTCTAGCACCGTTCGATGAATTATCCTTCCCTCCATCAGCTTCAAACAAATTCTCTTCTCCCGGTGTTAATTCAACTCGCCACTTCTTTATTGCAGCAGCAAACACTTGGCAAAATCTGAAAAGTGGGTTGCCACTTGGTTTGAAATGCCTATATCTTGATGTGCCCGCAAGAAACAGGACTAATGCAGCAAAAGCAGAGCCAGTAGAACTCCAGAATCCTAGAGCCCAAAGTCCTTTATCCTCAAAAAATACCAAAATGGTGTTGGAGAAAAGTGACCCTAGGTTCAAGGCTAGGTAAAAATAGCTGAAAAATGACACCTTTGAACGGCCCTCCTGCATGTTCTCCTCATCAAACTGATCTGCCCCAAATGTAGCAATATTAGGTTGGTATCCACCATTTCCCAGAGCAATCATGTAAATGGATAGATAAAATAGCCCGATTTCCCAGCTCGAATGAGATCCACATGTTATATCTGGAGTCCCACAACCTTTAGGCCTTAGTAGGAAAAGGTTGGTTGCCACTGATAGTCCTACCAAACCCTGTAACACATACAATTAGAATTTAGTTGCGAGAATTAAGTTTGAAATTTGTTTACCGGAAACCAGTAATCTCAAGCAAACGTTTGCTTCTTTTTCAAATTAAGACAATAAACATTTCCTATTCAGTTACCGTGACAATTCTATGTCATCTTGTTAATATGGTTCTGTTTTTCGTGCTGATTAGGAAATTAGGTGGAAAATCTAACGAGACGTTTAATATATATCAAAATATTATTGGGCGACTGTTTTCTTACTACATCAGTCTCTGTTGTACACCCAACATAGTAATTATGCTAGAGTCGAAAATAGGATGCGACTCTGATCTGTATGGCAGCTACCATGAATAGGCGGTGTAGCATATGCTTGAAACCCGCCATATTTAAAAGATAATCGACAGCCACAAACACCATATTTCCGGTTCTACATATAAAATGCATAATATACCAGAAACTAAAATATCTAGATTAGGGGCTTGCGAAGAAGTATAAAAAGACAAGATACACCAAGCATAGCTACTTACAATGACAAAAATTCCCTGAAAGATGGCACATGTTTTGTATCTTCCCCAATATGAATCGCTGAGAAAAGCACCGACAAGAGAGAAAATATAGACAGTTCCTGTCCATTTGCTAACGTTGTTAGCAGCCTCAGCATTGTCTTGTTGCAGGACCCTTGTTAAGAAGAGCACCAAGTTGACTCCAACACCAAAAAATGCCAGAGTAGCCAATCCTTGATTCACTGTTATCCAAAATAAGCCATACATGATTAAGTAATACCCCAATTAATTAAGTTCATCATTATATATGTTTCAAAGTGTTTTAGTTACCAAGAAAGAATGCATCATGACAATTCACAAATAACAGATTCACAAATTCATGTTTTATTAGCCTAAACATATCTTGATTTAACTATCTGCATTTATGTTTTTGCTTGGGAACCTTTCTTGACAAATGTTCAATAATCTGTTGAAAATTAAATTTCGAAGAAAAAACTCTCAGAAATTTTTGGAATTCAGATATCCCACGAAATCGGAAACTTGCATACATTTCACTCTCTAGTCGACCATCTCGATCAGGCCTATTAAAATAATATCAGATGTCCCAACTATAGTATACGGTCCACGTTTAAGGTGATGTAGTAATCATATTGGTATGCTTTAACGTGGTCTAATAGAAATGGAAACGATAGAGATATATCTTATCATTGCAGGTTCAAGGTGACGTAGTAATATTAGTGTTTTGTTTTGAAAACACCTACAGAAAAAGAAAGTGAACGATAATGTAATGGAAAGTGAAGTTAAAAATTAGCTAACAAAACCCAAGATTAATTATAAGCACACATGTCGCATGTAAGAGCTAGACAGGGGCACACACGGCGCCCCACAGGCCACAACCAGAAGCTCATGCATGCACACGACACAATAAATATGAGTCGTTACGTATAAGCCACATCCTCTTGGTACGACACTCTTTGCATGCAAATTGCACGGACCACAGTTGACACGTTTTTAAACTTAGCTGTCATGTCCTAACTACGGTTTAAATGTATTGTAGATTTTTTTTTTATTCATATTGTGTTTTGTTCGGCAACAAAATCTCCTTGGTATGCACCTGATCGAGAAAACATATCCTTTTCATGCTAAATATTGTATAAGTGATTCTTCTAATTATGTATATACATGTGCAAAAATATGTCGACGGTTACGTTCATTTATCGGTGATTTGTTTCTTATATTTGACAAATTAGTGAATATTCATGTGAATGCATGAGTCGTGTACAAAATAACAGTTATAGAATTTATCTTTTCGTAAAAAATAATATGTGAAGTAAAATAGTAAGTTGAGATGGATGGAATTATTGGGGTGGATCTTTTACTGTCGTCGTAGTGTTGCTTTATACAGTCAATTGTGGTGAAGGATATGAGTTGCTACTTGCATGACTTGTTATGTATAATCTCTTTTAAGTTAAACGACTAGCTAGCTTATAGTCTTCGGTGTTGGGGACCTGTTAACGCAGACCGATAATCGACCAAAAATCTCTTATATACATAGTTAATTATAACAATATAAAATGATGTTCCGGCCACACCCATTAAAAATCGACCAAAAATCTCTTATATATATAGTCGTAATAATTTAGTATAGATAGCTTACCAAGGATAATGGTTCCAGCAACCCATCGACCACTCCTATCTCGAATCGCAGGTCGTCCATGGTAATCAACTGAACCATCAAGTGTGCACTCTTCTTCTTCTCCTTTGTACTTACTTACCTGCAAATTAAACAAATTACATAAATATTATATGAGCGTGTATATATAGATATAGTAAGCTAATTTTGATTTGAAAAGAGTGATATATTATGTGACAACACAACTCTATCGATATATATATATAGACATATAAGTACCTCCTTGGATAATTGTAAGCAAGCCATTTAAATTAAAGAACAAGAATGGCGAACTTAGCAAAGGGAAATAAGAGCTTGTGATTTTGAGGATCGGAGGAGATATAATTAATATTAAGTACAAGGAGGGAGACAGATATCAAGTGAAGTGGGTGCCTCAGTATATATAGAGTTTTGGAGGGCCTTGTTGACAGTGGAGATATAAAGTTGATGATGATCAATATTGGATATAGAACACAAATCTATGCCTCATGTTTTTTTGTTTTATTCTAATTAGAGCTCAATGCAACTCGATTTGTATTTTAATTAACCTAAAATTTGAAATTGTTCCCACTATAATCCGGTTACTTGAAAATGAGCAAACAATTTATTATTATAAGACTAACTTCAACAGGCTATTAGAAAATTTCTTAAAAATATTATAAATAATAAAGATTTTAATAATTTAAAATAAAGTTAGTAATGTTTACACCAATAATACTCCTCATTTGTGCTCTTTACTATATAATAATACTTAATAGAGAGAAAAAAATTGAAAAAAGAGAAAAAAAACTGGAAAAATAGAGAAAAACATGTTTAAAAAAGAAGGGACATGAATCTTTTTTTAGTTAAAACAAAATAAGTGAACACCAGCTAGAAGTATCTTATAAATAAGAAATGAAAAACATGTGTTAAGTCGGAAATAATGATATTTTTATTTTTTATTTTTTGATGAGAATATCATTTCTGAATTTTTTGGTCAAAAATGCCAATTTATTACGTATTTCAAAATTGGGTAATAGTATTACGTATTTGTCAAATAAGTAATGCATATGAAGTAAAAAGAAATAAAAAAAAATAATTGTGTTACGCATTTCAGAAATGCGTAACACATTCATAATTGGTGTGTATCACAATTTTTTTTTTTTTTTATGTTTTTGAAAAATTCTTATATGATACTCATTCCTCAAATGCGTAATGATAATCCTCACGGCCGATTAGAGGCTTCCGATCACTGTTCTGAGCACTGTTCCGGGGATACTTCACCTGAGTTTGGGTATCTACAAAATAATGCTTGCTCGGGGGTGGTGGCCGTCAAGCACCTCCGGTGTGAGAATCAGTAATCGGAATAATAATAATCGAACGAGTAAGAATGTATCTGTGTGAAGGGAGAGAATGAGTAATAAATTTGTGCTGCTAAAATTTTGTGTGTTTACCTTATGTGCAGAATGTGGGTATTTATAGGCTAGGACTCCCAATCACTGTTTTATCCACTTGGCTGCCCACTTGTTGCACCGTTAAAGCTATAGTGAGCCACCATTGGAACAGTGATTAGTGTCCCTTCCTCACATACCTCGATCCTAAAACAGCCGCTTTTGCTACAGTTGAATGTCCTTGTGTTCCCTTGACTACCTTTATGGTCCCCTGCCTTAGTGAGCAAGATACAAAGATATTTTGTACAATTATTTTTGTAAAGATATTTGTTATCAAGTTGAGTAATTTTAGTAAAGATAACATATAATGACACGTGTGTAAATTGCAAGTACTGTTAAAGTGATGGTTTTTGGCAGCGGGCAGCGGGTCCCCGTTGTAGGCTTACAGCGGGTACCTATCATTGCCCCCACTCCTTCTGTGCGTGTTAGCGGGCAGGAGGAGGAGAGAACTGCGAAAAAACCAAAGTTTCTTTTTTAAACTTTGCTGTTTTTTGCTGTGTTCTGTAACTGACATTGTTTTTCTTTACTTTTGTAGTGTTGGATCCGCGTAAGCAAGAGCTAGATCTACACCCAACTCTGGGTTTGGCCGAGGCCAAGTTATATGCTGACTTCATGCTGACCGTCCCGCCAAGACCTAAACGGGTTTGTGCCGGGTTATTTGCTGTTGATAATATTTTAGATGCTTTTGATCTTTCCGGAAATGTCGAGGTTGGTCAAACTTCTGCCCCTGTTGAGGTTGGCACCGCTGTTGAAGAGCCCATTTCTGAGGGGGATTTTTCTGAAGAAGTTGGTGATGATGATGTAAATTCTGAGGGTGATTCTTTATCTGAGGAGCTGCTAGGTGGTGTTACTGCTAGAGAAAGAGATGATGCATTTGAGGAAAATCTGCAAGATGCCCAAGGGGATGAGTACATTGCTGAGGATGATGAATCCGTTGGGAAAGAAATGTCCGCGGAGATGGATGTTCCCGCTGAGAAAGAGCCGTCTATTGAAAGGGACGTTGCGGCTGATTCTGAGGCTGAAAGTGCGGGTGCTGTGGCAAGGAGGACACTTGTTTCTCATATGGTGACAGATACCGATGATGAGTTTGATATCCGCTCTCTGGGTGTAAGGACCGCTATTCAAAGGGAGGAGCGGGGTTCGGTTGTTGCTCCTGCTAAGGTAGTTGCTAGTGGGAGTAAAGTCATTGTGGATGTTGATATCGGGGAGGAGTTGTCCGCTGAGAGAGAGCAGGAGGTAGTGGTGGAAAGAGCGAAAGATACCGCTGGTAAAACTCTTCGTCGTTCAAAGCGCAAGGCTGTTACGGAGGCTAGTACTTCGAAACGTAGGCGTATTGAGCCTACTAAGGTGGAAAGAGCGGATGTGCCGGCTGTCCCAAAAATATGCTGCACGGGTATGTAAATTTTTTGATAGGTTATGTAGTTTATTTCTGGTTTATGTCCGTTGTTGACGTGTTTGTTTTTTGTGTTTGTGTTTTTTGTAGAATCAATGTATGTATACAGGCTTGATGGCTCGTGGTAATATGTATCGTAGCAGCAACATTGCCTTGAAGCAGAGAGTGAAGCTACTAGAGGCGGAGCTTTCCGCTGAGAGGGTTATGAAAGATAATGCTGCTAGGGCTTTGCACGAGATTGAAACTGAGAAGACTGACCTTAAAGCGAGCAATGCATATAGTGTTGATTTGCGACATTTTTTGGCGGAGGATAAACTAGAACTCAAAGCTGAGAATGCCACTATATCCGAACAGGTAAAGAACTTGACTACTATGCTAAGTTTTGAGAAGAAACGTGGTGATGATGCTGAAGCCCATCTTGATTCTCGCCCAACCGAAGCGGATGCCATATTGAAGTTTAGAAATAGTGCTGAGTTTGCTGAAATTGTAAAGGCTGAAGCGCCAAGGCTGCAACTGTGGTAGCGGGCGGCGTTGTAGTGCAGCAAAGGCAGGATCCCACTGATACCGCACCCGAGATTGCTCAATTAAAAACTGAGTTGGCTAGGCTAAAGTCGAAAGTAAAGAAATCCAAACGTAAAGCCAGACACTAGTAGAAAACTGGCCTTTTACGTCGGTTAAATAGGTCTTTTACGTCGGTTAAATGGCGACGTATGGGCTGGCGACGTATAAGGTCAGAGTCTTATACGTCGGTTAAAAAGGCGACGTATATTGTACCCTTTTACGTCGGTTCTTCTAAACAACCGACGTATATTGTACCCTTTTACGTCGGTTCTTCTAAATAACCGACGAATATTGTACCATTTTACGTCGGTTCTTCTAAACAACCGACGTATATTGTTATCCTTTTACGTCGGTTCCTCTAAACAACCGACGTATATTGTTATCCTTTTACGTCGGTTCTTCAAAACAACCAATGTATAAAGTCCAAAAAAATTAAAAAAAAATAATTTGTTTATTTTAATTTTTGACCTAAATTTACAAATCAGAAATGTTTCTAGGAGATACATGGAGGGGGGTAGCTAAAGAATGTATTTAAAATAGAAAAGTGATCAGTATATTATCCAAAAAAAATATTTACAAATCAGAGCTCTACGAGTTCTCTAGCATTACAACGAATACAATGCACAAGTGGGTTCATACTGAACTTGCATAATTTATACACCGGCAATTCAAACTTGAAGAAATGATGGAGATTTAAAGACGAAGGCCTTGCAATTTTGAATTCTGCTCGAAAATCCACGTCAACAATTAGTCTCTCATCTTCTTTAATTACATCGACATATTCATATTCACCTGCACAATATGAATACAATAAATCATTCGCAGCATCTACCACACCAAGACCCTTCTTTGATGCTAGATAAGCAGCATTCTAGATATAAAAAAAAGTTCAAAAATTGTTACTGGTGCTTTTTTTACAATTAATTTGCATAATCAAGGTGAGAGAGTTCAAACTTACTTCTATGTTAATCAAAACTCCTCCAGTTTTCCTAGTCTTGGCAAGTTCTAGGAAGGCATCAAGTGTCACAAGCTTGCCCTTGTTCTTGTTCCTCTGGTTTCTCAACAAGCCACCATCCTTGATAGGAATTTCAATGGTGGGCATAGAACATCTCATTCTGCATTGTGGCACATAGTCAAATCAAGGATTATTATCATTTAGGATCTGTTAGAAAATAGCAGAACGTAAACTAGAAAGATATAAATCACCTCGAGATTTAGCCACATTCTTTTGACCTTAAGCAAAAACTGAATTAAACACAGGGCATGTTAGGTATGTTGCTTCGGCCATGTTTGAAATATTACCAGCTCAATTATACAGTACATAAAATTGGAGCCACATAAATACATAAACCATACCGCATATGTTGATATTCAATGTCAAACTTAAAAACACTAAAATTTTACACTATCTATGTGATAAACAAACCAAACCTATAAGTTATAATTTAAATCATCTACACCAGGAGGAATAGCAACATCTGGCAGTTCCTTAGCAAAAATCATGACCTATCAAAAAACAGAAATACACAAAGTTTTCATCAGCGTTAATGTCTTACGAATTAGCTATTCAGTTGCAAACTTAAGCATAACCATTCTTTAATCAAATACACAATCCTACCACTAGTGAAATCCAGAATACGATCCAAATAGTCAATGCAATGACTTTCAGGACGATCCTGATAAGCTCCAGGAGTAGCCTTATCCCCGAATCCAGAATACGATGGCACTTCATAGTCATCAGGTGCCTCTCTAACATCGACAAGTATTCCATTAATAACCTGTAATAGCAATTAATATACACAGCTATCAATAGCAGTTAATATACACAGCTATAAGGAGACAATACAGAAGCACAAGAGCACAACAACATGTCTTATCAAACTCAAGTTTTTATACATGTGTATACAGGCATATCAATGTACGTATATGTACTCGAACCAACAACCAATTTAAGATTTAAAAGATAAATTGCTGCAGAAATTAAAATAATTAAAACTAAAGTTTTCGGTCATTGCTTGCTACCGGGGGTATTATAGGAAAAAGATGCTGCAGAAATTGGCATAGCACGAAAAAAAATAATCAAACTTTTTCAAACTTCTACCAGCAGGACCCAACCACAAAGTTAATTTTGTGGTCTCAGCAACATAACACAGCCCATCATTATATCCCCACAAAGCACTTATCGAAACCAGAAAAAAGGCCAATTCCGAGTAATTATGTTTCCCAAACTTATGATCCCAAGTATCCATTTTTCATGTTTTTACCATTACTAACACTAAATAACTGTTTAAGGTATAAGATCTATTCATTGACTTGTGCAAACATAACAGGGTTTTGTAGAAATGGTCATCTAACATAATACAAGAGCCATCCAGGAGGGTCTCCACTCTCCAGTCCAAACCATCTTACTGCCCTCAACATTCTCAAATTATGGCCACCTACATTTCACAGAGCCAACGCATTTCAGTTTAGCATTCAATATGTAAATAACATTAACTTTGACTTGCAAGATATTAACAAATCTACCACTAGTGTGGGATACAATTATAAACATGTGATAACCCGGAAGTACAACAATACATGCCTGTATAATTTAGTTAGTAATGAGACAAGTTTGTACTTCAGTTCAGCTATGTCTCAGATGATATACTTACTGGGAAATTGACAAAGGAGACATGTCTCAGTAGTTTCATCCTCGCATCCTCAAAGTCAGGGACATCACACATAGGAGCATATTCTTTTCCACTTCCATATGCCCTGTTAAAAAATAAAGTATAATGAACGAAACTTATGTCATTATCTTAGTTTTCTAAGAAAATGCTCAACTCAAAACAAATCGAATCAAAGACTTTTAAGTAAATCGAAAGCAGATAAAAGTTTGAATGTAAACCTTTGTTGACAATCACCAGGCAATAATTTTGTTTTTAAATATTGCTCTGGCTACAGCTCTGTAAACTATGTTACAAGTAATAGAGCAAAGGCAAACTAAATTAAATTCTAAAAATAGGTTTTCTAGTTGTTTGTTGTTGTGAATACAAAATATTCACCCATACATTAACTATACAAGTTTCTTTTCAGTCTATGCATACTTTTTTTTTTTTGCAAAATCAGTCTATGCATTTAGAAGCAATGTTCTAAAAACCTACTTAGACGACGCCTAGGTACTAATGTTTTAAAAAAGCTCTTTGCAAGTAGTGTATCCTAAGTTCTCAAAACAGTGATATAAACAAGTTACAAGACTACCACAAGGGATTATACCTCCACGACGCCCTGCAGAAAAGCAGCATGCTGAATTCGCATTCTCAAAACCTGTAAAGAAAATAGTGATTCATAATCAGATTCTATTGTCTAAGTAGAAATAAGATGGCTAATGACCCTAGCATTGTAACAAGACGTTGAAGGTATAATCATCAATGTGTAAGTATTTGAAACTATGCAGTTGACTATTAGTCTATTACCACAAAATGCATAAAATATGTCAGTGGTAAAAGTTTATAATTTAAGCATCAGCGTTTAGAAATTAGAACAGTAAATACTATTTATAACAATTAACAACCAAAGGTTTATAGATCACAATTACCATATGATTAGTAGTTTTAAATGATGTCAACAAAAATGTGGTTAACATTAGCATAAAGAAATGTTGATCCTTTAAGCTTAGCTGTAAGCTCCATAAGAAGACTCTTCAACTGGCGATTAAATGACTGCACGAGTTGATTCGCTCTGGTAGCACAGTTGTCCCTTACTAATAGATTTACATCCCTCTGAGAAGGTGTGCACCCTAGTGGCCCTACATTTGGGACAAGAAACTGCCTGCAACCCAAATTATATAGTCTCTACAAAAACCGAAACACAATCACATACACAATCACATATATTTATCAGCATAAAAAGATTCCTGAAAACTCAACTGATAAATCAAATTACAAATCATTCCTTTTACTAGCAATCCTACTAAGATTGATCTAGAAAGAACTATTAACAATAGAAAAGGGAATTCATTACCTGAGCCTTGCAAATGTTCGCTTAAATTTCCATTCTCGATGAATTGATAGACTAGGAAAAGGGAATCTTTGACACAATAGCCAATTAAGCGAACCTGCATAATATAATCATAGAGGTGTCAAAAGAACTATACTGAAAAACCAGAGCAAGATGTAAATAATTACAAGAAATTAAGCTTATTTAACACAAAAGACTATTACCAGAACCCATTTTATCCAAATTGGGTATAAAAATTAGGGTTTATATAAAATTTGGGGATTTGGATTCAAGATGATTTTGTCCAAATTGATGGTATGAATAGATTAAGGAGGATGCGAGGAGTAGCAGCGGAGATGAGGAAGAGAGGGATGAGAGTTGTGTGCGAGTTTGTGGGCTTGTGTATGATGGGTGTGTCGTGTGCGTGCGTGTGTGTTGTATTTTGTTGGAAAAACCACCATAGCGTTGGTGGTGGTGGTAGGGACGAACAGAGATCGAGAGATGGAGAGAAAAGAGAGAGATGGAGGCGGAGAGATTGAGTGAGATTTAGAACTCACGCAGTTTGATTGGGGAATAACCGGCATTATTGATTATTAATTGACTACTAATAGTATATACGTCGGTCATGTATATAGCGATGTAAAAAATGAAATTTTATGTCGGGTGGTGAGAAAAACTGACGTATATAATAGTGTCATATATGTCGCCTTTTTCTCAACCGACGTATAATATCATCATATACGTCGCCTTTTCCTCAACCGACGTATAAAACACACATTATACGTCGGTCAAATAAAAACCCGACGTAAAAGATCATCTGATTAACCCTTTTACGTCGGCTAAAACATGAACCGACGTATAAAAGTAGTATATACGTCGCTTTTATGTTTAGCCGATGTAAAAGGGGCGACGTATAAAGTCAGTTTTGTACTAGTGAGAGCCCTAAAAGCCCATCTTGGGGAGACCGAGAGAAAGAGTGTTGGTTGCCAGTCTGATGCTGTTGTTGGTGATATGGGCATGCAGACTGCTGAGAGTGAGATGGTTGCCACTGAGAACCTGGTTGCCGCTGAGAACCCTGAAGTTGCAATAGATATTACTCCGTTGTCAGTGATAGCGGCTACTTATAGTGAAAGTGATGAAGAGGATGCTGTTTTGAATCCTGCTGTGGCTGAGATAGAACAAGTAGATGATTCTCTAAGTCCCACTGTGCCTGATGCTGATATCCAGCCCCTTAGTGCCATTACTGCGGTGTATAATAGTGATGATGAAGATGCTGAGCCGCTGAGGGGCATGGAGGAGCCACTGAGCGGTTCTCGTTGGGCTTAGCTTATTTTTGTAACTCCTGCTATGAACTTTTTTCTTCTTTACTTGTTTTGAAGTCACTCAGCGGGTGTGTCCATTGTGTGACTTGGAAACATCTTGATATGGTCTCGTTCTTTGGAAATTTCAAACTCTAGGATATTTTTGTGTTTGGTTATATTTTGGTAATTTGCTTCAAGATATAACCTAATTTGTGTTTGTATTTCTTTGTCAAAGCTGGTAGTAAATATGTGTGGGAAAATGTTTACCTGGAAATTGTAGTTTTGACTGTGGGAGTTTGTTTTGAGCATTTAATGCTGCATGGGAGTCAAAATATTTTGACCGTGTCTTTACTTTTCTTTGCATGGGAACTGTAGTTTTTGACTGGTTATAATTTTAACCTCCTTCTACCCCCTATAAATAAGAGGGTTTTGCTATTGTTTTGGATAATCCTCTTCTGCATTTGATCTAAAGATTCCATCTCTTTTCACTCAAATCATATGGATATGTCTAAGATGGATGATTTTTTCAGCCCTTTTGCTGGGCACGGGAGCGCGCTCTTTCCAAAGAGAGTGAGGATCTTTGGTTAGCCCTTGCTAATCATCACGAGGAAGAGGGTGACCTGTACTCGGCTGAAGAATTTCAGAAGCATGCTCGGAAAATTGCCCGTACTCGTGCCGCGGAGGAGGCCAAGGATGCGCCGGAGACGGATGCAATTGACTTCCGTTTTCGTGCCCCTCCTCAGGGTGAAAGTTCTGAGAAGAAGGATGTGGATGCTAAGAAGAAAGCTCCCCAAGCATGAAGGATTTGTAGATATAGGATCTCAATCCTTGTAATAATATGCTTGTAATCCTTTATTTATTAATAAAAAGTATCTTTTTTGTCGACAGTAGTTTGTCCTTTGCTTTTTAGTTCTCTGTTACATCGTATATTTAGCCCATGTGTGGATTTTTTGCTTTAGATTGTCTGTAGTAATCATTCCTTGTAATTTTGACTTGAAGTTGTTTGCTTTTTGTTGTAGCAAGTGCCTTTGGCATTGAATTGTGTGCTGTAGTCGTTTCCATTTGTTTTTGTGGCCGTCTAAGAGCCTTAGCTCTGTTTTGGCAAAAGCGTAGATCGAAATCTATAGTCGTTAGCCTGCCCGTCTAGGGGACTTTGCTCTGTAACCGTAGATTGAAATCCATAATCGTGAGCCTGCCCGTCTAGGGGACTTGACTCTGTAACCGTAGATTGAAATCCATAGTCGTGAGCCTGCCCGTCTAGGGGACTTTGCTCTGTAACCGTAGATTGAAATCCATAGTCGTGAGCCTGCCTGTCTAGGGGACTTTGCTCTGTAACCGTAGATTGAAATCCATAGTCGTGAGCCTGCCCGTCTAGGGGACTTGAGAAATTTGCTATTGTAGTTGGTTGCTGGTCCGCTTAGGGACTTTGAGAAATTTGCTATTGTAGTTGGTTGTTGGCCCGCTTAGGGACTTTGATAATTTTGCTATTGTAGTTGGTTGCTGGCCCGCTTAGGGACTTTGAGAAATTTGCTATTGTAGTTGGTTGCTAGCCCGCTTAGGGACTTTGATAATTTTGCTATTGTAGTTGGTTATTGGCCCGTTAAGGGACTTTGCTTTTGTAGATGGTTGCTTGCCCGCTCTAGGGACTTTGCTATTGTAGATGGTTGCTTGCCTACTCTAGGGACTTTGCTATTGTAGTAGGATGCTTGCCCACTCTAGGGAATTGCTATTGTAGATGGTTGCTTGCCCACTCTAGGGACTTTGCTATTGTAGATGGTTGCTTGCCCGCTTAGGGACTTTGCTTTTGTAGATGGTTGCTTGCCCGCTTAGGGACTTTGCTTTTGTAGATGGTTGCTTGCCCACTCTAGGGACTTTGCTATTGTAGTAGGATGCTTGCCCACTCTAGGGACTTTGCTATTGTAGATGGTTGCTTGCCCGCTTAGGGACTTTGCTTTTGTAGATGGTTGCTTGCCCGCTCTAGGGACTTTGCTATTGTAGATGGTTGCTTGCCCACTCTAGGGACTTTGCTATTGTAGTAGGATGCTTGCCCACTCTAGGGAATTGCTATTGTAGATGGTTGCTTGCCCACTCTAGGGACTTTGCTATTGTAGATGGTTGCTTCCCCGCTTAGGGACTTTGCTTTTGTAAATGGTTGCTTGCCCGCTTAGGGACTTTGCTTTTATAGATGGTTGCTTGCCCGCTTAGGGACTTTGCTTTTGTAGATGGTTGCTTGCCCGCTTAGGGACTTTGCTTTTGTTGTTGGTTGCTTGCCCGCTTAGGGACTTTGCTTTTGTAGTTGGTTGCTTGCCCACCAAGGGACTTAGACTTTGTTGTTTTGTTGACAGCGGATATTTTGTTGTCAGCGGGCTTTTTGACAGCGGGCTCTCATATGTTGGTTTGCTCAGCGGTAAGATTGTAGAGCAGGTGGAGGCTTTTCTTAAGGAAAAAGCCCCCTCCTTCTAGGGCCAAATGATAATCCTCACGGCCGATTAGAGGCTTCCGATCACTGTTCTGAGCACTGTTCCGGGGATACTTCACCTGAGTTTGGGAATCTGCAAAATAATGCTTGCTCGGGGGTGGTGGCCGTCAAGCACATCCGGTGTGAGAATCAGTAATCGGAATAATAATAATCGAACGAGTAAGAATGTATCTGTTTGAAGGGAGAGAATGAGTAATAAATTTGTGCTGCTAAAATTGTGTGTGTTTACCTTATGTGCAGAATGAGGGTATTTATAGGCTAGGACTCCCAATCACTGTTTTATCCACTTGGCTGCCCACTTGTTGCGCCGTTAAAGTTATAGTGAGCCACCATTGGAACAGTGATTAGTGTCCCTTACTCATATACCTCGATCCTAACACAGCAGCTTTTGCTACAGTTGAATGTCCTTGTGTTCCCTTGACTACCTTTATGGTCCCCTGCCTTAGTGAGCAAGATACCAAGATATTTTGCACAAGTATTTTTGTAAAGATATTTGTTATCAAGTTGAGTAATTTTAGTAAAGATAACATATAATGACACGTGTGTAAATTGCAAGTACTGTTAAAGTGATGGTTTTTGGCAGCGGGCAGCGGGTCCCCGTTGTAGGCTTACAGCGGGTACCTATCACGTAATAACATTACCCATTTTGAAAATACGTGATAGGCCGATATGTTTGGCCAAAAAATTTAAAATTGGTATTTATGTAATAAAATCTTGTAAAAAAGACATTTTTGACCATTATCATTTGGGTGGTTAACTTTTAAAGGATCTCTTAAAAAATTGTTGAAGTGCAAATAAACTTTGGTTAGTTTTTGAAGTTGCTCTAATTCATTCCTTTATATTGAAACATTCGTTTAATTTAATTTTAAGTTATTTTAGTTTAAACCAAAATTGATCCAATATTTACAAGGACAGTACTGAATGAATGCAAACTTTTGAGGGTATATGTTTGCTCGAATGAACAGCATGTTTGGCTAATGCTCCTTAAAGGAGTTTGAAGCTTTAAGTTAGTTTTGCCCCGTTTGTCAACTCCGACTTTAAGTCGGTTTTAAGTTAAAAAACTGCTTTAAGTCATAAGTTACATTTAGGTACTTTTGACTTATGACTTATGACTTATGATTTTTTTTTTTAATTTTTAATTTTTCACAATTCTTATAAAGCTTAAATATCATGAATTTAAAATTATTTAAAGTCAAATTTCACTTTAAGTCAAAATTATTAAATCCCCATTTAACTTTAAGTAAAATTACCCAAACACTTTCATTCAACTTAAAGTAAACAACTTTACTTTCTCCTTTAAGTTAAAAATACCTACATTAAGTCAAAAGTAACTTATTTTAAGCAATCCCAAACACCCTCGAAATGAGATTATGAGAGAATATTATTATATTTGCACCATTTAATGTAATGAAGGTGGTTTATGGTTTTTACTTGTCCATTTCTCTCCAAAAAAATCTCTTATCATCAAGTTTGGAAGGGGCGCCACATTCTTTAATTTATGTTCCTCATTTTCATGAAACTTTATTATTAATATTTCTTTTTCTAAATATTTCATACTCTCTATTTTGCATGTTTTCTTTGTCCCTTTCATTTTGTCCCTTTCATGTTAAGTTACCAGTTCTCCTAAAATCTCAAGATATTAAGAATTGGACTTAACAGGATCATATATTTATCTTAACATCCTCCTCACTCGAAGGCCCATTATTTGGGTCAAAGAGTGTATCACTAGGTTGTTCGTGTCTTTTTTGGCCCTAGCGTTCGGTCGTCGTTCGTTGTTGGTCGTCGTACACAATTTTTCAATATTTCAATAAATGAGAATATTGGGAAACCTGAAGGTGTTAGGGATTGGGCTTACCAGGATCTTATATTTATCTTAACATCCCCCTCACTCGAAGACCCATTATTTGGGTCAAAGAAGCCTCACTCGAAGACCCATTATTTGGGTCAAAGAATGGATCACTAGGTTGTTCGTGTCTTTTTTGGCCCTAGCGTTCAGTCGTCGTTCGTTGTTGGTCGTCGTACACAATTTTCAATATTTCAATAAATGAAAATATGGGGGTAGGAGGGACTCGAACCTGAGTCCTCCCACATCCAGAGCTCTGAAATCATGTTAAGTTACTAGTTCTCCTAAAACCTGAAGATGTTAAAAATTGAACTTACCAGGATCATATATTTATCGTAACATTATTTTATTGGGAGTGAACATAACTTAAGTATGAGCTTCAAGATTCATGCCGTCTTTTATCTATGTACTACATTTAAAAACTCGAATACTTAATTGAACTGTAGATCAAATAAATATGTTAATGTTTTCTATTCGACTTTGCCTGCACCGAGTGTTGAATGGCTGTCTTTTTTATTTTAGAATATTGAAATTCAGACATTTTTAATTGAAATCTGAAAGCATTGGATATTTATCCAGAGAGAGAGATATTTATAATAAAGTTGATATGTTAGGTAGCCTTGAGTGGCTGTTTATGAATTTGACAGGATACCAGTATACCACTATTAACTTACAGTTAAACCTCATGCCACTTTTCCATAATATAACTTACATTAATATGATTCTTTAAAATGTACGTAAATAATTATTTAATAGCAGACAAATTAAGGGATTGTTTGAATAAAATGCCAAAGTGCAAAACGATGAATATAATAAGTACAAGTGCATCAACCACAGAATCAGAAGGTGATTCGAATGACTAATAATTCAGGCTATCTTAGAGAATAATTCATGTCACTTAATAATGCATGCTCAATTGGATGCACGGAATCGGAATAATCTTAAATTCAATGTTGTATCTGAAACCTTGAAATACAATCAAAGGTCTTGTTTCAAAAATTACAAAGGAATTATTAAGTTTTTGTATTGATTAATTATAAGTTGTGTTACGGAGCCAAAACTAGGATTGATGTATATCTAATGCTAGGGTTCAGAGTTTCAAATTTTAATTATTATTCTTTTGTTATGTGTTTCAATTTGTCTTCACAAGATAATTACGTACTTTCACGAATTTAAAAAATCAAGCCAAAATATAATTTTGAAAATTATTGATCAGTAGATGAGTAGGGTTAGGAGATTTAATGGACAAGTCGCCTCCTTATATTTAGATGAGTAGGGTTAGGAGATTTAATGGACAAGTCGCCTCCTTGAATAAGATTCTAGATCCTTCTTTGTAGGAATTAGTTTTCATGTACAATTAGGTGCCTTGAATACTACTTCTTGTAGAAACTCTGACCATATTTAACTCTTATTATCGAGCTATTAATTAGTCCTAATATTAATTATGAAATTAATAATGAATTAGGATTTTGGACCTCATTAATGGATTTCGTTATTGGACCAAGGTAGGTTAAATTAATGCATCATTAATTGTGTATTTATAACTTATTTCAAACCTACGTCAAGTAGAATATATATATTTCGGTGTATCTTTGATATTATTTTAAATTTAAATCAAAGATATGTATTTTTCTGCCAGAGGTTTCATAAAACCCAAAGTGCAAATATGCATTATCGACAAACTTGTCGCTAATATGTTCTGCTCTATTTGAGCTTTTGAAGTATTGGTACGGTCTCCTTAAACATGATGATGATGCGAGTTTGAAATGAAGAATTAGGGCAGTTAGAGGAACCCAAAGATCTTCGGTTGGGAATAAATTTTATATGTTAATCAACATACATGAAAGGCATATGATGTAGCCTATTTGTATTTCGAGGATACAACTCAACTTAAACAAGATTGTAATAGTAAATAGTATATAGACTGTCACAAGGAATCTCAGATCGTATTATTTGTCAGAAGAAAAAGATCAAGGTCAATCTACAGACTTGAGGAATTACTACATTGAAAGAAGTTCAGTCATCTGATCAAGCCTCAGTGAAGTATTCGTTAAGAAGTGGATTCGTTTAAAGTGACAAAGATTTCAACAGTGACAGAGACAGTACAGAAGAATTGAAGAGAGATGAGAAAAGAAAAGGAACCAGATTTTAAAGTCAATATATGAAGAACAGACATTGCGGTTAGTCACTCATGAACCAGACAGTACATCGAGTGTCAACATTAAACAATGGTTGTTCGTCATTAACTTCAGTGGTTCAAGCTATCAAGACTGGTATGTGGGAAAATCATTGTGCAAGCAACAGAAGTGCTAAATTAATTAACCACAAGGATTTTTCTATCAAGTGGATTGGCTGTGAGGAAAAGAATTATCACAAAAAATTCTAAGTGATATATTCTTAAAGCTGGAACTCCGGTTGAAATTGATATATTTTTTGTTAAGCAAAAGGAGTCCAGTTCCAGACGCTCAGGTAACTGCAGCTTAGAGCTTAAAGATTTATTTATATTAATAAATATTTTATTTATTTAGAAAATTATATTTATAAATATCTAATAATATTAGATATTTATTTTTATAATTTCTGGATTAAAATAATTATTTATTAATTAAAGATTATAAGTTGTGTGGATTAAAAAGTATTTCTACGAACTCGTCCCTAATAGGACAAAATAGGCCCCGGTTGTTTGAAATTGGAATAGTAGGTTACAGGTTAGTGTTGTTGAATTAAACGAGTAAATCAAATGAATGTGCTAAACAAAGAAATGGAACCAAGACGAGAATTAGAGGGTGTTTGGGATTGCTTAAAATAAGTTACTTTTGACTTAATGGAGGTATTTTTAACTTAAAGGAGAAAGTAAAGTTGTTTACTTTAAGTTGAATGAATGTGTTTGGGTAATTTTACTTAAAGTTAAATGAGGTTTTAATAATTTTGACTTAAAATGAAATTTGACTTAAAAAAATTTCAAATTCATAATATTTAAACTTTATAAGAATTTTGAAAAAAAAAAAAAAAAACCTCCATAAATCATAAGTCATAAGTTAAAAGTACCTAAATGGAACTTATGACTTAAAGCAGTTTTTTAACTTAAAGCCGGCTTAAAGTCGGTGTACCCAAACACGCCATTTACGACTTAAAGCCACAAACTCCTTTAAGGAGATGCAGCCAAACAGGCTCTTAGTCAGGCGCACATGGAGCTGTCGACTGGTTATTCACTCTCCTGAAAACGTGTGAATAACACGCGCCCGGTCTTCAAGCTTTAACAGCCAGCGCGTGTTCTGCACTTCCTATGGCGCGATTGGTCTTCGTTTCTGCAGAGATAAATCAGTTGTTCTGATTCATATTATTCCAGAACATCTATACTATCACCGAAGTGTATACTATCACCGATCTAGTTATACTATTTCTGAGTTATAGTTATACTATTACCGAGGTAATAAAACTATTACCAACGTTTTAAGTGAACTATTTCTTAAATAAATGTATACTATTTCTGAGTAAATCCATACTATTATAAGGGAATGAGTTATACTATCTCTGCAGCAGTTATACTATCGCCGAGCTATTTTATTCAGCTGAACAGGAGACATGTTTTTGGTTTAGTATTTAAAACAAGACAAGGCAGAAGACACAACACGGTACTACAACATTACATCCAGAAACAAAACCCAGCCTCCATTCTCTCTCTCAAGCTCAAGAACACCAAGAACAAAAATTCCCAAAAAATCAAGTTCAATACCTTTGTAATATTTTATCCGGTGGAACTTGTTTATTTGTGATTCTTGTACTACTAGCGAATTAAGTTTCCTAGTTCTTATCTTGATTTTTATTAACTAAATTAGAAAAGTTCATTTCGAATTTTCTAATTAGTTTTTATCAACTTGATAATTAATCTGTACTGAAATTGTAACACCCATCAAGTTAATATATTGTTATATTCAACTTGAAATTTGTTTCAATTAATTCCGCACAAATTTGTTCAAGTCAAATTTAATTCAAAGAACAAATTTCGAATAAATTGTATAGATTGTATTCAACCCCCCCTTCTACAATCTTATCGGACCTAACAATTGGTATAAGAGCCTATTGATTGATACACAAATCAAGATCCTATTTTTATTCAATCAAAAATTTATCTCGAATTTTTAACTCACTTAAAAATTCATCATGTCTTCTAAATCCATTGTTAAGATTCCTATCTTTAATAAAGATAATTATGATATGTGGAAAAATAAGATGGAATTGTTTCTTGATGTTACAAATTTCAAATATTTGGGTGTATTGAAAAATGGACCCAAAATTCCTATGGAGCATGTAGCTGAAGTTGTTACTGATGGTAAAGTTGTAACTCCTGCTAGTAGTCGAAGCAAGGATTCTAAGTTGTATACTGCTGAGGATAAAGAGGATGCAGGATTGGACAAAAATATTAGACTCATCCTAATAGATTCCCTAGATGTTGTGATGTACAGTCATGTGATGAATTGTAAAACTGCTAAGCATATATGGGAAACTATTCAGACCATCAATGAAGGAACTGATGAAGTCAGGGAAAACAGACTTCAAATTTTAACCTCTGAATATGAACACTTTAGAGCTGGTACTAATGAAGGCATTCATGAAGTGTTTGAAAGGTATAACAAAATAATCAACAACTTGCAAGTTCATGGCAAGCACTATACACAAAAGGAGGTTAACATGAAGTTCTTACTGACCATGCCTACTCACCTAGAACATAGGATAACTGCCATTAGAGAAGCCAGAGACATGAATCAAATTCATGGTGATTCTGATTGCAGGATAAAACCTATGAGTTGGAACAAGTTCAACAGAAAGAAATTCATGGTGAAGGTAGGGTTCCAAGTTCTTCTACAGCTCTAGTGGTTGAGACTCCAAAGGAAGTGGAAGCTAAGGTTGTTCAACCTTGCAGCGCTGACAAGGAACAGGTTGAAGTTGAGATTGGTCATACACCTATCAATAAGGATGGTGGAGATTTCTACTCCTTGGAAGAGCTGGATCAGTTGGAAGATGAGTCAATGGCTATGATGGTGAGGCAATTTAGTAACTTCAGGTTCAGGAGGAATCCCAAGTTCAAGTTCAAATCTAACTACAATAGATTCCAGCGAGGAGGTTCTTCATCCTCTAATAACAAGGTAGTATACAAAACTGGAACTGTTGACAAAAGCAAGATCAGATGCTTTAAATGTAATGAACTTGGACACTTTGCAACTGAGTGTCATCAACCTCAACAAGATGCAAGGAGAGAGTATGCATCTCGTAAGAAGAACACAGAAAGAACAGGACTCTTATTGAAGCTGGCAGAACTATGTTGGAGGAAGCTAAACTACCTACATATTTCTGGGCAGAAGCAGTCAACACAGCATGCTACACTCAGAACATCACCCTAATCAACAGACATGGTGTAACTTCTTATCAGATGATCAAGGAAAAGAAGCCAAGTTTGAAGCATTTACATGTGTTTGGCTGCAAGTGCTTTGTTCTAAGACCTCATCCTGAACAGCTAGGAAAATTTGAGACAAAAGCTGATGAGGCCATCTTTATTGGCTATCCAACAACAAGAGCCTTTAAAGTCTACAATCTAAGAACAAAGATAGTCATGGAGTCTATTAATGTATCTTTTGATGATAGAAAGATAACAGGGATTATAGAAGACTCTCATGAAAGTTTGATCTTTGCAAATGAAGCTACCAAGAATTCTGATGAAGTCATGTCAGATACTGATACTCTGTCAGATCCTGACGATCGATCAATTCCTGATCGAACACCTGTTACTGATGATGACTCAAATAATGCAAATGTTGAGGGGGAGCAAGAGCAAGACATCACCAGTACTGATACAACTCAAACATCAAGTAGAGACTCATCAGAAACAGATTCAAGTGACAATCCTGACAGTATATCAGGAAGAGATAGCACTATCTCAGGGGGAGCTTCTAGCAATTCTAGTTCTTTTGAAGAAAACACCAATCCAGGGGGAGCATCCAGTTCAAGAAATGACTTACCATCAGCAAGGAAATGGACTAAAAGTCATACTCCTGATTTAATCATTGGGAATCCTGAAGCAGGTGTTAAGATAAGAAGTGCAACTCAGAATGAATGCTTATATAATAACTTTCTATCAAAGGAGGAGCCTAAGAAAGTTGAAGATGCACTTAAGGATGCTGATTGGGTGACAACTATGCAAGAAGAACTGAATGAGTTTGAAAGAAATGAAGTCTGGAAACTTGTACCAAGGCCCAAGGGAAGGTCTATTGTGGGTACTAAGTGGGTATTCAGAAACAAGACAGATTCAGAAGGAACAAAGCAAGACTAGTAGCAAATGGGTATTCTCAACAGGAAGGAATAGATTATGATGAGACTTTTGCTCCTGTTGCAAGACTAGAGGCCATCAGAATTTTTCTGGCATATGCAGCCCACAAGAAGTTCAAAGTATTCCAGATGGATGTAAAAAGTGCATTTCTCAATGGAGAATTGGAAGAGGAGGTATATGTTGAGCAACCTCCTGGCTTCATTGATCTCAAATATCCAGATCATGTTTATAGACTGGATAAAGCACTTTATGGACTAAAGCAAGCTCCAAGAGCCTGGTATGAAACCCTAGCTCAATTCTTACTGGAAAGTGGATTCAATAGAGGTATAATTGATAAAACCTTGTTTTATTTGAATCATGGTAAGGATTTGTTGTTAGTTCAAATATATGTTGATGATATCATTTTTGGGTCAACTAACTCTAAGCTGTGTGAGAAGTTTTCAAAGCTAATGCAGTCTAGATATCAAATGAGCATGATGGGAGAAATGAGCTATTTCTTAGGTCTGCAAGTTAAACAGACTAATGATGGGATTTTTATCAATCAGTCAAAGTACACAAAGAATTTACTGAAAAGGTTTAACATGCAAGACAGCTCTACAGCTTCAACTCCTATAGCTACAGCTACAAAGCTTGATCCTGATCAAGGAACTGAGGTAGATGTAACCAACTACAGAGGGATGATTGGCTCACTCTTATATCTAACTGCTAGCAGACCAGATATCATGTATGCAACCTGTCTATGAGCAAGATTTCAAGCAAATCCCAAGGAACCACATCTCATTGCAGTGAAAAGGATTTTCATATATCTTAAGGGCACTTCTTCTCTTGGCCTTTGGTATGCTAATATGTATGATACATTCTTGACTTTACTAAACAATCTATCACTAGTTGGCAAAGAGTATGATCCAGAGGACTCAAATACCAAGTTTCTCAAAGCCCTAACTTAGGAGTGGGATACTCAAGCTTCAATCATAAGGCATCAATATGATTTGAAGATGCTGTCTCTTGATGAAGTCTATGGAATGTTAAGAACCCATGATCTTGAGGTTCAACAGAGGAAGAACAAAAAAAATGTCAAAGCAAAATCTGTTGCTTTGAATGTTGAATCAAAATCAAAGGGAAAAGCTGAGGAGGTTTCTAACAGAAAGAGTAAAGTTGAAGAGTCAATTCCTGATGACTCATCATCAGATACTGATACTGAGTCTGATCCTGATACTGATGACTCTACTGATTCTGATATGATGGAAATGGTTGCTATGATAGTCAAGGGCTTCAAGAAGATGAAGTTCAGAAAGGCTAGGAAGCAAGGAAAATTTCAGAAGAAAACCTTCAATGCTGACAAAGATAGGTACAAGAAGAAAGAAGGTAAAAGCAGCAAATTTGACAAGTCAAAAATCAGATGCTATAACTGTGATGGAATGGGTCATTTTCCAACTGAGTGCAAGAAGACCAAAACCAAAGCTCTCATTTCTTCAAGCAAGGATTGGATGGACTCATCATCTGACTCTGAAGAAGAGAAAGTGAATTATGCTTTGATGGCTAAAACTGATGAGACTTTTGCTGGGGGAAATAAGGTATCTGAAATTTTGTTTGATTTTGATACTAATAATGTCTCTGAGTTAAGATCTTTTTTAAAATCTCTGCATATTAGTTTTAGGAGTCAATCTCTTGAAAATACTAGAATAAAATCTGAAATGGCAGAGGTTGTTAAGAGAAATGATCATCTAGAAGCTGAGTTAATTTTCTTGCAGGAAGTTCAAGCAGAATGTGATAATGCTAAACACATGAAACTTGAAACAGAGTTTAAATGTAATGAACTTGAAATGCAACTTAAAGATGCAAATGAAAAACTCAGAACCTGGACACATTCTGGAACAAAAACTCATGAAATTATTACTGATAAAAACTGGAAAGAGTGTCTAGGTTATAAGCCAGAGAATGAGAAAAAGGACAGAGAAAAGGTTGTTTCATCTAATCCAGGAAGAATTATAGTTGATGACTCAACAAATCCAAAAACCTACAGATACGTCACAGACAGTACTAAAACCAAATTAAAACCTGTTAATTATGTGTATCCAAAGAATCCCAAATCTACTTCAGAAAAGGGATCCACTTCTACACATCATTCTGAGTCTAGAACTGTCACAAACAAAAATGTAGGTCTGATGTCCAAGAAACAATTAAGAGATAGAATCTGTGATGTAACAGATAGGAAGAGAGTTTCAACTGTCAAACGGAACAGGAATGGTAAAGTTGGAATAAACAAGGATAATAATTATAAGTATATTCCAAATGCACCAAGAAAAGTTTGCTTTAACTGTCGTAACTCTAATCATCTTGCTATTGATTGTAGGAGGAGTAAAAAGAAGCCAACTGTAGTTCCTAAGTCTGACATTAGGAATAAATCAGTATTTTATAAACCACAGAATTCTTGTTTCCATTGTGGCAGTAAATGGCATTCTATTTATACATGTGAAGAATACCATAATTTGTACTATAATTATTATGACCCTTTGCCTAAGTTCAATAAGAGTGCAAATTTTGAAAAAACAAAGAACTTGAATACTAATCATGCATCTGTTAAGAAAAAGATTAATTCTAATGGACTTAATCCTGATGAAGGTGTCTTTACAAGAAAAACTTCTGCTGCTAAAAATGTTAAGTTGCATGAAAAGAGAACCCAACAAGTGTGGGTTCTTAAAAATTCTAACTGAGTTCTTTGTGATTCTGATTGCAGGGTAAAAAGAAAAATGTGTTAGTCATGGATAGTGGATGCTCTGTGCACATGACTGGAGACAAAACCTTGCTATCAGAATTTGAGGAGAAGGCTGGCCCAACTGTGTCTTATGGAGATGGCAACATTGGACAAACTTTGGGATATGGCAGTATTGTAATTGGAAATGTCATCATTGAAAAAGTAGCTCTGGTGAAAGGACTCAAGCACAATCTGTTAAGTGTTAGTCAAATCACAGACAGAGGTTATATATCGTGTCAATTTCAATGATACTCATTTTGAAGTTATCAGCAAATCTTCAGGAAAGGTTGCATTAACTGGTCAAAGACATGGTAACATTTATGAAGCCAACATTCACACCAATACTGAAAATCCAACTACATGCCTCATCAGTAAAGCTTCTGTAGATGAAAGTTGGAATTGGCATAAGAAGCTTTCTCATCTCAACTTCAACAATATAAATGAGTTGGTTAAAAAAGACTTGGTAAGAGGATTACCAAAGGCACTATATACTCCTGATGGACTCTGTGATGCTTGTCAGAAGGCTAAACAGAGAAAGACATCATTCAAGAGTAAATCTAAATCCTCAATTGATGAACCATATCACATGCTTCATCTTGACTTGTTTGGACCAGTGAATATTATGTCCATCAGTAAGAAAAGGTATACTCTAGTCATTGTTGATGAATATACTAGATTTACCTGGGTTTATTTTCTGCATAGAAAAGATGAAACTGCTGAAATACTGCTGGACCATGTGAGACTTATTGAAACTAGCACAAAATACAAAGTCAAGATACTGAGAAGTGATAATGGGACTGAATTCAAGAATTCGGCTATGGAAGAGTTCTGCAAATACAAAGGAATAGTTCAACAATTCTCTGCTCCTGGCACACCTCAGCAAAATGGAGTAGTTGAAAGAAAGAACAGGACTCTTATTGAAGCTGGCAGAACTATGTTGGAGGAAGCTAAACTACCTACATATTTCTGGGCAGAAGTAGTCAACACAGCATGCTACACTCAGAACATCACCCTAATCAACAGACATGGTGTAACTTCTTATCAGATGATCAAGGAAAAGAAGCCAAGTTTGAAGCATTTACATGTGTTTGGCTGCAAGTGCTTTGTTCTAAGACCTCATCCTGAACAGCTAGGAAAATTTGAGACAAAAGCTGATGAGGCCATCTTTATTGGCTATCCAACAACAAGAGCCTTTAAAGTCTACAATCTAAGAACAAAGACAGTCATGGAGTCTATTAATGTATCTTTTGATGATAGAAAGATAACAGGGATTATAGAAGACTCTCATGAAAGTTTGATCTTTGCAAATGAAGCTACCAAGAATTCTGATGAAGTCATGTCAGATACTGATACTCTGTCAGATCCTGACGATCGATCAATTCCTGATCGAACACCTGTTACTGATGATGACTCAAATAATGCAAATGTTGAGGGGGAGCAAGAGCAAGACATCACCAGTACTGATACAACTCAAACATCAAGTAGAGACTCATCAGAAACAGATTCAAGTGACAATCCTGACAGTATATCAGGAAGAGATAGCACTATCTCAGGGGGAGCTTCTAGCAATTCTAGTTCTTTTGAAGAAAACACCAATCCAGGGGGAGCATCCAGTTCAAGAAATGACTTACCATCAGCAAGGAAATGGACTAAAAGTCATACTCCTGATTTAATCATTGGGAATCCTGAAGCAGGTGTTAAGATAAGAAGTGCAACTCAGAATGAATGCTTATATAATAACTTTCTATCAAAGGAGGAGCCTAAGAAAGTTGAAGATGCACTTAAGGATGCTGATTGGGTGACAACTATGCAAGAAGAACTGAATGAGTTTGAAAGAAATGAAGTCTGGAAACTTGTACCAAGGCCCAAGGGAAGGTCTATTGTGGGTACTAAGTGGGTATTCAGAAACAAGACAGATTCAGATGGTACAATTGTAAGGAACAAAGCAAGACTAGTAGCAAAGGGGTATTCTCAACAGGAAGGAATAGATTATGATGAGACTTTTGCTCCTGTTGCAAGACTAGAGGCCATCAGAATTTTTCTGGCATATGCAGCCCACAAGAAGTTCAAAGTATTCCAGATGGATGTAAAAAGTGCATTTCTCAATGGAGAATTGGAAGAGGAGGTATATGTTGAGCAACCTCCTGGCTTCATTGATCTCAAATATCCAGATCATGTTTATAGACTGGATAAAGCACTTTATGGACTAAAGCAAGCTCCAAGAGCCTGGTATGAAACCCTAGCTCAATTCTTACTGGAAAGTGGATTCAATAGAGGTATAATTGATAAAACCTTGTTTTATTTGAATCATGGTAAGGATTTGTTGTTAGTTCAAATATATGTTGATGATATCATTTTTGGGTCAACTAACTCTAAGCTGTGTGAGAAGTTTTCAAAGCTAATGCAGTCTAGATATCAAATGAGCATGATGGGAGAAATGAGCTATTTCTTAGGTCTGCAAGTTAAACAGACTAATGATGGGATTTTTATCAATCAGTCAAAGTACACAAAGAATTTACTGAAAAGGTTTAACATGCAAGACAGCTCTACAGCTTCAACTCCTATAGCTACAGCTACAAAGCTTGATCCTGATCAAGGAACTGAGGTAGATGTAACCAACTACAGAGGGATGATTGGCTCACTCTTATATCTAACTGCTAGCAGACCAGATATCATGTATGCAACCTGTCTATGAGCAAGATTTCAAGCAAATCCCAAGGAACCACATCTCATTGCAGTGAAAAGGATTTTCATATATCTTAAGGGCACTTCTTCTCTTGGCCTTTGGTATGCTAGAGAATCAGACTTTAGTTTATGTGGTTACTCAGATGCTGATTTTGCAGGATGCAAAATAGACATGAAAAGTACTTCAGGCAGTTGTCAGTTTCTTGGAGGAAGACTAGTTTCTTGGTTTAGTAAAAAGCAAAAGTCTATCTCCACATCAACTGCAGAAGCTGAGTACATTGCTGATGGAAGCTGTTGTGCTCAGATCATGTGGATGAGAAATCAGCTAATGGACTATGGTTTGTCATTTTCAAAAATACCTATTTATTGTGATAACCAAAGTGCTATTGCTATGACAGGAAATCCAGTTCAACATTCTCTTACAAAGCACATCAGTATTAGGTATCACTTCATAAGAGAACAAGTACTGGAAGGGACAATTGAACTTCATTTTGTTCCTACTGATCAACAGTTAGCTGATATATTCACCAAGCCACTACCTGAGACTACTTTTACAAAGTTGGTGAATGAACTTGGAATGGTAAATTATGGCAGTACTTGAGAGAAAGAAGTCATCAGATACTGACGACTTGCAAATACTGATGGAAAGTCAATCCTGACAGTGGTCAACGTCGAATCCTGATGCAACGATTCGATCATCAGTATTATGTTCAGAATCTAACTGTCTTCGTTTTATCTCAATTTCCTGATTCAAGCTATGATTAATGTTATTGAACTCCTGATAATGTGATCATTTTAATTAGTCCTCATATTTATTTTTCAGATAACATGATAAATCAGGAAAACATTGAATAGAATAAAGAAACTGAATTTTTCATTAATAATAAGAAAGAGATTACATTCAAAGATTACATCTTTTTTGTTCTCTATCTACTAATCTATTCAACAGGAAATAAAAGACCAATCCACTCCATTGTTAATAGCCATCCCAGATCCCATCTTTGCAACTTTATTTGGGTGGAGGTTGACAGGGATAAGGTTATTTTTGGTGATATATTCATTAACAATGGTTGATGGAGTTGGATGAGGATGCCTTAGATGAAAGCCATGCTAATGTTGCTTGAAGGGCAGCATCAATGTCAATCACTTTTGCAGGTTTTTCCTTCTCAATTTCCTCGAGACCTGCATCCATCTGCAACCAGAGAGTCTCAAGTTGTCTTTCCCAGTCGAAAGTATCAAACTCTTCACGAGTATAGCTAAAGATGTCTCTTTTCTCTAAGAGATGGAGATTCTTCTCTTTGATGGTAAGGTTCGACATTGTTTTGCTGTGAAGGGTTTTTCTTATTTTTTTTTTCAGGAGAGAATGAAGGGTTAAGGAAGTAAGTGGACAAGTCTCTAAGATTAAATAGAGAAGGGTGGAACAAGAATATGAAACGATTCATATTTCTGGTGTAAGTACCAGGTATTATTTGATTGTGATGTTTTAAATTTCTTTATTTAAAACAAAATTACCATGTTTTATTTTAATCACAATCTTATTTCTCAAATAATACAAGCGCGTGTGTTTCACTCGATCATTACATATAGTTACAGATGTAAGTCGTGACGCGTGCAATCATCACCACTCTCTCACGTAATTTGGTCCATTACTCCAGTATAAACGAATGGTTTACTGACACCTGTTTTTGAGAAATCATAAGTATTGTCCAAATATCAATTTAGTTTTCTAATTGATTTATTATTCTCAAAACCATCAGTAAAACATCGTCTCTCTATCTCTGCACTCTCAAACCCTAATTTCAAAATTAACGCAATTCTTGTGTTTGAAATTCCAATGGAGAATTTATCTTTCATGAACAGCAAGGTGGTAATCAATGGAGTTACTTTTAACACAAATAACTTCACTGCAGTTCTAGATCATCAGGACTTGCCCAATGATCTCCACATTATTCAGAACTTTTTGGCCTCAAGCCCAATCAATTATGCTCTAACCCAACCTGCCAAGATATCTTTTAAGTCTGTAATGCAGGTTTGGAACACAAGTGTCTTTGGGAAAGGACTTCCATCAGAAAAGCCTCAAATGTGCTTTGAGTATAATAATGTTACATACTATGTGACTCCTGAGATTGTCACTGAAGCTCTACACTTACCATCAATCATTGGTAAGCCAGTATTCAAAGTTCCTGATTCAAGACTCCTTGAGTATGTTGTAAGTTTGGGTTACAATGGAACGCCAAAGAAGTTTGGAGAGCTCTACAGGACAAAGCTTAAGAAGGAATGGAATTTCTTCTTCGACACTATCAGCAGATGTTTCTTGAATAAAGTGTTAAATTTTGATGCTTTACCCACAGGTTCAGCCAAAATTGGGTATTCTCTAATTCATGATCTCTCATTTGATTATGGGTCTTTTATACTAAAGGCATTAAGTGAAAGAAAAGCAGATAAATGTGGTTATGTTTGCTTTCTTAGATTTTTCCAAATACTATTCTCTCACTTATGTCCTCATGTTGTTTTTGAGAATGATACAATTTTGCCTATATGTAAAATCTCAGAAAACAATATAAAGAGTCTAATCAATTCTGATAAGGCAAATAAGTTTGATGGAACTCCATACATTCCTGATGAAGTATGGTCTCTTTTAAGAAAGAGAATGCATATTCAATATGGCCCAGCAACTGGTGCTATGGGACAGGACCTTACACATCCTATTCCTGACACAAGCACACAACCTAAACACTCTTCTAAACAGTCAACCACCTCTGGTGTCTCACAAAAGGCATCAGTTGTAAAATCAAAGAAATTAGCTAGATCTGATGTGTCTGAGAGGCAGTCAGGATCAAAGGATTTCTCCACTCCAACTCACTCCAAAATGAAGTTACAAGGGGGTGAACAAGGGGCACTGGGTGTATCTGGTCCGAATAAAGAAACAGGAGTGAAGAGGAAAATTGGTCAAAGAGCTGTTTCTGATTCTGATTCTGATGATGACACAATGCCTATATCAGTCTTGATGAAGAAAAAGGAGATTGATGTTGTTGATACTAGAGAAGTGGCTGTCTCTGAAAAGCCGAAGAAAAGAAGAAGATTAATCAGCAAAGGCAAATTTGTTGTTCACACAGAATTACTGAATCTTACTGATGCTATGGAGAGCAATCCTGATGTATCTATTAATCAGGATGGATCATCAGTTCCTGACGCTACTGCTAATCCTGACATCTCTACTCCTGATAATTCACCGGTGAAGACTGTTGAGATCTCTGATTCTCCAGCACCTGCATCTCCAAAGAGAAGAATTATTGAGGTTTCTGTTGATCAAGTAAATGCTATTGCTGCTCAGTTGGGTTTCAAACCTTCACCACTTGAAAAGAAAACTGCTGAAGCAAACGTTTTTCATAGACAGAAGAAACAGAGGACTACTATGTCATCTCTGAGAGGATCTAGCCCACAAGAACCTGAACTTCAAAGGAGTTCAGAAGCTATTGCAGATCCAGTCACACAAGAACCACCTACTCAAAGTGTAGGTGCAGACATTTCTGAAGGAATAGTCACACAAGAACCACCTTCTCAAAGGGAAGGTGAAGACAAGAATATTCCTGCCCCACAAGAACCATCTTCTCAAAGTGAAGATGCTGACAAAATCACATCAGCAGGGGAGTTTCCTGACAATGCTCAAGGGGCTTCTGAAATTGAAATTGAACTAGCTAGAAGTCTGGCAGATAAAGCTACTCATGATTTGCACATTGCTGAATGTGATGAAGTGATCGCTGACACTGCATTTGAGGGAAGCACACAAGAACCTTTGACTCAAAGTGTTGAAGAAGCTTCAAAACCTCAGACTACACAAGAACCATCAGTCGCTAATACTGATGCAAGTCATGCTATAGTTGCAGTGGTCGATCCTGATGTAAGTACTACTGATCCACTTATTCCATTGCTTATTGAGCCAATTTCTGCAAGGCCAATGGATTCTTTAACTACTTCGTCAGGTAACATCTCTATCTCTACTTCCTTTACTACTGATAGTATGATTACAGATAGACCTGATAAAAGGGATACCTCTATTTGTATGACTTCAGACCACTCTTCTCAGCCACCTCTTATTTCTTCACATTTAATAAGTCAGAGCCTTTCTTGTGAGATTGAGAGTGAACATTTAGAGAAAAAGAAGAGTGATGAGAGGCAGTCTCCTGAACTGGCAAAAGGAGAGGTAGAACAGAGTGAGAAGTTGTTAACTTCTAGTGAGGTAGAAGTTGCTATTGAAAGTAACTTAGGTAACATTGTGAGAAGTGATGAGATCACTTTAAAAGAAATGAGAGATTTAGGAAATGTTACTAATCTGTCTGCAGGACATCAGGATTCACCAGCTGCATCTACTGGTGATTTGAAAATGAAAGGTGTTATGCATCCTGATGATAATGTTAATGATAAACTTCCTGAAGCTGGTGATAGCTCAGATGATGATGGTGATCATGCTAATGCTGATCCTGAGACAATTCAAATGCAGGCAGCAATAAAAGCAAGTCTCCTTTCTACTTATGGGTCTTCGAGTAGGTACATGCAGTCTGTTACTCAAGAAGAATTCAGAGGGGAGTACAGTTCCATTCTTCCTTCTGATACTCGAGCTGCAAGGGGATATGAATGGGATACTGAATGGAATCAGCCGAATGCTGAGATGAATTTTCAAAATGCTCTTTTTCATTCTGGTCATATTGCCACAAGGATGCTTACTCCTGAACTCAAGGCTCTTCTCAAAACTAATGCTCTTCTAGCAAAGGGATTGAAGAGTGAGATTGACTCTATGAAGGCTGTTACTGATAAATTTCAAGCAGGTATTCAAACATCTATTTCTATATCTGCTACTGCTTCTCAAGCACGTCTTCTTGCTGATGATATTAAAGAACTTGAAAAGAAGATGGATTCCAGAATGACTGTCTTGGAATCAAAAGTTGATAATATTGATGAAACCCTCAAGCTTATCTTATCTTTCTTCATTGAAGAAGATGCTGATGTCAAAAAGGGGGAGAAGATAGTCAAAACAAAATGCTCACCTAATCCAGTTGTACAAAAGGATGATGATAATTCTGGAAATGATGGTGGTGCTAAGTCACATAAAGTTGAAACCTCTGATGCTGATTTAGTAACAAAGAGATCTAATACTCAAACTAGGCAGTCAACTCATGTTTCTAGAACTGGTAAGAAGACAGTGACAACAATGGTACAATCTCAGAATCCAAAAGAAGAACAGTTCGTGACACCTGGTCAAACTCTGTCAACTATTCCTGAGGATGATGTGTATGTGGAACAGGATGAAGATGCTGCTAATCTGTTTCATGAACTTGACACTGGGGATGGTCGTGTTCTTAAACTGTTTCATAAAGACAAAAGAGTTCAACAGTATCATGCTGAGAAGGCACTTATCTCATCTACTGGAGATAATCCAAACATGACTACTGATGAGTTCTTAGAAGAACAGAACAGGATTCTTGGAGAGATTGCAAAACAAAATGAATTTCCTGTTGTAAGAAGAGGAAGAGGCAGAGGAGGAAGATACAGAAGTAGAGGAAGATTATCTGCTCAAACAAGTACAAGGCAAACAAGATCTAGTGGAATCAAATTAAAAGATGTTTCTGAAAATGAAAAGAAGAAAACTTCACTATCTCTTGCATTAACTCCGGACAACAGATTCAATGCTCCTGAAGAAATTGAAGAGGAGATATTGCCTTTAAAAAGAAAGAGCAAGGTTGCTGTTCAATCTACTACATCTAATGAGAAGTCAGTCTTTGGTTCAATTCCTGATGTTGTCTCTGATTCTGAAGAAGTTGAAATTTTAAAAGAACTTAAGATTATGATTCTTAAGGTTGTGGTTGAATTTCACAATATGGAGGTTATTGAAGATACACTCAAGTATGAGCAAGAGAACTTCAGAAGATTTGAAAGAGAAAGTGAAATCAGAGCTAAAGCCAGAGAAGCAGAAAGGATAACAACCAGAGAATACTTGAAAAATGTTCATAAATCTAACAGGAAGTTATGGTATGATGAAAGTAAATCTGTTCCTGAACATCAGCAGTATTATCCAACAGATGAGAAGAAGAAGAGTAAGAAAAAGGAGAAGAATAAGTGTGATTATAGGAAACCGATTGTTTTCAAATCTGCAGGACTGATAACAGAGTCTTCTTTGATTAATGAATCTTTATCGATTGTTAAATCAAAGTCTACTACATTTATTGTTGAAAATCCACCAAAATGGGTAAGTATGCAATCTGGTTTGAAAGGATTGGAACCTGGCACAAGAGGAGGCGTTGGGTATGATAATGCACAGGTTGTTTTCATTGTTCAAACTGATCAACATGCTCTAGTTGACAAGATTGGTGATGAGTTAACTGTTGATCATCTCTGGAAACTTGAAGCTGTTGCTATCATTGCTGATTGTCATGCTGGTGCAAAGAAAATAGAAAAGATGTTGTACTTCATGAAAGATAGAAGTGTAAAGAAGATTCCTATTCATGAGTTGTTGTGTAAATCTGCAAAAGAGCTGAAATATGTTCTGTATCTTCTCAGAAGTAAAAGAATCAATGTCAAAGAAAGAGAAGTTTACTACAATTGGTTTGTTCTGATTTACAGGACAATCAGACAGAGATTTATGGATGGAGGAACGAGGTATGATGGCAATTATATTCCTATGTACTTAAATTTAAGAGACATAGAGGTTGAAATGAAGAAAGGTACTGCTGTTAGAGAAGTGTATCTAGGCATGGAACAACTGTCTCTAAATCCAGATGGGAAGGAAATTGCTTATGTATTGCTAGGTGATTTAGATCTTCCAAGAAGCTCAATTCAGAATCTCAGGGCAGCTATCTATCAGATTAATGAGGAAGATGAAGAACTCAAAAATCTAAAGAAGAAACTGATTCAAATTCTTGAAAGCAAGGAAGAAGAATTGATATCTGACTTCTTGAAGATGAATCTGTTTTATCAAAGAATTTCTAAAACTGTTCCTGATGATTTTTAGAAGGTATTTTGTTTTGAGTTTTTGACATCTTTGAATCAAGGAATTTGTGCTTTGTTTCATAAAGAACAAATTGGGGGAGATTGTTAGATATTGATTCAAGTGATGATCAGGATCTGGGCATTACTGATCAGATACTGATGCTGACGTCATCAGTAATACAACGTCAGTATTGGACTATTATCAGGATTAGAAGCTGGTCAGTATTTCGTGAAGATTCTCATCAGACCAGAGATCAAGGAAGATTGATATGTCGGTTCCTAGATTATAGGAAGGCAGCTATCATACAAGATATGCATTCAGAGATATATGTAATTGATTTAGAATATCTTGTAATTGATAGTGTAACTGTGTACTCTATATAAACACAGTTTAGGTTTTACATTATTGTAATCGCTTACACGATTTATCTTGTAACCTAGCAGCTCTTAAGAACATAAGAATTTCTTAAGAGAGTTTTGTAACAGTTTTATATCAGAATTAATAAAGCTGTTATTGATTCATACTTGTGTTATTTGTTTAAGTCGAAAATCTTACACAATTGTATTCAACCCCCCTTCTACAATTGTTATTTACTGGGCAACAGGATTGCTGAACAAGAAACCAGGATTAGAGAACTTGAAACACAGATTAGAGCTTGTTATAATTCTGTTAAAGTTTCTAAAGAGCACTTCAACAAACAAGCTAGAGAACGAACTGTAGGAATATGGTTTGGTTACAAAGAAGCTGTTGGTTCTTTGAGCAACCATTCTGCTAATCCTATTCCTGCTAAAGAAAAAGGTATACCACACGTTCTCAAGAATGTTGAAAAACCCATGTTTAAAGAATCTGTTTCTGAACCACCAAATATGTATTCTATTGTGATTCAAGAAGAAATGAGAAATGAGGACAGTGCTAATGGCATAGTCCTTGATAATGAAAAATCTGTCAAGGACGTTAATCCAAAGAATGTTTCATCTAAGAAAGATGAACCTATAGTGCCAGTCAAGGTTGTTAAAACAACCAGTTCTTTGAAGACTGGATTAGGTAGCAGTAATGTGAAAAAGAACAATAACATGTCTAACATGCATACCATGCCTATTACTGATTCTACTCATAAAGCATGTGGTGTTGTCAATTGCATGTCTTGTGCATTTAATGTTATGTCTGCTTACTTTAATGGTAATCATGCATGTGATAATAAGACTGCTCCTCGACAACATATAAATAGAAACAAGCATGTTAGATCAAAGACTGCTAGTCCTCCTCAAGTTAGGAGAGATACATTTGTACCTAAGCCTAAACAAAGTTTGACCAAGGCTGTTTACAAAGTCAAATGTCCAGTCACTGAAAAGAGTGTTATTGCTGCTAAACAAACATGGATACCTAAAATGAAACAAAAGATTATCAAATCTGTTTATAGGGTCAAATGTTTGTTGACTGATGGTGTCAAGGTTAAAAATGTTGTTTTGCCTGACAAAGGTCAATTTTTCAAGTACTCTGGACCCAACCAAGCTTGGGTCCCGAAGAAAGCTTAACCGTTTTGGCATTGCAGGGTGTGTAACAGGTAGATCGTGTTATGTGGATTTTGGATAGTGGATGTTCAAGGCATATGACCGAAGATAGAGCCCTGCTGTCAAGAGTGGTGAAGGTATCTGGCCAAGTGGTATCCCTTGGAGATAACAACAAGGGTATTGTTATGCAATTTCACGCAAGCGCACGTTGTCACAAGTAATATATGATTAAATCAAGTTCGTTCCCACAGAGATCTAGAATGGTGTTCAATTCAATTAATGTACCTATGCACCACTGTATGGTTTTTATCCACTGCTAAGACAAATAACAAATTGGATTACTAAATTAAACTAAGATGCAAATTATAAAACTAAGAATTAAATTAACTAATAAGAATAAAAATCGAGTTACTTATGAGAATAAAAACATGGAACCCTAGTTTCATCATCTACTTCACTTAGAGTTGTAGCCTTTAATTAAAACATGCGATGGTTATGATATCTGATCGGATAACACGAAAAGAGTAAAAGTTACCTCTCGGTATACTAGTACCAATCTACACATACATCCACAAAAGAAATAGAAGATGAATAGGCACCTATTATGTTTAGACCCTATATCTCTATAGAATTTGAAAACATAGAGGTTGAAGCACAAGTTATCCACTTAGATCACATAGGGCAGTATAAGTATTTTCATCTCACACCACAATCATATTGATAACAATTATGAACCTATGCTAGCATGGCAAGTTCTAAATCTCAAGATCCACTCTCGCTTCACAAGAGATTAACAATTCAGTTTAGATGTTAGCTACGCATCCAAAAGCATTAAGATTAACCATACGAGGATATCAAGAATTCACCACACATAAATCTTTAAGGCATGCAAACTACTAAGCTACATAGATAAATCCACTAGGATCCCATGACAACGATTAGTTCATAACTAAACCTTTCGTCACCATGGGATTTGCTGAAAACATGGTAAATAACAAGATATGAATAAAAGATGTAATTATATTAATAAACAAGAGTTTGAGAAAACAAATCTATAATCCAAAGTAACACAAAGGATGAAGTAGATCTAGATCCGTTGCTTGTCACGAGCGTTGAACCCTTCTCTCATTTTCTCCCTTGCAGATCTAAGCTGGTTACAATAATAAAACTATGATAATGTGTATATCTATATTACAATGGTAGGATGTGTTTAAATAGGCTCTAAAAGTCTTGCCCAGCAAGAAAATACCCAAAATAGAGTTAAAACAGAATTTCTGCAAAAGACGTTTCCTAAACTGATTCTGTTTTCTTAAGGAAATTCGTGGCTGACTTTTCTTATATTTTCCAGAGCCGTTCCAGACGTAATTGGGCCTCTGGACCACCTTAGTATGATAGAGAATCTCGTTATCTTCGCGTGGACTGCTTACGGGCTGAAAACAGACTTATAGAACTCAAGATATGGCCCAAACAGTGTAGACTGCGCAACCCTTCTTAAAAATCCGAATTTTAATCAATTAATTCCCAAAAAATTATAGAAGCATCCACCTTAGTCAACCTTCTCGTAAATCTGCACAACTAAGCAAAACACATCAAAACTACCAGAAACTTGAGTCCAAGACAATCAATTTAAGCCGATTTAGAATGCTCCAAGTGGATATAAATCCACTTATCACACCCCCAAACTTAAACCGATGCTTGTCCTCAAGCATAAACAATTACAACTAACTAACTAACTAGTACCACTTCCGTAGGTGATCACGGTTGCATTTGGCATATGCAACAAGCCCTTTAAACCCCTAGGCAGCCCTAGTGGACGAGTAAGGTCTCGTGAGGGCCTATAGCGAATGTACCCACAAAATCCATTTAACCTAATGCAATGCAATGCATGAATGCAACTAATATGCAAATGCAATTAATCTAATCTACCATACCTTCAAATCCTCTCATGCCATATCAACTTAAGAATCAAAGTAAATACGCAATGTCTTGGTGTCGAAAGTGCAAGTATTCACATAGTCTACTCAATGAACATGCATAAGTTCTCACAAGTCCATGTCAAGTGTAAGAATAAGTTAGTAAACATGCTAAGCCTACAAGAGTACATCTTTGAGACAAAACTCGGGATCTCATACGCAAAAACAAGCAAACACTCACAATCCACTCACAAAAGAATATTCACTCAAGAACAAGGGTAAGTGTATCACTCAATTCCAACAAAATCATAAGCATGCTTGACATTTGGTATCAATCTAACTCTTAACACAACATACATCAATGACGATAATCAAAAGGTCTTTAATTGGGTTGTAATGGGGCTAGGGACAAGGTATGTCAAATAAGCCAAACAGGTGAAGTGTCAAAAGCTAGTAAGTACCATAATAAATCATACACAACATCCTATTTTCCCCCACAAAATTTTTCTATTTTTCTTCCAACAAAAACAATCGACGAGTCGACTAAAGTAGGATCACAACAAACACAAACATGCTCTCATAATATAATTTTTTTTCTTTCTTTTTTTTTTCTTTTTTTTTTCTTTTTTTTTCTTTTTTTTCTCTTTTTTTTCTTTTTTTTTTCTTTTTTTTTTCGAGAGCTAAATAAAACAATAATATAAACAATAACAATGATCCCATGAATTTATTACATATGCCGACTATCAAGTACACAAACCCAATTTTCAATATTTCCCCCAAAAGTAAGACCAACAATAAACCCCTCCTTACACACCTTCTTACTCCCTTAAGCACTCTACTAGCCTTTGATAATGTGGGTTCAAATTAATGTAAGGCCAATACAAGAAAAAGGTCTAGGCAAGTAATGTGGTATGTCACCGAAAAAATAGGATTAAGCTCAACGGGTTAACTAATTGATCATGTAAACATGGTGTGGTAATATGGGAAAATATGCGGTTATTCCTAAATGCCTTTATCATTTTAATCGTCAAATAATGTCATGCGTTTCAAGAAAGACCTCAAACAACTGCTAGCAATGCAAACAATCCGTGGACACTCAAGCAAACGAATAAATTGCAAACATGCAATATGCAATAAGGCTCAAAATCTCACTTGGTGGAAAAACATACTCAATCCCAAGCAACATCTCTCTAACGCACCTACTTGTATTCAAAGCATGCAAACTAAATCATCTTGCACATATTCATGTCCTTCTAATTACTTACAACATTCAAAAAGTCTACTAGCTTCAACTTACTAGTGTATGTGTGTGCACAAGAACAAAGCATATCACTTCTCAAACAAAAGCGTCAACAACACAAAATTCCTATCAAGCATGAGTGCAAATGCAAACTATTATGAACTCACATGATATTCGAACATAAAAAAAAACAGAATGTCCTATATGAAACAAACGTAGATAACACAGCATAAATGCATAAATGTATAATTACTACTACTAATATGCAAATCATGAAATCCTACATGAACAAATTATACAACAACAACTACTAATCCCTCAAACCACCCCCAAACTTAAAATATTCAATGTCCTCATTGAATGGAAGTAAATACAAGGGATATCAGAAAACATACCTCGACATCTGAGTCCTCATCCTCCTCGAATGAATCTGGTGAAGGATATTGCGCACGAGCTCCATAGACTAGCCACCTTGCCTGAATACTACAAAACCCACAATTGACAAGAACACAAATTCGTAATAAAAATAAGATTAGAGAAAAAGATTTACCCAATACGAATCAAAGAGGTGAACTTGCAATAAATTCCTCTTTAGAATTAAATTTTTAGAGATTTAAAAGAAAATAGAAGAGGAATTGGATTTGTATGTATAGGTGGGTATAAAAATAATAATAATAATAATATTAATAATAAGAATAATAATAATAACTAATAATAATAATAATAATAAAGATAATAATAATAAAGAAAATAATAATAATAAAATAATAATAATAATAACAATAATAACTATAATAACTATAATAATAATAATAATAATAATAATAATAATAATAATAATAATAATAATAATAATAATAATAATAATAATAATAAATATGAATTAAAATAGAAAAAGGTTTAGAATTTTTGGAGAAAAGATGGAAGGTTTTGGAATTAAAATAAGAAAAGAATAGGTTTAGAATGGGGGTATAAAAAGAATGGGGGTGAAGAATTTTTTTTTTTTTTATAACACAAACAGCACACGCACGGAGCAACAGGGGAGCAACAGTGAGATTGTTTCTGAATTCTCCTGGAAGAAACGCAAGTTGCGCGCGTGGAGGCAAACTGCGCTCAGAACAGATACGCCACTGCAACCTGCGCCTCAGGGGGGCAGCTTGCTCTTCATCCAGTAACGCAGGCGCAAGTTGCGCCACAGGGGCGCAAACTGCCCTGTAACGCAGGTTGCTCCTGCGTGACACCCAAAAAATTCGATTTTTTTGATTTTTTTTGTTTTTTTTTTTTGTTTTTTTTTTCACAACACTACTACTTTTTTTTTTCTATACTAATGCATGGGTTGCCTCCCACCAAGCGCTTCTTTAACGTCAATAGCTTGACGTTACCTCCTCAACTCATGGCGGTTTCAAAAGAATAACCGAACCATCTTCAACAGACAAACCATTCATACGAACTTTGACATCTTGATTGCTTGCTTTCCACAAATCTCCTTCATTAGACTTCATCTTAATTTTACTACCCCACGGCCAAATCTTCTTCTTTTTCTTCTTCACACCTCTAAAGTGCTTCTCCGACTCAACTGGCTGAACAAAAATTTCCTCATCCTTATCATCTGCTTTCCACCTTCGCAACACATTTTCATGCCCTTCTTCAAAAATCACTAGCTCATTATTCAAAAGGACATACCTCAAATGTGGTGGAAGTTTCCCAAGCTTTACTTTCGAAAGATCACGAACCGAAGAACTATCAATGGATTCAGTGATGGGATGCTTTAGCACATGTGTATCTGACTTCTCGCTCAATAACTGATCAAATTTCTTTTTCTGACCCGTATCAACTATATCCACACTGCAACATTCTTCATCCTCTGTTGGAAATTTCATTGCCTTGAACACATTAAAGGTGACACTCTGATCTTGCACCCTCATTGTAAGCTCTCCTTTTTGCACATCAATCAAAGTCTTTCCTGTAGCCAAGAACGGTCTTCCCAAGATTATGGGAATCTTCTTATCTTCCTCGAAATCCAAGATCACAAAATCAGCTGGGAATATGAGCTTATCAACCTTAACCAAAACGTCCTCCACTATACCTCTAGGATATGTGATAGATCGATCAGCCAACTGCAAAGAGATGTTAGTTGGCTTTGGCTCTGGTAGACCAAGTTGCTTGAAAACAGCCAATGGCATGAGATTAATACTAGCTCCCAAATCACATAAACACTTGTTGAAAGAAAGGTTGCCAATAGTGCATGGAATAGTGAAACTTCCTGGATCTTTAAGTTTAGGAGGCAACTTCTGCTGCAACACCGCACTGCACTCCTCCGTCAATGCCACTGTTTCAAAATCTTCCAACCTTCTCTTCTTTGACAAAATATCCTTCATGAACTTTGCATATCTTGGCATCTGCTCCAACGCTTCAACAAAAGGAATATTAATGGACAATTTCTTGAAAACATCCATAAATTTCTGAAACTGTTTCTCTTGACTTTTCTGCAAACGTCCAGGAAATGGAGGAGGTGGATAGATCTGATTATTCATTGAAGATTGTTCCGGAGTAAACTTTTCAACAGGTTTCTTGCTCTTCTCACCATCTTGCTGATCAGCCACTAAATCAGATTTCTCAATTTCGGGCACCGCAGATTTTTCAACTTGCTGATTCTGAACATCTTCATCTTCTTCAGTTGCTGATTTAGGATCACTCATGACTTTTCCAGATCTCAAAGTAACTGCATTGACCTGTTCTTTGCTTTCCCTTCTGCCTGGATTAGTCTCCGTATCACTAGGAAGAGTTCCTTGTTGCATATTTACCAAGGCACTTGTAATCTGCCCCAACTGAGTTTCAAAAACTTTCTGGCCAGCTTGCAGGTTCTTTATCATCACTCTCATATCATCTATCTCATTAGAAGATTGCCCCGCATGAGCCTGGGGTTGCTGCTGAAATCCCGGAGGCTGAAATTGTTGCCTTGGAGCATAAGGCTGTTGATAGCCTTGATTGAATGGCTTCACTTGCTGATACGACTATTGAGTATTTTGATTGTTGCTCCAGCTGAAGTTAGGATGGTTCCGATTATTAGGATGATAGGTGGCTGGAACTGGTGCAGCAGGTCTCTGAAAATTACTCACGAACTGTGCTGATTCAGAAGAAATAGCACACTGATTCGTCTCATGTGCGCCCGCACATAGCTCACAAACACTAGCCACCTGCTGAACTCCATAATTAGCAAGAGAATCCACCTTCATAGCAAGAGCTTTCAACTGAGCCGTAATCATTGCAGCTGTATCTACTTCAAAAATTCCTGCTGCCTTGCCTTGAGATAGCCTTTGGGTTGGATTCTGATATTCATTAGCAGCCATCATCTCTATAAGATCATAAGCTTCATCATAACTTTTCGCCCAAAGAGCTCCTCCTGATGCTGCATCTAGCAAAGGCCTAGACTGTGCTCCCAATCCATTATAAAAACCATTAATAACCATCCAATCAGGCATGCCATGATGAGGACACTTCCGTAGCATCTCCTTGTAGCGTTCCCAAGCCTCACACAAGGTCTCGCCAGATTGCTGTTGGAATTGAGTCAACTGGTTCCTTAATGCTGCAGTTTTCGCCATAGGGAAAAATTTAGTAAGGAACTTCTGAGCAAGATCTTCCCATGTAGTAATGGAACCAGGTGGTAAAGAATGTAGCCAGCTCTTAGCCTTATCCCTCAGAGAGAATGGGAAAAGCCTCAACCTGATAGCATCATCCGTCACACCATTACATTTGAAAGTGTCGCAGATTTCGATAAAGTCCCGAACATGCATGTTGGCATCCTCCGTAGAAGCTCCCCCAAACTGGACTGAATTCTGCACCATCTGAATTGTGCCCGACTTGATCTCAAAGTTGTTCGCTGCAATAGCTGGTCTAACAATGCTAGACTGGATATCATTGAGTTTTGGCTGAGAATACTCCCTCAAAGCCTTAACTGCTGCTGCTGCATCTGCCATTGCTACTGTAGTTTCAGATTCCTCTTCCTTATTCTCTACAAGATCGTCTTCTGCCAGTTTTTGTAAACGAGCTTGCAAACGTGTTTGCATACAAACCTAAGTACCTGAAACACCACGAAACAAACAAACTAAATAAAAATCCAAGTCAGTGAACGCTAACGACCACTGATGACAAGCACATAAACTAAAATAAAAACACCAATGATCCCCGGCAGCGGCGCCAAAAACTTGTTATGCAATTTCACGCAAGCGCACGTTGTCACAAGTAATATATGATTAAATCAAGTTCGTTCCCACAGAGATCTAGAATGGTGTTCAATTCAATTAATGTACCTATGCACCAATGTATGGTTTTTATCCACTGCTAAGACAAATAACAAATTGGATTACTAAATTAAACTAAGATGCAAATTATAAAACTAAGAATTAAATTAACTAATAAGAATAAAAATCGAGTTACTTATGAGAATAAAAACATGGAACCCTAGTTTCATCATCTACTTCACTTAGAGTTGTAGCCTTTAATTAAAACATGCGATGGTTATGATATCTGATCGGATAACACGAAAAGAGTAAAAGTTACCTCTCGGTATACTAGTACCAATCTACACATACATCCACAAAAGAGATAGAAGATGAATAGGCACCTATTATGTTTAGACCCTATATCTCTATAGAATTTGAAAACATAGAGGTTGAAGCACAAGTTATCCACTTAGATCACATAGGGCAGTATAAGTATTTTCATCTCACACCACAATCATATTGATAACAATTATGAACCTATGCTAGCATGGCAAGTTCTAAATCTCAAGATCCACTCTCGCTTCACAAGAGATTAACAATTCAGTTTAGATGTTAGCTACGCATCCAAAAGCATTAAGATTAACCATACGAGGATATCAAGAATTCACCACACATAAATCTTTAAGGCATGCAAACTACTAAGCTACATAGATAAATCCACTAGGATCCCATGACAACGATTAGTTCATAACTAAACCTTTCGTCACCATGGGATTTGCTGAAAACATGGTAAATAACAAGATATGAATAAAAGACGTAATTATATTAATAAACAAGAGTTTGAGAAAACAAATCTATAATCCAAAGTAACACAAAGGATGAAGTAGATCTAGATCCGTTGCTTGTCACGAGCGTTGAACCCTTCTCTCCTTTTCTCCCTTGCAGATCTAAGCTGGTTACAATAATAAAACTATGATAATGTGTATATCTATATTACAATGGTAGGATGTGTTTAAATAGGCTCTAAAAGTCTTGCCCAGCAAGAAAATACCCAAAATAGAGTTAAAACAGAATTTCTGCAAAAGACGTTTCCTAAACTGATTCTGTTTTCTTAAGGAAATTCGTGGCTGACTTTTCTTATATTTTCCAGAGCCGTTCCAGACGTAATTGGGCCTCTGGACCACCTTAGAATGATAGAGAATCTCGTTATCTTCGCGTGGACTGCTTACGGGCTGAAAACAGACTTATAGAACTCAAGATATGGCCCAAACAGTGTAGACTGCGCAACCCTTCTTAAAAATCCGAATTTTAATCAATTAATTCCCAAAAAATTATAGAAGCATCCACCTTAGTCAACCTTCTCGTAAATCTGCACAACTAAGCAAAACACATCAAAACTACCAGAAACTTGAGTCCAAGACAATCAATTTAAGCCGATTTAGAATGCTCCAAGTGGATATAAATCCACTTATCAGGTATGACCCAGGGTCAAGGCTATTCAATAGCTAAGAATGTTGTCAGCAATAAAGCATCTTTTATAAGATGAAGAGCCTACTGTTCGAGGATTAAGGAAAAAGAACTTATCTGTAGCTGACATGAAATCTCAGTCAAAGGTGAAGTCAACATGTCTAATCTAAAGCTTCATCAGACAAGAGTTCAGCTATGATATACAGAGCTCTCACACCTGAATGTCTAATCAAGAGATTCTTTCCCGAAAATCGAATCAGTAAAGGAGACTACCTCATCTGAAATTAAAGTAAAATGAATCACGAGGCATATCATAATGGGAAGTCAAAGAAGCATCACACAGAAGTTCTACATCAAACTAAAATATATTTTAGTGGTGATGACTGATGACTTCTCTCAACAAACAAGTTGTTGTTCAGACAATCTGAAGACAAGACACCACTGATGGTGATTGTTATTAATCAACGGAAGGTGATTGAAAGCCTTAGTATGTTAAACAACTTCTAACTCTCACCTGTCAATGGGTATGGTGATTCAGATCCAAGCAATGTTAAACATGGAGAATCTTCATGTAAACCCAGCAACAGCTTAGGGGGAGCAGCAGAAGGATCAACTAGCCAAATCAACACCACATTGAAAATCAAAGGATATTATGAGAACATGTCTACCGAGACAAAGAGTGTTGACTCAATTAATTCTTTGTCCTAGTTTTTAGTGTTCTTAATGGTGGAAGTAAAAGACTAGCAGAGCTTCAAGTACCAATGATTATTTTGTTAGTTTTCTTTCAGAAGAAACTAATAAAGCTACAAAGGCTCTGAATGATCCAGATTGAGTGATTGCAATTCAAGATGATCTCAATCAGTATAAAAGGCAGATTGAAGGGAAGATGGTATCTAGACCAAACAACAAGGTTGTATTTGGTACAAGGATAACCAGAAGTCTAACTGGATGTCAAGGCATTATTATGAGGGACAAAGCCAAACTGGATGCAAGGTTACAAGCTGATAAAATAGTATACCTGGCAAGACTTGAGGATATCAGGCACCTGCTGCACATTCATGATTATAATGGACATCTGGACCTACTGAATCTGGATGCTAGAGGAATGTGAACAAGTGCACTCCTGGTTGTTGAGACAATTGAAAATCTCTACAGAGACAGATCAAATGAGTTGTACGAAAGCTGGAGAACACAAGGAAATAATTTCATCTCCAACAACTTTGTAGAATACTCAAGGCTAAGCATCTTATATAAGGTATCAATTCTTTTGAGAGAGCATGTCTTTAGTTAAGAATAACTTTCAGACACGTTTGCTAAATCACTTGATGAAATTAATTTTTCAAGATTGGTTTGTAAATTTGGGATTCTGTTAATGCTATATGATTTGTAAATCCCATCTGTTAAGTAATTCCTAAATGATTTTACAAGTATTCAATTGTAAATATTGAAAGGACTTGTGAACTTATTTTCATCCAGACCTCAAGCTGAAAATTATCTGTTGAATGATTGCCATGTGTATAATTGTAATATATTTCAGTGGTGATTATTTAAGGATAATTTAAATACTTAAATGCTAAAATCTAACTCATAGAGATTTAGTATTTATTTATTTAATTATTTATTTTGATTAAATATGAGTTATAGAACCTAAAGCAATTCAAATTAGTATTTGCTCTATACCTCATTTATCAAAATAAATTTGAATCATAACTAATTTGGAGCTATTTGTCGTGGTCTTCAATTAGTTGTGAGATGTTAATTCTAGTGAACTTATTAATGCATCATTTTCAGAAATTCACTATAATTAATATCATGGTTATAACAATTGGTTGTATTGAAGTTTTGACTTATATCAGTTAATGATATTTAGTTAGAATTCTATTTACAAACTAATTGTGAGATGTATTGGTTTGAGTGAAATTACTTAGAACTCCTCTAAGTAATCATTGCCTTATCTTTTGAAATTCACTCATTCTACTATACAAGGTGTGAAAATTATCTAAGTAGATCTATGGATATTCTAATATCTATAGTTACCATAGTTCAGTTACTTCGAATAATTTTTATGCTTATTTGCAAGCTTCTAATCACTTTGATAATAAATGTTATATATACTATGGATCAAGGTGTATTGGACTTAGAATATTATTTCTAAGATTGCAGACAAGACAACTATGGTAATTATATCTTATCTATAGAACCAAGGTTGTTTACCATCAAACAGTTGTTAGGAGTTAACAATTGTTGTTATCGAGGAGTTGCCTTGTAGTCATAAGTTTAAAATATTAATGTTGATAATTATCCAAGTGATAGTGGTGGAAACAATTTTAATATTGGAGATACCCTGTCACTGGAAAAGAATCATCAAGTCAAGCTGGCAATAACTCGAGGGAAGGCAACAATGGATCAACTAGTCAAACACAACATCACAATGAAGAACAAGGCGATTCATCAAGATTTAACCTTCTCGGACAATCTATTTGGAGTAGAGCTGATCATTGGTGATCCAGATGTTGGAGTAAGAACTAGAAGGGCTTCTCAGAATCAAAGTATAGAATCTAAGGAATCTGAGATAGCACTTGCTGATCCTGAACAACAAGAAGCATGGAAGCTGGTGCCGAGATCTAAGCACCAAGTAAATGGTATGACATTCTTTCTAAATTCTTACTTGTAATTTTTTTTAAAAGAATTGTCATAGTCATTTGATTGTTATACTCCATGGTTCTGGATTTTAGAATGATAAATTTTCTCTAAAAATATTTTTCTCTAATTCTCAAGTTAAAATTTTTAGGAAACTATTTTTGTTGAAAATTTCATTATTTTAAAAGTCACTTTTCAATATTTGTATTATCTTAATAAGTCATATTTTCTCTTTAAATAATTTTCTAATAGAAAGTTATTTATTAGAAAATATAATGATTTATTAATTTACTATAAATATTTCTTGTAAATATATATAATATTCTATTAAATGGTTTGTAGTGTTTGTCCTTTTGTTATTACTGATTGATTTCGTAAAAAGGATAACCTATGATATTTTTACACTAGTACAAAACTGATCTTTTACGTCGCCTCTTATACGTCGGTTCTGGCCAAATGCGACGTATAAAGTACTTATATACGTCGGTTCCGCCTAAAGGCGACGTATAAAGTACTTATATACACCCTGGCGGGATATCCCACTCTTAAACATGGCTGGCCAGGATGTGACAGATGCATTCATTGCTTTCCATCCTGGTTCTGCTTGGCAACATCTTGACAAATTCTTTACCGGGTATCACCTTATAGATTACAAAGTTTCGGATGTGTCGAGGGATTATAGAAAACTTGCTGCTGATTTTGCAAAAGCTGGCATGTTTGAAAAGAAAGGCCATATTGTAATCTACTCGATTTGTTTCATTGCTCTGTTGCTTTCAGCATGTATATATGGTGTATAACAGTAATTATGTTATTTAATCTATATTTGTGTTCAAATTGAATTGGAAAATTTTAATTATTGTAGTTTTTTCATTGTACAAAATTTTGTTAAAGTTGGTTAATTTGATTGTTTACCAGGTTTTTGGGTATGGGCATAGATAAACAAAAAAAAATTAAATTTTTTTGGACAATATACGTCGGTTCCCAAGTGGGCGATGTATAAAGCATAATTTATATACGTCGCCTTTTTGGACATTATACGTCGCCCTTCTTTGACATTATACGTCGCCCTTCTTTAACCTTATACGTCGCCTTTTTAACCGACGTATATTAAACTTTATACGTCGCCTTTTTAACCGACGTAAAAGACTCGTGACTTTATACGTCGCCCTTCTATACGTCGCCATTTAACCGACGTATAAGACCTATTTAACCGACGTAAAAAGTCAGGTTTGTACTAGTGTTAGTATATTCTATTTAGCTATTTTAAGTAGTTATATTGTTGTAAATAGTTTTATAAATTATTTTCTTTTATTTCTAATATTCTGTAAATATTATTAATACAGTTATTTTTGAATAGTAAAAAAAAATCGTATTTTTCTTTTGTTTTTAGTTTTTATTTTATATAATTATTATGTATATTATTTCTTATTTTTGTATATTATTTTTCATGTGTATATAAATAGTTTGTATAGTTTTTTCAGTTTAGTCACTTTACTTTCAAAACTTACAAATAGGTCCATGTAATTGGTTCTTTTGTACTTCTTCTGTTTAACACACACATATCATGCTGTTTTAACTTCTAATCTTTGTTGTGTTGTTGTTATTAACAGAATTTCTTATATAGGACCATTGTTGGTATCAAAATGGTCTATGTCAATTCAATTGTTTAGGAACTAACGTTTGATTTTCAGGTTCTAACAATTGGAAGACAAGACCTAACAAGTGTTAACAAGTGGTAATCGTTGGTATCTAACATACAGGATCTAAAACATGTTAAAATAGTTTTGCTTGTATTGGTTTAAACATTAACATACATTAATTCGATTAATATTTATTATTAATTGGATTTTTGACTTTGTTTTTGTTTAAGTAAAACTAGCCCAGGATCTTTATATTTCCTAACTCAAAATCTCTTTCTACAGTTGTGATTGTTTCTATTGTAAACCTTTTGAAATCACAACTGTACATCATTTTTCTTAAGATAAATGCAATATTTTCTCAGAAAACTTTTCAATGTTAAAAATGCATTATATATATATTGCTCATATTCTGTGATGCAGGTTCATCTACATGGAATATTTTTTTCTCACATGATTAGTCATGAGGTTCTATACCCAATAACTTTTATCCCAGACTACAGTCAAACTCAAACACATTCTATCTTACACCCTAAAAGGAAGTTACCTATCACACTAAAGGTCACCAGGGAGTAACTGCACTTGATGCAGCAAATAAGGATGTGTGGGATATTCAGTTGGAGAGTCACTACCTTATACACTATCCAAAATATTTCATATGCACAAAGTGAGATTGCACACACTAAGGATGAATTGACGGAAACCTAAAATCCAACCATTTTACGGTTAGGATTATAAGTTGAAGATTCTTTAATGAACCAAGTGTCTTCACAGACATTAGAAGGGAATCTTGATCTCAATGCTAAATTTATAGATCATTGTTTACCTTCTCAGAATTCAAATCTGAAAACCCTATAAAGGGAAAATTAGCAACTTGTAGATTATGACTCAGATTCGTCTGACGAGTCCAACAAGGATTTGGGATTTGCGAACTCCCATTGCACCACCACTGACCTCTCTTGAAGGGGCTAGGGTGATTTTTCCTTTCAGGTACATAAAAGGATTTTGGAGCTATGAGTGATATGAGTGATACACCAGTGAGCAAGAGTGTAAACACAGAGAGAAGTGAAACACTCAACACAAATGAGTGGAGAGAAGAGTGAAACACTTGTGAGGTACACTAAATACTATCACACATTCACATTGAGGAAGAAAATGAAACTTCCTTTCTAACAAAGAACTCTATAATTGGTACAACTACTTTGTCAACTAGTTGATTGGAGGATTCCTCAACTAAGGGGGAGAAGTAGAGGGATACAAGAAAAAGGAGAGTAGGTTAGAAAGGGGGAGCATTTACAGACTGTGCTTAGGAGGAGAAGCAAGTCAAGTTACTAAGGGGGAGATTTAGATGGAAAAGTAAGGGGACTTTCAGTTGAGATGGAAGGGGAGATATAAGGAGAAGCTTACATCACAATACTATTCTATTAGTCTTTCAATGTACTATGTATGGAGGCTAAGTGGAGGAGTAGTAGATTTCCAAGAAGTTTTAGAAATGGTAGTGATTCACCATTGTCTATATAGTAGGAACAGTTGTTTTTCTTAAGTGAGAAAAGCTGTGTCAGATAAGGGAAGTGATTGTAAATCAAGAACTGCTGATAATCACCAATGTAAGATGTGAAGGATTATCAGGCAGAGATTTGAAGAATCAGAAATGAAGATGAGTTATCTATTGAAGATCAGTTCAGTGCTAGAGGAACAATCATCTATCATTTCATCAACTGAGGATTCTGGAATTGTTAAATCTAAACCAGAGAAATTTTTTCAATGTACTATTTGCTAAGCTCTTAAATGCTTAATCTTTTTCTTGTTTAAGTGAGTTAGTTGAGTTATCCTCTAGGTATTTGATTGTTATTGTCTAACAAACAAATAGGGGGAGATTGAAAGGCATATGATGTAGCCTATTTGTATTTCGAGGATACAACTCAACTTAAACAAGATTGTAATAGTAAATAGTATATAGACTGTCACAAGGAATCTCAGATCGTAATATTTGTTAGAAGAAAAAGATCAAGGTCAATCTACAGACTTGAGGAATTACTACATTGAAATAAGCTCAGTCATCTGATCAAGCCTCAGTGAAGTATTCATTAAGAAGTGGATTCGTTTAAAGTGACAAAGATTTCAACAGTGACAGAGACAGTACAGAAGAATTGAAGAGAGATGAGAAAAGGAAAAGAACCAGATTTTAAAGTCAATATATGAAGAACAGACATTGTGGTTAGTCACTCATGAACCAAACAGTACATCGAGTGTCAACATTAAACAATGGTTGTTCGTCATTAACTTCAGTGGTTCAAGCTATCAGGACTGGTATGTGGGAAAATCATTGTGCAAGCAACAGAAGTGCTAAATTAATTAACCACAAGGATTTTTCTATCAAGTGGATTGGCTGTGAGGAAAAAGAATTATCACAAAGAAATTCTAAATGATATATTCTTAAAGCTGGAACTCCGGTTGGAATTGATATATTTTTTGTTAAGCAAAAGGAGTCCAGTTCCAGACGCTCAGGTAACCGCAACTTAGAGCTTAAGGATTTATTTATATTAATAAATATTTTATTTATTTATAAAATTATATTTATGAATATCTAATAATATTAGATGTTTATTTTTATAATTTCTGGATTAAAATAATTATTTATTAATTAAAGATTATAAGCAGTGTGGATTAAAAAGTATTTCTACGAACCCGTCCCTAATAGGACAAAATAGGCCCCGGTTGTTTGAAATTGGAATAGCAGGTTACAGGTTAGTGTTGTTGAATTAAACGATTAAATCAAATGAATGTGCTAAACAAAGAAATGGAACCAAGACAAGAATTAGTCAGGCGCACATGGAGCTGTCGACTGGTTATTCACTCTCCTGAAAACGCGTGAACAACACGTGCCCGGTCTTCAAGCTTTAACAGCCAGCGCGTGTCCTGCACTTCCTGTGGCGCGATTGGTCTTCGTTTCTGCAGAGATAAATCAGTTGTTCTGATTCATATTATTCCCGAACATCTATACTATCACAAGTGTATACTATCACCGATCTAGTTATACTATTTCTGAGTTATAGTTATACTATTACCGAGGTAATTATACTATTACCAATGTTTTAAGTGAACTATTTCTTAAGTAAATGTATACTATTTCTGAGTAAATCCATACTATTATAAGGGAATGAGTTATACTATCTCTGCAACAGTTATACTATCGCCGAGCTATTTTATTCAGCTGAACAGGAGACATATTTTTGGTTTAGTATTTAAAACAAGACAAGGCAGAAGACACAACACGGTACTACAACATTACATCCAGAAACAAAACCCAGCCTCCATTCTCTCTCTCAAGCTCAAGAACACCAAGAACAAAAATTCCCAGAAAATCAAGTTCAATACCTTTGTAATATTTTATCCGGTGGAACTTGTTTATTTGTGATTCTTGTACTACTAGCGAATTAAGTTTCCTAGTTCTTATCTTGATTTTTATTAACTAAATTAGAAAAGTTCATGTCGAATTTTCTAATTAGTTTTTATCAACTTGATAATTAATCTATACTGAAATTGTAACACCCTTCAAGTTAATATATTGTTATATTCAACTTGAAATTTGTTTCAATTAATTCCGCATAAATTTGTTCAAGTCAAATTTAATTCAAAGAACAAATTTCGAATAAATTGTATAGATTGTATTCAACCCCCCCTTCTACAATCTTATCGGACCTAACAATACATCTTATTCATTAGGATACTATCTTATAGTTAATGAAGTTTAGTAGTAGAAATGATAATGCAGTTATATGAAAGTAGGAAACTAACATCCGAAACAATAGCTAAATGGCTAATTTTTAGAACACTAATAACACTACCACTAGAGATTTTATTCAACTAATTATTGATTTAATTAGACCCACATTTGTGACATTCCCTTCCTCTTTTAGAAACATTTGTCCTCAAGTGTAGAACTAATTGTTCCTCTCTTCATTCGTGATTAAATTAACATTTACTTCGTCCAAATATGCTTCAATAAGGAAAGGTTTTTTGCAACGATGACCAGGATTGAACTTCTCATTGTAGTTGTAACATAATCCTTGTCTTCTTTGCTCTTGTAATTCAACAACTGACATCTTGGGCATTGGTATAGAGGTTGCACTTTTGTTACGAGTGACCATTTCACTAGAATTATAATCATGTTCCTGTGTTGGTGAATTAACTCGCCTTATGGACATATTACGAGCTTCATACAAACGTTCCAGGACAATTGCTGATGTTGACGTTACAGGTTTGTTAGCTTGCACATCAGCACGAATGGAGTCACGTAACCCACTAGTAAAACAACTAACTTGACGGCCTTGTGGTAATGATCCTGCCTTTGCAAGTTGCGTCTGAAATTGAGCCTAGTAGTCTTGCAAAATACCCGTTTATTGTAATTTAGTGAGCTCACCAAAAAATTCAAAGAATATATCAGGCCCGTAACGAGCATTAAGGCCATCGTTGATCTCATCCCAAGAAATAACTGGTTTTTCCTGCCAACAATTGATACCACAATTGTGCCTCACCTTCGAGATGAAAGGATTCCAACGAAACATGTTCTTGACTTGCAATGCACTAATTATGTTATAGGGGTCTACTAATTTTAATATAGTAAAACTTAGAAGATTCACTTAGAAGATTTTGTTGATTTGAATGAAGATAATGTATCTGAAGATCCACATCGCTACTTGGAGTTGTCATATGAAGATTGTCCCTCTCAGGACGCGCCCTCAAATGGGAATGTTCATAAATTATCATGTTGAAGGCCTTCAGAGATTTGCCTGGTGAATGAGGAAGTCCCTCCTGAGGTATACCAGTAGGGGGATGTTCATCGTAGACTACCTCAGGGATATTCCTAGGTGTTAAAGACCCTCTCCAATAGTCAGTGGGCACGCCCTCAATAGGGAAGTAGGGTGAATTCTTGGTGTGAGTGCTTTGGAGCTCTATTCCTGGTATCAACGGGCGCGCCATCACTGGTGAACTTCGGGCTAATCCCCTTTGCACCTCAAAACTTGGGATCACTTTTCCTGTTATCTGGTGGGTGGTTCTCATTCGGGGGACATGTAAGCGCTCCACATTTGGGTAAGTCACGGCTATACCTACGAATATAAAATCGGGAAATAGTTGGTAGTAGAAAGGACTAGTTCTCGATGGGTGAAGTTTTCGTATTGGTGAAGTCCTGAAATTATAGACGAGCCTTAGACCTTTGTGGCTAGGCCTGATCGTGGAACATTCCTGAAGCGAGGTCGATTGTTTCTTACTCTTCAAGAACTACGTGGGTTTGGTCCCCTATAGGGGGTATGTAGGCACATTAAAGGGGATATGGAATCTAAAAGCTTTATGAGCCACCGTAAAAAATCCCTCTCAATCTCAATCACCAATTCATCACAACCACCACATTCCTATGGCTTTTACAACGAATAACCATCGTCATAAATCTTGATTCCAACGACGAATCTCAAATTTTTTTGTACCAAATTACTCCATCAACATAATATATATATATATATATATATATATACACTAATAGTAAATGAATGAAAAGGTGAAATGGCACGTTATAATTTTCTATAGACAATTTTTCTATCTTATTATGGTGCCACCTCCTAGAAAAGTGCCACTCATAATAGTTGTTTGTGTCTTGAATCGATCCAATGCTACAACAATATTTTTAAACATTGTTTTAACATTGAGCAGTTGATGCTACAATACCTTGCATCAAATGCGAACTTTCCTACTCTATGCTCTCTTTTTTATCATAACCTATTCCCATCTTTGAATTCCGCATCAAATAACTTTCTATGCATCCAATTATAAAACTATCATTCAACAGAAAATGTTTGTAACATATTTTATCGAAAAAGTAAAATGGTTAAGTCAAGTTAGTTTTAGTAATTAAAATAAGATAGTGGTAAATTTAAAAAAAATCAAAGTTTCTTTTGAAAATATCAAATTACATACAATTAAAAATATGTATATACATATTTAATCTTGTGAAAATATTCGTATAACTACAAGAAACAGGGCTCCTTCCGACCGTCAAATCGGTCGTAATTCTTACAATCGGTCTTCATTAGACAGTTATGACCGATACGTATCGATCGTATAAAACCTGGTCGTTGTTAACTCTTCCGGTCGCAATTCACGTTGACTGGCTGAAGACTTAGTGCCACGTGTATGATACACGTGGAAGGGACCCATCTGACGTGGTGGGGTCCACTTGCTGACATGTGATGCAACATCATGTGGACCCTACAGACACATTTCATGACACGTCAGAATTGTAAAAAGTATAATAAACAATAGCGACAAAAAAATAATGACCAACAATTAAGAAATACCGATGGAAGGCTAACGACCGATTAGTTCCTGATCAGCTTCGAAACAAATCTAGATCAGTTCCTCATCAGCTTCATAACAAATCCTGACGATCAATAAATCAATATTTCTAATAAAAAGAACAACTTATTTAGTATGAAATCGGTCGTTATTGTTTTCCGACCGATTTGGTCGTTAACGTTCTAGAGAGGTATTGGAGTGGATTAAATACTGACGAAATAATAACGATCGATAGGTTATGAAGATAGTAGGAATCTTAGGAGGACAGTCGGTATTGCCCTGAACCCGGTCGCTTTTTACTTCCCAGTAATGGTCTTTTTTTGTTGTAATTTTGTACAAGCGATCAGAATTATTTTCAGAGTTTTTTTTGCTGTTGTAATTGTTACTTTTCGCACAACAATTTGTATGATACCATAAACCAACACAAATTCGCAATCATACGATACCAGAAGCCAACACAACCCACAAATCATATAAAAACACACAAAATATAAACACACAAAATATATTCCTAGAAATTGAAATCTTAATTACATGCATTAAACTTAATAATTTACAAATCCATAATCGATTAAAAACCACCACCGAGTTTATACACATATATATATATAGGATATTACTCCATAAAAAACACTCTTATATAAAGAACAGTAAAGAACACTATGTAAGTATGTAATCATTTATTCCAATTGATCCAATGGCTCCGCCAGGGGCACCCAATACAAAAAATTCTCATTTTTTTTATCTTCTTTTCATTCAGCAAAAAAATAAATCACTGTTCACTGACGACGTCATCGTGAACAGTGATTTTTTTTTACTGAATGGATAGAGGGTAAAAAAATAAGAAATTTTTATATTGGGTGCCATGATGGAACTCTTAGATTAGATTAAATATGAGTGTTATAATGGTTTCTTTATTGTTCTTTATATAAGATGTTCTTCATGAAGTGCAACTCATATATATATATATATATATATATATATATATATATATGTATATATATATATATATATCAACTGTTAAACAAAAACATCAACCAACTACAAGTTTGTTAACATACCATGGTCTAATTAAGCGCCACCTTCCTCGTCGCCACCATCCTCGTCAGTTCCATCCCCGTCATCTTTGCTGCTGCTGTTGGTGGTGCTTTCGCCGCCTTGTTGAGCCCTCTGTATCGCCTAAAACACATATGAGGTTAATAAGGCATAAACAAGTCAGTACCGATCCAAAATTTACTGAAATTAAAAAAAATTAGATTTTACCGCTTGGTGTTCCGCCTCATACTTTTTGTAGATTGAGGGTAATATGGTCCCGACATACCGGGTCACCTCTCCAAGAACGACACTCGAGAAGGCTTCAGCGCCACTTTTCAGATTTTTTTGCATCTCAAATGCAGCGAAGGCAATGGAATTTACTTGGTCGTATATGGGCGGTGTATGGTATGCGGTTGGATATACGTGTACATCTTCCGTTATCGACCATACCACATTGTAGAATATATCATCCGATAGTTGAGAACCACCCGCGCCTTGGCTAGAAGATCTGGCACCGTCACCACGATGAGCTCTATAATTGGCAGCAAAATTGGGGAGGAGTGAAAAAGCCGGAATTCTTGGAAAATTGGGGAGTTCATTTTTTGGAGGTCTTGTCATCCCCGGTGCCACAGCCTCGAGCCACCATTATATAGGATGTTCAGCAGCATCCACACCACCAGGCATGTTATCCATAGCATCCCAGTTCCTCTCAACAATATCGACATATCGAGCCTGCACAAAAAATACGGATATCAAGAAATGTAAAATGAATGGCATATCGAGCCCGCACAAAAAACACGGAAATCAAGAAACGTAAAATGAATGAATAATTACACACACACACACACACACTGGATGGTTTATGTCCCCTTTTCTACACGTAAACTTATAAAACAAATGACTAAACAACAAGACGCATTAAAATGCCCACACACACACATATATATATCACTTACATCTTCATGCTCGGTAAAAAACTTTGCACCAGCACTGTGCAATATCTCCAACTTCTTTCGATTTCTTGTTGCAAAAATTGAGCGATGTTTATGCGCTTCACCTTCCCAAAACTTCGTCGCATCCTTCCACCATTCATCCTCCCAATCACCGGGATTGACTTTGAGGAGGGTCTTGTTATACTTCTTGGCATCTTTGTATGCCTTCTTTTTGACCTCATTCATTGATTTCTTTAATTGATTCTTCATGTGCTTTATCATATCATTGTAAGCCATCACCTTGTCTCGACTCTTGTACGACTTGAAATAACCCTACAAAAAAATATTACAACATTACAATTATGATTATGAAAACATAAACGCATCATACGTAATGAAAAATGAAATAACACACATCACACACACATAGATATATATATATATATATATATATATATATATATATATATATATATATATATATATATATATATATATATATATATATATAGGGGTGAACAAAACCGAACCGAAACCGAAAAACCGAACCGAAATGTTGAATTTCGGTTCGGTTCTGTTTCATTTTTTTTAAAGTTCGGTTTTTCGGTTTTTTCGGTTCAAACCGAAATAAAATTCGGTTCGGTTCGGTTTTTTTTGAAAAAATTCGGTTCAAACCGAAATAACCAAATTATATATATATATATATTATTTATATTATATATTTTTTGTTTATATTATATATATGTTTATATTATATATATATGCATGATTTAATTAATTCAAAAAAGTTTAAATATTTAAATTTATAGTTTGTGTTTTATTTTATTTTAAGTGTTACCTATTTTAATATATTTGCTACTAAAATTAATTTTTAAATTAAAAATTAATAATATTATATATAATTTTTTTAAATCGGTTCGGTTCGGTTTTTGGTGAAATCTTTCGGTTCAGTTTGAAATATTTCAGTTCGGTTTCTGGTGACAAATCGGTTCGTTTCGGTTCGATAAAAAATGGATTTCGATTATTCTATTTTTCTAATTCGGTTCGGTTAAAAACCGAACCGACCGAATGATCAGCCCTATATATATATATATATATATATATATAACTTGCCTTAAACTCCTTAATCACTTCCCTAACAAAGTCTGGATCCTTGTTTATAATATCAGTATATGTGAACGCACGACGTGGCCAATGTACTCGCAAGATTTGTTTAAAAGTCCTCTTGGCATTTGAGTCCTTTATACTACAAAATAGACAAACAAATTTGACACGTTACAAATTAGACAAAGGTATTGGAGAAGGTTCATTACTGTCAGGATCATTACTGCTGTCAGGGTTTTTCCCTGTCAAGAGAAGGTGGATACTTTCAAGAGAAGGTTGTCAGGAGAAGGACGTGCTTTGAGTTGCTTTTTCGTAAGTATGAAACGTGCCTTTGGTTTCTATCCTCTATCGATGATCCATAATTCGGGGTGCACATTCTACAATTTGCAATCTTTTCTTGACTTAAGGTGATTCTTTGACTTTTTAGAATCATTTATAATTGTAGAATGTTTGGTAAATATTTTGCAAATACATTGTCGAACACATTTTTTTCAACGTGCATGACATCAATACAATGGCGTATAGAAAGCGATGACCAATATGGTAACTCATAAAACATTGATTTATATGTGCAATTGTGAATAACTCTAAAACATGAGCCTTCCTTTTCTTATTTTTTTCCGGGTGGTGGGAAATCCAAAATTTCAATAACTTTCTTGAAAGACGCACCACTCGATCTACCTTTAAACACTCTGGTCTCAACATTTACAAACCTAGCACTTGGCAGACGTAGGGGATCATCTTTACGTAAAAAACAACGATTTGTACCAAAAAAACCGATTTTTCCCACAATTTTTTAATTGAGTACCTTGAATATCTCCAACACAAACAGGACATGAGAGCTTTCCATGTGTTGACCACCTACTAATCATCCCTAACCCTGGAAAATCCGTTATTGTCCACATAACCGCCGCCTTCATCATGAAATTTTGCTTCTTGGATTTTTCAAATGTCTCCACACCTACTCCCCATAAAAGTTTTAATTCATCTATTAAAGAGCGAAGATAGACATTAAGAACTTGTCCCAGACTCTTTTCACCGGGAACTAGAAGAGTAAGAAATGTGAATGGTTTTTCATCTCCATAGAAGGTGGAAGATTGTAAACAACCACTACCAACGATCAAACTGTGAACACTTTTTTCCCTGAATTGTCAAAAGGATTGAAACATCGGCTCCAATGCCAAGGCGTACGTATATTTCGACTTTCTCTTGTAAATAAGGGATAACACCGATCAAATTGTTTCCATTCATCTCCATCCATAGGATGCCTAAGTTCTCCCAATTTTGTCTATCTATTCTTGTACCATGTCATATATTTCGCCATATGTTCGGACATATATAATCTTTGTAAACAAGGGATAAGTGGAAAATACCTTAAGATCATGTTTGGTATGACTTTCCATTTTGCTTCTTTTGACTTTTGTAATGATCCTCACCACAAATATCATAAACAAGTTTTGATGCATCATTCCCGTAGTACAACATACAATCACTTTGACATACATCAATTTTTTCATACCCCAAAATTAATTTTGACATCATTATCTTTATACTATAGTAAGTAAGAAGCAATGTATTATCTTTTACAAGAACATCGACAAGCAAAGACTTAAACATTTTCTCGGAGCATTTTGACATATTTTTGAAATGTAACAATTTACCACTAAGTGTCATCTTTGTGTATTTTTCGTTATTGGGATAAATAGGAGCTCCCACATCAATAACATCCTTGTAAAATTGATAAGCTTTTGAGTTTGGCGGTTCTTCAACGTTAAACTACCTCTGGTTTCTCCATCATCATTATTTGATCCACTAAAATCTCATAACATTGTCTCTATATCAAAAGGTTTTTCCGTTGTTTGACGACACTTCCGCCTTTTACTTTCTATATCTTTTTCACCATGTAACGTCCACACTTTATAGGTTTCCAGAAGACCTTCGGAAATCAAGTAATATTCAACTTCATCAATTTTTAACAAATAACCATTTTTACATTTGTTACATGGACACCTTGTTTTGTCTCCCTTCACCCCATTTTTTTTTACCAAATTCGATGAAGGTTTGTACACCTTTCTCATATTCATTACTCGATGAAAAAAAAACCATTTTCTAAATGATAACACATCCAATATTGATTGAGCGTGGACGACATTTACACATACACAATGTTTTACAAATTAATCTATATATATTTATACACATATATAAATTTATTACATATATATATATATACTCATCAATTACATACATTTTTATTACACACACCACACAAAGAAATCTATTACACAGACACTACACACAAACAAAACAAATTTATAACACACACAAAAATTCATTACACACACAAATTCATTAATTACACACACACACACATTTATTAAATACATACAGATTTATTACACACACAAATTTATTACACATACACAGTTTATAAATATGTAAAAACTTACAATTTAAGCTCTCATTCTTCAATTTTAAGTTGGGTTCTTTATAAAAAAAAATAAGGTCAATATATATATATATGTGTGTGTGTGTGTGTGTGTGTGTGTGTATTGAAGAGTTCAAGAAAATTGAAGAGTTTGAAGAAAAATTAAGAAAATGAAGGCTTGAAGAAAAATGAAGTAAAAGAAGAATAAAAAAATGTTTATTACCACAGCTGTCTCAGAGGTTGGTGGGAAAATTAAATGCAAGTCTATTTACAATTGACAAGCGATCATAATAACGGTCGTAATTTCTAACAGATCCTGATCACTAAAACACAATAACGATCGAGTTTGCAGTCGTAAAATCGATCGGTAATATCTGACGTGGACACGCTGTCAACAGTCACCAATTAAAAATGGATCCATTACATACCGACTGAGTTAGCGAACGTAAGACCGGTCGGTAATAACCCTTATCATTGATTACATTTCAAAAGTGGTGCCCACTTTAACCAGCAATCGTAATTATAGATCGGTAAATAGTTTATACTGATCGGTTTCTTTGGACGGTCATTATCTATTGTTTCTATTCTGACCGACCTTTTTCTACGGTTGGTATTGTCCACTGTTCCGTTGCGATTGTTATTGTTACGTCGCGAATGGCCCTGTTTCTTATAATATATTAAATAATTTTAATATTTTATTATTAATCCATACTTTTGGTGTTTCCTTTTTAACCATTTACAGTTTTATGAGATGAAAAACATTCTTTCCTAGTTAAGCTTTTAATTCTAACTATTCATAATGTAATTGCAGAATGCTTGACATCATAACCTACTTTGGAATAGATTAACGCATGTCTTAATGAACTACCTGGCTATTTCCTTTATCTTGTTTAACTATTACAGCTTACTATATTTTTAAAATAACATTTAGTGCCACTAGACCTAATTAGGCCATAACTTAAAAGAATAATAGCTTATCTAATTATAGGGGAAACAACTGTAATCACAAATGAATTAAAGCGAAGATGGGGACAACATTTTACTGAACAGTTAATGCAATGATTTGGAAACGCAATTGCTCTTATTATGTATCCCACCACTAGCATTTCTACAGCAACTCTCGGAACGCCAATTTTTGGATCATCACATCTTTCTACATAATGCGTGCATGTTCTTTTTTCTTTTCTGTTTTGTCAAGCCCTTTCATTTTTCTTTGTACTATATTTCCTACTACATATAGTGTGCATCGAATGATAAAATGGATTTCGTTTCAACAATATCTATCTACACATGTTTAGGCACCATGTCTGTACGTGCTCCAAACAGATAAGAAGAATATATAGGTATATTTCAGTAGCTCAGAGAGGTTCCGTCAAAAAAAAAAAGAAGAAGGAATGCTTCGATTATTCTGTTAAAAATAGTCACATGAATAAACTGTACATAATACGTAATAAATCATAGTACTTCAAAATGGCATGATTTAAATAAGCCGGATACGGATATATTATGCATTTGAAAAATATAGAAACACAAAACCATCAAAGTTAAACTATAGTATATAATTAACTAGGAGTGCTAGTCATAAAAAAAATTAGGTATAAATTAATGAATGTATAATATATATATCCCTCGTCACAATATTTTTCCTGCTACATAACTGCATCAACAAAAGTAAAATATCTAGATTAATGTAAATAACATGGCTATTAATATTTGGCCATGCTTTGAGTAACTTTATGTGAACCCTAATGCTTGCACTAATCATCCAATAGTCAGATCCCACTACATAGAAAATTGATCCAAAAACGTATAAATTAAATAGGATTTCTTCAAACTTATTATGTGGAAAGACCTTGATGAATCATAATCAAGGCAGACACTGACCGGTTTTAGTCCGTGCCCATAAGCACAAAAAGATTGACTGATTGGCTGCTAGTTGAGCATGCAACAAATGAGGGAACCATTTTTTCATCTAGTTGGTTCATGAATTAGGTCATTTTTACTCTTCCCATGGCTTAATTAATATAATATAAAATATTTGCATATATACTCTAATCCGCTTATCAGAAAAACAAAAACTTGGGTCTGTGTGTATCTTGCAAAGTTGTTGTATAGAAAGCTACCAATGAGTATGACATTATTGTATTATTAATGTAGGTGTGGAAACCACTAGAAATAGTAGCCATATGTTTGCTTGGTATATATGGTATCAAGGGGCCACATGTAATTTCTTAGCCATTCCTTTCAACTTGTTAAAGTTTTTTGGTAGGGCAAAGCCATATCAACAAGCTATACTTACGTGAGCATATCTAATATATATACACACAATAATGTGGTTACAAATCAATTTGGTGCACTAAAATTAGGCATGCCTAGATATGTATAATCAGCAAATTAACTTGCATTAACTTTACTTATTATTTGTTGGATACAGTTATAGAATTAGGGTTGTTGATGCCTAAATTTGTATAATGTCGGTGTTTATTCATGGGCTTCCTGTGCAAGTAATATGTGAATCTCTATATACCATAGAAAAGGAAGCTACTAGCTTGCCAAATATTGGTGTATAGAATCGGATTAATTTAATGGAAAACAGAAAAGTGTCGAGCCAAAAAGGTTTTGCAATTGTGTAGCATTTTTACAAAATTTCTAGTGATTTTGTAAGTATCATAATACCCTACTATTAATTATTAACACTCAAGCGTTTAAAGAATATTGTTACGGTTACTAGCAATTTATCTCCACGGGATGTCTCAGTTGGTTGGGCCACGAGTTCGATTTAGTGTGATGCTTCGGGATTAAATGGGCTATCATGCTCCGAGATATGAGTGGGCATCCAAACACCTGATTATCAAAAAAAAAAAAAAAGGATCATGGACTATAGTCCACTGGGAAGGAGTCACCTTTCAAAACAATAATATTATAAATATATACTTATAATTTGACATATTTTGAGTTAAAATTTTTTTTCCAGTAAGTGTTGTAAATTTTTAAATTGATGATCTTACATTTACATTTTTTTAATTTTTTGTTCCAAATGTATAATATAATTAAGTAAAAAATATATATTGATGAAAATTGATACCAATATCAGCAATTATGATTCTGCATCTAATTAAAATATTTGATAAAATTATCTCTTACAATCGTCATGTCATTGATTAATTATTGCTTATTTTCATAAAACAATTTATATGGATAGTTAAAGTATTATATTTAGAGAATCATAATTTCTACTGATTAAAAATGTTATGGAAGAAGGGCTCATGTTTATTTGTCTCTCATGTAACTCCAAATGTTATAAATTATTTGAACCAATACATATAGGCTAAAGTCTTTTGCATACTGAATTTTAAAAGTGGTGTACATATTATTTTGATTATTATTATTTGAACCAATATATATATAAACAACACTCTTATGTAATATCAAATATATTAGGGTTTTTATAGGCCCTACAGATGTTTTTACAATTCTCGTGTATGTGTTAGATTGTTATGAAAAGTGTGAGACAAACATAGTATTGGACAAAGAAAGAGGGAGATATATGTTTGAAAGGTCCTGAACTTTGATGAAATGAAAGGCCAGTATTTAATCATGCCCGACATACAGGAGAGCTTGAAACCAACAAACGTTGAATTCCTGTATGGGCTATTGCAAAAATCTTACTAATAAATTATGGTGAAACTGTAGATATAGATTTCAAGAATTTAGGTCATGATAGGACATCTAACGAAAATGGTGCATCAATGACCTACGATCAGGTAAGGCTAATACCTAGCTATATTTTTATTCGACAACGCTTACTTTTTTCTATATACAATAGAGCATGAAATCAAAGTTATATATATTGGTACGCACACCTACTTATGCATAAAGATCAAAGGGAGGAAGAAATCTGTTTTATAGAAGCCTGTACTTTTTCATTTGACAAATTCGATGACAAGGATTAAACCTAAAAATTGATCAAACAGGTATTCATGTAGAGTGATCGAACTCCCTCAATCCCATCTTATATGAACATTATTAACGTTTTAGAAACAATGAATGTATTACACTTATTCCCTCTGTCTCTTTTTAAGTTGCTCATTTGATATGTCGGGACTGTTCATAACATGAAATAAATTACTAATTTACGCATAATCTATTATGATTGATCTTGTTGGATTCGTATTTATGAGTACTTTAATACAGTGAAGTTTTTATATTTAAAACTAATACGAAATTGAAGATATTAATGATTAAAATTGTGCATTGGGAAACGTGCATGTCCAGAGGAAACAGACAACATATTTAGAGACGGAGGGAGTACTATTTTTTAACAATACTTTTCATTATTACAACCACTACTTCTCTATTTTATACTTCTTTTTTATTAAATAAACACTATTACACCCACTAGTTGCTCCACTATTTCAATTATCAAATATTAATAGATCCCATCATTTTACCCACTTTTCAACTAACTTTATTCTTCTTTTACTACATTTTCTTAATCTCCGTGAAAATCAAATCATGTCACATAAAATGGGAAGAAGGAGTAGGTATTAACTACTCATGCGTTTAAAGAATATTGTTACCATTATTAGCAATAATGACATTAGCAGCTATCTAAGCTATTTTGTTTTTTTTAAAGTTATGCTAGCTGGTACTATGAAAGTTGACGTATATTTTATCTTTTGAAATAAAAATTACTCCCTCCGTCCCAGCCGTTCTTTACATGGCGGTTGAGCACGGAGATCAAGGATAGTGGGTATAAAGTGGGTGTAATATTGTTAAAATAAATGAGGTAGTAGGTGTAATAGTGATTTTATTGTTAAAATAAGTGAAGTAGTGGGTGTAATAGTGATTTTATTGTTAAAATAAGTTAAGTAGTGAGTGAAATAGTGTAAAGTATTGTTAAAATAAGTGAAGTAGTGGGTGTAATAGTGTTAAAACTTACTATTTTGGGTAATGTAAAGAAATGATGGGACGACCCAAAAAGGAAATTGTAAAGAAATGGATGGGACAGAGGAGTACACAGATTATATAATAAGAATATATTGAGTATTACTTCCTTTATCACGGTCATTTCTATACCGTTACTATTTTGGGTGTGCCATCATTTTTATACATTTCAACAATAATAAAATTTTATTATTGGGTGTAATATTGTTAAAATAAATGAGGTAGTAGGTGTAATAGTGATTTTATTGTTAAAATAAGTGAAGTAGTGGGTGTAATAGTGATTTTATTGTTAAAATAAGTTAAGTAGTGAGTGAAATAGTGTAAAGTATTGTTAAAATAAGTGAAGTAGTGGGTGTAATAGTGTTAAAACTTACTATTTTGGGTAATATAAAGAAATGATGGGACGACCCAAAAAGGAAATTGTAAAGAAATGGATGGGACAGAGGAGTACACAGATTATATAATAAGAATATATTGAGTATTACTTCCTTTATCACGGTCATTTCTATACCGTTACTATTTTGGGTGTGCCATCATTTTTATACATTTCAACAATAATAAAATTTTAATAATAAAAAAATATTATTACACCTACTAACTTTTCTCCAGTATTTCAAATATGTAATATAAAACGCTATCACATTCACTACTTTCCTCTAATATATCAAATATATTATTAAATACTAATAGGAACTCTACACATTTTTTACACATTTTCTTTATCCAAATTCAATCTATACAAATTATTGGGACGGAGGAAGTAACATATAATGATATATAAAAGAATTGAATTCAAGATCTTGAAAACAATAAATGAATAACTGAAACTCCTCTCTATCTATTTTATAAATAAATTTTTAAAATTTGTATTTTGAAATAATAATTTTATAGCCCTTACATATAGTTAAATACTAGAGAGAAATATCAAAATTGTCCATTTCCAAAAAAAAGCCCCTTCAGGCCTTCAGTACCCTTAATGTGTCATTTCGTCTGTAGTATTCAATTTTTTTAAAAATTCCACCTGATACGCATGTGCGCGCTATTTCTAAATATGATCATATTAGCCTTGGGATCTGATACGTTAGATGAAAAGGCGTGTCACTGAAACATCATATTTGTGAAATATTTTGGATCAAATTTCATAAATGGAATAAGTAGTAACATGGAAATTGAACATTTTGGTAATTCTCACCAACCACTACACATATAACCCATTATTCTTGGTATTGTTTGTTTTGGATTCGCTTTCATTAAAAATTATTGTAAAGATATGGATCAAACTTATCGATCTTTGAATATACATATTAGCCAATGTTTCATGAAAAATAAATTAACTTGCAATTTTATATAAAATTTCATTTATAATTTAAGTTTTACACCAAAATTATTTTTATGAATTAAAGTAAAATATAAAAAATGTAGGATTAAATATAAAATGATCGCACATAATTTTATTATTAGAAATGAAAATATAAAAAATTTAATAATAAAATTTATTTAAGATTTAATTTTTAAATTTAAATGAAATTTCACATTAAATTTAATATGCCATACTTAATTATTTTAAAATTTTATGATTTTAATCTTAACAAACAAATTTTTATGAAAAATAAAATAATAATGAAATTTTTATATTATTTCTTATATAGATTTTCTTCCTATTACAACCCATTGCATATCATGACTTCATGATGTCTGATAGTCTTAAAACTTTCGGTATTATGAAATGAATTCTGTGTTATAACCGTAATAAATAAATTTTTATGTTATCAAAATTATTGCATTATTTATAATTATTTATTTTATAAATTATTGTTCTATTTTTTATTAAGGCATTAAATTGTTATGAATTTATTTTTTAAAATCAGAAAAGTAGTGCCAATTCTTTATTAGAAAATTGCGTTGAAGGGTCAAATTCTTGTTATGGACTTTTTTTTTATAAATTAGATATTTATGCTATTATAGGAAGTTTCGCTGTTTGGTTTTTGTTATAATTATCCTAATTATTAAAATAATAAAATAATAAAATAATGTAAATAATATAAGTAATGATAATTAAGTGATTGCATTTTTTAACAAAAAATGTTTTTCTTACTTTTAATTGATAATATTATTCTTTATAAACACATAAAATATCGTATATTTCAATCACTAATATTTATTTTTTAACTAAAATACATTACCTTTTAATTTAAAACATAATGTTGCAATCATTATTATACATTAAAAAATATCACACCATATATTCCAATCACTAATAAAATATATAATAAAACTATGTATATAAAGATTAATGATTCTTATATTTTTAGTAATAAATAAGAATCTTTATATATAATAATTAAATATTTTATATGATGAAATTATTTTACTAAAAATTCATTGTTCGAATTCCGATAAATATATATATAAAGGATCTAGGGAAAACCTCGTTTAATGAAAAACTTAGAAAACTAAATCGAAATATAGCATATATGGTATCCAAACTAATCGTTGGGAGATGAAGAAAAATGTGGTGAAATTAGATTTAAAAAAAATATCACCGATTGACGGGAAAAATCAAATTAAAAATGGAGGGGATTAGGTGTGATTCTGTGTGTGAGGGTGTATTTGATTAGTGTGTGGGTGCCCCTGGCGGGGCCATTGATCTTAATACATCTAATGGCTAGGATTAGTACCTTAGTTTTCTTCAAAAAATAAGTTCTCTTTTGAGCACTTGCCTATATATATATATATTTTATTTAAAATTTCATAATCTAAGTTTTTAACCATGCATATTATATGTTAAATTTATATAAATTATGTAAATTAAAATTAAAATAATTTTAAAACTGATAATTATAAAAGAAATATTTTATTATAAAGTAAAATTATTCATATATAGAGAACTAATGTGGAGAAGAACCACCTTATTTTTTTTTTATTCAGAACCAAAATTTTTTCTCCACCTTATATTTTCTAATTATGTAGCAGAATCATCCATGACGTTATCGCATGGCAGTGCCACGTCACGTGCCACATCACCATTGATGACGTGGCACTGCCACATGATCAATCATAACGTCATCGATGACATGGCACTGCCACATCAGCACTCGTGCAGTTTTTTTTTTTTTTTTTGTAAAACCAAAAAAATTTGATATTTTTTTTATAGAACCAAGAAAATAGAAATTTAATTATGTGATAGAATAAAAAGTTAGTGATTATCCACGATTTCCTAAGCTGATTTTTTAGAGAACAATGGAAATATAAGATCGACATACAAAAGATTAGAAACCAGTCAAACAACTGCTTGCAGACCAAAACCTTGGCCTCACTTAAACAACCATAAGAAGCAAAAAATTAAACAAATATTGTACTGGACTTCTAATTTGTAACCCAAACTTTGAAGAGCCCAAAACACTTTTAAGGCGCAATCAAAAGTTAAAAAGAGTGGCCCAGTAGACCCATTGTTGAAGATTTTTCTTCATTTGAGTTCACTGTCTAATCTTACACATGGGACTCTATAAAGAAAAAAGCTAGCCTTTAGTTCTTAATGTTCAAAAATTCATAGAAAATCCAAAAAGTCTTGGATCTTGCATGCAATCTTGTTTTCAAAATCGGGGTAACTAGTGCGATTAAGGTGGGTTATTGCTGAATTTCGGAGAATTTATTTTCAAGAGAAGAAAATTTGTTAAAGAAAATTATTTTGATTTTTGTTATGATTCGTGTAGCTAGGTTGGGTAATGATAAGTGTTAAAAATAAGCCCTAAACACATAATTAATGATTTATTATTAGACATAATCTGGTCCAATTTAATTCTGTACTTAAAAATTAAGGATAATTAATAGCTTAAAAATAAGAGTCAAATATGGATAGCACATCTACGAGTAGCGTTCAAGGCATACAATCGTACTAGGAAACAGACTTCTACAAGGTAGGAGTCTAGAACCATTGCCCACCAAGTCTCCTAACACTACTCTAAATCTTAGGCTCCCGCACACAATCGTACAAGGAAACAGACTCCTACAAGGGAGGAGTCTAGAACCTTCCTCAAGGAGGTGACTTGCCCACCAAGTCTCATAACCCTACTCTAAATCTTAGGCTCCCAACGCTTTAATTCTGTACTTAATAATTAAGGATAATTAACAGCTTAAAAATAAAAGTCAAATATGGATAGCACATCTACGAGTAGCGTTCAAGGCATACAATCGTACTAGGAAACAGACTTCTACAAGGTAGGAGTCTAGAACCATGCTCAAGGAGGTGACTTGCCCACCAAGTCTCCTAACACTACTCTAAATCTTAGGCTCCCGCACACAATCGTACAAGGAAACAGACTCCTACAAGGGAGGAGTCTAGAACCTTCCTCAAGGAGGTGACTTGCCCACCAAGTCTCATAACCCTACTCTAAATCTTAGGCTCCCAACGCCTATATAAAGGACCTGACCCCTCATTCTCAGAATTACGTTGGCTTGATTCTCTAACAATACAGATATACGTATGCATCTTGTGAGGACTGTTTATTCTCAAAATGCAAGAACAACCATTAAAGTTCGAAGCTCACCAACCCTTGTATTTAATACATACAAACCCTAGCCGCAATTTACAAACCCTCACTTTTATTCCACAATATTTGGCACCATCTGTGGGAAAACAACATCAACCATGGTTACTACTTGAAGAACACTAGTCACTGAGACCGTCGAAAGCACCAACGCTTCTCCCGTTGTCACGGAGCAAGGGTCCGTACCCCCCGGAACAGAAACAAACTAGTACAAAAACTGCAATATACGTCTGTTAAAAAAGGTAGTATGCGTCTGTTTTCAACAGATGCGTATGGAGGAGTCGTATCAGCTATTGTGTATATACGTCTGTTGAGTAACAGTCACATATAATATTTTTTGTCTGTGCATAATGGACGCATAAAGTCATGAACAGACGCATAAAACATTACTTTTTGCATCTGCTTCTGTTGAGCAGACGCAAAATGCTTATTGCATCAGGCCCAAACAGACGCAAAAAACAACAAAACAGACGCATATAAATGTCTTTATATGGCTGCTTTAGTGGAACAGACGCATATAGTACCTTTTTTTCCGAATCATTCAGTGTTATTTGTAAGAACCCATATTTTTTATAGAATTTAAACTTTTCATTATGTAATAATGTAGGAGTGAATAGTGGTTATGACTGCGATGTAACGACTGTCTAATGAATGAATGGTATGGATTTAGATTCAAATATTCATATGTCATGAAGAATGCTTTTGGTTGACAGCATAGATTAGAATAATCTATCTCCTCGGAATATATGTTATATTAATTCCAAAGAGGAAGATTATTCTTATGTCATCCAAATCAATATCTGTTATTAGTCCAGTGGTTCCGTAAAAGGGTTAAGAAACGCCCGTAAGAGGACCAGGACATTTTTAATAAATATAAGGAATAAAAGAAAGAATAAAGTATGAATAGTATTTTTTATGGAAACGAGAATATTATTAGACGACGCTATATAGAAGTATTAAGAACGGATTTCTAAATTCGTATTCATGATCCAGGGGCGAGATAAGTGTATGTAAATGATATCGGATTCAGAAAAATAGCACTTTTATTTTCTCCGAGATTTTCCTGGACACTGCAAGATTTAAGGATTTATTAAAGGGATTTAAGGAATTTAAATTCGCGAAGTATTAAGAAAGATGGAGATTATTATTATAAATATTAAGGAGGTTTCCGGTAAAACCCTAACTAGAAATTCTTGAGATATTAATTCGAACAATCAATTGAATCGAGCAATAACCGGACAAAAGAGCAAGCAGGAAAGCAAGGTGCATACATGTGCACTTGGTGGAAAAAGAAGAAACCTAAGTGGCATACTTGAAAGTCAACTACAACTAGGATGATTCTTTAGCATTTAACCAAAAATGGACTTGTTTAATGTGGAGCCAACACTTGGACAAGTAATGGATCAACAAGTGGCACCAATAGATGATTGACAACATAAAAGGAAGAGATGAATTCAAGTACATACATAAAAATACATGCATTAAGCCATTTTACACACCAAAACATAAACAAACACCACCATCTCTCTCTCTTATAACTCTCGGCCTAAAACAAGGAAAAAGGGGGGAGGACTTGCCACCATCCAATCACTTCAACCTATAGCTTAAAATGAAGCTTGAGACTAAGATAAGGTAAATCCAAAACCTTAGCATCATCCTTTAAGGCTTCCAATTTCAAAAGATTTATGAAAGTGATGATGAATAGTAACTAACATGTTTGTTTTGCTTTTGATCTTTGGTTTATGGCTTCCAAAGGATAATATAAGCAAGGTATAAGAGTTGTAAGAGTATAATAGCACTACCAAGCTTCAAACCAAGGTATAACACTTGAAACCTATGGATAAATCTTGAGTTTTTATGGAGTTTAGTAGTTATATGCATGTTTAGGACCTTAAGATTATGATTGGGCTTTGTTATATGTTAAAATAGTTTAGATGAATGGAAAGACATTTCTTGGCCTTAATTCAAAGTTAAATAACATGTATGTCTTGTTGGAGTGAAAACTATGATCATCGGATGGTTTGAATTTTGGAAAACGTGTAAACATAGCCGTCGTAATGCCAAAATTTCGTAAACCTTAAGAAACTGTGCGTCACAGTAGCTTTAACTCACTGTTTAGCTGTGTATTCTGCCATGACAAGCTAGATTATGTTATAAGATTCGTTTTGATATAAAGATCGTCCGAAATGGACTTACGGTTTAGGAGTTATGATTAAATTCGTATAAGTGGTTCGAAACCGTAAACGAAAGTTCGTAACTGAAATTGGATTCCTTTAATATTACGAAATCAGTGGCGAATCTTGAGAATTAAATATTAGAGGTAAAAATGAAGGTGTGAAAGAAAACCACATATCGAATGGATCGTTTTCCGATTTTATAAAAATGTTCGAATCAAGGTTAAACGTGAACGAACCCCTAAAAACATACTTGGTTATGACTTTGGTAAATGACTTAGAAAACGGGCGATAAAACTCGTAGTACAATCTTGATTCGTAAATGATCGACCTTAAAACTTACATGGCTTAAGTATGTATCAAGTTTGAGTATGATGACATGTCATGATGATGAACAAATGTTGAATCGTATCGGTGATAAAAAGAGTTACACTAAGAGGTGTATAACGAGATAATTCGAAAATGTGTTTCGAGTTAAGTAAAGTTTATACTTAACCTTTTTAAAAGTGTTAAGTGATTAATCTCGAATACCTTGGCTATTTATAGATCGCCAGGCTGACCCGGGGCACGTTACCACTACCTCCACCCGCACTCGATTTCCAGGCAAGTTCAAACCCTTTTTAAAGGCTGTTGTTGTGAATATATATATATATATATATATATATATATATATATATATATATATATATATATATATATGTTTTCTGTTATACATATGCCATAGCATGCATGCCTACTTCAAATTTATATTGTGATACTTGTTCCCTGATTTAAATGTTGGCTTATAAGCTACTCCCTCCGTCCCACCCATATGTTCACATATGGGTTCGGGCACGGAGGTCAAGGAAATATATTAAGAAAGGGGTGAAAAGTAAGAAAATTGAGTAAAGTGGTGGGACCCATAAATATATAATGTATAAAGTGGGTATAGTGGAGGAGAAAAGTGAGTAAAGTAGTGGGACCCATAAATATATAATGTATAAAGTTTACTATTTTAGGAAATGTGAAGAATTGGATGGGACATCCCAAAAAGGAAAGTGTGAAGAAATGGATGGGACAGAGGGAGTAGATAGATAATATATCGGTTATAAGCCGGATATTGTTAAGACCCTTAATCGAAGGGCAGTTGAATCTCATTCCTTGATTATATACCGGGAGTCGGTATTTCTTGATATATTGATATTATTTTCAGAGGAAAATATTTAAGTAAATATTTTACATTTATTATCTGGCGAATATAATTGGAATATTCCTTTGAGGTAATTTTGGTAAATATTATTTGGAATATTCATTCGATATTTATTTATTCGATGAATATAAATTTTAATATTCATCTAAAGTTGATTTATTATTCGAATATTATTTCGAACCCTCATTTAAGTTATTTACTCAATAAATATTATTTTGAATATTCGTTCGAGTTTATTTATTTAATGAATATTATTTTTAATATTCATTCGAGCCTTATTTATTTAAATGAATATTATTTTGAATATTCATTCAAATTCCATATATTTTATAAATATTATTTTGAACATTAGCACATTAAATACATTTTGATTGGCTTTAATAATAATTTCTTTAATATAAATGTTAATTTATTGATTAAATTAACAAATTTTATGAATTGTTTATTTAATTTTAAGATAATTTTTTTTAAGAATATGATGATTAAATAATACAAATTTTTGAATGTAATCAATTAGAAATGAATTAAGTAAACTAAAATTTTTTATTAGAAAAATGTTTCATACTCTCTTTATTCCATACATTTAAAAAAAAATTGGATATTCCTAAAATATTTCCATAAATACTAAAATTATATAAAACAAATTAACTGCACCTACTCACGCTATATATTATATTTCTACAATTTTTCTACAATTTTACTCATGGAATGAGTACATAATAACATATAATGTATATTTTGGTTTCTATACTGTGTAGCTCATGCAGTTTGTTTGTTTTTTTAATAATTTTTCTACACTTTTTTTTGCTAAATTAAGTATTATATAAAAAAAGAAGAAAAAAATACAGGGGTTGACCCTTACTCTAAGCCATGGTAAAGAGAGAGCTATCTATAACCAATCTAAACTAACTAGATTGGAAATAGAAAGAACAAAAGAAGGGAAACAACCCTAAAGATCAAATATATATCCACCTATACAAATCTAGGTTAGCATATTTAAGGAACCATTTGGAGATAAGTAGTCTAGTCTTGAGATCAACCATAATGCTCTGCAGCAGGTTTGTAGGACCAAAAATGCCCGAATCATGCAACCTCGCGTTTCTTTCCTTCCAAAGATGATATGAGAAAATCTGGGCAGCCAAGAGAGCAACATCACGAAGGATGGGATCAACAATGTCACCCAAAGATGTCAAAACCTCGACCCAAGTAAGACCAGCAAAGTCAACCTTTAAAAGGCTAGCCAGTTTATATAGGATATAACTGCTATAAGGACACGAGACAAACAGATGGGAATCAGTTTCAGTACCCCCAACACAAAACTAGCAGAACTGCGAGACATCCAAACCAAAAGAAGAGAGCCTGTGCATGGTTGGTAAACGCCCATGGCATAGAATCCACTCGTGGTGAGCGTATCGAAGGACTCTGAATCTATGCCAAATGTATTTACTCTAAACAACAGTAGGCGATGTAACTCGAAGAGAATCCCAAATGTGCCAAGTCTTGACTTTTTGAAGGGGCAAGTCATTCCAAAGGATGGAATCAAAAGTATTAAGATCAAAACTTGGGTAGTCAAACTGTTGGAGCCAACGAACCAAACCCAGATCAAGGTGATGAATTCTGTTTCAAGGTTGAGGCAAGGCCCAGGCACCAGTGGTAAGAAGAGTATTCATAGAGGCATCATATGGAACATTGGCCTGAGCAATGATAGTTTCATGCTTATTTGCAGCTAAGCATATAGAGTTCCACTAAGGATCAAACCAAAGCGAGGTTCCCATGCCGTTCCCAATTTTGAAAGTAATAAGCACAGTAGTATTGACCCAACAAGGCCACAACAACTTGCTTTTACGAACAATTCTACAAAGGTGATTTAGAATTTGAGTTTGGTTCCAAGCCCTAGAGTGCTTGAGACCCAGCCCACCTTTCTCAAGAGGTAAACAGACAGTGTCCCAACTGATTTTAGCTCCACCTTTAGAATTGACATCACCCTTCCACAAGAATCGCGTAAATATTGTTTGGAGTCTGCTATGCACAGAGCTCGGTAGGACAAAATGGTTGGTCCAAAAAGATTGAACAGCAAATAAGACAGACCTTATAAGTTGCACACGACCAGCCAAAGAGAGGAGTAAAGAAGTCCAACAAGAGATCCTGTTAGTGATCTTATCGAGAAGAGGAATACAGTCATTGTGACTTAACCTTAACGAGATTAGAGGAACCCCTAGGAACCGAACAAGAAGAACTCCATGAGCTATACCATAGGTAGAATCAAACCATCTAACAAAACCCTCGTCACAATTTCCAAAAAAAATAGTGCTTTTGGCAATGCTTGGGCTCAACCCACTAGCAGTCGAAAAACGAGACACACAGTTCATAAGGTGAGTAACAGAATCCGTGTCACCCTTGGAGAACATCAACACATCATCAGCATATAAGAGGTGCATAAGCTTTAAGTCCTTGCATTTCCAGTGATATTTAAAGTTAGGAGGAGACTTGGCAAGCATTGAAGACAAGACAGTCATAGCAATCGAGAAGATATAAGGAGAGATGGGATCTCCCTGCCGAAGACCTTTCTTTCTTTCAAAAAACCCACACAGTGAACCATTCACCTTGACAGAGATGGTAGTGGTAGAGATACACAAATGAATCCATTTGATGAATTTATTAGGAAAATTTAGCTTCTGCAAAGCACCCAATATGAATTCCCAGTTTAAGGAATCAAACGCCGTATGAAGGTCAAGTTTCAAGGCACATTTAGGCAAACCATTATCCTTGTGATAGCCTCTGAATAGCTCTTGAGCCATAAGAATATTATCAGAAATATTACGCCCTGGTATAAAAGTAGATTGCGAGATGTCAATGATGCTAGGCATGACCATTTTGAGGTGAGATGCAAGGATTTTAGCAATACATTTATAAGGTAAGGAGCACAAAGAAATAGGGTGGAAGTCTGACATAGTGGAGGGGGTGGGAACCTTAGGGATTAGAGCAATACTAGTGGCATTTAGTGGCATGAACAGCGAGTCTGTTGCAAAGAAACTCTTAACCGCATCACAGAAGGTATTACCAACAATGTCCCAAGTGGCCAAGAAAAATTCAACCGTAAATCCATCCGGGCCTGGAGCCTTATTCTTTTTCATAGACTTCAAAGTTGCGAAGATGAGCTCACTAGTGACAGGTGCCTCAAGTAACGTGGCTTGTGCAGGGGAGATGGAGGCACAATCGAAACTATCAAAATCACATGGTTCTAGATCAACAGAAGTGCCCAGAGTACTAGAGAAGAACTCAACTGCAACTTGTGAAACATTCTTATGCCCAGTGACCATAACCCCATCTTTGTTTTCAATAGAAAAAAGCTTGTTAACATTCCAACTAGCCTTTGTTTTATTAAAGAAGAATCTGTTATTTCCATCACCAACATTGAGCCATTTCACCCTCGATTTCTGAAGCAAAAAGCATTCTGGCCTCCTCAAGCAAAGCAGTTTCAAGATTAAGACATGTCTGTGATTCTAGGCGGAGCAGATTATGATTATCACAATCAACAGTTAATTTATCCTACACATTAGACAAAGCAGCACGAGCCAAAACAACATTGTTGTGAATGTCACCATGATTCTTGTTAAGGACCGACAGAGCTTTTTTAACTTCTTGTAGCTTTCGAACCAGAATAGCCATTGGATCTCCATACCATTGACTCTCCCAAGCTTTAGATACAGTTGCCATAAACCCATCAATTTCAGTCATGAAGTTAAAGAACTAAAAGGGTTTGAAGATTTTTTCTAACTGCATTAAAACAGAGCATATAAGCGGACAATGATCCATGATTCCCCTATTTTTAACCATTACCAGAGATTGACTAAAAACATTGAACCAATCTTTGTTGCCCAGCATACGATCAAGACGTTTTCGAATAAGATCAAATCTTTTGTTAGTCCAAGTGTACAAAGAGCCAACAGTTTTGATATGGCCCAAGGCAGAATTAGAAACACAGTCGAGGAAAGATTGCATACCAGGTGCCCAGTGCTCACGACCCCCTTTCACTTCATTTAGCGCCAAGATGCAGTTAAAGTCACCATTGATACACCAAGGCATAACAATTGACTGAATAAGATTCTCAATCTCTCGCCATAAAGGTTCTCTTTGATGAGGTTTATTCAAAGCATACACAAACGTGATACAAAAAGAGACTTGTTTCTCCAAAAAATTCACATAACATGTTATTTGTTGAGAGGATTTCGAGAAAGCATGGACAGACCATACAGAGGGGTCCCAACCAACCCAAACGCGCCCATAATCATGCTCATCATAGTTAAAGACCCACTTCCATTTCTTAATAATACATTTAGAGACAGTAATAGAGTTTTGAACTCTAACTTTAGTTTCCACTAGCCCCATTAAGGTAATATTATTTTTTGAAATAAAGGTAATTTGTTGGCGTACCTGCCAACCTGGTGCTTCTCCTATTTATAACTTGGGTGAACTCTTCATCATCAGTGAGTAGAGTTCTATTTTTTTTCTTTCGGTGTCTTCAGTTTATCAGGTCCAATAACCAGCGATTGGACTGGTGATTTACCCTGCTTTCTTTTTACCCGGTGATTTGATATATGAGTCAGTAAATTGATCTTCACCTATGTCAGTGAGGGCCTCAAACCCATTAACAATAGCAAGTGGCATCACATCCTCAAACCCATTATGCTTAAATCTAACGGTATAGTTGGTTTTACTTTAGACAATATTCATAATGTAAAAACAAATAAAAAAAGAATGTATTTTTTTGAATTTAAGCATAATTAGTAAAAATTATAAAGAATTTGTTTTTTTTATTTTTCAAATGGTTTATCTTGATAAAAGTCAATTATTTTAACATCATATAAAAAAAATTCCAAAAAAATTTATAGAACCAATGTGTGTAAAAAGTTAAATTGACATATATTTAAAAATAGAAAGAATAAGAATTAGCCGAAATAGCAACATATGAAATTAAGATTCCAGCAAAGCTGTTCATATCCAAAATTCTAATACAAATTTAAAATTCTACAATTGATTTCATATTTTATTCTATCTAAAAAATCCACATCTCTTATAAATATCCACCCATAGCCCATAACATTTTCAAGGGTTTTCAAGGATTTCTTTGAAACATAAAAGACAACCCATATTTACTCAATTCCATCTTAGAACAACTCCAACCCTTGCATCTGTAACAATATATGACCAGCTGGCACATGACTTTAGCTAACAGGTTCCGTTTTCCTCCTCCAACGTTGTCCTCCTGTTAGGCATAATTATACAAAACACTGTTGAGGGTCGCTGTAGATAGAAGACGCAAGATGCCTGTTAGCTAAAGAGTTACTACTCCCTCTGTCTCAAAAAACTCTTCCCATTTCACTTGGACACGTTTGCCAATGCATACTTTTAATCGTTAATATCTTTAATTTCGTATTAGTTTTAAATATAAAAACTTCATTGTATTAAAGTACTAACAAATACGAATCCAATAAGATCACTCATGACTATATTTGGTCATATAGATTAGACGTAAATTAGTAATTTGTCTCATGTCATGAACAGTCCCGACATATGAAACGAGAAGATTATTATGAGACGGAGGGAGTACCAAATCATAAATGCATGTGTTGGGGTTTGTTTGTAAAATTAATGGCATTTATTAAATAATTCTTTTTCCATTTTAAAACTATTTGGTTTGTTATTTTTATTTTTTAAATAAATATTTTTCACTCAAATATATAGAAAATTACATAACAAATATGAATGAAAATTATATAAAAATATAGTAGTTAAAAATATAGCCGTTAGAATATAGTCATTGGAATGTAGTTGTTAGAATTTGAAAATAATAATAAAATACTATTTTTGAAATATAGATGTTAGAATATAATTGTTGGAATATAACTGTTAGAATTTGAAAATAATATTAAAATATTGTTTTTGAATTATAGCTAACCATTATAGCTAATACCATTGGAGCACATCCCCTTACGGTTCAGCAAATTTTTAGATAACAGTTATTATATATTATTTTAGCTAACCATTATAACTACTACCCTTGGAGATGCTCTTAAAACTTCACTTCTTATCAAATTTTTCTTTCTTCTCTCTGTAAGTTATATATATAACATATGTATATATTGTAATATATACATATGTAAAGATATACATATGCAATATATTTTTTCCGGTTGCCGCCTCAATCACCATCGTGCGAGTTTTTTTAAAAGCCAGCACCATAAACCCTTGATTTAGCCCTCTCTCGGTAAAGCCTCAAAAACCAAATTTTGTAACCTTTGATTCCTCTAAATTGAAGTTTTGGTGTTGAATTAAATTCGACTATTGGTATTGTTTTTTGTTGTTTAATCGTCAAATAGGGATAGTATGTGATATTAATGATTTTTTGCTTTTGAGAACCGAGTTTTTGATATCTTTATAATGGTCGTAAAGTTTTTTGGTTGGCCGGAGTTAATGAACTTTGCATTGTTTGTTAATTTCGTGTGTATGAGAGGTTAGACAGCTGTAAAACAAAAGGATTTTGAAGCTCAGAAGTTGAAAGATTTGTTGCTTACAAGCTGGACGCTGTAGTTTAGTAAGTTGCCCTGTTTCAAGAAGTTAATATGGGCCTTTTCTCTTGATTTGTTTAAGATGAATTAATTTGGAAATCTTTTAGGCCCATACGGAGGCCCTTGTAGCGGATTGTTGTTGATGTAGTCATACTTGTATTGCATTCAGTTAACTAATTACTGAAGCGTATATGTCTGAAGTGTATATGTATGACTAGAAAGTTCAAAATTTTGAGCAGCAAACGGGTGCACATTAAATTCGATTAAATTTAGTCGAATTTAGCATATGTATTCGACTAGGTTTGGTCAAATTTAGTGTATTAAATTCGACTAAATTTGATCGAATTTAATGCATTTTGGGCACTAAATTCCAAAATTTTGAAATTTTCACCAAAATTTAAAAATTTGAAAATTTCAAAATTTTTGGTCGAATTTATAATTCGACCAAAATCGATCGAATTTAATAATATGAATTTCGACCAAATTTGATCGAATTTATCATAAATATGACCGAATTATTCGATCGAATTTAGCATAAATATGACCAAATTTTTCGGTCGAATTTAGCCTAAATTCAACCCAATTACTAATTTTGACCAGCTTAAATATGACCAATAGAAATTCGGTCGAATTTAGCTAAATATGACCGAATTCAGTCGAATTTAACTAAATTCGACCGAATTTTTTCGATCATATTTAGCCGCTTTTCTTATAGTGATGTGATAAGTGGATTTTATATCCACTTGGAGCATTCTAAATCGGCTTAAATTGATTGTCTTGGACTCACGTTTGTGGTAGTTTTGATGTGTTTTGTTTAGTTGTGCAGATTTACAAGAATGTTGATTATGGTTGATGCTTCTATCGTTTTTGGAGAATAAATTAATTAAAACTCGGATTTCTGAGACGGTTGCGCAGTCTACACTGTTTTGGACATATCTGGAGTTCTAGAAGTCCGTTTTCAGCGATCTTACTGCCCACGCGAAGCCTGGGAGATTTTCTACAACTTGGGATAGGATTCCCACGAGAAAATTGCGCCGGGTAGGAGAAATCTGCGCGAAGAACAGACTGTTGGGCGCAAGTTGCACGCGCGCGGTGCTGAAAAATTACAGTTTTTACTATTTTGGCCATATCTTGAGTTCTACAACTCCGTTTGAGGCCCGTAAGCAGTCCACGCGAAGATAACGAGATTCTCTATCATTCTAAAGTGGTCCAGAGGTCCAATTACGATTGGAACGTTCCAGAATATCTGAAGAAAAGTCAGCTACGAATTTCCCTTTAAATCAGAATCAGTTTAGGAAACGTATTTTGCAGAAATTCTATTATAATTCTGATCTGATATTTTCTTGCTGGGCAAGATGTCTAGAGCCTATATAAACACATCCAACCCTTGTAAATTGTATTAAGATTAAGATCATCATTAGGAGTAGAACCATTACATATCAATTACTTAGGTTTATTTGTATATTTTCATACTTTATTTTTATCATGGTTTCATCAGATCCCATGATGACGAGAGGTTCAATTATGAACTAATCGTTGTCATTGGATTCTAACGGATTTATTTATGGAGCTTTAGTATCTTGATTGCTTTAAAGATCTGTGTGTGATGTATATCTGATATCCTCGTATGGTTATGCTTAATTGATAGATGCGTCATGAACATCTAATTTGTTAATCTCTTGTGAAGTGAAAGTGGATATTGAGATTTAGAACTTGCCATGCTAGCATAGGTTCATAATTGTTTATCAATATGATTCGTGGTGTGAGATGAAAATACTTATACTACCCTGTGTGATCTTTATGGATAACTTGCTCTTCAACCGTTATGTTTTCAAATTCTATAGACATATAGGGTCTAAGCATAATTGGTGTCTATTCATCTTCTATCTCTTTTGTGGATGTATGGGTAGTTTGGTATACGTGTGCTGACAGGTAGCGTGTACTTATTTCGTGTTGTCCGATCAGATATCATAACCATTACATATAGTGATTAAAGGCGTCAGATCTAAGCAAAATATTTAATGAAGTTAGGATTCCATGGTTTATCTTGCAGAAGTAATTTGATTTAAATTCTCGTTAGTTAGTTAATTCTTAGCTTGTTAATTTGCTTTTTCTTAGTTTAATTTAGATAATTAAAACCCATTATTGTTAATTGTCTTAGCAGTGCATAATAACCATACATTGTTGCATAGGTACAATACTGAATTAAAAACCAGATCTCTGTGGGAACGAACTTGACTTATATCTATATTACTTGTGACCACGTACGCTTGCGTGATTTAATGCAAACATGATGATACTAAGCTAGTTCCAGGTTGTGACAGCCCCAAATCCGGGGTCATGGATCCGGGCTGTCAAGGTCCAATTTTCATTCAATATCAATATCTCTTGGGTTTTTTTTTTTTTTACAATTAATACTTATGCAATTGACCCCGCAATAATACACACACCCACACCAGTCATATGCTCAGAGAACAACATTCATCATAATAAAAGTTTAGAGTTGAACAGTTATTACAAACCCAGAATCCAACTTAGATACATTGTTGAATAATACTTCGACATGAAGCATTTCAACAATCAAAAGTTCCTTACATTCTTACACACTTAATTATATATAAGACTACTAGAACCCGTCTGTCTCTACGCTACCTCAGGAATCGGTGCCAATGCGCTCTCAAAAGGTCGCCTTCCCCCTACCCTCTTGCGGGGCATTTTGCGTAGTATCGGCATACCTAGCTGTTATATAAATAAGTAGCGAGTGAGCTATAGTAGCTCAGCAAGATAATTTCTATCTACTAACATCAAAGGAAAATAAACCATTATATATATATATAATAGACAAAAGCAAACTTCAGTTATTATGGAAAATTTTTATTTTCATTCAACATGTATATACACTTTCCAATTATCCTTGTACGTAAGAAATATATAGTATCATTCCATCAGTCTCGCTTCTAACATCATATAATATCAGTTCCTCTTCTTGAATGCTATAACCATCAATATACCATTTCAGTGTAATCTTTCAAGATAATATAAAAACTTGAACAAATCTCTCGCTATAATCTTCTCATTTCCTTCTTATGCAACAATCATATAAATCAATATAAAATAAGTTTCTCTTCGTTTGTAACAATAATTCCACCATTTCATATCACTTTTCTGTTTTCAGTTATAGAAATCTGAAAACCATTTTCAATTCTTTCTTTCAAGTTTTGGGGATATCTGCTAGCACCAGATACGTAGGACGATGATCAGTCGCCTGACCGTATCCGCTCTCTGTTTACTACTAGTAGAAGGGATGATCCCTACCTGGTAATCAACCCTGGAGGAAGGCTACCTGCTACATCCTCCCTTGGCATCTTCGTGCCGTAAGAAAATATTGAATACTGGACTGTGCCACTCCCACACAGCCTCTTACGCTTACTGTTGCAATCCCCCTTTTTCAAATCATTTTACCATTATCAAATACCATTTCACATTTTCCATTTCCATTCACATTTCCATTCACATTTCCCTTCACATATATCATTTCCATTTCCATTTATCATCACCTTTAAAAATTATATATGTCATAATACTTTGATTATGACTCCGACATCTCCTCTGTATTCAATGAAATCAATATGCTTTTATATACATAAAGTATTCCATTTATTTTAGAAGTATTAAATAATACTCAATAATATCTATCACAACATTTAGAAAGAATATTTTTAACATAATATTATAAATCATATAACCCTAGATAATAACTGATACCATTCCTTCATTCACTCTAGATAACAACTGATACCAATCTTTTATTCATTCTATATAACAACTGATACCATTCCTTTATATATAATTCTAGATAACAACTGATACCATTCCTTGAATATAACTCTTAACCATAAGGCATGTTCACTTTATGTATAATCATCTCTATGTATATCCATATACATCTCATACTCATATCCATATCCATATCCATCTCATACTCATATACATATCCATATCCATCTCATACTCATATCCATATCCATATCCATCTCATACTCATATACATATCCATATCCATCTCATACTCATATACATCTTCATATACCTCTCCTTTTAATATCAATAATCAAGGAAAACAAATTCTTAACAATATAGTAACAATAGCATCACATATATATATTCCATGAAATCAAGTTTCTTTGAAGATAAATAATTTCTAAGTAGGGATAGAAAAGATCTTGCCTGGATCTCTAAAGCGAGTATGTGGAATCCTGAGTTCGTCTCCCGACTCTATAGAAATGAAAAGATCACCGTTAATATATATATATATATATCCCACTTAATAACCTAATCTTTATACAATAACACTCTTGACTCCTAACATATGTTTAACATATCACTATTGCCCCAAAAGTTCAAGAACTCAACCATTTATAAACTCAATCGAGGTTTCAGGGGTTTTCACCATTTTCCCTAACGACCACACTTAACTGTAAAAATTCCCAGAAAATATGGATTTCGAATTTTACCATAAGACCAACTGGTAATGCCTCTTTGACTACCCTACGACCATATCCCAAAATGTTATAATTTTTAAGAATGTCTAAGTATGGTAGTTATAGCCTCAAAGTTGATACAATTACAGTTTCTCGGTTTTCAAACGTCTTTCACTAAAACTGACTTTTCTCCTAAACCGTTCATCAGATTTTAACGCACTTTATATCAAAACGATCTATGAACTAAGCTCTATCATTTCATGGTCACTTGGTACACTGGACAGTAAGGTACCGTACTGATACAGGGGTCCAAAACAGGGCAGTTCCTATCCTAACAAAAATCGGGCATTATAACTGCTGTACTTTCATACTTTCCATATTTTAATTGCTCCAAAACCATCATTCCACACTCAATCCAAGCCCTACACCATGTGGTCTACATCCCAACCATGGTTACAAGTTCACATCACAATTTCCATATCAAACTTAAAACACATATCAACAACCATATCATCAAGATTTCATGCTTTATACAACTTAACTTCTAAACTAAGCATAATAAACCATAAACTCATAATTCAAGTTAGGATCTCAAGTAATATACCTTCCTTGATGTGTGTAATAGCTTTCTAAACCTTGTATAGTCCTTGTATAGCCTTGGGTAAGCTTGGATGATCAAAAGAATTGAAGAAAACAAAGTTAGAAATTCGGAGTTATTAGAACCCGACTTAAAGATCATGAAAACCGAGGCCCTTAACTAGGTTTTATTAATGAGACTTCTAAAGGAGAGTTGTAGATCATCTCACCAGCTTTCCAACCATATAAAGAACACAAAATTCCATTGAGTAATGAAAGAGATATGGCCATTTGAAAATCATCACAGAACCTGTGAACAATCCTGGACAGTTTGGTTCTTCAAATTGGGGAGATGATTTGCCTAGGCTACACTACTTGGATTGCTATGAAATTTGGATCGAATAATGCCCATGGAGTGGAGAGGTTGTGGTTCAAATTTGGTGATTTTATCATGGGTAGAAATGGAGATATGATTTTTCTTCTCCTCCTTGCTCTAGCTGGCAGTTTGTGGAAATGAGAGAAATGGAGTAATGAGGAAGATGGGGAGAGATTTTTCTCCTAATTTTTGATCTTATCTTCCTTTAATCTTGAGAATTCTAGAGTATCAAGGAAGCTTTGTAGATATTTTTGTGGTTTAAGCCTTGCAAAAGTACTAATTTACCCTTAAAACATGTTAGTGGAAAGTGATGTCATCAAGATGATCTCATAATCCTTTTTCCTTGTTTTTCCTCAGTATTATACTAATACCTTTGGTAATTAAATAATGTGGTAGGTATCCTTGTTATTTTATAAATCTTGATTGCTTGGTTTCCATACTCGTCTAATTGTGATTTGTCTCGAATATACCTCATTATCTAAGTGGTTCTGAAATCATTTAACAATTCATTTTCCCCTGGCATTTCCTTGCTTTGATAATCCCTTGGTTTAATCTAACTTCACTATTTCCTCAAGATATAAACCTTTTAATATTTCCATACTCCTTAATATCACATTCCATAGAGTCTCAATTGAAATCGAAAATCTTAAAATCCATACTCAGGAATTTCTGAAATCCATTATCATTTTGAGTCACTCATTTTCATAGTACAACATCAATATGGTTCCTGATTATTCATTTTCCATTTCAAATCTAGGGTACTTACATACCATTTCCCTAAATCCTCAAAATTACTATTCATTTAGGCACTATAGGATTCTAAAAGTTAGGGTTATTACACAGGTAATGGATTTTGGCAATCCAATGCTAAAATTTGGGCCAATGAAGGTTATGAACAGCTATTTTAGTACATTAGTCATGTTTAAGACTCATGCCAAATTTTGAGCATAACAATAATTATACAATATTGCACTCTTTAAATAATTATCCTTAAAAAAAGCACAAAAATATTATCCAATCACCATCAAACGTACAAAATGATACAACCACAAAAACAAACAAAATAATGTTGTGCATACAAAACTAAAGGTTAATTAAAACTATCATCTCTATCTGACATTTTATATACATACTTTTGGCACATAATATCAAACAATATACATAACAAGTGTTCTCTTTCGAAAATCAATATATTAATGATCAGAATGCAAGCTTAGAAATACCTTCTTTTTTACTACGGAGCTCCTTATAGAAGCCACACTGCCACACAAGTATGGTCTCAGTAGATCTTTTTCTTTTTCTACTTTCCGCAGGATTTTTGGATTATTTGTTTGAGGGAAGAAGAGTGTACAATATTGAGCAAAATGGGTAAGAAAGATATATGAATGCATAAAGGATCTTGATACCTAAAATATACTAGTACAATTGATCTAAGAAATTATATAATGGTAATTAAAAAATTCTGAACTATTTTAGAAAATTTAGAAAAAATAAGTGTAATTGTCTTAGATAGTTCCTTGATAAATATAAAACTTTAGTTTATCAACGCTTCACAATAGCTACTTCAAGTAAAACTACCTAGGTTATCCTGATGACCTAATAATTGAATAAGAGTTCACATGAAACTACTTTTTTATTTGTATGACAATATCATACAACAAAATTAACCTAAGGAATCTTCGGTATCAACCATCCTTCAAGCCAATCCTCAGTTTAAGTTTAAAACACTAAGTGGGTGTTTGGGGTATTTTAAATAGGCAACTTAATTATAATTTAAATGAATAAGTGTCATATAAGTGATAAGTAGAAGAATTCTTATAAGTTATACAAGTGTTTGGATAAATTTATTTATAAGCTGGTGAAATATTTATTGGATTTAATTAAAAAAGTTTAAAATATTTAATATAATAATCTCAATACATGCATATGACATTTATAATACAAATGTAAAAATATTAAATTTTGGCTTAATGACCTTTTGGCCCTTCAAGTTTGCGCAGTTATACCCATAAAGCCCTAAAGTTTAAAGTCGTTCTTTTTCGCCACTCCAACTTAAAAAATGTACCTTTTAGCCACAAACCGTCGTCTTTAATCTTTAAAAGGCGACGGTTTTGTGTCAAAAAGACGACGGTAAAGTGGCTAAAAGGTACATTTCTGAAGTTGGAGGGGCAAAAAAGAACGACTTTAAACCTTAGGACTTTATAGGTATAACTACGTAAACTTGAAGGGCCAAAAGGTCATTAAGCCTTAAATTTTTAACAAGTAAAAATTCAAATAATAAAAAATAAGTTGGGAAAAAGTACATCGTTACTAACTTTCAACTTATCAACATATAAGCTATAAGTTGAGTTAATAAGTTGGGAAGACAAACACCCCTCATTAATTGAAATAGATTTATAAGCCATAAGCTGGCTTATATTCACGTTGCCAAACAGGCCCTAAACATTAGTGTCCAATCAACTGAGTAAAAAGTTTAATCTGTAGAAAGTTAATTTCAACGAGTAGCTGCAAGATATCACAGATTGGTGAATTTTTAAGTAAGAAATGGAGATGAGTATGCAAATGGAGATTATACAATATATATTCATGTAAGGGTCATGCCAAAGAGTAATGTAAAAAATAATTGGGTAGAAAATGAGAAATATAAATTAATTTTATTTTTCAATTAAAGAATACTTACTATTCTAGCTTTAGTTAGACTAAGGTCTCAGAAATTTAAAAAGAAAATCATTTTTAATATAATATTTTTTAAACAATCACTACAAGAAAAACTCGATCCAACAACTGTTTTTCACCGTTGTCTGATCTCCTTTTTTTTCGTTGTCTATCCGGCAGTTGTCTGTTTGAAATCAGACAATGGTTTTTTACCCGATGTATAGAAGAAGGTAACACAACAGTTTTAAATTGTTGTTAAAATTTATGTAACACAACCATTCCACAACCGTTGTCCAATAGCTCGCAAGACAACGTACCATTTTTTGGACGCCGTTGTATAACACATAGAAACAACAACGCTATGTTTAAAAACCCTTGTCTGAAATGAAGTAAGTCAAGTGTTTTAAAAATAACATCTATTGTTGTTCAAGGGTTAAGACAATGGTTCCTTAAATAGAAAGAGTTGTTAGAACTCTAACACTACAACAATATGCTATTAGATTTGCCCGTTGCCAGATACCCTTGTTTCCTTTGGTGAAGTCTCTAAATACAACGGTTTTATGTACGAAAGAGTTATGTGAAAGGAGTGCTTCTAAAGCATAAAGCATGGCTATCAAAATAATAATATCCGGCCGATATTATCCGGATAAGAATAATATCCGGATCCGAATCCGGCTCTCAAAAAATGATAAAATTTTATGAAATTTGCAAATAATAATCTGAACAAGCAAATAGATAACAAAAAAAATCTGAACACTTTCTTTGATGCAATTCATCAATAACAATCTTTGATGCAATTCATCAATAACAAAAAACAACCTAATTTAAAATTTATCTATACTTTTCCTTTTCTTTTTTTACTGATGCAGGTGCAGCCTGAGCCTTGCTGTGCAGCTTGAACTTCAAAATCTTCTCTGGTGGTATAGCAAAGTCAGCAACCTTGTCTTTAAGCCAGGGATGTGCCTGAAATTAGATAAAAGAGTAGACAATTAGGGTGCCAAATGAAATATAGTACATATAATCCAGGACAATTCAAGTTGAGAGTTTAATCTGCAGAGCTCTAAACATAATAATTTTAAAAGACATTTTTCAAACTGTCTAAGAGACAAATGTAGAGGACAAGTGTCCTACTAAGGCAGGACATGCAATGTTAATTGTAGAACTAAAGGCCTATTAACCAACTATGGTTTTTAAACCTATCAAGTGGTGCATCAGGGAAGAAAATCTACAATAAACCTGAAATATAAATATTCCAAACAAATTATCGATCACATAAAAGAATTAGGATTAAATATTTACTTGTGTTAACCTCACAAATATCAAAATCAAACCTGCAAGCTGCAATAAGAATTCAGAGATCAGAGGTAAATAAACCTTATAGCTTTGTCAATACATACATACACTCAAGAACTGGCACAAAATTTGCCTTTGTTTCATAGTACCACATGCTGAAGTTTCATGTTATAATATTTGAAAATTACACTTTTACTGGTTGCTATCAATATAAACAACTTACAGGAAATGAGAGGTACAAGACAACAGTCCACTCAGCCAAGTTAAGGGTGTAGGGTGTAGGGTGTTACAAATCGCAGACTCTAGAAGTATCTTAATAGAGTACGGCGCTTATCTGCAATCATACAAAACCACATACATATATATTACAAAATTTGGATCATCAATATACGACAACACTCATTACGACCAAAAATGACAACCAGCTAGTACAACAGTACATTATTACAAGAAACACGAAACATAAAACAATCCGATACTACCACCAGCAATGATTATAATTAAGTTAAATAAAGTCAACGTGAATTCGATAAACGACAGAAATAATCAATCATACCAATCTTGGGATCTTTGAGAGCAGTAAGGCTGTAGTACTTTCTGAATTCGCCACCATCTGGTTTGGGAAGAGAAGTACATATATCCTTGAAAGGATTTTCAGAAGCTGATTCACACATATAACAGATAAAAGTCCAAATCAAGTCCTCATCTTAAAAAAAACAATTAAATGAAATGAATATCACAACTATTAATAAGTAACAATAGAAACAAACATAACAATTATTGAATAAATCGAAATAAAACATTATCCATTTAGCATCAACAATTAAAATTTAAAAATACAATAATTATTTAGTAGAGAAAGAGAGAGAGAGAGAGAGAGAGAGAGTTGTTAAAGATATCATTTTTTCATGACATACTTAGGAAGACATAGTAGCAGAAAAAACTTAAGGGCAAGAACGTATATGCCTCATGTAAAGAGTATCATTTTACTGGTTTTGAAACTACAACAATTAGGAAGACATAGATGGGTTCCATACACAAACACAACAGAACAACAATCAATACTATTTCATACATACATACCCAATGTATAAGGTACCAACTATCACAACCAAGATAACAAGAAGAACCAGCGTAGCCAGCTGGGCCCAGTACCAACCACAGTAGAGAGTAATACCAAACTGCGAGGAGGCCTAAAAACATCTCCATGAACAAGTTTCCAGCCAGACTCTTCACTTACATTTCTTTCCTGTTAAAAATATGTTGGAAATTATTGAATGACAAAACAGAGAGGGAGAAACCAACAACCATATCCTAAAAATGAACGAACTTACCAAAGTTTCAAAATCAGCATCTTCACGAGCATAATCAACATAGTCATTTTTAAAATGGCTACATAAATCAAAGCCAACATTCATTATCTAATACAAAGAAAAAAAAAACCTATGAACCCCATTATCAAAACTATGAATTACCGTAGAGAGAAGACACAACTAGCCGTCCAATGTTGAATCTATATAGTAGTATGAAAAACAGAACTACAACCTTTGACTCGCTTGTTTCATAATGGTATACATCAGATGGACATATAAATTACTCACCTATGAGAGAGAGAAGTCAGATTCAGTGTAGCGAGCACCGAGCTTAGCATAAGAAGTTTGGAGTTCAGAGGTGAAGTGAAGAAGACAACCCACCATCCAATCGAGCCAATTAAGCTTCGATTTTTCCTAATTGAAAATCAATTTGAGGATTCAGTGTCTTGTCTTTTTCAAGCCTAAAACTAGGGTTCTTATTCAAGGAGGAGATGGTTTGTTAGAAAGAGAGGGGGAAGTGAGTAGAGAGAGAGGGCTGGTGAGGTGAGCAGCGAGAGAGAGTGGAAGATGGTGAGAGAGAGTCTCGAGAGGTGAGCAGCGAGAGAGATGTTGAGGAGAGAGATGTGAGATGTGAGAGATGGTTTATGTGAAAAAGAAGGGGGAGCTGTGAATAATTTGGGGGTGGGGGTGGGGGTGGGGGTGGGGGTGGGGGTGGGGGTGGGGGGGGGGGGAGATGTGAATAATTGGGAAAAAAGGGGGGAATAAGTGGGGTTGGGGGGGTTGAATAATTGTGTGGGGGTGTAAGATGTGAATAATTGGGAAAAAAGGGGGGAATAAGTGGAAGTGGGGGTGGGGGTGGGGGATTTTTGGTAAAGGGGAAATATTGGTTGATATTTTTAAAAAAATATATAAATATTATTAAATATTATAGAAGATAAGTTTAATAATTTTTTTTTATTGCACGTTCCTAAAATCAATATATATTATTATCCGTATGGTTTTTTTTGTCGAAAAAAGATTTTAAAAAAATAGATATTCAATCGGGACGATACTAGTCAGAAGAAGTAGTACTTTTGCTGAGTTTTTATTATAAACTCATACAAGAATAATTTTAAATACTTTAATTTTTTTTTGCACAACAATATATTCATATAGATTATCATCCGTACGGTTGGATCGTCGAAAAAAGAATTTAATAGAGAGTTATTCCAAAATTAGACTAGTTTGACCAAATAGTACTTTTGATAGTTGACCATTAAAATATCAAACAAGAATAATTTGATATTTGCTAAAAAAAATTTCACATAATTATATTTAATATATAATATCATCCGTATGGTTGGATCATCGAAAAAAGATTTTAAAAAAATAGAGTACGTTCAATCGGGACGAGACTAGTTGGAAGGAGTAGTACTTTTGGAGTATTTATATTATAAACTCATACGAGAATAATTTTAAATATTCTAATTTTTTTGCACATCAATATATTCAATATATAAAATCATCCGTACGGTTGGATCATAGAAATAAGATTTTAAAAAAATAGATTACGTTCAATCGGGATGAGACTGGTCAGAAGAAGTAGTACTTTTGGTGAGCTTTTATTATAACTCATACAAGAATAATTTTAAATATTTTAATTTTTTTTTACACATCAATATATTCAATATAGATTATCATCTGTACGGTTGGATCGTCGAAAAAAGAATTTAATACGGAGTTTCCAAAATTAGACTAGTTTGACCAAATAGTACTTTTGATAGTTGACCATTAAAATATCAAACAAGAATAATTTGATATTTTCTAAATTTTTTTCACATCACTATATTTAATATATAATATCATCGTACGGTTGGATCATCGAAAAAAGATTTTAAAAAAATAGAGTACGTTCAATCGGGACGAGACTAGTTAGAAGGAGTAGTACTTTTAGAGTATTTATATTATAAACTCATACGAGAATTATTTTAAATATTTTAATTTTTTTTGCACATCAATATATTCAATATATAACATCATCCGTACGGTTGGATCATAGAAATAAGATTTTAAAAAAATAGATTATGTTCAGTTTGACGAGACTAGTTATAGTGATCAATAGTACTTTTGGGATGTTTATGTTATAGAATCATAAAAGATTAATTTGATATTTTTTAGATTTTTGGACACATCACTAAAATTATTAGATATTATCATCCGTATGGTCGGGTTCGATCGTCGAAATGGACTTCATCTTCGCATTCGTTGTAAATATTAAAATATAAATTGTTATACAACGGTTTAGACGAACAAACCATTGTGTGACGCCAAAGAGTACAAGTGTTATTTTCTGAAAAGCTTGTATGAATGTGTTGAAGACAACAGTTTAATATACAAACCGGTTGTCTAAACATATTTATTTTTTCCATAATCTAACGGCTAATATCTCATCTTATTTCTATCAAGGGCTCTTATTTCGCCACATCAGCAATCCAGGTGAAAATTTTCCACCAATCACGTGCTGTCACACAGATAACGGGTTATTAATAAAAACTATTGTTGTGCTTAACTATCACACAACATTTTTTTTATCAGAAAACCGTTGTCTGAATGTTTTAAAATTTCCCACCAAATCCAATTAAAAAATTTCATTATTTCCCACCAAATTCAATTCAAATTATTTCATTATTTCCCACCAAAAATTTCATTATTTCCCACCCAATTCAATTCAAATTTTCCGATAGTTCAGATAACAGTTTCGTAAAACCAAAACCAAAGCCGTTGTCTCAGGCTACTATTAGTTAGTTTATTAACAACGGTTTTGAAGTGTTGTGTTAAAGATGTAAGACAACATTGTAATTTAAGAACTGTTGTCTTACTAAATTGGAGGACTCCACATAGACAATAGTTTGCGAAAACATGGATAATAGTTGTCTGTTCAGCGTCTCACACAACAGTTTTTTGTGAACAGTCAATCCACCGTTGTTTGTTTTTTCGGGACAACGGTTATTTGTTTAACTGTTGTATGAAAGGTGTTGTCTGATTGAGTTTTTCTTGTAGTGAATGCATTTTAAAAAGTATATTGCTATAAGATTCATAATACATAAGCACATTAAATACATTTTGATTGGTTTTAATAATAATTTCTTTAATATAAATGTTAATTTATTGATTAAATTAACAAATTTTATGAATTGTTTATTTAATTTCAAGATAATTTTTTTAAGAATATGATGATTAAATAATACAGATATTTGAATGTAATCAATTAGAAATGAATTAAGTAAACTAAAATTTTATATTAGAAAAATGTTTCATACACTCTTTATTCCATACATTTAAAAAAAATTAGGATATTCCTAAAATATTTCCATAAATACTAAAATTATATAAAACAAATTAACTGCACCTACTCACGCTATACATTATATTTCTACAATTTTTCTACAATTTTACTCATGGAATGAGTATATAATAACATATAATGTATGTTTTGGTTTCTATATTGTGTGGCTCATGCAGTTTGTTTGTTTTTTTTAATAAATTTTTGGACACTTTTTTCTTTTTTTTCTTTTTACTAAATTAAGTATTATATAAAAAAGAAAAAAAATACAGGGGTTGACCCTTGCTCTAAGCCATGGCAAAATGAGAGCTATCTATAACCAATCTAAACTAACTAGATTGGAAATAGAAAGAACAAAAGAAGGGAAACAACCCTAAAGATCAAATATATATCCACTTATACAAATCTAGGTTAGCATATTTAAGGAACCATTTGGAGCTAAGTAGTCTAGTCTTGAGATCAACCATAATGCTCTACAGCAAGTTTGTAGGACAAAAAATGCCCGAATCATGTAAGATTCAGTTTCTTTCCTTCCAAATATGATATGAGAAAATCTGGGCAGCCAAGAGAGCAACATCACGAAGGATGGGATCAACAATGTCACCCAAAGATATCAAAACCTCGACCCAAGTAAGACCACCAAAGTCAATCTTTAAAAGGCTAGACAGTTTATAGAGGATATAACTGCTGTAAGGACACGAGACAAACAGATGGGAATCAGTTTTAGTACCCCCCAACACAAAATTGGCAGAACTGCGAGACATCCAAACCAAAAGAAGAGAGCCTGTGCATGGTTGGTAAACGCCCATGGCATAGAATCCACTCGTGGTGAGCGTATCGAAGGACTCTGAATCTATGCCAAATGTATTTACTCCAAACAACAGTAGGCGATGTAACTCGAAGAGAATCCCAAATGTGCCAAGTCTTGACTTTTTGAAGGGGCAAGTCATTCCAAAGGATGGAATCAAAAGTATTAAGATCAAAACTTGGGTAGACAAACTGTTGGAGCCAACGAACCAAACCCAGATCAATGTGATTAATTCTGTTTGAAGGTTGAGGCAAGGCCCAGACACGAGTGGTAAGAAGAGTATTCACAGAGGCATCATACGGAACATTGGCCTGAGCAATGATAGGATCATGCTTATTTGTAGCTAAGCATGTAGAGTTCCACCAAGGATCAAACCAAAGCTAGGTTCCCATGTCGTTCCCAATTTTGAAAGTAATAAACTGACGAGCCAGAGGGCGTAACTTCAAAACATTTCGAAGGATCCAAGAGCAATCTATGGGCATAGACATAGTCAAAAGTTGTTTCCTTTTCAACACAGTATAGTATTGACCCAACAAGGCCACAACGCCTTTCTTTTACGAATAATTTTACAAAAGTGATTTAGAATTTGAGATTGGTTCCAAGCCCTAGAGTGCTTGAGACCCAACCCACCTTCCTCAAGAGGTAAACAGACGGTGTCCCCAATGATTTTAGCTCCACCTTTAGAATTGACATCACCCTTCCACAAGAACCGCGTAAATGTTGTTTGGAGTCTGCTATGCACAGAGCTCGGTAGGACAAAATGGTTGGTCCAAAAAGGTTGAACAACAAATAAGACAGACCTTATAAGTTGCACACGACCAGCCAAAGAGAGGAGTAAAGAAGTCCAACAAGAGATCCTGTTAGTGATCTTATCGAGAAGAGGAATACAGTCATTGTGACTTAACCTTAACGAGATTAGAGGAACCCCTAGGAACCGAACAAGAAGAACTCCAGGAGCTATACCATAGGTAGAATCAAACCATCTAACAAAACCCTCATCACAATTTTCAAAAAAAATAGTGCTTTTGGCAATGCTTAGGCTCAGCCCACTAGCAGCCGAAAAATGAGAAACACAATTCGATCATAAGGTGAGTAACAGAATCCGTGTCACCCTTGGAGAACAGCAACACATCATCAGCATATAGGAGGTGCGTAAACTTTAAGTCCTTGCATTTCTAGTGATATTTAAAGCTAGGAGGAGACTTGGCAAGCATTGAAGACAAGACAGTCATAGCAATCGAGAAGATATAAGGAGAGATGGGATCTCCCCGCCGGAGACCTTTATTTCCTTCAAAAAACCCACACGGTGAACCATTCACCTTGACAGAAAAGGTAGTGGTAGAGATACATAAATGAATCCATTTGATGAATTTATTTGGAAAATTTAGCTTCTGCAAAGCACCCAATATGAATTCCCAGTTTAAGGAATCAAACTCCTTATGAAGGTCAAGTTTCAAGGCACATTTAGGCAAACCATTATCTCTGTGATAGCTTCTGAATAGCTCTTGAGCCATAAAAATATTATCATTACGCCCTGGTATAAAAGCAGATTGTGAGATGTCAATGATGCTAGGCATGACCCTTTTGAGGCGATATGCAAGGATTTTAGCAATACATTTATAAGGTATAGAGCACAAAGAAATAGGGCGGAAGTCTGACATAGTGGAGGGGGTGGGAACCTTAGGGATTAGAGCAATACTAGTGGCATTTAGCGGCATGAACAGCGAGTCTGTTGTAAAGAAACCTTTAACCGCATCACAGAAGGTGTTACCAACAATGTCCCAAGTGGCCAAGAAAAATTCAATCGTAAATCCATCCGGGCCTGGAGCCTTATTCTTTTTCATAGACTTCAAAGTTGTGAAGATGAGCTCACTAGTGACAGGTGCCTCAAGTAACGTGGCTTGTGTAGGGGAGATGGAGGCACAATCGAAACTATCAAAATCACATGGTTCTAGATCAACAGAAGTGCCCAGAGTACTAGAGAAGAACTCAACTACAACTTGTGAAACATTCTTATGCCCAGTGACCATAACCCCATCTTTGTTTTCAATAGCAAGAAGCTTGTTAACATTCCAATTAGCCTTTGTTTTATTAAAGAAGAATCTGTTATTTCCATCACCAACATTGAGCCATTTCACCCTCGATTTCTGAAGCAAAAAGCGTTCCTCCTCTAGCAAAGCAGTTTCAAGATTAAGACATACATGTGATTCTAGATGGAGTAGATTATGATTATCACAATCAACAGTTAATTTATCCTACACATCAGACAAAGCAGCACGAGCCAAAACAACATTGTTGTGAATGTCACCATGCTTCTTGTTAAGGACCGACAGAGCTTTTTTAACTTCTTGTAGCTTTCGAATCAGAATAGCCATTGGATCTCCATACTATTGACTCTCCCAAGCTTTAGATACAGTTTCCATAGACCCATCAATTTCAGTCATGAAGTTAAAGAACTGAAAGGGTTTGGAGATTTTCTCTAACTGCGTTGGAACAGATCATATAAGCGGACAATGATCCATGATTCCCCTATTTTTAACCATTACCATAGATTCACTAAAAACATTGAACCAATCTTTGTTGTCCAGCATACGATCCAGAAGTTTTTGAATAAGATCAAATCTTTTGTTAGTCCAAGTGTACAAAGAACCAACAGTTTTGATATGGCCCAAGGCAGAATTAGAAACACAGTCGAGGAAAGATTGTATACCAGGTGCCCAGTGCTCACGACCCCCTTTCACTTCATTTAGCGCCAAGATGCAGTTAAAGTCACCATTGATACACCAAGGCATAACAATTGACTGACTAAGATTCTCAATCTCTCGCCATAAAGGTTCTCTTTGATGAGGTTTATTCAAAGCATACACAAACGTGAAACAAAAAGAGACTTGTTCCTCCAAAAAATTCACAGAACATGTTATTTGTTGAGAGGATTTCGAGAAAGCATAGACATACCACACAGAGGGGTCCCAACCAACCCAAACGCGCCCATAATCATGCTCATCATAGTTAAAGACCCACTTCCATTTCTTATTATTACATTTAGAGACAGCAATAGAGTTTTGAACTCTAACTTTAGTTTCCACTAGCCCCATTAAGGTAATATTATTTTTTGAAATAAAGTTAATAACCTCGTCCTGGTGAGGGCTTTTGTTGAGGCCTCTCACATTCCAAATTGCAAAATTCATAGTAAACGCTTGAGGTTTGTTGGCGTACCTGCCAACCTGGTGCTTCTCCTATTTGTAACTTGGGTGAACCCTTCATCATCAGTGAGTAGAGTTCTATTTTTTTCTTTTGGTGTCTTCAGTTTTTCAGGTCCAATAACAAGCGATTGGACTAGTGATTTACCCTACTTTCTTCTTACCCGGTGATTTGATATATGAGTCAGTAAATTGATCTTCACCTATGTCAGTGAGGGCCTCAAACCCATTAACAATAGAAAGTGGCATCACATCCTCAACCACAAGATCCCCTGGGATTTTGTCAAATTCCTCCAGATTATCCTCTCCCTTATCTTGTTCTGAGTTTTTAACACAGTTTTCTAGCTTCGCATCTTCTTTATCAAGCTCTTTCAATTTGGCATCATTATCCATTACCACATCACACCCACAAAATTTGCCTACGGTATAAGGGACCATCTCCATACTATTCAGATAATCAGTCTGAGTAGCTGAAATAGGGGACGAAGTCGAACCAGTAGCCACACCGCTGTGGTTACCAGTTTGCGCCATTTTGGGTTTTTTTACTAACTCTCTCAGGGTTGTTGATGCACCTGGCCAGTGAACGACCAAATGCTTTACAGAAACTGCAAGAGTAAGGCAACTGACCATACTGAATTTCAATTTTCGCTTCATCAGTTGAATTTGGCAGGGGGACTCTAACAAAATCATGTCTCAGAGCGGAGTATGCAAGCTCGACTTGAATTCTAGCATACTTTAGGGGTTCAAAACGAGCTGTGGCTGCATCAAACTTCAAGGGTTTGCCCACTGTGCTAGCAATAGAGCTCAAACCTTCTTTGCCCCAAAAGATGTCCGGCACATCAACCAAACGAATCCAGCATGGTACTTTGTCAATAACGTTGCGTTTGAATTTAGTGCCATCGGTCCAAGGCAACAAAAAAAAAAGTTTTGCCACCCATCTGAATTGTATGCAAGCTTAAAACTCTGTTTTTCTTCTCAAGTGTACCAAACTGGAAAGTGTAGTAGCCTTTTGTGTTATAATAGACTCCTGTTAGTCCATGATTTTTCCAAATTCTCTGAGCTTGCTCACGAATGTATTTAAAGGCAAAAGAGCCGCCAATAAAATAGCCAATAATGCTAGTTTCCTATCGTTTTTCCGCTTTAATAAAGAATTCATTAGAGAATTTAATCGTTACCATCTTCATTGTAGCTAATATCTGCATTTCCGACAATGGGTACATCAGTTACCACATTTTTTGAAACAACATTGCTCCAAGTAACTGTCTTTTTTTGGCTGCTGTGTTTGTTGAGCTTTGCTTGGCTCACCCTTGTCCATGTTCATTTGCTGAGTGTCATGAGGTATGCCAATCTCGCCCTCTTCCAAGTTTTTCACAGCTAGAACTCCATTTTTTACCTGGATAGCATCTTCAAGAGTAGTCAAGTAAGGGGTTTGTTTATGAGAGTTGACCTCAGGAGGCGAGGTCTGAGAGCCATGACTGGAACCCTCCACTTCTGGCCCGGTGGCAGCCCTCACAGAGCCATCATTAAGGATAAGGTAGGTTCACTTGTTCGCGCATACGAGCTAGAGCATCAGGAGACAAAGGTTCACCCATCACTTCATCAGAGTGAAAAGACTCATTGTCGGCTTCGAAATGCAGCGGAGGTTGTAGGTTGAGAGCAGGAACAACATAGTTGTGACCAATAAAAGCTGCAAACTCATCAGAGTCCATAAAATCAGAATTTTCCGAGTTGCGAGAACCACATAGTTGTGACCAATAAAAGCTGCAAACTCATCAAAGTCCATAAAACCAGAATTTTCCGACTTGCGGGAGCCATCGGAAATCCCAATTAGACAGATCGAGGCTAAAAGGGGTAAGATCTGACAGAGGAGAGTGAGAGGAATACGAAAATATGAAACGTGAGGCGAGTGAGCTGAGAAGGCGACGGGAAAAAGGTAATCAGTGGTTGAGTTTGAGGTGGATTCCTGTGAGCGGAAAGAAGAAATGTGTTTAAAAGGCTAAGGCGCGGGCTAAAAAGGTTCTAGAGAGAAGGCAGAGCATTTTCTCTCTCTACACTTTTTTCTCTTGATTTCTCTACAATTATGGTGAAAATTATAAAAGAAATTAACTTCTCTTTAAAAGTAAAAACTTTACTTTGAGAATTAAATTCATGATTTTTTTTCCAAGAGTTGACAGATTGATATTAGAAAAAGATGATTTCATGGGCCATTTAAATTTGGATTTTGGGGGAATATTAGAATATAGGTGAAATATTTGTTTAGCTTATTAGAAAATTAAATTTTAGTGCTTTTTTTTTCTACTTTTCTACTTTTATGAATAAATTAAAGATGATATTAGAATCTTAGATTATGAATATCATTTAAAATATAAATCTCACGGTATAGTTGGTTTTACTTTAGACAATATTCATGATGTAAAAACAATTAAAGAAAGAATATAATTTTTTCGAATTTAAGCATAATTAGTAAAAATTATAAAGAATTTGTTTTTTTATTTTTCAAATGTTTTATCTTGATAAAAGTCAATTATTTTAACATCATGTAAAAAAATTTCAAAGAAAATTTATAGAACCAATGTGTGTAAAAAGTTAAATTGACATATATTTTAAAATAGAAAGAATAAGAATTAGCCGAAATAGCAACATATGAATTTAAGATTCCAGCAAAGCTGTTCATATCCAAAATTCTAATACAAATTTAAAATTCTACAATTGATTTCATATTTTATTCTATCTAAAAAATTCTCATCTCCTATAAATATCCACCCATAGCCAAAAAACATTTTCAAGGGTTTTCAAGGATTTCTCTCAAACATAAAAGACAACCCTCATTTACTCAATTCCATCTTACAAGCTTCACTTCTTATCAAAGTTTTCTTTCTTCTCTCTGTAAGTTATATATATAACATATGTATATATTGTATGTTTTTCATTTAGTTGTAAAGATACAGATATGCAATATATTTTTTTATTTTTATCAATCTGTATGTTGATTATGTAGTCGAGATTTTGTGAATATACAAAAACTTCAATTTCTTTTAATGATTTTGAAATCAAATAGTAATACTATTGTTTTTGATTTTGAAGTCAAATATTTTGTACCCATGTATTACTGTCGTGTTCTACATATTGGGATTGAAAATTTTGAGGAGAATTAGCTAGGATGAATATTTTCAGGAGAATTGGGATGAAGCTATTCAGTTAATTAAGAAATTATTTCTTCATATTTTTTTGTTTCATTTTATTATTTTGAATGTAAATGAATGCTTTTTATACAAATGGAAAAGTTTTAGGAGAATTGGGATGAAGCTATTCAGCTGACTTAGAAATTATTTCTCCATACTTTTTTGTTTAATTTTATTATTTTAAATATAAATGAATACTTTTTATATAAATTTTACCCTTACCAATAAAAAAGAAATGAAGTTATTGTGTTCAACAAGGTATATATTTATTTATTTGTTACAACAAGATATTCCATTATTTTGTCAAGGATCTCCCACATAATTTAAAAGAAAAGAATTTGCATTTGGTTTGTAAATTTCTGTTTAGAGCAATGATTATGGTTTGTTTGTTTCTAATTTTATACCGTTAATATCTTTATACATATATGGTTAATTTTTAATTAACCGATAACTGTATAGTTTAAATAATTTTAAAATCGTATCATTGTTGTAACAAATATGTTCTTATAAATGTTATTAAATGAATAGTTTATAAGTTATGTTCATGCATTATTTTTGTAAGCAATTAGAATATATTTATTTGTATATATAATTAAATGTAATATATTTATAAATGAGATATTATCTTGTGTGCCATTAGAAAATATTATTAATTAAATAACTTTAAAAATTAACAATAAATGCTGTTTTATTTTTTGATTAGAGATTAATATAGGTATTTGATTTTGATTAAACTGTATAGTATATAAGGCAAATGTATGCACACACAGTAATGTATCAGCTTAATGTTGTGTGATGAGCAGATTGAAATGGAGCAAAACAACTTCCAAACAGGACGTCATGAGGCAGGATTTATTGGCAGCATTCACAGTGGTGGCGCTGCTGGTGGTTTAGTTCCTGCTAGTGGTGGTTTTATTGGTGCTGCTGGTGGTTTAGTTCCTGCTGGTGGTTTCATTGGTGCTGCTGGCGGTTTTCTTCCTGCTGGCTATACTCTTGATGGTAGTGCTGCTGGTCCTGCTGGAGGTGGTGCTTATGCTGCTACTTCTGTTGCTGCTATTACTACTGGTGGTGTTGGTGGTTCTGTTAATGGAGCTGCTGGCGGTTTTGAGGCTGCTGGTTATACTCCTGGTGGTAGTGCAACTGGTCCTGCTAGTGGTGGTTATACTCGTGCTGCTGCTGCTATTGGTGGTGTTGTAGTTGCTGGTGGTTCTGATGGTGGTGGTTCTGTTGGCCCCTCCTCTCATAAAAAAAGGAACCGCCACACTCTGCAGCAAGCCACTGCACTGGAAACGTAAGACTCCAGGCTCTTAAAGCAAATGAAAGTTACACAATAATATACAGCTGGTATTCAAATTAGTTTGCATTCTAACATGATATTTTATGTATACTATATGTAAAAGAGAAAGAAATGGATATCTAAGTACATTAAGGGTAATATTTTAATGTTAAAATTGCATGGTTTTGTTATGTCTTGCAATTTTTGTGTTTTAATTTTTTTCTTCACTCTTAAATAAACGTTATTTTATCTTCTTATCTTATTCTAGGTTCTTGAAGGATTATCCACGCCCTAGAGAGGCACAGATAAATGATCTTGCTAGGAGGTTGGAGATGGACCCAACTCAAGTACGGTTTTGGATTCAGAATAAACGCACTCGAATGAAGGTATTAATATACCTTTTAACTTGAACTGTACATTCTTTCATTTTTATGACATTGCTAGCTAACTTTTTTTTTTTTATTTTATGCCGTGGCCCACTTTTTTCGCTTTTATATATGATGATGCACCTTGAATTGTACATATATGTGCCTCTCGGTCAAACTCTCTTGTAGTCATTTTATTTTGTAAGCTACGTAGAATAATTTAATTCTCATTGCATTCACCTTTCAAACTGAAATTTCTTTCTAGAGTGAAAGTAAACGCGAGGAAAACGAAGCTCTTCGATCTCAGAATTTTGTGCTACAAACTGAAATTCAACAGTTAACAGAAGTGTTGAGTAAAAATATTTGCCCGCAATGTGGTGTTATCGATTCTCAACAATCCGTGGAAGAAAATAATTTGAGGTCTGAAAATATCCGTTTAAGAGAAGAGGTATGATTAATTTAATTCATTTTAACTTAATCGATTAATTTTTTACTTCTAAACTTGTCAACTTGGGCTTGTATTTTTGTTGTTATGGTAACATAATCCTAGTTTAGATTATAATTGTTATAGCACGATTTCTCTTATTCTTCTCTTTTGAAATAAATTTTTACTTTTTTTATTTGTAGATGGAGCACCTCCAATTAGCACTTACAAATTATATGGCTTGCGAGGATCAACAAAATCTCCCGCTCATATCACAACCACATAACATCGCAGGCACACAAGACAAGTACTAATATTACTAGTCTAGGAGGCAGTCCTGACAGTCTCCCGACTCAATCCATTTACCAATATTAGATGAGTTTAGGCGAGCTTGTCATCTTAATTGTAGAAGACATTTCAAGAAATCGCCTTGTTTTTTAGAATCAACTTTTTACATATTCATGGGTATTTTTTTTACGATATTGTTTTGACGAATGTTAGGGTTATCATGTATTTTATTCATTTTTTTGTGCTCATAAATTTTTATTCTTAGATATTTCGTGAAAGGATAAATATTATCGTTCTCACTTTCGATGGAACAACATTTATCAAAAACTTATTTGTTTTTCTTCATTATATATTTACAAATTAATAAGTTATCAACTGATAAGCTACAAAGATCTACAATCATTAAAGTATTTTGTTCTTAAGAATAAGTTATCATTCTTAGATTAAGATAACAACAAATAATTTTAAAATTTGAAAATTCAAACTTGATTGTTCTACATTAATATTACATCTAATAAACTACAACTTCTTAAAATTCACTTTAATTATGTGTGAGGCATGGGCATGCTCTTGATCACTTGCATGTTACTGAACTATATACATGTTTTAGAAATGGAATATCCGTTATGTTAAAAATTCTTTCATTCATTTCGTATTGTTACCTATCCCTTTTCTTAAGAGATGTATCTTGAAAGTGTTTTGAAACTTTGAATTCTACACTAGTTGTCATTGAGCATGAACAAACATTGATTAGTAAGATAGAATCATTAAATTAAGAAAAAATTGAGTTAATATGGATCAGTGGTCTTAATTTTTTATGTTAAGTATTGTTGAGTATGGAATACACACAAGAAAATACCGAGGGGATGAATGTATTTTCAAATTTTTCTTGATATTTCTTTTGAAACTAAAGTTTGTTTGAATATGTGTTTGATTGTTGTAGTTGAATGTGTATGTGTTTAACAAATATTGCATATATGCGGAAATTAGAACACAAACAATTCACTTTAATCTAATATTTTATTAGATCGAAGTATGCATAGTCCACATGTTACAAATCTAGTAACAGACAAATTCGCTTTCTTGTCTATTCCTTTTTGGTGCAAGTCTGAGCATCTTTTCACTACAAGAAAAACTTAATCATACAACACCTTTCACGCAACGGTTAAACAAATAACTGTTGTCCCGAAAAAACAAACAACGGTGAATGTTTTGTCCTCGAAAAAGTGTTGTCGGAGTCTTGCTATGACAACTGTGTTTACTGTTATTTGAAACCATTGTCTAAGCGGTATGCTCTGATAAAATCATACAACTGTTCTATTTCAATGTGTTGTGTGGAACCTTTTAATACAACTGTGTAGAACAGTTGTATGTAGACAAATTCATATTATCTTCAGATAACGCTTTTAGACAAAGCCGTGGTGTAAGTTAGACAACAGTTTATTGGAAGTGTTGTTGTATGGAACATCAGACAATGTGTGTTAAATACCGTTGTCAGAATGAAAGTTGATAGACAATGGTTATTAGCATTGTGAGATAAATGGGTTTCATACAACAGAGCAGAATACGGTTGTTTGAACATCCTATTTAGAAGATGGTTATAAACATTGCTAGAATAACTGTTGTCTGTTTAGTAAGGATAGAAAAAAAATTACCTGTACATATTACCACGTCATGTTATAACTACCGCTGGTGGTCGGTTATGATTGATAGAAAATGAAAAAATGCTGCATTTTAACAGGTGACACGTAACTATATAACCGACCACTCATAACCAACCAATTTGGTTTGAAGATGGCTGGATTTCTGGGCAATTTTACACAATGAAATTGGTCAAAAATGAGCTTGCATTTGGTCTGTTTCCTGGGCATATTTGGTCAGTTTTCTGGGCATATTTGATCGGTTCTCTGGGCATATTTTCTAACAGTCCATTCCTCCCATTACAATAATACTACATGCTGCTATTACCAAACCGAAAAAACTAAAAAATTCAGCCATACCATTACATAAAATCATTCATCCATATCAAAACTTAAAATCCAACACAAACATCCATTACAACCATAACTTAATCATCCGATAATTATTTTAACCGGATGTATTTCATTATCCCTGATTAGTTTATCAGATCATCTAATTTTAAGTATCGCATCAAGGGCATGACAAGTAGCTTCAATTGCATAGACTTCATCAAAAATTCGAAACTATTATCTGGAAACCTTTATGATAAAAGCGTTGGTACCAGCTCTTTCAGCAGACCATCCCCTGTTCTCAGTGCCTCGTCGCTTAAAGATTCACCAAATGCAAGGAAAAGGAATAGAGCAGCTTCTACCTCTTTTGCATTTCTATCAGGATCTGCTGTATTCACAAAGAAAACTATATGTAATGTATGCAATAATAAATAATACTAAAGATGCCCTTCATTTACTCTTCTATCAGTTTTTTTACTGATTAAATTGAGTATTCAAATAATTATGGAGAATTCAAGTAGATAATTAAAATAGAGAAATAAGGAAAACAGAAAAGTTAAAGGGAGAATTCCCTAGCTAGATGGGAGAATGTAGATAAAACAACTAGAAAGGACATTTTGGTGGTAGTTCACAATATAAGAATACACTCTGTAATGGCAATTGGAAATCAATATAATTGACTTTATGTTATGATTTAAAACCTTAGGACACCTTGGCAACCACTTCTCTTATAGTACTTCTATGTCAACAGGTACTTTAACCACATATATAATCTATTGTATATATTGTTTTAGCACCAAAAGTTTAATAATCAACAGGCTAAGCATCACTTTACTTCAATAAAGATATCTAAAGCTCTACAAACATGGCAAATTGACTTTCCATTCTTATTTGTAATCTATTGTATAACTTGTTTTAATATGATATAGCTAGACAAATAAGAGTCTAAATGCAGTCTTAAGCTTTCTTATGCACAACATCCTCACCTCTCCTTTTCCTCAGTCCCCTGCTGCCACCGCCACCGCCTGATAACCAAAAAAACAATTGTCAACACTTAAGCAATTAAACACAAACAAAAAAAAATTAACTAGTACCAACATAATCTCACGCTGCAACATTGTCAAACAACTTACCAAATGGGCTGCCACCATCGAAGAACAATTGGAAGATGTCAAATGGGTCATGCCCGCCACCACCACCTCCCATTCCTTCCTTCAGCGCATCCTCACCATACTGATCATAAACCTCACGCTTCTCGGGATAACTCAAAACCTCATAAGCCTGAGATATCTCCTTGAACCAAAACCCAATAATATACAGACCTTAATATCTAGCCTACAACAATCAGTAACAAAATTATACCAGAACCGAACCAAAAAAACACCACAGAAACAACTCATATACGGAAGAAGATTAATCACACGATGAACTAAAAATTCAAATAGAAACAAAGAAGTCTAAGATGGTGCAGAACAGTTTAATGTTTTGTAACAACGCCTGTTATACAGCTTGTTATATAGCTCCATGTTTGATTCCCTACCTTTCCAGCTTCTTCTTTGTAATCCTATTAGTGTTGAGCCTCTTTCCCTTTCCTGACTTCTTAGAACTTTATAAACAACATTCATAAACATCTACACATACTTACTTACATAATACACACAAATCTCACCGGCTAAAACCCGACAAATCGAGGTTTCAAGACTTGAACAAATCAATTTAAGCAAATCGATTTGGGTGTTTCGAACAAATCGATTTGAGCTTTGAGAGTTGTGAGATTTGAGCTTTGAGATTTGAGGGTGAGAGATGTAGATTTGAGGGTGAGAGCTGTGGATTTGAGGCTAAGATTGTGGTGGTGGTTTGTGGATTTGAGGGTGAGATTTAGGGTTCGCGCGAGAGAGAGGGTTGAGTGAGAGAGGGCTGTTAATTTTATTTTTTTATTTTGTTTTGCTGATGTTTTGTTTTGATTAAGGGGAAGCGAAAATTGACTAACGGGGGGAAATTTGGTACAAGGCGGGGAATACATTTGGGATAAAGGGGGAAATTTCAAGAAAATTTGGGTTTGTTCATTTGGGATAGAGGGGGAAATTTCAAGAAAATTTGGGTTTGTTCAGGAGGGAAAATAGAAGAGGGAAATGAAAATAAAATTTTTTGTAAAATAATTTTTTTTATTAACTTTATAAAATAATTTTTATTTGTGAAATGTTAAATTAATTAGCTTTCTATAAAAATATACCTAATTGAATGATATTTCCAAATTTTCAATAAATAAAAAATTAATTTTATTGGAGATCTTAGTAGATTACTTTTGTAAATACATCACCAAAATTTATTATTAATTATAAATAGTTAATTTTTAATAAATATTATATTTTTTTATAATTTAATTTTTAATTAATATTATATTCTTTTATAATTTGATTTAACGATCAAAGTATTAGTTGGACGTTGAATTACCAAATCAAATTAGATATATATTGGCATCCGTATGGTTGGATCGTCGAGAAATAGTTTTTAAAAAATAGTAACAACAATCGGTGACAAAGCACTAGTTACGAGTTCAAGTCAACATTGTAGTGATCTACTAAGATCTCCAATCAAATTAATTTTTTATTTTTTGAAAATTTGGGAATATCAATAAATTAGATATATCTTGACATCCTTATGGTTTGATCGTCGAGAAATAGTTTTTAAAAAATAGTAACAACAATCGGTGACAAAGCACTGGTTACGAGTACAAGTCAACATTGTAGTGATCTACTAAGATCTCCAATCAAATTAATTTTTTATTTTTTTGAAAATTTGGGAATATCAATAAATTAGATATATCTTGACATCCTTATGGTTGGATCGTCCAGAAATAGTTTTTAAAAAATAGTAACAACAATCAGTGACAAAGCACTGGTTACGAGTACAAGTCAACATTGTAGTAATCTACTAAGATCTCCAATCAAATTAATTTTTTATTTTTTGAAACTTTGGGAATATCAATAAATTAGATATATCTTGACATCCTTATGGTTGGATCGTCCAGAAATAGTTTTTAAAAAATAGTAACAACAATCGGTGACAAAGCACTGGTTACGAGTACAAGTCAACATTGTAGTGATCTACTAAGATCTCCAATCAAATTAATTTTTTATTTTTTTAAATTTGGGAATATCAATAAATTTGATATATCTTGACATCCTTATGGTTGGATCGTCCAGAAATAGTTTTTAAAAAATAGTAACAACAATTGGTGACAAAGCACTGGTTACGAGTACAAGTCAACATTGTAGTGATCTACTAAGATCTCCAATCAAATTAATTTTTTATTTTTGAAAATTTGGGAATATCAATAAATTAGATATATATTGACATCCTTATGGTTGGATCGTCGAGAAATAGTTTTTAAAAAATAGTAACAACAATCAGTGACAAAGCACTGGTTACGAGTACAAGTCAACATTGTAGTGATCTACTAAGATCTCCAATCAAATTAATTTTTTATTTTTTTGAAAATTTGGGAATATTAATAAATTAGATATATCTTGACATCAGTATGGTTGGATCATCGAGAAATAGTTTTTAAAAAATAGTAAAAAAAATGGGTGACAAAGTACTAGTTACGAGTACAAGTCAACATTGTAGTGATCTACTAAGATCTCCAATCAAATTAATTTTTTATTTTTAAAAATTTGGGAATATCAATAAATTAGATATATCTTGACATCCTTATGGTTGGATCGTCGAGAAATAGTTTTTAAAAAATAGTAACAACAATCGGTGACAAAGCATTGGTTACAAGTACAAGTCAACATTGTAGTGATCTACTAAAATCTCGTACAACTCGACCTTTTTATTTTTCGATTATTTTTTCCCAACACTAAAATGAGTGTTTAGTAACATTCGTACGGTTCGATCGTCGAAGAAATAATTCAAAAATTTATAGAGTGAATGTGGATCGTGCCCCGTTATAGGAAGCATCACTTATACTACGTTTTTGTTAAAATATCGTACAACCCGACCTTTTTATTTTTCGATTATTTTTTTCCAACACTAAAATGAGTGTTTATTAACATTCGTATGGTTCGATCGTCGAAGAAATCTCTCAAAAAAAATATTCATTGTTAAAATCTCGAACAACCCGACTTTTTTATTTTTTGATTATTTTTTTTCAACACTAAAATGAATGTTTATTAACATTCGTACGATTCGATCATCAATAAAATCATTAAAAAAAATTATTCAGTGAATCGAAATACTAAAAACTATACGGATGTTAAGATCTTATCATTTTGGTCATGTGCAAAATTAATTAAAAAAATTCAAATTTATCTTGTATGATATTTTAATAGTCATTTTTAAAAGTAATTAATTAAAAATAATTTAAAAAATGCAAAAAATTTCAAATTTATGGTATCTGAAATTTATTTATTTCGATTGATATTTTCATCTACTAGTAAAAAAAATTATCCATATTTCAGTTCCCTCATTTGATTCATTTCCCCCCTTGTAAATATTTCCCCCCTTTATCAATATTTCATTTCCCCCCAATTTCCATTTCACTTTTCATTAACCTAGGTCAGCCGCCCAATCTTTTTCATCCGTCTTTCATTTCAGTAACCCAGCTCATGAACTCTCTCAGTTTCAATTGGTTTTCTCTTAGCCTTTTCTCTATACTTATTAAATTTTTAATATGATTCTTCTCCTTCTTGTATTAAACCCCTCAATTTATTACTTATATAATCAATTGCCTCAAACACCTTACCCCTCAATTGAGGAGAGGGTTGTGAAGATTAGGGATTTGCAGAGTTTGGTTGATGATTTGGAGGCGGTGTTAGAAAGGTCGGTGATGGCAGCTTCTGCTGGTGCTATTACTCTTTTGGTAAGGTTGTTAAGAACTGGATGAGGGAGTTTGATGTGTTTTAGTTTTCGAGATGCTACACTTTTGATATCATATATTGTTTCAGGTTTCCTTTAAAGGAAGAGGTACTGAACTTCGTTGTCAAAGTTACAAAGAATATTTTAAAGAAACAACCCAAGACCCCAGGTCTGTGACTACATCTATGATATGTGAAATCTGTAGTAAATCATGTGTATTTTTGATACAACTGTAACTAACTAAGATTACATGGTTTCTGATAAAAACTATCATGGGAGAATAATGACTAAACTCTTTCAGCTTATTTAGTGTGGATACCATATTTTCAAAAATCAAAATTACATTAGATCTAATAGTTGTTGGTTGCTTTTTGTAGTTGAAATTTGTTTGCCCTGCTTTTTGTCCACCCTGATGGTCAGATGCCAAGTGACAACTGTTGGTGGAGGGGATGATTCCTTTAACACCTTTTTCAGTGAAACCGGTGTAGGAATACATGTTCCATGTGCTGTCTTTGTGGATCTTGAACCAACTGTCATTGATGAGATCAGGACTGGAACCTACCACAACTCTTTCACCCGGAATAATTGATCAGTGGCAAAGAGGATGTTGCAAACAACTTTGCTCGTGGGCATTACACAAGTAAGTGATGTTACTCTACATAAGTTTCAAATTCTCAGCTGCATAATTAGTATTTTTTTTGTTGAGATCTGTTTGTTTTATTGTTTCAGTTGGAAAAGAAATTGTTGATCTCTGCTTGGACCGCATCAGGAAACTTGCTGACAACTGCACTGGGTTGTAAGGGTTTCTTGTTTTCAATGCTGTAGGCTGTGGTACTGGATCTGGTCTTGGCTCCCTGCTTTTAGAGCACTATGGGAAAAAAAATCCAAACTAGGGTTCACTGTCTACCCATCACCACAGATTTCAACTTCTGTTGTTGAACCCTACAACAGTGTCCTTTCAACCCATTCACTCCTGGAACACACTGATGTCTCTATTCTTCTGGACAATGAGGCCATTTATGACATTTGTAGGTGCTCGCTGGACATTGAACATCCCACCTACACCAACCTTAACAGGCTTGTTTCTCAGGTATAAGTCGTTGAAATGTTATCTAAATTTTGTTGGAATATTGCATCTTTGTTTGGACATGTGCATTTTTCAGTGCCTGGTCCTTAATGAGGCTGAATTACTCTATCTCCTTTTAATTAGACTTTTGGATGTGTGTAATATGTTTTATGTATCGTTTGATTAAGTGCATTTTATCTCACATAGCTTTTATATGTCTATTGTTTGATATTTCCTTGAAATTTCTGATATTAAGCATAGTATGTTCCTGGATTTATTGATAGTATTTAATGCCCTGTATTGAGTAATTGTAACATAAAAAAGTTTACAAAAGATATCATCTCAGTCAGATATGATGGTGTGTATCACCTAAAGAAGATGAATGATGATATGAATGCGGATCCTACGCAGTAAAAGTCCGGTGGTTGAAATATTGCTATTGGACAATTTTTTCTAAAACTATATTGGACCAGTATTTAGGTGCTTAACTCTTTAATGACAAAGTACAAGGTGTCAAAGCAACAATATTTTTGGTTTATTGTCTAATTTTGTTCTAGCCAACTGGATATTTGAATTAGTTAAATCTGTAGATTTATCTTGCTAGTTACCTAACTGGCTGTTCCTTCTTCTTTTTTTTTTTTGCTAAAAGGCATTGCGGATGATACTGCAGTTTGGTGTCAAGCATTCATGGTTTAATACATCAGCTGGATCATTTGTCTGAGTAGCTACAAGATTATGACAAACCTTTGGAAACGTATCAAGCAGGGTTAAAACACAATCCACAGAACCAATTGCTGAGAAAACTCCACATTTAAGGACTTCAAATGATCATTGATGAGAGAGGCGGACGAGAGCATTATCCAATTGCTGCTATTGTGCTTCCTTGGCAATTAGAGATAGTTCCTGTTGCTTGTTGCTATTCAGACATTTCCTTATGTAAATAGAATTTATATAATTTTTTTGTGATTTATTATTCAAGTTTTATGCTCCTTTATGCTTATTTATTGCATTGTGTAAGACTCATTTCTGATATATATAAACCATTGTGTGTGAAATTGAAATACAATACAAGAGCAAAAAACGGTTGTACCAATGTAAAAAGAACGACACCTATTCAATGGTTATAAACATTGATTTCTAATGCATCCAACAAAAATTTAAATATAAAAAACAGTTGTCTATAGATGGGAAAAACAATAGTTCAAATTAAACAAACTATTGTGTATAGTTCCAACCAACAACGGACAAATTCTACAAGAATGTTGTGTGATTTCCATTCAAACAAGTGTGTATTCAATTAAAACTATTGTCTATAATTCCTAACAACAATGGACAAATTCTACAAGAATGTTGTGTGATTTCCATTCCGACAAGTGTTTATTCAAATAAAACTATTGTGTAGCATCTAAACAACAATGGTTTCTAAATCGAGTGTTGTTGTTTATGGCTATTACACAACGGTGTCACTCACTCTTTTAACAAGTATTTTGAACCGTTGTGTTCCTTCCTTCCAGTAACGGTTCTTATTATACAACTGTTGTGTTACGTAATTTTTAACAACAATTTAAAACTGTTGTGTTACCTTCTTCTACGCATCGGGTAAATAACCGTTGTCTACTTTCAATCAGACAACTGCCGGATAGACAACGAAAAAAACGAAGGTCAGACAACGTTGAAAATCTGTTGCAGGATCGTGTTTTTCTTGTAGTGTTTGATTTAACTTTCTTTTTAACCTGCTCAGATCCACTTCTTCAGCTGCTTGTTCCCTTGAATATCTCTCCAAGCTTCTTTGTAGACTTTCCATGCACACATTAAAATAATATGTCACTGAAAGTGTCTTGGTTTGTGTAGATTTTTTTACTTCAATATCTTCAGTAACTTGTCTTCGAGAATCGATTCGAGAAATGACTAAGTACTAGATTCGAGAACTTGAGTTGAGTAGTTAGATAACCCTGAATTCTCGAACTAGTTTTTCTTGACATATCGAATCATTTCTTGAATGAGTCTTTACTTCTATAAACCTTGAGTTATCGAATAGTGCCTTTTACTTGTGGAATCCTTGAGATGTCAAATAGCTTCTGAGTCCTTGTGAAATCAAGTGTGATCTTGACTTGTTGACCCTTTGAGAACTCGAAAGATGTTTTGACTTGTTGATTTTTTGAGTTCTCTATTAGAGTATTAGACATATCGAATCCCTGAGTTATCGAATTGAGTTTTGACTTGTTGACTCCTTGAGATATCGAATAGTGTCTTTTGACAAATCGAATCCTTGACTTTCTTGAAACCTTGACTTCTCGAATAGACCAAATTACTTCTCGTATTTGTACTTAGGCAAATTTTCAATCTTTACCCTTCAACTGTGTTTATTTCTTCAGCTTTGTTCTTCAAGTTTGGGCATGATCTCTGGATCTTCTTCCAAACATTATTTCATGACATTAACATATAAAAATACACAGCTAGAGTTGGTGCCTATTACAAGTACAATTACAAGTAGAGAATCTACCTAAAAGGGTTCCCCAGTCAAGGGATCATGTAAGTAATGCAAAGCATTACAAATAATTGGGCTTGTTATTAGATAATTACAGACATGCCTCTATGACTAAAAATCTTCCCTAAATTGTGAGTGAGAGCCTTAGTCACAATTTCATGTCTGATAACAAGCCTAACATACATAAATATATGATATTAGTAGTACAAGTATGATTTTTGATTGAAACATGGATACAAGTACAAAGAAAGACATTCTTACAGTTGACAACTATCCAGTGCCTTTAGCATTCATTCCTTGAGCTCTTGCTAGACAATCATCATATTTCTTCTATGCATGTTCTTCTGTCTTCTTTTTTATTTCCTCCATTGCATTTACAATGTCCATCATTATAATGAGTTCTTCAATGGTGAATCTATAAAATCTTCAAGTACTGGATTCAACATGTTTGCAAGGTAATGATTGACTAGTTCCATTCTGATATTGACATTATCTCCATTTCTCCTCCTAAACTTTAAAACATAGGGATTGAGCTGAACTCTGCATAACCCTTTAGCCCTTAACTCTTCTGTTTTGGCTTCAAGTGCTTCTAGCTCCTCCTCCTTCTTCTTTAACAATTCTTCCCCCCTCTTTCTTTGTACTTCCTGGTGATCTCTCTTCATTTTAACAAATCTTGCAAGTTCTATCTTCCAAACTCTCTCCACCTTATCTTCAAAATTCAACAATGTAATTATCCTTTCTATATCATATAATTTACCCCAGTGTTGTCACATCCCCTGCTTGAACTTCTTCTCTCTTCCATCAGTATATTTGACCTCTAGACAATCATCATTTACTATTGCCACATGGTAGACTCTGTGAGCTTGTAGAAGTGCCAATGAGTCTTCATCATAGTCCTCATTAAAGAGTGGCAAATCTAGGCCTGGAATAACTGTGAGAGCCTGGGATGTAACGTCCCCAAACAATTACAACAAAATTTACTTTTAAATAAATCTTAATTACAAAAACGACCCCTCACCAAGGATCGATCTCAAGTTATGGTATGAAGCAAGAATCTAAATTATACAAATTATTACAACTTCTATCTCCCATCTGAACACAACTACTATACCGTCTAACCCGTAGCTCAGTCCAAATCCGTGCTTGCCCGCGCTGTCTCTGAAATTCATCTTTATAGAATGCCTCATCACTCTCATTCAAATTGAAAAATGTAGGAAGATCATCCTTAAACCTAACTACAAAGGGTTAGGTAAAAACAAAGCAAGACTGAGCCAAAAATGCTCAGCAAGTGCATAGTATAGTGAACAACAATTTTTCAATATTTCATTGATGAACAATATTAATGATCAAACTATCTCAAAGGAATAACTCAATTTCTATCATAGAATAAAACTTTCCATTTTTCTTTAAAACTAACTTTTTCTCAAAAACATTTCTTTCCTTAAAACCATTCTATCATCAAAACATACTTTTCATAAAACTTTTTAAGTACATTTAAGTTGATTGGATTACTCTCCTAATTACGGACAATATGGGTGATTAGCCCGTAAAGTCCCCATACCGGACACTAGGTCCCTCTGGACTTTAAAATTGGGTTCCCAATTAGGCAACACATTGGCCTTTAATGCTCGACTACGACTACCCTAGCCTCTTACGCTTCTTCAATCTATAAACAAGTTTATTAATAATTTAAAACATTTCACTTTGAAGGAAACTTTTTTTGAAGAATACTAATTGAGGGAAAATCATAAATCACATTCAGGAATCATACTAAAATATTTTTATAAATTTTAAATCTTAGATTTCCTCTATTTAAGAAAATATCATTTAAATATTTTTGATAATTATGGAAAGGTACACGACTGAGTGATTGGATATTAATAAAGATGAGGAATATTTGAATAAAATAATTTTAAAAGAATCAACACCTGAACGATAGGAGGAGAGAATCAACAATTGTAGAATAATTTGAGAATAATTATTTGAATACTAGTTAAGAGGAAATGTCACTTGAAATGAAGTAAGGGGTAAAGACCCTAGCAAAGTGATTTGGAAGAACACCTTACAAATAATAGAAACATGTTCTCATCATGCAAGTAAAAGTGAAAGATATTGATGTTTGCAAGAAAGAATTTTGAAAGAACATATAAATATCACAGGATGATTCACACCACTTGAACAATAAGTGAAGGATAGTATAACTTGCCTCAATATACCGAGTTTCCAATTCCAACACATCAACTCGTTATTCACTTTACATTCGTCTCTATATCTTTATATATTGGCCTCTACTCGGCTATACATTCGTTCTTCCTCCATAATTCGTCAATCTCTAATTGAGTACACTCATCAACTCCGATACACAATTCCTATTTCGTTGTACAATTATAACACGTGTAGCACATTTAGACCACTTACTCAAAATAGTATAGTGAAATCCGATAAACCACATAAGCACTTAGCCCATATTATCAACTTATTTCTATATCCAATAATGCACATAACACATCAATGCCTAAATAGTCCTTATCTAATTACTTTAAGAATTACAAATAATTCTAACAAAATTTGGACAACACCCCCTTTGTATGGGTATACTACCAGTCGGAACACAACCGACACAACCAAGCAATAATCATCACATTCGAATTCTAAATACCAGTAATATATATTTCAAATTAAAATTACTCCAATACCGAATAATCCTTTGTATCAATTTAACTATACCAACCGAATATATATATAATTCGGAAATTAAAATATGAAATTAAAATACCACGTAATTGATAAAATTTATTTGGCTCAAGCTTTCATCATCGCCAATTCCATCGACTCAACAAGTTCATCGTCGATGGGACAAAATTTTGGGGTACTGGAAAGGGCTTTCAACACGAAATTCCACACAAAATAATTATACGAACAAATTTAAAATTTGAACAATCAGCACTTAAATTATCTCTGAATTATTCAAGCACAATCATCAAGAATCACTAAAAATCATCATGACCCATTACAACACCCGCGACACACATACATCAGGACTCGCACATACCTCACATGCACCCAATACACACACACGAATTATGTACACACACGCACACAGTAGTAAAACACACACACACTCCATACATACATCCCTCTGCTGCACACCTACACACACACCCGTATACATGGCTGCAGGAGAGAAGAGATTAACGGAGAAAGAGACTGGATGAGAGAGATTTTGTGCCTTAGCGAGAGAGGTTATTGAGACGAGAGAGAGATTGTGGAGATTAGGGAGAGAGATATATTCGAGAGAATTCTCGAGTGAGCGTACTAAGGAATAAAGGGGAAAGGAGCTGTGGGTTTTGGGGGATAAAGACAGGGGCAAAAAGGAAATTTCACCATGCTGAAAAATAATTCAAAATCAATTAAATAACTTCTAAAAATCGAATTTAAATGGAAAAATGGGTGAAAATTTAAATTTTAATTTTTAAAATAAAGAGTAAAAAATTACAAGCACACACATATTAATATTTTTAGCATCAAAAATAAATTAAAGTGATATTCCAAATGGTACCACCATACAACTAGTTTTTCCATTTGGTACCATCCAACATTTTTGACTTCCAAGTGGTACCACTGTACTTTTGCATTCATCCATTTTGTACCATTCTGTCAAGCAAACGTTAGTCAGACGTTAGATTATTGTTAATGGTACCACTATACAATTGGTTTTTCCATATGGTACCATTCAATATTTTTTGACTTCTACGTGGTACCATTTTTCTCTCACTTAGGTCAAATTTACCTCTGAATTTCACAATTTATCTATACATTTTACTCTATAATAAGTTGTGAAAATTCCAAGAAAAATGTTCAAGAATAATCTAACGTCTGATTAACATTTTCTTGACAAAATGGTATAAAGTGGATGAAGGCAAAAGTACAGTGGTACCACTTGGAAGTCAAAAATGTTGGATGGTACCAAATGGAAAAGTCAATTGTACAGTGGTACCATTTGGAATATCCCTAAATTAAATATGAATTTTGCAAGTTTCGATCATTTAAATGAAATAAAACTCTTAAAATCATTTTAAAATACTTGAACACCCAAAATAATTCTCCCAAAAATTTCAAAAACTATAACACAAGATTTTATGATTTTTATCAACTCCCATGATATTATAAAATCTCAGAAGATCAATAATGCACAATTTAAATCGATATTAATCGTAAATAATACAAATAAAATACACGAGCTTACATGAGACACGTAAATCATCACGTAAACATAAAAACACAATATCAAACATATAATTGACTTTCTCAAAAATATTCACATCATATAACCCACATTTAATATTAAATAAACATTAATAATTACGAAATTTTCTAGGGCGTTATATGGGATATAGGTGTCTTTACTTTCCTTGCCTTTTCGGCCATTGACTTGATTTTCAATTTGATCACCTTGTCACATGGTAGGAGTTTGAGACCTTTGTCCTTTGACCATTGTAGTACACCATAAGTAGTTTGCTTATGTAGACATACAGATGGTTTCTTGAGAGTTGTCTTTGGTTGAAGTGGCAAGACAGTTTCAGAAGCCTTGGAATTTGATTTTTGATAAATCATTACTAACAACATTCACCCTATACATTGAGCCTTGTGATGTGGTAAGAGTTTTATTAGTAATGTTTATGGCTTGTTGTCTTCCACTTATCCTTTCATATACTTGTTCTCCACCTTTACCATCACCATCCTTTTTGCCCTTGTCATCCTTTTTCTTCTTTTCTTCATTACCCTTATCACTCTCTGATGCCTTCTTCTTCTATTACTCTTATCTTCATCCTGATCACCATCCTCATCCTTCCTTGGTTTAGCCAGTTCAGGAACAGAGCTAGTTGCTAGAAATGATCTTAAAATCTGTAATGCTTCTAACTCCTCGGTTGTTCTACATCCTTTCTTCTTATTTAATTAATCAATGATGGCATGAATCAGTCTGTTATTTCTGGAAGTGAGATGGCCAGGAATAACAAGTTGGGTAACTTCATCAATTCTAGTGTCAGACTGATAGAGGATGATCTTTGAATAACTACTCACTTTAGGCAGCCTAGAAGGTTGATCATTTCTTAGGTCATCATAGAGACTCCTATTGTTCTCACATGTCTTCTCCATTAGGCTTAGCACTGCATCCACTTCACTGAATTTCAGAGACTTCAGAGTATCATATGATAGATGCCATATCATGAACTTAGTCACCATCATAAACTCTTTGAGGTACATTTGACCAACACTTCTTGGCACAACAGTGAAGCCCAGAATCTATTCTTTGAGACTTCTGAGATACTTCAAAGTGTCTCCTCCAACATTTGCCCTTGAGACTTGCAGAAATTCCAAGAAGGCTGTATCATGATAGACATTTGAGGTTGCAACCTCTTGTAACTTTGCCTTAGTAACTACACTTACTTCCACTGGCTTGGCATCTTCATTTCATGATGGTCGTGGCTGATCATTGACCTCACCTGGTACTACTGTGGTTGTGACTTGAATTGACTAGCCAACTTCATTGGTTGTGTATACAGTTGGAAAAGTGATTTGTTTGATACTCTCTAGTTGAGATAATTTACTTGACAGTTATGTTTGAAAGGGTTGCTTCGATGGATTTGGTGGCTTGGATGGATTTGGCTTTGAGTTCAGATATTTTGAGTTCCTTCTCCCATTAGGCTTGTTCTTAGACACAGGTGCCTTTGATGGAGCCTTTGGGTTTGAAGAGGAGGCCGGCGGTTGAATGGATGGTGCATCTATAGGTAGAGGGAGTCCCATGTGTTGCATTGTTGAAGAAAGCATCTGTTGCTGGTTGAGAAGTACATAAGTGGTTTTAGCAGCCTGAGTTAATTCTAACTTTGTGTTCTATAGCTCAACAGACTCTGTGAGCTCAGCATTATATACTTTAATGGAAGTCACCTCTTTCTCCAAACCGTCCACATTAGACATTAGATGTGCAGCTTTGAAGAAAGAGATTGACTATTCCTGGAGCCTCTCAACCTCATACTTGCTCAAAGGATGAACTGGCACATCTGTGACTTCCTTGTCCCCATACTGAGTTTTCCACAGAATATTCAACAATGCATTTGTGTCATTAGATTGAGTTGAGATATTTATGACTTATGATATCAGCCTCTTGAGTCCATCTTTCAAGGAAGGTAGGTTCAAATCCAATTAATTGCAGATTGAACTCCTTTACATCCTTGATAACAGTGCTAATTTGGGGGAATTCCATGTTTAATTTGGTTTTGAGCTCACTCACTACCTTGGAAGTTTCCTTGCAAACATTTTCAATTTCTGATTTGACACCCTTGCCAAGATAATGATCAGTCTTCAAACTCCCTTTGTAGGTGTCATTTATAGCCTCAAAAACTTCAGTAGGTGATAGATTCTTGGCATTGGAGCCCAGGGCAGTTAGATATTCTTCTCTTAGATACTAGAGTTCCTCATCCAAACTACAACTCCAAGCACTATTCAACCGGCCTCCCTGGTCTCAGCCCCATTTTTAGCAAGGTAGATTGCCAATTGATTGGCAAGAGGAGGGATGTAGCTCACGTCCACCTTCACATTCTTGTCAATCTTTCGTCTTTGGATCTGGTTTATCTCATACTTGCATTCTTCATCCCATTTTCCTTAACATGCCTGAAATGCAAACCAGTTATCCATTTCAAGAATATCCAATAGTTTCTTCTCCTCCTATGCAAGCCTCAACCCCACCATCAGGGCAAAGCACATGATCCTCTTCTCAAATAACCCTGCCTGAGTACCTGCTAGCATCCTCAAAATCTTGCCCTTATCATCTGTGATAATAGCCCCTATCCCAGTTTTGTTCCCATTGTGCAAGGGATTATCTATGTAACAACCATGTACATTAAGTTTAACATACACAGTCTTCGGAATATTCCAATGGCTTGCCATCTCTTTAATATTTTTTGGTGTTTTGTGTGTGCTAAAGTATTGTATGTAGTGTGTGACTGATGAGGATATAGCTAATATGGAGAGACACATCTCCTCTACATATTCATTCCTAAGGAGACTCTTCATTTTGTGTGTGCTAGTTAATTGTAATTGCATGCATCAAGGAATAAAACAAAATTTAATGAGACTGTACATATATTAATGTTTATCAATTTAACATGATAAATACAATTTATCTACACTTTTAACTATACCAATTTGTACATCAATATCCACTACGCCATAGATGGGCGTCCGCAATGCTTTTCTATTGTAACGCCCACTTTCTGTTACATTAGAGGTACCTTTTTTGACCTACTGCAACACTATTGAGATTGTGTTACATTACCTATGAAGGTACTATTGCAGTAGAACATGTACTGTTGCAATAGCTTCGTTGTGTTACACTAGCGATTAAGCGTTGCATTTGCTATATTTTTAACATTTATAAATATAAAAATGAATAAACATGTGGGTCCCACATAAGTGTTGCATTTTCAAGAAGTAGTGTTACATTTGCTGTAATCAGTGTAATATTTGAATGCTACAAGTGCCACGTGTGACAAATTGCCACGTGTCACGTGGGCCCCACTGCCACGTGTCACGTGGGCCCCACTGACATGTGTCACAGGACCCACAAACTGCCACGTGTCACGTGGACCCACTGCCACATGGCACATGGACCCAATCTACCACGTGTCACGTGGGTCCCACGCTGCCACGTGTCACGTGGGTCCCCCTTTGCCACGTGTCAATGGGCTCAATCTGCCACGTGTTAGTGGGACCGACACTGCCCACTGCCACGTGTCATTGGGCCCCACTGCCACGTGTCAGTGTGGACCCACGGCCACGTGTCAGTATGGGACCCACTGTCACATGTCAGCGCGGGACCCACTGCCACGTGTCAGCGTGGGATCCACTGCCATGTGTCAGTGTGGGACCCCACTGCCACGTGTCAGTGGGACCCACACTACCACGTGTCAGTGTGGGGCCCACTGCCACGTGTTAGTGTGTCCCAACAACTGCCTCGTGTCAGTGGGTCCCCCATGCCACATGTCACTAAGACACACCTGGCATGTGTCCATGGTCCCACCGCCACGTGTCACGTTGGCAGCCTACCACATGTCGTGTTGATAACATGCCACGTGTCCCAGTAATGTGTAATGTAAATGCCTATTACTTTAAAAAAAATAGGGGGAAGGGATTTGAACCCTCGACCTCCCCCTTAATAGTTCAACAGCTTAACCACTCCACCAATCGTTGCAATGAGTTAGTTTCCTCACTCAATAATATATAAACTATGCACTTAGTTTTAATTACTATTATAAAGTAATATATTACTATTACATAATTAGAAGGAAAATAATTTTCGTTTTCTATATATTATATTATTCACTGAGGGGAATAAACCGTTCAAGTGTGGGGAAGTGCTCTCAATATTGAAAATATTTATATAAAATAAAAAAAAATTCTAAAATTTTGGGAATAACATTAAATATGATGGATCTTGATTCCCGTACAATTGGGTGGTCGAGAAATATTTTTTAAAAAATCGAATCCTTAAACGCTGATGAAACCCTATTTAGGGGTTACGATCAAAGTGCTAGTTGACCGTTGAATTATCCAATCAAATTATTTTTTTCTGAACGAATTAGTGTAATTCTAAATTAATTAAAAAATTACAACACAATCTATCTAAACAAAATTTTTTTGGCTGATTATTTAATTTTAAGTAAAAAAAAACCTGAAAAATTATGAGCGGCAATTTTCCCCCCAATTTGCCAACCCAAATTATTGCTAAGTCGCTACGAAAATTTGGAAGAAAAGGTGTGGGCGGCAGTTTTCCCCCCAATCCCAAAATAATTGTAAGCCCTTTCCCCCTTAAACGAAAATCTACTCTATACTATACTCTCCGTACTTTCTCCCCTCTCTCTTAACTCAAAGAAATACTCCGTATCTCTTTTCTCGCCTCGAAGAAATCTTTGTGTAATATCATCATATTATTGGATAATTTCTCTCTTTTCTTTTTTATTCTCTTTTCTTCTCTCTTATTTTCTCTTTATATCTAATTTATTTTTTACTTTGCAGGTGATTAATTGGGGTCGGATTAATTGGTCTGTTCTTTACTTTTCTTGAGTTGATTTCCTTTTAATTTTTCTCCGATTAATTGGTCTGTACTCACTCTTCTATGTTAATTTTCAATTAGGTTTCGATTGGGACTTTTCCTTTGGGTTCAATTAGGGCTTTGAGGGGCTTCAAGTTCAAGCTAAAATTGGGGCATTCATATATGTACATCTACATCTACACACATATGTGAATTTTTGTATGGGTTTGTTGGTGTCAAATAATCATGGTATGTGTTCAATTAAGCCTGCTATTTTGGTTTGCGAGAATAATCATGGTATGTGTTCAATTAAACCTGCTATTTTGGTTTTGTTTGTGCAGATGGTATGAGTACTGCGGAATGTAGAGCTGCAAAGAGTTCTGCTTATTGTAAGAGAAGGGATTATGTTCCTCAGTTCCTGGTTTAAAGGTATGTGGTTATCTTATTGTTAGTTTTGGGTAGATGATGTTAATTTTGTTTTTATGCATTTTGGTGGTGTAATTTGTCCAAAGTTTTAAGAATCTATTCACGTGAATGTTTGGTGATTAGTTATTCAAGTTTGATATGATTGATGTCTATGTAGTGAAGTATTGAATTTTGCATTTTCAGTTTTGTGTTAACTGCACTACAATTTTAGTGGCACCAAAATGTAACTATTTGTCCCCACTTCTCTCTTGTGCATGATATGATCTGTAGGTCATAAGTATCCTCTTTTTGCTTGATTCGCTCACCTTTTACGAGATCCCACTCCCCTTTAATCTCTTGCATATTTTTTTAAAAAATAGTTAATGCAACCAAACATAGCTCTAGTAAGTTCTAAATCTGATCAAAATTTATAAAGGGGGTTTATAAAAAAAAGTTAATAACGCGTTTGATTTCTTTAATCTATAGAACAATTTCCTAATGCTAGTGCCCATTTCGTTAGTCCACAAAATTTCCAAAAGAAATGTTAAAGTATATAAAGTGTATCAGTATAGAAACTAATTCCCTGGCAACCCAACTATTAGTGTCCACAACTTTTATCTTACCGGCCTATCTGTTAAGTTATAAACAATATAATTATTCTGTATGCTTTCACCTTCATGCATTTTTAAATTTCTGTGTAGGTCTTGAAAAATTATCTTGCATCAATTGAGGTTCTTATCTAAAAAGGTGATCTATTTCATTTTATAATTAATACATATGTATAAATTTTGTTTTAGTGCTAATTCTTTTTCAATATCTTCCATATCAAATTCACCTAGAATTCTAATTAGTTAATTGATAATCTTTCGGTTTGAGCACAGTATCCCTAGGCAGTCAGATTTCTGGTCGACATCGTCTCATGGAGCAAAAACTTGGGTATTCTGTGGATCTGCTCTGTCTTCTGAAAATCTGGCTGGTTGAAATCAGATATAGCGACTTTCTAAAAATATTATTAACTTAACAATCCTATAAAATCTGATTGTTCGTGTACAGGTATGTCATGTTCAGTAGTTCTAGTAAACGTACTGTTTCATCACTTTTCACCTTTTTTATTTAATCCTAATTAGGCACATGAGTTATGATTTCAATTTCCATCCATCCCCACTTCCTGTACAACACACTTCTCTTCTTCCTGGTCTTATAGTATCTCAGATTTGCATAGATGTATGTATGTTAATAATCTAAGCATGTGGATTATGTCTAAATTATAGTTGCTGCTACTTTATTTAGTCTAAGAAAATCCATTTTTCAACAACTTTAATTGCATGTAAAGCTGGTGTGTTCTTTTCTCTCTGCATTGAGGTTTTCAACTATGTTGATTTGTGGCTCGACAATTCATACCATATTTTCTCCTTTTTGCTAAATAACGTACAGTATGAGTATTCATCAGTACACAACTCCCTAATATCTCTTCCTTGCATCTTGAAGATCTCCACTTACTTGAATGATGGTACCAGATCACCACTAATCGCCAGGCTAATGGCTATGCCCTAATCTTCTCTGCATTTGAGAAATAAAGGATGTGGTCTTCGATCATTATGGTTTCCAACTTCCAAGTATATAGCACTTTTCTTCCCTCTTCTATCTATCCTGTCTTTTTGCGGTGAAAATGTTGGTTGTACATCACAAAAACAAGTGATAACCTATAATCGTGACCACATTATCCTATCTAATTAACAAGCATATATGCAGTTCTGCGTTGCATTATTTGTTCAGGAAGCAAGTCAAGGACTACCTTTAAGTTTTTCCTAATATCAACTTTACTTGAGCCTTATTGTAAACAATGTATACAACCTCAGATAATTAATTGATCTGAATATTTGAAGATGGGTATAACTCAATCCACGATCACTTAAAAAAACTACAAATAACTCAATCAACGATCACTTAAAAAAACTACAAGTAGGTGAGGTTTGCAATGTTCCAAAAGTCCTTGGCTGACAGGGTGCTCAGACTACAGCGGTATCAGTTCAGAAGACCAGGAAGAAGAGAAGTGTGTTGTACAGGAAGTGACTTTATTCTGTTATAAATGGTTGTTTTCCTTGCATTGAGTCATTGTGTGCAGTTTGTGCAGATACATCTCATCTATATACATATGGATTTGTAATAAAAACTGAACCGGCTGACAAATAGACCTTTGTTCTTGGTTGTAATAAATTTAGATTGTATGATTGGTATGATGAAGTCTGATTTTATAACGGTTTTTCTGTGCAGTTATTGATGAGAAGGTTCAGTGGCTTCACATTGACATGGCTAGACTTGTATGGAGCGACAAGAAAAAAACTGCAACAGGCTTTGGCATTTCATCTCTGGTCGAATGGGTTGTGAAGAATTCTTCATCGTAGACGGTGTGTCCTTATTTTAGATGTCAACTTGAATTTTCTTCTGTTTTTTTTTACTAAAAAACTGATAAATTTACCTCTCTATCTGCATTTAATCTACTTAGCATTCCTCTGTCTGATGATTTCGTACAAACTAATTGATACCTTGTTTGTTTATATTTTTTTCTCACCTGTGTGCATTTCATCGACATCATGACTTTAATTTCTCTTGTTTGCCTATTTTCATAGCTGATTGAGTAATTTCATCAAGCAGCCACCCACGATGGAGGCCGGTGTACATTCAGACAATCGGTCAGAAGGACCAAAGGCAAAAGGCATTAGCAAAAGCATGAAAAAGTATCTACTTGTCAACTGCGTGATACTAAGTATAGGAAACTGTATTACTCCTCTTACGAACAGGTTGTATTCTGTCAAAGGTGGAACGAAACAGCAGGTTGATGTGTATATGGTTTATAAGGTAGTCTGAAGGTGTTTTGTGTGGTTCAGTACTTAGATTTTAATTTGGCGAAGTGGTGTTTTGGGATTTTAATTTGGCGAATAGGTGGATTTGGTTTTGGCTGTTGGTACTTGTATTTTGGTGAATTTGTGGATGGAGATCTTTTGTTTTGACTAGTTTTATTGGTTTATTTTGTAAAGGGATTGATAAATATATAAATCAGATCATGCAAAATTTTCAATTTTAGTGTTGCAATTGATATAGTTGTTAGTGTTGCAATATTAAATTTTAGTGTAGCATTAGAATACAAAAGTGTTAAATTAGCCTTATCGTAGTGTTGCAATAGATAATTATAGTGTTACATTAGATAATTATGTAGTGTTACATTAGGAAATTATGTAGTGTTGCATTAGAAAGTGGGCCCCCCACCTGCCACGTGTCAGTGTGGGCCCCACAGGTGCCACGTGGCAGTGTCGGCCTCATAACATGCCACGTGGCAGTGTGGGCCTCATAACATGCCACGTGGCAGTGTGGGTCCCACTTTGTCACGTGTCAATGGATGCCACGTCAAGATGCCACGTGTCAATGGGTGCCACGTGGCAGGATGCCAGGTGTCACTTGGCCCCCACATGCCACGTGTCATCTAGAGTTTCTAGCTAAGCTAAGGTAACACCTGCTAGTGTTGCATTTGTTTGATTTTGTGTTACTTTATGGTCCTGATGTAACGCTTTCCCTTGTGTTACCATTAAGAAGCTGAGCGTTACATTTGAGGTCAAAGGTAACATTAGCGGATGAAATGGTAAAAGTGCGTTACCTTAGGCCTAATGTAACAGAAAACGTGTCTGATGTAACAGTAGGAGTGCGTTACATGCGCCCATCTATGGCGTAGTGATCACAGGATAAGTAAAATTTATCTACAGTTTTAATTATACCAATTTAACATGATAAATACAATTTATCTACACTGTGGAAAACACAATTTATCTGAGCTCACCTAAATCATCCTCTTCATCCGCTAGCCTCTTCCTCTACATCATTCGATTCCAATTAATAAGTACAGATATCATCTTCGACTTAAATCCCCCTTATTCATCCAATTAAACGAAATCCCCAATTAATGTTCTTCGTCCCCAGCCCAGAATTCATTGAGAAAAATCGAGCGAAAACATAATCGCAAGTTGTGTGAGATGGAGATGAAGACTGTGTGAGATGGAAAAGCACATGTTCTCCAATTACCAAGAAGAAGTCTAACATGAAGACGAAGACTATGAAAGCTGTGTGAGAGAGAGAGAGAGGGAGAGAGAGAGAGAGAACTGAGTTCGAAGGGGGTCGTCATAGCTAGGGGAGAGAACTGATTTGGGGATTTGATTTGGGGGTCGAAGGGGTATGTGTTGAAGGGGGAAAACTGCTTACTCTTGTTATTTTATTAAAAAAATTATTTTTTAATTTATGACCACTTGTATGATATTTTATTAAAAAAATTAAAATTTTAATTTATTTAATTTATGATATTAAAAAAATAATTTCATTAATTCAAAATTTGGCCTTTTTGTCGATTTTAATTTACTTTTTTAATTTATTTTACAAATTAGTTAAAAATGGGGAAAAATCAAAAAAATGGATAATTTTTTTAAAGTACTAGTTGACCGTTAAATTACCAAATCAATTTTTTTTTTTAAAATTTTGGCAGTAACATTAAAAAGGACGGATCTTGACCTCCGTATGGTTGGATCGTCGAGAAATATTTTTTAAAAATTTAAACACGAAACCCTGACGAAAACCTGTATAATGGTTCTAGTCAAAGTACTAGTTGAGCGTTAAATTACCAAATCAAAAAAAATATTTGAAAGTTTGGCAATAACATTAAAAAGCATGAATCTTGACCTCCGTATGATTGGGTCGTCAAGAATTATTTTTTACAAAATCGAAACACGAAACCCTGATGAAACCCTATTTAGGGGTTCTAGTCATAGTACTAGTTGACCATTAAATTACCAAGTGAATTTCTTTTTTTGAAATTTTGGCAGTAACATTAAAAAGGATGGATCTTGACCTCTGTATGGTTGGGTCGTCGAGAAATATTCTTTACAAAATCGGAACACGAAACCCTGACGAAACCCTGTTTAGTACGTGGTTCTAGTCAAAGTACTAGTTGACCTTTAAATTACCAAATCAAATAATTATTTTTTTTAAAAATTTGGCATTAACATTAAAAAGGATAGATCTCAACCTCTGTAGGATTGGGTCTTCAAGAAATATTTTTTTACAAAACCGAAACACGAAACCCTGGCGAAACCCTATTTAGGGGTTCTAGTCAAAGTGCTAGTTGACCATTAAATTACCAAGTGAATCTTTTTTTTTTGAAATTTTGGCAGTAACACTAAAAAGGATTGATCTTGACTTCAGTACGGTTTGGTCGTCGAGAAATATTTTTACAAAATCGAAACACGAAACCCTGTATAGGGGTTCTAGTCAAAGTACTAGTTGACCATTAAATTACCAAATCAAATACTTTTTTTTGAAATTTTAGCAGTAACAAAGGATGGATCTTGACCTCCGTACGGTTGGGTCGTCGAGAAATATTTTTTACACAATCGAAACACGAAACCTTGACGAAACCTTGTTTAAGGGTTTCAATCAAAGTACTAGTTAACCTTTAAATTACCAAATCAAATAATTATTTTTTTTGAAATTTTGGCATTAACATTAAAAAGGATGGATCTTGACCTCCATACGGTTGGGTCATCGAGAAATATTTTTTACAAAATCGAAACCCGAAATCCTAACGAAACCCTGTTTAGGGGTTCTAGTCAAGGTACTAGTTGAGCGTTAAGTTACCAAAGCAAATAATATTTTTTTTTTAAATTTTGGCAGTAACATTAAAAAGGATGGATCTTGACCTCCGCATGGTTGGGTCGTTGAGAAATATTTGATATAAAATCGAAACACGAAACCCTGACGAAACCTATTTAGGGGTTCTAGTCAAAGTATTAGTTGAGCGTTAAATTACCAAATGAATTTTTTTTAATGAAATTTTGGTAGTAGCATTAGAAAGGATGGATCTTAATATTGATAATATTGATAATATTGTTACTAACATTTTTTCGAATTAAGTTCGAATGAAATTTGTTAGATATAATTGATGTGATTTAATGTCAGTGTTTAAGTGTTTCAGGTAAAGAGAGTTTAACTTGTTATTGAAAGCAGTGTTTGAGTATACGCTGATTGCTGGAAGCGCAAACGCTGACAGAAGAAAGCGTAAACACTGATAGCTGAATACATGGAAGCGCAAACACTGTTAGCGTGGAGAGAACAGAGTTTGCTAAAGTCTGTCTACTGGGAGCGTCTACAAGTCAACAGAGTTTGAAGATTAATTTAATATTAATATGGAAGCGATATCTTTGAAGATTGGATAGCTGTCAAAGAGATCGAGTTGACTTAGAAGACGTGTAACAATCGTAATTGATATCATTTGTATAGCTTAATTTTAGGAGAATCAATTTACGATTGTACGTAGCTGTATATCTTATAAATACAGTTAGGTTAACCCTAGAAGGGTATCGATCGTGAACGAACATCATTCTTGTAACCTAAGCAGCTCTTTGTGATACTTTACATCACCGAGAGAGGAATTATTAATTCCAAATAGTTTTAAGAGTTAAAACGTGTGTTCCTGTTACTTATTCATACAGTAATTGATTATATATTGTGTATTCGACCTAACAAGTGGTATCAGAGACAAATCTGTTACTTTATTACAGTTAAAGATCCAAACAAAATAGCAATCAATGGCAGAGATACCTCCACCAAATGAGAAAGCTCCTACTACTGTTAGTAGGTATGAAACTATTAGGGTTCCTATCCTGAGACCATTGGAGTATGCAATTTGGAAGGTGAAGATGACCATGTTTCTGGAGGCTACAGATCCAGAATATCTGGACAGAATTTATGAAGGTCCTCACAAACCTACAAAGTTATCTGCTGCTGCTGCTGGTGAGGAACCAAAAGTCATACCAAAAGAGAAGAAAGATCTATCTGCTGAGGATCTTTCATCTATTGCAAAGGATGCGAAGGTAAGGCATTTACTTCACAGTGCATTAGACAATGTTATGTCTAATAAAGTGATAAACTGCACAACTGCAAAGGAGATATGGGATGCACTTGAGGTTAGATGTTAGGGAACTCCTGCAATTAAGAAGAACAGAAGGAATATACTCACACAGGAGTATGAGCATTTTGAGGCAAAATCTGATGAAACCATGACAGAAACATTTGACAGATTCTGTAAACTGCTCAATGATTTGTCATTGGTGAATAAAGAGTATGATTTGGAAGATTCAAATCTCAAATTTCTTCTCTCTCTACCTGAAAAGTGGGATGTGAAAACGACCACTATTAGAGATAATTATGAACTTGGTGAAACAGAGATTGATGAAATTTATGGTCTGCTCAAAACCCATGAATTGGAATTGGAGCAGAGAAATAAAAGATCTAGTAGAAAGTCAAAGTCTGTTGCTCTCAAGGTTGAGGAGAAACCATCAAAGAAGGAGGCATCAAGGAGAAAGGAAAAAGGGAAAGCCTTAGTCATCCATTCAGAGAATGAGTCATCAAACACTGATGTTGACTCAAACACAGATGATTCATCTGATTCTGAAGATGATGAAGAAATGATGCAAATGGCTGCATTGATGGTAAAGACCTTCAAGAAGATGGGATACAAGAACTTCAAGAAGGGAAAGAGATTCTCCAAGGACTACTCAAAGTTTGATAAGAAGAATTTCAAGAAATCTGAAGGAAAGGACTTCAAATCTGGAAAGAAAGATAAGTCTGAAATTCAATGCTACAAGTGTAAGGAGATGGGTCACTATGCTCCTGAGTGCAAAAAGGGTAAAACTGAAAAGGCACTCTACACCAAAGGCAGAAATTGGGCAGACACTTCAGATTCAGATGAGGAAGTCAACTATGCTCTCATGGCTACTACTCAGAATGAAAATGATGATCTCAAGGTACCTCCAACTACCTATGCTTATAACACTGATAATATAACTGAATTAAGAATTTATCTTAAAGCATTGCATATCAGTTATAGGGATCAGACCTTAGAAAATGAGAGGATAAAGTCTGAGTGTTCTCAACTCAAAGAAAGAAATAAATTTGTTGAGGAACAGCTAGAGAACATGAATAAAATTCAAAAAGAGAGAGATGATGCAGTGTTTATTGAACAGGAGTTGCTAGGTAAGTATAAGCAACTAGAATCAGAATTGGAGGATAGTAAACACATCATTAAAACTTGGACACACTCTGGTAAAGACACTCAAGAAGTGTTTCAGTCAGATACAGTAGGTCTAGGTTACTCTGTTGGAGATGAACTTAGGTTTGAAAATCATGTAAAAGTTAGACCATATTGTTCATCTGAGGGTAATGTCATGGGAACAGGTGGACCTAAGACTGAAGCACAGAAAAAGGCTGTTAAAGAGTCATATGCTAAAACTTTTGTTAAAGAGGCTAACATTGGCTTAATGACAGATAAACAACTCAAGCATAAGCTTAAGGAGATAAAATCTGTCAACAAACAGAGTATGCCTAAGAAAAACAGAAATGGAAAGGTAGGCATAACCTCAGGAATTAAGCCAATGCTTGCTTCATTAGCTCCCAGGAAAACATGTTTTAATTGTGGTAGCACTAGTCATCTTGCTAGTTTCTGCAGTAAGAATAAGAACATTAATTCTTTGCCTTCTAAAACTGCAGTAAAGAGTGATTATGTGAGAACTAGACCACAGACTTTATGCAAACACTGTGGAAGTACTTGGCATTCTATTTACACTTGCAGAGATTATCATGCTATTTATTATAATTACTATGAACCCAAACCAAATTTGAAATGGGTTAAAGTAAACTCTGCAAATGTAAACTCTGAAAAAGTTAGCTTAAACTCTGTTAATTTGAATTCCGCTGCAAAAGCTAACAGATTTAAGAAAGCCAAAGGATCCAAGCAAGTCTGGATCCTTAAAACTAATAATCAGTGATTGTTTGTGATTGCAGGGCACCAGGGTCAGTACCTTAGTCGTGGACAGTGGATGTTCAGGACACATGACAGGAAATAAAGCCCTGCTATCAGAGTATGAGGAGAAGGCTAGCCCAGAAGTTTCCTATGGAGATGGCAACATAGGACATACACTGGGATATGGCAACATTAATCTTGGAAATGTCATCATCACAAATGTAGCTCTGGTTCCAGGACTCAAGCATGATTTGCTATCTGTGAGTCAAATCTGTGACAGAGGATATCATGTAGATTTTCAGCCTGAATATTGTCAAGTGATCAGCAAATCTACAGGGAAAGTTGCTCTAGTTGGAAACAGACACAACAACATCTATGAAATCAAATTGTCAACAAACACTGATGGCAAAGCAGTGTGTCTGTCTACAAGGATGTCCAGTGAAGAGAGTTGGAAATGGCACAAGAAACTCTCTCATTTAAATCTGAACAATATCAATGAGCTCATAAAGAATGATCTTGTAAGAGGACTACCAAAGTCATTGTTGAATGTAGAAGGCCTGTGTGATTCTTGTCAAAAGGCCAAACAGAGAAAAACCTCTTTCAAGAGCAAATCTGAGTTTTCAATTGTTGATCCTTATCATCTCCTACATGTTGATCTTTTTGGACCAGTAAATGTCATGTCACTTGGAAAGAAGAAATATGCTCTAGTCATTGTTGATGAATACACCAGATATACATGGGTGTATTTTCTAGCAAAGAAAGATGAAACTGCTTTAACACTGACAGAACATATATTACAACTGGACAAAGAGTCAGAGAATCAAGTGAAAATAATCAGAAGTGACAATGGAACTGAATTCAGGAATTCATCTATGGAAGAATTTTGCAAGAGTAAAGGGATCAAACAAGAGTTTTCTGCACCTGGCACTCCACAACAAAATGGTGTAGTGGAAAGGAAGAACAGAACTTTGATAGAAGCTGCCAGAACCATGCTAGATGAAGCAAAATTGCCAACATATTTCTGGGCAGAAGCGGTTCAAACTGCTTGTTTTACTCAAAATGCAACACTGATCAACAAGCATGGTAAAACACCATATGAAATGGTGAAGAAGAAGAAGCCAAATCTAAAATATTTTCATATTTTTGGATGCAAGTGCTTTGTGTTGAAGACTCATCCTGAACAGTTGACCAAGTTTGACCTAAAGGCAGATGAAGGAATTTTTGTTGGCTATCCACTGTCAACAAAGGCATTCAGAGTTTTTAATCTGAGAACCAGAGTGATCATGGAGTCTATTCATGTGTCATTTGATGACAAGAAAATAACTGGAGTTGAAGATGTTAATGAGCATGATCAACTGCACTTTGAAAATGAAGATTTATTAAACTCGGATGATACAGATCTGACAAACACTGTTGAGGTCAATTCTGAACCTCTACTGGTAAACACTGAAGGAACTTTTCAATCAGAAACAAGGGAAGAACCAGTTGAGGGGGAGCATGAAGAATCACATCAAAGTGATAATTCAAACACTGATAGTGACTCAATTGATAACTCTGAATCAAACACTGTTGATTCAAATTCTGATCATTCAAATACTGAGCAGTCACATTCAGGGGGAGCATCTGAAAATGAAGAAAGGCACCAAGAAAATCAGGATAGCATGGATCAAGGGGGAGGATCACATGATGACAGAAGCAATCTGCCTTCTGCAAGAAAATGGACTAAGTCACATACACCTGATTTAATTATTGGTGATCCAGATGCAAGAGTAAGGACAAGAAGTGCAACAACAAATGAATGTCTGTTTCATGCATTCTTATCACAAACTGAGCCAAAGAAAGTGGAAGAAGCTCTTAAAGATGCTGACTGGATAACAGCAATGCAAGAAGAGCTAAATGAATTTGAAAGAAATGAGGTGTGGACCCTTGTACCAAGGCCAAAGAACAGATCTATTGTTGGTACTAAATGGGTTTTCAGAAATAAAACTGACAGTGATGGTGTGATCACAAGGAACAAGGCAAGACTGGTTGCAAAAGGCTATTCACAGCAGGAAGGAATAGATTATGATGAAACATTTGCTCCAGTTGCCAGGTTGGAGGCAATAAGGATGTTTCTTGCCTATGCTTCTCACAAGAAATTCAAGGTTTTTCAAATGGATGTGAAAAGTGCTTTTCTGAATGGAAAACTTGAAGAAGAAGTATTTGTTGAACAACCACCTGGTTTTGTAGATCCAAAATATCCAGATCATGTCTACAGGTTAGACAAGGCACTCTATGGACTTAAACAGGCACCTAGGGCATGGTATGAAACACTTGCTAAATTTCTGCTAGAAAGTGGGTTTCACAGAGGTACTATTGACAAAACTCTGTTTTACTTTCAATCTGGTAATGACCTGCTCTTAGTACAGATATATGTAGATGATATCATTTTTGGATCTACTAATGATAAACTCTGTAAGAAATTTGCCAAGCTCATGCAGTCTAGATATCAAATGAGTATGATGGGAGAGTTAAGCTATTTTCTAGGCTTACAGGTGAAGCAAACAGATGATGGAATTTTCATTAATCAAGCAAAATATACCAGAAATCTACTCAAGAAATTTGGCATGCTTGACTGTTCATCTGCAACAACTCCCATGGCAACTGCAACAAAACTGGACAAAGATACAGGTTCATCAGTGGATATGACAAGTTACAGAGGGATGATTGGTTCTCTATTATACTTAACAGCTAGTAGACCTGATATCATGTATGCCACCTGTCTGTGTGCAAGATTTCAGGCAGATCCAAGAGAACCACATTTAACAGCTGTGAAGAGGATTTTCAAATATCTCAAGGGAACTGCAACCTTAGGACTGTGGTACCCAAGAGAATCAGATTTTAAGCTACTTGGTTACTCTGATGCAGATTTTGCTGGATGTAAGATTGACAGAAAAAGTACAAGTGGAAGTTGTCAATTTCTTGGTGACAGACTAGTGTCTTGGTACAGCAAGAAACAGAAGTCAATATCTACATCTACAGCTGAAGCAGAGTATATTGCTGCTGGTAGTTGCTGTGCACAGATTCTATGGATGAAGAATCAACTGCTGGATTATGGTTTAAGGTATTCCAAGATACCTATTTTCTGTGATAATCAAAGTGCTATTGCAATGACAGGTAATCCAGTACAACACTCAATGACCAAGCACATCAGCATAAGGTATCACTTTATCAGAGAGCATGTAGAGGAAGGCAATATTGAGCTTCACTTTGTGCCTACAGATCAACAACTAGCAGATGTTTTCACAAAGCCTCTAAGTGAAGCAACATTTACAAGACTGGTCAATGAACTAGGGATGGTATCTGGTTTTGACTAAATATGTTGGTTAGACTCAAACTCTTTCAAATAAAATGTGTTGCTTATATCTCTGTAAATTGCTAAAGTGCTATGTGAACCTTATTAGTTAAACTCTGTTAGCATGATTGTTGGTCATACACTGTTAATACGTTTGTTAAACTCTGTGAATTCTGAGTTGATTTTTGTCTGAATGAAAATACCGATGAAGAAAAATGTATAGAGCATGATTTTCAGTGATAAATCAAGATTCTTTTTGAGTCACTGTAATCTAATCAGAAATTGCACAGTAAGTTAACACAGCATGATACTGTTTCATATTTAGAGCATCTATTAGTTTATTTGATCCTAAACTCTGAATCTATGAAGACAGTATGCATTGCTTCTCATGAATAATACTGATATTGATGAACTCTAAACTCTGATTAGTGACACTCTGTTTCCAAGTCATACTTGATTCTTGATGATTCTGTGTTTGCACTTGTGAAAATTTTAAACTGGAGATATGTCATTGTCTAGTTTGGTGAGAAACAGTTCATGTCTGAACCCTGTGAGATTTTGAGCCGAATCAGTGATTGATACATTTTATATCAATCAGAGTTTATTGTTGTGTGATATTCATCAGTAAGTATGTTGCTCTAGAACTTGCATTAAACCATTTTGGAACTACATGATATATGTGTGCATGAAGATGATAAAGGCAATTAGGATTAACCATTTTTCTTCAAACACTGTTCAAAATATCTTTGAACACTGCTCATAAACTCTGTTCATAAACATGACCCGTAGTAAACCCTTTTGAGCCTAATTAACTGCTCATTTTCTTGAATACTGAAGTATTAAGAGCAGTTATATTCTTTTGTTAAATCTGATTCAAGCAGGTGAGTATCTCTCATACTATATCTTACTCAGTATATATATATATATGTCAAAATTAATAAAAAAAAAAAAAAAAAAAAAAAATGTATATATACTGATCATCTTGTACAAAAATGTACTAACCATTTGACTGAACATTTTGATCAAATAAATTTGTTCAGTTCGGAATTCTCATTCGAAAACATCTCTTCTCATCTGTTTGATATCACCCAATTACAACCCTGAACAAAGTCCTTTTGATTTGTGCATATATGTAATCGAGGTGGTGTAAATTTGGTGGACATTCAAGCTTATGGTAGTATCTGCTTTTACTGATTAAATTTGAGAGTAAACACTTCACCTAAACACTTGTGTGATGTGAGAGTTTGTGAGACAATCCTTGACATGTAACTCACTGAATGATGCTTTGATGTTTATCTCCTGATCTTTTTGTCTTTAATGACTGTGTGCTTACTTGGATAATCATGATCATAAATTGGAACAGGGATATTCAGATTTCTGTAATTAAGGAACTACAGAGTTTAGCATTCATCATATACTCTGTGTTTAATATGAGAGTTTGTGCATTCAGTGTTTATTGTTTTTGATTTATGGATTTTATGAAATATTAGATGCTATAAAAATTGATTTGGTAAACTCTGCTACTCACACACGAAAATCACGACTGTGCGTTTTTGAAAGGGTTTTTGTGATAAAGATTGAAAATTTGATAAATACTGATTGATTGTGCTATGTACTCTAAGGTATATTTTCATTAAGATAATTTGAAAATTCTGGAGTAAATGGAGTAGTTGACAACTGTTAATTAGTGTCATTAGTGGTAACGTGTCTTGATAAACGGAACGACAGCGGTAATAATGGCTTTTACTGCGCCTGTATTAAGTGAACCGTTGCATGTGTGACACCTGTCCCACTCACTCATCATTATGTCTCCCTTTTACACTTTTCAAGGGAACAGTTGCGTGTTTTCAAGTAAAAAAAAAAAACGTTTGAGTTTAGTTTTTAACTAGAACTCAAATTACTTTTTGCCACAATCATTTTTATCCACACGTATTCACTTTACCAAAACAGAGAACATCTTTGTTTTTCACTTTGGCATTTTCACAAACACCTTTCTTGCAAAACCTTTTCACAGTTGATTCTTACTTATTTCTTGATTCAATGGCAACTAAACCTTTCACTGTCTTTGGTCTACGTTTTGTGCCTAACAACTATGCAGCTTTACTTGAAAATGACCGGGCACCAGAGCCGTTTCATCTTATGCAAAATTTTCTTCGAGATTCTGAAATTGGGCAAGCGCTGGTTGAACCAGCTACTCTATCTGCTTCCCAAGTTGTTAATTTCTGGCAAAACTCAAGATATATTGAAGGAGGCGAGAATGGAACTCCGTCTATTATCTTCTCTCATGAAGAACAAGAGTTTGTGATTACTCCACAAACTGTTCGCGATGCCATGGATTTTGACACACATACTTCGTATGCTGTTGTCTCTGAGCAAAATCTGAGGGAAATGCTCACAGAGATTGGGTACATGGAATCACTTGCCAAGCTGGGCAGTGTGAGGCGACCAAACTTAAGAAAAGAGTGGAACTTTTTCTTTGATTGTATTACCAGGACATTCCCGAAGAAGGTCACCAACTGGGATGCTATTCCAATGGACAGTCTACAAATTGGGTATTCTCTACTTTATGGTAGCAATTTTGATTTTGGTAGATATGTCTTAATGAATTTGGGTGATAAGTTGTCAGAGTCTACTACAGTTTATTTTGCTAGATTTTGTCAACTTCTATTCAATGCATGTGTTCCTGGTTTAACTGTTGATGAAGCTGATGAAATTCAACCTTTTAGAGTCACTAAGAGAATATTTACTGATATGACTAACAAAGATGTTGGAAAAGATTTGCCTCCTTTAGCATTGCCGCTTGCTTTGCAAAATTTTGTTAATCAGCCACAAGACAATGATACACATCAACCACAACAACCAGAACCACAGCCTATGCCTGAACCTTTAGCCACTGATCGTACAGAAAACATACCATCTCAACCTACTCAAACACCTGAGCCCACACCAACAACCACTGAACAACCCATATCACCTCCAACACAAACAAAACCTCAAACACAACCTGACCAAATGAACACTGAACCAACAAACCCTGTCTCTACTACTCATTCACAACCACCACCAAAGCCAAAAAGGAAGAAACATACTGCAATCAACACTGAACGTGCTAAGGCTAAACAGTCAACTCCAAAGGCTGTTTATTCTAGAAGATTCATACAAAGGGCAAATAGACCTTCACCACCATTGATTGAGGAAAGTTCTAGTGAGAGTTCCAGTGAAAGTGCAGAACAGGTTGCAGTACCTCAAGCTAAAAGGAGGAAGCTTATTCTGACTGATTCTGATGATGAGCCTGTTGCAGAGGCTCAAGACAAAATCTCATTTGATATTCCTACTGGTGAGCCAGAGGTTATCATAGAACCTGAAATTCCAGAATCAGGAGTCAAGGTTGCTGAACCAGAAGTTGATAAGGTTCAAGACAATGAAGATGCTAGAGATGTTTTATCTCCACTGGAAGAGTTTGCTGAAACTCCAATGTCTTTTAATAATGAAGCATCTACTCCACCACTCATGGAGGTTACACTGTCTATTGATACTGGTGTTGCTGATGGGCCTACTGTTGTTCTTGAAGACACTGTGGTTGCATCACACACTGAGTTAAACTCTGATGCCAATCATATTTCTGCTCATGATGAGGAGGTTGATAAACCAGAGAAGGTTCTTTCTTCAGAGCAAACTCCAATTGATAAAGGAAAACAAGTTGCTCAAGAACCTATTGCTGATCAAGCACCAATTGCTGCTCAAGAACCTAGTCTTTCTGTTGCCTCTACTAGTGAATCAATGAGTGATTCAGTTGAAGCTCATAGTACAGGAGTTGACCAACCACAAAATCAGCCTGATGGTCAGAAAACAGGAGAAAAACCAGATTTTGCTGGGCCTTCTGTTAATGAAATTGATGATGGTTATTTGGCCAAGCAAACTGCTGAATGGTATAAGTCAGAGTGTATTTTTCCACCTGGCAGGGCTGCAATGTTTCTTGAGGTCAATTCCAAGAAGATTAAAAATCCAGAGATTTTCACTTGTTTGCAAGGCACAGTGATTCAAATCAAAACTTTGAATAATAGATTTGATGACACTCAGAAATCTATCGTTGATCTTCGCACAGAAGTTGCCACTCATGAGGAAAAAGCTCAACTAGCTAATGCTAAACTCTTTCAACAGTTTGCCAAAGCTCAATCTAATCTTAATGACAGACTGAGTACAGTTGAAAAGAATCAGACTTTACTGGCTGAGAAAGTTGATTCTATAGCAAATTCTCTTGAGTTAATCACCTCCATACTGATTCAAGACAGTGATGATGTCAAAAAGGGGGAGAGAGTTTCTAAAACCAAGTGTAAGAAAGATCAAACTTTGTCAAAGAAAAAGAAAGATCAAAATGATGATGAAGAATCCAATGCTGATAAGGGCTTAAGAAATGTGAATCTCAGACAAGGACATGGGAGGTCTTCAAGGTCAAAGCCAAATTTGGTGATAGATTCAAATGCTCAAAGTACTTCAGGATCAAAGCTAAAGGATTTGTTATTCTCTGACAATCCACAAACTGATGAAGAATTGGCTGCAAAACTTTTTCGAGAAGAGAATGCTGAAGCTACACTTGAGGATATTCAAGCTGAAGAAAAGCTGTTGCAGAAAGAACATTTAAAAGCTGTGAAGTCCAAGAAAGTGAAGAAAGTTGTTAAAGCTTCAAAGCCTGCAAAGCCTGTGATGAAAGGAATCGTAATTAAAGAAAAACAATCTGGTATTCAAGAAGAAGAAGAAGAAGATACTGGAGAGCTGGTTAGAAAGTCTTCTCTTGATGCTAAGTTGAAGTTAAAAGGGAAAGTTGATGAAGAAAGCAAGGGCAAGATGATAGTTACAACCTCTGTTGCTACACAAGTTGTACAGACTCAAAGTAAACTTTTACCTGGTTTTTCAAGGGCAAAGATTCCAGTGGAAGAAGGAGCAGGAGTGACTGGTGGATATCAGCATAATATTGCCTGTTCAGGAAAGCCACCAGGCAGGAATACTTCTGGTTTAGGATCAAGAAGAGATTTGAGAGTTGGTAACAGTCCAAGAGATCCTTCTGCACTTGTATCTCTTGGTTCTGGTATAACTCAAGAAAATCTAGACAAGTTGGAGTCAGTTCAGGTAGTTCATCAAAGGAGCTTAGATATTCACTTTCTACTATACTTTATGGCAGATGGGTCAGTATATAGAGTGAATGAAGAAGCAATCAAGTTAAAATTATTTGAGGAACTTCAGTATGTCTTGCATATCTTCAGAGTTAGAAATCAAAGAACACAGCTTATTGCTAATTCTATAAGGGAGTATATGCTGAAAGCTAAAGTTGCTACAGGAACAAAGTCTGCTGAAAAATATGTTCCAAAATACAGAGACTGGAATGGAAATCTGATTGAAATGCAGAAGGGAACTACAAGGTTGAAGACTGATCTTGGAATTACAGTTCTGGATTTCAATGTAAAGTCTGAAGAATTAAAGTACATCAGATTGGGTAATGAAATGAGGAGAAACAAGATCTATGATCTCAGGGCTGCTATTTTTCAAACGGATGAAAATGATCCAGAGTTAAGAGAGATCAAGCAAGCTATGGAAATTGAACTTGAAAATGCTGAAAGGAGATTGTTGATTGATTATCTCAGAACAACTCCAGATCTTGAGGAGGTTAGGTAGACAGAATTTGTAAGTGATTCGTATTTTCTGTAAATTTTGCTAAGTCACGTTTAAACTCTGATTATATGTTAAACACTGTGTTTTTATTTGTTCGTTTTGACATCATCAATTATTGTAAACTTGTACATTTTTCTAATGAACAAGTTGGGGGAGATTGTTAGATATAATTGATGTGATTTAATGTCAGTGTTTAAGTGTTTCAGGTAAAGAGAGTTTAACTTGTTATTGAAAGCAGTGTTTGAGTATACGCTGATTGCTGGAAGCGCAAACGCTGACAGAAGAAAGCGTAAACACTGATAGCTGAATACATGGAAGCGCAAACACTGTTAGCGTGGAGAGAACAGAGTTTGCTAAAGTCTGTCTACTGGGAGCGTCTACAAGTCAACAGAGTTTGAAGATTAATTTAATATTAATATGGAAGCGATATCTTTGAAGATTGGATAGCTGTCAAAGAGATCGAGTTGACTTAGAAGACGTGTAACAATCGTAATTGATATCATTTGTATAGCTTAATTTTAGGAGAATCAATTTACGATTGTACGTAGCTGTATATCTTATAAATACAGTTAGGTTAACCCTAGAAGGGTATCGATCATGAACGAACATCATTCTTGTAACCTAAGCAGCTCTCTGTGATACTTTACATCACCGAGAGAGGAATTATTAATTCCAAATAGTTTTAAGAGTTAAAACGTGTGTTCCTGTTACTTATTCATACAGTAATTGATTATATATTGTGTATTCGACCTAACAAAATTCAATTCGGATCAAATATTCAAATAATTAAATGTTTGAATTCCCTCTCCAACCTCATTTTTGTCGTTTGAATATTTGATTTCAGTGACTTGTTTGTGGTTACATGAATTGAAATTTTCATTGGAACTAAGTATAAGTGTAGAACCTTTGGTAGACAAAGAGATCCCAGTTGAGGGGTCAAGTAATTAATACAAAACATTTCAAATTGGTAGGCTTGTTATAATTGATGTATAGGCATGTCTTTGCAACTAACACAGTTTTCTGATGCAATATTTAATAGTACAATTATGTGTTTGAATTTTTTTAGGGACGATGATCCAACTAAAAGTTTCTATACAATATAGTGGTAATTACTCCCTTCGTCTCACTCATTTCTATAAAGTTTTTTTTACTGCTTGTCACGCATTTTAAAGTTCTTATAAAGTATTTTTCCAAAACTTATTTTTAATTTTTTTTTTTGAATAAAAATTTTAACATTAAATTTTTATCCAAAAGAAATAAAAAAATTGTGGAACTACATTTTTTAGAAGTCTTAAAATGTATGTCACACCCCCATCCCTAATGTATACAATTTAGGGGACTGAGGGAGGAGCATAACTAGATACCCAATTCTTAAAGGTACTCTTTTACGTTTTATGTTTATAATGAAAAACATTATAATTATCAGCTAGAATCAAAAATAACATTAAAGTATTAATCAAAGAATCAAAAACAAGAGTTTTACTTCTTGAAGAGACCAAGAGTCAAGGTTGATCTGATCAATTGATAAATGTTATTTGGGATTCAAACTTGCATTGGTGGAGTTCAGTTAATGTAATAAGCATGGCAAGAGAATTGCTTATTTCATGGAAAAAGAATGAATTAAATTAGATCTCAGTATGGTAATACGTACTCAAAACTTACAACGATGTAGAGGCATGGTGGTTTCTAATATTTTGTTAAATATTGTGAACATCTTCGTTTCCCAACTTTGCTTACGCAATTTGTTGAGAGACATTAATATATAGTATAAGAAGAGAAAAGGACAAAATATATTATACTTATAACAAAAAGGACACAATTTAGAATTTAGATCAATCTTTTTGTAGAAGATAACAATCTTTTTATAATTAATGATCAAAACTTTTCTTATACATGGTTGGTCCACTACAAGAAAAACAGCTTCAGAGACCGCTTTTCAACCGTTGTCTGTCAGCCTAATTTTCCGTTGACAATTGAGGCACCGTCTTTGGTGCTGTCACACACCTGTATTCCACTGGTGTATAGATTATGGCACACAACAGGTAATAAAACCTTTGTATAATACTTGACACAACGGAATTCTCCCGTCAAAAAAATTTGACATGCCTGTTTATAAACCGTTTTACTGGTAGTATCTATACAACGTTGAGAAACTGGTGTTTGATTGTATCAAAGACGGCAGCTCAATAGACAACACCCGATAGACAACGCTTGAAAAGTAATGTCTAACTTGCTTCTGCTGTGTTGTGCCAAAGCTCTTAGTCACAAAGGCATTCCTGAATACATCTAATAACAAGCCTAATTGTTTGTAATGCTTTGCATTACTTACATGACCTCTTAACTGAGGGAACCTCTAGTTGTAGAGTTTCTACTTGTTTAGTACTTGTAATAGGCATCAATTCCTATATGTGTAAGTGTACTTAAAAGTCAGAGAATAATGCTTGAAAGAAGTTCCAAGGTTCATGCCTCAAGCTTGAAGAACAAGACTATCAAATAATCACAGTTAGGATTTGAAGAAATGAAGAATTTGCCTAAGTACCAATTCGAGAAGTATGTTTGTTATATTCGAGAATTCTAGCCTTCGAGAAGTCAGGGATTCGATATCTCAAAAGACACTATTCGATATCTCTGAATGCACTGTTCGATATCTCAGAGATTCGATATGTCTACTACTCTAGTCGAGAACTCAAAAAGTCAACAAGTCAAAGAATCATTTGAGTTCTCTAAGAGTCAACAAGTCAAGGTTTCATTCGATATCTCAAGGATTCAAAAAGCTATTCGACATCTCAGGGATTCGACAAGTTAAGTGTTCTATTTAACAACTCAAGGATGCCTGAAGAAAAGAGTTATTCGAGAAGTGATTCGATATGTCAACTTTATAGTATTCGAGAACTAAGAGTTGTCTAATCCTAGTTCTCGAATCAATCACTTAGTCACTTGTCGAATACATTCTTGAAGACAAAATACTGGAGAAATTGTACAAGTCAGAAACCTACAACAAGCCAAAGCACTTTATGGACCACAATCTGTAACGTGCTCTGGAAAGCCTACGAAGAAGCTTGGAGAGATGTATAAGAGACAAAGAGCTAAAGAAGTGGATCTGAACAAAACCTTACAAAGTCAAATCTGTAGCCGTTTGGATGCTTACTCAAAAAGGATAGACACACTAGAAAGTAAATTTGTTTAGCTACCTTATTTGTAGTAAGTAGGTTGTATTCATGTTCTATAAGAATACAACCTCACCTCTTTAGTTGATCAAGTTTTTCATACACATTCAAGAGCACATCTCTCTAAGAAAAATGAAGCTGAGAATACTACCATTTGTATTCACAGGTTGTAGCAAATCTTTATCTAATAAAATATTACATTAAAGTGATATTGTGTCTTGTGTTGTTTATTATCCGCACGTTTAGATGAATCCATTCACCCCCCCCCCCTCTGTATTCTTTTCGTGTGTTCAATACTCAACAAGTGGTATCAAAGTAGGCTGTTTATTCAAAAATAGAAAATGATCATGAGTTCGAATACACCAAAGACTACAGGAACGGTGAAAGTCCCTAATTTCGATAAAGAGAATTACAACCTCTGGAAGATTTAAATGTTGTTGTTCATCAAAGCCGCTAACCCTCTATATCCTGATATTCTCAAGAATGGTCCCTTTGTTCCACAACAAGAGATTCCTGAAAAGACAGCTGAAACCACAACCATTCCAAGATCTTATGTGGCCAAGAACCATCCAAATGGACAGACTCAGAGAAAGATAAGGTTGCCCTGGATAGTCATCTCATGCTGCTGATAATAGATTCTATGGAGATGTCAATGTTTGCAAACAAAGCATCTTGCACTTCTGCTAAAGAGATGTGGGATCATATTGAGGTTTTGTGTGAGGGAACAGAGGAGGTGAGAGAGAACAAGAAACAGATACTGGTCACACAGTATGAAGCTTTCATGGCACAACCCAAGGAAAACATCACTGATATGTTTGAGAGATTTCACAAGTTGGTGACTGAGCTACAAGTGATTGTCAAGGTTTACATTACCAAGGAGTTGAACATGAAGTTTCTATTATCTTCTCCAAACCACCTAGAGCAGAGGGTCATTTCTTTGAGGGAAAGAGATTTGAACAAAGTCACATATGATGTGCTCTATGGGGGGTTTAAAGACTCATGAACCAAGGCAGAATGATAAACACTTCATGTGCCTTGATTGTCATCAAATCCGTTCAAGACCTAGAAGCATCTTCAAGTCAGTTGAGAATAGAGGAGATAGTAGATGATAAAGAAATTGAAGCTGAAGTGAGTGAACCTGTTGAAGAGAAGGAAGAAGAAGAGTTTTATACTCTTGAAGAGCTAGATGGCATGGAAAACACTTCAGACATCGTTTTCAGCTGATGTTTAAGACTTCTAATATAACAAATTTTTTATAAAGATAAACGATGTGCAAGGCCCATTAGTACATCGTTTTTTTGTCTCTAATCGATGTGTAAGTTGTGAGTTAACATCAATTTTCATTGATAACACAAGTCAATAAAACATCCATATTAAATCTTAACAACTCCACAATTGTTATTTACAAAACATCCAACAAATGTCATCATCCGAACAACCTACCACAAATTACATGTTCCATATAAGCAATCTAGCATATTTAAGTAACAAGCTAGCTAGCCAAACCCAAAGCAAGTTGAATGACGACATATTAATCCGCAAAACCAATAAAAGTGTTTAATTAGCAATCACCATCCGCAAAAGAAAGTCTTCACTACCCTGCACAAAAGAAAGACTCCATGTCAAACCAAAAAATAATCTTACTTAGCCATATGATCTTTCAAGAAGAATAAAATAAGCACAAGTATTTATTTTATTCTCCACTGGAGAAGCTATTAAAAACATTACATAAATTTACCAAATTCTAAGAAGAAAGCCGCCAAATAAACTTTTTTATTAAGCACTCATTTTGATGAATTCAGAATTTCAGATATAAACCGACCACTGTGAGAAGGTAACATATACACCAACATAATATTAGAGATTATATTTTACATGGAAGTATCTACAACACATTCGGTTGAATTAACTAATGGTGCTTAGAACAATGCAGACCAGTAGCACCTGCAATTTGCAAATGAAATAGCATGGAAAGAAAAAAACAACGAAATGATCTTTGGTCACATTATAAGTTTTAGTGCTCGATGTAGTGTGAAAATTCATCGAAATATAGAGAAATTATTCAAACTCTCGTTGGATAAGAATGTAAGTTTTATTTACTTTTCTCTCATGTAATTTTGTCATGTAGTTTCTTGCTTTGTTTCTCATATGCAACTTCGTAAAGACATGTAGGTTCATCACATGTAATAATGTTACATGCATACTTGCTCGTATCTATATAATAAATGTGAAATAAATCATGTAGCAGGCTTGAGCCTGCACTTACGATTTGAATCAATTAAACAAGTAAAAAGAAAAAGCTGCTTACCTTGAAAATTGAGTTCTATTTTTCATTGAATTGCAGAGGGTAGAAAACACTGCATGGCCACAATAACAAAAGCTTTGACATGGATGTGGAACTCATTGATTCCAATATAGAAGCAATTTGATAATTTTAGCCAAATTAAAAAGGTGCATCAACTTCAAGTTTTGACATGGATCTTGTTTCTTTTTATATAAATATTATAAAATCTAAAAATTATTTACCAGCTGAAAAAATCAGCTTAAAGATCTACATTCTACCTCTTGCAAGAGCAACTATGTCCCTTCCGTGCACATTTATCATATCACTAGTTTCTAGTGATGGAGCTTTCAGCATTTCCAAAGCTCTCCTATATAGTCCCTGTAGATGATATATATCAGGAGTTATTATGAGCACTAATCCTGAAATAAATTACAACTAAATATGCTACTTGACAAGTAGTCATATATCATCTACTGAAATAACTTTTGCAAATCAGAACCGTCTATATAAAAAGCTGATGTAATGTTCTTTTGCACAAAGTATGATGGGATCATGAAAGATTCTAAACTAGTCTTTAGTTACAAGAGAAAAAACCATGCAAACTATGATGGGATTAGGGAAGGATTCTAAAATAGTCTTTAGTTACTAGAAAAAAAACCCTGCATATAACAACGGGTATATTTATAAAGTTGCAAATTAATTAAGTCTTCTTTGATTTATGTGACAAATAAACCAGCATTTTTTTAAACAAAGTGCAATAATTTCTTATATTCATGCAGAGTTTCAAAGGTTCAATTTGTATCCAACCTCTTAAATCAAAAGAGAACTTGACTGTTCCATTGCTACTTTGTGTCGAAACATTAGAGCTATGCAGGTTAAAACAACCCCAACCTCGGGATGACGTGAGCCTAGATTAAAATCAAGACAAATTAATAAGTGGCAAATAAATTATATCCATACTTTATTAGAAATCTATTAAACTCTATACCAAATACCAACACACCAAAATGTTCTTTCGTTTTAGTCAATGCTTGAGTCAACATCTCCTCCGCCTCGGCAAAATTTCTAGACAGAATGAAAAAGATATCATAAAGAAGATGACTCATACTGAAAACTGAAAAAAGAAACTGTAATAAAAATCTAATCCTAAGTGTGCCTCAAGCTGCCTCAATGAACAAGTAGCTGCCAACAGAGCTTCCTCCAAAGCCATATCACCAACTATAGCTTAGAGAAAAAAGCTACAGGGGTAACGAAAATTTGGTAGTTTGAACCAAATATAGCTGCAAAATAGAGGTTTACGTACTACCTACTAAGTAGCTATTTCAGATAATCAATACAACAAACAGAATTCCAGAGCTAGTAAATACCTGAGCAGTGAGTGATGTACTTCAGATCTGGCTATTTTAGAACTGTAAATATTTGTCTTGGGATGTCCTTCGTCAACATATTGCTATCTACCATTAATCAACAAATGCATCTCTACGCGCACACGAATTCAGAAAATTGTATAAATACTAAAGGTTTAACTGCTCATACACCAAAGCATGGTGAACAATAAAGTTTTCTAGTCATAAGTTTTCTAGTCAGAACCTAACGTAGATGCACGCTTTCGAGTCAATTAATCAAGAAGTTTGACAATATATCATTTAGTTCTAATCCAAATATATAATGAAAATACATGATTAGTATTTTTAACACTGATCCTTGGAAAAAGAAAGATGAATGTTAAATAATGTGATGCAAAAAATAGTTGCACGTTTGTCCTGAGATGTTTACCAGAGATTCTTGCCTATAGACATATTATAGCAGAGATAAATATACCTGTTGAGAGAACTATGGTATCCTTGGCTCGTCCTTCAAGAACAACAATGCCTCCAAAATGACGACTTCGCCCTACCGAGTGGTAAGGCACAATATAATCGATGTCACTGGTATTTATCTAACCATCCTCATCTAGGACTTTTTTAGTTCCTAATGGGTTCTAATTAACAAAGACGGTCAGCATCTTTCTTAGAGAAAATAAATATCCTTTCAAAATTATCCATTATGAAAACAAACATGTGATCCAGCAAGGTTTAAAAAGAGAAAATACTATTTCCATTAGTCCATTCTAAATGTGATAATGTTCTTGATTGGACATTGTAAATATTATATTGATAATCATTTTTTATGTATCCACGAATAGTGACCATTTATTGTGTATTTAACTCTCGTCTACTATATTATATTTTAACACTCACGCCAAAGCCATAACCAAAAGCCATAAACAAATCCCTAAATAAACATTCAAGTTAACATACAAATAAACTAAAGCTATGCAGCGTTACAAATCTTCAATTGAAAACATTCAAGCATTCAACCTAAACATGGAAGCTATACAAACAACTAAACATTCAACCTAAGAACAAAATAAAAAAATTAGGGTTTTGAGCTAAAAAATCCCCAATTGAAAACTAAATCGAACTAATTGAAATCTAACATAAGCTTAGCAACTTACCAGTTTGAGCTTCAAACAAATCGAATTGAGTTTACAGTTTTGTAGCTTCGAATCGAACAATCTCTGGTCGAATTAAGTTTCGAGAAAGAGAAAGATGATAGTTTAGAGAGAGAGGAGGGTGAGAGTATAGAGAGGGGGAGAGAGAAAGAGAGAGAGGGAGAGAGAAAGGAGAGAGAGAGAGAGAGAGAGAGAGGGGCGAGATTTAGGGTTCTTGAGGGAGGGGGTGAGGCTGTGAGTCGAGGGAGTATGAGAAAGAGATTTGGTTATATTTTTATTTTATTTTTTATGTTTTCAATTTTATTTAATCTGCTTGAAGGAGGGAGTATGTTTGATAAGTAAGGGGGGAAACCAAAATTTGGTTAGGGGGAACATCAGCGGGCAAATGAAACTTAATGGGGGGAAATAAAACTATGGGGGTGAATGCGCGTTTAATTTTTTAAGGAGATATTTAGACATCGGTTGATAAATGAAGTGATGTCTAAATGTTTTTTAGAAAAGGTTTAGACATCGGTTGATAAATGAAGTAATGTCTGAATGTTTAAAAGACATCGGTTTTATTTTCACTGATGTTAAAAAGACTTTTAACATCGTTTTTATTTTAATCGATGTTAATTAAAGACCGTGATGTCTATTAACAGATTTTTAGTAGTGCATACAGAGACAGTGCAAGCATGATGACAATGACAACTCAAGAATATAATCAATTAAAGATCATAATTAACATTATCAGAACTACACATACATCTCAAGTACTACAGCACACATAATTTAGAGATAAAGCAATGGTACACTCATAATTACTCTAAAATCATCTCAATTAGCCCTAAAATCACAAAATCTCAAATTATTCACACATAAATCAATGAAACAGTAAAACTAGGGTTTCAAATTTGTGTACCTTAATCATGGCGTTTATACCCATGATTATCCAATCAAAATTCACAATAGAAACAAACATATAGAGGAAGGCAGTGTAGACATCACCGAGTCCAAGCCGAGTTGTGCCGAGTCATACCGAGTTGATCCGAGTTGCTCCGAGTTAGCACAGGAACACAAACAACAAACATGTTAGAATTTGTGAAATAAATCAATATATATGCAATAGGAGGGCTGCCTTTTGGTACGACAAGAGCTCCATATAAATCAACCGAATTAAATCGAGATTAAAAAAATTCTTGTCGAGCCAATCAAGAGCTTTATTGCAACAACATTAGAACCACAACAACTACACTTGATTATGATCAATATCGATGTAATAAGAGAGCTGCCACCTAGTTAGATAGGAACTTCGATCGAATACTCAATCAAAATGCTCAAATACAACAAAAATCCTGTCTAACTAGGAAGAGTTTATTACAATAACATTGGATCAAATACGAATCGTCACAATGATTCATTGAAGGCTATTTGTTAATCATCTATATTGATTTTCAACCTGATAAAATCCGGGAAAAGAAAAGTGAAAATCATGAATAGATTAGATGTAATCGAGTGTGTAGAGCACCAAAATGAAATCAAAATCTCTGAAAACTCAAAGATATGGCCGGAATTTTGATTTCGGTGGCTGGGATTTCGGCGAAGTGAAAAATAGGGGAGAAAGAGTGTGGCCGCGTGTATACGTGTGTGTATTACATATTGTGTAAAAATTATTTGTATTAAATGAAGCCAACGGCTGAGATCTTCCCATCTTTTTAATCAAGTGTTGAGATTAAATCCCTATTTTCCACTTCATCATTCCAGTCAGCTGATTTCATCAATAATATCGTGCCATGTGGACATTTAGATACACATCAGCTGCACCCATGTATTTTATATGAATAAAATTCAATTTACATATAAATGTAAATAAATCATATAAAATAGCAAATAAATTGCAAAAAATCTCCAAAAATTTCTAATATTAATTTAGGAGAATAAAATTCCAAATTTTCGAAAAAATAAAAGAATTTTTAAATTAATAAAAATACTTTGGAATTTATACAAATTAATTTGTAAAAATTAAATAAACCACATACTACTTTTGGCTTTAATTATTTGCAGCTCACAACATTGTCGAAGAAATTTGAACGTTCAAGTCCCGCTTGAAAATCCGCTTAAACAATTCTCTAAGTTGCAAAATAATTAAAATAAAGTAGTATATACTTTGAATAAAATACAACAAATAAATTTGGGCACACCATCATTTCTAAATCAAAACGTAATTTAGAGAAACTTTCGATGCTCAAAGGTTTCATGAAAATATCCGCGATATTAACTTCGGTATCGATATGCACCAATTTAATATCACCTTTATTAACATGATCACGAAGAAAATGATGTCGAATATCTATGTGTTTCGATCGAGAATGCAATACCGGATTTTTACTCAAATCAATTGCACTCGTATCATCACACAAAATAGATACTACATCAAATTTAACAACATAGTCGGCTAATGTTTACTTCATCCACAAAATTTGAGCACAACATTTTGCCGCCGCTATATATTCAGCTTCGGTAGTGGATATAGAAACAAAATTTTGTTTCTTAGAAAACCAAGAAACTAAACATCCACCAAGAAACTGACAAGACATACCTACACATGATTACTTAAACCTATTGGTATTAAGGGTCCGTAGGTTAGTACATCATAAGCTAAATGAGTATTGGCATGAACAAATCTAGGCATAGGATAATCACTGTCAGCATGCAAATTTCTCGATGCTCGATTCCTATTAGAAATGTGATATGGATCCCTTCTAGGCACATATCCATCATTTCTAGGATAGGCATAATCATCATTTACATGATGATCATTGACATGATAAGCATTCATGTTATGTTCAAAATTATATTTTTCAAAATTATATTTGTGAATTGCGTAAGTACATCGTCAAGATTATATTTTTCTTGTAACAAGATATCAATCTTGTTGTTCAAAACATTTTCTTGATCTATAACTTGAGCCGTGAGCTTAGCATTCTCACTTTTGAGCATTTGACTTTCCAACATACTTGATTTCATTTCCGAAGCTAAATATTCTTTTTCAGCGACTGTAATATCCCGTAATTTTTAGAATAATAATAATAAAGAATAATAGGATAAAAAGGATTAAAATTAGATAATAAATAGGATTTAAAATTGGATTAGAATAATGGGTTAAAACATGGATCAGATTTGATTACGGATAACTAGTAGGTCTGGAATTAGGGTTGCGAGACGTTATAAATACATCATATTCTCCTTCTCCATCTTTATTATCAAAATTCGTAGGATTTTTCACACATAATTCAGCAGTCTTGTAAAATTCGTAGAAAATTCATCGTAAGTCGGATTTCGTTGATTATGGAATTTTCGGAAAGATATTTTCGTGCTCTACAACTTTCGTTCTTTGAGTTTTTCAAGAAAACATCGTTTAGAGGGTCAAAAAGGCTGAATACAGATCTGATCAGAATTGTAATCATGGAGTCTTTCAAGATTTTAGATGTTTTGCTTCTGAGGGGTTGCTACATGTATTCTTTTGTGATTATGTGAATTCTTGATTTGCGTAATTGAGGTAAGTAACTTTTCGTTGCTCACTATTATTATAAATTCTGTTTCAAAATATTTGTTTAATTTGATTATCGAATTTGTGATATCGAAAATTGATTTTAGAAAAGAAGTTTTTAGAATTCCCCAGTTTTAATTGCACATCGAATCATAGAATCCGGTCACTGGATAGTGTGACATATCGAATCATAGAACTAGTTTACGCACGTTCCGGAACACATAGATACCTTGTTGAGTAAGACTTAACGAGGGACGTAAACTGGCCCCATCGAACCATCGAATTTTAGAAGCCGTGTCACTGGCATATTGTGACCGTAATTTAGAACTGTGGGAATTAAAATAAGAATTTGATATTAAGATTTGTTTGTTCGATACAGAATTTAGATTATGTGAGTTATTGATAATCTGGTGTACATCGATTTGATATTTGTTATAGAATGTATTGTGTGAATTTTTGTCGTAATTGTTATCGAGTATGTTGTGTGAAACTGTGTGATAAATGTTATCTGCTACATGTGAAAATCGTGTTTTTAAAAAATATAAAAAATTTATTTTGAACCGTCAGACGTTAGTTGCTTGTTGGGCTTCGTAGCTCATTCTTTTAATATTTCAGGTTCGGTGTACGATCGAGTGAGATAGCGTTGGAGTTCAAGGATCTTAGGTTCGAAGTAGACCGTCATTGTTAGTTGCGCTTTTGTAATAAGTACCTTTGTAATTGACTTTTGGTTTAATAAAATCTGTTTTATTTTAGTTTTCGATTTAGAATTAATAGTCCGAAAAGTCGGGCTGTTACAGTTGGTATCAAGAGCAGGCTGTCCTTCGGAGTGTATTAGGTATGAGACTAGTACATTCTCTAGGATGCGATCCTTAGGACTAGACTTTAGGAAGATGTATCACGAACATTTTGGAGTTTAGGACTGTTGTGAATTTGGGGACCAAATTCTTTTTAAGGAGGGTAGTATGTAATATCCCGTAATTTTTAGAATAATAATAATAAAGAATAATAGGATAAAAAGGATTAAAATTAGATAATAAATAGGATTTAAAATTGGATTAGAATAATGGGCTTAAAACATGGATCAGATTTGATTACGGATAACTAGTAGGTCTGGAATTAGGGTTGCGAGACGTTATAAATACATCATATTCTCCTTCTCCATCTTTATTATCAAAATTCGTAGGATTTTTCACACATAATTCAGCAGTCTTGTAAAATTCGTAGAAAATTCATCGTAAGTCGGATTTCGTTGATTCTGGACTTTTCGGAAAGATATTTTCGTGCTCTACAACTTTCGTTCTTTGAGTTTTTCAAGAAAACATCGTTTAGAGGGTCAAAATGTCAAAATAAAGATCTGGTCAGGAGTGATTACATGTTTTGGATTCTTGTTTTTCCGTTTAGAGGTAAGTTTCTGATTGATTTTGCTAGTGTTTTTAAAATTATGTATTATGTGTACGAATTTGTTATCAAAAATTGGGTCAAGTGATTATATTTTGAAGTTATACGTGTATTATTATAATATATGTGTTATGTGTAAGCAGCAATAGTCTTGGGAGTCTGATTTATGCCATGGTTTGCGAAAATATCGAATAAGAATAAGGACCGAGTCACCGGGTTGTAGTGACAGTTTTCTGAAAATTTAGGACCGTTATCACCGGATTGTAGTGGTCGTGGCATGAATTGTGGGTTTCGAGTTATTGTTGTTATGTGCTATCGAATTGTGATAGAATAAGAATAAGTGCATCGTAAGTGATTATTTCGTGTATCGTATTATGTCATATTGATTATCTTGTATAATATGTGTATACATGTTACTTGGCCTTACTAGTTGGATCGATTGGTTACTTGCTGGGCTGTATAGCTCATTACTTACAGTTTTCAGGTTTGGCATAAGATCAAGCTGAGGTGCATTCGAGTTTAAGGATCTTAGGTTCGGAGTAGATCGTCATCGTTAGCTGCGCTTTTGTAATAAGTACATTTGTAATTGACTTTTGGATTAATAAATTTTTTATTTGTTTTAGTTTTCGATTTAGAATTAATAGTCCGAAAAGTCGGGCTGTTACAGCGACCTCAACGTTGAATTGCTCTTTTAATTTAGCTAACTCGTGTTAATTTTTGGCCAAAGAAATTTGAAAGTCAATTTCTTTTTCTTTAAACTCTTCTCGAATATTCTCTTCAACATCACCCGTTAAAGATTGTTCGAGATCAATTATCTTAGACTTTAGTGAATTAATCTCATGCGATAAAGATTCATTTTGAATTTTTAAATTCAAAATTTCAACATGAAGTTCACTATTGCTTTGAGATAATTGAATTCGCTCTTTCTCATTTTCTTCCGCTTGAATAGTTAAAGAGACATTCTCAACCTCTAAGGTTCGAATGTTGTCATTCTTTCCATTTAGCTCACTATTCAAGCGTCCATTTTGTGAAGAAATGAGATTCGAGTATTCCATATAATCGTCATTCACAATTTTCAAGCGAGTGACCTCTTTTTGTAGCTCGAGATTTTTGTCATACAAAGTATTCCTTTCGGAATTAATCTTGATGTATTTCTGATTCAAATCTTCGTAACTACCTTTTAGTAGATTGATAAACTTAATAGATTCGGAGCTATTAAAGCTTGCATGATCTACTTGCAATAATTTTGAATTAAAATTATTAATAGTAGAAGCCGAATTTGAGTTTATGTTTTCCACTACATTTGAGATTTTTGTTGGCACAGATTCATCGGAGAGCGCCATTAAGCAAAGATTGAGAATACCTTCGGAAGACTCCGATGTCTCTTCGTCTTCACTTAAATCCCATCCATTCTCCGCAACAAGAATTCTACCTTTAGACAACTTTCGACACTCACGTTTAAACTGGCCGGGTTGTTTACATTCGAAGCACACATCTTGTGTTTCTTCGATGATTGGCTCTTTCGATTTAGGTTCCGAATAATTTTTCCTATAGTTAGGACTATTGTACGAATTATTATTTTGTTGAACACCTTGACCTTTAGTATAACTCGTGGTCGGAAAATTATTATTTTTGGAATTAGGCCTTCCTTTCGAATTAAATACTCGATTTTGATTGTTCAATTTTAGGAAGCCTTTTCCGTACCGTTGAGTATTACTTTGTAACACACGACGAAGTTGTCTTGATAACAATGCAATCTCGTTTTCATCAAGATTTTCCAACTGTTCGTTTAAGTCTTCGACGTTTTCATCTTCATCGATTAGTATAGCTTTTAAGGCCATACTTTTTCATTTGTCATCCGTTTTAGGTACAACTTTATCCGGAGTATTATCTTCCTCGTAAGCACGAAGATTTCCGAATAAACTATCGATGGAGTAGTCGTTAAGACTATGCAGTTCTTTGATCGTGGTAACTTTAACTTTCCAACTCGAAGGCAAGGCTTTTAAAATCCTTCGATTTTTCTTATTAGTCGTATAGACCATACCAAGTTGAGAAAGCTCATCGATTACACGAGTAAACCTCGTTTTCATATCGATGATAGTTTCACCTTCGAGGAGTTTGAAATTCTCGTAATCATGGATTAAGGTATCCATTCGAGATTCCTTAATATCTTTTGTACCCTCGTAAGTGATAACTAATTTGTTCCAGATTTCTTGTGCCAACTTGAAATTATTAACACGTTTGTATTCTTTTTTCGCAAGTGCACTAGTAAGAACCATTTCCGCTTTCGCGGCTATGTTCATCCTTATTTCTTCCTCGGGAGTATATTCACTCACCTTTTTCTCGACGGATATTTCACCTTCGGTTTTGGTGGGAATTACTACACCGTCTTCGATAGCTATCCAAACTTTGACACCTTGGGATCTAGCATAAATCCTATATCTAGTTTTCCAAGTTTCAAAATTTGTGCCATCGAATAGTGGAGGTCTCGAACTTGAAAGACCTTCTCCACAACCGATCGTATTTAAATACGCCATATTTAAGATCTACTTTCAATTACCTTTTTGAACTTCACAACCGTTCAAATAATGAGATTAAAAGTAACTGCTCTAATACCAATTGATAGGTCCCGAATGTGGGCACGATAAGCTAGAAGGGGGGTTGAATAGCTTATCACCTTTTTAAAAGTTGAGCTTGGCATTTTTGAAATTTCTTTCTTTTAAAAATACTTACTTAAAAATAAGTAAAGTAAAGTGCGGAAAGTAAAAGCGAGAAAGATAAAGAGTACGACACGCAAGATTTTATCTTAGTTCGCGATGCTCGGAATCCCACTACAGATTCGAACACCCCTACTCCAGTCCCCGAGCTCCTTCCCAGACCTAAGATTTCTTCCACTATAAAGAAACACTCCTTATAGTAGACGGAGAAGCCTTTACAACTCCTAAACCACTAAGTATTTATCTTGGGACTTAACTCCCCGTTAATCCCTCAAAATACAAAGCTAACCACTACTTGACTCGTCTTGGAGCGTAACTCCCCATTACCTCCTCAAAGTCTTGTAGCAACCATTAAGTAGCCTTGATGCTACCCTTGCCGGTCTCGGGTCTTAGATCTTAGGTCTTGGGTCTTTCTTCTTCCTCACGGTGCAAGAACACCTAACTCCCCGTTAGCGTGTCCAAGACTTGGGTCTCGAAACGAAGATCACCTCACTTCACTTCACTTCACCTCACTGCAAGGATACAACAACAAGCCACAATACAACCACAATATATTAAAGATAAATTAAAGGGGCCATGCAAAACTAGTATGTTATGGTACTAGCCACGGGGACGCTATTTCGCGTTAAATTATTCAACTCACACGTGCGTAAAAGTAACTCGCTTATCTATAGGATAAAATGATGGCCGTTATTATGCGTTAAACTAGTCACACACAACAATAATGTAAAAGACAAGTAAATATATATACACAAATAATTCGGCCGAAAAGATTTTCAAGAAATCGCCGAATAGTTCGAATTGTTTCGTTAAAAACAAATTCGAAGGTGTCTTGTTAAGTCCTTGCAAAGATTTGAATACAATTAAGATTCACTGGACTTATGAACCAAGACTAAGAATCTCTTTTTTGATTAAATGCTAGAACAAGTTTAAACCCACTTTCGGTATAAACAAGTTTTACGCGATTTAAGCACGAATCAAAAGACAGTTCTTTGCCTTTTTAACCACTTCACCACCAAGAGGTTATTAAGGACTTAAAGAGAAGCCAAGAAATACTTCAAGATACTTCTCTAAGGTTCTTACAATTTGTCAATATACACTACACGAAAATATTCAAGAACAAGCGTATATTTGGTGACAAAATGTAAGAAAGCTTAAGCACAAGTATATAGATGATAGATCCACCAATAATAACAACAAATATATAATTTGAAAGCAAAATAACTAGTTTATCACTCTTGACCTTACAAAGGCTCAAGCTCCTCTTTAATTAAGAGAAAGCTACAAGAGATACGAGCAAGGATCGAAGCCGAAATCACTATCAAAAAGGGCCGAGATGAGCACCAAATGAAAGGTATTCAAGGGAGGTGAAATGGAACTTTCATGCTGAAGAAAGAACACTTACTAGGCTGCAAAAAACACATGAAAGGGGCTGCCTAAAAGGTGGTGGCCGAATGGTGTGAAAATGAGCAAGAAATGATGGTGAAAACAAGCTTAAAACATGATAAAAAGATGAAGAACAAAGCTTGTTCGCTAAATACTTTTTATGGATTTTGAAATCTGAGATATGTGGTATATCTAGGGAGTATCTAGCAGCATTTCTTTGGCTCAAATAGCTTGGGGAAAATGGGTGGAAATGGGTTAGTATTTATAGGCAAAACTAGGCAAAAAGCGACCAATAAGGAGGTGCCACCTAACAATGCTTTAATAAAATACTAAAAGGCATAAAGCATATACCAAGCATATTCCAAGATGCTCTCCAGCCAATAAACATGTGGGAAAACCAATAATAAAATATTCAAGAAGCTTCTATTGGTACGGAATAGCCGAAAAACACGTAACTACGCGACAAACCCATTTCGTTAGATTTTCTTCAAAAATCATTTAAAAAATATGAAAAATTGGGAATAGTTCTGAAATATACCCAGAGGATTATGGTCAAAATTTCACCTTGAAATGAGTTGACCATCTATGACTTTTAAGCAACCGATAAATCAATTACGTATCGATTTAAGGGGTCCCGGAAAAAAGTCATGCAAAAATCATGAAAATAATTCTAATTTTTTTAAAAAAATATTCTAGTGACAGTCCCAAAGTTTCAAGTCAAAATAGCATGTGCTGGTATTTTATTCAAAAATATTTCTATAAAATGTCTTTACGCGACGGAATAAAATACTGTTAAATATAATTGATGTGAGTAATGTCAGTGTTTAAGTGTTACAGAGGTTCATCAGAGTTTAACTGGAAGGTGGATGCGGTCAGAGTTTAATTATACTCTGACAGATGGAAGCTCGACAGAGTTTGCTAAACTCTGTCAGGAGGGAGCATCTACTGGTCATCATCAGACTCTGAAGAATAATTGAAGATAATTATGGAAGCGATATCTTTGAAGATTAGATAGCTGTCGAAGACATCGTGTTGACTAAGAAGACGCGTAACAATCATAATTGATAACATTTGTACAGCTGATTTATAGGAGTATCAATTGTCGATTGTACTGTAGCTGTATATCTTTATAAATACAGTTAGGTTAACCCTAGAAGGGTATTGAAAAACGTATTATCATTTCATTGTAACCTAAGCAGCTCTCTGTGATATTTTACATCACTGAGAGAGGAGTTATTAATTCCATACAGTTTTTGATTATTTAAACGTGTGTTAATTGTTATTCTCTCATACAAACTTGATTATATTTGTGTATTCGGCCTAACAATTGGTATCAAAGCAGATCTGTTACTCTATACAGTTTAAGATCCACACACAACTATAATCAATGGCAGAGATACCTCCTCCATCAGGTTCTAGTTCTAGTACTGAGAAGGCTCAACCTACTACTGTGAGTCGTTATGAGACAATTAGGGTTCCTATTCTCAGGCCGGTAGATTATTCAATCTGGAAGGTGAAGATGACCATGTTTCTGGAGGCTACAGATCCAGAATATCTTGACAGAATTTATGAAGGTCCTCATAAGCCTACAAAGTTATCTGTTGTTACTGCTGGTCAAGAAGCTAAATCAGTTCCAAAGGAGAAGAAAGATCTGACTCTTGAGGATATTTCATCTATTGCTAAGGATGCAAAGGTTAGACATCTACTTCATAGTGACTTAGACAATGTTATGTCTAACAAAGTGAATAATTGCACAACTGTCGAAGAAATCTGGGATGCCCTTGAAGTTAGATGTCAAGGAACTGCTGCTATCAAGAAGAACATAAGGAACATACTCACACAGGAGTATGAACATTTTGACAGATTCTGTAAGCTACTCAATGATTTATCACTGGTAAATAAAGAGTATGATCTAGAAGATTCAAATCTCAAATTTCTTCTTGCTCTACATGAAAAGTGGGATGTAAAGACAACCACTATAAGAGATAATTATGATCTTGCTGACACTGAGATTGATGAAATCTATGGGTTGCTCAAAACTCATGAACTGGAAATGGAACAGAGAAACAGGAGATCAAGCAAGAAGACAAGGTCTATTGCTCTTAAGGTTGAAGAAAAACCCTTGAAGAAGGAAGCATCAAGGAAGAAAGCTAAGGGAAAAGCTTTGGTCATACATTCTGAAAGTGAGTCATCAAATTCTGATGTTGACTCAAACACTGATAAATCATCTGACTCTGAGGATGATGAAGAAGAAATGATGCAAATGGCTGCTTTGATGGTGAAGACCTTCAAGAAGATGGGTTTCAAGAACTTCAAGAAGGGAAAAATGTTCTCTAAGAAAGATTCAAATTCTGACAGAAAGAGTTTCAGAAAGTCTGAGAGAAAGGATACCAAATCTGGGAAGAAAGACAAGTCTGAGATTCAATGCTACAAGTGTAAGGAGATGGGTCACTATGCTCCTAAGTGCAAGAAGGGTAAAACTGAAAAAGAACTCTTCACAAAAGGCAGAGACTGGGCAGACACTTCAGACTCAGATGAGGATGTTAACTATGCTCTCATGGCTTCTAATGAGAATGAATCTGAAGATTCTGAAAAAATGGTACCCCAAACTACCTATGCTTATAATACTGATAATATATCTAAATTGAGAATTTATCTTAAGACCTTACATATCAGTTATAGGGATCAGACTTTAGAGAATTAGAGAATCAAATCTGAGAATTCTGAACTTAAAGAAAGAAATAAATTTGTTGAAGAAAAACTTGTTAACATGCAACAAGTTCATAAAGAAAGAGATGATGCTGTTTATCTAGAACAGTAGTTGCTTGGAAGATATAGGCAACTAGAATCTGAACTGGAGAAAGCAAATCATATAATTAAGACTTGGACTGAATCTGGAAAAGACACTCATGAGGTTTTTCAGTCAGACACAATTGGTTTAGGTTACTGTGAGGAAGATGAACTTAGGTTTCAAAAAGAAGTCAAAATTAGAACACATCTTCCATCTAGAAAATTTGTTACTGGAACAAGTGAACCTAAGTCTGAAGTTGAAAAAGAAGCTATTAAGGAAGAATCAGTAAAAACTTGTGTTAAACAGATTAATATTGGTTCAATGACAGATAAACAACTCAAACATAAGCTTAAGGAGTTCAAATCTGTTAAGAAATAGAAAGTGTCCAGGAAGAATAGAAATGGTAAAGTAGGCATTACTAAAGGTTATAATCAAATGTTTGCTACTTATGCTCCAAGAAAGACATGTCATAACTGTGGTAGTACTAATCATCTTGCTAGTTTCTGCAGGAAAAATAAAGACATTAATTCTTTACCCTCCAAGTCTGGAGTAAAGAATGATTATGTTAAAACTAGACCACGGACTTTATGCAAACATTGTGGAAGTACTTGGCATTCTAATTAGACTTGCAGGGATTATCATGCTATTTATCATAATTATTATGAACTGACGCCCAATTTAAAATGGGTTAAGGTTAATTCTGCAAGTGTATACTCTGAAAATGTTAGCTTAAACTCTGATAATGAGGATTCCGCTGCTAAAACTGACAAAGTTAAGAAAGCCAAAGGATCCAAGCAAGTCTGGATCCTTAAATCTGACCTTCAGTGAATGTTTGTGATTTCAGGGCATTAGGGAGTGCACCCTAGTCGTGGACAGTGGATGTTTAGGACACATGACTGGAAATAAAGCCCTGGTATCAAAGTATGAGGAGAAGGCTGGCCCAAAAGTTTCCTATGGAGATGGCAACGTAGGACGTACTCTTGGATATGGCAATATCAATTATGGAAGTGTCATCATCACAAATGTAGCTCTGGTTCCAAGACTCAAGCATGATCTGCTATCTGTGAGTCAAATCTGTGACAGAGGTTATTATGTAGATTTTCAACCTGAATACTGTGAAGTTATCAGTAAATCTACAAGGAAAGTTGTTCTAGTTGGACACAGGCGCAATAATATCTATGAAGCAAGTTTGTTGACAAACTCTGATGGAAAAGTTGTGTGCCTGTCAACAAGAATGTCTAATGAAGAGAGTTGGAAGTGGCATAAGAAACTCTCTTATTTGAATCTGAACAACATCAATGAGTTGATAAGAAAGGATCTTGTAAGGGGACTCCCAAAGTCTTTATTAAATGTTGATGGCCTGTGTGATTCCTGTCAAAAGGCCAAACAAAGAAAGTCATCTTTCAAAAGCAAGTCTGAATCTTCAATTGTTGATCCTTATCATCTTCTACATGTTGATCTGTTTGGACCAGTGAATGTCTTGTCTATTGGAAGAAAGAAATATGCTTTAGTCATTGTTGATGAACACACCAGATACACTTGGGTGTATTTTCTATCAAAGAAGGATGAAACTGCATTAACTCTGATGGAGCATGTAAAGCTGCTGGACAAAGGATCAAATCACTAAGTCAAAATAATCAGGAGTGATAGTGGAGCTGAATTTAGGAATACAACAATGGAAGAATTCTGCAAGAACAGAGGAGTGAAGCAAGAGTTTTCTGCACCTGGTACACCACAGCAAAATGGTGTAGTTGAGAGGAAAAACAGAAACTTGATAGAAGCTTCCAGAACTATGCTTGATGAAGCAAAATTGCCAACCTATTTCTGGGCTGAAGCAGTTCAAACTGCCTGTTTTATTCAAAATGCCACTCTGATCAACAAGCATGGGAAAATAGCATATGAGATTGTGAAGGAAAAGAAGCCTAACCTGAAATATTTTCATATTTTTGGGTGCAAATGCTTTGTGCTGAAAACTCATTCTGAACAGTTGACCAAATTTGAGTTAAAAGCTGATGAAGGAATTTTTGTTGGCTATCCGCTGTCAACTAAGGCATTCAGAGTTTATAATCTGAGAACCAAGGTAATTATGGAGTAAATTCATGTGTCATTTGATGATAAGAAAATAACTGGACTTGAAGATGTAGATAGGCTATTAGAACTCCTTTGAGATTATGTTGTGTCTAGGACGACCCAGGAACTTGCTAGTAAAAAGTAAGGGCTAAAATTCTCTAATTTTTGGTGACTAGTCAAAGACTAGGAAGACCCAGGAACTTATCAAAAAGATAAGGGCTAAAATTATAGGATTTTTGGTGACTAGTTCCAACCTCTGATTACTGGAGAAAAGAAAAAAAATTAGATTAGTTAGAAGGGTGGTATAAGTTAGTTCAGAGTTACTGTATATCAATTATTTACTACAGAGTTTAGCATTCATCAGACATTAAGTGTTTACCATGAGAGTTTGTGCAAACAGTGTTTACTGATTTATTTTATGGATTTTATGAAAAATTAGATGCTCTAAATATTGAATTAGTAAACTCTGCTATACACACACATAAATTCACAACTGTGCAGTTTTTGAAAGGGTTATTGTAATAAAGTTGGAGAATTGACAAACACTGACGAATTTTGTCTAGTACTTTAAGGTAAATTTTATTTCAGACAATTTACAAACTTGGGGTAAAAAGAGTTTTTGAAAAATGAGATAACTAATTGCCAACTGTTAAAGAGTATTAGAGTGTTAAAGTGTATTGGAAATAGGAGAGAGAGTAGCAGTAATTATTGCTATAATTAATGAACGTAAAAAGTTGTTCCATTGAATGTGTGCCACGTGTCCCACTCACACATTTAACAAGAAACTGGTTGCGTGTGTTAATGTTTAAAACGATTGGATTTTAATTTTTAATTACAAATCTAATCATTTTACATAAACGGTTCATATTTCTATTGCACACCGGTATTCTCTTTACACACAACCACTCACAGTTACTTTGTTCTTTCACTTGCACATTTTCGCAAACACCTTTCATACACATCTTTTTCTCTGATAATTTCTTCTCGAGTCTAATCTCATGGCCACCAAAGCTTTTAACGCTCGAGGGTTAGTGTTTGTACCTAACAACTATGCAGCTCCGTTGAATACTGAGAACGTTCCTGCGGCGTTTCATCTAATTCAAAACTTCTTGCTGGATTCGGAGATTGGTAGAGCCCTAGTCGAACCAACAAAGCTCTCTGCTGCACAGATTGCTACTTTCTGGCAGACAGCTACTTATGACGATGGAGGAGAGAATGGGACTCCTTCAATTATTTTCACATATGAGGAAACAGAGTATGTCATTGCTCCAACGACAGTCAGATAATCTTTGGGTTTTGATACACACTCTGCATACAGTGTTGTTGGTGAAGGATTTCTAAAAGAGATGTTGCAGCAGATTGGGTACTCAGGACCTTTAGCGAGACTTGGTCAAGTGAAAAGGCCACATCTGAGGAAGGAGTGGAGTTTCTTTTTCAATTGCATCACAAGGGCATTTGGAAAGAAAAACACCAATTGGGATGCTATTCCTACTGACAGTCTTCAAATCGGGTATTTTCTTCTTTATGGAAGTAATTTTGATTTTGGTAGACTCGTCTTGATGAATATAGGTGAAAGATTGTCAGAGTCTAGTATCACTGTTTATTTTTGTAGATTTTGTCAATTACTATTCTCTGCTTTTCTGCCTGATGTTTAAATTTCTGAGGAAGACATTATTCAGGCCTTTAAAGTTCATAAGATAGTATTCTCTGATTTGATCAACAAGGATGAAACCAAGGGGCAATTACCTGACTTGATTTTGCCTCTTGCTCTTCAAAACTTCTTAAATCAACCTCAGGAACCACAATAGCCTGAGCCTGCACTTTCACCACCTGCAAATACTGAACCTTTACAACCTACAAATACTGAAACATAACCTCAACCCTCTCAACCTGAAAATGATGAGCCAAATACTGAACAAATTCAACCAACACCCACTCAAACTCAAACTCAACCTCAACCTAACATCAATGAGCCAATTGCAAACTCTGAACGATCAGGCTAAACCAAATAGTGGAGGTAGAACAAAGCACAAAGCTGTCAGGGCTAAAAAGGAAAGAGTAAAAAGGTCTGACTTCTCAAACTCTGTTGAAGAAGAAGTGGCAGTTGAGGTGCCTAAATCAAAGAAGAGAAGGTTGTTAGTTGATGAGTCAGATGAAGAGATAAATCTTGAATCTCCAGAGGTGATTTCTAAGGAGATACCTACTGTTGAGATAAATACTGAAGAAGAAGCTGTAAAGACAACTGAAGATAAACAGATGGATGTGGAAAACATAGATGGTTTTTCTGATATGGATGCTTTTGTTGAGTCATTCATTCCATTCTCTGATGACATTGAAGTTCCTATCTCATCGCCTGTTGTTGCTAACTCTGAAGAAACTGGTGTAGCTGATCAACCTATGGTGGTGCTTGATGAAACAATAGCAACACATACTGAATTATTCTCTGATTCTCACCAAGTTATTGAACAAGGTGAAGAAATTGATCAACCAACCAAGGCTGTAATTTCTGAGCTTGTGGATAAAGTTCTTGCGATTGCAAAGTCTGTTGAAGCTGGAGAGCAAACTGCAGAGAATACTGAGGTGACTTTTGCTGAAGATATTGAAGTTGCAGAGACTACTACTGAAAAAGTTGAAGCTGCAGTGAATATTGCTGTGACTGATCCAGCTGAAAATGAAAATGCTGAAGTCGATGTTGAAGCTGAAGGAAGTACTGAGTCTAACTCTTCTCAGAGAAAACCAGTACAAACTGATGCAAAGAGAACTGATTTTTCTGGACCTTCACATCAACGTGAAATTGAAGAAGAATATTTTGCCAAATTTTCGAAGAATTGGTATAAAGAAGATTGCATTTTTCCTGTTGGAAGAGCAGCTGCTTTTGTGCATAGAACTGCTACAAAGATTTCAAATCCAGATATTCTTTCAAGTTTGAAAGCCACTGTTATTGAAGTCAAGACTCTTAGTAACAGGTTTGATGATTCTCAACAAGCAATAACTGATCTGCGAGCTGAAGTTGTTAAAAGAGACATGATTCTGCAGAGAGATAATATAGTGAAGTTTCAGACTTTTTCTAAAGATCAAGAAACTCTATTTAAAAGGCTAAGTAAAATGGAAGAGAATCAAACTGACTTGTCTGGTAAGACTGACTCTATTGCTATCTCATTGGAATTGATCACATCTTTATTGATTCCTGATGATGTCAAAAAGGGGGAGAGAGTTGCTAAGTTCAAATGCAGGCAATCTCAAACTCTGACTAAGAAGGATGATGCTGAAGATAGAGGAGCAAATGACCGAGAAAAGAGATTAAAATCAAAAGCTAGTAAAGATATGAGTCTGAGATCTGGCAAGTCTTCTACAAAGTCTGATGGAATAAATACTGATGTTCAGGGTACTTCAAAGACCAAGAGCTTGTTATTCACTGACAATCCACAGACAGATGAAGAATTGGCTGCAAGACTATTTCTTGAAGAGAATGAAGAAAGAGTTACAATTGAAGACATTCAAGCTGAAGAGAAGAATTTACAAGAAGAACATCAAAAAGCTTTGAAGTCTGGAAATTTAAAGAAGAATAAGAAAGCTCCTACGCCTGTTCAAAAAGGCATTGGTATTAAAGAAAATGTTGGTGCTGATCAGAATTTACTATTGTCTAGGAAACCAACAGAAGATGCTAAACAGAACCTGAAAGGTAAGATTGTTGAAGAAGAAAAGGTTTCGAAGAAAGTGCATACAACCTCTGTAGCTACACAAGTTGTACAGAAACCATTGTCTACTCAGATGCAAATGATTTTTGCAAAACCAACTATTCCTGATCAAACTCTGAAGACTGGAGGTACTAATTTTCTACAAGGCAGAGCTTGTATGTCCAAGCGAAGTCGAGATACATCTAGCTTGGGCTCAGATAGAGAAATTAGAGGGAATACTAGTCCTCTAGATCCTTCATCACTGGCTGTTCCAGGACATGGTGTTCCACAGGAGAGTTTGGACAGACTAGAATCAGTACAGTTGATTCATCAAAAGAGTTTGAAGAAAGATGTTCTGCTGTATTTCATGGCTGATGGGACTGTGTATAAAGTTGGTGAGAATGACATTGTTTTGAAGCTATGGGAAGAATTGGAATATGTTCTATATCTCTTCAAAGTGAAAAATCAAAGGACTCAGCAAGTTGCTAATGTGCTAAGGAATAAGATGTTGAAAGCTAAGGAACTTAGTGGTACAAAATACACAAGTGAGTATGTTCCAAAATACAGAGATTATCATGGGAAGATCGTTGAGATGAAGAAAAATAGTGCTCGACTGAAGACAGATCTGGGTATAATTGTATTTTATATGAATAAAATTCAATTTACATATAAATGTAAATAAATCATATAAAATAGCAAATAAATTGCAAAAAATCTCCAAAAATTTCTAATATTAATTTAGGAGAATAAAATGCACCAAATTCCAAATTTTTGAAAATAAAAGAATTTTTAAATTAATAAAAATACTTTGGAATTTATACAAATTAATTTACAAAAATTAAATAAACCACATACTACTTTTGGCTTTAATTATTTGCAGCTCACAACATTGTCGAAGAAATCTGAACGTTCAAGTCCCGCTTGAAAATCCATTTAAACAATGCTCTAAGTTGCAAAATAATTAAAACAAAGTAATATATACTTTGAATAAAATACAACAAATTAATTTGGGCACACCATCATTTCTAAATCAAAACGTAATTTAGAGAAACTTTCGATGCTCAAAGGTTTCATGAAAATATCCGCGATATTAACTTCGGTATCGATATGCACCAATTTAATATCACCTTTATTAACATGATCACGAAAAAATGATGTCGAATATCTATGTGTTTCGAGCGAGAATGCAATACCGGATTTTTACTCAAATCAATTGCACTCGTATTATCACACAAAATAGATACTACATCAAATTTAACAACATAGTCGGCTAATGTTTGCTTCATCCACAAAATTTGAGCACAACATTTTGCCGCTGCTATATATTCAGCTTCGGTAGTGGATATAGAAACAAAATTTTATTTCTTAGAAAACCAAGAAACTAAACATCCACCAAGAAACTGACAAGACACACCTACACATGATTAATTAAACCTATTGGTATTAAGGGTCCGTAGGTTAGTACATCATAAGCTAAATGAGTATTGCCATGAACAAATCTAGGCATAGGATAATCACTGTCAGCATGCAAATTTCTCGATGCTCGATTCCTATTAGAAATGTGATATGGATCCCTTCTAGGCACATATCCATCATTTCTAGGATAAGCATAATCATCATTTACATGATGATCATTGACATGATAAGCATTCATGTTATGTCCAGCATAAACATGATCATTTAAATCATAAGCATGATGATTTGATCTGCATGATGGTTACTTACATTCCTAGGCATAGGATGAAAATTTCGGTTTTGACCATTAAAATTTCTTCTAGGGACACTCGGATGTCTAGTAGGATTAGTACTACAACTTGCAACATTTTTCTTGTTCCTTTGTTGAAATTTAATCGGTTCTTGATGGTAATGATGCTTTAGTTGATCTTGAGCAATCTTAAGCGATTTATCTTTCTTTGGAGCAATTTTCTTTTCTTCCCTTTTCTTAGGGTTAGCTCATTTAGGAATCCACCCATGCTTTTCCCTTACTTACACCTTCTCTTGCTTTGCAATATAGCTATCATGATCATCTTTATTGCAATATGAACATAGCTTTGATGGTGCTTTAGGTAAAGTCTCTTGTGTGGAAGTAGGAATACTTGCTTCTCCTTTCGGAGGATTTCTAGCATCATATCCCAAGCCTTCTTTGTTAAAAGGCATCTTAGAGTTATATACCATATTTTCCAATATAGTACTACTCTTTGTGAATTGCGTAAGTACATCGTCAAGATTATATTTTTCTTGTAACAAGATATCAATCTTGTTGTTCAAAACATTTTCTTGATCTATAACTTGAGCCATGAGCTTAGCATTCTCACTTTTGAGCCTTTGACTTTCCAACATACTTGATTTCATTTCCGAAGCTAAATATTCTTTTTCAGCGACCTCAACATTGAATTGCTCTTTTAATTTAGCTAACTTGTGTTAATTTTCGGCCAAAGAAATTTGAAAGTTAAGTTCTTTTTCTTTAAACTCTTCTCGAATATTCTCTTCAACATCACCCGTTAAAGATTGTTCGAGATCAATTATCATAGACTTTAGTGAATTAATCTCATGCGATAAAGATTCATTTTGAATTTTTAAATTCAAAATTTCAACATGAAGTTCACTATTGCTTTGAGATAATTGAATTCGCTCTTTCTCATTTTCTTCCGCTTGAATAGTTAAAGAGACATTCTCAACCTCTAAGGTTCGAATATTGTCATTCTTTCCATTTAGCTCACTTTTCAAGCATCCATTTTGTGAAGAAATGAGATTCGAGTATTCCATATAATCGTCATACACAATTTTCAAGCGAGTGACCTCTTTTTGTAGCTCGAGATGTTTGTCATACAAAGTATTCCTTTCGAAATTAATCTTGATGTATTTCTGATTCAAATATTCGTAACTACCTTTTAGTAGATTGATAAACTCAATAGATTCGGAGCTATTAAAGCTTGCATGATCTACTTGTAATAATTTCGAATTAAAATTATTAAAAGTAGAAGCCGAATTTGAGTTTATGTTTTCCACTACATTTGAGATTTTTGTTGGCACAGATTCATCGGAGAGCGCCATTAAGCAAAGATTGACAATACCTTCGGAAGACTCCGGTGTCTCTTCGTCTTCACTTAAATCCCATCCATTCTTCGCAACAAGAATTCTACCTTTAGACAACTTTCGACACTCACGTTTAAACTGGCCGGGTTGTTTACATTCGAAGCACACATCTTGTGTTTCTTCGATGATTGGCTCTTTCGGTTTAGGTGCCGAATAATTTTTCGTATACTTAGGACTATTGTACGAATTATTATTTTATTGAACACCTTGACCTTTAGTATAACTCGTGGTCAGAAAATTATTGTTTTTGGAATTAGTCCTTCCTTTCGAATTAAATACTCGACTTTGATTGTTCAATTTTAGGAAGCTGTTGTGCCCAAAATCTCCATGGGCTAGATTTAGGCCCATTGGGCTTAAGGATCCAATCAGTATTATTAATATGGGTTATGATTGAGGTCCCTTAAGTTAAATGGGGCTAAATAGCACGTGAAATAGATCTGGACAGGTTCAGCTTCCCGAGAGATAGCTTGCTGCAGACAGCTTCCCGAGAAACAGGTTCCTGCAGACAGGTTCCTGAGAGACAGCTTCCTGTGCGAAAATAGATTTATTCCAGCAGATTTATAGTACGATAAAGCCTCCTATTCTTTAGGAGCAAGTCATGAACATCAACTCCTTATTGGAATGTATTCCTTGGGCGTAGATTATCCTTGAATACATCTAATAGGACGAGAACTTGTAAACATACTCCTAGTCGGACTAGAACTCGAGTTCTATTCGACTTAGGTCGCCTATTCGTGGCTGAAATCTGGAGAAAAGGAGGTCCCCACGAATTAGGAACCTAGAATATTGCTGCCTAACCAGACTTCTAGTCTAAAAAGAACTACATGAACTTGATCCCTATATAAGCCAGGGTACGTAGGCACCTTGAGAACACGGTTACAAGCCTCGCAATACACCTATGAGATTCTTGAGAACACACGACACAAGCCTCAAGGGAACTCGCGAAATTCTTGTAAACGCTCTCGAGCTCAGTTCAACCCCCACAAAAAACCTCCATTCTCCACAGATTAGTTGATCGTTAGCCTTCACAACTCACCATAAACCTCTCAAAAGTTGTTATGAAATCCACTCATCAATATTGGCGCTAGAAGGAGGGGAGAGTTATCATCTTAAGAGTGGAAAGATGGCAGGCAGTTCTGATAGCGAAGCAACACAATCTGTAGAGAAAGATCAAACCCCAAAAGCGAAGAAGATTACTCCTGCTGACGTCTTAGAGCATCCAAAGTTGATTGAAGAAAGGCTTACAACCCTCGAACAAATAACACCGAAGAAGAAGAAGAAGTCGAAGTTAACAGCTGGTAAGAAGGGTAAAAAAACTAAAATTAATCCCAAGCAGTTAGGCGTCGATGAAGAAGAACATGAAGAAAAGGCCGAGGAGGAGATCGAAGACCCAAAGAAAGATACTGAAGGTAAAGAAGATGGTGAACCGAAGGATAAACAACCTCCTGTTAAGGAACCTTCCATCGAGATAATTAAAGATGATTCAAGTTCAGTCGAGATCGCGAACGATTCGTGTATAGCAGATTCATAGGAAGCCGATGATAAAGATAAGGAAGCAAAGGACGGTGGAGCTGGTGATTTGAATGATGAAGGCATCCAGAAGATTCTAGTGAAACTCAAGGAAGAAAAGCAGTCAATAACAGGTGCGATGACCTCATCTCCATTCACTAAGAAGGTTAGAAAATCCCCGTTACCTAAATCCTATCGTATGTCAAACGAGTTTAAATTTGATGGCACTACGGATCCTGTGGAGTATCTGGGTCATTTCAATACCGAGATGGATTTTTATCAAGTTAAAGAGCCAACAAGGTGTAGATTATTGGCTACAACCCTTTATGGTGGAGCTCATCAGTGGTTTAAGAGGTTACCATCAGATTCTATAAATTCCTAGGAGAATATGGGGAAACTCTTCGTTACTCAGTTTAGAGCTTCCATCACTTTTGCACCCCCAACCAATACCTTGGCAAACATCAAGCAGAGAGCAGATGAGACCTTGACAGAGTACCTCAAACGTTTTAATGCAGAGGTTCCCAAAGTTAAGAAAGCTCCTGACGAGGTCATTATGAGCTTTCTGATTGCTGGAGTTAGAGCTGGTTCAGACTTCTGGAAGGAGCTACAAGTACTTGAACCTGGTACACTAGCTGAGTTCTACAAACTAGCTGAACTATATAAATGTGTGGAAGAATCCTTGTTGAAGTTGAGAGAAACAGAAGATCTTGGAGATGAAGCTAGTCATAAAGGAAGCAAGCGAGAGAGGTCTCCAAGCCCGCAAGCATATGTTATTGGAGATCGAGCTTCCTCCAAAAGAAGTAAAGCAAAATTGAAGACGAAGTGCGACAATTATACCTCTTTGGTCGCTTCAGTAGACCACATCTTCACGGTTTATAGGAAAGAAGGAATATTTATGAAGCCTGCACCTTTACCTGTAGGAGCAAGGAAAGACCTGAAGAAATATTGTGACTTCCATGAGGATAATTGTCATGATACTTCTGAATGTAGAGCACTGAAAGACCAAATTGAGGAATTGATTAAAGCTGGGAAGCTTGCGGAATGGATAGCTCGAGGTGACCAGTAGTTGAAAGTTTGAGAGCTTCCTTAAAGTAGAGTTGAGAGACCTTTATTTATATATGTATTTCCTTCTTAGAACTGGGGGGTAGTGCATGTATACCTAGCAATCAAACCTATTTCTTTCGAGTAGTTTTCAACGAAATTATGAGTAGTTCTTTTCCTTGTATTATGTCATACATGAGCTTATATTTAGCTTGTAAAACAAGGAACGTAATTCAATGAGTTGCTAGAAATACCCCACAAGTAATCTCTTTAAGTATCTCTTGTTTCTTACAATGAGTTAGCTCGCGTAAGCTTAGAGGTGTTGTATTGAGATATTTGTATTAGATATAGAGGTTCATTCCTAGCGTGTTTCGTAAGAGGTTAAAGAAGAAAAGAGAAGACATGTTAAAGCTACAAGCAGGAATGATTTGAAGAAATTATAATATCTGTTCGAGCGTTAAGGAAAATTCGACATAGTTGAAGATTTTGATGAAGAGTAGCTATAAGAATCTGATATGAGCATCTTGAAGAAAACATACAGTACTCAACTTCATGGATGAATATTCAACGACTTATTAAAGATTATAAAAGAATTGTGAAGCTTCCCGGAGTTAGTTCTTCATCAAAGACAAGCTTCCCTGAAGAACTGGGGGGTAGTATAATTACTATAGCACATGATACTTTGAAAGTTGAGGATTTCAAAGTTTTGAGAATTCAGACCAGGAACCTCTCCAGAAAGCTCGCGATTTGATTTAGGAACCTCATGGCTAGGATGCAGATTGGAAACCTCATAGCTCATATTTGGTTCAGGAACCTTGAGGATTGATTTGGTCTAGTATCTTGAAGTGCAGCATGCTTGCATCATGAACACGTCAATGAGTTTCCAAATCTTAACGGATGCTTCCACTTCACATCTGATTAGTCTACAGAAAGATCCAGGTGATACCTATCCTTTTATGCTTACATATTCATAAAAAACCTCCCAGGTTCATTATTATATACCTGAAGCTCATAGCTTGTATGTAACAACTTCCGGGTTCATTGATATTTGTTAGAAGCCAATTGTTGACTGTTGATGAGTGGATTTCGTAACAACTTTTGAGAGGTTTATGATGAGTTGTGAAGGCTAACGATCAACTAATCTATGGAGAATGGAGGTTTTTTGTGGGGATTGAACTGAGCTCGAGAGCGTTTACAAGAATCTCGCAAGTTCCCTTGAGGCTTGTGTCGTGTGTTCTCAAGAATCTCGTAGGTGTATTGCGAGGCTTGTAGCCGTGTTAGCAAGAATCTCGTAGGTGTCTCTCAAGGCTTGTAAAACATGTTCTCAAGGTGCCTATGTACCCTTGTATATATAGGGATCAAGTTCACGTAGTTCTTTTTAGACTAGAAGTCTGGTTAGGCAGCAATATTCTAGGTTCCTAATTCGTGGGGACCTCCTTTTCTCCAGATTCAGCCAGGAATAGGCAACCTAAGTCGAGTAGAACTCGAGTTCTAGTCTGGCTAGGAAGGTATTTACAAGTTCTCGTCCTATTAGATGTATTCAAGGATCATCTGCGCCCAAGGAATACATTCCAATAAGGAGTTGATGTTCATGACTTGCTCCTAAAGAATAGGAGGCTTAATCATACTAGAATTCTGCTGAATTTAATCTGTTCTCGTACAGGAAGCTGTCTCTCAGGAACCTGTCTGCAGGAACCTGTGTTGGTCCAGGAAAGTATTGCAGAAGGGGGGTTGAATGCAATACTAATAAATTTCAAAAACTATTTCAACAACTTAAATAGAATTTGTGATTTACTAGTAGAAGAAATGCAAACACAAGTAAAATCAAATACGAGGATTTCACAAAATAAATGTTTTATTTATTTTGCAAAGTTTTGCTACAACCTTGAGAACAAAATAATTCTCAAGCTACAAATACTCAAGAGATTACAGTGGTTGAGTTATTTATTGTATAAGTAGAATGCTCTATTTATAGTGTGATAATCTACTGTACTATCACCATCAACATGGGTTGTTGATTTGCTGTTATATTCCTTTTGCAGCTCATTCCATGATTCATTCCCATGTGATCAACACAAAGTAACTTTAAGATACTTTCCACATTTGAGCCACCCAGATCTAGCCGTATTCATTTTTATCTGCTCTAGACTTTACAGGTTGTTCCATGTGATCTCTCGAGCTTCAGTTATAGACTTTCCAAGTTTGCTGTAAAGGTTGAATATTACAACACGCCTGCTTCTTTTGAACATGTACTCTGTCGCTTAATTTGACTTAGAAAATTCCTAAATCAAGCTGATTCTAAATGACAGTATGTTTGCCACAAAGTTTGCTGTCAATGGATTACGCTTTGGTTGACAGTATGAATTTCCCGCAGACATTACTGTCAAGAATTTTGCTTTGGTTGACAGTATGAATTCCCGCAGAGATTGCTGTCAGGAATTCCAAACTTACTGTCGCTAACTGTACATCAAAGTTGCTGTCATTAGAATCTCCGCCAATGTTGCTGTCAAGTTGAAACTTGCTGTCGACTTCGTGAAACTTGCTGTCGACCTAGGCAACATGTTGTTTCCTTGTAACCTTACTGTCAGGGCTTGACAGTAACTTTTATTCCTTCTGTCGAACTTATGTATTTCTTGAGGCTTGAACAAAATCGAACTTCTTCCAAGAATTACACTTATTACATAACAGTATTTATTTAAATTACAAGAATACATTTCAGGCTATGACAGTATGTTCTACTTAGTAAAAACTAAGTATACCAATAAAACTAGTTAAGTTGTCTATTCCATCACCCATAAATCCCAACAATCTCCCCCAATTTGTTTTTATGGACAATAAGGACAAATTTACAAATATCATGCTGACAACTTAACTAACATAGATCAAAAAGAATAAACTCTTCATTTCTGACCAATGAATAAACTGAATTGTTTTCAAACAATATATCACAAAAGTTCACAATTAAAAAAAAACTTTACTTATCTTGATTTGAACTTTTCACTTTGCTCCTTTTCCCTTAGAGCTCTTCTGAGATTTTCAATTAACTCTTTTTCTTCAGGGGACTGTGCATCATCTTCATTTTCCACAATGTATTTTCTGATCATTGAGGAAGCAGTGTTTAATACATCTCTGAGTTCCATCCAGTGTACATTTTGCTTTACAATTGATCTGAATTTTAGCACATCTCCCTCCATCTTGAATCTCCTGCCAGGAAGCTGATTTAGAGTTTCCCTTCTTTGTTTGTCCAGGCTGGGATCCTCTCCTCTCCTCTGATCAAGAATCATATCAAGCTCCCAAGAACACAGTGTTTCAAGACTGTTAGTTGATCCAACCACTTGCCAGTATAATTCTTTTAACACACTGGTCTTCAATTTAGAGAAACTATCTACATAAATTTCTTCTTTGCCATACTTGATTCTCAAAGGATTGTCCAGTACGCATGGCTGATAGTTGGATTCTTCACTGTTGATCTTATTGATTTTACTGTAACTTTTCTTCATTTCAGCTTCAATCTCATCTTCTATCTGTTGACGAGATTTTTTTCTTGATGCTAATTCTTCTCTGAACCTTTCCTCTGCTTCATACATCTTCATTTCATGTTCTGAATAAGGTTTCTCCATTTCTTTCCAGTTATACTCAGGAATAGGATTGTCTTCTTCATACTCCAAACCAAGGATTTGATAGACATCATCATCATTGTGAAGTGTCCAATCACCAAACTTCTCAATAAATTCATCATGCCTGACTTCATAGTACTTGAGAACTTGATCCATGATCTTCTTTGAAACATTATCATAGGTTTGCAGTAGCTCAACCATCCTTTCCAGATTGAAGAAATCAATTCTTCGTTTTACTGTTTCAGAAGTTTGAATGAGTTTCTTGGAGATCACCTTTGATTTTGATATCTGAGTGAAGTCAGATTCCACTGTAATCAACTTTTCATTGTTTTGCCATAGAATGTATCTTGCAACTTCTTTTGATTCATCAAATTCTATGGATACAGAGGTGATTGTATCTTTGGCCTTCAGCTGCATCATTTCAAAGCTATTCATTCTTCTTCTCATGAGAGGTTTCTTGAGTCCCAACCCTGTAGCTTTTCCTTCTCCTTTATAGACAGTCTTTCCCTTTGTTGGTCTTTTTGATTTTCTCTTGATTCTTACTGTCTTGGAGGTTTTGACAGTAGGATCGTTGACAGTATCTTTTATAGGGCTTCTGACAGTGTCTTCTGTGACAGTATCTTTAATGACTGTGACTTCATCCTGACTGACAGCATCTTTGTTGACATCCTTGACAGCATCTTTGTTGACAGTATCTTTTTCAAGTTGTATACTGTCAATTTCCATTTCTTCTTGATTTCCTTTCAATGCTTCAAGTACTTCTTCCTCTTTCTTTTCATCAACTTTCTTGCTTGTGCTAGTATTTTCAGAGGTTTCCTTTGATTCTGCTTCTTTGACTTGAGTTTGCTCTTTTGAAGAGTCTCTCAGTTCTGTTCTCTTAGGTCCTCCAGCTTCACCTCCATCTTGATTGTCATCATCATCTTTTTCCAAGGTGTCATCAAAAGTGCAGTTTCCACCTTGAGCATTTCTGCTTGAATTTGCTTTGGCAATGAGCTTTTTAATTTTTGCACTGTACTCCATGTCTCTCTTTGCCAATATCTTGTGAATATCTTTAACTGCCTGAATCCTTTCCTTGGTGATGGATGCTTTCAGCAATAACTTAAGTACATCCATGATGACTTTGCTTTTTAGAGATGTTTTGCCTTCAAGAGTTAAGAATCCAAGACCTTTAGTTCCTTTGGCTGTTGTCTGTTTAAAGCTTACACCATATGGCTGGAGACTTACTTCTGGAAGTTTGTTGTTGACCATTGTGCCCAGTTGCATATAGAGACTTTCATCAAAGATGGTAGAGTTTTTCTTCACTAGAATCCCAAGAATGTATTGCACTCTGGCAGAGAAAGTTTCCAACAGTTGAGTTGTTATGAATATTGAATGTCCACTCTTCAGGTACACTTCAACTGCCCACCTCTTCTCTGAGCTAATCTTCACAGAAAGATTTACAATCTTTTCTTTCAAAGCTTCTGCCAACTTAGCAGGTTTTCCTTTAGTCACTGTGATTGCTTCATTCACCAGATTGTTGAATTCCTCATCCTTATTATTCAAGGTGCTCTCCATATGACTTACTGTTATTGAGTCAGCTTCTTCTTGGGAATATGTACTTCCATCAGTCCAAGTGACAACCTCTGAAGAAAACACATATTCAGGCAACTTGCCTTTGCCTTTACCCATCCTATTTGATTCCTCCTTTTCTCTCCATAGCCTCTCCAGTGTGGATTCTTTCTTCTCAGGAACTGGTTCACTGATTTTGATAGAGGATGCTTGATTTCCTTGTATCTGTCTTAATACCTCCTTAGATACTAACATTGGTTCCCCATCTACTTCAGTTTCAACAAGCTCCTCAGTTCCAGATGCTACTTCTTGCTCTTGCTCCCCCTTACTCCTTTGCTCCCCCTGTCTTTTAGCTACCCCTTGTAACTCCACCTTTCTTTCTGGTTGCTCAGCCTCTTTCTGATCTATTACTTTCTCCCCCTTAGTTAAGTTTGCAGCATGAATCAATGAAGAAAGTGACAGTAGTGTGGCTTGAATTTCAGCAAAACCAGTCTTCACAGTAGATGACAGGTTGTCCAGCTTGCTTTCCATTGTAGCACATCGATTTTCAAGTGCTTGGAGCCTGTCATTTGAAGATGCAGAAGGACCACCAGACCTAAGCCTTTTAGGAGGTAAGGGATAAGTCTGGGGAATGGAGGTTGTTGGGGTTCTCACACTCTCATTGTTTTTATAGATGATCTCATCATCTCTCACAAAAATTCCCTCAAGGCCTAATGCCTTTTGTTTACTGGCTCCCTCAAGTTCACTCTGGACATGCTCAAGTCCCTCTCCTTTTGCCAGCACATTTGGCTGCCTCTCATTTTTATCCTCACTTCTCTGTTCTTTTATCTCTCTTTGATTTTTCACTCCCTCACTCATCCTAGATGCAGTAGTATGAGCAGTACTAACATGCAAAAGAGTAGATTTTACCTTGAAGGCCTTTGAAAGGGGCAAGTCATCATCAGAGATATCTTCCACTAATCCTTCTTGTAGTTGTGGTTGAACAGTATCTTTTGTCAGAATGGTACTGTCACTTGATTGTTTGACAGCACCTTCTGTTTTGTCATTGACAGCATCTTTGGCTATGACAGCAACTTCCCTAGGGTAAGATGCTTTGAGGGAATCGATCAAGATGCTGGCTGTTTCAATTTCTGGCAAATTTGCATCTTGATCTAATCCAGTGTTTGATGGGGTGGTATCCATTTCACTTTGAGAAATGGGTTCTTGTGAACCACTAGATGGGGGCTCATCCATGATTTGAGATGGATGATCAAAACCTGAGGGGTTGGTACTGTCCCCCTCTCTAGGTTGTTTAGAAGAAACAACAGATGTAGGAATGAAAGAAGAAGATTGAAGTTCAGATTGATTAATTGGCTGTTCCACAGAAAAAGATTGTGGAACATCAATAGTATGAATGAATTCCTCACTGTGTTCTATCTCAATGTGTGTATCTTCAAATACAGGTTCCTCAAGAGTGAGTTCTTGAGTTTGTGCAGACTCTTTACAAGGTGCCTTGGGAGACAGGCCAATTTCAATAGATGTCCCTTGTTGAGAAGAGACACCTAGAGGTGAGTTTATTTCCCTATCATCCTCTACAGTCTTTTGGGAAACTGTAGGGTGGCTGACAGTAACCTTGGCCCTTCTAGCTCTCTTCTTCTTAGGCTCAGAAGGGGCTACTGTGGGTGCTATTCCACTACCATCCTTATTGGCTGCACTTGGTGCAGTAACTCCCTCTTGACTCACCACATTGTCACCAGTTTCACTCTCTAGGGATCTTTTCTTGGATTCCTGTTTGGCAATTTTAAGGGCTTTTGGTAGTCTAGAGTCCCTAGGTGGAATGTATGGTGTAGAATGTGGGTTAACTGAATTTGGGTCTAATTCAGCTTCATTCTCAATTGTGAAAACAGTGTAATCTGTTGGAAATGGAAAACCAAGGTTGGGCACTTGATTTACCATGTGTTGTGTGAAACATAATGGAATATGTGCATTCAAATTTTGTGTGTTAAGAGATGTGTGTGTGTTTTTCTTTAAAACAGGACATTCTTCAAAATTAGAATTGTCCTCAACATTTCCACAAATATTATTAATACACATAGTTAAAAAGCGAGGATAGATGGATACCTTCTTGCCTATTGCGCTTTTCAACTGTGCCATGATCAGTTTTCCAATGTTCACCTTGTATCCATGGACTAATGAATGAGTGAGCTTCTTGATATATGATGGTATTCCATTCCAGCCTGTAGTCTTGGTAGAGAACACCTTCACCATTACATCAAAAATCATACTCCACTCTTTTCTCAGAAATTTCCTGTCCATTTCTCCTGTTTGATACCACTTATCCGAAGTTTCATCAATCTTAGATCCTGAATATCCAATCTTCAGAAAGAACTTCTTCAGAGTATCATCAGTTGCTAGTTCCTTAAAGCTTTCTTCACTGGTCAACACAATACCCAAAGCCTCATTGATATTCTTTACTGAAAGAGAATGACTTGCATCATCTATATTGAACTTAATTGATTCATTCTCTCCAGTTCCTTGAGCACTTGCTGATTTCCAGAATTTTTCAATTCTAACAGCATCAATTTTGGGGGAAGAGGTTATTGCATGACCTAGGTAGGATTTATTTAAGAAGGAAATAAGTCCTTTGAAGTTTTCACCAGCATCACTAGGAGAAAAGATACCGGCAAAGTTGGTTTGAGCAACACTTTGTTTAGGTGCCATTGTTGAATGCTTTGAAAAATGAGAGAGAAAATGCGGTTTTTGGATGCAGAAGGTTGAGAGGTTTTTGCAAATGAAAGTGATAGTAGATTAAACGGTAGATTCAGTTTCTAATATGAATCGATTTAACCTCTCTTAAATGAACGTGTGATAATGATATTACCCATTAACTCCACTTGCTATATTACGTGGCAGTTGCTATTAGATCGTGGATTGGTGAAAAGAAATATACGTATATATATATTAATATATATATATATATATATATATCTTTCCACTATCTTTGACAGCAACTTCTCGTGACAACAACTTTCATTGACAGTAACCTGTGCGCTTTTCTTTCTCTACCAATTCTGACAGCAATTTCTTGTGACAACAACTTTCATTGACAGCAACTTGTGCGCTAACAATATTTCTGTCAATCAGCTTCATGAGTGACAGTAAGTTTTATCTGACAGTATACTTATCATAAGATCATGCTGTCACTGTTCACACATAACTTAAGTTAAGGACACATGATTTCTTAAAATCATTTTAAGACAGACATGTAAAACTATTTTAGCATAGTCATAGCAAGCATGATATCTAAAAATCCTTTTAGCATAGTCATAGCAAATATGATATCTAAAAATCCTTTTAGCATAGTCATAGCAAATATGCTGTCTGAACAAGTATCACAAAGTACCTTAACTTCTCATGACAGTACCTTCTAGTGACAGTACCTTTAAAAGTTTCTGTCATGAGCTTCGACTTCTTAGAATTGATAAACCAGTTAGATTATCATACCTGATTTAGCATTCCTAATTCACTCACCAACCTGGTAAATGTTGCTTCATCCAGTGGTTTGGTGAATATATCTGCAAGTTGCTTATCTGTTGGAACATAAACCAATTTTACATCTCCCTTTTCAACATGCTCCCTTATAAAATGATGCCTTATATCAATGTGCTTTGTTCTGGAGTGTTGAACTGGATTGTCTGATATGGCTATGGCACTAGTGTTGTCACAGTAGATAGGAATATTTGACAACTCTAGTCCATAATCCATTAATTGATTTTTCATCCAAAGTATTTGTGCACAGCAACTTCCAGCTGCAATATACTCAGCTTCTGCAGTTGATGTAGAAACTGAGTGTTGCTTCTTACTGAACCATGACACCAATCTCCCCCCAAGAAATTGACAGCTTCCTGTAGTACTTTTTCTGTCAATTTTGCAGCCAGCATAGTCTGAATCAGAATATCCAATTAGATCAAATCCAGTTTCCTTAGGGTACCAAAGACCTAGATTTGGGGTGCCTTTGAGATATCTAAAGATTCTTTTAATTGCAACTAAGTGTGATTCTTTTGGATCAGCCTGAAACCTTGCACAGAGACATGTGGCAAACATTATGTCTGGCCTGCTTGCTGTTAAGTAAAGCAATGATCCAACCATGCCTCTGTAGGTACTAGAATCCACTTTCTTGCCTTTAGGATCTAACTCTAATTTGGTGGCTGTTGAGATAGGTGTCTTGGCAGGTGATGAATCTTCTAAGTTAAACTTCTTGAGAAGTTCTTTGACATACTTAGATTGACAGATGAAGATTCCTTCCTTCTTCTGATAGATTTGAAGACCAAGAAAGAATGCTAATTCTCCCATCATGCTCATTTCATACTTGTTTCTCATTAGAGATGAGAACTTTTCACACAATTTTTCGTTTGTTGAGCCAAAGATTATGTCATCAACATATATCTGCACAAGAATGATGTCTTTGCCATGGTATTTATAGAATAAAGTTTTATCCACCATACCTCTTATAAATTGATTTTCCAGAAGAAAAGTGGATAATGTGTCATACCAGGCTCTTGGTGCTTGCTTTAAGCCATATAGAGCCTTGAACAGCTTGTAGACAAAATTATGCAGTTTGTCATTTTCAAACCCAGGAGGCTGTTCAACATACACTTCTTCTTCTAATTCTCCATTTAGAAAGGCACTTTTAACATCCATTTGAAATACCTTGAATTTGCAGTGTGCAGCAAAGGCTAAGAAAATTCTTATGGCTTCAAGTCTGGCAACAGGAGCAAATGTTTCATCATAATCTATCCCTTCCTGTTGACAGTAACCTTTGGCCACTAGCCTTGCCTTATTTCTTGTCACATTTCCACTCTCATCTATCTTGTTTCTGAAAACCCATTTTGTCTCAATGACTGATTTTCCTTTTGGCCTTGGAACTAGTTTCCAAACATTGTTTCTTTCAAATTGATTGAGCTCCTCCTGCATGGCCATCACCCAATCAGAATCCAACAATGCTTCTTCAACTATTTTTGGTTCCATTTGAGATAAGAAACATGAAAACATGCTTTCAGCAGAGATATTCCTCCTTGTCCTTACACCAGTAGTGGGATCTCCAATAATTAGATTACTGGTATGATCTCTGTTCCACTTTGTTGATTGAGGCAAGCTACTTGTTTGATGAGATTGTCTTTCATCAATATGAGGATTTGATTCTCCACCATTTTCATTGTTCTGCTCATTTAGCTCAAATTCTCCAGTCTCACATTCTTGTTGATTGATGCCTGAAATTGTCTGTGATTGAGCTGAGGTTTGATTTAGATTATGAGTATTGACAGATTCTTTCTCATATCCCATTGATTGAATGAGACTTGGTTCTTCATCAACATATTCTTCCTTTTCCAAGTATCCTTGATTTTCAAATCTGAAGGGTTGCATTTGACCATCCTCATGTAGCCCTGGAAACTTGGTTTCATCAAACGTGACATTGACACTTTCTTCAATTGTTTTGTGCTCCATGATATAGACTCTGCAGGCAGTCCTTTCTATCCAATATCCCATGAAAATGCCTTCATATGCTTTAGTATCAAACTTGCCTTTTCTTTCATGGTTGTCTTTCATCAAAAAGCACTTGCTTCCAAAAATATGAAAGTACTTGACAGTAGGTTTCTTTCCTGTCAAAAGATAGTAAGGAGTATTGCCATGAGCCTTGTTGATTAGTGTTCTGTTCTGTGTGTAACAAGCAGTGTTGATGGCTTCTGCCCAGAAATATGTTGGTAATTTAGCATTACTCAACATAGTCCTTGCAGCTTCAATAAGAGTCCTATTTTTCCTTTCTACAACTCCATTTTGCTGTGGAGTTCTTGCAGTAGAGAATTGTTGAACAATTCCTTGATCTTTGCAGAAGTTTCCAAGTGTAGCATTTCTGAATTCAGTTCCATTGTCACTTCTTAGAAATTGAACTTTTGCTTCAGGGGTCCTGTCAAGTACCCTTATGTGATCAATGATTTCTTGAGCAGCTTCATCCTTTGATTCTAAAAATTTCACCCAAGTGTACCTAGAATAGTCATCTATCATGACCAGTGCATATCTTTTTCTGGATAGTGATTGAACATTCACTGGTCCAAAAAGATCCATGTGTATCAACTTGAGTGCTTCTGTGTTAGTGTTGAGTTGCTTTGATTTATGCATTGCTTTCCTCAGTTTTCCCATTTGACAATCTTCACACAGTCCTTCTTGACAGAATTCCTGTTGAGGTAGTCCTCTCACCAATTCCTTCTTCATCAGCATGTTCATTGTTTTGAAGTTGAGATGAGAAAGTTTCTTGTGCCAAAGCATGCTATCTCCAACACTTGCTTTGCTGTAGAAGCAAAATATTCTTTCCTCATTTGTTGAGTTTAAGTCTGCAACAAATAGGCTTCCTTTCCTTACTCCTTTCAGAGATAGGCTTTTATCCTTCTTGTGGTGGATTGTACATTCCATCATGCCAAAATTTACTTTTAATCCTTTGTCAGTGAATTGACTGACACTGAGCAGATTATGCTTCAAACCTTCCACAAGAGAAATTTCTTCAATGACAACATTTCCAGCTTTTAAACAGCCATATCCCACAGTGTAACCTTTGCTGTTGTCTCCAAAGGTTATTGTTGGGCCAGCCTTCTCAACATATTGTGATAGCAGGGATATATCACCAGTCATGTGTTTGGAACATCCACTGTCGATTATCCACATGACCTGTTTACCTTTCTTTCCCTGCAAGTCAGAAAGAGTTTAATTTGCATTTGGTACCCAAGTCTTGTTGGGTCCTGCATACTCAGTATCATCAGAAACTTTATCAATATTTGACACAATATTATCAGAAGATGATTCCTTGACTTCTTTTATTACCCACTTAGTTTTTGACTTTGACTTTTTCTTAGTGAGAGCAGACTTCTCACTTTCTTTAGTGGATTCAAAAGTCTTTGCAGTTTGCATATAAGAACATAATTCATTAGATGAAATTTGCAAATTAAAACATGTACTCATAGCAGTAATTTTGCATGGCATACAGTCAATGTTATTACAAACTACCAATTCTCTTTGCATAATGGGGGTTCTGTGTAAGTTCCCTTTCAACTCTGTTGCATTAGATATGCTACTAGTTGATTTCTTACAAACATGAGTTAAATGATGTGAGGAGCCACAATTATTGCAAAGTTTCCTTGGTGCCTGCTTAACATATGCATAATTATTCTTTTTATCAATGCCTAGCTTCCCATTTCTGTTTTTGGACTTGGAGACAACTGTCTTGACAATATGTTCAGAACATGCTGTCGAACTATTTTTGACAGCATCTTTTGTACTTGCTGTCTTGACAGTAGGTTTGAAAGTTACTGTCTTAGATGACTTCTTGACAGTATCTTTTGAACACTTGGTTGGACTGTTTAAAACTGTTTCTGTCATAGACATTTTGACAGAATCTTTTTCTTTCTTAGATTTGCTGTCAATCCTCTCATCTTCATCACAGAGTTCTTGATTAATAATTAGGGAATTTTCATTAACCTCAAACTCTGTACTTTTGAAAATTGGATTGCTCACATTTTTGAGGATGTGAGGTCTTACAGTATTATTATCATCATTGTTCTGTATAACAGCCTCTTTACCAGGTCTCCTGCTATAATCATAGCCTATACCTATCTTCTTACTTTCAGTATGTTTCTCATGATACTCTTGAACTATTTTAGAGGAATTTCTAAATGCCTTTAGCTTAAATTCATTTTCAGAAATTTCTTTTCTTAGATAATCCTCTATCTCTTTAGCACAGATTAAATCATTTTTTAGTCTTTCGTTTTCCTGAGCTAAAGAATCAATAGAACTGGTCTTAAGCAACAACACATCATTGTTAGATCTGAGTACTTCATTTTCTTTAGTTAATCTAGCAATTTCTTCATTTGCAGCAGATAAACTAGTATGAATATTAAACATTTCAGTACTCATTTCCTCAATGGTTTGCTTATAGTCATTTAAAGACATATCTAGTAATACTAGAGATGGTACCTGACTTGACGAGGTTGATGCTTCTTCATCCTCTCTAGCCATCAAGGCTAAATTCACAAATTCCTCTTCTTCTTCATTATCAGATTCATCCCAGCATTTTCCTTCAGCCACATAGGCTTTTCCTTGTCCTTTCTTAAATTGACTCCCAGTTCCTCTCTCCATTCTTTGTATTTGTTTTGGTCTTTTGCATTCAGTAGCAAAGTGCCCAAGTTCATTGCAATTGTAGCATCTAAACTTTGACCTATCTACCATTCCTGTTTTGTATCCTCCCTTGGTGCCAGTAGCAGGTTTTGATGAGCTTCCTTGGTTATACTTTGGAAATTGACCTTGAGGCTTATATGGCTTGTTCCTCCTGAACCTTATATTTTTGAATTTTCTTGCCATAAAAGCCATGGTTGGATTATCCATTTTCTCCATTTCTTCTAGAGTGAAGAATTCTTCATCTTCAACATCTTCTAGTTGAAGGACAACCTTTTCTTCATCTTCAACCACCTCTTCAATTTTCACAGATGAAAATTGAGGTTGTTGATCATTTTGAATTTGCTCACTTGCTTGACAATATGATGGTCCTTGAGCAACTAGAGCACCAGCCATGTTTGCCATCAATCCTTTGGATCCACTTTGTATAGCTTTCTTTTGATAATATTCAAGTTCATAAGATTTTAGAACTCCATACAATGTTTCAAGAGAGACAGAGTTTAAATCTCTTCCTTCTCTTATGGCTGTTACTCTATGCTCAAGGTGTTCTGGAAGAGTTAGCAGAAACTTGATATTAACTTCCTTCTTTTCATAAAACTTTCCATGAATCTGGAGCTCAGCTATCAGTTTGCTAAATCTTTCAAACATGTGGGTTAGCTCTTCTCCATGCTTGCCCATAAACGCTTCATATTGTGACACCAGTATTTGTTTTTGATTCTCTCTGACCTCTTCACTTCCTTCACATAGCAGTTCTATCTTTTTCCACATATCCCTGGCAGAGTTGCATGCTATTATATTTCCACTCATAGCTTTGTCCAGGGTAAGTGCATCTAGTAGAATGAGTTGCAGATGATCATCCAGTGCTACCTTTTTCTTTTCTGAGTCATTATACTCGGAAGGCTTCTTAGCAACCCAATGAGCTGGGATTACTACATCATTAACTGTAGCAGATGGAATTTCCTTTTGAGGAATGAAGGGGCCATTTTCCAGAATACCTAGGAATAGTGGATTCTGAGCTTTGATAAATAACATAATCTTCTTTTTCCATATGTTGTAGTTTTCTTTATCAAAAGCTGGAATCTTGATATTACTTGACCTTTGAATACTTGCCATTTGGATCTCAGATATGTATATTAATCTGATCGCTCTGATACCAGTTGTTGGTCCAGGAAAGTATTGCAGAAGGGGGGTTGAATGCAATACTAATAAATTTCAAAAACTATTTCAACAACTTAAATAGAATTTGTGATTTACTAGTAGAAGAAATGCAAACACAAGTAAAATCAAATACGAGGATTTCACAAAATAAATGTTTTATTTATTTTGCAAAGTTTTGCTACAACCTTGAGAACAAAATAATTCTCAAGCTACAAATACTCAAGAGATTACAGTGGTTGAGTTATTTATTGTATAAGTAGAATGCTCTATTTATAGTGTGATAATCTACTGTACTATCACCATCAACATGGGTTGTTGATTTGCTGTTATATTCCTTTTGCAGCTCATTCCATGATTCATTCCCATGTGATCAACACAAAGTAACTTTAAGATACTTTCCACATTTGAGCCACCCAGATCTAGCCGTATTCATTTTTATCTGCTCTAGACTTTACAGGTTGTTCCATGTGATCTCTCGAGCTTCAGTTATAGACTTTCCAAGTTTGCTGTAAAGGTTGAATATTACAACACGCCTGCTTCTTTTGAACATGTACTCTGTCGCTTAATTTGACTTAGAAAATTCCTAAATCAAGCTGATTCTAAATGACAGTATGTTTGCCACAAAGTTTGCTGTCAATGGATTACGCTTTGGTTGACAGTATGAATTTCCCGCAGACATTACTGTCAAGAATTTTGCTTTGGTTGACAGTATGAATTCCCGCAGAGATTGCTGTCAGGAATTCCAAACTTACTGTCGCTAACTGTACATCAAAGTTGCTGTCATTAGAATCTCCGCCAATGTTGCTGTCAAGTTGAAACTTGCTGTCGACTTCGTGAAACTTGCTGTCGACCTAGGCAACATGTTGTTTCCTTGTAACCTTACTGTCAGGGCTTGACAGTAACTTTTATTCCTTCTGTCGAACTTATGTATTTCTTGAGGCTTGAACAAAATCGAACTTCTTCCAAGAATTACACTTATTACATAACAGTATTTATTTAAATTACAAGAATACATTTCAGGCTATGACAGTATGTTCTACTTAGTAAAAACTAAGTATACCAATAAAACTAGTTAAGTTGTCTATTCCATCACCCATAAATCCCAACAACCTGTTTCTCGGGAAGCTGTCTGCAGGAAGCTGTCTCTCGGGAAGCTGTTTCTCGGGAACCTGAACCTGTCCAAATCCATTTCACATGCTATTTACCCCCATTTAACTTAAGGGACCTCAATCTTAACCCATATTAATCATACGGATTGGATCCTTAAGCCTAATGGGCCTAAATCTAGCCCATAGAGATTTTGGGCACAACAAGTACCCCCCGGTTCCTCGAAGTCATAGGATGCGAGAGGAACCTAAATAGCTTGATATTTTAAGGTCCAATTCCTTCAGTGCTCCCATGTTTCTTCTGAGTGAACCATGCGGGTCTTTATCTTCTTGCTTGAATCGTGACAAGGGCACAAAGTGAATCCAATTAGGCGCTGAGTGAATCCTTTGACGAGGGCACAAAGTGAATCTAATTGGGCACAAAGTGAGCCTTAAGAATGCTAAGGGAACCAAGTGAATCCAAATAAGGGCATAAAGTGAACCTAGTTGGGCGTTATGTGAACCTATGCTGAGAGCACAAAACGAATCCAATAGGGCACTGGATGAATCCTTAAAAGGGACAAGGTGAATCTTAAGATTGTCAAGGGAACCACGTGAATCCAAATAAGGGCATCAAGTGAACCTAGCTGGGCGTTTTGTGAACCTATGCTGAGGGCACAAAACGAATCCAAATAAGGCACTGGGTGAATCCTTAAAGGGGCACGAAGTTAACCTTAAAAATCATAACTTGATTGCTCGAAAGGTTGCTTCATCTGATAAGCTTCTTTTCATTTGACCATCTAATGTTTGTCTATCAGAGGTACTCTAGGATCAGCTGCGTCCTAGGAGTACTTTCCAATAATGATTCTGCATCTCTCTAGCTGGCTTCTTGATCTCTCTACTATCTATGCTCAGGAACCTGGTGCTCAGGAACCTATGTCTCGAAATCTGGTTCTCAGGAACCTCTCTACAGGAAACTGTACCTGCACAAATAACAAATTTGTTAGTCTGGGGAGCCTTTCTGTGGTGCCCATGTACTTCTTTCTATCCTCATTGTTGCTGCTAGGCTGACTCGGGCTCTTCTGCGGGGAGGAACCTGGTCCATTCGTAATCTGCTCAGCTACTGGTTCATCAAGAACGTCTTGATACTCATAATCTGTTGACTATCTTCTCAGCTAGTGCTCATTTCTCTGCGTTTCGTCTTCATATATGATACTGGAAACAATCTGTCTCGTGGCTCATACAATACTTGTTGATCGGAACCTATGACTTAATTGGTATAAATCTAGCCCATGGTGATTTTGGGCACAACACTAAGAAAACTAGAAAAAATAGATTAGTAGTACGAGCTGAAGAGCTCACATATAAGTGATGCATGTATGCAAGTATGAATGATTATCTACATTACATATGTTGCTACCTTCTCAAGTGGCATATCTATTACTTGACTGATTCAACTAACATATTCGAGATCATAAATTAAGCATATATGTAGCGTAAACTGTAGACCTATAGGGCATGATAACATTCTAAGCATAATTTCACATAAATTTCATTTCTAAAGATCATGCAGTATGCACATTAAACGCTATATGTATCTAAGCTTGATAGAAATATAAGCTCTCATTAACAGGAAATGTTGCATGATAGTTAAGGATATAAAGACATGAAAGTAGACTTATCTGTGCTTCCTTGTGCCGGTTTGTATTGAGGTTCCGTTACTAAACCTGGAATGGAAGCTCTTCTTTGCGCATGCTCACAATAATAAGATATAGGGGAATTGAGATACCCCCGAGCCGTCATGACGCGTGAACCTCCTATAGCATGTTGAAGCGATTGACTGAAAACTGCTTGTTTTGGCTGAATATCACTGAATCTGGGAGCTGTAGCTATAAACTGTGGGTCGGAAACCGGAAGCTGGAAGCTACTAACTAGAAGCTTCTGATGATCATCAAGGATGCTGCAAGCTATTTTATCAAGAACCTGTTAGTAGTACGATACCTGTTTCGATCATATACAAGCTTTAAAAAATAAGAGTATTCATCTATGTATCACTTTGATGAGGGCACAAGGCGAATCCAATTGAACTCTAGGTGAATCCTGGGAAGGGCACTTAGAGAATTCAATTGGGCGCTAAGTAAATCCTTAGTAGGGCATAAGACGAAACCAGTTGAGCTTTAAGTGAATCCTGAGAAGGGCTCTTGAAGAATTCGACTGGGCATCAAATGAATCCTTTTGGCTTTAGGGAGCACAAAGTGAATCCATCCGGGCTCTAGGTGAATCATGGCAAGAGCACGAAGAGAATCCGGTTGGGCACTAAGTGAATTCCTTTGTGGCATCAAGTGAATCCTTATAGGCTCTAAGTGAATCCTGAAGAGGGCACAGAGAGAATCTATAGGGCACATGATGAATCATCTCAAATTCTAGGGGCACCAAGTGAATCCGTAAGGGCACAAGGTAAATCCTTTCAAATGCTAGGGGCACCAAGTGAATCCGTACGGGCACAAGGTGAATCTCTTTCAAGGCTTTTCAAGTACAATCAAACTCTAGGTTAGGTTACCATGCTTAGGTTCCCAAAACCTTTAATTAGGTGCCCACATGCTTATGGGAATTTTGAATCTGTGCCTACGATTCATAGGGCTTTTCGAGACGAATCTTTCATGCTTGCAAATCTTTTCTGGCTATCGAGTGCCTGTAGCTGACAGGGCTTTCAAAGTGAATCTTTCTGGGCTCTATGCAAATCCTTGTAAGGGCATAAGGTGAATCCAACTGGTTGTTTATATGAACCTCTGCTTAGGACAAAAACCGAAACCAATTGGGCACCAAATGAATCCCTAAAAGGGTACAAAGAGAATCCATTAGGATACCAAACAAATGCGCATGGATGCATGAAGCACCATGTGAATCCTTTTGGGCTCTAAGTGAACCTATACGGGCACATAGAGAATCCATAAGGGCACTAGGTAAATACATGAAAATCTTGGGGAACCCAGTGAGTCCTTCTAGGCTCTAAGTGAATCCTTGGATGGAGCACAAAGAGAATCCAGAAGGGCACTAGATTAATCCTCTACAGGCCTGGAGCTCTTGCTGTAAGCACACTTTCTTCTATTCAGGTATCGGCTGTCTGGGAACTTCAAGTAGGAAGCTGCTAATCAGAAACTATCAACAATTGGCTTCTAACAAATGTCAATGAACTTGGAAGTTGTTACATACAAGCTTCAGGTATATATGAATGAACCTGCAAGATGTCAGTTACAGGAAAATAACAAGGAATCTACTAGACACATATAAATGCAACTAGACCTGGAAGTTGTTACCTATGAGCTTCAGGTGAGTAACACAAAACCTGTTAACTAAAGGTAAATACATGGAACCTGTAAGCTACAGGTAAATATCAAGGAACCTGCGAGGTGCAGGTAAATATCAAGGAACCTGGGAGGTTTTCTACGAATATGTGAGTATAAAAGGAGAGGTATCACCTGGATCTTTCTGTAGACTGATCAGATGTGAAGTGGAAACCTCTGCTAAGATTTGAAAACTCATTGACGTATTCATGATGCAAACATGCTGCTCTTCAAGATACTAAACCAAATCAATCCTCAAAGTTCCTGAACCAAATATGAGCTATGAGGTTTCTAAACTGCATCCTAGCCATGAGGTTCCTGAACCAAATCGTGAGCTTCTTGGACCTGATGGCGAGGTTCCTGGATCTGAATTCTCAAAAGTTTGAAATCCTCAATTTTAATACTACCACGTCCTACAGTAATTATACTACCCCCCCCCCCAGTTCTTCAGGGAAGCTTGTCTTTGATGAAGAACTAACTCCGAGAAGCTTCACAATTCTTCGTTAATCTCTAACAAGTCATTGAATATTCATCCAGGAAGTTGAGTACTGTGTATTTTCTTCAAAATGCTCTATTAGATTCTTGTAGCTACTCTTCATCAAAATCTTCAACTATGTCAAATTTTTCTTAACACTCGAATAGATACTATAGTTTCTTCACATCATTCCTGCTTGTAGCTTTAACATGTCTTCTTTTTTCTTCTACACGCTGAGAATGAACCTCTATATCTAATACAAATATCCCAATACAGCACCTCTAAGCTTACGCGAGCTAACTCATTGTAAGAAACAAGAGATACTTAAAGAGATTACTTGTGGGGTATTTCTAGCAACTCACTGACTTACATTTCTTGTTTTACAAGCTGAATATAGGCTCATGTATGACGTAATACAAGGAAAAGAACTTACTCATGATTTTGTTGAAAACTACTCGAAAGAAATAGGTTTGATTGCTAGGGAGGTATACATGCACTACCCCCAGTTCTAAGAAGGAAATACATATATAAATAAAGGTCTCTCAACTATACTTTAAGGAAGCTCTCAAACTTTCAACTACTGGTCACCTCGAGCTATCCATTCCGCAAGTTTCCCGGCTTTAATCAATTCCTCAATTTGGTCTTTCAGTGCTCTACATTCAGAAGTATCATGGCAATTATCCTCATGGAAGTCACAATATTTCTTCAGATCTTTCCTTGCTCCTACAGGTAAAGGTGTAGGCTTCACAAATATTCCTTCTTTCCCATAAACCATGAAGATGTGGTCTACTGGAGCGACCAAAGAGGTATAATTGTCGCACTTTGTCTTCAATTTTGCTTTACTTCTTTTGGAGGAAGCTCGATCCCCAATAACATATGCTTGCGGGCTTGGAGACCTTTCTCGCTTGCTTCCTTTATGACTAGCTTCATCTCCAAGATCTTCTGTTTCTCTCAACTTCAACAAGGATTCTTCCACACATTTATATAGTTCAGCTTGTTTGTAGAACTCAGCTAGTGTACCAGGTTCACGTACTTGTAGCTCCTTCCAGAAGTCTGAACCAGCTCTAACTCCAGCAATTAGGAAGCTCATAATGACTTCGTCAGGAGCTTTCTTAACTCTGGGAACCTCTGCATTAAAATGTTTAAGGTACTCTGTCAAGGTCTCATCTGCTCTCTGCTTGATGTTGGCCAAGGTATTGGTTGGGGGTGCAAAAGTGATGGAAGCTCTAAACTGAGTAACAAAGAGTTTCCCCATATTCTCCCAGGAATTTATAGAATCTGATGGTAACCTCTTAAACCACTGATGAGCTCCACCATAAAGGGTTGCAGCCAATAATCTACACCTTGTTGGCTCCTTAACTTGATAAACATCCATCTCGGTATTGAAACGACCCAGATACTCCACAGGATCCGTAGTGCCATCAAATTTAAACTCATATGACATACGATAGGATTTAGGTAACGGAGATTTTCTAACCTTCTTAGTGAATGGAGATGAGGTCATCGCACCTGTTATTGACTGCTTTTCTTCCTTGAGTTTCACTAGAATCTTCTTGATGTCTTCAGCATTCAAATCACCAGCTCCACCGTCCTTTGCTTCCTTATCTTTATCATCGGCTTCCTGTGAATCTGCTATACACGAATCGTTCGCAATCTCAACTGAACTTTAATCATCTTTAATTATCTCGATGGAAGGTTCCTTAATAGGAGGTTGTTTATCCTTCGGTTCATCATCTTCTTCACCTTCAGTATCTTTCTTTGGGTCTTCGATCTCCTCCTCAGCCTTTTCTTCACGTTCTTCTTCATCGATGCCTAACTGCGTGGGATTAATCTTAGTAGTAATCTTCTTTGCTTTCGGGGTTTGATCTTTCTCTACAGATTGTGTTACTTCGCTATCAGAACTGCCTGCCATCTTTCCACTCGTAAGATGATAACACACCCCTCCTTCTAGCGCCAATGTTGATGAGTGGATTTCGTAACAACTTTTGAGAGGTTTATAATGAGTTGTGAAGGCTAACGATCAACTAATCTATGGAGAATGGAGGTTTTTTGTGGGGATTGAATTGAGCTCGAGAGCGTTTACAAGAATCTCACAAGTTCCCTTGAGGCTTGTGTCGTGTGTTCTCAAGAATCTCGTAGGTGTATTGCGAGGCTTGTAAAACATGTTCTCAAGGTGCCTACGTACCCTTGTATATATAGGGATCAAGTTCACGTAGTTCTTTTTAGACTAGAAGTCTAGTTAGGCAGCAATATTCTAGGTTCCTAATTCGTGGGGACCTCCTTTTCTCCAGATTCAGCCACGAATAGGCGACCTAAGTCGAATAGAACTCGAGTTCTAGTCCGGCTAAGAAGGTATTTACAAGTTCTCGTCCTATTAGATGTATTCAAGGATCATCTGCGCCCAAGGAATACATTCCAATAAGGAGTTGATGTTCATGACTTGCTCCTAAAGAATAGGAGGCTTAATCATACTAGAATTCTGCTGAATTAAATCTGTTCTCGTACAGGAAGCTGTCTCTCAGGAACCTGTCTGCAGGAACCTGTTTCTCGGGAAGCTGTCTGCAGGAAGCTGTCTCTCGGGAAGCTGTTTCTCGGGAACCTGAACCTGTCCAGATCCATTTCACATGCTATTTACCCCCATTTAACTTAAGGGACCTCAATCTTAACCCATATTAATCATACGGATTGGATCCTTAAGCCTAATGGGCCTAAATCTAACCCATGGAGATTTTGGGCACAACATTGACAGTTTCTGATTAGCAGCTTCCTGCTTGAAGTTCCCAGCCAACCGATACCTGAATAGAAGAAAGTGTACTTACAGCAAGAACTCCATGCCTTTAGAAGATTAATCTAGTGCCCTTTTGGATTCTCTTTGTGCTCCATTCAAGGATTCGCTTAGAGCCCAGAAGGATTCACTAAGTTCCCTAAGAATTTTCATATATTCACCCAGTGCCCTTATGGATTCTCTATGTACCCGTATAGGTTCACTTAGAGCCCAAAAGGATTCACTTGGTGCTTTATGCATCCACGCGCATTTGTTTGGTATCTTAATGGATTCTCTTTGTACCCTTTTAGGGATTCATTTGGTGCCCGATTGGTTACGGTTTTTGTCCTAAGTAGAGGTTCACATAAACAACCAGTTGGATTCACCTTATGCCCTTACAAGGATTTGCATAGAGCCCAGAAAGATTCATTTTGAAAAAGCCCTGTAAGCTGCAGGCACTCGATAGCCAGAAAAGACTTATAAACACGAAAGATTCACATCGAAAAGCCCTATGAATCGTAGGCACAATTCAAAAGTCCCATAAGAATGTGGGCACCTAGTTAAAGGTTTTGGGAACCTAATCATGGGTAACCTAACCTAGAGTTTGATTGTACCTGAAAAGCCTTTAAAGGGATTCACCTTGTGCCCATACAGATTCACTTGGTGCCCCTAGCTTTTGAAGGGATTCACCTTGTGCCCTTACAGATTCACTTGGTGCCCCTAGAGTTTGAAATGATTCATCATGTGCCCTATAGATTCTCTTTGTGCCCTTTTCAGGATTCACTTAGAGCCTATAAGGATTCACTTGATGCCACAAAGGAATTCACTTAGTGCCCAACCGGATTCTCTTCGTGCTCTTGCCATGATTCACCTAGAGCCCGGATGGATTCACTTCGTGCTCCCTAAAGCCAAAAGGATTCATTTGACGCCCAGTCGAATTCTTTAAGTGCCTTTCTCAGGATCACTCAAAGCTCAACTGGATTCGTCTTATGCCCTACAAAGGATTCACTTAGCGCCCAATTGAATTCTCTAAGTGCCCTTCCCAGGATTCATCTAGAGCTCAATTGGATTCGCCTTGTGCCCTCATCAAAGTGATACATAGATGAATACTCTCATTTTTATAAAGCTTGTATATGATCGAAACAGGTACCGTACTATTAATAAGTTCTTGATAAAGCAGCTTCCAGCTTCCCATTTCTAACCCGCAGTTTGTAGCTACAGCTTCCACGTTCAGTGATATTCAGCCAAAACAAGCAGTTTTCAGCCAGCCGCTTCAACAAGTTATAGGAGGTTCACGCGTCATGACGGCTCGGGGGGTACCTCAATTCCCCTATGTAAGCTTGCACAGAGAAGAGCTTCCATCTTCCAGGTCCAGTAACGAAACCTCAATCCAAACCAGCACAATGAAGCACAGATAAGTTCTACTTTCATGCCTTTATATCTTTAACTATCATGCACAGTTTCTATCAATGATAGCTTATATTCTGTCATGCTTAGATACATATTGCTTCTGAATGCGCATATTCCATGATCTTTAGAAATGAAATTTATGTGAACTTGTACTTAGGATGTTATCATGCCCTATAGGTTTAAAGTTTACACAACATATATGCTTAGTTTATGATCTCGAAGTTGTTAGTTGAATCAGTTAAGTAGTTAATTGATATGACACTTGAGAAGGTAACAACATATATAATGTAGATAATCGTTCATACTTGCATACATGCATCACTTATATGTGAGCTCTTCAGCTCGTATTACTAACCTATTTTTTCTAGTTTTCTTGGTGTTGTGCCCAAAATCACCATGGGCTAGATTTATACCAATTAAGTCATAGGTTCTGATCAACAAGTATTGTATGAGCCACGAGACAGATTGTTTCCAGTATCATATATGAAGACGAAACGCAAAGAAATGAGCACTAGCTGAGAAGATAGTCAACAGATTATGAGTATCAAGACGTTCTTGATGAACCAGTAGCTGAGCAGATTACGAATGGACCAGGTTCCTCCCCGCAGAAGAGCCCGAGTCAGCCTAGCAGCAACAATGAGGATAGAAAGAAGTACATGGGAACCACAGAAAGGCTCCCTAGACTAACAAATTTGTTATTTGTGTAGGTACAGTTTCCTGTAGAGAGGTTCCTGAGAACCAGGTTCCGAAATAGAGGTTCCTGAGAACCAGGTTCCGAGACGTAGGTTCCTGAGCATAGATAGTAAAGAGATCAAAAAGTAACTTAGAAGATGAAGCAACGTCTTGAGCAATCAAGTTGTGATTTTCAAGGTTAACCACGTGCCCTTTTAGGGATTCATTTAGTGCCATATTGGATTCATTTTGTGCCCTCAGCATAGGTTCGCATAATGCCCAATTAGGTTCACTTTATGCCCTTATTTGGATTCACGTGGTTCCCTTAACAATCTTAAGATTCACCTTGTCCCTTTTAAGGATTCATCTAGTGCCCTATTGGATTCGTTTTGTGCCCTCGGCATAGGTTCACATAACGCCCAATTAGGTTCACTTTATGCCCTTATTTGGATTCACGTGGTTCCCTTGACATTCTTAAGGTTCACTTAGTGCCCAATTAGATTCGCTTTGTGCCTTTGTCAAAGGATTCACTCAGCGCCTAATTGGATTCACTTTGTGCCCTTGTCACGATTCAAGCAAGAAGATAAAGACACGCATGGTTCACTCAGAAGAAACATGGGAGCACTGAAGGGATTGGACCTTAAAATATCAAGCTATTTAGGTTCCCCTCGCATCCTATGACTTCGAGGAACCGGGGGGTACTTGTTGTGCCCAAAATCTCCATGGGCTAGATTTAGGCCCATTGGGCTTAAGGATCCAATCCGTATTATTAATATGGGTTATGATTGAGGTCCCTTAAGTTAAATGGGGATAAATAGCACGTGAAATAGATCTGGACAGGTTCAGCTTCCCGAGAGACAGCTTCCCGAGAGATAGCTTTCTGCAGACAGCTTCCCGAGAAACAGGTTCCTGCAGACAGGTTCCTGAGAGACAGCTTCCTGTGCGAAAATAGATTTATTCTAGAAGATTTATAGTACGATAAAGCCTCCTATTCTTTAGGAGCAAGTCATGAACATCAACTCCTTATTGGAATGTATTCCTTGGGCGTAGATTATCCTTGAATACATCTAATAGGATGAGAACTTGTAAACATACTCCTAGTCGGACTAGAACTCGAGTTCTATTCGACTTAGGTCGCCTATTCGTGGCTGAAATTTGGAGAAAAGGAGGTCCCCACGAATTAGGAACCTAGAATATTGCGGCCTAACCAGACTTCTAGTCTAAAAAGAACTACGTGAACTTGATCCCTATATAAGCCAGGGTACGTAGGCACCTTGAGAACACGGTTACAAGCCTCGCAATACACCTACGAGATTCTTGAGAACACACGACACAAGCCTCAAGGGAACTCACGAAATTCTTGTAAACGCTCTCGAGCTCAGTTCAACCCCCACAAAAAACCTCCATTCTCCATAGATTAGTTGATCGTTAGCCTTCACAACTCACCATAAACCTCTCAAAAGTTGTTACGAAATCCACTCATCAACATAAGCCTTTTCCGTACCGTTGAGCATTACTTTGTAACACACGACGAAGTTGTCTTAATAACAATGCAATATCATGTTCATCAAGATTTTCCAACTCTTCATTTAAGTCTTCGTCGTTTTCATCTTCATCGATTAGTATAGCTTTTAAGGCCATACTTTTTCATTTGACATCCGTTTTAGGTACAACTTTATCCGGAGTATTATCTTCCTCGTAAGCACGAAGATTTCCGAATAAACTATCGATGGAGTAGTCGTTAAGACTATGTATTTCTTTGATCGTGGTAACTTTAACTTTCCAACTCGGAGGCAAGGCTTTTAAAATCCTTCAATTTTTCTCATTAGTCGTATAGACCATACCAAGTTGAGAAATCTCATCGATTACACGAGTAAACCTCGTTTTCATATCGATGATAGTTTCACCTTCGAGGAGTTCGAAATTCTCGTACTCGTGGATTAAGGTATCCATTCGAGATTCCTTAATATCTTTTGTACCCTCGTAAGTGATAACTAATTTGTTCCATATTTCTTGTGCCAACTTGAAATTATTAACATGTTTGTATTCTTTTTTCGCAAGTGCACTAGTAAGAACCATTTCCACTTTCGCGACTATGTTCATCCTTATTTCTTCCTCGGGAGTATATTCACTCACCTTTTACTCGACGGATATTTCACCTTCGGTTTTGGTGGGAATTACTACACCATCTTCGATAGCTATCCAAACTTTGACACCTTGGGATCTAGCATAAATCCTATATCTAGTTTTCCAAGTTGAAAAATTTGTGCCATCGAATAGTGGAGGTCTCGAACTTGAAAGACCTTCTCCACAACCGATCGTATTTAAATACGCCATATTTAAGATCTACTTTCGATTACCTTTTTGAACTTCACAACCGTTCAAATAATGAGATTAAAAGTAACTGTTCTGATACCAATTGATAGGTCCCGAATGTGGGCACGATAAGCTAGAAGGGGGGTTGAATAGCTTATCACATTTTTAAAAGTTGAGCTTGGCATTTTTGAAATTTCTTTCTTTTAAAAATACTTACTTAAAAATAAGTAAAGTAAAGTGCGGAAAGTAAAAGCGAGAAAGATAAAGAGTACGACACGCAAGATTTTATCCTAGTTCGCGATGCTCGCAATCCCACTACAGAATCGAACACCCCTACTCCAGTCCCCGAGCTCCTTCCCATACTCAAGATTTCTTCCACTATAAAGAAACACTCCTTATAGTAGACGGAGAAGCCTTTACAACTCCTAAACCACTAAGTATTTATCTTGGGACTTAACTCCCCGTTAATCCCTCAAAATACAAAGCTAACCACTACTTGACTCGTCTTGGAGCGTAACTCCCCATTACCTCCTCAAAGTCTTGTAGCAACCCTTAAGTAGCCTTGATGCTACCCTTGCCGGTCTCGGGTCTTAGATCTTAGGTCTTGGGTCTTTCTTCTTCTTCACGGTGCAAGAACACCTAACTCCCCGTTAGCGTGTCCAAGACTTGGGTCTCGAAACGAAGATCACCTCACTTCACTTCACCTCACTGCAAGGATACAACAACAAGCCACAATACAACCACAATATATTAAAGATATATTAAAGGGGCCATGCAAAACTAGTATGTTATGGTACTAGCCACGGGGACGCTATTTCGCGTTAAATTATTCAACTCACACGTGCGTAAAAGTAACTCGCTTATCTATAGGATAAAACGGGGACCACTATTATGCGTTAAACTAGTCACACACAACAAGAATGTAAAAGACAAGTAAATATATATACACAAATAATTCGGCCGAAAAGATTTTCAAGAAATCGCCGAATAGTTCGAATTGTTTCGTTAAAAACAAATTCGAAGGTGTCTTGTTAAGTCCTTGCAAAGATTTGAATACAATTAAGATTCACTGGACTTATGAACCAAGACTAAGAATCTCTCTTTTGATTAAATGCTAGAACAAGTTTAAACCCACTTTCGGTATAAACAAGTTTTACGCGATTTAAGCACGAATCAAAAGACAGTTCTTTGCCTTTTTAACCACTTCACCACCAAGAGGTTATTAAGGACTTAAAGAGAAGCCAAGAAATACTTCAAGATACTTCTCTAAGGTTCTTAGAATTTGTCAATATACACTACACGAAAATATTCAAGAACAAGCGTATATTTGGTGACAAAATGTAAGAAAGCTTAAGCACAAGTATATTGATGATAGATCCACCAATAATAACAACAAATATATAATTTGAAAGAAAATTAACTAGCTTATCACTCTTGACCTTACAAAGGCTCAAGCTCCTCTTTAATTAAGAGAAAGCTACAAGAGATACGAGCTAGGATCGAAGCCGAAATCACTATCAAAAAGGGCCGAGATGAGCACCAAATGAAAGGTATTCAAGGGAGGTGAAATGGAACTTTCACGCGGAAGAAAGAACAGTTACTAGGCTGCAAAAAAAACATGCAAGGGGCTGCCTAGAAGGTGGTGGCCGAATGGTGTGAAAATGAGCAAGAAATGATGGTGAAAACAAGCTTAAAACATGATAAAAAAATGAAGAACAAAGCTTGTTTGCTAATGGATTTTGAAATCTGAGATATGTGGTATATCTAGGGAGTATCTAGCAGCATTTCTTTGGCTCAAATAACTTGGGGAAAATGGGTGGAAATGGGTTAGTATTTATAGGCAAAACTAGGCAAAAAGCAACCAATAAGGAGGTGCCACCTAACAATGCTTTAATAAAATACTAAAAGGCATAAAGCATATACCAAGCATATTCCAAGATGCTCTCCAGCCAATAAACTTTATTTTGTCTAGTACTCTAAGGTAAATTTTATTTCAGACAATTTACAAACTTGGGGTAAAAAGAGTTTTTGAAAAATGAGAATACTAATTGCAAACTGTTAATGAGTATTATAGTGTTAAAGTGTATTGGAAATAGGAGAGAGAGAGAGAGAGTAGCAGTAATTATTGCTATAATTAATGAGCGTAAAAAGTTGTTCCATTGAATGTGTGCCACGTGTCCCACTCACACATTTAACAAGAAACTGGTTGCGTGTGTTAATGTTTAAAACGATTGGGTTTTAATTTTTAATTACAAATCTAATCATTTTACATAAATGGTTCATATTTCTATTGCACACCGGTATTCTCTTTGCACACAACCACTCACAGTTACTTTGTTCTTTCACTTGCACATTTTCGCAAACACCTTTCATACACATCTTTTTCTCTGATAATTTCTTCTCGAGTCTAATCTCATGGCCACCAAAGCTTTTAACGCTCGAGGGTTAGTGTTTGTACCTAACAACTATGCAGCTCCGTTGAATACTGAGAACGTTCCTGCGACGTTTCATCTAATTCAAAACTTCTTGCTGGATTCGGAGATTGGTAGAGCCCTAGTCGAACCAACAAAGCTCTCTGCTGCACAGATTGCTACTTTCTGGTAGACAGCTACTTATGACGATGGAGGAGAGAATGGGACTCCTTCAATTATTTTCACATATAAGGAAACAGTTACTTTGGGTTTTGATACACACTCTGCATACAGTGTTGTTGGTGAAGGATTTCTAAAAGAGATGTTGCAGCAAATTGGGTACTCAGGACCTTTAGCGAGACTTAGTCAAGTGAAAAGGCCACATCTGAGGAAGGAGTGGAGTTTCTTTTTCGATTGCATCACAAGGGCGTTTGGAAAGAAAATCACCAATTGGGATGCTATTGATGTGTCAAATTATATCTATCCGCAAGTGCACGGTGTCTGTTGTTAGCAAATACTGGAAAGTACGGGTCGAATCCACAAGGAGACAAGTTTCAAGAAATTTAATCTAATTATTACAAATTGTTTCTAGAGATTAACGATTGGTGAAGGTATTATCTAACTAAATAATGCAAATAAATATGTTTATAAATCAATTAACTAAAGTCTAAGGCAATCGGGTTCACCATGTTCACACCAAATTGGTTTTAAGCTAAAGCAACTAAAGTGGTCACGTAGCTAGAGTACGTCAATCTCTCTCGAGTATTAACACCCTCGAAACATGCTTACACAATAATGACTTTTAGTAATTCAGCTGGTCAATTAATTAGAACATATGTTAATCTCTCTCGAGTATCAACGTTCTCAGAAATCCAATGATGCTCTCGCATTCACATTCATTCGGCTAATTGTATGTGTGCCTCTAATTAGTACATTATCTCTCGATCCATTACCATTATTGCAAATAATTAATCTGTGATATTGGCCAATTACACAAATCAAACATAAAAACATATCAATTAGAATCATTCAAACCAGCCAAACTACTACGAAAATCAATCCAATATCATGGTATAAACATGGTTTCCCCTTGAGCCCTAGAATATAACTACTCACTCATGCTAGGAATTAGAACAAGGAAAGCAATTATGTAAGCCATATAAAACATATACTATTAAAGTAAGATGATAAATAAGTACCTTTACTTGTATTAACGAAGAACAAAGTATCCGCCTAAACAAAGTAATGGAAGAGATGAAGAGTAAAACCCTAGCTCCTAGAATGAAAAGTACGTTCCCCCTTCTCCTCGTTACAGCTAAATAATAATAATCATAAAATCTGATCCTAATAATAAAGTATTTTAATGTTTTAAATAAATTACAAATCAGTCTTCTAAACCGAGTAGGATTCTCTAATAAAAATTCGTAGCTGTCTGTTCTCCTCTGTTTCTGGGCTGTTCCAACTGGATTTTGCTTTTTGAACCACATCTGAATTAAAGAGAATTCCACAAGCTTCGCGTGAACAGTAAGATCGCTAAAAACGGACTTCTGGAACTCAAGTTATGGCCCAAACAACGTCAAGAGCCCGTGTAGTCCCATAATTCCGAATTTTCTTCTAATTTAGCTCCAAAATTGATCTTTTTCTCCAAATCCTTCCAAGTTTAGAAATTCTTTACTTCCTACAATGAAACATCAAAATCTATTAAATATAAGAATCCAAATCAGTGCAAAACACAATAAATATGAGAATGAAATCATCTAAAATATATATAAAAATAAACTCTATCAAACATCACCACACTAAGCATTTGCACGTCCTCGGGCAAATAAGCAAAATAAAAACTAAGTCCTAACTAACTAATTAATATCATTTTCGTAGATAACACGATTGCATTGAGCATATGCAACAAGCCGTTAAACCCCTAGGCAGCCCTAGTAGGACGAGTGTTGTCTCGTGAGGGTTTATAGTGAATTTACCCACAAAATCCATTTTTTTCTGCCAAGTCTCAAGTATGCAACATATCATAGCACTCCACACAAGTAAATTAAGTTGCTCGAATCGCCATTGTTGACTGAGTTTCACCGAGTTGAGTCTTCGAACAGATGAACTGAGGATTGTAATCTCTTCTTCTTCATCGTAACAATATCAACTAGACGTGTAAACATCCATTTGAGTATGTAACAGAGCGAAACGAACAATCGAGATTTAGGGTTTGATGGATTGAAAAATCTGGCATTTGAAAATGTAAAGATTCTGGTATGTATAGATAGGTAATCGAGAGGAGAACTCGAATATGTGATCAGATTCACGGGAAACATCACCGATTTTCTGTAATTTGAAGTGCAAGAATTAGGGTTTCGAGAGCTAAATCACCGAGAGAGAAAAAAGGGTAGAGGGAGTGGGGAGAGGAGATAGTTTGAGCGGCTATTTTACATCATATAAGGTATTTTGCTGAAATTAAAATGTAAATTACTTGGAATATGTTTACTTAAACGTTTTAACAAGCACTATATAAGTATCGATAATTTTAAAAAAATTAATCCAAAATTACTTAAAATATGTAATCTTTCATAGCGGATTTATAAACGCTATGTAAGTGGAAACCTACATAGCGTATCAAAGAAACGCTATCTAAATACCATTTCCTAAGTCGAATTTGTAACTTGTATAGCGGTTTTTACATAAACGCTATGTAAGTGACTCACTTGCATAGCGCATCCAGAAAAACGCTCTCCAAGTAGTGTTTCCTAAATTCATTTTTGTAGTAGTGCATCTCCTCTACAGTCGCACCGCCGTTATTCATCTCCACCACCAACAGTTCTCTCCCCTTTAATTCAACCTCCTCGACCCACCGCTTCCACCTCCTCGACCCACCGCCCCCAACCTTCTTCCTTCTTCCTCCGGTCTTCACAATCACCACCAAAACACTACCCTTCACCTACAGTCCCTCTACAACCCACTTCTCCACCCCGTTCCTTTCTCCTCTCCTTTAATTAACACTCCACCACCGCTGCTCTTCTTCTTCTCTCTCCCCTCCCTTCTTTAATTTTCTTTTTGATATATTTTGATTTCTTCACTTTTTATATATAATTTAATTTATAATTAAAATTAAATTTGCCATGTCATTTGCCACACAAGCTGCCACATCACCCTTCCGTTAGTAAACTTAACGGTTTACTAACGGAAGTAATGGCAGTGACTTATTTGAAATGTTTAACTAGTACCAGTGTTTGACTTAAAGGTTTTTTGGATTAGTGACCCAAGCGAAAGTTTTCGCATAGTATAGTGATGAATTTGGCCATTTACCCCTTTTAAAATTGCCAACTATTGAAGTAGATTTGTAACAAAAATTGTCAATAATGAGATGAAGGAAAGAAAAAAAATAAAAAATTAACATTTATGATGATGTGATAGAAGTTGGTAACTGTGTTAAACACATTTATTGGAGAAGCTTTTAGACACCAAAATTTTGTTCAAAAGTAGTAACAAGGCAACCTTCCCACGGAAAAGGGCAAGTGTCTTCCTACTCCGTTGTCCCATGTTTGCCTCTCTCTCATCCTGTCGCTTTACACAGATTTACTGGAGTATCTTTTATTAGCAGCCTTTTCACTTGCTTTCTCCCCCCATCACTCTCCCATCTCTCTCTCTCTCTCCCTCTCTCTGTTTCCATTTCTTACCCAAATAAATAAAAGCTCCATTTTTTCAGTATTTATTTATTTAATAATAAAAACTTAGCTACTACACTTTGTTCTTCAAATGTCGGTGCTTATTTAACTGAACTCAAACAATTAATTCCATAATATGGGTTGTTTCAGCTCCAAAACCGCTCACCTTCCTTCTCCAGATAACCCCTCTAAACCTGAATCAGGTAATTGATTAATTTTTTTCATAAAGCTTAATAAAATGGAATGTATTCAAGAAATTAACTGGGTTGTTGCATTTTGATGTTTTTATGTTCAAATATTTGATATTTTGCCATTTTTTTCTCTGTTTCTTGATTAACATATATTGAGTTTGTTGTTCATTTAACATTTTGCTAGACATTACTAAAATAGAATGCAATCAAGATAGTGCCAACTGAGTTTTTGCAATTGGATGTACTTCTGTCTAAATATTTTAGTGTTCTTGATTTCATTAATCAATTTAATTTTATATCTTTGTAAAATGGAATTTAATCGAGAAAATACTAACTGGGTTCTTGCATTTTGAATTTCTTTTGTACAGAGATTTGAGTTTCTTTGACATTCTTCTTTGCTTCTTGATCAATTTTTTATTGGGTTTGTTTTGATAATATGTGTATATATTCAAATGTAGTGAATGGAGATGATTCTGGAGTTGAAGAAGTCGAAGTTCATCAAGTTCAAGTTTTTAAAGAGTATGAACTAAATGAGCTTAGAAAAGCTACAAATGGGTTTAGCAGTGATTTTATTGTCTCTGAGAGTGGTGAAAGGGCTCCGAATGTTGTTTACAGAGCCAAGCTTGAGAACAATCACTTTGTTGCTGTTAAACGCTTCTCCAGACAATCTTGGCCTGATCCCCAACAGTTCTTGGTATGAGCATTTCATTTTTAAATTTTAAATATTAATTTTGTTACGAGAAATGCATAGATTAAGTGATTGAGAAAAAGGGTTCATTTTCAAACTAATGAAACTATCAACACTGATTGTAATAGTTTCTTTCGGTTAAATAAATTTTTTGAAAAATCATTAAAATTGTGCTTATGAAGGTTTTAGACTTTAAGGGTTAAAGTTGCTGAACAGTTAATGTAGTAACCAATGTAATGTAGGGGTTTTAGGATTTCAAATTGATGTGTTTAAATTGAATTTCATAACCAGGCAGAAGCAGCTGGAGTAGGGAAGCTAAGACATAAAAGATTGGTGAATCTGATTGGTGCTTGTGCTGAAGGCGATGAGAGACTGTTAGTGGCTGAGTATATGCCTTATGATACTCTGTCTAAACACCTCTTCCATTGTATGATACTATTCTGCATTCTTTAACCTTTTTGTTTTGTTTATCCGTTAATTAAAAAAAATTAATATTATTTGTTTAGATATATTTTGGTAATTATGCTATTTTCAGAAAATTAGTTGCTAAGTTATTTGCCTCTATTTTGTCATTTTTAGCATGTTAGTTAAATTCTAATGCACTTCTGCATTTTGGATGGCTGGCTAGTGACGCGCTCAGCTTTGTGTTTCTATGCCAATTGATACCGTGATTCCGTCTTTAATATTGCATTAGCCTAAACTTATGGATAATGATATATAATATATACACAATAGCTGTTTGTGATATCTGTCCAATTCTCATCAATTATTAGTTTCTTGTCTGTAAGAAGACAGGTCCTGTGACTCCTATCTAGTTACTATTTCTCTCTGTTGTATTGTCTCAAACCACAGGCTATAATTGCTGACATCACAGCTTTATTTGTTGCATACTGATATTTTGTGCTGGAAATGTCTACTTTCTGTTACAGATACGAATTATTGTTATTGTTCTGGTATATGAATTCAATTAAAGCTCTATTATTATACATTTATACACATGTACATGACAGACTGTTAAAAAAATTGCTGTTGCCTGCACCAAATCAGATGTGAAAGATATTTTTCCTTCCATGCTTCAGCCTATTGCATAATCAACTTTATTTAACAAAGATTTGATTTTGTTTGCTTTAGGGGATAAACAGCCATTGCCATGGGAAATGCGTGTACGAGTAGCATATCATATTGCACAAGCACTTGATCATTGCAATATGGAAGACCGGAAGATATATCATGATTTGAATGCATACAGAGTTCTTTTTGATGAGGTATGATGGAAGATTGACATGCAGAGCATTTCAGTTAGAACTTTATCTATCTTCTGAAGGGATTGTTAATTTTTTTTTTTTTCTGTTATTTGTGGGCCAGTGGGGACATAAAGGAAATAATTGCATGAGAAAAATGAATAAAGTGAGGTGAAAGTTGTTAAACAAATATGAGCACTAACTGAATTGTACAGAAAAAGTGCAAAAAAAAAAAAAAAAACATGCAGGGTATGCAGCAGTTGCTAGCCGATAACCCGTGCTTCGCACGGATTGTGATAAATTATCTTCAATTCCTAATTTTTAACTTTTTAAAATGAATAAAATCTTCAATACCAAATTGTATATAATAATATATTCTCGACTTTTATTTCGATTGTTAGTTAATAGACTCCTAGTATATAATTTCAATAAGAAATTAAATTAATGTTTAATTTTAACTTTTTTAAATGAATAAAATCTTGAATCACCAAGTTGTATATAATAATATATTCTCGACTTTTATTTCGATTGTTAGTTAATAGACTCCTAGTATATAATTTCAATAATAAATTAAATTAATATTTAATTTTATTATTTTAATTAATTAAATTCATATAACTTATCTCTGGTAATATAAGAATAGTTATATAATTAATTGTATTTATTATTAATCTATTATAGATATATTTTAAATATTAATTAATGAAACCCTAAATCCTATATTCTCGATTTTTATTTCAATTTTTAGTTTAAATTAAATTAATATTTAATATTATGATTTTAATTAATTAAATTAAGTAATATTTAGTGGCATACCGCGGTATACATTAATTAATTAATTGGTATACCGTATTTTAGTTCAGAGAGGACTTGTTTCATTAGTAGTTTTTATTCTTATTGGCCTTCTATACACTTAAAAAACAGTTTTTAAAGTAAAATCAAATAGTAAAATAAGTTATTATTAATTAATTAATTAATTAATTAATTAATTGGCATACCGTGCATACCGCGGTATACATGGTATACCATTTAAAGGGGGTTTCTGCTTTTAATAAAGAGTATAGATTTAAATTTGTTGAATTCATTTATTGAGAGATGCACATGTTGCATGAAAAATATAGAACCAGCAGATACTGGTTCCATAGTCTTATATTACATACCATAGAGCCACCTCATCTTTTTCTTTTATAATATTAATCATGTTCTCTGGGAAAACTATCACATATACTACTACTATTTTTTCTTTTCTTTTGTTTTATCCTGTTTTAAATAAACCCTAGATTTTTACCTGTTTTTTAATTTACATTTTCAAAATTATAGGTGGTAGTAAATTATTTAAAAATAAATCTGTATTATTAAAAACAAATTGAAAACATTGTAGTAAATGTAATCCTTTATATTGAAAAATAACTATGAAAATTTTGGGTGGGATGTTAAAAAAAAAAAAAAAAAACTTTTCCTTTGTCAACATGACATAGGAAGATTGTTCTAGCAAAGCTCATTGGTACATGCCATTTCTTCTGCAGCTAAATTGGAAAGCAGGAAAATGTAGTCAAAGAAATAGAATGGAGAAAAATGTTTGTTGTTGATTCCCATGTGAATGTATATTTTGTATCAAAGCTAATCCTGCTGTGGAATATTACTCTTCATGCAAAAGCAAACTTTTAATTATACTTTGTCCTCGATACGTTCCAATGTGATTCAGATGCTGCAGATGTTTTTACTTGTAGCGCAGTGCCTAAGCAATGAGGTTTTTCTGTTGTCTTTTGGACATTAACCGTGTAAAGCCTTGTGGTTAAAATGGGAGATATAGACATTTTATTGCTAGTTCATGAAATTATCCCAATGTCTAGGATGTATATACATTATCATACTAGTATGATATATATAGATCTTGTCCTAACTCTGTCTTCGAATTACATCCATACTAAAATCTGGCAAACATGTTAAATTGTCTTTGCACTTGTTGCAGGATGGTGAGCCTTGTTTGTCAAGTTTTGGCCTCATGAAAAATAGTCGTGACGGGAAGAGCTACAGCACTAACTTGGCTTATACACCACCTGAATTTTTGCGGACTGGTAAAATTTACATAGACTGGTTATCTTGTCATGCAGCCTCTTTTCTATTACTTTTTCCAAATTTGCCTCGAGTGCCACCGTGATATAAAATCTAGTTAATGTAAAGAAGGCTTCGAAGCTTACTATGGAAAGTTAAGTAGTTGATAGGATGAAAACTTCAGTATGATATGGTGGGATGCAAATATATGCACTGCTTTGTTCCTGGTCTCCTGTGCTTGGACCTCACTTGTTGAAGTGAACATAAATTTTTTGAATTCAGGTTACTGAAGCGAGCTCTTCTAAAATTGAAACTCTTTAAAAAAAAAAAATCCTCATGCATAGGGGAGATTTCTCAAAGGAGTTTCATTACTGTTGCTTTCTTATATACATCTTTTTTGCGCAGGCTAATAACTATGCAAACAAAAACTTGGTGACTGTTTTCTTCTTTTACCTTTTGTGAAGCTTATCTGAAGTGGATAAAGTATTTTACTAGTTATATGGCTTTCTGGTCCTTCCTTAGGTCATCATAGTCTCTATCAGTGACCATACTTCCGATGTATTTTGTGATAACCGGTTACATGGATTCATAATGATTAAAAATTTATGCTTTGTAGGCCGGGTTATCCCTGAGAGCGTTATCTACAGCTATGGAACAGTTCTGCTGGATCTTCTGAGTGGGAAGCATATCCCTCCAAGCCACGTATGAATCCTATAGTTTATAGTCTAATTTTAATTAATGAACTCTTCCTTATTCCCAGCTTTAGTTGTATACTATGAGACATCTGAAGTACTGATGTCTGAGAATGTATGTGTCAGAACTGTAGACTGATGTGCCTTTATGATTATAAATTATGTTTCATGCTATTTTACTCATTGCCAAATTTTTATTTTTATTATTTTTTTTATTTCTTTTGGGGGGTGGGGGGGGGGGGGGGGGGGGCTAAGTATATAACTATATGCACTAGTCCTTTAGACTTGTCATATGCGCTATTTACCTCTGGTCGTTATATATTCTAATAGATAGAAAATAATGCTATTTTTTGTCTTTTCACTTACTCGTATATCAGGGCCAACTGTTCTAACAAATTTATTTTTACAGGCACTGGACTTGATAAGGGGAAAAAATGTTTTGCTGTTGATGGACTCATCACTGGAAGGGCAGTATGCCAATGATGATGCTACAAAATTTGTTGAACTTGCTTCAAAATGTCTCCAGGCCGAGGCTAGGGACCGACCTGATAGCAAATTTCTCCTTTCCGCAGTTTCCCCATTGCAAAAGCAGAAAGAGGTTAAATATTAATTGTACTTACAATCATTCTATACTCCCTGTTTACTCTGCAGTGGCTATATATTATTTTCAGTTCCATAATTTTCCGAGAATTGATATGCATGTTCAGGTGGCATCTCATGTTTTAATGGGGCTTACAAAAACTGCACCAGTGGTCCCAACCATTTTCTCTCCTCTTGGAAAGGCTTGTGTGAGGATGGATCTTACTGCTGTGCATGATATACTGCTTAAAACTGGTTACAAGGATGAAGAGGGTGCTGAAAATGAGGTAAAATAGCTCTTCTTGCAGATGTTTAACTACAAATTTCCCTTTTTATTTGCACATCTCTAAGTATATGCACACATATGCATTGATACCATTTTGGTGAAATTTGGCTAATGGGCTTCTTTCTCGGCTTTTTGTAAAGTCTTCTTGAGTAGGTTCATTTAACAGCTTCTTTAATAAATTAATCTTTTAATGTAGCTGTCATTTCAAGAATGGACGCAGCAAGTGCAGGATATGTTAAACACAAAAAAGTTTGGAGATATTGCATTCAGGGATAAGGATTTTAAAAGTGCAATTGAGTACTATTCAAAGGTATAATAAATCATAATGTCTCTTCAACTACTATCTAAACATTGCCTTCAAATACCATTTTAATCAAGTGTAGTAGTCTACTAGTCTGTTAAGTTTTTAACTTGCACTTGCACAGTCTCAATTTCCCAAAGTTCCTATCAAGTTTATGTAAATGTTGTTGAGGGATGCCAACAATTTTCATGTTATCCAAGTTGATCCAAAACGTGACCTTGTCATCTGAACTTCGACTGTGCAACTTTGCTGCTCAGTCTGACGTTTATATTCTTCGGTTTACGAATATCCATTTACAATAAAAACTTAAGCGAACATCTTAAAGTCCAACACTGCACTAGAAAACCGTTTGGTAGTGTGTCAATGCATGTGGTTTTCCATTTAGCACATAATTTTTACTTGCAGCATTTGTTCTTTTTGTTCTGTGTAACGTCCTATAAATATCAGCTATCTAGCATCCTTTAATAATTGACGCTTTTAAATTCCTTCTTTCAATGAAATTGGAGTTGTGGATATCCATTTCTGAGCATTTTTCTTTGTATGAAAACTAAACATTCATGTTAGGATTTGCTTTGCTCTCTTTTGGCACAAGGTAACGATAATCTTTGTCAAAGTTCCACAAATTTTAACATTGGCTTGATGTATAATATACTCAGGAAAACTCCATTTAAACTTTCACCTCAACCTGACTTGCCGTACCGTGTAAATCATTATGCTTGAGATTTGTTCTGCATATTAAGTCTTGACACCGTGTAATGTAATATCTATTACTGTATTTACTATCTCTCGTTCTATTTTTGCCCATTAATCAACAGCTGGTAGTGATGATGCCTGCTCCCTCGGCTACTATCTTTGCACGAAGAGCTCTTTCCTATTTGATGAATGACCAAGCGGAACTTGCATTACGAGATGCAATGCAGGCTCAGGTTTGCATACAAGAGTGGCCAACTGCATTTTATCTGCAGGCTCTCGCACTCTCCAAACTTGGCATGGAAACTGATGCTCAGGATATGCTTAATGATGGAGCAGCATTCGACTCAAAGAAGCAAAACGTTTGGAGAAATTAAGACGGGGATGTCCATTTCAAAACTGATAAATCTTTATTTCGTCTAGTTGAATTATTTAGTTTAAACTCAAGCTGAATCAGGTCAGTGCTAATGGTAGGTGTAAAATATATCATGGCGATAAATAGGCTTTGAATGCACTTGTATGACATGAAATGTCATCGTGTTCCCCGTTGGGGTTTTGACCATTATACAAGTAATAAGTTGTCAAGCCTTAAGCCTTTATCGGAATTGTGATGGCGATAAATAGGCTTTGAATGCACTTGTATGACATGATATTTATGGGGAAAAAGTTAATGTTTACGGAATATATTACTTAAGAAAACTAGGCTTTTTAAAGACATTGTTTTGTGCTGAGACTGAGACCTTTATGTGTTGATCACTTGTTGCTATGTTGCTAATTTGTTGAAATGCTTTCGCTTTCTTCTAGTGATTATTTTCCTCTTAAATTTTTAATTGGGATATTCTCAAGGTACCGTTCTGGTTTTGTCTTTTTTCCAGATTGTACCATTCATTCTTTTTTATTAACGAGTGATATCCTTGTATTTTAGGTTTTTGTATTTTAGGTTTTGTGTATGTTATACCATTCCGTTTTTTTGATCAAAAGTGTTATACCATTCTGTTACTCAAACGTTAAAATATAAGGATATCATACGTAAAAGTCAAAAACTTAATGGCATCAATTATAAAAGTCAATAGTACAATGGTATTATTGAAAATATTTGTAGACTTATGTTTTGAAGTTTGGCACTGTTTTTGTTCAAATATTTTGATGGGTGATGTTTTCATAAGTAACATAATGTTACGATTATTGAAAGTGCGAAAAAATTGAAATTTGATTAGGAAATTAGATCATTTACTTGTATTTTAATAGAATGATATAACGTACATGAAACCTAAAATATGGTATCAATCGTAATTCAATAAGAAGGAATGGTATCAAGTCAAAACCATAAGGTGTCATTGATAATATCCTTTTATAATTTAAGAAATTTTAAGATTTTACAATACAGGTTCTCTCACAATAAATGAATGCAGGTTTTGCTGTTTTCTCTCCTATTTTTGAAAGGTCAGTGGTCAGTGGCACCGGGACACCGGGTTGTTAAATAAGGGTTTGGTAACATACGGTTTTATAACCGTTAGATGGTAGATCCAACGGTCCTAATTTTAAAAAAAATGGTATTGTAGCGCAGAAACTTTCTGCGATACGGAGTAATTACCAAATTGCCTTCCTGTTTTCACACCAAAAATCAACTGTTCACCGTATCGCAGAAATTTTCTGCGATACGGAGAAATTACCAAAATGCCCTCTGTTTTCACACCAAAGGCAAGGGCATTTTGATAATTTCTCCATACCGCAGAAGCTTTCTGCGATACGATGTTGATTTTTTTTAAATTAGGACCGTTGGATCAACCATCTAACGGTTATAAAACCGTATGTTACCAAACACTTATTTAGCAACCTGGTACCGTAGATCGGGACCCTTTTTGAAATCGTCATTACAAGCAAAGATTACGAGAACGAATTGGTACTATTTCCGGTTTGAAGGAAATGGTGTTTTTTTTTTACTGCTCAAAGAAAGAAAGAGTAGCTCTCTATTCGAGAACTGGGCTCGTTTGTTAACAATTAGAATTCGAACACCAGAAATTGATTTATAAGATAATCAAATTTGGCTCAATTCTTTAAGCAAAAACTCAAACTTGATAAGAAAAATTGGGCTCAACTCAATTCATTTACATTTCTATGTTAAAGTATTTTCATGACATGTTTGTATTTAAATTAATTTTTTATTTATTTGTTCAAAATTTAAATTCGAAAATATATTAAAAAGTGAATACCAAATTGGAAAATAATATAATTAGAGATGCAATGAAAAAATCTAAAAAAAAAAAAAATACAAGCATAATGAATAATGTAAACTATACAGTATTTACATTAAGAATGCATGATTACAAGTAATAAATGGAAATAATGATAACATGCTAAATGGAGTATAAGTAAATTAGCGTTGAAATTGGATAATCGAACAAATTGATTAAGGGCAATGTTATAATTACCGGTTATTGCATGAAGCAATTTGTACTACATTTAGCAATTATATTTTTCTATTCAAATTGATTAAGGGCAATCTAAAATTTTGAACCTATCCAATCACAACTACTATAATATTATTACTTTACATTTTTTATTCCATAATTTTCTATTCTCTTCTCAATTTTATTTTCTTCACCTTTATCTATAGTACTCCCTCCGTTCCAATGGGATGTTAACATTTGCTTTTTGCACGGAAACCAAGATAGTGGGTGTAAGAGCATCTCCAAGAGTCACCTAGTTCACTCCTAAATATATTATAAATAATTAAGCTCTTAGTAAGTTAATACATTGATTTATGTGTCAACTCCAACAATGCTCTCTATAATTGCTCTTTATTTTATATTTTATTCATATTTCATTTCCACCCATACAAACATTCAATAGAGGAGAGAGAAGAATCAAATTTTTATTAATAAAATATGAGTTAAGAGCTACTAGTTGCTCTTAAAATAGAGGAGAGAGAAGAAGCTCTTAGTGTTTTTAAGAGCCACTAAAAGTCTCTTGGAGCAATATTTTTGTTCTCTCTCCTCAATTTTTGAGTTAAGAGCTAGAATAGAGAGGCTCTTGGAGATGCTCTAATATTATTAAAATAAATGAAGTAGTGGGCGTAATAGTGATTTTATTGTTAAAATTAGTTAAGTAGTGGGTGTAATAGTGATTTTATAGTTAAAATAAGTTAAATAGTGGGTGTAATAGTGTAAAGTATTGTTAAAATAAGTGAAGTAGTGGGTGTAATAATGTTAATACAAATTTATTGGGACATCCAAAATAGAAAATGTTAACAATCTATTGGGACGGAGGGAATACATTATAATCAATTATATTATATTTTTACTACTTAATACAAATTTACATGATTCTCCTTTTCAATTCATATGTATAGTTCAAATTTACTCATAATAATTTAGTTATTTACCAAAAATTTGGAAGATAGAACTACACAACGATTTGATTTAACATTATTTAACTTTAACTAATAGGACTAATAAATTCAATAATTTTCGATTTTACTTTTTTAAACGCCTAACCTACACCCCATTTTATTTAGCACGTTTCTCCATTTTCTGGCCCTATCTATTCCGCCCATTTGACCGTCACTATTTTTAGCTATTATTATTCCGGCCATTTGATCGTAACTATTTTCAGCCATCAGAAATTGTATTTTTGTAATGTTATTATATTTTTATATATGTACTTCACATGTTCTATTTCCTTTTCTTTTATAATTTGTATCTTTGTATTGTTCAAGTATTTTTTTTTTTGCATTACATTAATTTTGAAGTTTTTTTTAAAAAATCTTATTAGATAAATCACATGTTCATTTAAATAAATTTAAAGTTGAATCAAAATTTTTAAAAAAATATAGGAACTTAGATATTGTGTGGTTAAAAATAGACAATTGAGTTTAATATTGTATAAATATGTACAAATATCATTGTTCTAAAAGTTCCCGATTCAGTCGATTAAACTCCGATTAATCCTCTACAAGTACATAGCCGATTCGATTTTATAATCTCCGATTAATTTTTACGACTACTTCTTAATTGGAGTATTTATAATAAATTAATATAATTAAAATAAAATATTAATCAAATATGAATTATTATATGCTTTATGATATGATAAATACATATTATTTAATAAATAACTAACAAAAAAATAATAATATTGTTGAAGTATACAGTGCCACATCAACCACCTTAATTGTTGACTAGCTGTCACATTAGCTGTCATTCGATTATAACAAACTCTTGTGTAGTTCCTGTATATAAGTAGTATAGCTGATAGTTATTTTACTTTACTTTTGTTCATTCACAATGTAGATATACATACAGTTATGTTATAATATATAAAAAAAATTATATAATATCTACTTTTATGCCTTCTTCTTCAATTCATTGATTCCTCCATTGTTATGGAGCTTATTTTGCTGCATTTATAATTCTAACATGGTACCAGAGCCTCGTGTTCTTTGATTTACGTTTCTTACTATGATCTTCTGATCGTGTTGCCGTAGACACATTTGTTGTCATCTCCGATGATGAGAGCTGTGATATCGACGATAGTTATTCTACTCCTTCGATATCAATCGTTCGCTTCTTGATCAGATTTTTCAAGTTTCTTCGTTCTTTTCTTGATCGTAATCTTTCGATTATTAATTTGTTACGATTCCGTCGTAATCTTTCGAATATCAATTTGTTACGATTTCGTTCATTTTCACTAATCTCTTTCATTTATTTCGATAATCTCTTTCGATATACTTATCGATACATTGTTCGTGTTTTTCATCAGTATTCTTTGTTGATTTGTGGACATTTGATATACAAATTGTTACATTGTTTTTGCAAAAATTTTACGATTACAACTTGTTTGATCAATTGTCTGATAGAGTTTCATTGATCAAATCTCTTCTTCTCTCTGTCTGTCTATTACAATCATATTGTTAAAAACAACTTCACAACTAACCATCATACACACTTCTTGATCTCAAGTTCTTGATACAATCTTTCTTTTCATTACTTCATCTGGGCTTCGAGAAAACACTTTGTTCTTGAAAGATGGCGCTCTGTTTTTTTTTTAGATTTTTTTTTTTGGAATGTAACTGGCCGGCTTGTTTCTCTTTTGTCCTCAATTGCTTTCTCTTTGCTTGGTACGGGCTACTTTTCGTGTCACCAAACAACATACTAGTTATAGTGGTAAATGGAGTTGGTACAGTCATTGAATCAATTTATGTGATCATATTCTTCATCTAATCTTCTAAGAAAGAGAAGATGAAGATTCTTGGACTTATCTCTGTGATCCTCACCACTTTCGGCTGTGTTGCCTTGGTATCTATTTTCGTTTTCCATCATCAGAAGCGCAAGATATTTTTTTTTTGCGATTTTGCTGCTGCAATTTTCTCTGTGATCATATACGGTTCCCCTCTTTCTGTCATGAGGATGGTAATTCAAACAAGAATGATGGTTGATGGGTTTCTTCTTGACCGACATTATCTCTTATTCAGACTTCATTTTGATTTTGGATCATTATTTCTGATTTTTTCTCTGAATATTGTGATTACTTTGTGATCATTTTTTCTGTTATGGCCGTTCAAGTCAATCTTGTGATTCTGCGAGGTCATAATTTCTAATATTGTTTTTTTACCGTTCGAGTTCGATTCACGACTCTGTAAGGTCCTTCGTTAGTTGTGATTCTAAGTCCAACTAAGAGTTCTTTGATTGATTTGATGACCATTATTGGTGTTCTCTAAGCCTACTTTGTTAGGTTCCAAATGTTTTTTTTTAAATCCCTTGTGAATTTCTAATTCTAAATCTCTTGGTGGTCATTGTTGCACTTGTGTGAGTTTGTTACCAATACTCCATTGTAAATTGCTGCTGATTACTTCATGTTACCCACACTTCTTCAAGTCAAGAAATCGTTACCTGCTACATACACACATAATGTGATCACTAAGAATCATACATGATGTGCTGACCTTGCTTCTGATTGCTATGATGATGTTAGTTGCAATTGTTTGTGGCTTCTGTCACAGTTATCCTTCTTTCCATATTAGCTTGTGCGACTATTGATGCAAGTTTCCAGTAAATGGAAGACTACCGGCTTTCTAAACCCCTTTGAATATTTGTTCACTTTTTCTGCAATTGTTCTTCTACTTCGATTGTTCAGTAAATTGAATGTTTGTTTAGTTATGCCATTCAAGTGCGCATTTCGATGTATTTGTTCATTTGCTACAACGAGATTGATACATCCTCTACCATTTGTTGTTATCCTCATCAGAACCTACAGATTTTGTTTGTATTTGTGTGTTCTATTTGCTGCATTGGAGTATTGCTCCTACCTGATGTGGTTGATGCTTCTCAAAGTTCTGTCTTTACATTCAGTTGCCATGATCATGTGTTACAGCTCAGCTACCTTGGTCATATGTTGCTGAACTACCTTGATGCTTCACTTGCAATTAACTATTCTTGAACAAGAAGTCACTACTATTGCTATCAGTATGCTCTGTTATTTCTTATTGTGTGTTGCCTACCTACTTGGTGTTACTGATTCTTACTGTCCAAAACCAACACAACAAGCTGTCAAGTTGGATTGCTACTTGTTGTTTTTTTTAATCCACTTCAAGTTGAATGTTTGCATTTCTTTACCACATCCAACTTGATCAGGGGGGATGTTGAGATATATTAGTCTACAACAAAGTTGCTGTCAATAATTGAAAGTTATTGTCAATACTCAATACGACTATATTACTGTCAAATACAATCATGTTGTTAATACAAGTTGTGGTCAACACAAGAGTATAGCATATGTGAGAAGTTGTTGTCAATACAAGAATGGTTCTGTTTTAACACTTCCTGATGCTGTTGAATCAACATGTCGAATTATGACAGCAAGTTTATAAATGACGATAGGTTTCTGAAGCATGTTCAACTTCAAGTTGAAGATTTCCAGATTCTTCCAATCTCCAACTTGAGGGAGATGTTGAAGTATATAGTGCCACATCAGCCAACTTAGTTGTTGATTAGCTGTCATTCTGTGATAACAAACTCTTGTATATCTGATAGTTATTTTACTTTACTTTTGTTCATTCATAATGTAGATATACATACATTTATGTTATAGTATATAAAATACAATTTATATAATATTTACTTTTATGCCTTCTTCTTCATTGATTCCTCCATTGTTATGGAGCTCATTTTGCTGCATTTATAATTCTAACTAATATACTAAATAATATTAAAATACATCCGATTTTTACTTCGATTAATTCCCAATTTAAGGTCCTTTTACAGATTTTGTCCGATATCTGATTTCTGTAACACTAACAAATATATATGTAGGGTAAAAAAGGAGCCAACAAACCTTTACTTAAAATTAAGAAATTTTATAAATGATTTGATTATTTATAGGGATTCATGTGCCTGAGGATGACTGTTAGTTACAGAGGCATGCCTGTACACATCTAATAACAAGCCTAATTGTTTGTAATGCTTTGCATTACTTACATGACCTCTTAATTGAGGGAACCTCTAGTTGTAGAGTTTCTGTTTGTATTGTACTTGTAGTAGGCATCAAATCCTAGTTGTGTAATTGTACAAACAAAGTCTAGAATAATGCTTGAAAGAAGTTCCAAGGTTCATGCCTCAAGCAAGGAGTTAAAGACTGTCAAATAATCACAGTTGGGATTTGAAGAAATGAAGAATTTGCCTAAGTACCAATTCGAGAAGTACATTTGTCTATTCGAGAAGTCCAGCATTCGAGAAGTCAGAGATTCGATATCTCAAGACACTGTTCGATATCTCATTCGATATCTCAGGGATTCGATATGTCTACTACTCTATTCGAGAACTCAAGAAGTCAACAAGTCAAGATAGTATTCGAGTTCTCAAAGAGTCAACAAGTCAAAGTTCCATTCGATATCTCAAGGACTCAGAAAGCTATTCGATATCTCGAGGATTCGATAAGTCAAATGTTCTATTCGACAACTCAAGGAATCCTGATGGAAAAGAGCTATTCGAGAAGTGGTTCGATATGTCAATATAACAGTATTCGAGAACTCAGAGTTATCGATCAAGTCAATTCTAGTTCTCGAATCACTTACTTAGTCACTTCTCGAATACATTCTTGGAGACAAAATACTGAAGAAATTATACAAGTCAGAAACCTGCAACAAGCCAATGCACTTTATGGACCACAATCTGTAACGTGCTCTGGAAAGCCTACAAGGAAGCTTGGAGAGATATAGAAGAGACAAGGAGCTAAAGAAGTGGATCTAAACAGGCTTTGCAAAGTCAAATCTGTAACCGTTTGGACACTTACTCAAAAAGGATAGACAGACTAGAAAGTAATTTGTTTAGCTACCTTATTTGTAGTAAGTAGGCTGTATCCATGTTCTATAAGGACACAGCCTCACTTCATAACTTAGTAACTTTTGTGAGTCAAGTTTTTCATACACTGTAAGCTATATCTCTCTGAGAAAAACGAAGCTGAGAATACTACCATTTGTATTCACAGATTGTAGCAACCTTTATCTAATAATACATTAGATTAAAGTGATATTGTGTCTTGTGTTGTTTCTTTATCCGCACCTTCACTTCTACACACACAGGCACTTATCTGCTGCATTGACTCAATCCAAGAAAAGTTCAATAATCCATTCACCCCCCCTGTATTCTTTTACCGTATTCAATACTCAACAAGTGGTATCAGAGCAGGCTGTTTATTCAAAAACAGAGAAACGATCATGAGTTCGAATACACCAAAGACTACAGGAACGGTGAAGGTCCCTAAGTTTGACAAAGAAAACTTCAACCTCTGGAAGATAAAGATGATGTTGTTCATTAAAGCCTCTCATCCCTTGTATCCTGAGATTCTCAAGAATGGTCCTTTTGTTCCACAACAAGAGATACCAGAGAAGACTGTTGGAACCATAACTATCCCAAGAACTTATGAGGCCAAGGATCCATCAAAGTGGACAGAGTCAGAAAGGGAGAAGGTTGCTCTTGACAGCCACCTCATGTTGCTTATCATTGATTCCATGGACATGTCAATGTTTGCAAACATTGCATCATGCACGTCTGCTAAAGAGATGTGGATCACATTGAGGTGTTGTGTGAAGGGACTGATGAGGTTAAGGAAAACAGGAAACAGATACTGGTCACACAGTATGAAGCTTTCATGGCACAGCCCAAGGAAAGCATCACTGAAATGTTTGAAAGGTTTCACAAGCTAGTTACTGAGTTGCAAATGAATGGCAAGGTTTACAGCACCAAGGAGTTAAATATGAAATTTCTGTTGTCTTCACCAAATCATCTGGAGCAAAGAGTCATTTCTCTAAGAGAGAGAGATTTGAACAAAGTCACCTATGATGTGCTCTATGGAGTCCTAAAGACTCATGAACTTGAGTTGCTTCAAAAAAGGGCTATCCAAGCCAACCAAGGTAGGATGATAAACACATCATGTGCCTTGATTGTCAACAAATCTATTCTGGACCTAGAAGCATCTGCAAGTCAGCTAAGAATAGAGGAGGTAGCAGATGATGAAGAAACTGAAGCTGGGGTGAGTGAACCTGTTGAGGAAAAGGAGGAGGAAGAAGAAGAGTTTTACACTCTGGAAGAACTTGATGGGATGGAAAATACTTCATATGCTTTCATGGCCAGAAAATTTCCAAACATCAGATTTAAAAGAAATCAACCCTTCAAACCCAAAACTCAAAACCATTCAGCCAACAAGAACAAGGCACCTGTGAAACCAAACAGAAATAAGTTCAAAACCAGTTATGTGGATAGGTCATCTGTAAGGTGCTATAGATGCAATGACCTAGGGCATTTTGCCAGTGAATGCAAGAAGCCTAAAAAGAAGGATAGAGATTATCTTGAGCTCGAAGCTAAGTATGAGGCTCTTCTGAAAAAGCAGACACATGGTAAGGCCTACATAGCTGAAGGGAAGTGTTGGGATGATTCTGAGAGTGATGAAGAGGAACAAGAATTCTGCAATTATGCCTTGATGGCCAACTCCAAGGATGACTCATCTTCATCTGATTCTCAGGTACCATCTCTCACTACTATAGACATGTCTGTTTCTGAGTACAAATGCATGATTGAACAATTATCTGTTGAAATGTTTAATATTCATACTAGTATGACTGCTGCTAATGAGGAGATTGCTAAACTGTCTACTAGAAATGAAATATTAACCAAAAAGAATGAGGAACTTGAGCTAACTACTATGCAAGTAGAAAACCTTAAGAAAGAAGTTGAATATTTGAAGAACAAGGTTTTATGTGCTAGTTAAGTAGAGAAGGCTCTTAGGGATGAATTAGCTGAGAATGAATTCAAACTAAAAACTTTAAAGAAATCATCTGGTTTAGTGCAATCCTACTGTGAGAAAATTGAAGCTAAACCCAAAGCAGCTATTGGACTTGACTATGACTCTCTCAAACAAAGGAAAGGCTATGCTGTCATTGAAGAGGACATAGCTGTTCATGAGAAAGTGCCTCACATTTTGAGAAAAACTGAAAATCCAATTTTTAAGGAATCAACATTTGAAATTGATGAGGATGCCTTGCTCATCAAGCAAATGTTGAATGATGAGGATGAAGCACAATCTAGTGAACAGCAAGCATCCTCTAAGGGTGAGAGTGTCAAGTCAAAGACCAAGGAACCAGTAGTTGATAGGCCAAGACCTAAGAAGTTTGTTAAGTTTGTCTCAGCTGGGATGAGTGAATCAGAAAAGAGAGTGGCTAAGAAGAAACAGAACAGAAATGGCAAGTTAGGGATTAACAAGGATAACAACTATGCTTATATGCCTAATGCCCCTAGGAAAACTTGTCAGAACTGTTTCAGTACCAATCATTTAACTCATGCATGCAAGAAACCTGTTGGTAGTGTGTCTAAACCTTTCTATGATTGTTCTGTGCCTCTAAGTCATAGAGATGTACCTTTCTGTGATAAATTTGACTGTATGCCATGCAATATGAATGTTATGACTAGTTGTTTTAATTTAAGAAGGCAATTCATTGATGGTTGTATCAGTCACAATTCTCACACACACTACACAAGGTCAAAGTCTTCAAGTCCTCCTAAAGCTAGGAAGGTACCTTTGTCACCTAAGTCTGAAACCTCAGGTTCTAAGACTTCCAACAGTGACAAGAAGACTAACACTAAGAAAGTTGACAAGCATGTTGTTTATGATAAAACTGTCTCTAAGTCACATGGACCCAAACTTGTTTGGGTACCAAAGGAAAAGTAATACCTTTGTGTTTGCAGGGCAAAGAAAGTGAAAAGAAGGTCATGTGGATTTTGGACAGTGGATGCTCAAATCATATGACTGGTGATATGGCCCTGCTATCACAGTATGAGGAAAAGGCTGGCCCAATGGTTGCTTTTGGAGATGACAGCATGGGTAACACATTGGGATATGGCAAGCTGAAAGTTGGAAATGTCATCATTGAAGATGTAGCACTAGTTAAGGGGCTCAAGCATAATCTGTTAAGTGTTGGTCAGTTTACTGATAGAGGATTCAAAGTGAATTTTGACAAAGATGAATGTTTGATCACCCACAAGAAGACTGGTGATTTTGCTCTTTCTGGAGTAAGGAAGGGAAGCCTGTTTTTAGCCAATATGGACTCTGCAAACAAGGACAAAATTTGTTGCTTTTACTCAAAAGCATCAAATGAAGATTGTTGGCTGTGGCACAAGAAACTATCACACCTGAACTTCAAGGCCATTAATTCTCTAATCAAAAGAGAGTTAGTGAGAGGCATGCCCACACTCGAATTCTGTCAAGAAGGAGTGTGTGAGGCTTGTCAAAAAGGAAAAATGAAAAGATCAAGCCACAAGTCAAAGACAGTGACATCAATATCCAAGCCATTACAACTCATCCATATGGATTTGTTTGGGCCTGTCAACATAATGTCACTTGGAAGAAAGAAGTATGCCCTGGTAATGGTTGATGATTTTTCAAGGTATACATGGGTGGAATTTCTGGCATCAAAAGATGAGGCTCCACAAGTAATTATTGAGCACATAAAGAAAGTTGACAAGGAAGCAAAGGCAAACAATGCAAGTGTGATTGCATTGAGGAGTGATAATGGAACAGAGTTCAGAAATGCCACACTTGAAGCATTCTGCAAAGAGAATGGCATTTCTCAGCAATTCTCAGCTCCAAGGACTCCACAACAAAATGGAGTTGTTGAGAGAAAGAATAGAACTCTAATTGAGGCTGCTAGAACAATGTTACTTGATGCAAAAATGCCTACATGTTTTTGGGCTGAGGCTGTGAGCACTGCATGCTACATTCAGAAAAGGACCCTCATCAACAAAAACACTGGAAAGACACCTTACAACTTGATGACTGGAAAGAAGCCTACTCTAAAGTATGTTCATACTTTTGGAAGCAAATGCTTTGTACTAAAGGATAATTCTGAATATGTTGGAAAGTTTGATGCAAAAGCATTTGAAGGAATTTTTCTTGGCTATTCTATGGAAAGAATTGCATACAAGGTTTATGTCATCAGTCAAAAGAAAGTTATGGAAAGCACAGATGTAACATTTGATGACAGCAAACTACCTGGACTAGAAGAAGCCAATGATGAAGACAAAGATCCATTGAGATTTGATAATCTAGATGATTCTGATGAAGAGATTGAAACTGGAGTTGAAACTCAAGTTCAACAAACTCAAGTGATTGATGAAACAAGAGAAGAATTTGTGTCAATCGATAGTGGAGAAACAAGCATCCAAGACACACCTGTGAGTAATGGCAACTTCACAGGGGGAGGAAATGAGGATGACCATGATGTGGATGATGAAGCAACATCAAGGTTGAGAAGTCAGGCTGAACACTCGAGGAAATGGGATAGATCACACACTGCAGAGCAAATCATTGGAGATCCTAATGCAGGAGTAAGGACTAGGAGAGCAACTCAAAATGAGTGCCTCTATGGATGTTTTCTATCACAAGTTGAGCCTAAGAAACTTGATGATGCACTATTGGATCCAGATTGGATTATTGCCATGCAAGAGGAGCTGAATCAATTTGAAAGGAACAAAGTATGGGAATTTGTGCCTGCACCAAAGAATAGAACCATTGTTGGAACAAAATGGGTTCTGAAGAATAAGATGGATGAAGATGGTGTAATAATAAGAAACAAAGCAAGGCTGGTTGCAAAAGGATACTCTCAACAGGAAGGCATTGATTATGATGAGACATTTGCCCCTGTTGCTAGATTGGAAGCCATTAGAATATTCTTGGCATTTGCTGCTCATTCAAACTTTAAAGTTTATCAAATGGATGTCAAGAGTGCATTTCTAAATGGAGAGTTGGAAGAAGAGGTTTATGTGCAACAACCACCTGGCTTTGAGGATCCACATTTCCCAGAATTTGTCTACAGATTGCTTAAGGCACTGTATGGACTTAAGCAAGCTCCAAGAGCATGGTATGATACTTTATCCCAATTTCTTCTTGAAAATCAATTCACTAGAGGCACATTGGACAAGACACTGTTTTACAAGAAGCATGGTGATGATATTATCCTAGTACAAATCTATGTGGATGATATCATTTTTGGTTCTACAAATGAGAAGCTGTGTGAGAAGTTCTCTAAACTCATGCAGAGCAGATATGAGATGAGTATGATGGGAGAGTTGACATTCTTTCTAGGGTTGCAAGTCAGTCAAAGGAAGGATGGTATCTTTATTAGTCAAACCAAGTACATTAAGGACTTATTGAAGAAGTTTGACTTGGAAGATTGTTCACCTGCCAAGACACCCATGGCCACTGCCACTAAACTGGATGAAGATGCTAAAGGCAAGAAAGTAGATATCTCAGTCTACAGAGGCATGGTTGGTTCTCTACTCTACCTCACTGCAAGTAGGCCAGACATCATGTTTGCTACATGCTTGTGTGCAAGGTTTCAATCAAATCCAAAGGAATCACATTTGATTGCAATAAAAAGGATCTTTAGATATCTGAAGGGCACTCCTAACTTGGGTTTATGGTATCCTAAGGACACAGGGTTCAATCTGGTTGGTTATTCTGATGCTGATTATGCTGGATGCAGAGTGGATAGGAAAAGCACCTCAGGAAGCTGCCAGTTTCTTGGACAAAGGTTAGTTTCTTGGTATAGCAAGAAGCAACAATCTGTGTCAACTTCTACAGCTGAGGCTGAATACATAGCTGCTGGAAGTTGCTGTGCTCAAGTGCTTTGGATTAGAAATCAACTTAGAGATTATGGACTTGTGTTGGAAAGAATTCCAATCATGTGTGACAACACAAGTGCAATCTCTATAGTTGCCAATCCTGTCAATCATTCTAGAACAAAGCACATTGACATTAGATATCATTTCATAAGAGAACATGCAACTAATGGAACCATTGAGTTGCATTATGTCTCTACAGATAAACAACTAGCTGATATATTCACTAAGCCATTAGATGAAGCCACCTTCACAAGGTTGGTAAGTGAGATTGGAATGCTGAATTCTTCAGATTCTGGCTAAGTGAATACACCATCTAGATTGTTGCAGCAGTAAACAGTTACTTTATCTAAATTCTCAATATTTTTGGAGTAAGTGTTGGCTGAAATATGATTTATAAATATTTCAAATCTGTTGCATATGTTGAAAATCATATTTCTATTAACTTAAGATTTCTATGAAATTTTGAGAAAATCACTATTTAATTTGCTAGGATATTTTTCAATGAATATGTCTGGTAAATTTTAAAAGATAGTGAAAATCAAATTTTTATGAGTGATGGGTATAGTTCGATAAGTCAAACTTCTCGAATGATTCACTATTCGACATCTCTAATAAGTCTCATTAGAGTACTCTTGAGTTCTCGAATAGAGTCTTTCTGAGATATCGAATAGAGGTATTCTTGACTTCTCGAATAGAGTAACTGAGTTCTCGAATGATTGAGTTCTCGAACACTATATTTGAGTTCTCGAATCATTTGAAAAGGCTGAATTCTCGCTGAATTTTAACCGATTTTGGACTTTTGTCTAAAAGTTTAATTCACTCATAAAAACACATTTTATTTAATTTAGAATTATTTCTAAGTTAGATAACTGCCAGCTGTGAGTTTCTATCTGCTTGAGTTATCGATTAAGCCTTTCTTGACTTCTCGAATAGTTGTTTTCTACTTCTCGAATGCCTGACTTGTCGATACAAAACTTTCATCTAATCGACAATTCAAGTACTTCATACTTATACAATTTCACATCTATTCGATTCATTTCATTCGATTTCTCAAGCATCTACACTCTCTAAACCCCTGAAACCCTAGCTACGAAAAGCAAAATTTCTTCTTCAACCTTCAATTTCTTTCCTCTCTTCTACACAAATGGCAACAGTAAAGTTCAACACCAACTTCATCGCTCTCACTAGTGATGTTGAAGCACCCAATGCCAATTTCAAGTGCTTTGTGAAATGGATGGCGGAGTCATATATCAAGGATGCACTCTCTGCCAACCCAACTCTGTATCTAGATATCCTGGAACAGTTTTGGGGCACTGCTATTGTGGAGGTTGTAGCCCTGGAAAACGCAATCACTTCATATATCATCTACTGCAAGATTCAAGATAAGGAAATCACTATCACTACTGCAGACATGAACCAAGCACTGGGCCTACAACAAGAGTCATTTGACAGAATGGCCACTAATGCAGAGTTAGAGGAATTCTTTGAGTTCATCAACTACTCAGATGGGATCAATCTTGGAAAGCTAAACAGAAAGAATCTGAGAAAGGAGTGGAGCTATGTGTTTGCAACTCTTCTCCAAGTCTTCACTGCCAGGAAATCAAGCTTTGATCAAATCAGTGCACCTGTGCAGCAAATTGGATATGCTTTGGCCTATGGAAAGAAGATTGATGTAGGCCAAATCATCCTCCAAGAATTATATGGGAGACTTGGTAAGAACACAACCAAGAGAGGTACTGATATTTTCTTCCATCGCTTTATTCAATCTGTACTTAATTATAAAAATGCTTCATTGATTGAATTGCCTGGGATTGATAAAAATAAAATAGGCTATCCTAAGTCCATGACCAAACTCATTTTTGGTAATTTGGAGACTAGGAATGATGTGGATGTAAGACTGAACATAACTCCCCATATGGAGAGTTTGTTTAGGACTTATCCCCACAACATGCCAACATTTGATGCAAAATCTAAGTTAGCACAACCCAAGCAAGTAGAACAAAATGCTAACCCAGGGCCTGCTAACCAACCCTCTCAACCAAACACTCTACCACATACTGAGCCAACTGCATCATCCTCTCAAAAGGGTGATGTTAGTAAAAAGAAGAGAAAGGAAGTAATGTCTGCACCATTAAATATCTTATCTGAAACAGCATTAGTTGTTGAATTAGGTCTAGGAAGTGAGGAACCTGAGTCACCCTTACACAGGACAAAGAAGAAGAAAACTAAGACCACCTCTTCAGTCACACAAATGGCTGAAGTTGTAAAATCAGGGGCACACAGCTCACTAGGTGTATCCTCTCAACAAGGTGCACCTATAGAATCAAGCATCCTCCCCAATGCACCTTCTTGTATAGAGTCAGCACATGGGAGTGATAAGGCTGGCACAACACTGAGTGGAGAGCACATCACATTTGAAACTCCCTCTATCTCTCAGGGGGAGTTGCCAAAATCTACTCTTAAACACACTTCTCTTCCAGAATCTAACTCTGAAATTTCTTTGGAACCTGCAACTCAGGCAACTGAGATGCAAGGAATTGATCATCAAGAATTCTTTTCTCTTGATGAGCCAATAATTTCAAGTGACTTAGTGCATGACACTTTGTTCACCACTCAGAACCCACATTTAGATGGTGAGGGAATGCATGTTGAGGCATCTCCTGATGACACCATCACAAACACAGAGGTTCCACTAGTTTTTACTAGAGACTCTGTGCCTGTGTCAACTGCCGGTGTAATTCATCCCACTTCTGTGGTGACACCAGTAGTAGAGTCAATCCATTCGGTTATAGAAGTTGCATCTGTAACTAAGGAGTCTAGCTTGCCTAGCTCTAGCTCTGACTTCATGTCACAATGGCTGAAGCCTGTGCAACATGACAGTGCTTCAGGATCAGGGTCTGTTCCACAACAATGGACGGTTGAAGCACTTCAAAGCTTAATTGTGGATCAGATTCCTGAGTTCACAAAGATTGCTCAGAACCTTCTCACTGCAGACATGCCTAATCCAGACTATGAGGCTATTCTGTTATGCCATAGGGATGATGTGGAGGTGCAGAAGACAAAGATCATTGATGATGCTGAGAGAGATGGCAACATAGATGCCTGGTTGCAAGGAAAATATGATATTACTCTTGATGAAGCACTTCAGTATCTCAGGGAGGAATACCTCACTTCACTGGGCTCCAATGCCAAATCTCTGACCCCTGGTGAAGTGTATGAGGCTATGAATGATACACACAAGGGATTCCTCAAGGCTGCTCATTATCTTGGAAAAGGTGTCAAAACTGAGGTCAATAGAGTGTGTGATAAGACCACCACCACAGTAGAAGCAATCAAGAGGACCTTTGATGCTAAATTCCCTCAGCTAGACAGTGTGTTCAAGGACATCAAACACTGCAACACTACCTGCACCAAAATGGATAATGGGCTAGCTCTGCTAAAGGATACTGTCACAGGTCTGGGGCATCAATTTCAAATTCTATCTGATCAGACCACAGATGCCAATGCCATGCTGAGGACAATGTTCAAGAATCTTTATGGAGATAGGCTAGTGACTGAAGTCCCTGTGCATGAACTGTCTAAATATGAAGTGAAGAGGCTGCAGGATCAATCTTTATCTGGTTTCAAGGCCAATGAGTTATTCACTAAGGTGAACACTCTTGAACAGGAGGTAGCTACTCTCACCAAGTCCAATGCTCATCTTACAGACAAGGTTGCACTTCTAAATGATCAGTTGGACACTCAAGCATCCACCACAGCTGATGTCCTTCTGCATCAACAATCCATGTTAGCTGCTATGATGAAGCATATGGGTCTCCCTCTCCCTGATGAATCTTCAATCCCAAAGGACATTTCTACAGTCTCTGTGCCTGACAACAAGCCTAAGGGGGAGAAGAAGACAAGGAACTCAAATCCAAAGGGGGAGAAAGGGAACTCAAATACAAAGGGGGAGAAAGGCATAATACTAAAAGAGGGTGGTCAACAAAGAGCTGCTTCAAAATCTCTACCAAATGTGCCTAGCAAAGGAAAATCCAAAGTGGATGAGCCTCCATCTACCTTGCCAGTTGTCACTCTACCAACTGTGCACATCACTACTCCTGGAGGACAAAAGCAATCCATAACTACCACAGTGGTTGCAGGGAGTATACCATCTGACAAACCTCCAACCTCTACATCTGAGAGTGCCAAGCCTGTAGAAGTTAAAGTTGTTACTGAGGCCAAGCTACAAGAAGTTGCTAACTCCAATGTTTATCATGATAAAGCCTTCTTGGAGTTTCTGAAAGCCACAAGGGAACAGGCTGGTGACACTCAGTTCTATCTGAGGGAGCTGAAGAAGCAGATTGATTGCATCACTGTCATTCCTAAGAAAGTCAATAATCTATGGATTAAGGAGATAGTGATGATATCCAAATTGAAGATATGGCATCTAACATACAAGACTCTACAAGAACTGAAACACTCAGAGATAGATGCCATACTTGAGCTTATTGAGAAGAAGAATGAGAACAACAAGAGTCTGTTTGATGACTTGAGGAATGACCAACCTTCAAGGCTACCAAAAGTGATCAAGAAGCCATGGACAATCATTTATCAGTCTGGTACCAGAATTGAAGATATCAAGCAATTGGTCATTCCCCATGATCTCACCACTAGAAATCACAGACTGATCATTGCTATCATTGATCAATTACAGAAGAAGGTTGGAGCCAGAAATGCTGAAGAAACTGAGGCACTACACATCCTCAGAACTTATATTGCAACTGGTGAAATTCCAGAGATGGCTCAACCTAGGAGAAATAAGGATGATGATTCTGAAGACAAAGGTGATGGGAGGAGAAGACATCACAGGAGAGATAAGGGTGATGAAGACAAGAAGAAAAAGGGGGACAACGATAAGAAGAATGATGATGACCAAGGAAGAGTCTATGAGAGGAAGATTGGAAAACAGCAAGCCTTAGGCATTGCTAGCAGTAACCTCACCACAACACAAGACTCTAAGTCTAGGGTGAATACTGTTAGTGGTGACCTAGCAAAATCTACATCTATGGCTTCTGCAACTGTTTTGCCACCTCAAGAAGAGAAGAAGATTCAAGTCAAGAAACCATGTGTATGTTTCAGAAAGCAAACTGCTAATGGAATACTACTATGGTCTACCAACAAAGGTCAAAGATTTCTGTCAAGCAATCATGTCAAGAGGATGAAATTTAAACATGCTGCAAGAAGAGTGAAGCTATCCAAATCAAGAGCCCTAACAATCATTCCAGGATTGAAACTCCAGCCACTTGATGAAGACTTTGATGAAGAGCAACTGCAATTTCTAAGAGCTCAAAAGATATGCTATGCTGCAATTGTGGATGACCACCTTGAAATCAAGTACACTGATGGGAGAGAAATGAAATTCAAACAAGGGGGTTGTCAACATTGGGGTAAATTGTATGAGATAGAAAGAATCATTGCATTGCTGGACTCTAAAGACAAGGTGGAGAAAGTATGGAAGCTGGAATTGATTGACTTTGTGAAAATGAAGAGAGATTATGCTGAAAAGATAAGAAAGGGCTGCTATGAGAAGTGGTTAGAAAGGGAGAAAGAAATTGACAGACTGGAGATTGAAGCAGAAAAGCTAAGGGCAAAGGGATTGTGTAGAGTTCAGCTTGATCCCTATGTGGTGAAGTATAGGAGAAGAAATGGAGACAATGTCAATATAAGAATGAATCTACTCAGTCACTATCCTGCCTACATTCTGAAGCCAGTGCTTGAAGATTTCAAAAACTCTATCATGATTGAAGAATTGGATGCTATGGCAGAAATCATAAGAGCAATAGATGAGAATGCAAGAAAGGAGAAAGAAATGAAACAGAAAGCATATGATGATCTACAAGCCAAAGCAATGGAGAAGCAATCAAATGAAAATGGCTAGTACCTCATCATACTGTAAGAGCATTCATCTTGTGATTCCATTTATGTGTTCAATCAAGTTCATACCTGTACTTTTAAAGTTTTATCTTTATGTATGTTAGGCTTGTTATCAGACATGAAATTGTGACTAAGGGTCTCACTCACAATTTGGGGGAGATTGTTAGTTACAGAGGCATGCCTGTACACATCTAATAACAAGCCTAATTGTTTGTAATGCTTTGCATTACTTACATGACCTCTTAACTGAGGGAACCTCTAGTTGTAGAGTTTCTGTTTGTATTGTACTTGTAGTAGGCATCAAATCCTAGTTGTGTAATTGTACAAACAAAGTCTAGAATAATGCTTGAAAGAAGTTCCAAGGTTCATGCCTCAAGCAAGGAGTTAAAGACTGTCAAATAATCACAGTTGGGATTTGAAGAAATGAAGAATTTGCCTAAGTACCAATTCGAGAAGTATATTTGTCTATTCGAGAAGTCCAGCATTCGAGAAGTCAGAGATTCGATATCTCAAGACACTGTTCGATATCTCATTCGATATCTCAGGGATTCGATATGTCTACTACTCTATTCGAGAACTCAAGAAGTCAACAAGTCAAGATAGTATTCGAGTTCTCAAAGAGTCAACAAGTCAAAGTTCCATTCGATATCTCAAGGACTCAGAAAGCTATTCGATATCTCGAGGATTCGATAAGTCAAATGTTCTATTCGACAACTCAAGGAATCCTGATGGAAAAGAGCTATTCGAGAAGTGGTTCGATATGTCAATATAACAGTATTCGATAACTCAGAGTTATCGATCAAGTCAATTCTAGTTCTCGAATCACTTACTTAGTCACTTCTCGAATACATTCTTGGAGACAAAATACTGAAGAAATTGTACAAGTCAGAAACCTGCAACAAGCCAATGCACTTTATGGACCACAATCTGTAACGTGCTCTGGAAAGCCTACAAGGAAGCTTGGAGAGATATAGAAGAGACAAGGAGCTAAAGAAGTGGATCTAAACAGGCTTTGCAAAGTCAAATCTGTAACTGTTTGGACACTTACTCAAAAAAGATAGACAGACTAGAAAGTAATTTGTTTAGCTACCTTATTTGTAGTAAGTAGGCTGTATCCATGTTCTATAAGGACACAGCCTCACTTCATAACTTAGTAACTTTTGTGAGTCAAGTTTTTCATACACTGTAAGCTATATCTCTCTGAGAAAAACGAAGCTGAGAATACTACCATTTGTATTCACAGATTGTAGCAACCTTTATCTAATAATACATTAGATTAAAGTGATATTGTGTCTTGTGTTGTTTCTTTATCCGCACCTTCACTTCTACACACACAGGCACTTATCTGCTGCATTGACTCAATCCAAGAAAAGTTCAAGAATCCATTCACCCCCCCTCTGTATTCTTTTACCGTATTCAATACTCAACAATGACCTCAGGCAGAACCCTGAGGTTAAAAGGTTTCCAATACAATTTTAAGGGTATTTAGGTAAATCTACTTATAAAAAATTTGATATTACAAAAATGCCCCTGCGGGGCCACTTATTCTATAGGTTATTTGTCTTATAACCTCAGGAGAACTACCTGAGGACATCCCCAGGCCCATTTTTCTCTTATTTATATTATATTAGTTGTTTAAGTTTTTAAAGTTCATTTCTCGTCATTGAAATCTAGATTAATATATACTCCCTCCCCTCTCATTTCTTTACAGTTACTATTTTGGGTCGTCCCTCTCATTTCTTTACATTACCAAAAATAGTAAGTTTTCTCTACTATTAAACCCACTACTTTCCCCCACTATCTCGTATTTAATTATAAAAAACATTATTACACCCACTACTTTCCTCCACTATCTCAAATCTATTATTAAATATTGTTAGGTACCACCACTTTACCCACTTTTCATCTAACTTTACTCATTTTTTAAAAATTGTCTTGATCTCCGTGCAAATTGACAATGTAAACTTCTAAGAGGGACGGGGGTACCAGTTAACAATAACCATGTTATTGTTATTATATAGATATTTATTCATATTTTATGAAATCTAATTAAATTATAAAATATTTGGTTCATGACAATGTAATATTATAAAATAATTATATAAATATAATTTAATGTAAAATAAAAATAAAATCTTTTATCTTATTTTTAATCATAAATTTTTATCAAAAAAATGACAAAATAATTTCAATAATTATACAAGTTTGTATGAAATATTAGTTTAATAATTGTATAGGTTTGTGTCTTGGGAAAAAATTATTTGAGTAATTTGCATAGGTAGTTAATTGCATCCCGCGGGCTTACGGTAGTTAAGTTTTGAAACTTCGACTTCGGGTATATAAAGATGCTAGGACTTTCGAACATTTTTCGATGTTACTCCTCAATGACAAGTTTGCAAATTTCTGTAACATCATGATATGAATAAAAAATATTCAGCCTGTTTGGCTGATGCTCCTTAAAGGAGTTTCCAGCTTTAAGTCACTTTCGGTCTGTTTGTTTCCTCCGCTTTAAGCCGGTTTTAAGTTAAAAAACTGCTTTAAGTCATAAGTTCTATTTAGGTACTTTTGACTTATGACTTATGACTTATGGAATTTTTTTTATTTTTATTTTTTTCCACAATTCTTGTAAAACTTAAATATCATGAATTTAAATTATTTTTAAGTCAAATTTCACTTTAAGTCAAAATTATTAAACCCCCATTTAACTTTAAGTAAAATTACCCAAACACTTTCATTCAACTTAAAGTAAACAACTTTACTTTCTCCTTTAAGTTAAAAATACCTCCTTTAAGTCAAAAGTAACTTATTTTAAGCAATCTCAAACACCCTTATTGTTACTAATAAAAATCATTCACTGGTAGCCTTTTCGTACGGTATTTGAAATTACAGGAAGTGCTAAGTGGTAACATCATGGCGGATTCTTTTCTTTGTTTCCTGTTGTCTAGTACTTTCTCCGTTTTAAATTAGTAGTAATTCACTTTCAAAAAATTACGCATATTAAGAAACTCATTTATTAATGATTTAATTCCATATTTACCTCTATTTATTGTATTGGATGGATAAATAATTACATAAAGTCAATCTTGGAAATTAAAACTCAATGGTAATATGGGAAGTTTAAATAAAAAGTTGCTTTGAAAGTTGAAATGAGACAACTATTTTGAAACAAAATTTTTCTTGAAAGTGGACTACTACTCCCTCCGTCCCTAATTAGTAGTCCATTTTGAAAAAAACACACATCTTAAGAAATATTTAATGTCATATTTTGTTTCCATAGTTGCCCCTAGTTATTGCATTAATTAATAACTTTTGAATGTATAATTAATTATAAAGTCAAACATTGGAAATAGAAATGTAGGGGTAATTTTGGAAAAATTTGAAAAACATGCATTGAAATATGAAAAAAGACAACTATTTAGGGACAATTTTTTTTCTCAAAATGGACTACTAAATAGGGACGGAGGGAGTAATTTGAAAGGGAGGGAGTATGAGGAAGTTTTGTTTTGTGCTTTGTAATTGTTTTTGGATATTAGGAAAACCGAATACCTTTGGTGCAATTTCAGTGGTGACGCCAACGAGGAAGGGGTGGAGGTTAGGATTGAAGATCAGACCGTCCCTCGTACGGATAAGTTCAAGTATTTGGGTTCGATCATCCATAAGGAAGGTGAGATTGAAGATGATGTCACTCACCGTATCAACGCGGGGTGGCTAAGGTGGAGGGCTGCGTCAGGGGTGATGTGCGATAGGAAAGTCCCGTTAAAGCTGAAAGGGAAGTTCTATAGAGCAGCTATCCGTCCTGCGATGTTATATGGTTCGGAGTGTTGGGCGGCGAAGAAGGCCCTCGAATGCAAGTTGGAAGCAGCTGAAATGAGGATGTTGCGGTGGTCCTGTGGCCGCACGATGTTAGATAGAATCCCGAATGTGGTTTTCAGGAGCGAGTTAGAGGTGGCGCCTTTTGCAGCGAAAGTTAGGGAAGGGAGGTTGAGATGGTTCGGCCACGTTCGTAGGAGGCATCACGAAGCCCCGGTGAGGAGGGTCGAGAGTCTTACGGTTGTTGGGGTGAGGAGAAGAGGCAGACCGAGGAGGTCGTGGGAAGAACAACTCAGGATGGATTTGAAGGCCTTAAACTTGGATGAGAACGCGATAGCTGATAGGAGTTGTTGGAGGCGCCAGATTAGAGTTGTTGATTCTCTCCTAGGGAGTGGTTCTGTGGTTGAGAGCCTCAGAGTTGGGCTCTCTCGGTTAGCGTTAGCTTAGGAGCTTGGCTTTACATCTTCATATTGTCTTTTGTTTTCTGTTTTGGCAGGCGCAGGGAGCTTGGCCGGAGGTCTCCCTAGATCAGGAGAGGAGTGCACCTTGCCCGAGTAGGTAAGCCCCATGAGATCCAGGCCATGGGCCCAGGTTCGGTCGACTACTTTACCCACCATTATCATCTTTGTATAAAATTCACTTTGATATTCGGGCACTAAGCCGGGGGTCTTCACGGAAACAGCCTCTCTACTGTAAAGTAGGGGTATGGTCTGCGTACATTTTACCCTCCCCAGACCCTGCTTCATGCGGGATATACTGGGTATGTTTGGTTTGGTTTTTTCTTTACTCCCTCGTCCCAGTGAATAATTTACTCCCTCCATCCCGTCCATTTGTTATCGTTTCAAAATGGGGTGTCGACACGCATTTTAAGGTAGATTTTAAGGATAGTTCCATAACTTATTTTTGAAATTTTCTTTTTTTGTATAAAAATAGAACAATCCTATTTTTATACAAAAAAAGAAAATTTTAAAAATAAATTATGGAACTATCCTTAAAATTCACCTTAAAATGCGTGCCAGAAAGTGACAAAAAAGTGTAAACAAATGGATGGGACAGAGGGAGTACCATTTTAGAATGAGATTTTTGACACGCATTTTAAAGGTAATTTCATAATTATTTTTAAAATTTTTATTTTTTGTATAAAAATATAATATATCTATATATATTTTTATAAAAAAAGAAATTTTAAAAATGAGTTATGAAAATATTATTAAAATATACTTTAAAATGCGTGTAACAAAGTATAAAAAAAAATGAGTGCCACAAAAGTAAAAAAGAAAAGGTAAAAAATGAAGTGGAAAGAATACCAAAACTTCTTGTGAAGAGTCGTCGTCATTGGAGCTTATTAGAATGTTGTCAGTCACCAGTCACCACCTCACTCCCAGGTGCAACGGGCTATAGTTGGTTGTAATGGGAGATGTGGTTAAGAATTTTTTGTAGTAGTTTTTTCCATATTTAACTAAATAATATTCAAACACCCACCTCGTATTTAACATTTTTCGAATCCTCTAACTTCCGCAAAGGAAACAAAATAAGATGCTCATAGAATCGTGAGTATTACTAGGTAGATGATGATCTGGTCATTGAGACCACATAATAAGCTGTAAAACATGACGGGCTCTAAATAATTTTAATATTTTTTAACTTATTCATGTACAAGGTCCATCAATAGCATTTACAGTGTGCTACTTCTTATCTCATGTGGGATATTAATTTGTGTAATATGTACAAGGGCGGCCAGAGAATAAGAACTTACTGCAACCGACTGTCCGGCTGTAGCAAGAAGCATCTAAACATTGATCGCGGACAAATGTAATAATGGTATCATAGCATATTTAGTTACAGATTAAGTGTTCCTCTGCTACACCGCCGTGAACTAAACTAGGAATGGACTTAACAACATTATCCATATATAAATGATCAGATTTAGGTAAGTATGAAACTACATTGTTTTCTTGCGTACAAATATTGTAATTACAACTCGTAAATGGAGTTTGATGACTATGATAATTTGCGGATCGGGATCTTCACAGTTTTGGTTGGCATGCTTATTGCAGCACTTAAGTTGCTAAAGTGGGGAAATGAATGGTATTATGTGAGGAAATTGGGTGATCAGGGACACTCTCTTCCTCCAGGTGATATGGGATGGCCTTTCATTGGCAACATGTTGTCTTTTGCCATTTCTTTCAAAATGGGTCACCCTGATTCCTTCATCTCAAATCTTCATAACAGGTTCATTTATATTTACGTGCTTCATAAGTGCATCAAATTGTTTTTTTCATATACTTTGATGTATTTAACTTGACAGATGTTATTTTAGAAGACGTCTATTTGATATTTCCTTCCATCTTAGCCTTATATACAATCTTAATGCATTCTGAACTATTTAAACCTCCACAGGAATGATCACATTACATTTGAAATTTTATAGGTTCAATCGGACACATATTTACAAGTCCCACTTGTTTGGAAGCCCGAGTGTGATTCTTACGTCTCCCGACGCATGTAGAAGAGTTCTAATGGACAATGAAACCTTCGGCCCTGGCTGGCCAAAATCAGTTACAGAATTACTAGGAGATAGAGGTTTCCATGGCATCACAAACGAGGAACACCGGCGCCTTCGTCGCCTCACTGCTGGTTCATTATCCGGTCAAGAAGCCATGTCTTTCTACATTGAGTATATTAAGGACATAGCCGTAACTTCTTTGAACGATTTGTCTGAAAAGGAGAAGCCAGTTGAGCTGTTGACTGAAATGAGAAAAAATGCTTTCAATATTATCATGTACATAATCTTGGGCATTGAGACTAGTCCTGAGTTAGAGAAGCTGGAAAAGGAGTACCATTTTTTGACTCATGCACTAAAGGCCATGCGTATTAATCTTCCCGGGTTTGCTTATCACCGCGGCCTTCAGGTGTGTGCGTGCCTGCATTTTAACGTGTTGTTATTTTTGGTTCTTAATGTTAAAATGTTTCTTGTTAATATGTTGGTGGTGACAGGCTCGGAAAAAGCTGATAAAAAAATTCGGAACTCTAGTAGAACAACGGAGAATTTCATTAGAAAACAAACAAACAAAAGGAAAGAGATATATGGTTGATTTACTGATGGAAACAGAAGAGGAGGGGAAGAAACTGAGTAGCCAAGAGATTGTGGACCTTATAATAATATATTTACTAGCTGGTCATGAATCTTTTGCTCATGCTTCAACTTGGGTACTCATTAATCTACTTGAACATCCACAATATTACCAACTAGCCAAGGTAATTACTCATGAACATCTATGATTTGCACTTTGATTTTCACATGTGTATTTCTCAAGGTTTAGTAATTAAAGCTAATCTTTTTTGCAGGAGGAGCAAGAGGAAATTGTCAAGAAAAGAATGTCGACAGAAGATGCACTTAACCTTGCAGAAATTAAAGAAATGGAGTATCTATCAAAGGTAGGCTCTTGTAATTGGTTTTTTACATCGGACTTTAATTGGTTTTTTACATGGGACTTTTCTCAGCTAATGTGAGAGACTTGTGCATTGTACACCACCTATAAAATGAAATACAGTCGTGTAATTGACTCAATGTCTTGGCATCCAAGGTGATCGATGAAACATTGCGGGTGGCTAATCTTTCATTCACACTATTCCGTGAAGCAAAAACAGATGTTCATATGAATGGTAAGTCCATCCTCACCAAAAAGTTATATTTAAGCAAATGTTTCACTTGAAACAAAGTAATTGGTAATGAGAAACAAAGCAACTGTGTAACTCATTTAGGTTACACAATACCGAAGGGATGGAAGGTTTTGCCATGGATTAGGAGTGTACACATGGATACTCAGAATTATAAAAATCCGAATGTGTTCAATCCTTCTCGATGCGAAGTAAGTATAATTTCATTAGTTATACATAATTTCAGTAATGGTCCATGATGATAGTAGAAAATCGGTTTCGCTATGTAATATTTATTCGACTAAATAATAATAATAAATAATATCAAGTGATAATACGAAACATGTTATGAATAATATATATAATAGAGAGAGCTTTTAGAGGAGAGAAACACAATAGATTTCATTGCATGATGCATATTATACAAGCTCAAGAATGGTGCCTATTTATAGGCTTACAAGATGTAAGTTACATGGACTTGTAAAACCAAAAGTCACGGATATGTAAAGCCAAAAGTCTAAAGTTCATGGAGTTGAAAGATCAAAGGGTAGAACCACAAAGGTCATCCACTAATATACATAACACTCCCCCTTGGATGACACGCACAAACATCATGCATCGTTAAAACCTTACTAGGAAAAATCCAGTGGGAAAAACCCTAGTGAAGGAAAAAGAGTACATGTGCTGTACATTTAGTAAAGTGAATAGTATACCATATCTCCCCCTCATTTAAACATGACTATAAATATCATCACATATCTCGAAGTTTCCGCATTCCAATCTTGTATACCAATTTCTCGAATGAAGAAGTAGGAAGTGCTTTTGTAAACAAATCTGTCGGATTTTCACATGAGCGAATCTGACAAACATCAATTTCTCTTCTTTGTTGAAGTTCATGGGTGAAGAAGAATTTTGGATCGATGTGCTTCGTCCGATCTCCTTTAATGTAACCTTCTCGAGTTTGAGTGATACATGCTTCATTATCTTCGAATAGAACAGTAGGACTTCCTTTATTGACTAAAAGACCACATGATTCTCGAATATGATGGACCAAAGACCTTAGCCACACGCATTCTCGACTAGCTTCGTGTAGTGCCAATAATTCAGCATGATTCGAAGAAGTTGCTGCAAGAGTTTGCTTTGTAGACCGCCAAGATATTGCAGTATCACCATATGTGAATACATAACCTGTTTTTGATCTACCTTTGTGGGGATCAGACCGATATCCTGCATCTGCATAACCAACTAATTCTACTTTTGAGTCTTTAGAATAAAACAAACCCATATCCATTGTACCTCGAAGATATCTAAAAATTTGTTTCACACCAGTCCAATGTCTTCGAGTTGGAGCAGAACTATGCCTTGCCAATAAATTAACAAAAAAAGCAATATCAGGACGTGTACAATTGGCAAGGTACATTAGTGCACCAATGGCACTAAGATATGGTACTTCAGGACCAAGAAGTTCTTCTCCCTCTTCTCTTGGGCGGAATGGATCCTTTTTCTTTTCAAGTGAGCGAACAACCATAGGTGTACTCACGGGATTTGCTTTATCCATAATAAATCGCTTAAGGATCTTTTCAATATATGATGACTGGTGGACAAAAATTCCTTTGGATAGATGTTCAACTTGAAAACCAAGGCATAGTTTTGTTTTGCCCAAGTCTTTCATTTCAAATTCTCTTTTCAAATATTCAGTCGTTTCATTAAGCTCATCTGGGGTCCCAATGATGTTTAGATCATCAACATAAACCCCAATTATAGTAAACCCCATTTTTGTCCTTTTGATAAAAACACGCGGACAAATTACATTATTAACATATCCATTTTTCAAAAGGTACTCGCTAAGGTGATCATACCACATTCGTCTTGATTGTTTCAACCCGTACAATGATCTTCGTAATTTAATTGAATAAATCTCTCGGGGTCTTGAACTATATGCTTCAGGCATTTTTAATCCATCGGGGATGTTCATGTAAATGTCATTATCTAGTGACCCATACAAGTAGGCAATCACAACATCCATCAAATTCATTCGGAGCCCTTCTAGAATTGATAAACTTAGTAGAAATCTGAATGTTGTTGCATCTATTACCGGGGAATAAGTCTCTTCATAATCAATTCCCGGTCTTTGTGAGAAGCCTTGTGCAACAAGGTGTGCCTTATATCTCACAACTTCATTTTTCTCATTTCTTTTGCGCAAAAATACCCATCTATATCCAACGGGTTTCACACCTGCAGGTGTTTGGACAATAGGTCCAAAAACTTGACATTTTTAAGTGATTTCAATTCTGCCTCAATTGCTTCTTTCCATTTTGGCCAATCATTTCTTCTTTTACATTCATAGATCGATCTAGGTTCATGATCCTCGATTTCTTCAGAAATGTCAAGTGCAGCTGCATATGCAAACATTTCATCCATGACAATTTCTTTTCTATTCCACCTTTTCCCTGAAATGATATAATTTATCGAGATCTCTTCATTGTCCTCAATTTCAGGTGTTTGATCATCCTTTGGAGACGTCTCTTCAGTGATCAATTCTATTTCATTTAGAATGATGTCATTTGATGTACCAGCTTGTTTAACAAGTTTCCTTGATTTTCTCGGATTTTTATCTTTGGATCCAATAGGTCTACCATGCTTCTGGCGTGTTTTAGACTCATTTGCTAGCATGACTTTATTTTCTTCATCAAGAAGTTTTATTTTACAAGGAACATTGACAGCCGGTATATGTGACTTTGTCACTATCTTGACATTGGTAAATGAATCAGGCAATTTATTTGCAACCTCTTGTAGGTGGATAATCTTTTGAACTTCAAGTTCACACTGATTTGTGCGAGGACCATAATGAGACAGAGATGCTGCATTCCACAAAATTTCTTGTCTTTCTTTTTCAAATTTTGACTTATCTCCCCCTAATGCAGGGAAAAACTGTCTCATCAAATTGACAGTCGGCAAATCTTGCCTTAAATAAATCACCAGTCATGGACTCCAAATATTTTATAATTGAGGGAGAGTCAAACCCAACATATACCTCTAATCTTCTTTGGGGTCCCATTTTTGTTCGTTGGGGTGGAGATATCGAAACATAAACTGCACACCCAAAAACTCTTAAGTGAGAAATATTTGGTTCTTGACCATTTACAAGCTGCATTGGGGAATATTTATGATAAGCAGTCGGTCTTAAACGAACAAGTGATGCAGCATGTAATATTGCATGTCCCCAAGCAGTATTTGGTAATTTTTTTTCATAAGTAAGGGCCTAGCAATCAATTGTAGCCTCTTAATAAAATATTCTGCTAAACCATTTTGGGTATGCGTATGCGGAACCGGATATTCCACATCAATCCCAATTGACATGCAATAATCATTAAAAGATTGAGAAGTAAATTCTCCTGCATTATCTAATCGAATTTTCTTGATTGCATGATCTAGGAATTGTGTCCTTAACCGAATTATTTGGGCAAGGAGTCTTGAGAAAGCAACATTGCGAGCGGACAATAAACTGACATGCGACCAACGTGTCGATGCATCTATAAGTACCACAAAGTACTGAAATGGTCCACTTGGTGGTGTAATAGGTCCACATATATCTCCTTGAATTCGCTATAGAAATGATGGACACTCGATCGCAACTTTCACATGTGATGGCTTTGTTATTAGTTTTCCTTGAAAGCAAGCAACACAAGAAAAATCTTTGGACAATGGAACAATCTTATTCTTTAAAGGATGTCCATTTGAATTTTCTATAATTCTTCGCATCATTGTTGAACCCGGATGACCTAGCGATCATGCCACATAAGAAAATTTTCCGGGTTTTGCTAATTTGGATTCATTATCATGTGTGTCTCTACTGGATTAATAAAGGTATAATATAATCCAGATTTATATGATGGGAGTTTTTCTATTATTTGCTTCCTCCCAGAGACTATAGACGTGATACATAAATATTCATCGTCATTTTCATTTGTTGTTTCAATATGATAGCCATTGTGGCACATATCTTTGAAACTTAAAAGGTTTCTTTTTGATTGGGTAGAAAACATGGCATGCTCAATAAATAAATGTGTACCATTAGGTAACACTATGCTTGCTCTTCCGGAGCCTTCAATAATATCTGATGCACCCGATATTGTATTTACATTAGCTTTAGCTAATATGATATGCGAAAAATATTCTTTCTTTTTCAAAATTGTATGTGTTGTTGCACTATCCGTCAAACAAAATGATTCTTCATCTTTCATAGCACATAATGAGATATTACTAGCCATAATTCTTATAAGCGCTACCTGTAACCAAACGCCTTGATCTTTTATTGTCTTTCGCCTATTTCTTTTCTTTGCTTGATCGTGCTGATAACGTGTTATGAATAATATATATAATAGAGAGAGCTTTTAGAGGAGAGAAACACAATAGATTTCATTGCATAGATGCATATTATACAAGCTCAAGAATGGTGCCTATTTATAGGCTTACAAGATGTAAGTTACATGGACTTGTAAAGCCAAAAGTCATGGATATGTAAAGCCAAAAGTCTAAAGTTCATGGAGTTGAAAGATCAAAGGGTAGAACCACAAAGGTCATCCACTAATATACATAACAAACAATATTTATTGATTAATAGTTCCTCTACAATCAAGAGGTGATCTTTCCCTCTTTGAAATTGTCAATCTCTTCGAAATTGCCACCAAGAGGTGATTCCTTAGTGGACTCCCTCTAACTAATTTGCTTGCTCACCAAACTGATTATATAAGTGTTACAAGACTTTTTTTGTAATACACAATCTAATTTGTTAACGGAGGAATTTGGGAAAACAAATTCGGGGAGGGTTGCTGGAATTGTGGTGGTGGTTGATGACGGTGAGCAGCGTAGGATGCTTAGGGTTAGGGTTGGTGATTTGGGGATGGCTGAGATTGTATGTGAGAGTTATTGCAATTTAGATCGAATATTGAATTCTCTCTTTTTCGCAAGGGTTGCATCATGACATACAATGTGCCTACGTATCCTATTTATAGGAATCAAGCCAAACGTAGTTCTTGGGGAACAAGTCACCGACATGGGTTAGGTTTCCTTGTTTAGGGAAGTCCCTCAGATTGGGCCACCGCCATTAGTGGAATCATCATGGGCTTTCTAGCCCAACTATTTTCTCGGAGCGTGGCGGTTAAGTTATTGACCCGAGATTGTCGGAGTCAATGCCCACCTTGAGCCACCAATAGGAGAATAACTAGTTATAGGGCTAGCCCTCGGGATCACTAAGGGGCGACTCCTCAATGGGGAAATTCCTGATAGCCTAGGGCCCTAGGCAAAGCCATATCTTCATTTTAGTTTCTTGGGGAAATCCCTCTATCATCAATAGAGGGCGAGACCCCTTATCTTCATATAAGGTTATTTAGGGGAGATTCCCTTTTCCAGTGATGCGAGGGCGAGGTCCCTTTTAAGGGCGAGATCCTCGTCCTGACTAACCACGGAGAAAGAATAGCTAGTCAGAGGGCTAGTCCTGAGATTGCCAAGGGGCGACGCCCTTCGACCTCCCTAGCAGGGAAATGCCTGCTAGCCTGGATGAGGCATAGTCCTTCTCCATAGCTGAGATAATAGATGACTTGGGTTATGATCCAAAGTCTTTAGTATCCTCCATGTAACTGTATTGGGGAGATTCCCCCATTCTGATGCCCAAGAGGGCGAGGCCTCTTTGTAAGGCGAGGCCCCTTTGGAGGGCGAGGCCTTCATAAAACGTGAGAGGCTTGTCAGGGCTGAAAGGCATGTCTTCTGTTCTGAATGTTGATTCCCTTAAAAGGCGACACCCTTATTGAGTGGGCGAGGCCGATTCCATCTCCTTCCTTACTGAAATATAGTAGTTACCTCCTTGCTAGTTTGCTACGGGCGACACCTCAAAAAGGGGCTACGCCTTTCATGAATGTGTGCTAGGCCCATTAAGAATGTACTTCTGAGATTTCTTCCTTTATATAAGTTGTGTCATATTTCTCCGATCCTTGAGGGCGATGCCTCCAAATAAGGCCACGTGTCTTCCTCCATAGTAATGGAGATGTCTCCTCATCAGACGAAACCCAAGGGCGATGCCGTTTAAGGAAAAGGGCGATGACCGAGGGCGAGGTCGTTTAAGGAAGAGGTCGACGACCGAGGGCGAGGTCGTTTAAGGAAGAGGACGGCTACCGGGGGCGAGGTTGTTTAAAGAAGAGGACGACCACCGAGGGCGAGGTCGTTTAAGGAATAGGACGACGACCGAGGGCGAGGTCGTTTAAGGAAGAGGACGACATCTCATGTAAACATAGGTTAGGCCCAGTTGAAATCCATTCTCCTTGTTCATGGATTATGGATCGGGTCGTCCCCCTCTCAGCCAATCAAAGGGCGACACCTCCAGGTAAGGCGAGGCTGATTTTTTGACATAACAACTACCCCCCAGTTTCTTGCAACAATTGTTTGTAAAAGAAACTAAGTCCCGATCTTCAGAAAAATGCCAAGGCGAGCCTTGACCTAGGGTGTCACTTCCTGCTACTGATGTATTTCCTCCTTAGCTATGTGCTCTCCTTAAATGCTAAATCTTGAGACAATTTCTCACGCTCTATTACTTCTCAATTATATTCCATAATGATTTGGTGTTGGTGTTGCTCCAGAATAAATATTCCATCTAAAGTCCTTCAAAGTGATTCAGGAACTTCCCAATACTGAGGTACATAAAGGCGAGGCCTTTTGTGAGGGCGACGCTGATATGGATGAGAAACTGCCACATTATTCTTCCGTCTTCGTCATAATTTATTAGATACCGCTTAAGAGAGTCCTTAGATAGTGAGTGATTCATGAAATAAGGTAAGCCTGACACAATAAAATTCCTTCATATGCCAATAGTCTTCACGGTCCCGACTCTAGAGGGCAACGCCGATGCCACCAATAGGCGATGTTGTTGGAGATATAGTCTTGCCCAAAAAATGAATCTTCCAATGTTGATTTCTTGACCTTGGTTACACGTAGGCGACGTCGTTGTAATGGGAGACGTCGTTTGAAAATGGGAGAGACCTTTAGTTGATAAAGAGGCACGAGCCATCATCTTGTATATCTCATTGTATTCTTCGAATATCAATTCTAACACACATTTTGAACTAGGCCATAAGAGGGCGAGGTCGCTTCAGAAGAGGGCGAGGTTGCTCCAGAAGTGGGCACACAATCTTCAATATCTATTATTTCTTCAGAATCTCAAATTGACCGTTGATACTCCTTCGATTTAATTTCGACGCAGGACAACTTTCAAAATAGCATCATCCCCTGAGGGTCTTCAAAGAAAATATCACCCTGAAGGGTCTTCTAAGCAAAATTACCCCTAAAGGCCTTTCAAATGAAACTATGCAAGAGGCCCTTCCTACTGGAGCCTTATTCTTCAAAAGTGTAAACCTTCGAGAAGACGTCACCTATCATAGAATAATGTCATCTATCTCCCTGCACTTAAAAGTCTCCATCCTTCTAACAAAAGGTGATGCTTCCAGGTAGACTACCCCCAGTTTCTTGGTAGCCGATCGGTCTACATGCTTCGCCCCTTCTACTCCTGGTTACATGTTGCAATTCCAGACTGACAACGCTGAGATCATCACTGTTGCTACGGAAGACCTAAGACTAAAAATTGATGCAGAGCAGACAACCATGGCCGAGGAGGAGACGAGAAAGAAAGAAATAGCTGAAGGTGACAACGCTAGAACGGTCTTGCCCACTGATGCTACAGCCAAGTGACTATATGAGCTTTTTATAATTGCAAACACAATAGGAGTGCGGGCCCTCCTGTAATGGCCTTGCCTTTTGTAACTTTTCTTCAATATATTTAACTTGCTCCCAACTAATTGGAGTGCGCGTCCTCCATTTAAAGACGTTGCCCTTGTACTGACTTGATTCAATTTATTCTGCATAATTATGTCTTCCTTAAGTATTTGCCTATTTTATCTTGCATTCCACTAGTACTCAACAACTTTAATATATCTCGCCTCTCTGTTAAAATCTCGCCCCTTTCTGGGAATCTCGCCTTTCTTCAACTTAATTCATGAAATTAGAATCTAATTCATGAACCTTAATAAATATCTCACTTCAAAGGTAACAACTACCATGTCTTCTCGAGGGTATCTCCCTCCAAGGGAGTCATTTTCCTCAGAATTTAATAATTTTATGATACTCTCCTCAGAGGAGATCATTATTAAGTTCAGAAATACCCTCCTCACAAGAGGTGGATTTTCCGAAACTCGAACCCTGATGAGGCGCCGGAAGTACGGACATCCCCCCCGGAAGTACGGTTTTTGCAAGGATTTAACAATTTGGGATACCCTCCTCAAAGGAGGTCGTTCCCCATTCCAGAAATATCCCTCCTCACAGGAGGTGGATTTTTTGAAGCTCGTGCCTTGATGAGGCGCCGGAAGTACGGTTTTTGCAAGGACTTTGATAATTCGAGATACCCTCCTCAAAGGAGGTCGTTCTCCATTCCAGAAATACCCTCCTCACAGGAGGTGGATTTTCCGAAGTTCACTTTATTTTTATTCATACTCTCCTCAAAGGAGATCATCTTTTCATACATCCCACAAAGATCCTCCTTAGAGGAGGTCATCTATCACAGAATTTACACAAAAATTTATCAAAGAAACATGTTTTATTCATAAATATAAATCCTGGCTAAGGAGTGGTACATACACTACCCCCCTAGACTTTTACGAAAATAAATTAAGAGAAAGTAGAACAAAGGCAGGAAGCACATTACCTCCCTGTGAGAACTATTCCCTTTGGTTTATGGCAGATTCTTTTTCGGCACGTTGATTTCCTCCGTGTGTTTGATAGCTCCTCTCCTAGTTATGATGACTCTCCCTTAGATCCTCCCTCTCTCCAAGTGGCGGCGAGGTCCACCATGATTCAGGTGAGATCCAGCAAGAAACTATTTTTTCCTCTCCATCGCATCCAGCCTAGCCCCCATACGAGTGTTAGCGTTTCCCATAAAGTGATTTTGTTCCAAATCTCGGCGTTACTTATTAGGACAGGGGAATCTCCCTCAATTTGAGAGGTCGCCGATCTATCGGGAATCCTAGGCATAACATCCATCGGATCTGAGTTCGTCGGTTATCTGAGTTCGTCGGTTGTTGCAGGGGTAGGTTTTTCGTGGTCCTAACTTCCTTCACACGGCGATCATCAACACGTTCTTGATTTGACTGTGACATCCTTCCTCCTGAGATGTCAAAAGGCCCTCCTTCTAGCGCCAATTGTTAACGGAGGAATTTGAGAAAACAAATTCGGGGAGGGTTGCTGGAATTGTGGTGGTGGTTGATGACGGTGAGCGGCGTATGATGCTTAGGGTTAGGGTTGGTGATTTGGGGATGGTTGAGATTGTATGTGAGAGTTATTGCAATTTAGATCGAATATTGAATTCTCTCTTTTTCGCAAGGGTTGCATCATGACATACAATGTGCCTACGTATCCTATTTATAGGAATCAAGCCAAACGTAGTTCTTGGGGAACAAGTCACCGACATGGGTTAGGTTTCCTTGTTTAGGGAAGTCCCTCGGATTGGGCCACTGCCATTAGTGGAATCATCATGGGCTTTCTAGCCCAACTATTTTCTCGGAGCGTGGCGGTTAAGTCATTGACCCGAGATTGTCGGAGTCAATGCCCACCTTGAGCCACCAATAGGAGAATAACTAGTTATAGGGCTATCCCTCGGGATCACTAAGGGGCGACTCCTCAATGGGGAAATTCCTGATAGCCTAGGGCCCTAGGCAAAGCCATATCTTCATTTTAGTTTCTTGGGGAAATCCCTCTGTCATCAATAGAGGGCGAGACCCCTTATCTTCATATAAGGTTATTTAGGGGAGATTCCCTTTTCCAGTGATGCGAGGGTGAGGTCCCTTTTAAGGGCGAGATCCTCGTCCTGACTAACCACGGAGAAAGAATAGCTAGTCAGAGGGCTAGTCCTGAGATTGCCAAGGGGCGACGCCCTTCGACCTCCCTAGCAGGGAAATGCCTGCTTGCCTGGATGAGGCATAGTCCTTCTCCATAGCTGAGATAATAGATGACTTGGGTTATGATCCAAAGTCTTTAATATCCTCCATGTAACTGTATTGGGGAGATTCCCCCATTCTGATGCCCGAGAGGGCGAGGCCTCTTTGTAAGGCGAGGCCCCTTTGGAGGGCGAGGCCTTCATAAAACGTGAGAGGCTTGTCAGGGCTGAAAGGCATGTCTTCTGTTCTGAATGTTGATTCCCTTAAAGGGCGACACCCTTATTGAGTGGGCGAGGCCAATTCCATCTCCTTCCTTACTGAAATATAGTAGTTACCTCCTTGCTAGTTTGCTACGGGCGACACCTCAAAAAGGGGCTACGCCTTTCATGAATGTGTGCTAGGCCCATTAAGAATGTACTTCTAAGATTTCTTCCTTTTTATAAGCTGTGTCATATTTCTCCGATCCTTGAGGGCGATGCCTCCAAATAAGGCCACGTGTCTTCCTCCATAGTAATGGAGATGTCTCCTCATCAGACGAAACCCAAGGGCGATGCCGTTTAAGGAAAAGGGCGACGACCGAGGGTGAGGTCGTTTAAGGAAGAGGTCGACGACCAAGGGCGAGGTCGTTTAAGGAAGAGGACGACTACCGAGGGTGAGGTTGTTTGAGGAAGAGGACGACCACCGAGGGCGAGGTCATTTAAGGAAGAGGACGACCACCGAGGGCAAGGTTGTTTGAGGAAGAGGACGACCACCGAGGGCGAGGTCGTTTAAGGAAGAGGACGACTACCGAGGGCGAGGTTGTTTGCGGAAGAGGACGACCACCGAGGGCGAGGTCGTTTAAGGAAGAGGACGACCACCGAGGGCGAGGTCGTTTGAGGAAGAGGACGACCACCGAGGGCGAGGTCGTTTAAGGAAGAGGACGACGACCGAGGGCGAGGTTGTTTAAGGAAGAGGACGACATCTCATGTAAACATAGGTTAGGCCCAGTTGACATCCATTCTCCTTGTTCATGAATTGTGGATCGGGTCGTCCCCCTCTCAGCCAATCAAAGGGCGACGCCTCCAGGTAAGGCGAGGCTGATTTTTTGACATAACATAATTAAATGTCTTTAAATGGGTTTCATGGTCCAACATTTGACAATTGTCCTCCCCAGTAAAAAGGATATCTTTAAATTCCCAGCAAAACAAAAAAAGTAAGTTATATGTTCAGTTATTGATTATTTTTTTTGTTTGTTTGCTGCCCTTTTTTTTATTTTAGGTATTTGGGAACTTTCGGGATTTTTGTTTTCCTTTTTGATAGTTATTGAGGTTTTGCGCTGATGACTAGAGCGTCATGACAATAATCGATCAATTCCGAGGGATAGTCGTCATCGGAGAACGAGATGATTGGCGAGTGAAGTTAGCATTAAGACTTCTCGTACACAAGGTTTTTTAGAGTTATTGGACGTTCCTTCTGCAGCAAATCCTCCGACTACAACGTTGATGATTCGATTTTGAACATGAGGTCTATCATTTTATTTCGAAATGTCATAATCGATATATTCTAAACCGGCGAGGTCATCTAGACGTTAATCGGTGAACATCTTTTCTCCTACTCCGTCCTCTTTTGATGGGAATAATTGTTTCGGCTTTAAAGCGGAAAGTGCCATCTAGTCCCACGCTCGAAGGGTCGTCAGCATCTCAATTTTTGTACTGATTCTTTCAACAACCGGATCTTCAACATTCAAACAAGAAAACTCCTTCTAGCGCCAAATGATGATCGTAGATAATCGATTTTGCTATATAATATTTATTCGGCTAAATAATAACAAATAATAGCTCCTCTACAATCAAGAGGTAATCTCTCTCTTTGAAATTGCCAACCCCTACAAGTTGGGTGGAAGGATAATATTTTAGGAATTTCTTAGTGAGACCCCCTCTAATTGCTAAGCAAGCTAATTACATAAGTGGGCTTCTAGCCCAATAACATTTACAAGACTTTTTCTAATATAATTTTCATTAAATATCTTTAAATAGGCTTTTTGGTCCAAGGCACTCATGTCTACATTGAGTCTTAAATCATCGATCCACTAATCTAAAAACAAAGAATCTAATGCCATGTATTGATTTCTTTATGACACTTAAGCCTCATGCTTAGAATAGTATTTGAGGTCACACGACTTAAATAGTTAAATGTCACATTTCTTATTGTTTTTCCTTTTCTATTCAGTGTCCCATTTCAGATTACTGTGAGTTGTGCTTATCATTTCACATTTTTGTTTTCAACAACAAAAAGTTTATGTGCTCCAAAAGAATGTATTTCAAAATATTGAATATATTTAGGAGGACAATACAAGCAAAGGAGCAGGAACTTATATGCCTTTTGGAGCAGGAAGTAGACTGTGTCCTGGAATGAATTTGGCAAAGCTAGAAATCTGCATTTTTCTTCATTATTTTCTCCTTCACTACAAGTGAGTACATAAAGTCTGGTTTTCTTCTATTTGCCCCTTGCAGACTTTATAATTTTCTTCTTTCTCATTGTATCATTACTTCCTTTTTTAAATTTGGAATTCATTTTCATAAATTTCTTAACCAAGAGCTGGCATGTGGATGGCTTATCGAATGATCTGGCCATTTATCTTACCATTGGTTGTATATGTAACACTCCTAAACTAGTAGACTTACTTCTCTACTGATATAAGTAATGTTTCTTATTCCATTGTTGCAGGCTAGAACGTCTTAATCCAAATGGAAAGGTTTCGTACATACCAGTCACACGACCTTCTGATAACTGCATTGCAAGAATTCAGAAGCTGAGTTCCACATAGTACCATTTTGTGTCTATTAAATTAGTGTATGTAATTACTCTGTCCAAGAATTAAAATTAAAAAAATGGAGGAAAACTAGATATGAATGGTGGTAGAATGAGAGTTCATATTCTAAATTTCTACTAATGTAATAACACTTCTGACCTTGGTTGCCAATTTACATTTGAAAAACATATTGTGAAGTGGTATCAGTTGTCAAAGGAGTGGGTGCAGATTGCAGCCTCAGATTATATATGTAGCAAAGATGATTAATCAGTAGTAGCCTACTGATGAGGTACTTAACTAAGAAAATCGAGAGCTGATAAGCAGCAGTCGAAACATTGCAGGCATCAAAGTGATAGTTGGACAATATACATGAACCACTTCAAATGAGGAAGCAAATGAGAGTAGTAACAAAATAAGTAAATTAAATTGAGGCTTCCATTTTTTGTAACAGTTGAACTTAATCAACTCAGTTAATTCATGCAAATAAACAGAACACAGTCCAAATTTTTAGTGTGCAGCATCTTCCTCTTCGCAGAATTTTGTATACTGTTTTGGTCCCATCAAGGATTCTAATTCGGATGGATTACTTGGCTTCACCTTGATCATCCATCCATCTTCATATGGACTCGAGTTGATCTTCATTTTAGTTTTCCAAAAAAACAGAAGATGGAATATTGAGACACATGAATACTTCTAATTAAAGGATATAACCAATCTTGAATCTACTGAACAACTTACCAGTCCAGGTGTCTCAGTGAGCTTTGTGTTAACCTCAACAACCTCTCCAGAGATCGGGGAATTAACATCACTGGTGGCCTTTACACTTTCCACAGCCCCAAAGCCACTGGCTTGTGTAACGGCGCCACCAGGTTCTGGCAACTCCACAAATACAACTTCTCCGAGATGGTCCTGTATTTTTAACATGTGTGTCAACTCTCTTCCAGATATTTCTTACATCTTTCAATGTAAACAGAGTAGCAAGTACAATAACATAAGCTTAATAATCCACTACACATATGACATAACTGCACAAGTGCCCACATACATCTAGTCCATATCAAACTTTAAACATGTAAGGTTAAAATGTGTCACACGACTCACAACAAAGTGCCAATCTTAATATTTGCAAATAGAACTATGGAAGCAATGGAAAAAACTTTGTAATCTTCCTTTACCTCATAATATTCACCAAATCGAGTGACAGCAAATTAATTGCATATTAATTTTGAATGAAGTAGTAAACTAGAATTGTGAACAAACACATTAGGCAGATTTTTTTTGTAAACAATCACATTAGGCAGAGAACTTAGCCAAAAAAAAAAAATTAGGCAGAGGAGCAACATATATTTTAGGCATTACATGTTTATATAATAGAGAAATGTGAAATAATAAGATTATACCTGAGCATGTTCAGTTATGCCTATAGTAGCTACTGACCCTTCATGCTTCACCCATTCATGTGAACTTGCATACTTCAACCCATCCAAAACTGCAACCATACATAGAAAACAATTACATATATTGTAAAAAGTTTCTTGTGGGGATTTTTTTTTTTTTTTTGGGGGGTGGGGGGATTGTACCTGTAGAGAAGCATCTTGAGAGAGGAAAGGGTGGTGCAGAGGAGAGTCTAAGTGCATTGGCAGCTGAAGAAGCCCACACCCTAAGAGCCATTTTAATTGTTTTATCTTGTTTACACTCTCTTTGTTTTGTTGATATACTAGGGGAAAGAACAAGGGCTTCTTATTTGAACAATGTACTTGCTACCTCTTTGTTATCTTTGATGGATGGTGCACATACAAAGCCTCATCCTTCTCTCCCACTATCTCACACTTCCTGCACCAAACCTTACTTGTGTGGCATCATTTACCTGCATGCTCCTTTTTAATGTTTCAGTAAATTCAAAAACAAATAAAAAAATTCAGGCTATAAAGTGGGTAACGGCTAATTTTTAATTGATACCACTCGGCAAACAAACAATCGTTTATAATTAAAGAGTCAGACTTCCAGGAGTGGTTTGATACAGCTCCGGATATAATCTCTGATGTATTAGTTCTTGATTCGATTTAATAAAATTAAGTATGTTTATGTAAAAAAAAAAAAAAAAAGAATACTAGCTTAGATACCATGTGCACGAATTTCCTTAATATATTTTTTATTTAATTTGTATTTGTATTTGAAAATTTTAAGATATCAATTTTATAGGCTTTGAATTTTTAATTGATTTAATTTTAAAATTTACATATATATTTGCCCACGATACTTTTAGAATAGTGGATATTTTAATTATAAAATATAGAAAATATATTACGTTCAAGCTTAAAAAAGTAATCAATTAGTCGATAGTAATTATAATATTATTATATTATTTTATCAAATATAATGATTCATTATATTTTTGAAAAAGGAGATCTTTTAGTTGAACAAGTTTGAAAAATTAATGTGTTTAAGCTGAGAAACGTAATTGGTTAATTATTAGGAACTATAATGTTATTATTTTGTTTTATAAAATAGAATTACCACCTACAAAATAAATATGTACCAAAACAAAGGAAATTAAGTAAATAATAATTAAGTAAAAACATAAAGTTCCATACCGACAGTCCTTTCAATGTTTCGGTTATTATAATATACTAGCTTAAAACCCGTGCGATGCACGAATTTTTTTAATATTATATGAATTTTTTTATTAATTTAAATTAAATTTTTTTAGAATGCTTTTAGAAAAGGAGAAATTAATATTTTCCGTGAAATTTCTTTTAAAAGAGGGATTTTAGTTAGAAGTTATAGAAAAGATGATACGTTTTAGCTGAAAAAGTTAACCAGTTAATTATTAATATTATAATATTATTAATTTATTGTATGAAATAGAATCGGCCGTGATATAATTGAAAAAAGAGAGATTTTAGTTAGAAAAAATAGAAAGATAACGTGAAAATTAAAAAGATGACTTGATTTATGTGAAAAATGTAATTGATTAGTTTATAGTAATTATAATTTAATAATCTTATTTTACTAAATAAAATTTCTCATAGTTTTTAGAAAATGAGAAATTAATATTGTCCTTGATATTTCTATATAAAAGGGAATTTAAATAGAAAATTAGAAAAGATGATATATTTTAGCTAAACAGGTAATCGGTTAATTATTAGTAATATTATATTATCATTTAATAATATTATTAAATATTATAATCTTAGCATTTTATTTTAATTATAATATGATATAATTGGAAAAATAGAGGTTTTAGTAAGGGAAGAAGAAAGCTAATGTGTTTTGGGTAAATAAGGTAACCGTGCATGATAAAATTGAAAAACAAATTTTAGTTAGAGAAAAAAGAAAAGTTAACTTGGCTGAAAAAGGTAATTGATCAGTTAATAGTAATCATAATATAATTATGTTATTTTATAAAACAAAATTGCTCGTAGTGTTTTTAAAAAAGGAGAAATTTTAGTTAGATAAATGTAAAAGATATTGTATTTTACCTAAAAAAAGGAAATTATTTAGTTATTGAAAAATAGAAAAGGTAATATGTTTAACCTGAAAAAGGAAATTGATTAATAAAGGAGAAATTTTATTTATATAAAATATAAAAGATATTTTTTAAAAAAATGAGAAATTAATATTGCCCGTGATATTTCTAGAAAAAAAGGGAATTAAATTAGAAAAAATAGAAAAGATGATACATTTTAGCTGAAAAGGTAATCGATTAATTATTAGTATTATAATATTATTATTTAACATTTTTATTAAATATTATAATATTAGTATTTTATTTTAAATATAATATTATATAATCGAAAAAATAGAGGTTTTAGTAAGAGAAAAAAAGGTAATGCGTTTTGGCAGAAAAGGGTAACCATCCATGATATAATAAGAAAAAGAGAGATTTTAGTTAGACAAAAAAGAAAAGATAACGTGTTTTGGCTTAAAAAGGTAATTGATCAGTTAATAGTAATTATAATATAATTATGTTATTTTATTAAAAATAATTTTATTATAATAGTTAATAGTAATTATAATATAATTATGTTATAATTAAAATATAATTATAGTTAATAGTAATTACAATATAATTATGTTATTTTATAATATAATAGTAATTATATTTTTAAAAAAGGAAAAATTTTAGTTAGATAAAATGTAAAAGATATTGTATTTTACCTAAATAGGGAAATAATTTAGTTATTGAATAATAGAAAAGGTAATATTTTAACCTGAAAAAGGAAATTGATTAATAAAGGAGAAATTTTAGTTAGATAAAATATAAAAAATATTGTATTTTACTTGAAAAAGAAATTTATTTAGTTATTGAAAAATAGAAAAGATAATACGTTTATACTGAAAAAGGAAATTAATTAGTTAGTATGATGGATTTTATATGTAATTGATTAAGGGTAAATAAGTAAAATCAATAGGTACCGTACCGAGCGACCGACCGATCAACCAAACTTTTAATGTTTCGGCTTTTATATAATAGTATAGACTAGCTTAAAACCCGTGCGATGCATGGAATTTTTAAACATTATATGAATTTTTTTCAATAATTTAAATTAATTTTTTTAAAACTTGAATTTTGGATGATTAAATTTTTATATGAGATGATTTGATAATAATTATATGAATGTTATCCGTGATATTCCTAGAAAAGGAGAGATTTTAGTTAAAAAATATAGAAAAAATGATAGGGTTTAGTTGAAAAAAGTAATCGATTAATCGTTATAATTATAAAATTATTATTTTATTTTATTAAATAGAATGTCCGTGATACGATTGCAAAAAGAGAGCATTTAGTTAGAGGAAAATAAAAAGGTAACATGTTCTAGGTGAAAAAGGTAATTTATTAGTTTGTAGTAATTATAATTTAATTACATTATTTTACTAAGTACAATTGCTCGTAATGCTTTTGGAAAAGAAAAATTAATATTGTCCGTGATATTTCTATTAAAAGAGTGATTTTAGTTAGAAAATATTGAAAAGATGATACGTTTTAGCTGAAAAAGGTAATTGGTTAACTATTAATATTATAATATTATTAATTTATTGTATTATATAGAATCGTCCGTGATATAATTGGAAAAAGAGAGATTTTAATTAGAGAAAATAGAAAGCTAACGTGAAAATTAAAATGGTGACATGATTTATGTGAAAAAGGTAATTAATTAGTTTATAGTAATTATAATTTAATTATGTTATTCTACTAAATAAAATTGCTCATAGTGTTTTTAGAAAATGAGAAATTAATGTTGCACGTGAATTTTTTTTAAAAAAAGGGAATTTAAATAGAAAAAATAGAAAAGATGATACATTTTAGCTGAAAAGGTAATCGGTTAATTATTATAACTTAGTTGTGAAGTTTACTTAATATTTTATAACTTTTCCGAAGAAAGGCATACAGACAATATTCTTTTTTTTTTTGACAAATGCTGGAGATTTTATTAATTCAAATCCATCTCAATACAATTTTGAATACTAACAGGAACAGACCTCCTGTCAAAAAAAACACAACCTGGATAATTATATGATTCTCTAGCTAACTGGTGAGCAACCATATTCGCAGATCGTTTAACAAAAAACAAAGAAACTTTGTGAAGTCGTTTCAAGCAACTACGACACTCCTCAATAACTACTCCAAAATACGACCTCATTGGAGTACTACTTCGGATGGCTTGGATTACCACCAAACAGTCTGACTCTAGAACCACATGAGGCCACTGCATATCATCTATCCAGCTTAGAGCTTCCTTAATTGCCATTGCCTCCGCTGTGACTGGAGACACCAAATGAGGGTGAATTATGGACTTGGCTGCAATGAGCAGGCCATCTGACCCTCGAGCTATCAACCCAAAATCAACTGCATCTCGGTCTTCAAAAACAGCCGCATCTACTGACACCTTAACTATATTTGGTAAAGGTCGAGCCCAAACAGAGGCACCATCTCCTTCAACATTCGGCTGGAGATTGGCCATCGTCAATCTACTTTGGGCCATATTCCACTGTGTAAGGTGTTGCTTTGCTTCTGCAACTATTATGTTAACTCTTGAATACTTTTGGTTCCAGACTAAGTCATTTCTTGCTCTCCAAATGTTCCAACAAACCATAAAAACTTGAGCACACTACGAATTACTTTCTGAATCAAAAACCATCTTTATCCAACTCATGAACTCCATCTGCTCATCCCACTGTTTCCTTGGCAAGCCTATAAGCCAGCACTGTCTTGCAACTGGACAGTTGACTAAACTATGCATAATGGTTTCAGTTGCAGATTTGCAGACCGGACAGCTACTCTAAACTGGCACATGCTTAGACTGAAGCTGTGACATAGTTGGAAGACACTGTGACAAGCCTCGCCACATCAAATTGAGAGACTTAGGAGGGGCTTTAATTCGCCACAACCTTTTCCAAATACTGCCGTTGTCTTCTATGCTCCATTGTCTCTTTTGCACTTGCAAATATTTGTAAGCGCTCTTGACTGAGTACATCCCTGACTCTTCAAAACGCCAATAAATGTTAACTCGAATAACTTGTAGAAGGGGGGTTGAATACAAGTTATATAATCGTGTCTGATTTTTGCTTGATTATATGAACAAGAATAAACGAATGAATCAAACTCTGTTTGTATTAATAAGATCAAATACAAACTCTACCAAAGGTGTACAAATACCTTTAGCAGCTGCTGACAATACAAATCTCTCTCTCTGTTTGTTTCGAACTCTTGAATACAAACCTTATACAGAGCTACGCACACGAACTCACAACACACGCTTGTTCGACTACGACAATTTTTACAATGATATAGAGAGAGTATTTATAATGCTACCTATCAACTAATAACAGAAAGATATAATCTATACATGACAATGTTCTGCCTTCTAGTCGATAGTTTCCATCAATAGAAAACTCTTTCCTTCATAATATCTTCTTGCTTGTTCTTCAAACAACGATCCTGTTTTATAGCACTTGCCAGTTTCTGTAGCATCCATAATGACATCATCAGTAACACAACTTATATCAGGATTTCATCTTGCATCAGTATCTGATCATCATCAGTATTAGACCGTCATCAGGATTTGCTCTTTGTTCCTGACATGTAGTCTCCGATACACTGTTTATTCCTGACTAAACTATACAGATAACTGTCTTACACATAAATCCTATATAAAGTGCTAAATCCTTTATAAGATCAGGATTACAAGAAGTATAATGTGTAAATTCTATTCTTAACATCACAACTTATGAATTATTCCTAACAATCTCCCCCTATTTATGCTTTAAAATCTGAAGCATAAATCTAAGTTGTGGATGTCAAAACATATAACAATACAACCAGAATAGAATTTATGAATGTAGAATTATGAAGTTAAGTACCTCCTTCCCAGATGTAGACATTTATCTAGTACTTAGAAGAAAGAATTTTAACTATTAATGCTGCTCTTCCTTTATCACTTCCTAGCTGAGATTCACCACTGTCACTCCTGGTTCTTCTTTTTACTTCCCTTTGTCTGCTCTTTATCTCCCCCAGCTTTATCTCCTCCAGTCTGGTGGTGTTGTTGTTGTTGTCTTTGAATTGTCTTTATCTCCCCCTTTTTGACATCAGCAACATTAATTCCAAGAGATTCAGAAACAGAACAAATGATATTCATCAGAACTGCTTGATTTTCCATAATTGTGACTTGGTTATCTTCAAGTGATTGAAGTCTTGTTTGAATAGCAATTTGAGAATTCTGAATATCTTTCAAAACATCATAATGAACTTCAATGTTGGAAGTGCTTCTATTATCTTCAGTATCAGAATCAGAAAGAACTGTATCTTCAAATCTTGTAGAAGAAGTTGCTTGAGTTGTATGATATTCAAGTAATAAAACCTGATTAGAAGTATCAACATCTTCATCTTTCTGATCTGGAGCTGAAACATGATCATCATCTCCTTCACCAGTATTCTGTGTACTAACATCTTCAAATCCTGACTCCTCCTTAGAGTGATCAGAGACTGTAGATGTCTCAATTATAGCTGATATTGGAAGTACATACAAAGGAACACTAGGATCACTAGGAACTTCATCTGGTACATATGTATCAAGAGATTGCTTTATCCTGGCACCTCTTCTGTTAATGATTCCTGCAAGCCTCTCCTTTTGCTTCTGAGTTTTAACTTCTGGCTTTGCATTGTGATGTGCTAGGTCATTCTTCTGATACATTTTGATGAATGAATAAGTACCAGCATCCATATCCAAATTTTCAGACCAAGATTCAGGAAAAACCTGATCCCAGAAATCAAATGATGGTTTCCTAATTTTCTCTCCCTCACTATGGAGTTGATCATCCATACTCTCATTCTCACTTTGACTTACTAAAGTCAACACTCTTTCTACCTCACCTTTTGCCTGGTCAGGAGACAGCCTCTCTGTTTGTGGATCTAAGTCCATCTTTTCAAGTGTATCACTCAAATTTGGATAAGTGCTCTCATGACCTACAGAAAAATAGGGTTTAGAAGGAGTTTTTATACCTAAACTCACATGGAGAGAGGGTTCCTCATTTGGCATGTGGCTTGAGGTTTTCTCCAAGGAGTGAGCTGCTATAGTCTCTGAATCCTTACAATCATCTTCTTTCCTTCCAGAGACTACAGGCTCCAGTATACCACTTTCAGGTTCTTTACTAAACTCTGATGTCTTCAGTAATACTTCATTAGACACCATAGTTAGTACATCACCGTCTTTAAGTGTTGTTTGCTGAGACACACCCTCAAGGTGGATAGACTCTGACTGAACAAAATTTGTTTGATCTTCATAAAAATCAACCAAAGTCATTCCTCCCATATCATAGGGTATCTCACTTGCATTCTCAGTCATCACAGAAGTCCTTTCAACATCAGCTATCACAGCTCCTGAGTCATCCAACCTCTGACTAGATGGTTCTTGTGTTGCAGTGACTGTGATCTGATCTTTCCTACTATTCACCACTGGTGCAATAGTATCTTCTGTTGACTGCTTCTCTCTATCTACTTCCTCCAGTTGTTCACCTTGAGCTAAAGCATCTTCAATAATGACATCCTTGTCAAATAAATATGCATGAAGTGATTGAAGTGCAACATGCTTCGAGAGTCCAAATTTCTTGACTAATTGTCTTCTGACAGATACATAGAAATATATCTTCATTAAGTCAAGTCTTTGATGTAGAAGTCCATATTCATCTGGAAATAAAAGTTTTGGTACTCTTTCAACCAAAAAATCTAGAACAGGCCTTGACAACTTCACTTTGAGAGAAATTAGTCCCATAGCCAGTCTGTATGATAATGTAGTTTCCCATGAATAATCAATATCCAGATCTCTATGGTCATTTGTTGACTTGATTGTAGCTTCATTTGTAGAGACCTGCATGATATTAGTTGGACTAGACTCTGTGTGTGTAGGTGACAATTGAATCTTTCTCCTTGTTCTCCTGGTATAGTGAGCAAAAGATTTATCCTGAGAAGACTCAAGAGGTGTAGACACAGAATTGATCTTGGGATGAGATCTTTGTTCAATAGACACAGTCTTTTGAGAGACAGTATCCAGTAACTGTTTTCCCTTTTTAAGAACTACAGCCTTTTGAGAGACTGTAGCCTGGCTGTGACTTGGTTTTTCATCTCTTTGTGCTAACAGAGAAAGTTGAATTGCAGCCTTCAATTCTGCTCTCTCAGCAAGAGTTAAATCATCATCATCTTCACTAGAATTACTACTACTTGACACAACAAATCTTCTCTTCCTTACAACTGATGTCTTTTGAGAAACACCAGAGGTTGGTTTCTTTGAAACAATGGGCTGTGGATCAAAATTTGGTTCTTGAATTGTTTCAGAGACTATAATGTTTTGGGCTACTTGGGTAGACACAGGTGGGTTCTCCTCCAATTGAGATTCCTTAGCCATTTCACCACAAAAGAAAGAAGAATTGTAGAAAGTAGGAAGATGAGTTTTAAGAATTACCTGAAAATGATGTGGATAATGAATTGCAGGTATTTCATCTAGATTCTTTTCATTGTCCTTCTTTGTAATGTCAGAGAAAATTCTCTTTTGCTGTTCATAAGAAGAAACACAATGTTCCCTACCAAATCTAGCTCAGCATTCTCCCAAGCTTGTGAAACAGCTACTAGATTAATTTGTGGAGATGCTGTCAATGCATAACTTAATGGTCCATTTGCCAGAAAGTCCATGATTGGATGAAAATCAGATGACACTCCTTCCTTGTTGGTGATAGCTGCTACATGATTGTTTGTCATAAAATCGAAGTCACCAAACTTGAAGGCTACTGATTTAGGTAATCTTCTCTGAGCTGCCATTTTTGATCTGAAAAGAACTTGAAAAATTCTTGAAATGGATTAGTGATTTTGAAAACTCAAGAGTGGTTTTTGCTTTAGAGAATGTAAAATTAGAGAAAGCAATTACACGATTAGAGTTTCAAAACTAATATATTTCACAAATCTTTCAGACCACTATCTCACATTGACATGTAGATTGACAGGTGTCAGTCCCTGAAAAGTGCGGTTACCCACGATTTTTGGAAAATAAAATCAAAATTGATTTTCATGAAATAAATCAGGATATAAATAATCAATACTAATCAGCTTCCTTTTCCTGTTGACCTCTCATCAAAATAATCACAAAATACAATGTGATAAAAATTCTCAAATCCTGATGATCACACATGAAATCCTGATCAATATCATCCTGATTCCAGAGACTTGATATGGAGTTTCCACGTGGCATTTTTCTTTTATCTGAAAAAGAAATAAACAATTAATCTGAACAAAAATCAATTGGTTAGATATATTCAATATTTCTTGAAAACAAGAAATACAGTCACACGCAATAATTAGCATCTGACTTCATTAAGACTTCCAAGTGACTGTTCAGCTTCTCACGTCTTTCTTTAAAAGAAACAGACTCATCATGCCATTCTCCATAAACCTTTCAATTTCTTTTCTTCTCAACAATGCTCTTCAAACCAAAATTTCATTCAAACCCATTCTTTAGATCTTTCACGGTCGATGAACATCCTGTTCTTGATCATCTCTTTGAAAAGACAACTCTTCTCATCGAACTAATCATGAATGGATTGGTTTCCGATAATATCCAGAGGTTTTTCCTAGAACATCCATCTGTTGGATACAATCTTCCCCTAACCTCCTCAAAACTTGAGGATGAAGAATTTGGCCGAGAGTCTGAGGTTGATCTTGATGGAGATGCTATTCATTTAAGTTAGCTGCTCTCATTCAAGTCGCCCAGACAAGGAATCCAAGAGTAGACGAGGCTATTCATCTCCTGATGGATTTCTTGAGATGCTCCTTGTCATGTACCTCAGAATTCATATCAATAGACAAGTATAGAATTATCAATAGAAATTAGACAAAAAGATGTTGTATTTCATTTCCATATATGTAATGATTTCAATTAATGAAAATACAATTTCTTGTTATCTACTTGTCTTTTGATTACTGAATGATGTATAAATTATCGGTATGCAAATATTAAAACTTGCTGGTATAGACTTAACACATCACAGAATTAGATTACTACACAAAGTAAACGTCAGGATCTGAAACAATTTTCATAATCCTGATACTGACACAATACTGATGACGTCAGCATCCTGATAACAAATCTAATCCTGATGATTATTAACAAGTCTATCATACTGAAATTTATCAAGGCAAAGTGTTATAGCTAAAGCATTTAACAATCAAATATAGATCCTGACAAGAATATCAAGTCTATAAGCTAAGAACAACATACCTTGCTACTTTTGCAGATGTTAAAGATCTAAAAATTTAACATTCCTAACTCACTTACTAGTCTACTGAATGTAGTCTCATCAAGTGGTTTAGTTAGAATATCTGCAAGCTGTTTGTCAGTAGGAACAAAATGAAGTTCCACAGTACCATTCTCAATATGTTCTCTAATAAAATGATACCTGACATCAATGTGCTTAGTCCTTGAATGTTGAACTGGATTTTGTGCAATTTTAATAGCACTAGTATTATCACAAAACATAGGAATATTACTAAGTGTCATACCATAATCCATCAACTGATTTCTTATCCAAAGGAGCTGTGCACAACAACTGCCTGCTGCTATGTACTCAGCTTCTGCAGTTGAGGTTGAAACAGATTGTTGCTTCTTGCTTGCCCAAGAAATCAATCTATTTCCCAAGAATTGACATGTACCTGTAGTGCTTTTCCTGTCTATCTTACACCCTGCATAATCAGAGTCTGAATAGCCAATTAGAAAGAAATCAGATTCTCTAGGATACCACAAACCAAGATTTGGAGTTCCTTTGAGATATCTAAAAATTCTCTTCACAGCAATTAAATGAGATTCCTTAGGATCACTTTGGAATCTAGCACATAAACAGGTAGAAAACATTATATCTGGCCTACTTGCAGTTAGATATAACAATGAGCCTATCATGCCTCTATAACTAGTATTATCCACACTCTTCCCCTTAGGATCAGAGTCTAGTTTAGTGGCTGTTGCCATGGGTGTTTTTGCAACTGCACAGTCTTGAAAGTCAAACCTTCTTAAAAGATCTTTGATATACTTTGACTGATTAATGAAAATACCAGTCTCAGTCTGTTTGACCTGCAAGCCTAAGAAATAATTTAATTCACCCATCATGCTCATCTGATACTTAGACTGCATAAGCTTGCTAAACTTAGCACACAACTTTTCATTAGTAGAACCAAAAATAATATCATCAACATAAACTTGAACTAAAAGCAATTCACCTTTTATCTTTCTAAAGAATAGAGTTTTGTCAATTGTACCTCTTGTGAAGCCATTTTCAAGAAGAAATTTAGACAAAGTCTCATACCATGCTCTTGGTGCCTGCTTTAGTCCATAGAGTGCCTTGTCAAGTTTGTAGACATGATTTAGAAACTTTGGATCAACAAATCCAGGTGGCTGTTCCACATACACTTCCTCATCAAGTTTGCCATTTAGAAAAGCACTCTTTACATCCATCTGGTATACCTTGAATTTTGAATGAGCTGCAAATGCAAGAAACATTCTGATTGCTTCTAATCTTGCTACAGGTGCAAAGGTCTCATCATAATCAATGCCTTCTTCCTGAGAATAACCCTTGGCCACCAGTCTTGCTTTGTTTCTTACAATCATACCAGATTCATCTAGCTTGTTTCTGAAAACCCATCTTGCACCAACAATAGATCTATCTTTAGGTCTTGGTACCAGTTTCCAGACTTTGTTTCTCTCAAACTCATTTAACTCCTCCTGCATTGCAATTACCCAATCAGGATCCTGTAAGGCTTCTTCAACCTTCTTAGGTTCATTCTTTGAGAGAAAGCAACTATACAAGCATTCATTTTGAATTGATCTTCTAGTTCGAACACCACTGTTAGGATCACCAATAATCAAATCTTCAGTATGATCCTTTGTCCATTTTCTAACAGTTGGTAAATTAACTCTGCTAGACTCTCCCCCTAAGTTAGTGGTATCTCTTGTAGAAGAATTCTCTCTACCTTCAAAAACTCACCTTTGATCAATAGAATCAGTAGATTCCATATTGCTGCTAGTTACTGATCTTTCCTCAGTAGACTCTGAAAGATCAGTTCCTGATGGAGTAGACTCTGAAACGTCAATTTCTGATGGAGTAGACTCTGAAAGGCTAGTCTGCTCCTGATGATCACTGTGTTCTCTTTGATTTATTTGCTCCCCCTCAACAGTAGCACTCCTTTGAGAAGCAATAGAAATTTCTTCTGGAGAACCTTCATCATCACTGGAGAGTGTCTCAGAATTCTTCAGATTTTCAAATTCCAAATTGTCATGGCTTTCATCAGTTTGCAGAATTCCAAATTTCTTATCATCAAATGCAACATGAATTGATTCCATAACAATATGAGTTCTGAGATTATAAACTTTGAAGGCCTTAGATGCTGAATATCCTAGAAAAATTGCTTCATCCGACTTGGCTTCAAATTTTCCAAGTTGTTCTGGATGAACTTTTAGGACATAGCATTTGCATCCAAAGATGTGAAAGTATTTCACACTTGGTTTCTTTCCTTTGATCATCTCATAGGGAGTTTTTCCATGACCATTTACCAAGGTACAGTTTTGAGTGAAACATGCAGTGTTAATAGCTTCTGCCCAAAAGTAGGTTGGAAGTTTTGCATCTGCAAGCATGGTTCTTGCTGCCTCTATGAGAGTCCTGTTCTTTCTTTCCACTACACCATTCTGTTGAGGTGTACCAGGTGCAGAAAACTGTTGAGTGATTCCATTGTCTGCACAAAACCCCTCCATTGTAGAATTCTTGAATTCTGTACCATTGTCACTTCTAAGTACTTTAACTTTGTACTTAGAGTTATTCTGAATATTCTTGATAAGTTCAATGATTTGCTGAGGAGCTTCATCCTTCTTGTGTAGAAAGAACACCCATGTGAACCTTGTGAAATCATCCACTATTACTAGAGCATATCTTTTCTTGCTGATAGACATAATGTTTACTGGACCAAATAGATCAAGATGTAGCATGTGAAATGGTTCAGTAATTGAATTTTCAGTCTTGCTCTTGAAAGTGGTTCTTCTTTGCTTTCCAAGCTGACATGCATCACAAAGTCCATCTTGCACAAAATTTGCCTGAGGTAGGCCTCTCACCAAATTGTGCTTAACAAGTTGATTAAGCTTCTTGAAATTAAGATGTGAGAGCTTCTTGTGCCAATTCCAGCTTTCATCACTTGTTACTTTGCTGTAGAGACATCTAACAATTCCTTTAGATGTATCACTTAAGCTGGCTTCATATATGTTACCATGTCTTTGACCAGTTAGAACAATGTCTCCATTCTGCATATTCAAGATTTTGCATCCTTCTCTGTCAAAGATTGATTTGTAACCTTTATCACCCAGTTGACTTATGCTTAAAAGAGTATGTTTCAAGCCTTCAACCAGTGCTACATTTTCTATGATGACATTCCCCAAAACAATTGAGCCATATCCCAGAGTTTCTCCTTTGTTGCCATCTCCAAAAGATATTACTGGGCCAGCTTTCCTCTCAAACTTTGTAAGCAGGGACTTCTTTCCAGTCATATGTCCAGAGCATCCACTGTCCAAGATAATTGAATGCTTCTTTCCTGTGCCCTTAACAAAGGATGGAGAAGTTTTTTTTGGAGATCCAGGTTTGTCTGAACTATTTGCCATCAATGCAATGTTGTCATAATCCAATTCATCTTCAGAATCACTGGAATCAGCCCAATCCTTTTGTGTGACCATAAGTGCATTACCCTTTCCTGAATTCCTAGGCTTCTTACACTCACTAGCAAAGTGTCCAAGCTCACTGCAGTTAAAGCACTTGATCTTGGCCTTATCAAGCTTGACAATTGTACTTTTGCCTTTGTCACTCTTCTTCTCCTCCTTCTTTTGAAAAGGTCCTTTGCTAAATCTTCTCCTGTTGAATTTTCCTTTCTTGAAAGCTTTAGCAAACATAGCAAAGAGTTCATGCATCTCAGATTCAGAATCATTGTTGTCAGAGTCCATATCAGTAGTCTCTGACTCAGAACTTTCTTTGCTTTTCTTCTTCCTTGAATTCTTTACAGCAATCTCTTCATGTTGTTCTTCAGGAAGCTTCTTTACTTCAGATTGAGTAGTAAGTGCAATAGTCTTCATCTTTCCTTCACTCCTGCTCTTCTTCTGCTGCTTGTCAAGTTCATAAGCTCTCAATTTTCCATATACTGCCTCTAATGAAATCTCATCCAGATCATTAGCTTCCTCAATCGTAGATATCTTCTCATTGTAGAAATCAGGCAAAACTTTCATGAACTTTGTATTCATATCCTCCAAGTCATAATATTTACCATGCATGGCCATCTCATTGATGAGTTTTGTAAACCTATCAAAGGTATCAGTAAGTGACTCACCAGACTTGGATTCAAAGTACTCATACTGTTGTATAAGTAATGTCCTCATATTCTTCCTGACAGGCTTAGTTCCTTCACAGTGAACCTTATGATTGTCCCATATATCCTTAGCAGTTTTACAAGAGAGAACATAGTTAGTGAGAACAGAATCGAGACTGTTGAATAATATGTTTCTCACTTTAGCATCTTTAAGAACATTCTCCTTGTCTTTATCTGACCATTCAGATTTTGGCTTCTCTGCTGTATGTTCTGGAACAACCACACCATCAACAGTTGCTTGTCCAACGACTTTTGTTGGAACAAAAGGTCCATCTCTGATTCTGTCAAGATAATCAGGATCTGTTGCTTCCAGATGATGCAACATCTTTACTTCCCATAGAGTATATTCGTTTTTCTTGAGCATAGGAATCTTAGTATTCCCATCCTTGTAACCAGACATGATTGCAGATCTTTATGATTATTCGAAATCAACCTGCTCTGATACCAATTGTTAACTCGAATAACTTGTAGAAGGGGGGTTGAATACAAGTTATATAATCGTGTCTGATTTTTGCTTGATTATATGAACAAGAATAAACGAATGAATCAAACTCTGTTTGTATTGATAAGATCAAATACAAACTCTACCAAAGGTGTACAAATACCTTTAGCAACTGCTGACAATACAAATCTCTCTCTCTGTTTGTTTCGAACTCTTGAATACAAACCTTATACAGAGTTACGCACACGAACTCACAACACACGCTTGTTCGACTACGACACTTTTTACAATGATATAGAGAGAGTATTTATAATGCTACCTATCAACTAATAACAGAAAGATATTGTTAGGTCCAAATGTGTTGTAGAGGGGGGGTGAATACAACTTTTCAAATTTGAGAAGCAATAAATACGATGCAATAAATGAACACACAGATTCAAGGAATATATGTCTTATATATAACTTGAAGTGGTTGCTACAACATTCATTACAAAGTATAACAGAAGTTCAGAGAGAGAGTAAGTGATACTAAGCTCTGTGAATACACTCTCTCTCTTTTACATGTGTTTCTCTCAAAATATTGCTCTCTTCCCCAAAATAAAACATTACACAAGTACTTCTATTTATACTACATGTAATCTATGTCCTGTAGTCTTCAAAGACTAAGATATACGTGGCCCAATGATGTCCACATAAATCTTGCCTTATCTTGAAAGCTTGGAAATCTGCCAATCAGAAGATGCCATGTGTCATGTTGAAGCTGCACTCTAAGTAGAACTTCTACTTGAGAATTTCTACTTAGCCATCTCGAATTTCTAAGTAGAACTACTTGAGAATTTCTACTTAGCCATCTCGAATTTCTAAGTAGAACTTCTACTTGAGAATTTCTACTTAGCCATCTCGAATTTCTAAGTAGAACTTCTACTTGAGAATTTCTACTTAGCCATCTCGAATTTCTAAGTAGAACTTCTACTTAGAAATATTCTACTTGGTCATCCAGAACATTTAGTACTTAGAAAATATTCTGGTCTTCAACTTGAAACTTCAATGCACATCTTGAACTTGTGATATCTTCATGTCTTCTTTATTCTTCACCAAGCTCTTGAACATGGGTCTTTATTACTGACATAAACTTGCTATCAATGTCCTGACACTTGATGCACTGGTCTGGTTCATAAGTGACTAGTCTTGATAGTGTTTCTGCTTCTTGAATAAATTACCATATTCACTTAGTAACGTGGCTTTCCAAAGTTTGTTTTCCTTCTTGTTCACTTGAAATCAATTGGTCTTGTTGATACTGATAGTTATTCTTGATTCTCGATTTCTCAAATCACTGAGGCATGAACAACTTTGACTTGAACTTCTCTCAATGATTTCTTCTTGGCTTGATCATAGTTAACATGTTGAATTGTATCAATTACCTTGTCTTCATTCAGAGTTGATTTCTTTGTGGCTTCTTGTTCTTGATTGCCTTCCGGTTAAGTATCTTTTCCTCTAGTTGAGTTACATTAGTTATAGTGTTACAAGTTTACACACTCTGCCTTTCAATCTCCCCCTATTTGACTGTCTAACAATGACATTCAAATTAAAGAAGGATAACTCAACTAAATAATGAGACGAGAAAAGATAACTAACACTAAAGTCTTGAATAATTTACAATTGAAATGTACTTGGAAAACAATACAAAGAACTTAAACTAGAAGCAGAATTCGAACTTCGAATTAAAGATCATTTGAATGATTCTTATCACCTGGATTATTTCATATCTTTTAGTCAAACTTATATCACCTTATTGGATTCACTCTAAGGTGAATTTTCCTCAAGTGAGTTAAAGCAACCGAAAGACATGAAGGTTTTCCAACTTCAAGTTCACACCACTCTGACCTTTAACCCTAATTCCGTTTCCTCTTCCTAGCTTCAGCAGCTTGGTCTTTCTCTTCTTTCTGCCTTCTGCGCTTCTCCTTCTGCTGCTGATCTTTCTTGTACACTGGATCGTGAAGCTGCTTCCACCTAGCATTCAACAGACTTACAGCTTCCATTTCTAGAGGATTTTTGGGCTCTGGGTAAGGATGTTTGAAAAGCCTTCTGAGTTTGTTCACCTCCTGAGTAGTTCTAATCTTTGGAATGTCCTCAAAGTTCTTCATTATAAGCTGAGGTTTCCAATGTGCTTTATCAGCTTTAAACTGACAATAGATCATTTTGGGATAGCCCTTGACACGGTTAGTATTGTGGACACTAGCCGCATCTTGCTCCATACGCTTCTTTTCCACTACTACCTCAGATAGGTAACTCATGAGTCTCTGCTTTTCTTCAACATACTTATCTTCCACTTCGCCCCATTTGAACACATATAATACTCTATCCAGAAATGCAGCATCTTGAGTCTGTAGCAGCCATTTTCTACTCATATGCAAGAGTGTTTGATTCTGGTCTGCATCTATGAATACTAAAGCATCAGCTGTATCATCAACATTTACATAAGCATGTATCCAGTATACACTATCTCTTCCTGGAACACCAACTGTCTCCCTTATCTCTCCTTGTTCCAGTTCTCCAGAAGGAAGAGTCAGAGCTTCATTTACATTCTTCATTGCTTGAAGAATATTCCATTTCTTCTCCATCAGCTCCGGCTCAATCTTCACGTTATCGAGAGGGTTTGGAGCAATGATATCACACTTCCACACCTCATTGCTCTTCTTAAGTATGACTCTTTCAATGATATTCATAGATTTTTCTTTAAGCTCAGAAGCGAACCCCTTACTCATCATTTGTCTACAGACAGCTTTAAGAGATTCCACTGAAAGTTCCATTAAGTCCTTTTCCTCCATGCTCACCCTCTTCATTTTCCCATCAACTACCATCCGGACAACATTAGGATATGCTGAGAATTCTGGACCCTTGTCCTCTGCTAGCTGCATTAACTGATCCCTATACAGAATGCTTAGCTCCTCAGATTGAGAGTATTGAATTTTTGTTGCTAGCAAGAACAACTCTGACGCAGATCTTCTCGTTATGAATTGGTCATCCACATATAGGAAAGACATTGGGACTCCTTCTACCAAAGACAAAATAACCTGCCACTCCTTAAGCGTCGCATTGTATCCAACCCTGACTTTAGAAATTAATCTCTTCAAAGCACTTATATAGTCCGCAGTCATTGGATTCTGCAAATTCAGGTTGTAGAACAGGTCATCTGCCTCCTTGTTATGAACTCCTTTCGCACAGGGTCCCATCAATATCTTCCTTGCTTCATCCCACTTCTGCCCTATCCTTCTCTTGTCCAGATCAACTTGAGGATCAGCTAGCCTTGCAAGCTCATGATCGTACTGCTTCCCTTGTAGCTCCACTTTCTTTTCTAGGAATGCAGCACGTTCTTGCATCATCTTCATTTTATGAAACTCAGCTTGTTCCAAGGCTAACTGTTGAGATTTAAGGGTTTCCTCATCAATAGGAACTTCTTCAGGCATTCCGAAAGACATCCCAGCACCTCCACCTTGATCGTCCAAAGATCTCTTTATAGCATGTGCCAATGGTACGTCTTCCATATCAGAATCTGAGTCAAGTACCTCCTGTACTTTTTCTTGAAGATGACTCAGGTCCACTAATGGCTCATCTTGCTCAACCATTATTGCCTTACCCTTTCTCTTCCTCAGAGCCTCTTCATCAACAGACGGCTCAATTTCTGGTTCCTTGACAAGATCAGCATGTTCTTTAATTTCTTCGATATGAACTGCCTGATGTCTCGTCTCTTTTCCACTCTCCCCCTTAGGTGAGTTATCCTGAACTCCACCTTGGTCTTCAGATCTACCAGCTGCATGAGAACCTCCAAAACCAGAACCAGAGGCTCCCTCTCCACTAGCACCACCTGCACCAGCATCGGGGGGAGGTTGTTGCGGCTCGAAACACTCCGGGGGCACAAAACTTCTGATTGTGAACATCATTCTACTGACCTCCACAGCCATTGTATCCATTGTAGTTTCCATTGCTCCCATCCTCTCATTTAGAGTGCTTCCCAAGACTCCAACAGCATGGACCAAGTCATTGACCATGTTTGTCAAAGCATCAAACGCTGTAGCTTGACTTGCCATTCGTGCTGCATAGTCATCAAGAGCCCTTTGATTGTTTCCAATGTTAATACCTAACTGCCACATCGTCTGCCCGAACTGCTTCATCTGATTTTCTATAGAAGTCATACGTGTATCAATATTTTCAATGTTAAGGGACGGTGTTTGGTTTAGGTGACCTCGCTCTAATACTCGTTCTGTTGGTATTTGACGCTCGGTTTCGGGCCTTAAAAATGAAGGTCCCTCTCTCCCTAACCTCTCACACACACTCCCTGTCTCACACTCGTGTATGTCTTCAATCATTGATCCAAAGTAAGAAGCAGTACCTGCAGAAACTGGATAAGCAATATAATTTGCAGTTATGGGATCAATTTCTGTTGGTTCCTGAGTTGGAATCTCAGGCTGAGAGGCTGCAAAGTGTTCTTGTACAACATCAGAACCGATCCTCTTTGCAGCATCAGTACGTACCGGTGAAGGTACGGCTGAAGTTCTTAAAACTTCATGTCCTTTTGAAGCAACAGTATCTTCAAAAGGTACATAATCCTCATCAAAATCCCTATGTGCAGATTATTCAAGGGGTGAACCACTCTCGTGAGGTGGAGTGGTTGCGTGTGACACACTAGGGTTTGACTGGGGTTTGGAAGTAGCAGCATGAGAAAATTTGGCTTTCTTTCGAGTAAGAGGCTGCTCTTCGGGGTCACTCTCCTCATCATTTCCTATATATACATGTGCTGGCTTTCTGGATTCCTCTAACAGGGGTGAAAGAGAATAAGAATGTGTGTCAGGCTCAGAAATATGGCTCTCACCCTGGGATAGATCCTGCGGGCTAGTAGTCTCTTGGGTCTCGGAATCAGATACATAGGAAGAGGAATGAGTATTATGCAGGGAGAGATTACCTGATTCATTACCTTGTTCGTCATCGCTTTGCTCATCAGGAATCCCTTCAAATGCCTCAGCAGGAGCAAACGGATTCTGAGCATATGATGAAACTTGCGATGATTCCGCCAAAGTGGTAACCCCTGCATCATATGTAAGCCACGTTTGTATGGTATCAGGAATTGACATTGGTTTCCCGTGATGTTTATCCTGATTAGCAATTGTTGAAAGTGACTTAGTGCCCATCCCTAGTGGTGTAGATGTTGGGCTTCTGGCAAATCCCTGTCTAACAGCAAGAGCATCCTTCGGTATTAAATCATTAATCAGCATTTGTAGGAACCGAGGAAACCAGCAGACAACATCTGTTGTGTTGAGGTCTCTGCTTGCAGGAGATCCCATTACAGCCACTATCTCAGAGAGAACTATGCGTCCATAATTTATATCCAGTTCTCTTGCTAGGGCAATTCCAAAGGTTTGCATAGGAATTGGAATTTGATGAAAATCTTTTTCGCGTGCCCGAAAACATTTTGTGATAGCCTCGAAAAAGTAATTCCATTCCACATGAAAGAATTGTTTTTGGATGTTTCCAGTGATCCGGCCAGTCGGAGTATAACATCCTATTTCTTCAAAGAATCTGAGGCGTTCTGCAGCTGTAGGTTCTGGATCATAAGCATCTTTTATCGGGAATTCCAGAACCCTGTTGACAATTTCTTCAGTCACCTCATATTCCTGACCCGCTAAGGTAAACCTGAAACCGTAGGGGGTTGTTTTGCTCCCAAAAGTAACCGCACTAGTCCATAATTGCTGTAAAGCATCATGTACTAGTGTAGGTTTAGCAGTAAAAGCATGGCTAGCTTTGGAGTACAAATTGAGAAATCGTATCCAAAACTTAAAGCGCGGGAGTTGATCACCAATTTCCGTAGAAATATTATAAAAATTGTTTTTAGCAAGTGAAAAATGGTGAGCCATTTTAATTAAAATGTTTTTCCTTAAAAAATGTGAAATTTAATTTTAATTTTCGAAAAACAATTAATTAAAGAATTATCAATTATAGCCCTTTTAATTTAACTAGAAGACCAAAAGTCACTCTTGAGAAATTAAACTACGGGTTATAGACAATAATCACTGAGAGGCGAATAACAACAACCAATTAATGGAATCTGCAATGAAGATGTATATACGTGTGTGAATACCAGTGAAGTTATGTGTGTATACACCAGTGAAATCGTGTGTGTATATGCGTGTGTATATATCGAGGAAGATGAACAGATACACAAACACACAAACTCAGATATTAATAATCACTCAGATAATGGCAGTCTAAAATCGGGCATTAATTCGAGATCTGTATGAGTTTAATCACAAAAATCACGAATCAGTGGTTGTAACTTTGAAATCGCCTATTTGTATGTGGAGGCTGCTGTAAAAATGAATTAGGTAAAAGTGAATGGAAGCATCGAGTTAGAGATGTATATATAGGCATGAATGTGAAATGACAAAAATGTCCCTGTTAAAAAGAGTGAAAATTACTAAGTCCATACAGGGAACACTTAAGTCGAACTCTATCTCGAACTTCTTAAGTCGAACTTCTATCTCGAAGTTCTTAAGTCGAACTCTAGAGATTAACTCGAGCAAAAAAACACTTAGTCATTTTACAGCCAAAACCACCAGGGAAACCTATCTCGAACTCTAAGTCGAAATTCGAGATAAGTTTCGAGTTAGGAGTTAACTCGAAAAATCCCCTAACCAACTGAGAACTCTATCTCGAGCAACAAGTCGAACTTCGAGATGAAGTTCGAGATAGAGACTAACTCGAAATTCTTCCCAGACTTAGAATTTTCAAAACTTCACTCTGGAAGCTCAAATAGAAATCCAAGTAGAATTTCGAGATGAGTTTCGAGATAGAGACTAACTCGAAATTTTGAAGATACTTAGAATAATTTGACAATTCTTCTTGAAAAACTCAACACTTAATATTGCCAAATTAATATAAATATCAATTCAAGGATTTTAATATATGACATAATTAAAACATTCCTTGATAATTCTAAGGCCTCTAATTACATAAAAAACACAGGTAAATTCATCTAAAAATCATGCAAAATTTAGAATATTATGAATTTAACTCCCCCTATGATCATGCAATCTAACAAGCATAAATTCAAAGATTTGTACTATTAAATACACTTAAAACACAATGAATTCATGTCAAATAACACTATATGCAACCTATAACAATCATTAATTAGGCATTTTAAAGTCTAAGAACATAATGATTAAGTAGCTGGCACAATAAAATATGGATTTTACAGATAGAAGGCTTTACTAACTTGTGTTAAGCATTCCCAATTCACCAACCAATCTATTGAATGTTACTTCATCAAGAGGTTTGGTGAATATATCTGCAATTTGTTGCATTGTGGGCACAAAATGTAGTTCCACAGTCCCCTCCTCGACATGTTCTCTTATGAAGTGATACCTGATGTCAATGTGCTTGGTTCTTGAGTGATCTACAGGATTGTTGGTTATGGCAATGGCACTTGTGTTGTCACACATAATTGGAATTTTCTTGTGCTCCATGCCATAATCCTTCAATTGGTTCCTCATCCACAGTATTTGAGCTACACAGCTTCCAGCAGCAATGTACTCAGCTTCAGCAGTAGAAGTAGATACTGTATCTTGCTTTTTACTTTGCCAGGACACCAATCTTCTGCCAAGAAATTGACAAGCACCAGATGTGCTTTTCCTATCAATCCTGCAACTTGCATAGTCTGAATCCATATAGCCAATTAGATTAAAACCTGTATCTCTTGGGTACCAAATCCCTAGATTTGGTGTGCCCTTGAGATACCTAAAAATTCTTTTGACGGCTATGAGATGTGATTCTCTAGGATCCGCTTGGAATCTTGCACATAAACAAGTCGCGAACATTATATCGGGTCTACTTGCAGTTAAATAGAGAAGTGAGCCAATCATACCTCGATAGCTTGTGATGTCAACTGGTTTACCTGATTTGTCTTCATCAAGCTTCGTGGCTGTTGCCATGGGAGTCTTAGCTGCTGATGCATCTTCTAGATTGTACTTCTTGAGTAAATCTCTGACGTACTTGGATTGACAGATAAAGATACCATCTTTTCTCTGACTGATCTGTAATCCAAGGAAGAAGGACAGCTCTCCCATCATGCTCATCTCGTATTTCTCTTGCATTAGCTTAGCAAATTTCTCGCACAAGCGCTCATTAGATGACCCGAAGATAATATCGTCCACATAGACTTGAACAAGTATTAAATCATTCTTCACATTTTTATAGAACAATGTTTTGTCAATTACTCCCCTAGTAAAACCACTTTCAATTAAGAATAAGGATAGGGTTTCATACCAACATCTTGGGGATTGCCTGAGGCCATAGACAGATTTGAAGAGAAGATACACAAAATCTACAAGTTCTGGATCAATGAAGCCAGGCGGCTGTTCCAGATACACCTCTTCATCTAACTCTCCGTTCAGGAAGGCACTTTTCACATCCATCTGAAAAACCTTGAAGTTCTTATGTGCTGCAAATGCCAAGAACATCCTGACTGCCTCAAGTCTTGCAACCGGTGCATAGGTCTCATCATAATCAATTCCTTCTCGCTGAGAATAACCTTTTGCAACCAAACGAGCCTTGTTTCGAGTTACAAGTCCATTTTCAACCATTTTATTTCTGAATACCCACCTAGCTCCAATTACTGATTTGTTCTTTGGTCAGGGTACCAGTTTCCAAACTTTCTACCTTTCAAACTGATTGAGTTCCTCTTGCATTGCAATCACCCAATCAGCATCACCAAGAGCTTCTTCTATTTCTTTAGGTTCAAGCTTGGATAAGAACCCAGAATATAAGAAAATATTAGCCAGGTCAGCTCTTGCAGTTCTTCTAGTAGACACACCAGCATATGGATCACCAATAATTAATTCAAACGGATGGTTTCTATTCCATACCCGTTCTCTTGGAAATTGTCTTGATGATTCAGCTTGACTTTCTGAGTTGAGGTGCTGACTACTTTGATTATTTTCACTAACTCCCCCTGAGTTAGTGCCAGCTCCTACAGAACTAGAGTCAACTCGACTCGAGCCTTGAACAGTAGTCCTTGAGCTGCTATTTACTCCCCCTGAGTTGTTGTCGGTTCGTACTGAAGAAGTCTCTCCTGATCTTGTAGAATTAGCTTGTTCACTAGACTCAGGTTCTTCACGTACACTTGAAACATTTAATGGGACAACCAACTCAGGTTCATCTTCAAGTTCTTCTAAGTCCAGATTCTGAAATTTTAGGGACTTAGGTTCACTAGAATCTCTTGAAATTGATGGGAGTTTGGTATCGTCGAATCTGACGTTGTAGCTTTCAGTCACTTTTCGATCATTCACTAAGAACACCCTATAAGCTGCCACCACATCTGTGGAATAACCAACAAAGATTCCTTCATGAGCTTTTGCTGCAAACTTGCCTAGATTTTCATCATCTATAAGTACATAACATTTTGCTCCAAAGACATGAAAGTATTTGATTGTTGGTCTCCTGCCGTTCATTAGCTCACATGGTGTCTTTTCTTTATCTTTTATGATCAAGGATCGATTTTGAGTGTAACACACGGTACTCACTGCTTCTGCCCAGAAGTATAGAGGAAGTTTCGAATCATACAACAAAGTTCTTGCTGCTTCAACCAATGTTCTATTCTTCCTTTCAACTACTCCATTTTGCTGTGGAGTTCTCGGTGCTGAATACTGACGACGTATTCCCTTAGATACACAGAAGTCATTCAGCACTGCGTTTTTGAATTCAGTGCCATTGTCTGAAACATTCTCAATTTGAGTGATGTGATCAATGATTAGGAAAGGTACTTCGTCTTTCGTCATTGCGAACAATACCCATGTATACTTGGAGAAGTCATCCACGATTACCAATGCATATCTTTTCCTAGACAAAGATAGGACATTCACTGGGCCAAACAAATCCATATGAAGAAGTTGCAGAGGCTCAGTAATACTAGAAATTTCTTTGCTTTTATGCGATGCTCGTTTCGACTTTCCCATTTCACAAGCTTCACAGAATCCTTTCGGAGCAAACTCCATTTGAGGTAGATCTCTCACCAATTCTCGTCTTGCGAGAGCATTCATCATTTTGAAGTTTAAGTGAGATAGCTTTTTGTGCCATAACCAGCTTTCATCATCCGAGGCTTTGCTGTAGAAACAGGTGACCTCATTCTGATTTGCTGAATCCATGTCCGCAACAAAAAGATCTGCCTTTCGAACTCCTCTTAAAGCCAATGAACCTTCCTTTATGTGAGTGATTGATACACCTTTCTTGTTGAAAACAATCTCGTAACCTTTGTCACAGAATTGACTAATACTCAACAGATTGTGCTTCAGTCCCTCAACATAGGAAATATCTTCAATGATGACATTACCAGTCTTTAGTTTGCCATATCCCTTTGTCACACCTATGCTGTCATCTCCAAAGGTAACATAAGGGCCAGCCTTCATAACCAACTCTGTAAGCAGGGACTTGTTTCCAGTCATATGCCTCGATGCTCCACTGTCTAGCACCCATATAACTTTATTTCTTTTCTGCTTAATGCCCTGCAATGACAGATTGATTAGACTTTCTTCGGAACCCAACTTTGATTGGGCCCGGCTTTTCGATAAGATCGAGAATCAACAGATTTAACAACAGAAGATGCACTTTTCTTAACATTACTAGAGCTTTCGACTTCCTCCTTTCCTTTCTCTGACTTGACAGATTTGTCAGTCTTAGGAGAAGGTTTGTCACTCCTAACTTTAGGAGGACTGACAGTCTTGGCTCTCACATGCTTCTTTTTGATGTTTGAACTAGCAGCAGTATTTGAGCATGACTGGCTAGATGCATTCATTAAATTTACAAAAGTTTGCATGATGTTAAAAGTGCATGGCATACAATTAGGTTGACCACATTGTGCATGATTCTGATGCAGATTATTCATTGTATGTGTGGTAGGCATGGCATGTGTAGCAGGAACATTTATGTTAGCTTTACATGCATAAGAAAGATGTTCAGTAGATTTGCAGTGATAACATGCTTTCTTTATCCGTTCAGCCTTAACCTCTTTTATGCCTTTCTTCCCTTGTTGTTTAACAGCCTTAGCTCCTAATCCTGGTTGTGCTTCCTGGCGATCTTCCATCTCAATCTCATATCTAGCTATCAATTCAGTCTCTTCTTGGGTGTAGTAGTCATCATCACTATTAGATGTGCACTCGTCATCATTATCAACTTGATGTGGTGCAAGTAATGATTTAGGCTTTGCTGCAACCATTGCCTTCTTAGACTCTTCCTCATCAGCAACTAATCCTGATGCAGTTTCTTTTCCCTTTGAATCATTTTCCCATGCTTGATCTTGAAGCATTTCCAGCTCATAGGTCTTTAATATTCCATAATATTCTTCCAGAGAAGTTGTATGCAAATCTCTGGTTTCTCTGATTGCGTAGACCCTATGTTCAATGCTCTTTGGCTGGTTCCTCAGATACCTCGTATTGTTCTCAACCATGGGGAGAGTTACACCTCTCAGATTCAAATCCAATACCAACTGACTGAATCGTAGATAGACTTCCGTTATGCATTCTCCTTTTCGTATTCTAAAGATGTCATACTCCATCTTGAGTATGAGTGTCTTGTTACTTCTAACCTCTGCAGATCCTTCCATGACAACTTCTATCTTGTCCCAAATCTTCTTCGTTGTAGTCAGACCTTTGACTATGTTGAACATTTCATGATCAAGAGATTCCATCAAGGTTTGTCGTACGGCAGTATCACAAGCTATTTGTTCCTTGTCAGCATCCGAAAAGTCCGCTGCCTTTTTGGGCTCAGACCGAGGTGCTATAACCACCCCTCCTTCCGTATGTGCAGGAATAACCACCATTGGAACAAATTTACCCTTGTCAAGGACTTCCAGATATTCAGGGTTAACAGTCTCTAAATAGAGTCTCATTCTGAAAACCCATTCTTCATAGTGATCTCGGTTGAACATTGGGATCTTGAATGCATTTTTAGGAGCCATTTCAATTCTGGTTACTAAAAGTTTCCAAGTACCCAAGACTAGGCTATGTAGAATATATATGTAGAAATTCTGCCTAAGTCAAAATTTCTCTAAGTAGAAATTTTTGTCCAAGTCGAACTTCACCAAGTAGAAATTTTTCAAGTCGAATTTCTATGTAGAAACTCTCAAGTAGAAACTCTATGTAGAACTTTTGTCCTTAGAATAATTTTTCTGCAGATTACTTTAATATTGAATAAACAATATTATCTCTTTAACACCTTTTTGACTTTGATGCTTTACTCACCTAACCCACCTAACCCACGTGCTGGGTACTGAGTATGTCTTGTTACACTTTCGGCCGTGAATAATGCAAATCAAAAGTCCAAAAACACCTTTTTATTCTTTTACTATTTGAAAAGGAGATCGAAAAGTTGTTGGATTATTTTCTTTGATAAGAACAGATGATGAACACTCAAGAACACCAAATATCAATGAACCCAGATTAATTCACAAAAATTAATTAAAATACACCCAAGCTAAATAATCACACCTGGAGTATTTAAATAATTTTTCGGATGAGTTTTCACTACCAACGAATTAAAGCACACTTTTCAAGAAAATGAAAAGTAGATCTGAAAATGAAAACTCACGAATCTTCTACCAAACACAAGGATCTATGTTTTGTATGTTAAACATATAGCTCTGATACCAATTGTTAGGTCCAAATGTGTTGTAGAGGGGGGGTGAATACAACTTTTCAAATTTGAGAAGCAATAAATACGATGCAATAAATGAACACACAGATTCAAGGAATATATGTCTTATATATAACTTGAAGTGGTTGCTACAACATTCATTACAAAGTATAACAGAAGTTCAGAGAGAGAGTAAGTGATACTAAGCTCTGTGAATACACTCTCTCTCTTTTACATGTGTTTCTCTCAAAATATTGCTCTCTTCCCCAAAATAAAACATTACACAAGTACTTCTATTTATACTACATGTAATCTATGTCCTGTAGTCTTCAAAGACTAAGATATACGTGGCCCAATGATGTCCACATAAATCTTGCCTTATCTTGAAAGCTTGGAAATCTGCCAATCAGAAGATGCCATGTGTCATGTTGAAGCTGCACTCTAAGTAGAACTTCTACTTGAGAATTTCTACTTAGCCATCTCGAATTTCTAAGTAGAACTACTTGAGAATTTCTACTTAGCCATCTCGAATTTCTAAGTAGAACTTCTACTTGAGAATTTCTACTTAGCCATCTCGAATTTCTAAGTAGAACTTCTACTTGAGAATTTCTACTTAGCCATCTCGAATTTCTAAGTAGAACTTCTACTTAGAAATATTCTACTTGGTCATCCAGAACATTTAGTACTTAGAAAATATTCTGGTCTTCAACTTGAAACTTCAATGCACATCTTGAACTTGTGATATCTTCATGTCTTCTTTATTCTTCACCAAGCTCTTGAACATGGGTCTTTATTACTGACATAAACTTGCTATCAATGTCCTGACACTTGATGCACTGGTCTGGTTCATAAGTGACTAGTCTTGATAGTGTTTCTGCTTCTTGAATAAATTACCATATTCACTTAGTAACGTGGCTTTCCAAAGTTTGCTTTCCTTCTTGTTCACTTGAAATCAATTGGTCTTGTTGATACTGATAGTTATGATCTTGATTCTCGATTTCTCAAATCACTGAGGCATGAACAACTTTGACTTGAACTTCTCTCAATGATTTCTTCTTGGCTTGATCATAGTTAACATGTTGAATTGTATCAATTACCTTGTCTTCATTCAGAGTTGATTTCTTTGTGGCTTCTTGTTCTTGATTGTCTTCCGGTTAAGTATCTTTTCCTCTAGTTGAGTTACATTAGTTATAGTGTTACAAGTTTACACACTCTGCCTTTCAGATATAATCTATACATGACAATGTTCTGCCTTCTAGTCGATAGTTTCCATCAATAGAAAACTCTTTCCTTCATAATATCTTCTTGCTTGTTCTTCAAACAACGATCCTGTTTTATAGCACTTGCCAGTTTCTGTAGCATCCATAATGACATCATCAGTAACATAACTGATATCAGGATTTCATCTTGCATCAGTATCTGATCATCATCAGTATTAGACCGTCATCAGGATTTGCTCTTTGTTCCTGACATGTAGTCTCCGATACAATGTTTATTCCTGACTAAACTATACAGATAACTGTCTTACACATAAATCCTATATAAAGTGCTAAATCCTTTATAAGATCAGGATTACAAGAAGTATAATGTGTAAATTCTATTCTTAACATCACAACTTATGAATTATTCCTAACAATAAATCATGTCGTCATTATTAGAATTATTCAAACTAATGTTGAAGATGCACCCTTGATCCCTTACATTGAAATGTTCACGAATAAAATTAACATCCCACTGTCTTTGCCCTGCAACAAAAAGAGAATCCAATGTTTTTCCTTCCAGGGATTGAGAATTTGACGTAATGAACGGATTGTCTTCCTCCATTAACCAAGGCTGGTCCATAATCTGAATATTGTCCCCCCTCCCTATTCTCCATCTGATACCTGCAAGTAACAACTGCTTGGTTTTGACTATACTTCTCCAAATGAAACTTGGACTGTTTCCTATCTTGGCATGAATGAAATCAGTGTCTGCAAAATACTTAGCCTTGTACAATCTCGATACTAGACTGCTAGGATTAATAATGAAACGCCAACCCTGCTTACCTAGCATTACAATATTAAAATCTCTAAAATTTCTAAAACCCATACCTCCTGCTGTTTTGTGCTTAGCCATTCGATCCCAAGACATCCAACTGATCTTCGAAGAGCTAGCCTGTGATGAACTCCACCAGAATTTGGAAATGCTTTTTTTCGATGTCCCTGGTAATCTCCAAAGGCAGTAAGAAAACATTCATGGCATACGTAAGAAAACATTCATGGCATACGAAGGCAATGCCTGAGCAACCGACTTAACTAAAATTTCTTTCCCCCCACGTGAAATGCACTTACCATCCCAAGTTTTTATTTTTGCATTGACCCTCTCTTTCAAGTATCCCAGTAGAGCAGATTTATTCCTGCCCAGAAGATTAGGAAGCCCCAAGTACGTGCTGTACTTATTGTACTGAATCACGTTCTCACTGAAAAATATAGAAGTTTTCTTTTATTCACCTTCTGTCCTGAAGCTTGCTCGTAGATATTCAGTACCTCCATTACTTTTCGAGCCTCTTCTATACTCGCTTTATAGTAGAAATAACTATCATCAGCGAAAAACATGTGTGATATGACTGGAGCTTTCCGACATATTTTGATCCCTCGAATCCACTGCTTAGCTTCATATTTCCAAATCAAAGAGGATAGACCTTCAGCACAAATAATGATTAAATAAGGAGATAAAGGGTCCCCTTGTCTAATCCCTCGACTTAGATAAATAGGCCCAATCTCATGCTCTCCATGAACGATAGAATAAGATACCGTGGTTACACATTTCAAAACTAGTTGAACCCACCATTCTGAAAATCCCATTTTCCTCATAATAGCCTTCAAAAAATCCCACTCAACCCGATCATAAGCCTTACTCATATCGAGTTTCAAAGCCATGTACCCATCCTTTCCAATTTTCTTCTTCTTCAAATAGTGCATTATTTCGTACGAAACCATGATATTGTCAGAAATTAATCGCCCCGGAATAAAAGCACTTTGCGACTCAGAAACCACCTTCTCCAACATACTTTTCATCCTATTAGCCAACACCTTGGTTATCACTTTCATTAAAACATTGCACAAAGCATTAGGCCTAAGCTCGCTCACCATTGTAGGGTTCTTCTTTTTCGGAATTAAAACAATATTTGTGTCATTCAGACCCTGCAAAATCTCACCACTACTAAAGAAATGCCTGATCATATCATCTCCTACTATCTCCCAGTGTTTTTGGAAAAAAACCGGAGTCATACCATCCGGACCTGGCGCCTTGTCAGGATGCATTTGAAACAATGCAAATTTGACTTCGTCTTTGGTAACCTCCTGTGACAACTCCATGTTGTATTCTTGCGAAATAGTTTGAGCAACAATATCAATTACCTCCACATGATTCATATGAGCAGATGCAAACAAGTCTGTATAGAACTGTGTGATAAGAGTTTGCAACCCATTCTGCCAATCAAACCACTCACCTGCTTCATTTTTCAACCTGTGAATACTATTATTTCGACGTCTAGTATTACAAGTTCAATGAAAATATCTGGTATTCTTATCTCCTGCTTGCAACCATAATTGCTTGGATCTCTGCCTCCAAAATATCTCTTTCTGATCAAGAATTAAAAACAATTGCTTTTTTAACTCTTTATACTCGAACACAGAAACCTCATCTCGCTTGTTTCGCAACTGTTTGAGTTTGAGTTTACATTCTTTAATTCTCTTATCATAACAACCTGTGATTTCTTTCCCCCACAAAGGACAATATTCTTTTAGTGGATGCTAAATTAATCTAACGCCTATATTAAATTATGATTTATCAAAGTTTTTCATACTATTTTAAGCATGCCCAATTTTAATACATAGAATTCTTGAAGGCACTTCTAATGATGATATTGTGATACTAACAACTCAAGATATGGTTATGCTAAGATTTGAGATTTGACATAACACAACAAGAAGTGATTTGTTCACTAGGATTGAAGCTTTACAAATTTTTATGTGCTAGATGCACAACTCAATGAAGAATAAATCAAAAGATTTATAGGCGAAGACGTTGGGAATAGCTACTTTTGAAAAGTTCTATGTGATATATATTATCATGAAGGGGAGTTATATGCACGTCGTACTCTTTTCCATTAATTATGGTTTTTCTCATGGTAAGATTTTTAATGAAACAACATTACGTGTGTATTATGAAATAATGGTCTTGTTCCTTCACTAGGTTTTTCACCCACAAGATTTTTCCGATAAGATTATGGCGAAACATTGTTTCATATATATGACATCCAAGAGGAAGTGTTAAAAATAATTAATTATGGATGTCCTTTGGTTTTTCAAGTATAAGACTTTAATCTTTTGGTTCTAGACTTTTAACTTTCTATCTTCTTGTAATCCATGTAATGTTAATTCTATAAATAACCATCTTCTTTAACATGTAAAGATACATCAAAATATTGAATAAAGTTCTATCGAAATTTGGAGTACATATACGTTCTGCATTCAAAATATTTTAAATTTTATTATTTTGCAAAACTTATTACATGAATATCATAATTTCATTGATAATCTTGAAAATCATGTATGTTTTGCAATATGTTCATCTTGAAAATCATTTATGTTTTGCAATCAGAACATATATATTTTGCAACCCAAATGTGTTTCGCAGAACAATTCATTTTGCAATTAATATTTTGTTAGCAAAATATACATAATTCTCAAGATTTTCAATGAAATAGTGATATTCATGTAATAAGCTTTACAAAATAATAAAGTTTGCAAAATTTTGATTGTAAAGTATATATGTATTCCAAGTACTCTAATTAAATGAGTACTCCATAAAATTTACTCTCAAAATATAATTTGAAACATGATATAGTTTTCTTCTTTATCTTTGTTTCTCAATTCTCTACATTTTTATTATTTTCGTAACATAGTTTTCATTCTGATTGACAAAACGGTCACGTGCAGATTCTACATCCACAAAGGGATAACACCAACATATTTATGGTTACAATGATTTTTGCACGGACGATCAACAAGAATCACGTCTTGGCATAGTAGTAAGTTTCGGGTATTGGAATCACGTTCAAGAAGAAAATGCATACAAATTTAAATAAATTCTATGTGAAGAAAATCATGCATGTGCTAAGAGCATCTCCAAGATAGATAGGTAAAATTGTTAGCTAAAATCATATAAATAGATGATTAGCAAAACTTTACTGAACCTGTAAGCTTTTGTAGTTCAATGGTATTAGCTATAATAGTTAGTTATATTTAAAAATCAATTTTTTTTTAATATTTTCAAATCCTAACAAATTTTCTAATAATAGTTTATTAATAAACTTTTCCAAATTCAATCAAATAAACTTTTTATATAAATATACATGTTAATTAATTAATTTATTTATTTTATTTTATAACACTTGTACTTATACAAGGTAACAATAGTTTAATTCAACTTTTTAAAATTTATTAATTTAATTTATCTATATTAACTTAATAAAGAAATTATTAAGTTTCTTTAATAATATAATAAAATAATAATTTTATCTTATTGTATCTAATAAAATAATATATGAGTGTGTGTATTTACATAATATTTTTATAATAAGCCATAAAATATACATTCTTTTAATATTTAGTTTTGAAATTAAAAAAAATATAAAATCTAAATTTTACATAGCAAAGAGAGAAAAGAAACCTGAGACGACTAGCGGGAGAGAAAAAGTGGGGGGAGATTGAGCGGGAAATGACATGGATGATTTTAGATGATGAGCTTTTAATCAACATATTTAGCAATTGAACCTTTATCTTCTAAAATTTTAACTAACAGTTAACACTCGTTGGAATGATGTATATTTTACATAATAGGTATATTTTGAAATTATATTGCCACTTAAGCAATTTTTGCTAACAGGTACATTGCCTTGAAGATACTCTAAGGATTAGTCTAAGTCACTTTCCAAATTATGTGATCAAATGTTTGAAATAGTTTCTTGATTTTTCTCACGTATTTGATGTCTTGTTATTTTTCACTTTTTACGTATTTTACACAAATATAATAAAATTTTGTTAAATTAATACTCGATAAATTAATAACCTCTTTAAATTAATAATCTCTAATTTTTTTGTATACATAAATCTGGGATTTTTCAAAAAACAATCTCCTTTCTTTTTTGAATAAAAATAAGATTATATACATTTTATCCTCCCAAACTATGCCGAATACATGGAACATTGCGGCATTGGTTATGAATTCAATCTTCGCATATATCAATAATCAGGACAGTAAACAAAAATACTTCGGTCCGTTGAAACTTGAAAGGACTTTATAATATCGGGCTGCCTAGAGATAGAAATAACAAGCCTAGGTTGAAAATCTGGATATCAACTATAAAGTCAAACAAACTTATCCATTACATGGGCCCAATTTTATTTGCTTGGGCTCCGCTAATATATCTAAAGCGCAATTTGATTTGACGTCATGCATGAAACAACAGAAAACCACGCAGTCACATACACGTGTTATGCGAAAATTATGACAAACATCCTAAGATTATTAACGGCACTCTATTTGTGCCTATCAACTTTTTTCACATGTTTTCAATTAAATTTTTGAATTTGGATGTTAGGTGAGGTATTTTAGAGTTCGTTTTGATTAACTTAAAAAATATATTTATAATTTAAAGTAGAATTTATTTATTTATTGTAAAATGTAATAACTTTAACTTTAAATTAGTTATGTTTGTTTGGTTAATTTTATTTAAAGTAAATTTATTTTAAAATATTGATTAAAAAATAGAAAATTATAGTTTTTAAATATAATATAAAAGTATAAAGGGCTTTTTTCATAAATAAATAGGGAAAAGTAAAATTTTGCACATTTACTTTTGTTAAGAATAGCTATTTGCAATTTTACTAAACTATTTGCAATTTTACTATACTAAGTTTCAAAATTGCAAAAATACTAACCCTAACCCTCCCCTCCCCCTTTCTGTGAAGCTTCTGCCGACTACTGTACTATTTTTTTTAGGTGGGGGCTATTTTGGTAAATTTGGGTTTCCTGGCCCCGTAGGGGCATATTCAACTGAATGCAACCACATTCAACTAAATTTGCAACTGAATGCAACCACATGCAACTAAATTTCTGATTTCAGGTTCCATTTGTCAGTTGTCATTTTCGACCTCATTTTTGAACTATATATATATATATAGATTTAAGGTGGGTGATATTTTGTTTTAATGGAACCTGAAATCAGAAATTTAGTTGCATGTGGTTGCATTCAGTTGCAAATTTAGTTGAATGTGGTTGCATTCAGTTGAATATTGCCCCTGGCGGAGCCTTGCAACCCAAAGCCACCAAAATCACCCTACCTTTTTAAAAAAAAAAGTTGAATGTGGTTGCATTCAGTTGAATTTTGCCCATGGCGGGGCCTTGCAACCCAACCAAAATCACCCCACCTTTTAAAAAAAAGTTGCATTTGGTTGCAAACCAAAATCCACCAAAATAGCCCCCATCTTAATAATAAAAAAAAAAGTACACAAGTCGGGCAGTGGGCTGGGCTGGGCTGGGAAGGAGGGAGGGGGAGTGGGCCTAGTATTTTTGCAATTTTGAAACTTAGTTTAGTAAAATTGCAATTAATTAAGGAAGATAGTATTTTTGCAAATTGAAACTTTGAACCTAGTATTTTTGGTAAATATCCAAGTATAAAATATAAATATATGCAAAGATTATAATACGAGTTAAAAGTTGACTTAAATATATAAAAATTGATATAAAAAAAATAAGTTGAAAGTAAGTTGAAACAGGGGGCCCATAGGCCCAATATCATTTGGGACAACTAATTAATCCAACAACATTAGTCTTGACATTGTATATTATATATACACAACACAGACTTCAGAGAGATTTTTCTTCTATCTCTAGCTCAGACTTCCATAAGAACATTGATATACACAATACACTTACCATGCTCCACACCCACCACACAGCCGTTTCCCTACTTTAGTACATCTGACGACCTTACTATTCCACCATCCCCTATTTACCTTTTAGCCTGTACAACACAACTCTACATGCCATGTCTAACAACTTTTCACAACTCACTCTCCTTTCCCTCTATATATAGTCTCACCCTTATCTTCCACATCCACATTACAATTCACACAATACACATCCACACAATGGTATATTATACCTGGAAAGCACCCCTACGGGGCACATACAAAATCAATATACACGTGATTCACACTGAAAGAAAGGTGTCCTAAATCCAATCATGGATGATGAGTTAGGATAAACTTTCTTGTAATCATAGTAGGCTTTATGATTATTGGTAAAAGACATGTTCGTCTTAACATGGGCTTTATCTATTTAAAGTGTATTAAATAAGATGTTCCATAGTTTAGATTAAATCTTCTAGAATTATAATGAGATTATAATAATGAGATCTAGAAGATGATAACACTAAACTTAAACAGTTCCTGATCATAGGATAACTAATCGGAAGTTAGTGAATCCGCAAAGATTGGTACATACTATGATTGCTCCTTTCAGGAGGATGTATGTTCTCATAGGCATTTGTGTGGTGACACTATAGCTAGTATGTAGGTGCTTATTAGGGAATAAGTTCACTGAACATGACTCGATAAGTTGAACAACTAATGGAGTTTACTCATGTGTCGATAGTTGTTCACTGAGTGATAGTTGTACAAGTGTCCTTAGACTTGAGATCGTTAGAGTAATCTTGTATATAATGAACTGTGATTTGGTTTAGTCCTTAGTCTCAAGGACATCCATTAGGTCTATTCTGGGCATAGGGATTTGTGTATGGAGATAGTTAACGGTCAATAAAGAATCTACCCCTTCCAGTAAGGAAGTGAATATCCTATGTTATTCTTAGTATGCGAGTTCTGGAATCTCTGGCCAGAGGAGTTTCTGATTTGCATTAATATGAACTTTGCATTATGAATAAGAAATCACATGATTAAATTTGATAGGCTTGACACGAGTTCCATGCCTTGTATTTAATTTGGATATTGTAGGGTGGAAGGGATTGATTGTACGGTAACTAGCACTGACAGGTTCTTGGTATTCTAAGCAGTGAATTCATATTATCCGGATAGTCGCGATATGTTGAAAAGCATCACTCACGATGTAGAATAAATATAATTAATCAGTTAATTATAGTTAATGATTTTTAGAATTCATATAAATAATAAATAAAAAGTTTATTATTATTTATTTCTACTACCGGCTTAATATTGAACCTACAGGGTCACACCATAAAAAGATTAATTTATTGATGAAGGTATTTTGAGAGAGCAAGTTGTTTTTAATAATGATTAAAATAGTTTAATTATTATTTAAAACATTTTGTGTGATTTATATATATTAATATATACATGATATATTAAATATACTAAACCTACATGAGCCCTATATAAAGAAAGAGATGAGAAGTATTTTAGCATGCAAGAGTGGTTTTGTGAAAACCTAGTTGCCTCCCTCTCCATCTTCTTTCTCTCTCTCTCAAAACACCATTTTTATAAAAGTTTAGTTTTATAAAAACTTCATCGAAGAGGATTATTATTGGTGGATACCAGTAGAGTGCTTCACACTCTGAGAAGCAACTGCTTGCAACCATCCAAACCATCTTCGAATTTTCAAGGTAAGGTTTCGATTCCCCTCGCTCTTTTATTTTATATGCTTTTCTATATGCCCGATATATGGTTTTTATGAAAATAAATGTTATATCGCGCTTCCGCTCGTCCGTAAATTCCTTCAATGGCATCAGAGCCAGGTTCTGCATATAGAGATTCGTATAAAACATTTCAGATTTTTTTATGCATGTATGGATTTATTATGATTTTTGCAAGTTTATTTGGATTTAATTATAAATTAATTCAAAACAAAATTTGCATGAAGTTTTGACCATTGATCTGGGTTCTACAAGTGTTGCGGATCATCTAGATATTTTTTTCATAATTTTGTGATACGTAGATTATTTGTTATGAATTTTTTAAAATTGTTTTAATTAAAATTCATAAAAATAATTATGCAAGTGAATAATTTTGCTGCTGATGATTTTCAGAAATCATGTTCTTGTGATTTTTTATTAATTTATTAATTAATAGTTAATTAATTTATTAATATTAAAATTATAAAGATAATAATAATAGTTATTAGAGTAGTAACATTAACATTAAAGGATCGGCAGTTTTGTTAAAATCAATAAATGGCAACAGTTTTAACACATAAGAATAGCAACGGCTCTGAGCGAGAAAATATATATATATATATATATATATATATATATCAACTGGAAGCTGCTGTCTCTGCCGCGTGGCGCACAGTCACGAAGAGGGGTGTCACGCATTTACAACATGCGTTACACAATTTAATAGCTTTAAATTGTTGTAACGCATTCCTGTAATGCGTTATAGTCCTTTTGTCTACATTAAATCTGATTTTCTGGAGTTTCGTAACTCCGTTTTGGGCGTGCAATATATCGTTGGATTCGTTTTTCCGAGACGGATCTAATGGAGTGGTCAAATAATTTTTATATAATATTTTTGAAATATTTATATTACCGGAAGTGTTTTAAAGCATGTTTTAATTGTTTTAAATTGCTTTTAAATGCTATAATAAATCCATACATCATTATATCAATGTGTGACATGATATTGCTTGCATGCTTACTTATTTATTTATTTGTATATATGAGATATATGCCTATGTTTACCATGCGATGATAGATTTAGGTGAACTTAAATTAATATAAGGCGTGCTCTAGAAAATCTAGAATAAGAATCGTTTCTTGCCTTAACAATAATATTATGAATACAATCATGAGATTCTTGTGTTTTTGAAACACGTAATTAAATATGAATTTTCAATATTGAGAAAGTATGATTCTGTCAAAAACAGATTTTGATCTGTAAGAAAGGGGTATTAAGTGACGCCTCTTGACAATACTCTCCCCGATCTGGGAATCATCCGATTATCGATTATTGATTTGAAATATTTAATTGAAGAAAAGATTCTCTTTATAATATGATTATGATTGTTAAATAATATTAGTTAATTAATAATGGCTGATAATTATTTATTTATGAAACAAATAATTAGTTAGCAATTTTATTAATTGATTAAATGATATTTAATTGATTATAAAATAATATAAATGTGATCTTAATATTATTAATTATTGATTTAATTTAAAGAAATTAAATTTAGGGAGAGATTAATTTTCTAAAGAGTTTAGAAAAAGAATTAATAATTAAAGAGTTTTAATTATTAATTAATAACAGAGAGACATTTATTTTCTAAAAGGTTTAGAAATAGTATTACTGATTAAAAGAGTTTTAATTATTAATTAATTATTTGGTTAGTAATTGTAATACTTTATAGAAAAGATTTAGTTGAAATCTTTGGCTATAAAATATATATAATTATAAACGTTATAATAAAATCTCTCTTAATAATATCAAGTAGTAATTGGCCAATGACACAACGGGCTTGTGTTGGTCATAGCCTTCCAACATGGTAGAAAGTAGTTCTTATTTTTTAATCATTGTCGTTTCGTGCTACAGTCGAGGGCTTTGATTTCGAAATAAGAAATACTTGTCTATTACATTAGATGCGTGAATTAATTAGAGATTAATGGTCGTTACGTGCCACAGCTGTGGGCTATTGAAATATGATTAAATTTGAACGAGATGTTGGGTCTGACTTGACTTAGAATATTGAGTTTGTCGTGCCACAGCCGTGACTCAATGATTCAAGAGGCTAAAGTAAAGAGGGAATAACATGAGATGTAGTTGAGAAGAGTTGTCTGCCTATGGAACATCACATGGCGTTTCGTGCCACAGCCGAGGTTGTGTGATGGAAAGTAGGGTCCCTATTCTCACTAGCATTGTGAATGCTCAGTTGTACATGAAGAGGGTTGTATAACTTAGATAAAATAGTGGGAGCCACCAATGAATAAAGACCCGATTCATTTGGTGTTAAGATTATAAAATCGAATAATCTGTTTACGTTGCTATTTTATAGATATATGAGATGTCTGCAACACTGTCAATAGATAGCATATTAGATGCTAAGTCAACGACTAGTTGATAAGGAAAGTGAAAATTAGTTTCACAAGTAGATTAGATTGTTTCGTCTTGAACTCACCAATCTTCACAAGATGTGAAAGATAGTTCTCACAATGAGAGAAGTATCTTATTTTGTTCATATCCAAAGGTTGTTTGATGAACGAGTTAGGTACACAGATATAAGATATCAAAGTTGTTTATCGATAATAGCTACTTAACAACAATTTTGTCAAGGAACTTGTTTTAAATGATCAGTTTGATTGTTTATTTATATAACTAGTTTTTGATAAATGTAGAGTTGAGTCAAGATGTGATCTTGAAGTCTCATTGTAAGAATAAAAGTCAAGATGTGATCTTGAGGTGTTATTGTTAGAATAACAAGGTGAGTTGATAGGACAATCTTAAGATAAAAGTTAACTAAGAAAGCAAGGGTGTTAGACTTCCACTGTATAAGAAACTGGAATTGGATTCGTAAGATAAGTCTTACAGAATCTAAGAAGTAAAAGGTTAGTGTAACCTCAACTTCAACATTAGTTTGTTAATAGTTGAAATAAATAAGTCTATAAGTCAATCATCTATTTTGGTATTAGATACCACTTAGATTTAAGGATTACGAATCTTAAACCAAAGGACAAGTAGATAGCTAGACATCGATGAAGTCCTACATATTTGAAATAGAACAACTGTTGTTGTTTCAATTATGAGAACTTGTTGATTAACCGTGCTTTTGAACTTATGGATTATATGTTTCATATTGAACAAACTAGAAATGTTGAGATAAATTAGGTCTGATACCTTGTCACATTCAATGACGATCATTGTAGATAAGGATATGTGTATTTATTGAAATACAAAATCCAAGTTTTGGTGATAGGTTCAATGAATGTTGAGGTATGACAACGAACTATTTAAAGGTATTGACAAGCATTCAATGAGATTGAGGTTATTAATGTTTAAATGGTTAGTTGCTGAATTATCTCATATATGATGATGTTAGTTCACTGTAGACTCTTATTAGACAAGGTAAAGTCTACAATGAATGACACCATGAATTTCGGTATCTGTTAGGAAAATGACTTAGAAGAATAGTCAAACTGCTCGATAAGGTATCCTCAACACACGTTAACCAAAGTCTGCATAAGATGCAGAGTAAGGAAACGTAAGTCTCAGTTGTCTTGAGATCTGGGGTTGACTAACCTATATCAAAAGTTGAATAAGTTAGAGACTGTATCTGATTGGAGTGAATTTGTGGTTGGTCTTAAACAAAGTTTAGGACAATTTTCTGCAATCTTACTAAGCAAGGATTATTTATTCTACGAACACACTAGGAGTGTTTGTTTTTAGGATACTCCACCTTTTTTGGAAAATTAATTTATCCTTCAAGGGCACAGTGGGAGGTGTAGTGAACTTAGTGAAGTTCAAGAACTACAAATCACCACGGATTAAGTCTGGAACCTATTTGAGTAGTAGAACTTTCTGTACAACAACATTGTTACAATTTAAGAGGGTATCATGGTTTCATCATTTAGAATGATGATACGATATCCGTTATAAGTTATAATGTTTTGAGTTTTAATGACTCTGAGAAGTGACAGAGTGTCACGAAATCTTTAATGGTTTTGTAATAGAGTTTTGAACAGATGGAAAGGTAGGGACCTATAATGCCAGGCTAGTTGTAAAGGTTTAAATGAAGGTAATGTGATTACCTTGAAGAAAACTTTTATGAATAGCTATGATCAAAACCATGAAGATTTCGCTTGCAAGCTTCTCGACAATGGAACATTAGTTTTGATGAAATGGTCAAAGAGTTTAATTTCATTAAAAAGTGAATGATCCATTTAAGGGTACAGGAGATTAGTGGGAGTGATGTGAAATAGTAATATATATATGGATATATTACTAATTGTAAACCTTTGATAATTTTTAGTTTTCTTTAGAATTAAACTATTAAATAATTTCTCTTTGGACTTGGAAAGGGCCTCGAATGAACTACGGTCAAAGATCTATAAAGATAGATCATGAGTATGATGAGAGGCTTTACCCAAGAAAGTACATTGATTGGATGCTAAAGTGTTTAGCATGGTAACTCCAAGTGATGTTTCATAATGATGAACATGGGAGTTTATCTCTCTAAAAGAGAGGACACATGAATGGAATTATTTGAATTTATTCTGTGTTACATGAAATGTACAAGTCATGATGTTGCTTGTTGTGACAAGCAAATATGTGTCTACTCCTAGGAGAAAAGGAATTAGATGACAATGAAATATATCGTAGTGTACTTGAGAAGACACAAAGATAATTTTATTGTCTCTGATGGATCTAATTAAAACTAGTAGTCCTTTAGACTCAAGTTTTAGTCATGATCAGTTTGATAGTAGATCCATGTCAGGGCACTTAATTGTCCTGAGTGGAAGGACAGTGAGTTGGAATAGTTTCAAGCTGTAGACACTATTTGATATTAGATCAGGTAGCAAAATGTGTTTTGTTTCAAGTGTGTTGCAACAGTGGATTGGGAATCTAAACACATATTGCGGCTCTTTCATTTAATTAGGAAGATCGTTGAAAGAGAAGTTGTCAACGTTGAGAGAGTTGACACACACAAAACAACATAGCAGACCCATTGTTAAAGCCGTCTCTGAGACTCACTTTGATCTTCACATAGTGAAGATAGGTATGAGATACCAAAGTGATTGGTTTTAGTACAAGTGGGAGATTGAAAGAAAGGTGTCCTAAATCCAATTACGGATGATGAGTTAGGATAAACTTTCTTGTAATCATAGTAGGCTTTATGATTATTGGTAAAAGACATGTTCGTCTTAATATGGGCTTTATCTATTTAAAGTGTATTAAATAAGATGTTCCATAGTTTAGAGTAAAGCTTCTAGAATTATAATGAGATTATAATAATGAGATCTAGAAGATGATAACACTAAACTTAAACAGTTCATGATCATAGGATAACTAATCGGAAGTTAGTGAATCCGCAAAGATTGGTACATACTATGCTTGCTCCTTTCAGGAGGATGTCTGTTCTCATAGGCATTTGTGTGGTGACACTATAGCTAGTATGTAGGTGCTTATTAGAGAATAAGTTCACTGAACATGACTCGATAAGTTGAACAACTAATGGAGTTTACTCACGTGTCGATAGTTGTTCACTGAGTGATAGTTGTACAAGTGTCCTTAGACTTGAGATCATTAGAGTAATCTTGTATATAATGAACTGTGCTTTGGTTTAGTCCTTAGTCTCAATGACATCCATTAGGTCTATTCTGGGCATAGGGATTTGTGTATGGAGATAGTTAACGGTCAATAAAGAATCTACCCCTTCCAGTAAGGAAGTGAATATCCTATGTTATTCTTAGTATGCGAGTTCTGGAATCTCTGGTCAGAGTGTACGAAATTAGAAAGGAGTTTCTGATTTGCATTAATATGAACTTTGCATTATGAATAAGAAATCATCTGATTAAATTTGATAGGCTTGACACGAGTTCCATGCCTTGTATTTAATTGGGATATTGTAGGGTAGAAGGAATTGATTGTACGGTAACTAGCACTGACAGGTTCTTGGTATTCTAAGCAGTGAATTCATATTATCCGGATAGTCGCGATATGTTGAAAAACATCACTCACGATGTAGAATAAATATAATTAATCAGTTAATTATATTTAATGATTTTTAGAATTCATATAAATAATTATTAAAAAAGTTTATTATTATTTATTTCTATTACCGGCTTAATATTGAACCTACAGGGTCACACCATAAAAAGATTAATTTATTGATGAAGGTATTTTGAGAGAGCAAGTTGTTTTTAATAATGATTAAAATAGTTTAATTATTATTTAAAACATTTTGTAGGATTTATATATATTAATATATACATGATATATTAAATATACTAAACCTACATGAGCCCTATATAAAGAAAGAGATGAGAAGTATTTTAGCATGCAAGAGTGGTTTTGTGAAAACCTAGTTGCCTCCCTCTCCATCTTCTTTCTCTCTCTCTCTCTCTCTCAAAACACCATTTTTATAAAAGTTTAGTTTTATAAAAAGCTTCATCGAAGAGGATTATTCTTGGTGGATACCGGTAGAGTGCTTCACACTCTGAGAAGCAACTGCTTGCAACCATCCAAACCATCTTCGAATTTTCAAGGTAAGGTTTCGATTCCCCTCGCTCTTTTATTTTATATGCTTTTCTATATGCCCGATATATGGTTTTTACGGAAGTAAATGTTATATCGCGCTTCTGCTCGTCCGTAAATTCCTTCACACACCTCACGACACTACAATGGGAACACTAATGGCCTATCTCCTCTTGCAACTCAGCTTTGGACCATTCATCTCGGGCTAAATCAGGCCAGACTTGCTAACTGTGAGCTTGTTCACCTATAAACAGACAACTTTAATCCTTTCTTTGAAGTGACTCGCCAGGACGGAAGAGGCGATATAACATGCTTGTGGATTGTGGAACAAATCAAGAAACTCTTGGGGTATAACCCTAAATGGGATAACATCATCAAATATGTTCCATAATTGTCTAATCGATCGTCACACTATTTAGAAACCGTGGGACTTAACAACTGGACATCTATGTATTTTGTTCAAGAACCCTTTGGCCCTCTTCAAGAGAAAATGGAATTGGACATGGGTTTCGGACCTCCAATCCCCCAGTTGCAGGTCTCGCCACTTCTAGTCGACGAAGAAGGTAGGGTCCTTGGGTTTGCTCCAGTTGAGGTAGTGGCGATGACAGTCCAAGATCAAGTTTCAGTTAATGGAGGAGATGACATCTAGTAGGCTACTTCTGTTCTCCCTTTTGTGGTTCTAGTACATGGTTTTCACTTTCTCCTCGATTAGTCTCCAGTTGCAGGGTTCTAGTTTTTGCATTTCTTAGTTTGCAGTTACAACTGCTTTTGTTGACATGTGTTTTACACAGGTCAGTTTTACAGGCCTGCATTTTCCTCTCTCCCCGTTTGGGGCTGTTTTTGGCCCATTTGGTTTGGGTTTGTAAGGGTAGGTTGGGCTTCGAGATTTTTCTTGAAGTGTTACCAACCTTTTTCAATGAAAATTTTAATTATTAAAAAAAAGTTGAAAAAAGTGTATCTCGAAGGTACTTTAATTGTTAGGATTTTTCAAAAATATTCATGTTCCAGAATTTTTTTTCAAAAATTCGGTGCAACCTAGTTTGCAACCCCAAAATCAAATGCAACATTTCCAACCTCGTTTGCAACCCCAAATGCAATTTTTTCAACCTCATCTGCAACTTTTGGTCGTATTTTGAAAAAAAAATCAAAAAATTGGATATTTTTGATAATTTCCCTAAATTTTTTGAATTAAAACTAACTTTAAGTTGAAAATTTAAGTATACAAAAATACATCAACTCACATCTTAAAGTGGTACCCCAAACAAGTCTTTAGTCTCATCATTTTTAATGTAATTAATATTCAATCCCTTCAAAAATAAAAACCAATTTTCTAAAGCATTTTTATTATTCGGAAAAAATGCATGTAACTAATATTTTCAATTTTGTATAAAAATATAAGGTTCATACTTTTATAAAATATAAAAAAATATGAAAAATTCTACATTATAATACATCTTTCATGCGTTTTAAAATATATGTGTGAAAAATATAATATATGTACTTAACTGGTCACAAATTACTAGACATTATTATATAACTATCTTATAACCCGTGCAATGCATGACTCATTTTCTAATATTTATAATTATATTAAGTTTTTTAAAATATTTTTTTGTTATTAGTTTTCATACTCCCTCAGTTTCAATAGATTCTTTACCTTTTAGAATGAGGTTTTTGACACGCATTTTAAGGTACATTTTAAAGGTAGTTTCATAACTTATTTTTAAATTTTTCTTTTTTTGTAAAAAAATATAATGTAAATACTTTTATACAAAAAAAAAATTTTAAAAGTAAGTTATGGAACTACTCTTAAAATATATCTTAAAATGCGTGTCAGAAAGTGTAAAAAAAAGTGAAGAAATGGTTGGGACGGGGAAGTATCAAATTAAAATTCAATATGTGTTTTATCTTGAATTCTTAAATTTGATTTGAACGATTTTACAGGCCATATGAAACTAAAAAAATAATCTTTAATTTAGTTATGGTTTAATAATTATTTTTCAATTAAAACTATTAAGAAACAAAAGAGAAAAAAATATTGATGATTTTTTACATTGAAAATTCTATTCAATTTAGCAAATATACTTATATTTCGTTTTATTTAAAAAAAACATTCTTATTATTTGAAGATGGGTGTACTAACAACCAAAATAATAAGTGTAAGAGAGATTTTGTTGATAGGGGATAATCTGGCAGTATGACAAAGTAAATAAAAATTGTTAGGCCTTAAAATAAATAAATGAAAAAATTTGGATCTAACATAAATAAACTTTTTTATTTGAACATGTAACTGAAAAGTGTATTTATATGAGCAAGGATAGCCCAAGTGGTGGTTAAGTTTATATTCTTTGTCAATCGTTCCACCCTCTCATCTCCAAGAATTGTTAATACACATACTCATTTTGTAAGTTTATAAACACTTTATTATAAAAAAAGTATATTTATATTAAAATATGAAAAAATGAATGTTAATTATTTAAATAATATATAATTAGATTTTCTATATTTAATAGAATTATACAAACTCATATATATTTAAATCATATATAATTATGTTAAAAAAAGAGTTTTAAGCCATAAGTTGGTATTAGTTACTTTTTTGAACGACTTATTTTATTTTGATGATTGTATTTGATAAAAATAAATATCATCATTCAAATTTATAATTTATCAATTCTTTTTATTTTTACATTTTTAGTAATTCATAAGTTACTCATTATACAAATTATCCAAACAGATTTTAACTTTTTTTTTTTTTCACTTATCACTTTAAATAATTGTAAGTAATAAATAATAATTTTAAGCTAACCTAAACCGTCTCTTAATTCAATAGCAGTTTTACCTTTCATAAACTTTGTTAACATAGTAATAATTAATTTTTATTATTCAAAATCAATTTGTAAGTAATTAACATGTACATTATATTTTTGAGTGAGGCAAATTCGTCCTTATTTTATTTTTCTTAGACATAAAACACTACAGGACAAATACTGAACAGACTTGTAGAAGTCTTTTTTCTTCTTTTTCTAATCGAATTCTTAATTTACGGTAGTACTTCTTTATTATCCATCTTGATCTTATTATATAATAAAATAGAATGGTGTTTAATATGAGTTTCAGTTGTTTTAGAGAATTTTAATATGAGTTTTAGTTTTAATATGATGTTTAATATGTTATTGTTAGCAATCGAACCCTTACCTATAGTAGTACTTATTAATTATCCCTTTTACACTTATTATATAATATGATATAATTTATATAAAGAAAGAATAGATCGACAGAAGAACGAAATTTATCACGAAAAATAAAAAAAAATAAGAATGAAATTAAGATATAGGTTCTAAAAAATCCTATCTCACAAATTAATTAACAATAATAAAAGTGTTTACGATAAAGGCATAAAGCAACGAAATTATCACTCTCAATGTTCTATGAATACTAGTGCGATATACGAGTTTATTTTGATATGTTATCAATTTTCTTTATTATATTTCTATTTTAATATAATTATTATTTAGTAATAATTTGAATTTAATTTAATAAAATTTAATTAATGACATGCATTATTTAAAACTTACCTATAAATTTTTAAATTAAATATGTTGTTAACGGGATTCAAATTTTGAATCTTTTATAGAGTAAATTAAATTTATATTATAATTTATCATTATATCTAACGGTTCTTTATTATAGTCTTGTTTCTTTATTATAAATGTGCTATATTTTTTTATGTATATTAATGATTGAAGATTTATGTTTTAAATTAAAAATTAATGTATTTTGGTTAGAAAAAAAATATTATTCAATGAAAGATACGATATAAGCAATATTTTTAGATGTCTTTAAAAAAGTAATATATTAAATTAAAAGTAAACGTGTTTTAATTACAATGGGAAAACAACTAATTACCATTATTATATTAATTAATTATTAATTAGAATAAAAAATTGAAAACCAAAATGACCTAAAACTAAAATTTCATTATCGACTTTAATACAATAGTATAGATAAATTTAGTGTAATTTAATATATATATATATATATATATATATATATATATAATATTAACTGATATATAAAGTTTTGAGATTTAAGGTCTAATATAAGTTCTTATCTAGTAATTTTGTAAATATTTTTACAAATGTAAATCTCATTCGGGATAAAAATAAATCATAATAGTGTAGTGTGCGTACATGATTTTTCTTCCTCTCTCATCTAATATTCAACTAAATACGTCACTCTCTTTTAAGTTTTACTCCGTAACATAATTTTGTGAGGAGACTTTCCTTTACTTAATGGTGGTTAGTTTGATGGAAATATTGCTGTTATCATCATTCAAAATTAAAGTATTAAATAATTTACTCAGTTGCTTAACTTCGCAAAACACTTTTTAAAAACATTGACTATCACTTAATTTTGTCTGGAGTAAATACAAAACAAAAGATTTAAAACAAGTTAATAATTTGTGGGCATTGAAATATTTGTTAGGGGAAAGCGACATGGTGAGTGTTATGGTTTGTGTTTCCGGATCCATTATCACAAAAGTCAAATCACGCGCAGTGCTTTATTATTACTCCCTCCGTCTCTTTTTACTTTGCCCGTTTGACTAAAAACACGGGTTTTAAGAAAAACTGGGTATTGAATATTATTTGTAAGAAGTAGTGGGTATTGAATATTGTTTTTAAGGAGTAGTGGATATTGAATATTGTTTTTTTGGAGTAGTGGGTGGAGTAGTGGATATTGAATATTACTCCCTCCGTCTCATAATAAGTTGCTCGTTTGAAATGTCGGGACTGTTCATAACATGGGACAAATTACTAATTTACGTCTAATCTGTAAGATCAAATATAGTCATGAGTGATCTTATTGGATTCATATTTATGAATACTTTAATACAGTGAAGTTTTTATATTTAATACTAATAAGAAATTCAAGATATTAACAATCAAAAGTGTGCGTTGGCAAACGTGTTCTGTCAAAACAGGCAACTTATTTAGAGACGGAGGGAGTATTGTTAAGGAGTAGTGGGTGAAATAGTAGGTATTGAATATTGTTTTTTTTGAGTAGTGGGTGGAATAGTGGGTGTTGAATATTATTTGTAATGATTAGTGGATGGAGTAGTGCGTATTGAATATTATTTTTAAGGAGTAGTGGGTGGAGTAGTGAGTATTAAATATTATTGTTTATGGCTTAAAATAGAAAGGGGAAAAGTATTTTGATAGTTCCGGTTTAGTAAATGGGAAATGTTTTTAGAGACAGAGGGAGTAGTTAAATTTGATATTTACCATTTTAAATATTTAAATATAACAATTTTAGTTGACAACTTGATCCATCTCTTTTCTGCCGTTTCAAATTTAGAATAATAATCATTTAAGAGATGTTGAATATAACTAAATTTAATATAAAATTTTTGTTAAATTTAATACTTAAGCATTGTTATTTTTCAAATATTTATTTTAATATATTTTGGTATGAACAAGAATTAAATTCAATAACAAAGATGATAATAAATAAAAAAAATACCAAATTATCATATCTAAGGCTGCACAAAGGTCCAAAATCGGATCGGACCGACCCGGACCGGACCGAAATTCGAATTTTATTGAATTCATGGACCGGGTACCGGACCGGTCATAACCAGTCTTTGGGACCGGACCGGACCGGACCGGAAAAACCCGGACCGGACCGGAACCGGACCGGTTTGGACCGGTTAGTTAATTTTTTATAAAAAAAAATTAATTTTATAATTTAATTTTCATTCTTTGTTGATATATGAATTACTTGGTAAGTTAATTTAAATTTAAAATAAGTAAATATCATATTATTTGTAAAGTAACATTAATTTGTAAACATAATTATAAATTATATATAGTATGAAATTTAATCATTTATATTATAGTGTTTATATATACTATTTCATAAATTTATTATTTACCAATTTGGATCACTAAAATATGTTATGTGTGAATATTTAATCATTAAACTATATAATTTAAAAGAAAAAATAGTGTAAAATTAACTATATACATAAAATCCGGTCCGATCCGGTCCGGACCGGGTATTTCCAGGATTTGGACCGGACCGGACCGAAGACCGGATTTTTTTGATTTTATGGACCGGAGATGGGACCGGTTATATTCGGTCCGGTCCGATCCTTGAACCTGTAGACCCGATTCGATCTAATTTACCGATCCAGACCGGAAAATTGTGCAGCCCTAATCACATCACGCCATTATTAATATCATCCGATTGTGAAATACTCACTCCCGCTAATATCATCATCAGCTTGATTCCTCTTCGTTTGATCAACTCCAATATTATTACACTGATCATACATCTCACCTTTTTTTAAAAAAAAAAACAGAAATGCATTAATAGGGTAAAAGCCCAAAAGCAATAATGTATTTAGGAAAAATAATGAAAAAAAAATTATATTCTATTATATTATAAATATAATAATAATAAAAGAGATAATAAGAAAAATTATGACGGATTAAGAAATCGATTCTCATCAATAACATATTAAGTACTATATTTTAAGACTAAAAAATAATGTCAAAGATCAATAATAAATTAAATTATAATATCTATATAATAAATTTGAAATTTTTTATTACAAATTTAGACAACAATTCACTCACATTGATTGGATGTTAATATTCACAAAAGTTCAAACTTGGATTGATTCCTTAATGCTACTGGAGCATGTGTTTTGTATATAATCTATATCTTCTTAACGACCTCTATAATGGTTGTAAAAATCGGTAATCGTTATAAATCGGTTGAGGTACCGATTTAAGATTAATCGGGTAATCGGGGATTAATCGGAAGGATTAATCGGAATATAAATCGGATATTATAATAATATTTAATATATTAGTCTAATTTACAATTAAACATATCATTTTAAATAAATTCATAGGATTAATCGGATTTCAAAAATCGAATCGGTGGGTTACCTTACAGAGGATTAATCGGGGATTAATCGGCTAAATCGGGGATTTTTAGAACCATGCCTCTATTTGTTATTCTTCTATACTATATTATTATAAATAAGCCTCTATTATTTTATTATTTGTTTGATAGTTCGGTACACTTTTTTTTTTTGAGAATTTGTCAAAAATATTAATTTTTCTAGTTTGTTTTGCAAAAATACTATCTTTTCAAATTCATTGCAAATATACTATCTTATATTTTCTTAATTGTAAAAATAATATCTTTCTTTTTGCAACCCAATTTTATTTATTATTATTTTTTTTAATAATTCGGATGAATAGTGACCTGCCACGTGGCCGCCACGTGACTTATTTTTTAAAGGTGGGGTGATTTTGATGGATTTGGATGACAATTCCCTGCCATGTGCCATATTCAACTGAATGCAACCACATGTAACATTATATTTTTTTTATTTTTAAGGTGTGGTGATTTTGTTGGATTTGGGTTGCAAGACCCCGCCAGGGGCCATATTCAACTGTCGGCATAAATTATAGAAATTGTCTACATCGTATCAAACCATACCATATTGTAATATGGTTTTTATTTTCTGTGATGTAGTTGCGATTTCAAATTTTGACAAATCGTGCGATATAATGTGAATTGCGGTTTTAATTTTCTGAAATGTGGTTCAAATCGTCCCGCACCACATTATTTAATATATTACATAATTATATATATGTATATATTAATTACATATATTTATCAGAGCCGGGGACTCTTGCTTAGGACCACCAACTTTTTAGGGACCTAATTGTTTAGTCATTATGTATACACATAATACATAGGAGTATATAATTGTTAATAATTTTTATTGTTACAAAAAAAAAACTAAATATTACTATAAAAAATTTATCTATTATTTCGTCTTTAGAATTCAATATTTGAATACTTAATTAAAAATTCAATCGTACGGAAACAAATATCTAGTAAAATAAATAAATATGTAAAATTTTAAATTATTTAGTGATTTGGATATATTATTTTTACCAAAAAAATAATCGATTAATCTCTACCGCTAGAATTATATAAGAAAATAATATCATTATATAATATCATTATAAAACCAATACTTTACAACTTAAATTTGCATAAAAAATATTCTACAATAATATTTTGACATAATATATATATATATATATATATATATATATATATAATTTTTGTATTTTGTTAAGAATTTAAGAAATAATTTGCAAGTTACTTGTTTCGTTAGTACCTATTGTCTAGTACCCCATAGTAATTTATTTTAGAGACTTATGATGGGGTTTGATCAAATTCAAGAGCTCTAACTCACACTCACATGTACCTTAGAAATTTTAAGAATATGGGATCCTAGGTGATCATTATTGTTTCGGGTGATCATAAATTATAAAAACTGTTCGCATCGTATCAAATCAAACCATATTGTATGGTTTTTATTTTCTTTGGTGCGGTTGCAATTTTAAATTTTGACAAACTGCACGGTATGTCAAAATTACGATTTTAATTTTTTGAAATGTGGTTCAAACCGTCCCACACCGTATTATTTAATATATTATATAATTATATATATGTATATATATATATTAATTACATATATTTATATATATATATATATATATATATATATATATATATAATTTTTGTATTTTGTTAAGAATTTAAGAAATAGTTTGCAAGTTAGTTGTTTCGTTAGTGCCTATTGTCTAATAGTAATTTATTTTAGAGACTTATGATGGGGTACTGATCAATTGTAATAAATTAGTCCATCTTTCTATATTTGAGTATCACAATATTTCATATTACAGTGTGTTTTTCATTAGGTCTATAGAGGTCACGATCTGCATAAAATTAAGAAATACGATTGAGTAAAAACCTTAAAAATTAATTTCACATATATAAAAATTAATATTTTAAATTGATAACTATTTTTATTGAAAGTATAAATCACAATAAAAATCAATTATCTTTATTTTTGTATATATAAAAAGTAATAGTTAACCAAACAAATTGTTTTTAACAATACTATCTTATAACCCATGCAAAGTACGAGTTGTTTTTAATTTTTTATAATTTATTTATAGTGTAATATAGTATTATAAATATTAATTTTAATATGTTATTGGAAGAATTTGAACCTTACATCCTTGTATATAATAATTTTTAATATTAAATATAAATTAATATGTTATTGGCGGGAATCGAACCTTGGACCTCTGTATATAACAATTTTTGGTATTGTTATATCTAACGATCATGATTTATTTGAGTTGATGATCTAAGGATCGTAAATGAAGGATAACAAAAAATGCGGGATAACCAAAAAAGGAATTAACCAAATTTTAAATTATACCTTTTCATTTATTATAATATAACTAGTTTATAACCCGTGCGAAGCACAGATTTCATTTGATATGTTACAAATTTTATTTAACATTACAATTATGTTTTTATAAAAATTTTAATTTTAATTTAATATAAATTTAAATAATGATATACATTGTTTAAAATTTATATTGCTAAATTCTAAATTAAAAATGTCGCTGAAGGATTGGAACCTTGATTTTTTAGTAAAGTTATTTAATAGTATAATATCTTATTATTAGATCTAAAGATTCTTATTTAATACTAAAAATAATGATTTGAATATATAGTGTCATACTTTTGGATGTATATTAATGATTGCAAGATTAGTTTTAAATGAAAAGGTAATGTGTTTTAATTAGAAAAAAATCATTACTAAATAATAACGAAAAGATATGGTGTGATATTTGGGTATATATTAATTATTGTAATATTAGTTTTAAATTAAAAGGTAACGTATTTTAATTAGAAGTGAAATATTTGGATAAAATGGGTAATTGAGTTGTTGGAGCAGAGTAGAAGAAAGAGTCCAAGAAAAAGCTCAATGCGGGTGGAGGAATTTTAGTCGGAATATAATTACTTTAACGTGTTTTAATTAGAAAAAATAATTACTAAAAATAATAACAAAAAGATATGGTGTGATATTTTGGATATTTATTAATTATTGTAATATTAATTTTAAATTAAAAGGTAACGTGTTTTAATTAGAAGTGAAATCTTTGGAGAAGATGTAATTGAGTTATTAGAGTATAGTAGAAGAAAGAGTCCAAAAAGAAGCTTAATGCGGGTGAAGAAATTTTAAGCGGAATATAATTATGTTAACATTAGTAATTAGTTTTTTGAATTGTTATTTTTATAATATAATAATATTATTATTTATTTTAATAATTAGGAGATGAGAGATTAATTGAGTTGAGATTAGATGAAACTGGAGGAATCAATTAGAGCACGACATGATTTCGAAATGCACGACATGATTTTGTGTTAGATATTGATTCAAGTGATATCAGGATCTGGACTGTTACTGATCAGATACTGATGCTGACGTCATCAGTAATACAACGTCAGTATTGAGTTGTCATCAGGATTGCGAGTTGATCAGGATTATGTGAAGATTCTCATCAGTCCAGAGATCAAGGAAGATTGATATGTCGGTTCCTAATTTATAGGAAGGCATCTATCATTCAAGATATGTATTCATAGTCATATGTAACTGATTTAGAATATCTTGTAATTGATAGTGCAGCTGTATATGTTATATATACATAGTTTAGGTTTTACATGATTGTAATCGCTTACACGAGTTATCTTGTAACCTAGCAGCTCTTAATAACATAAGGATTTCTTAAGAGAGTTTGTAACAGATTTATATCAAAGTTAATAAAGCTGTTATTGATTCATATTTCATACTTGTGTTATTTTCTATTTAAGTCGAAAATCTTATATAATTGTTTTCAACCCCCCTTTTACAATTATTAATTACTGGGCAACAATTGATATCAGAGCATACTGATTAATCTTAATCAGAAACGATCTTAAGATGTCGACAAGCAAGTATGAAAGTATCAAGATTCCCGTTATCAAGAAAACTGATTATCCAACATGGAAGGTGAAAATGTTGATGTATCTGGAAGCAACTGATCCAGACTATCTTGATAGGATTAATGATGGACCATTTCTTCCAACAAGATTAGTTTGAAGAACAGAGACTGTTCCTGAACACTATGTCATCAAGGCAAAGAGTGAATGGACTCCAGAAGAAAAAGCTCAAGTGCTCAAAGATGCAAAGGTAAAAAATATTTTGCATAACAGTCTTGATAATGTCATGTCAAACAGGGTAATAGCATGCAAGACTGCTAAAGAAATTTGGGATACCTTGGAAACTCAATGCCAAGGCACTGAATCTATCAAAAGAAATAGAAGGGCTCTGTTGATTCAGGAGTATGAACAGTTTGATGCTAAATCTGATGAAAGCATTACTGATATGTATGATAGATTTCTGACACTGCTGAACAATCTATCTCTTGTTGGCAAAGAGTATGATCCAGAGGATTCAAATACAAAGTTTCTAAGAGCTCTGACTGAGGAGTGGGATACTCAAGCTTCAATCATTAGGCATCAGTATGATTTGAAAATGTTGTCTCTTGATGAAGTCTATGGAATGCTGAGAACCTATGATCTTGAGGATCAATAGAGAAAGAACAAGAAGAATGTCAAGGCAAAGTCTGTTGCTTTGAGTGTGGAATCAAAATCAAAGGGAAAAGCTGAGAAGGTTTCTAGCAGAAAGAGTAGAGTTGCAGAGTCAATTCCTGATGACTCATCATCAGATACTGATGCTAAGTCTGATTCTGATACTAATGATGACTCTGCTGATTCTGACATGATGGAGATGGTTGCTATGATAGTCAAAGGCTTCAAGAAGATGAAGTTCAGAAAGGCTAGGAAGAAAGGAAAGTTTCAAAAGAAAATCTTCAATGCTGACAAAGACAAGTACAAAAAGAAAGAAGACAAAAGCAGCAAATTTGACAAGTCAAAAGTCAGATGCTACAACTGTGATGAAATGGGTCACTTTGCAACTGAGTGCAAGAAGACCAAAACTAAAGCTCTCATATCATCAAGCAAGGATTGGATGGACTCTTCCTCTGACTCTGAAGAAGAGAAGGTGAACTATGCTTTGATGGCCAATACTAATGAGACTGCTATTGCTGATAATAAGGTATCTGAAACTTTGTTTAATTTTGATATTAATAATATCTCTGAGTTAAGATTATTTCTAAAATCTCTGCATATTAGTTTTAGGAGTCAATCTCTTGAAAATGTTAGAATAAAATCTGAAATGGCAGAGGTGGCTAAGAGAAATGATCATCTAGAAGCTGAGTTACTTTTCTTGCATGAGATACAAACAGAATGTGATAATGCTAAACACATGAAACTAGAAAGGGTGTTTAAATGTACTGAACTTGAAAAAGAACTTGAGGATGCTAAGGAAAAACTCAGAACCTGGACACACTCTGGAAAGAAAACTCATGATATTATCACTGATAAAAATTGGAAAGAGTGTCTAGGTTATAAGCCAGAGAATGAGAAAAAGGATAAAGGTAAAGTTGTTACTGATGAAACAACAAAACCAGGAAGAGTTGTTGTTAATGAGTCAACAAATCCAAAAACCTACAGATATGTTACAGACAGTACTAAAACTAAATTAAAACCTGTTAATTATGTGTATCCAGAAAATCCAAAATCTACTTCAGAAAAGGGATCTACTTCTATACATCATTCTGAGACTAGAACTGTCAGAAACAAAAATGTAGGTCTTTTGTCTAAGAAACAACTGAGGGACAAAATCTGTGAAGTGACAGATAAAAAGAAAGTCCCAACAGTCAAAAGAAACAGGAATGGTAAAGTTGGAATAAACAAAAAGAATAATTATAAGTATATTCCAAATGCACCAAGGAAAGTATGTTTTAACTGTGGTAACTCTAATCATCTTGCTATTGATTGCAGGAGGAGTAAAAAGAAGGCTACTATAGTTCCTAAGTCTGACATTAGGAATAGATCAGTATTTTATAAATCACAGAATCCTTGTTTCCACTGTGGCAGTAAATGGCATTCTATCTATACTTGTGAGGAATATCATAGTTTGTACTACAACTTTTATGATCCTTTGCCTAAATTTAATAAAAGTGCAAATTCTGGTAAAACAAAGAATGTGAATTCTAAGCATGCATTTGTTATATTTGAAAAGAACAAGGCAAATTCTGATGGAGTCAATCCTGAAGAAACTGCTTTTGCTAAAAAGTCTTCTGCTGCTAAAAATGCTAAATTGCATGCTAATAGAACCCAACAAGTGTGGGTTCTTAAAAAATTCTAACCGAGTTCTTTGTGATTCTGATTGCAGGGTAAAAAGAAAAATGTGTTAGTCACGGATAGTGGATGCTCTGTGCACATGACTGGAGACAAAACCTTTCTATCAGAATTTGAGGAGAAGGCTGGCCCAACTGTGTCTTATGGAGATGGCAACATTGGACAAACTATGGGATATGGCAATATAATTATTGGAAATGTCATCGTTGAGAAAGTAGCTCTGGTGAAAGGGCTCAAACACAATTTGCTAAGTGTTAGTCAAATCACAAACAGAGGTTATCATGTCAACTTCTATGATACTCATTTTGAAGTGATTAGTAAAACATCAGGGAAGGTTGCATTAACTGGTCAAAGGCATGGCAACATTTATGAAGCCAACATCTACACCAACACTAATGGACCCTCTACATGTCTCATCAGTAAAGCCTCTGTAGATGACAGTTGGAATTGGCACAAGAAGCTTTCTCATCTCAACTTCAACAATATCAATGAGTTGGTATAGAAAGACTTGGTGAGAGGATTACCAAAGGCACTGTATACTCCAGATGGACTCTGTGATGCTTGTCAGAAGGCTAAACAGAGAAGGACATCATTCAAGAGTAAAACAGAATCCTCAATTGATGAACAATATCACATGCTTCACCTTGACTTGTTTGGACCAGTCAACATAATGTCCATCAGTAAGAAAAGGTATACTCTAGTCATTGTTGATAAATATACTAGATTTACCTGGGTGTATTTTCTACACAAAAAAGATGAAACAGCTGAGATACTCTTGGACCATGTGAGACTGGCACAAAGTATAAAGTCAAAATTCTAAGGAGTGATAATGGAACTGAATTCAAGAATTCAGCAATGAAAGAGTTCTGCAAATACAAAGGAATAGTTCAACAATTCACTGCTCTTGGTACACCCCAGCAAAATGGAGTAGTTGAAAGGAAAAATAGAACTCTTATTGAAGCTGGCAGAACTATGTTGGAGGAAGCTAAACTACCTACATATTTCTGGGAAGAAGCAGTCAACACAGCATGCTACACTCAGAATATTACACTGATCAATAGACATGGTGTAACTCCTTATCAAATGATCAAGGAAAAATATCCAAGTCTGAAGCATCTACATATATTTGGCTGCAAGTGCTTTGTTCTAAGACCTCATCCTGAACAGCTAGGTAAATTTGAGACTAAAGCTGATGAGGGCATCTTTATTGACTATCCATCATCAAGAGCCTTTAAAGTCTATAATCTAAGAACAAAGACAGTCATGGAGTCTATCAGTGTATCTTTTGATGATAAGAAGATTACAGGAATAGATGAAGACTCACATGACAATTTGAGTTTTGCAAATGAAGCTACCAAGAATCCTGATGAAATCTTGTCAGAGACTGATACTCCATCAGATCCTGACGATCCTCAAATTTTTGATGAAACACAAATCAATGATGGTAATGCAAATGTTGAGGGGGAGCAACAGCAAGAAACCACCAACACTGAAACGACTCAGACATCAGGAGAAGGTTCATCAGAAACAGATTCAAGTGATAATTCTGACAGTAGATCAGAAAGAGATAGCACTATCTCAGGGGGAGCTTTTAGCAGTTCTAGTTCTTTTGAAGATAACACCAATCCAAGGGGAGCATCCAGTTCAAGGAATGACTTACCACCAGCAAGGAAATGGACTAAAAGCCATACTCCTGATTTAATTATTGGGAATCCTGACGCAGGTGTTAAAACCAGGAGTGCAACACAGAATGAATGTCTTTATCATAACTTTCTGTCAAATGAGGAACCTAAGAAAGTTGAAGATGTACTCAAGGATGCTGATTGGGTTATGGCTATGCAAGAAGAACTAAATGAAATTGAAAGAAATGAAGTCTGGAAACTTGTACCAAGGCCAAAAGGAAGGTCAATTATAGGTACAAAGTGGGTGTTCAGAAACAAGACAGATTCAGATGGCACAATTACCAGAAATAAAGCAAGGCTAGTTGAAAAGGGGTATTCTCAACAGGAAGGAATAGATTATGATGAGACTTTTACTTCAGTTGCAAGGCTAGAAGCCATCAGAATTTTTCTGGCATATGCAGCCCATAAGAAATTCAAGGTTTTCCATATGGATGTTAAAAGTGCTTTTCTAAATGGAGAATTTGAAGAGGAGGTATATGTTGAACAACCTCTTGGCTTCGTTGATCTTAAACATCCAGATTATGTCCAAAGACTGGATAAAGCACTTTATGTACTAAAGTAAGCTCCAAGAGCCTGGTATGAAACATTGGCTCAATTCTTACTGGAAAGTGGATTCAAAAGAGGTACAATTGATAAAACCTTGTTTTATTTGAATCATGGTAAGGACTTGCTGTTAGTACAAATTTATGTTGATGATATCATTTTTGGGTCAACTAACTCCAAATTATGTGAGAAATTTTCAAAGCTAATGCAGTTTAGATATCAAATGAGCATGATGGGAGAAATGAGCTATTTTTTAGGTCTGCAAGTTAAACAGACTGATGATGGAATTTTTATCAATCAGTCAAAATACACAAAGAATCTTTTGAAGAAGTTTAACATGTTGACAGTTCTGCTGCTTCAACTCCCATAGCTACAGCTACCAAGCTTGATCCTAATCAAGGTACTGAGGTAGATGTAACAAACTACAGAGGTATGATTGGCTCACTCTTGTATCTAACTGCTAGTAGACCAGATATCATGTATGCAACCTGTCTATGTGCAAGATTTCAGGCAAATCCTAGAGAACCACATCTCATTGCAGTTAAAAGGATTTTCAGATACTTGAAAGGCACTCCAACTCTTGGCCTCTGGTTTGCTAGAGAATCTGATTTTAGTTTATGTGGATACTCAGATGCTGATTTTGCAGGCTGCAAAATAGACAGGAAAAGTACTTCAGGCAGTTGTCAGTTTCTTGGAGGAAGACTTGTTTCTTGGTTTAGTAAAAAGCAAAAGTCTATCTCCACATCAACTGTAGAAGCTGAGTACATTGCTGCTGAAAGTTGTTGTGCTCAAATTATGTGGATGAGAAATCAACTAATGGACTATGGTTTGTCATATTCAAAAATACCTATTTATTGTGATAACCAAAGTGCTATTGCTATGACAGGTAATCCAGTACAGCATTCTCTTACTAAGCATATCAGTATTAGATATCATTTTATAAGAGAGCAACTAATGGAAAGGACAATTGAGCTTTACTTTGTTCCTACTGATCAACAGCTAGCTGATATATTCACCAAGCCACTTCCTGAAGCTACATTTACAAAATTGGTGAATGAATTAGGAGTGGTGAACTATGAGAGTTTCTAGGAAAGAGGGGAGACTAATTACTGATGATCTAATCCTGATGCATGTCGAATACTGATGAGAAGTTAATCCTGACTCTAGTCAAACATCGAATCCTGATGCGACGGTTCGGTTATCAGTAAAATATTAAGAATCTGAGTACTTCCTCACTGTTCTGTTTCCTAATTTAACTTGTGGCCATTGTTAAAAGAAATTGTTACTTATGTGATTACTTTAATTAGTTTTCATGTTTCCTTCTCTGAGTTAATTCTTTGAAGAACAGTTCAGTAACAAAATTGCAGAATACATTGAATAAGATTCGAAAAATAGGATTCTTCATTGATAATAAGAAAGAGATTACATGCAAAATATTACATCTTTTTGTTCTCTCTATCTACTAATCTATTCAACTGGAAAATAAAAAGTCTAAACCACTCCATTGTTAGCAGTCATCCCAAATCCCATCTTTGCTACTTTGTTTGGGTGGAAGTCGATCGGGATAAGGTTATTTTTGCTGACATATTCATTAACAATGGTTGATGGTGTTGGATGAGGATGTCTTAGAGGAAAGCCATGTTAATGTTGGTTGGAGGGCAGCATCGATGTATATCACTTTTGTAGGTCTTTCTCTCTCGATCTCTTCAAGACCGGCATCCATCTGCAGCCACAAAGTTTCAAGTTGCCTTTCCCAGTCGAAGGCATCAAACTCTTCACGAGTATAGCTGAAAATATCTCTCTTCTCTACGAGATGGAGATTCTTTTATTTGATGGTGAGGTTAGACATCTCTTTATTATGGTGTTTTCTGTGAAGGGTTTTTGATTCACAGGAGAGAAGAAGGGTTAAAAAGAAAGTGGACAAGTCTCTAGGTGTTAAATAGAGATGGGAGTGGAACGAGAACATGAAACGGTTCATATTCTGGTTTTTGGTACCAGGTATTTTTAGATTGTGATGTTTTGATTTCTTTAATTAAAACTCATTGCCTTATTTTATTATCACAATCTTATTTCTCGAATAATGCGGGCACGTGTGTTGTACTCACAATAATGCATACATACACTTTGTAAATCATGTCACATGTAGTTATCTCCACTCTCACACGTAATTTAAACCACTAATTATGTTTGCACGAGTCGATTACTGACATCTGTCTTTGAGAAATTATTAGTTTTGTCTAAAAATCAATTTAGTTTTCTAAATTGATTCTTTATTCTCGATATTACCAGTATTGTCTTTCTCTGTATCACTGTGCGAACATAAACCCTAACTACTCAAGACTTCAATCTCTTCATTACAAACAGAATAGAAAATCAATTGTTTGCAAACAGTAAGGTTGTCATCAATGGTGTCACTTTTGCACCTAACAATTTTGTTGTTGTTCTTGATCATCAGGACTTGACGAATGATTTTCATAACATTCAAGATTTCTTGGCCTCAAGTCCAATTAATTATGCATTAACACAACCTTCCAAGGTTTCTTTCAAGTGTGTTATGCAGGTGTGGTCTATAGCAGTCTTTGGTGAAGGTATGACAACATGTCCTTTGAGTACAATGGCACTATATATAATGTGACTCTAGAGGTGATAGTGAAAGCTCTAAAGCTACCATCTCTCAATGGCAAACCCGCAGAAAGTGTTTCTGATGCTACACTTCTTGATTTTGCAATGAGTCTTGGGATCAAAGGACAACCAATGAAGTTTGGGGAGTTATACAGAACAAAGCTTAAGAAAGAATGGAATTTCTTCTTTGATTCAATCAATAGATGTTTTCTGAATAAAGTTTCCAACTTTGATGCATTGCCTTCAGCTTCAGTTCAAATTGGGTATTCTCTAACCCATGAAACTCCTTTTGATTATGGATTATTTCTTTTGAATGCATTTCATGCTAGAAAAATAGAGAAGTGTGGATATGTCTGTTTTATTAGATTCTTTCAATTGATATTCTCATACTTATGTCCCAATGTTGAATTTGAAAATGATGATAAATTGCCTATCTTAAAGATTTCTGAAAACAGTATCAAATCTTTGGAGAAATCTGATAAGGTAAATAACTTAGAGGGAAATCTTTTTATTCCTAATAAAGTATGGATTCTCTTGCAAAAAAGGATGCCTGATTATTATGGAACAATTACTGCTGGTGCTATGAGACAAGACACCACACATCCTGTTTCTGATCAAAGCACACAACCCAAACACTCTACTAAATAATCAACCACCTCTGGTGTCTCACAAAAGGCATCAGTAGTAAAATCAAAGAAATTAGCTAGATCTGATGTGTCTGGAAGGCAATCAGGATCTGTTAGATATAATTGATGTGAATTTAATCAGTGTTTAAGTGTTACAGTGAATAATCAGAGTTTAGCTGGAAGCAGTCAGAGTTTAGTTAAACGTTGACTGATGGAAGCTCGACAGAGTTTATTAAACTCTGTCTGGAGGAAGCGCGTCTACTGGTCGACAGTGTTTGAAGACTATTTGAAGATAATTATAGAAGCAATATCTTTGAAGATTGGATAGCTGTCAAAGAGATTAAGTTGATCAAGGAGACATGTAGCAATCGTAATTGATATCAATTGTATAGCTAATTTATAGGAGTATCAATTAACAATTGTATAGCAGCTGTATATCTTATAAATATAGTTAGGTTAACCCTAGAAGGGTATCGTGCATCGAACAACGAATAATTATTCATTGTAACCTAAGAAGCTCTCTATGATAGTTTACATCACTGAGAGAGGAATTATTAATTCCAAACAGTTTTTAATTGTTAAAACGTGTGTTCTTGTTAATCTCTCATACAAATCTTGATTATATTTGTGTTTTCGGCCAAACAAGTGGTATCAGAGCAGATCTGTTACTCAATACAGTTAAAGATCCACACACAACTATAATCAATGGCAGAGATTCCTCCTCCAACACGTTTAGGTTCTGAGAAGGCTCCTACTACTGTGAGTCGTTATTAAACAATTAGGGTTCCTATTCTGAGGCCAGCAGATTATGCTATCTGGAAGGTGAAGATGACTATGTTTCTGGAGGCTACAGATCCAGAATATCTTGACAGAATTTATGAAGGTACTCATAAGCCTACCAAGCTATCTGCTGCTACTGCTGGTCAAGAGGCTAAAACAGTTCCAAAAGAAAAGAAAGATCTGACTCCTGAGGATATTTCATCTATTGCTAAGGATGCAAAGGTTAGACATCTATTACATAGTGCTTTAGATAATGTTATGTCTAACAAAGTGATTAATTGCACAACTGTAAAAGAAATATGGGATGCCCTTGAAGTTAGATGTCAAGGAACTGCTGCTATCAAGAAGAATAGAAGGAACATACTCACACAAGAGTATGAGCATTTTGAGGCAAAGTCTGAAAAAACCATGACAGAAACATTTGACAGGTTCTGTAAGCTGCTCAATGATTTGTCATTGGTAAATAAAGAGTATGATCTAGAAGACTCAAATCTCAAATTTCTTCTTGCTCTACCTGAAAAGTAGGATGTGAAAACAACCACTATAAGAGATAATTATGATCTTGTTGATATTGAGATTGATGAAATCTATGGGTTGCTTAAAACTCATGAATTGGAAATGGAGCAGAGAAACAGGAGATCAAGCAAGAAAATAAAGTCTGTTGCTCTTAAGGTTGAAGAGAAACCCTTGAAGAAGAAAGCTAAGGGAAAGGCTTTAGTCATACATTCTGAAAGTGAGTCATCAAACTCTGATGTTGATTCAAACTCTGATGAATCATCTGATTCTGAGGATGATGAAGAAGAAATGAGAAAAATGGTTGTCTTGATGGTGAAGACTTTCAAGAAGATGGGTTTCAAGAACTTTAAGAAGGGAAACAGGTTCTCTAGAGATTCAACTTCAGACAGGAAGAGTTTCAGAAAGTCTGAGAGAAAGGAGACTAAATCTGGGAAGAGAGATAAGTCTGAGATTCAATGCTACAAGTGTAAGGGGATCGGTCACTATGCTCCTGAGTGCAAGAAGGGTAAAACTGAAAAGGCACTCATCACAAAAGGCAGAGATTGGGCAGACACTTCAGACTCAGATGAGGAAGTCAACTATGCTCTCATGGCTTCTATTGAAAATGAATCAGAAGAGTCTGAAAATAAGGTACCCTTAACTGCTTATGCTTATAATACTAAAAATATATCTGAATTGAGGATTTATCTTAAGGCATTGCATATCAGTTATAGGGATCAGACTTTAGAGAATGAGAGAATCAAATCTGAGAATTCTGAACTTAAAGAGAGAAATAAAATTGTTGAAAAAAAACTTGAAAGCATGCAACAAGTTCAGAAAGAAAGAGATAATGTTTTTTATCTAGAACATGAGTTGCTAGGCAGATATAAGCAACTAGAATCTGAATTGGAGAAGGCAAATCACATAATTAAAACTTGGACTGATTCTGGAAAAGACACTAATAAGGTTTTTCAGTCAGACACAGTTGGTTTAGGTTACTGTGAGGGAGATGAACTTAGGTTTCAAAATCAAGTCAAAATTAGAACTCATCTTCCTACTACAAAATTTGTTCATGGAGTAAATGAACCTAAGTCTGAAGCTGAAAAAGGAACTGTTAAGAAGGAACCAGTAAAAACTAGTGTTAAACAAGTTAATATTGGTTTAATGACAGATAAACAACTCAAGCATAGGCTTAAGGAGTTAAAATCTGTTAAGAAACAGAAAGTGTCTAGAAAGAACATAAATGGTAAAGTAGGCATTTCTCAAGGTAATTATCCAACGCGTGCTACTTTTGCTCCAAAAAAGACATGTCATAACTATGGTAGCACTAACCATCTTGCTAGCTTTTGCAGGAAGAATAAAAATATTAATTCTTTACCTTCAAAGTCTGAAGTAAAGAAAGATAATGTTATAGCTAGACCACAGACTTTATGCAAACATTGTGGAAGTACTTGGCATTCTATTTATACTTGCAGGGATTATCATGCTATTTATCATAATTACTATGAACTTAAACCCAATTTGAAATGGGTTAAGGTTAATTCTGCAAGTGTAAACTCTGAAAGTGTTAGCTTAAACTCTGATAATGTGAATTCCGCTGCAAAAGCTAACAAAGTGAAGAAAGCCAAAGGATCCAAGCAAGTTTGGATCCTTAAAACTGACCTTCAGTAAATGTTTATGATTGCAGGGCACCAGGGAGAGTACCCTAGTCGTGGACAGTGGATGTTCAGGACACATGACTGGAAATAAAGCCCTGCTATCAGAATATGTGGAGAAGGCTGGCCCAAAAGTTTCCTATGGAGATGGCAACGTAGGACATACTCTGGGATATGGCAATATCAATCTTGGAAGTGTCATCATCACAAATGTAGCTCTGGTTCCAAGACTCAAGCATGATCTGCTATCTGTGAGTCAAATCTGTGACAGAGGATATCATCTAGATTTCAGCCTGAATATTGTGAAATCATCAGTAAATCTACAGGGAAAGTTGTTCTAGTTGGAAACAGGCACAATAATATCTATGAAATAAAGTTGTCAACAAACTCTGATGGCAAAGTAGTGTGCCTGTCAACAAGAATGTCCAGTGAAGAGAGTTGGAAGTGGCATAAGAAACTCTCTCATTTGAATCTAAACAACATCAATGAGTTGATTAGAAAGAATCTTGTTAGAGGACTCTCAAAATCTTTATTAAATGTTGATGGCCTGTGTGATTCTTGTCAAAAGGCCAAACAAAGGAAGTCATCTTTCAAGAGCAAGACTGAATCTTCAAATGTTGATCCTTATCACCTTCTACATGTTGATCTCTTTGGACCAGTGAATGTAATGTCAATTGGAAGAAAGAAATATGCTTTAGTCATTGTTGATGAACACACCAAATATACATGGGTGTATTTTCTAGCAAAGAAGGATGAAACTGCATTAACTCTGATGGAGCATGTAAAGCTGCTGGACAAAGGATCAAAACAAAAAGTCAAGATAATTAGGAGTGATAATGGAACTGAATTCAGAAATGCAACAATGGAAGAATTCTGCAAGAATAGAGGAGTGAAGCAAGATTTTTCTGCACCTGGTACACCACAGCAAAATGGTGTAGTTGAAAGAATGAACAGAACCTTGATAGAAGCTGCCAGAACTATGCTTGATGAAGCAAAATTGCCAACCTATTTCTGGGCAGAAGCTGTTCAAACTGCTTGTTTTAATCAGAATGCTACTCTGATTAACAAGCATGGAAAAACACCATATGAGATGGTGAGGGAAAAGAAGCCAAACCTAAAGTATTTTAATATTTTTGGGTGCAAGTGTTTTTGCTGAAAACTCATCCTGAATAGTTGACAAAATTTGATCTAAAAGCTGATGAAGGAATTTTTATTGGCTATCCACTGTCAACTAAGGCATTCAGAGTTTATAATCTGAGAACAAAGGTGATCATGGAGTCAATACATGTGTCATTTGATGACAAGAAAATAACTGGACTTGAAGATGTAGATGAACATGATCAACTGCACTTTGAAAATGAAGACTTAAACTCTGATGATGCTGAACTGAGAGACTCTGTTCAGCTAAACTCTGAACCTCTACTGGAAAACACTGAAGAAACTTCTCAGCTACAAACAAGGAGAGAACTAGTTGAGGGGGAGCATGAAGAATCACTTCAAAGTAATGGCTCAAATTCTGAAAGTGAGTCAGCTGAAAAATCTGGATCAAACTCTGATGACTCGAACTCTGAAAGTCCAAAATCTGACAATTCAAACTCTGAGCAGTTAAATTCAGGGGGAGCCTCAGAGAATGAAGAAAGTCAACAAGAAAATCAGGAGAACATGGATCGAGGGGGTTGTTACAAGAAACAAAGTCAGGCTTGTGGCAAAAGGCTATTCATAGCAGGAAGGAATAGATTATGATGAAACTTTTGCTCCAGTTGCAAGATTGGAGGCAATAAGGATGTTTCTTGCATATGCTTCTCATAAGAAATTCAAGGTATTTCAAATGGATGTGAAAAGTGCCTTTCTGAATGGGAAACTTGAAGAAGAAGTGTTTGTTGAACAACCACCAGGATTTGTGGACCCCAAATATCCAGATTATGTCTACAGGCTTGATAAGGCACTCTATGGACTTAAGTAGGCACCAAGAGCATGGTATGAAACTCTTGCTCAATTTCTTCTAGAAAGTGTGTTTCACAGAGGTACAATTGATAAAACCCTGTTCTACTTTAAGTCTGGTAGTGACTTGCTTTTGGTTCAAATATATGTTGATGACATAATTTTTGGGTCTACTAATGATAAACTCTGTACAAAGTTTGCCAAGCTAATGTAGTCCAGGTATCAAATGAGTATGATGGGAGAGCTTAGTTATTTTCTAGGCCTACAGGTGAAGCAAACAGATGATTGAATTTTCATAAATCAAGCAAAATATACCAGAAATCTTCTCAAGAAATCTGGTATGCTTGATTGCTCATCTGCATCAACTCCCATGGCAACAGCAACATAGTTGGAATAAGATACAGGGGCTTCAGTAGATATGACAAACTACAGAGGCATGATAGGGTCACTTCTTTATCTGATAGCAAGTAGGCCTGATATCATGTATGCAACCTGTCTCTGTGCAAGGTTTCAAGCAGACCCCAGAGAACCACATATAACAGCTGTGAAAAGAATCTTTAAATATCTCAAGGGCACCATTACTTTAGGGCTGTGGTATCCCAGAGAATCAGATTTCAAGCTACTTGGTTACTCTGATGCAGACTTTGCAGGTTGTAAGGTTGACAGAAAAAGCACCAGTGGAAGTTGTCAATTTCTGGGTGAAAGACTAGTTTCTTGGTACAACAAGAAACAGAAATCAATTTCTACTTCTACAGCTGAGGCAGAGTATATTGCAGCTGGTAGCTATTATGCACAGATTCTATGGATGAAGAATCAATTGCTGGATTATGGATCAAGGTACAGTAAGATTCTCATTTACTGTGATAATCAAAGTGCTATTGCTATGACAGGTAATCCAGTAAAACATTCAATGGCCAAGCACATCAGCATAAGGTATCACTTTATCAGAGAACATGTAGAGGAAGGAAACATCGAGCTCCATTTTGTGTCTACAGAACAACAGCTTGCAGATATCTTCACCAAGCCATTGAGTGAAGCTATATTTACAAGGATGGTAAATGAACTTGGAATGGTCTCTGGTTTTGACTAGAGATATTGGTTAGACTCAAAATTTCACTTATGTAATGCATTACTTATGTTTCTATGATGTTAAATGCTATGTGAACTCTGTTTTTAAACTCTGCTATGTAAACTCTGTTAGAATACTGTTAAACTCTGTTAGCCTGTTCTGTCAGTCAAACACTGTTAACATGTTGGATTAACACTGATAAACTCTGATAATGTTATTGTCTGAGATGAACACCGATGAAGAAATCTGTATGAAGCATGATTCTCAGTTATTAATCATGAATCTTTCTAAGTTATCTGTGATCTAATCTTAGACTGTGTAGAAAATTAACACAAGCATGATACTGTTTCATATTTATAGCATCTCTTAGTTTATTAATCCTAAACTCTGAGTCTGTAAATATTGTGTGCATTGCCTCTCATGAATAACTTCTGATGTTGATGACTTCTAAACTCTGTTAGTAACACTCTGTTTTGGTCAGCCCCCAAAGAAATTGATGATTCCTTGTTTGTGATTGCAAAAATTATAAACTTGAGCTGTGTCTTTGTTAATTTTGGTGAGTACTGAAGCATGCTTTCACCGTGTGAGATCTTGAGCAAAATCAGTGATTGATACATTTTATATCAATCGATTTTTATTGTTGTGTGATGTTCATCAGTGAGTATGTTGCTCTAGAACTTGTTTTAAACCATTTTGAGACTGCATGATATGTGTGTGCATGAAAATGAAAAAGGCACTAGGATTAACCACATTTATCCAAACACTGCCCATAAAATAAATCCTTAGTGAACCCCTTTGAGCTGTTTAACCATTTTTTTTCTCTCTCTCACTAAACTCTTGAGTTACTGGTAGAGCAATCTGATTCATTTGGGGATTGGTGACTGAATAGTGTGGGGATTTCTTGTTACAGTGTGTTCATTTGATGGAAATATATATAAAAAAAGGGTGTGTCTATATAAATTATTAAGTATAAATTGCTCTATCAGTTTGTCAAATTTGTCACCTGCTAGTTCTTATTTGTTTTCCTTCATATAAGCCTTGTTTCAACCTTTAACAAAGTCCTTTTGATTTGTGCATACATGTATTCAAAGTAGTGAAGATTTGGTGGACACCCAAGCTTATGGTAGCACATGATTTTACTGATTGAACTTGAGTGTATACACTTCACCTAAACACTTGTGTGATTTGAGAGTTAAGTGAGCTTTTATATCCATAGCATGTTACTCACTGAATGCGACATTGATATTCATTTCATGATCTTTTGTCTATCTAGACTGTGTGCTTACTTGGATAATCTTGTACATAAGGGGGTATAGATTATTTCAAAGTTTCTGTATATAAGTTTCTACAGAGTTTATCATTCATCATATATTCAGTGTTTACTATGAGAGTTTGTGCATCCAGTGGTTACTGATTTATTTTTCTGGATTTTATGAAATATTAGATGCTCTAAAAATTGGATTAGTAAACTCTGCTATCCACACACAAATATTCACATCTATGTAGTTTTTGAAAGGGTTTCAGTAATAAGTTGGAGGATTGACAAATGCTGATGGATTTTGTCTAAATACTCTAAGGTATACTTTATTTCAGATGATTTCAAATTTGGAGTAAAAAGAGTTTTGACAGCTGTTAATGAGTGTAAAAGTGTTTAATTGTGTTAGTAATGAGAGAGAGAAAGTAGCAGTAATTATGGCTGTAATTACTGAGCATGCACATCTGATTTGCTAATTATGTACCACGTGTCCCACTCACACAAATCTCTATGAACGTGTCCCACCAGCACATGGTAAGTGGTTGTGTGTTTTAATGGTAAAACGATTGGGTTTATTTTTTACATATCTAATCATTTCATAACACGATTCATATTCACTTATTCACTTTCACACACACTCTCAATTACTTTTTACTCAAACACACAGGTACTTCGTATTTTTCACTTGAGCATTTTAGCAAACACCTTTCACTCATATTATTTTCTTTCATATTTTCTTCTCTGATTGATCTAATGGCCACCAAACCTTTTACTGCTCTTGGACTTTTGTTTGTTTCAAACAACTATGCAGCCCCACTGAACAATGAAAAAGTTCCAAACGCTTTTCATCTGATTCAGAACTTCTTGAGGGATTCAGAGATTGGTCAAGCTCTGGTTGAACCCCAAACGCTTTCTGCATCTCAGATTGCTTCTTTCTGGCAAAATTCTGTTTACGATGATGGCGGAGAGAATGGGACTCCGTCTATTATTTTCACTTATGAGGAAACATACTATGTTATCACTCCAGATACAGTCAGAGAAACCATGGGATTTGACACTCACACCTCGTATAGTGTTGTTTCTGAAAAGAATCTGCGAGAGATGTTGCAGCAGATTGGATACTCTGGATCTTTGGCCAAGCTTGGGTCAGTGAAAAGGCCACAGAGGAATGGAGTTTCTTCTTTGTCTGTATTACAAGGGCGTTTGGAAAGAAGGTCACCAACTGGGATGCAATTCCTACTGACAGCCTACAAATCGGGTATTCTCTTCTCTATGGAAGTAATTTCGATTTTGGCAGACTTGTTTTAATGAATATAGGTGATAGATTGTCAGAGTCTACAACTGTCTATTTCGCTAGATTCTGTCAATTATTATTTACTGCATGTGTGCCCAACTTATCAATTGCTGAGGATGATGTGATTCAGCCCTTTAAGGTCAACAAGAGGATATACTCTGATTTGACTAATAAGGATGCTACCAAAGAGCAAGTACCTGCTTTGGTTTTGCCTCTTGCTCTTCAGAACTTCTTACAACAACCACAAGAACCACAACAACCTGAGCAACCACCTCCAAACACTGATCAAAATCCAATCACAACAACCATTTTAAAAGAACCACAAACTCAACCTTTATCCACTCAACCAGATACTACACCAAACACTGAACCACTACCCACAAACACTGAACCTCAACCACAACCTCAACCTTCCATTAAACCTCAAGCTGACCACTGTTAACACAAAATCACGCAAGCGCACGTGGTCACAAGTAATATAGATATAAGTCAAGTTCGTTCCCACAGAGATCAGGTTTTTACTTCAATTTAGTACCTATGCAACAATGTATGGTTTTAATTCACTGCTAAGACAATTAACAAATTGGGGTTGATTAACTAAATTAAACTAAGATGCAAATTATAAAACTAAGAATTAAATTAACTAATAAGAATAGAAATCGAATTACTTATGAGAATAAAAACATGGGACTCTAACTTCATTATCTACTTCGCTTAGAGTTGATGCCTTTAATCAATACACATGTGGGATTTGATATCTGATCGGACAACACGAAACAACACTATGCCATAAATAACCTACAGCAATACTAAAAAAGTGTTGCCATATGGGTACAAAATGTTGCCTTATGGTTGATTGCAACACTTTTGGGTGTTGCAATTCTGGCCGTTGCCTTAGGTGTTAAAGGCAACACTTTGTCAAATCTACTGCAACACCGAGTAAAATATTGCTATAGGGTTGTGATGCAACACTTTTCTTATCTATAGTAACATCATAAAAGTATTGCCAAATAACCTGGAAATAATTAAATTATTATTTTCTAAAATATAATTGCAACACTTTTGGCAACATTTTCGGTAACTCTATATATTGGGTAACATTTTGAAATACATTATCTTGTAATAATATTTTTGATTTTGGTAGTAAATGTGGAATTGAAACAACAATTGCAACTTAATATGAACAATTACACTAATAAAAAAAAGGCTAGCATTACTTAAATAAAAAACATAATCCATGGATGTTTCACATGTAAAAACATCCAAACATACGTCAACTTTTACAAAGTATGACCAAGAAACACATTGATCAAGTCATAAACCAACTTGACCATAATCTGCAAACCCAAATAATTTTAAGTTGCAAACCAACTAAATTAACAAAAATCGGCAACAGCATTCTGCCTTCATCACTAGACACTAGCCTTAAGTCAAAGTTCAAAATATTAAACCAACCAACTGGACTTTCAAGTCACCAACCAAAATATAGTAGTACTACTAATTAATGTTGGCCATACTTCGCAAATAGCATGAATAAGTTATCAAAGGATGGATCTAAGAACTAGCACCTCCATGAGTGCCTTGTTCAGTAATAGCAGCAATAGTTACCGGAGTCCCATTGTCGTCTTTAGTGGAAGTATTGTAGAAGTCCTCCATATTAACATTGAAAGTAGGATTAGCTTCTGCCAACATTTTCAGCATTCGTGCAAGATTTTCTTGTACTTTCTGATTTAATTTTTCTTCCATTTCATCTGCGACCTGTTTCCTTATCTTCGTTGTCAGCTGCTGCACGTAAGCGTCTGAAGAAGCATTTCGCAATCTTGCAGTTTTGGCATGTCTTCCAACCAACCAGTAAGGTCCATGAGAGTCACCATCCTCTGGAAATGAAGTTTCCTCAATATTATTGATCAATACAGTGGCTGACTTGTATTCACGTCCTTCTTTCCGTTTGCGTGTTTTGAAGAAAATCTGACCCCTGGTAGGTGAGTAATCTTCCACATCAGGTCTTTGGAGTTTCTGAAAGAAAATTGATCAACAAGAAATTAAAAAATTGAAAACAAAACAAAAAGGGAATATGATTAACATTTCTTTCATACAAGCATACCATGTTGTGGCTGATTTGAGCAAAGGTTTTGGGACCTGCAGTGTGCGCGTCTGTTATCATTTTACGATTTTCAATGTTTTTTTCAGCCAATTCCTAAATAATGAATTAACCAACACAAAATGGTAGCTTAGCAATAAAATAATTAATTAATTGAGAGAAAAAGGCCAATGAGATCAACCACATATAGACTATACCTGCACTTTCTTATCTCCCCAATATTTTAGAAGAACTTTAAATTCCTCCAATGGAATGTTATCAGGCTTGTTCTTAATCCTGTCATTGTCGTTATCATATTTAGAATAATGCTTGCGTTTGACACGGGATTTACGCACCCTCCATGAATCTCCAATTGTCCTCATCACCCAAGGCCTGCCCTCTTCAGGGATAATATACTTATCCTGGAACAAGTAAACACACAAAATTACCCACTCTAAGAAAATAAGTAAGTGTCCAAATGCATTTACTATTATTATAAATCAACAAGCTTACCAACACAATATCCCAGTAAACATCCTTGTCCATTTTGGGAACTTGATGCCAATTAGTGAAAGTCAGAGGCACATAGTCTTTTGCTATTGTTCCACAGAAATTGCTTAACTCCGATATCACTTTGTCACCACAATCTGATACAGGCTGGAATCGGCGGTTTAACGTCATTAACTTCTTTTCATTACGTGCATAAACCCTGTCCATTCTTGTTTCCCCTCTACGTTTCTTCGTAGTTACTTCCATTGTATCTAACAGATACTTATAATGTAAGTACTATAATTTATAATATGAGATGACATATCAACAATTCTACTCCATCAATTCAGTTCTAGCATATTGTACATTTTTTATTAAAATAAGAACTGTACAATTTGAAATCTACTATCTTACCTGGTTGGGGATCAGTTTCTGTTGCCATGTTTAATCTAGCATCATCCTTAGCCTTTGCATTTGCTTCCTCCTCGAACTTTTGGCGATCTCGCAATTGCAAGTAAGCAGCCATAGAACCATTTCCAGCAACCTTTGTTCGCTGTAATTTTCTCTCATTTGCTGAAAGAGGTAAATCAGCAGATTTTACAGAATTAGGTATAGGATTAGGCTCCGTCCCTATCTCTTTTGCTGCAACAGAACCATTGACTCGTGACCGGGTTTTTGGTCTAGAAACGACCTTCATCTCCTCAGTTTTTTTTGTTCTCTACAATATTTACCTTCTAATTAAGCACTGATTCTTGTAACGTAATCCAAATAAAGTAGAGTAAAAGTATTCATCACTGTACTTGGGAAGTCCTAACCAGTTAGCACTTTGATTGTCCATTACTACACATAGAGTTACATTTCAGCATCAACCATATGGTTAAACAAATAAAATTATAAATCAATATATTGCTGAATTTACTTTGTCTTTCAGCAACACAATATTAACACCCTTCATTACTTTAAATACATTATGCTTTCAAACACCTTATCTACCTAGATAAACTATTATTCACTTATGTAATACTTTAAATCTTTTTAGCAATCCTAATACTCAAATTATAATGAAACATATCATATAACTTACTTAAATCAAGTTAGTGGTAAACACAAATAGGTATACTATTCAACTCAAACAAAACCCTAGTAGCTAATAATAATCCATTTTTAACATTCCAATGGCAGCCCAAACAATACACATCCAGCAAAACATAAAAGCAAATGCAAAAAAAAATTTACAAACTTAAACACGGAAAAATGTGAGAAGAAAGTAAAGAGTACGTTTACAAGTTGTAACTGTTGAAGAAAATTTACCTTAAAGTAGCTAGCTTTGCAATGCAAACTCCAAACTTGTAAACTCCACTGTTAAAAACTCACCTGCAACCATGATTAGGAACAGAGCATATCAAAAAGAAATCAACAAATAAAAAAACTAACCACAAAAAAGAAACAAATAAAAAAATCAATAACAAAAGTACATGGAAAACATCAGCTCAACTTATACCCTCATAAATATCAATCCTAAATTGGGGAGAAATCCTAAATTAATTCTTAAATCAACTAAATCTTAAATAAAAAAACCGGGGCAAATAAACACCGAAGCACAAATATCAAAATCAAAATTAGAACAAAAACCCTAATTTTAAAAACTTAATTGAACCCTAATTGTACTTGAAATCTAAACCCTAATTGAACTCAAATCAAAATATTAGAACACTAAACCTTAATTCCAGCACCAAAATCAAATTATAACACAAAACACAAACCTCGAATTGAAGCACCTAACTCAAATCGAAGCAGCAAAGATATTATAGATATAGAGATATTATGGATATATAGATATAGATATGAGAGGATATGAGAGGAAAATAAGAGAGCGGGATAGCAAGGAAATAAGAGATCGAGCGGGCAGGGGGGGGAATATTTGGGTGAAAATGCTGGGGGGCGGGGAAATATTTTGGTGAAAATGGTGGGGGGGCGGGGAAATATTTGGGTGAAAATGCTGGGGCGGGGGAAATATTTGGGAATACTGTATAAGATAGCTTATTACACTGAGATAATATTTGAGGCAAATTTGGAAAGCTTTCAAAGTGTTGCACCAAGTGTTGCAAAATTGATTAGTAATGGTAACACTGCTCAAAATGTTGCAACCGAGCAACACTTTTGAATTAAAGGTAACACCAAATTTGGAATGTTGCAATTGCTAACATTTTTTACAAAATCACTCATTTATAGCAACACTTTTGATTGCAACACCGTTAAAATCGTTGCAGTAGACCACTTATGGCGTAGTGCAAGTAAAAGTTACCTCTCGGTATACTAGTACCAAACTACGCATGCATCCACAAAAGAGATAGAAGATGGGTAGACACCTATTATGTTTAGACCCTATATCTCTATAGAATTTGAAAACATAAGGGTTTAAGAACAAGTTATCCACATAGATCACATAGGGCAGCATAATATCTCTATTCATGCCACAAATCATGATGCTAAAACATCAACCTATCCTATGCTAGCATGGCAAGTTCTAAATCTCAAGATCCACTCTCGCTTCACAAGAGATTAACAATTCAATTTAGATGTTAGCTACGCATCTAAAAGCATTAAGATTAACCATACGAGGATATCAAGAATTCACCACACGTAATATTTAAAGCAATCAAACTACTAAGCTACATAGACAACTCCGTTAGAATCCCATGACAACGATTAGCCCATAATTGAACCGTTCATCGTCATGGGATTTGATGAAAACATGATAATAAACAAGATATGAATAAAAGAAGCAATAATATTAATAAAACAAAGAGTTGAGAAAACAAATCTATAATCCAAAGTAACACAAAAGATGAAGTAGATCTAGATCCGTTGCTTGTCACGAGCGTTGAATCATTCTCTCCTTTTCTCCCTTGCAGATCTAAGCTATGATTCAATAATAAAACTATGATATAAATTACAATGCTTAGATGTGTTTTTATAGGCTCTAGATTTTTTGCCCAGCAAGAATTTATCTTCTATTACAATTAGAATTTAATTAAGGTGCTAAAAACTGCCCAAAATACAATTAGAACTTGAAAAGGACAAAACAGTAATTTCCCTGCTCCCAACATTCTATTTGTCGTGCTTCCTGCCCCCACCACGCGCAAATTGCACGTGCAACACCTGTTCCATGTTGTAGAAAATCTCTCAAGCTTCGCGTGGGCAGTAAGATCGCTGAAAACGGACTTATAGAACTCCAGATATGGCCAAAACAGTGTAAGCTGCGCAACCGTCCCGGAAAATCCGAATTTTAATCAATTAAATCTCCAAAAACGATAGAAGCATCCAACTTAATCAACATTCTTGTAAATCTGCACAACTAAGCAAAACACATCAAAACTACAAGAAACTTGAGTCCAAGACAATCAATTTAAGCCGATTTAGAATGCTCCAAGTGGATATAACATCCACTTATCACACCCCCAAACTTAAACCGATGCTTGTCCTCAAGCATAAACAATTACAACTAACTAACTAGTACCACTTCCGTAGGTGATCACGGTTGCATTTGGCATATGCAACAAGCCCTTTAAACCCCTAGGCAGCCCTAGTGGACGAGTAAGGTCTCGTGAGGGCCTATAGCGAATGTACCCACAAAATCTATTTAACCTAATGCAATGCAATGCATGAATGCAACTAATATGCAAATGCAATTAATCTAATCTACCATACCTTCAAATCCTCTCATGCCATATCAACTTAAGAATCAAAGTAATACGCAATGTCTTGTTGTCGAAAGTGCAAGTATTCACATAGTCTACTCAATGAACATGCATAAGTTCTCACAAGCCCATGTCAAGTGTAAGAATAAGTTAGTAAACATGCTAAGCCTACAAGAGTACATCTTTGAGACAACACTCGGGATCTCATACGCAAGAACAAGCAAACACTCACAATCCACTCGCAAAGAATATTCACTCAAGAACAAGGGTAAGTGTATCACTCAATTCCAACAAAATCATAAACATGCTTGACATTTGGTATCAATCTAACTCTTAACACAACATACATCAATGACAATAATCAAAAGGTCTTTATTTGGGTTGTAACGGGGCTAGGGACAAGGTATGTCAAATAAGCCAAAACAGGTGAAGTGACAAAAGCTAGTAAATACCATAATAAATCATACACAACACCCTATTTTTCCCCCACATAATTTTTACTAAAACAAACACTCGACTTGTCGACTGGAATAGGATCACAACAAACACAAACATGCTCTCATAATATTTTTCATTTTTTTATTTTTCTTTTTTCTATTTTTTTTCCTTTTTTTCTCATTTTTTTTCGAGAGCTAAATATAACACAAACAATAATATAAACAATAACAACGATCCCATAATTTTATTACACATGCCGACTACAAGTAGAAAAACCCAATCTTCAATATTTCCCCCAAAAGTAAGACCAACAATAAACCCCTCCTTACACACCTTATTACTCCCTTAAGCACTCTACTAGCCTTTGACAATATGGGTTCAAATTAATGTAAGGCCAATACAAGAAAAAGGTCTAGGCAAGTAATGTGGTATGTCACCGAAAAAATATGATTAAGCTCAACGGGTTAACTAATTGATCATGTAAATATGGTGTGGTAATATGGGAAAATATGCGGTTAATCCTAATTGCCTTTATCATTTTAATCGTCAAATAATGTCATGCGTTTCAAGAAAGACCTCAAACAACTGCTAGCAATGCAAACAATCCGTGGACACTCAAGCAAACGAATAAATTGCAAATTTGCAATAAGGCTCAAAAACTCACTTGGTGGAAAAACATACTTAATCCCAAGCAACATCTCTCTAACGCACCTACTTGTATTCAAAGCATGCAAACTAAATCATCTTGCACATATTCATGTCCTTCTAATCACTTACAACATTCAATAAGTCTACTAGCTTTAACTTACTAGTGTATGTGTGTGCACAAGAACAAAGCATATCACTTCTCAATCAAAAGCGTCAACAGCACCAAATTCCTATCAAGCATGGGTGCAAATGCAAACTATTATGGACTCACATGATATACGAACATAAAAACAGAATGTCCTATATGAAACAAACGTAGATAACACGAACATAAATGCATAATTTAATACTACTAATATGCAAAGCATGAAATCCTACATGAACAAATAATACAACAACAACTACTAATCCCTCAAACCTCACCCCCAAACTTAAAATATTCAATGTTCGCATTGAATGGAAGTAAATACAAGGGAAAGTAGAAAACTTACCTCACCATCTAAGCAGTCACCCTCCATCTCAATCAACCCAACAATTTTTTTTTTCTCGCAAAAATCTCCTTTCCTTAGCAATTGGCCTCAAAACAACCAATTAAATTTAACCTCCGCCATCGAAAACAAAAATTTTTCAACACTAGTACTACCTCTCCCACGCTTAGGAGCCATAAGAATCAATACCCCACTCACAAGAAGCTCCACCAAAAATTACCAAGAAATATCACACCAAAAATAGCCCAAAAACCAAGAATAATACAAAATCCCAATTTTACAAGAACACAAATTCGTAATCAAAATAAAATTTGAGAGAAGAAATAAACCCACTACGAATTAGAGAGGTGAAATTGCAATTAATTCCTCTTTAGAATTGAAATTTTAGAGATTTAAATAAAATAGAAGAGGAATTGGATTTGTATGTCTAGGTGTGTATATATATAAGATGATGGATAGGATGAATAAAAAAAAACTAGAGTGTAGGAGAGATTTGGAGAGGTTAGGATTTGATGTAGGATAGATATAGGAATTTAGAATTGAAGAAATTTGAGTTAACATTGAATTTGGGGTTGAATTTGGAGGTAAAAACAATGATTTTCGGGAAAAATTCTGGGCAGAACAGGAGTAACGCAGCAGAAGGCTGCGTTTCAGGGTTGTTGGGTACGGAAAAAGTAGTAACGCATGATAGAAATGCGTTACAGGGGTCAATATACAGGTAGACGCGCTAGCGCAACTGACGGGCAAATTGCGCCTAATGCAGTAACGCGAGCGCAAGTTGCGTTTCTGGGGCGCTGCTTGCGCGAAAAACACTATTCCGATTTTATTTTTTTTTTGCACAACACTACAACTCTTTTTTTTTTCTTTCACTACACTCATTCTTTTTTTTTTTTCATACAACACTCAAATTTTATTTTTTTTTCATCTCTTTCTACACTAATGGCATGGGTTGCCTCCCACAAAACGCTTCTTTAACGTCAATAGCTTGACGTTACTTCCTCAACTCAAGGCGGTTTCAATAGAATAACCGAACCGTTCTCAACAGAAAAACCATTCATACGAACATTGACATCTTGGTTGCTTGCTTTCCACAAATCTCTTCCTTCAGACTTTCACCTGATTTTACTACCCAACGACCAAATCTTTTTCTTTTTCTTCTTCACACCTCTAATGTGCTTCTCCGACTCAACCGGCTGAACAAAAATTTCTTCTTCCTTATCATCTGCTTTCCACCTTCGCAACACGTTATCATGCCCCTCTTCAAAAATCACTAGCTCATTATTCAAAAGGACATATCTCAAATGTGGTGGAAGTTTCCCAAGCTTTACACTCGAAAGATCTTAAACCGAAGAACTGTCAATGGAATCACTGATAGGATGCTTTAGCACGCACATATCCGATTTTTCGCTCAATAACTGATCATACTTCTTTCTCTGACCCGTATCAACTATATCCACACTGCAACACTCTTCATCCTCTGTTGGAAATTTCATGGCCTTGAACACATTAAAGGTGACATTCTGATCTTGCACCCTCATTGTAAGCTCTCCTTTTTGCACATCAATCAAAGTACGACCCGTAGCTAGAAAAGGCCTTCCCAAGATTATGGGAATCTTCTTGTCTTCTTCGAAATCTAAGATAACAAAATCAGCAGGAAATATGAGTTTATCAACCTTCACCAAGACATCCTCCACTATACCTCTTGGATACGTGATAGATCGATCAGCCAACTGCAAAGAGATGTTGGTTGGCTTTGGCTCCGGCAGACCAAGTTGCTTGAAAACAGACAAAGGCATAAGATTAATGCTAGCTCCCAAATCACACAAACACTTGCTGAAAGAAAGATTGCCAATAGTACACGGAATGGTGAAACTCCCTGGATCTTTAAGTTTAGGTGGCAACTTCTGTTGCAGAACAGCACTACACTCCTCTGTCAATGCCACTGTTTCAAATTCTTCCAACCTTCTCTTCCGTGACAAAATATCCTTCATGAACTTTGCATATCTTGGCATCTGCTCCAATGCTTCAACAAAAGGAATGTTAATGGACAATTTCTTGAAGACATCCATAAATTTTTGAAACTGTTTCTCTTGACTTTTCTTCAAACGTCCAGGAAATGGAGGAGGTGGATAAACCTGATTATTCTTTGAAGATTGCTCCAAAGTAGACTTTTCAACAGGTTTCTTGCTCTTCTCACCATCAAGCTGATCAGCATAAATCAGATTTCTCAATTACTGGCACTGCAGATTTTTCAACCTGCTGATTCTGAACATCTTCATCTTCTTCAGTTGTTGATTTAGGATCACTCGTGACTTTTCCAGATCTCAAAGTAACTGCATTGACCTGTTCTTTGTTTTCCCTTCTGCCTGGATTAACCGCCGTATCGCTAGGAAGAGTTCCTTGTGGCCTACTACCTCCGTCCCAGTTTAAATGAACTGGTTTGACTTTCACGGAGATTAAGAAAATGTAGTAAAAATAGAGTAAAGTTAGTTGAAAAGTGGGTAAAGTGGTGGGACCTATCAATAGTTAATAATAGATTTGAGATAGTGGAGGAAAGTAGTGGGTGTAATAGTATTTTTTATAATTAAATATGAGATAGTGGAGGAAAGTAGTAGGTGTAATAGTGAAAAGTAGTGTTCAAAAATAGTAAGTATATTATGTTCATTCTTTTTGGGACGTACCAAAAAGGAAAGGAGTTCACATAAAATGGGACGGAGGGAGTATTAAATAAAGCACTTGCAATCTGTCCCACCTGGCTCTCCAAGATCTTTTGAGAAGCTTGCAGGTTTTTAATCACCATCCTCAAATCATCCATCTCTGATTTTTCATTAGAAGTTTGCCCCGCATGAGCCTGGGGCTGTTGCTGCTGAAATCCCGGAGGTTGATATGGTTGCCTTGGATCATACTGCTGCTGATAACCTTGATTGAATGACCTTGCTTGCTGACCCTGAAACTGCTGATAGGGCTGTTGAGGTTGTTGAGCACCTTGGTTGTTGCTCCAGCTAAAATTTGGATGATTCCTGTTGCTAGGATGATAAGTAGCTGGAACTGGTGTAGTAGGTCTCTGAAAATTACTCACGAACTGTGCTGATTCAGAAGAGATAGTACACTGATTCGTCTCATGTGCGCCCGCACATAACTCACAAACACTAGCCACCTGCTGAACTCCATAATTTGCAAGAGAATCCACCTTCCTAGTTAACGCCTTCAACTGAGCTGCAATAGCTGAAGCCGTATCCACCTCAAAAATACCTGCTACCTTGCCTTGAAAAAGCCTCTAAGTTGGATTCTGATATTCATTAGCAGCCATAATCTCAATAAGATCATAAGCTTCATCATAGCTCTTAGCCCATAGAGCTCCTCCTGATGCTGCATCTAGCATAGGTCTAGATTGTGCTCCCAACCCATTGTAGAAGCTATTGATAACCATCCAGTCAGGCATACCATGATGTGGACACCTACGAAGCATCTCCTTGTATCGTTCCCAAGCCTCACACAAAGACTCTCCAGACTGCTGCTGAAATTGAGCTAGCTGGTTCCTCAATGCTGCAGTCTTCGCCATAGGGAAGAATTTAGTAAGAAACTTCTGAGCAAGATCCTCCCATGTAGTAATGGAACCAGGTGGTAAAGAGTGTAACCAGTCCTTGGCCTTATCCCTCAGAGAGAATGGGAAAAGCCTCAACTTGATAGCATCATCCGAAACACCATTGAACTTGAAAGTGTCACAGATCTCGATAAAGTCCCGAATATGCATGTTAGGATCCTCCGTAGAAGCTGTGACAGCCCCAATTCCGGGGTCATGAATCCAGGCCGTCACAGACCAATTTCCATTCAATATCAATATCTCTTGGGTTTTTTTTTTATAACAATCAATACTTATACAATTTGCCCCACAATAATACCCACACACACACACACCAGTCATATGCTCAGAGAACAACATTCACCATAATAACAGTTTAGAGTTGAGAGTTAAAAGAGTTATTACAAACCAGGATCATACTTAAGTACATTGTTGAATAACACTTCGACATGAAGCGTTCCAACAATCAAAAGTTTATTACATTCTTACACACTTAATTATACATAAGTTCCCAGAACCCGTCTGCCTCTACGCTACCTCAGGAATCGATGCTAGCGCGCTCTCAGAAGGTCGTCTTCCTCCTACCCTCTTGCGGGGCGTTCTGCGTAGTATCGGCATACCTAGCTGTGTATACATCAGTAGTGATAAGTGGAGTTTATATCCACTTGGAGCATTCTAAATCGGCTTAAATTGATTGTCTTGGACTCAAGTTTCTTGTAGTTTTGATGTGTTTGGCTTAGTTGTGCAGATTTACGAGAATGTTGATTAAGGTGGAAGTTTCTATCGTTTTTGGAGATTTAATTGATTAAAATTCGGATTTTCTGGGAAGGCTGCGCAGCTTACACTATTTTGGCCATATCTGGAGTTCTGTAAGTCCGTTTTCAGCGATCTTACTGCCCACGCGAAGCCTGGGAGATTTTCTACAACTTGGGATAGGATTCCCAGGAGCAAATTGCGCCGGGTAGAAGCAATTTGCGCGAAGAACAGACTGCTGGGCGCAAGTTGCCCCTGAAAAATTACAGTTTTTACTATTTTGGCCATATCTTGAGTTCTACAACTCCGTTTGGGGCCCGTAAGCAGTCCACGCGAAGATAACGAGATTCTCTATCATTCTAAGATGGTCCAGAGGTCCAATGACGTTTGGAACGTTCCAGAAAAACTGAAGAAAAGTCAGCCACGAATTTTCCTTAAAAAAACAGAATCAGTTTAGGAAACGTATCTTGCAGAAATTCTATTATAATTCTGTTTTGGTATTTTCTTGCTGGGCAAGACTTTTAGAGCCTATTTAAACACATCCTACCATTGTAATAGTGATATACACATTATCATAGTTTTATTATTGTAACCAGCTTAGATCTGCAAGGGAGAAAAGGAGAGAAGGATTCAACGCTCGTGACAAGCAACGGATCTAGATCTACTTCATCCTTTGTTCTAGATTTGTTTTTCTCAAACTCTTGTTTATTAATATAATTACGTCTTTTATTCATATCTTGTTATTTACCATGTTTTCATCAAATCCCATGGTGACGAAAGGTTTAATTATGAACTAATCGTTGTCATGAGATCCTAGTGGATTTATCTATGTAGCTTAGTAGTTTGCATGCCTTAAAGATTTATGTGTGGTGAATACTGATATCCTCGTATGGTTAATCTTAATGCTTTTGGATGCGTAGCTAACATCTAAATTGAATTGTTAATCTCTTGCTAAACGAGAGTGGATCTTGAGATTTAGAACTTGCCATGCTAGCATAGGATAGGTTGGTGTTTTGACATCATGATTTGTGGCATCAATAAAGATATTATGCTACCCTATGTGATCTAAGTAAATAACTTGTGCTTCAACCTTTATGTTTTCAAATTCTATAGAGATATAGGGTCTAAACATAATAGGTGCCTACTCGTCTTCTATCTCTTTTGTGGATGTATGTGTAGATTGGTACTAGTATACCGAGAGGTAACTTTTACTCTTTTCGTGTTATTCGATCAGATATCAAAACCATCGCATGTTTTAATTAAAGGCTGCAACTCTAAGTGAAGTAGATGATGAAACTAGGATTCCATGTTTTATTCTCATATAAGTAATTCGATTTTTATTCTCGTTAATTGTTTAATTCTTAGTTTTATAATTTGCACTTAGTTAATTTAGATAATCAATCTCAATTTTGTTATTTTTCTTAGCAGTGGATAAAAACCATACATCGGTGCATAGGTACATTAATTGAATTGAACACCATTCTAGATCTCTGTGGGAACGAACTTGATTTAATCATATATTACTTGTGACAACGTGCGCTTGCGTAAATTTTGCATAACAAGTAGCAAGAGTGAGCTATAGTAGCTCAGCAAGATAATTTCTATCTACTAACATCAAAGGAAAATAAACCATTATATATATATATAATAGACAAAAGCAAACTTCAGTTATTATGGAAGAATTTTATTTCCATTCAATATGTATATACACTTTCCAATTATCCTTGTACAAAAGAAATATATAGTATCATTCCATCAGTCTCGCTTCTAATATCATATAATATCAGTTTCTCTTCTTGAATGCTATAACAATCAATATACCATCTCAGTGTACTTTTCTAGGATAATACGAAAACTTGAACAAATCTTTCATTATCATTTTCTCATTTCCTTCATATGCAACGATTATATAATTTAACATAAAATCAGTTTCTCTTCATCTGTAACAGTAATTCCATCTTTTCATATCACTTTTCTGTTTTCAGTTATAGAAATCTGGAAACCATTTTTCAATTCTTTCCTTTAAAGGAAACGTTGGGGATTTCCACTGTTGCCGAATACGTAAGGACGATGATCAGTCGCCCTCCGTACCCGTCCCTTTTACTACCGGTAGACGGAGGTAGGTTCTCCACCATCCCCCAGGAGGAAGGTTCACCACTACATCCTCCCTCGGCACTCTTGGGCCGGAATTAAATATTGGATGCTGGACTGTGCCACTACCACACAGCCTCTTACGCTTATTGTTGCAATCCCCCTTTTCAAATCACTTTTCCATTAACAAATACCATTTCACATTTTCCATTTCCATTCACATTTCCCTTCACATATATCATTTCCATTTCCATTTATCATCACCTTTAAAATATTTATGTCATAATACTTTGATTATGACTCAGACATCTCTTCTATATTCGATGAAATCAAATATGTTCTTGTATACATAGAGTATTCCATTTATTTTAGAAGTATTAAATAATACTCAATAATATCTGTCACAACATTTAGAAAGAATATTTTTAATAAAATATTATAAATCATATAACCCTAGATAATAACTGATACCATTCCTTTATATATAACTCTAGATAACAACTGATACCATTCCTTTATATATAACTCTAGATAACAACTGATACCATTTCTTTATATATAATTCTAGATAACAACTGATACCATTCCTTTATATATAACTCTAGATAACAACTGATACCATTCCTTGAATATAACTCTTAACCATAAGGCATGTTCACTTTATGCATAATCATCTCTATGTATATCCATATCCATCTCATACTCATATCCATATCCATATCCATCTCATACTCATATCCATATCCATATCCATCTCATACTCATATCCATATCCATATTCATATACAACTTCATATACCTCTCATTTTAATATAAATAATCAAGGAAAACAAATTCTTAACAATATAGTAACAATAGCATCACATATATATATTCCATGAAATCAAGTTTCTTTGAAGATAAATAATTTCCATGTAGGGATAGAAAAGATCTTGCCTGGATCTCTAAAGCGAGTAGGTAGGATCCTGAGTTCGTCTCCCGTCTCTATAGGAACGAAAGGATCACCGTTAGTACATATCCCACTTAATCACCTGATCTCTATACAATAACACCCTTGACACATATTATAGTTTTTTTTATGCACCAAAAGTTTACATGAACTTAACCATTTCTAAACTCGATCTAAGTTTTAGTGTATTCCACCATTTCCCTTAATAACCACACTCGATTGTAAAATTTCTCATAAATTCTCAAATTCGAATTTTAATGCTAGGTCTGTGGGGTTTTAATCTCTGTTCAACCTACTATATTGTCCCAAAATTTCATAACCTTTAAAAATGTATAGGTATGGTAATTATAGCCTCAAATTTGACACAATTACGGTTTCTCGGTTTTCGAACGTCTTTCACTAAAACTGACTTTTCTCCTAAACCGTTCATCAGATTTTAACGCACCTTATATCAAAACAATCTATGAACCAAGATCTAGCCTTTCATGATCAGTTGGTGCTCTGGACAGGAACCTACCGTGTGAATATGGGTGCCAAAAACAGGTCATTTTTTGGTTTAACGAAAATTGGGCATTATAACGGCTATATTTTCATACTTTCCAAAATTCAACTCCTCCAAATCCATTCACCAATCACATATATCAACCCTACACCATGTGGTCATCATACCAACCATGGTTACAATCACAACCCACTTCCATATTTAACTTAAACCACTTACAAACACATATATCATCATGAATAATCACTTATCATAACCTTAATCACTAAACTTTCTATAATCCATCATATATTCAAAGTAATACTAAAGGGTCTTGAGATTTATACCTTCTTGAAGCTTTAACAACCCTTATCAAGCCTTGGGATATGCTTAATCAATCTTATACTAGCTTGGATCAATTAAAGAAATCATAAAAACAAAGTTAGTTTCTAAGGGTTACTATTCATCATCACTTTTGTAAAAATCATAACAAATCGAAAAATAAGAGTTTGGCTCTCAAATTTTTACCACATCTTGGCCTCTGTATAAGATTTTATTTGAGCTATAGATCACCAAAAACAAAGCTTCCTAGCTATGGTTTTGAGCTCCATCTTTCCTCTGGACAGAAACTGGACAGATTGGGTTCTCCAACTTTGAGCATGGATTTGACTAGGCTATACTACTTGGATTGCTATGAAATTTGGAGCGAATCATGCCCATGGAGTGGAGAGATTGTGGTTAAAATTTGGTGATTTTATCATGGATAGAAATGGAGATATGAATTTTTCTTTGAGTTGTGTTCTTGTTTGGCAGATTGGAGAGCTTTGTGTTTATCTTGCTTCTTTCCCTTTACAAACGTTTTTCACCTTCTATCTATCATATATATCATTTGTGTAGTCTTATAATAAAAGTCTTTGAAGTCCACCAATGACAAAGAGCCAATTGTTGATCATCTAAACACCTTACCATGAAAAATGCTACTTAGTACTCAAGTTTGACAAGTTTTACTCTTCTTTCACTTTGGTTTTAATGTTTGCACCAATGGGATTCCTTCCCTTACACTCTAATGTCACTTAATATCAGCTCCATACTTGGGTTGGGCCGAATTTGGGCTTTTGGTTTGGGTTTTGTACAAAGTTCTCTCGTCATCTGATTCATCGAACGATTTCTGCGATCGTCTCAGTGGTTTTTCTCTTGTAAATCTCTTAAATATAATTTATCCTTTCCCACATCATATATTAATGTGTTAGGGTGATTCTAATCCTAAAGTAGGTATTAGATCCAATATCCTTGGTATATTTTCTTTTTCTCAGAAGTTGCTCTCCTGGTTATCTCTCGGGTTCTCAAGCATTCTCAAACTCGTTTAACAATGTAAATTCCCTTGGCATTTCCTTGACTTGATCACTCCTTGGTTTAACCTAACTTCACTATTCCTCAAGATATAAACCCTTTAACATTTCTATACTCTTTAATATCACATTCAATAGAGTCTCAATCGAAATCGAAAATCATTAAAGTCCATATTCAGGAATTTCTGAAATCCATTATCATTTTGAGTCACTTAATTTCAGTGTACAATACTAATATGGTTTCTGTTTATTCATTTTCTGTTTCCATTATAGGGTACCTATATACCATTTCCCTAAATCCTCAAAATTACTATTCATTTAGGCACTGTAGCATTCTAAAAGTTAGGGTTATTACAGAAGCACCCCCAAACTGAACCGAATTCTGTAGCATCTGAATAGTGCCCGACTTGATCTCGAAAGTGTTAGCTGCAATAGCTGGCCTGATAATGCTAGACTGGATATCATTGATCTTCGGCTGAGAATACTCCTTCAAAGCCTTAGCTGCTGCTGCATCTGCCATTGCTACTGTAGTTTTAGCTTCCTCGTTCTTATTATCTAAATTCTCTACAAGATCGTCTTTTGCCAGTTCTTCCAAACGAGCTTGAAAACGTGTTTGCATACAAACCTAAGTACCTGCAAACACTAAGAAACAAACAAACAAAGTAAGAAATCCGAGTCAGTGAACGCTAACGACCACTATTGACAAGCACATAAACCAAAAAATAAAACACCGATGATCCCCGGTAGCGGTGCCAAAAACTTGTTAACACAAAATCACGCAAGCGCACGTGGTCACAAGTAATATAGATATAAGTCAAGTTCGTTCCCACAGAGATCAGGTTTTTACTTCAATTTAGTACCTATGCAACAATGTATGGTTTTAATTCACTACTAAGACAATTAACAAATTGGGATTGATTAACTAAATTAAACTAAGATGCAAATTATAAAACTAAGAATTAAATTAACTAATAAGGATAGAAATCGAATTACTTATGAGAATAAAAACATGGGACTCTAACTTCATTATCTACTTCACTTAGAGTTGATGCCTTTAATCAATACACATGTGGGATTTGATATCTGATCGGACAACACGAAACAAGTAAAAGTTACCTCTCGGTATACTAGTACCAAACTACGCATGCATCCACAAAAGAGATAGAAGATGGGTAGACACCTATTATGTTTAGACCCTATATCTCTATAGAATTTGAAAACATAAGGGTTTAAGAACAAGTTATCCACATAGATCACATAGGGTAGCATAATATCTCTATTCATGCCACAAATCATGATGCTAAAACATCAACCTATCCTATGCTAGCATGGCAAGTTCTAAATCTCAAGATCCATTCTCGCTTCACAAGAGATTAACAATTCAATTTAGATGTTAGCTACGCATCTAAAAGCATTAAGATTAACCATACGAGGATATCAAAAATTCACCACACGTAATCTTTAAAGCAATCAAACTACTAAGCTACATAGACAACTCCGTTAGAATCCCATGACAACGATTAGCCCATAATTGAACCGTTCATCGTCATGGGATTTGATGAAAACATGATAATAAACAAGATATGAATAAAAGAAGCAATAATATTAATAAAACAAAGAGTTGAGAAAACAAATCTATAATCCAAAGTAACAGAAAAGATGAAGTAGATCTAGATCCGTTGCTTGTCACGAGCGTTGAATCCTTCTCTCCTTTTCTCCCTTGCAGATCTAAGCTATGATTCAATAATAAAACTATGATATAAATTACAATGCTTAGATGTGTTTTATAGGCTCTAGATTTCTTGCCCAGCAAGAATTTATCTTATATTACAATTAGAATTTAATTAAGGTGCTAAAAACTGCCCAAAATGCAATTAGAACTTGAAAAGGGCAAAACAGAAATTTCCCTGCTCCCAACATTCTGTTTGTCGTGCTTCCTGCCCCCACCAGGCGCAAATTGCACGTGCAACAGCTGTTCCATGTTGTAGAAAATCTCTCAAGCTTCGCGTGGGCAGTAAGATCGCTGAAAACGGACTTATAGAACTCCAGATATGGCCAAAATAGTGTAAGCTGCGCAACCGTCCCGGAAAATCCGAATTTTAATCAATTAAATCTCCAAAAACGACAGAAGCATCCACCTTAATCAACATTCTTGTAAATCTGCACAACTAAGCAAAACACATCAAAACTACAAGAAACTTGAGTCCAAGACAATCAATTTAAGCCGATTTAGAATGCTCCAAGTGGATATAACATCCACTTATCAACCACCAGCCATTTAAACCAAAACGTGGAGGTAGAACAAAGCATCCTGCTCATAATTCCAGGCATAGCTCTGCTAGAGCTAAGAGGGCCAGAAAAGAGAAAAAGGAGAGGGAAAATAGGTCTCCATCACCCTTTCTTGTTGAGATAAATGAAGAGTCAACCTCTGCTGAAGAAGAGGTAGCAGTTGAGGTGCAGACCTATAAAAGAAGAAAGTTAATAATTGCTGACTCTGATGAAGACATGAATATTGGAGCTCCAGGTGTACTTCCTACAGAAATACCTGCTGTTGAGATAAACACTGAAGAAGAAGCTATGCAATCACCAGTACATATGCAAATGGATGAGGACAACAGAGATGGTTTTTCTTTCTTTGGATGATTTTGCTGAAACTGTCATGCCATTCTCTGATCATTTTGATGTTCCTACTTCATCTGTGGCTGTTAATTCTGGAGAAACTGGTGCTGCAGATCAAGCTACTGTAGTACTTGATGAAACAGTGGCTACTCATACTGAGGTATTATCTAATGCTCACCACACTGTGGAAAAAGGTGAAGAAGTTGAGCAGATACCCAAGGATGTAATCTCTGATCCTTTGGATGTTAACATTCACGAACAACCTGCAGAGCCTGTTTCTGATAAAGTTTCAAAGAATACAGTAGAGACTACTGTTGCAAATACTGAAGTTCATATTGCAGAGTCTCTTGCTACGGTTGTTGAGACTGCAGAGCAACCTGTTGTTGCTGAGAATGTGGAGACTGTTGCAGAAATTGTGAACATTGTAGCTGACACTGTGGAAATTGTGGCAGAGAGTGCTGAAGTGCATATTTCTGATTCAGTTGCAGATGCAAGTGTTGAAGTGAAGGTGAAGGGAGTGCAGATTCTGATTCTTTTCAGAGTGTCCCTGTGCAAACTGATGCCAAGCATGCACCATTCTCTCAGCCTTCGAATGCACATGAAGTTGAAGCAGAGTATCTTGCTAAATTTTCTGCAAATTGGTACAAGGAAGATTGTATTTTTCCTCGAGGGAGAGCAGCTAAGTTTGTTCAGCAAACTGCTAAAGAAATTTCCAATCCAGAGATTCTTTCAAGTTTAAAGGCCGCTGTGGTTCAAGTCAAAACTCTGGATGAAAGATTTGCTGATTCCCAGAAGGCAATTACTGATCTGAGAACTGAAATTCAGTCTCGAGATAAGAATATGGAAAGAGAGAGTAAACTCAAATTTCAGAAATTTTCTAAAGCTCAAGACACTCTTTTTGAACGGTTGGCTAAAGTTGAAGCAAATCAGACTACAATGTCTGATAAGATTGATTCCATTGCTACTTCCTTGGAGCTGATAACATCAATTCTAATTCCTGATGATGTCAAAAAGGGGGAGAGATTTGCTAAGTCAAAATGCAGGCAGTCTCAAACTTTGACTCAGAAGGATGATGCTGGAGATGGAGGTGCAAGAGGTCAAAAGAGTTTAAAGTCAAGAGTTGTTGAGAAGAGTTTATAAGCTGGCAACATTTCTAAGTCAAAGTCTGATGGTGTAAACACTGATACTCAGGGTACTTCCAAGACTCAGAGTTTGGTATTAACTTCTAATCCACAGATTGATGAGGAATTGGCTGCTAAGTTGTTCCTTGAAGAGAATGTAGAGGGAGTCACACTTGCAGATATTCAAGCTGAGGAGAAAAATCTTCAAGAAGAGTATCAGAAAGCTTTGAAGTCTGGAAAGTTTAAAAGGAAAGAGAAAGCTGCTAGGCCTGTTCTTAAAGGCATTATGATTAAAGAAAAAGTTGGTACTGATCAATGATCAAAGATCACAAATGTTCAGAAAACCAACAGAAGCAGAAGCTAAATTGAAGATGAAGGGTAAGGCTGTTGAGGAGGAAAAAGTTTCAAAGAAAGAAAGTACAACCTCTATTGCTACAAATGTTGTACAGAAGGAAGAACATACAACCTCTGTTAATACATAAAGTTGCATTGATACCTCTATCTAAACAGATGAAATCAGTGTTTGGAAAACCTACACTTCATGATCCAAATCAGATGACTGAAGGGACTACTGATTTTCTACATGGTAGAGGATTAACAGGAAAAATTGGTAGAGATAAATTTGGTCTAGGCTCTCACAGAGAAAATAGAATGTATATTGGTCCTAGAGATCCTTCATCATTGGCTGTTCCAGGTCTTGGTGTTACTCAAGAGAATTTAGACAGACTGAAGTCAGTACAGTTGGTTCATCAAAAGAGTTTGGAGAAGGATTTTCTCTTGTATTTCATGGCTGATGGAACAGTGTATAAAATTGGTGAGTTTGATCTTGATCTGAAGTATTATGAAGAATTAGAGTATGTTTTATACATCTTCAAAGTAAAAAATCAAAGAACGCATCGAGCAGCAAATGTGCTGAGAAATAAGATGCTGCATAATATGGCATGCAGAGGTGTAAAATACACAGGTGCATATGTTCCAAAGTATAGAGATTATCATGGAAATCTTGTTGAGATGAAGAAAGAAAGTGCTAAGCTGAAGACAGATTTGGGTATAACTGTTCTTGATTTTAATTCTGAATCAAAGGAAGCACACTTCATCAGACTGGGAAATGAAATGAGAAGAAACAAAATCTATTCTCTGAGAGCTGCTATTTATCATCAAACTGGTGAGAATGATCCCAATCTAAGAGAGATCAAGGAAATTATGCAGAGAGAGCTTGAGAATGCAGAGAGAAGATTGCTGATTGATTATCTCAGAACAACACCAGATGTTGAGGAGATTAGGTGAAGAATGCTCTGTAAGAATTTCTTGCTTTCTGTAGATTTTTGTTTAAGTAGAAATTTAAACTCTGACTATTTGTTAAACACTGCATTTTATCTATTTGTTTTGACATCATCAATTACTATTAACTTGTGGATTTTTGCTAATGAACAAGTTGGGGGAGATTGTTAGATATAATTGATGTATGTATTAATCAGTGTTTAAGTGTAACAGTGATAAATCAGAGTTTAGCTGGAAGCAGGTCAGAGTTTAGTTAAACGCTGACGGATGGAAGCGCAACATAGTTTGATAAACTCTATCTGGCGGAAGCGTCTACTTATCAACAGTGATTGAAGAATAATTGAAGATAAATATGGAAGCAATATCTTTGAAGATTGGATAGTTGTCAAAGAGATTGTGTTGACTTAGAAGACGTGTAGCAATCGTGATTGATATCAATTGTATAGCTAAATTATGGGAGAATCAATTTACGATTGTATAGTAGCTGTATGTTTTATAAATACAGTTAGGTTAACCCTAGAAGGGTAATCGAACAACTAAATATCATTCATTGTAACGTAAGCAGCTCTATGTGATAGTTTACATCACTGAGAGAGGAATTATTAATTCCAAACAGTTTTTAATTGTTAAAACGTGTGTTCTTGTTAATCTCTTATACAAATCTTGATTATATTTGTTTATTCGGCCTAACACACATTTATCAAGAATCGTGTCCCACTCACACATGGTAACTGGTTGAATGTATTAATGATAAAACGTTTAGTTTTATTTTTTAATTATATATCTTACACGATTCATATTCACTCACCCACTTTCACACTCACTCACAATCACTTTTTACACAATCACTCAGTTACTTCGTCTTTTTCACTTGGGCATTTTAGCAAACACCTTTCATACAAATCACTTTCTTTCTTATTTTCTTCTTAAATCGTTCTAATGGCCACCAAACCTTTTTCTGCTCTTGGTCTATTGTTTGTTTCTAACAACTATGCAGCACCATTGAATAATGAAAACGTTCCAGACGCGTTTCATTTGATGCAAAACTTCTTGAGGGATTCAGAGATAGGTCAAGCTCTGGTCGAACCACAAACGCTGTCTGCCTCACAGATTGCTTCCTTCTGGCAGAATTCTGTTTATGATGATGGAGGAGAGAATGGGACTCCATCTATTATTTTCACTTATGAGGAAGCAGAGTATATTATTACTCCAACCACTATCAGAGAAACCATGGGCTTCGATACACATACTTCCTATAGTGTTGCTCCTGAAAATACTCTGAGAGAGATGTTGCAACAGATTGGATATTCAGATTCTCTTGCCAGATTAGGAAATGTGAAAAGGTCGAAGCTAAGGAAGGAGTGGAGTTTCTTTTTCGACTGTATTACAAGGGCTTTTGGCAAGAAGGTTACTAACTAGGATGCAATTCCTATGGACAGTCTCCAAATTGGGTATTCTCTTCTCTATGGAAGTAATTTCGATTTTGATAGACTTGTCTTAATGAACTTAGGCGATAGGTTGTCAGAGTCTACTACTTTTTATTTTGCTAGATTCTGTCAATTGTTATTCACTGCTTGTGTGCCTAACATTGACATTGCTGAGGATGATGTGATTCAGCCCTTCAAAGTCAATAAGAGAATTTTCTCTGATTTGACTAACAAGGATGCCATCAAGGCTGTGCCTGAGTTAGTTTTACCTCTTGCTCTACAAAATTTTCTCAATCAACCTCAAGAACCACAATCGCCTGAGCATCAACCTTTAAACACTGATCTTCCATAACCCTCAAACACTGTACCTCAACCCATTCAACCTGATAATCTTGAATCAAACACTGAACTACTAACCACAAACATTGAACCAAACACTGAAGTTTCACAACCTAAAATCACTGAAAAACCAGCAACCACTCAACCACAACCACAACCTCAACCTGAACCAACAACTCAGGCTAAAACGAAGAAGAGAGGAAGAACTAAGCATACTGCCATGAAAAAGACAAAAAGGGCTCCAAAGGCAAAAGCAAACAGACCTTCCTCACCATCTGTGGTAGAGGATTCTATAGAAGAAAATATTTCCGAAGAAGAAGTGCCAGAGGTGCTTACATCTAAAAGGAGAAAGTTGATCCTTGATGAATCTGATGAGGAAGTGAATATTGAAGCTCCAGAGGTAATCCCCAAAGAAATACCTGCTGTTGAGATAAATGATGCAGAAGAAGCTGTGCAAATACCTGCAGATATACAAATGGATGAGGACAATGGTTTTCCTACTATGGATGATTTTGTTGAAACATTCATACCATATATTCTCTGATCCTATTTAAGTTTCTCTATCACCTGTTATTGCAAATTCTGGAGAAACTGGTGCAGCTGATCAGCCTACTGTGGTTCTTGATGAAACAGTAGCAACCCACACTGAATTATTCTCTGATGCTCACCAGGTTTCTGAAAAAGGTCAAGAAGTTGAGCAAGTCACCAAGGCTGTAATCTCTGAGCCTGTGGATGCAAAGTCTGTTGACATTGCAAAGACTGTTGACATTGCACAGTCTGTTGATTCTGGAAAGCAACTTGCAGAGTATGATGAACATGCAGAAACTGTTACAGAGAATGTTGCTGACAATATTGATCCATTTGTAGATACAGCTGTGAATGTTGAAGATGAAGAAAGTGAAGAGTCTAATTCCACTCAGAGTGTACCAGTACACACTGCAGGAAAGCACACACCTTTTGATAAACCCTCAGATGCACATGATGTTGAGGCAGAATATTTTGATAAATATTCAAGGGATTGGTATCAAGATGATTGTATTTTTCCTGCTGGTCGAGCAGCTAAGTTTGTGAAGAAGGCTGCTAACTCAATTTCAAATCCAGACATTCTCTCTAGTTTGCAAGCAACCATAGTTCAAGTCAAGACACTGAATCACAGGTTTGATGATTCTCAAAAATCTATTACTGATCTCAGGGCTGAAGTTGTTGCAAGAGATATGACTATGCAGAGAGAGAATCAACTCAAGCATCAGAAGTTCTCTAAAGCTCAAGAAACTCTGTTTCAAAGACTAGGACAGGTTGAATAGAATCAGTCTGTCTTGTCTGAGAAAATTGATTCGATTGCTACCTCCTTGGAGCTGATTACATCTATTCTGATTCCTGATGATGTCAAAAAGGGGGAGAGAGTTGCTAAGTCTAAATGCAAGCAATCTCAAACTCTGACTAAGAAGGATGATGCTGGAGATGGAGGAGCAAGTGATAAAGGCAAGAGTTTAAGAGCTGATCCAAATCAAAGTCTGAGATCTGGTGGCATGTCTTTTAAATCACAGTCTGTTGGAATAAACACTGATACTCAGGGTACTTCAAACACCAGGAGTTTGCTATTTACCGAAAATCCACAGACTGATGAAGAATTGGCTACTAGAGTGTTTCTTGAAGAAAATGAAGAAGGAGCTACAATAGAAGACATTCAAGCTGAGGAAAAGAGTTTACAAGAAGAACATCTAAAGGCTTTGAAGTCTGGTAAGTATAAAAGGAAAGAGAAAGCTCCTAGGCCTGTTCTTAAAGGCATTGTGATTAAAGAAAAAGTTGGTACTGATCAAAGATCACAAATGTTTATAAAACCAACAGAAGCAGAAGCTAAGCAAAAGCTGAAAGGCATTGTTGAAGAAATGAAAGTTTCAAAGAAAGAAAGTACAACCTCTGTTGCTACACATGTTGTACAGAAGAAAGAAAATACAACCTCTGTTGATACACAAGTTGCATTAATACCTCTATCTAACCAGATGAAATCAGTGTTTGGAAAACCTACACTTCATGATCCAAATCAGATGACTGAAGGGACTACTGATTTTCTACATGCTAGAGGATTAACAGGAAAAATTGGTAGAGATAAATCTGGTCTGGGCTCTCATAGAGAAAATAGGATGTATACTGGTCCTAGAGATCCTTCATCATTGGTTGTTCCAGGTCTTGGTGTTACTCAAGAGAATTTAGATAGACTAGAGTCAGTACAGTTGGTTCATTAAAAGAGTTTGGAGAAGGATTTTCTCTTGTACTTAATGGCTGATGGAACAGTGTATAGAATTGGTGAGTTTGATCTTGATCTGAAGTATTATGAAGAATTGGAGTATGTTCTATACATCTTCAAAGTGAAAAATCAAAGAACTCATCAAGCTACAAATGTGTTAAGAAATAAGATGCTGCATAATATGGCATGCAGAGGTGTAAAATACACAGGTGCGTATGTTCCGAAGTATAGAGATTATCAAGGAAAGATTGTAGAAATGAAGAAGAATAGTGCTAAGTTGAAGACAGATCTTGGTATAACTGTCTTGGACTTTAATTCAGAATCAGAAAGAGCACAATTCATCAGACTAGGTAATGAGATGAGAAGAAACAAAATCTACTCTCTGAGATCTGCTATCTACCAAACTGGTGAAGAAGATCCTAAGATGAAAGAGATTAAAGAGATTATGCAAATGGAACTTGAGAATGCAGAAATAAGATTGCTAATAGACTACCTCAGAACAACACCAGATGTTGAAGAGATTAAGTAAACAAAGCTCTGTAAGCCTTTCTTGTTTTCTATAGATTTTGGTAAGTAGAAGTTTAAACTCTGATTGTATAATAAACACTGTATTTGTCTTATTGTTTTGACATCATCAATTATTGTAAACTTGTGCATTTTTTGTTAATGAACAAGTTGGGGGAGATTGTTAGATATAATTGATGTGAATTTAATCAGTGTTTAAGTGTTACAGTGAATAATCAGAGTTTAGCTGGAAGCAGTCAGAGTTTAGTTAAACGCTGACAGATGGAAGCTCGACAGAGTTTGTTAAACTCTGTTTGGAGGAAGCGCGTCTACTGGTCGACAGTGTTTGAAGATTGTTTGAAGATAATTATCGAAGCAATATCTTTGAAAATTGGATAGTTGTCAAAGAGATTGTGTTGATCAAGGAGACGTGTAGCAATCGTAATTGATATCAATTGTATAGCTAATTTATAGGAGTATCAATTAACGATTGTATAGCAGCTGTATATCTTATAAATACAGTTAGGTTAACCCTAGAAGGGTATCGTGCATCGAAAAATGAATAATTATTCATTGTAACCTAAGCAGCTCTCTGTGATAGTTTACATCACTGAGAGAGGAATTATTAATTCCAAACAGTTTTTAATTGTTAAAACGTGTGTTCTTGTTAATCTCTCATACAAATCTTGATAATATTTGTGTATTCGGCCAAACAGGATCAAAGAATTTATCCACTCCAACACATTCTCAAAAGAAGGCACAAGGGGGTGAACAAGGGGTTCTGGTTTTGGAGAAATTTTGTGACACCCCTAGATCCGGGGTCAATGATCCAGGTCATCACGGTCCAATTTCCATTCGATTTCAATATCTCTTTAGTCTTTTTTTTTATAACTTAATACTTATGCATTTGACCCCACACTAATACACACACACACCAGTCATATGCTCATAGAACAACATCCACAATATTAAAAGTTTAAAGTTAACAATTATTACAAACCCAGAATTCTACTAAGTACATTGTTGAATAATACTTCTACAGGAAGCATTTCAACAACCAAAAGTTTATTACATAGCTTACACACTAATATACATAAGTCTACTAAGCCCCTTTCGCTTGTCAACAACCTCTGGGATGGTCGCCAGTACTCACTCAAAAGGTCGCCTTCCCCTTACCCTCTTGCGGGGTGTAGTGCGTAGTATTGGCATACCTAGCTGTATATAGATAAGTAGCAAGAGTGAGCTAAAATAGCTCAGCAAGATAATTTCTATCACAAAAAGGTAACATTTAAACATCTAATTATATGTATATACGACGGGGAAACTAATTATAGACTTTAAGAAAGTATAACATTCTTATTTAATAATACATCATCCACTTTCTATTATAAGAAAAGAAAAATACAACAATATAATATCAATTCCTCTTCTACATTCAGATAATAATCCACACTTCCTCGATATATATATTATCTCAAGATAGTATAGAAATTTGAATTATATCTCATTATAATCCTTCCATTTCCTTTTTACACAACAACTTTATACCACTATATAAAATCAGTTTCTCTTCCATTTATAACACAATTCCTTCTTTTCATATCATTTTTCTGTTTCCAGTATAAAAATCTGAAAACCACTTTTCAATTCTTTCCTTTTAAGAAAACGTTGGGGATTTCCATTGTTGCCGAATACGTGAGCCACGATGATCAGTCGTCCTCCGTACCCGTCCCTTTTCACTACCGGTAGAAGGAGGAAGGTACACCACTACATCCCCCTGGAGGAAGGTACACCACTACATCCTCCTTCGGCAACTCTTGGGCCGAATTAAAATATTTATTGCTGGACTGTGCAGCACACAGCCTCCTACGCTTTTTGTTGCTATCCCCCTTTTGTCAAATCATTATTCCATTTATAAAATATCATTCCACATTTCCATTTTCTCGCTTTTATTTCCACATATCATTCACTCATATCATTTCCATTCTCGCACATTACTTCTATAAAATATATATATATATATATATATATATATATATATCACATAATGCTTTGATTATGCTCCAGACATCTCTTTCATATTCAAGAAATCAAATATACTTTTATATTCATAAAATATTCCGTCCATTTAAGAGTAGTAAATAATAACCAAATAATATTCATTTAAACCACTAATACTCAAAAAGAATATTTATAATATAGTATTATAAACCATATAACCCTAGATAACAACTGATACCATTCTCTTTCATATCTCTTTATCCTAGAGCACATTCGCTCCATTCGTAATCATCTCTATATTCATATTTCAGAAATCATTTCCATCTCTCTTTAATTTCCCAAAATCAAGGGAATAAATTCTTTGCAATATAGCCACAATAGCATCACATATATATACATATTCCATGATATCATTTTATTCCAAAGATAAATAATTTTCAAAGTAGGGATAGAAGAAATCTTGCCTCGATCTCGATATCCCAAAGGTAGGGCTCGTGGTTCCTCCGAAGTTTCTATAAACACATAAAAGAATCGTCATTAGAGTATATTCCACTTAACACCTACCCTTATCTAGTAACACCCTTGTCACATACCGCATGTTTAACATGGCCTTTATGTCCCAAAGGTTCTAAGAACTCGACCATTCTTAATCTCGATTAAAGTGTTAGCAATTCACACTATTTCCTTAACAACCACTCTCGACTGCAAAAATCCTCATAATTCGAAAATTCCACAATTTGACACAAGGTCAGTTAGTAAGGGTTCTCTGATCACCCTATTATAACATCCCAAAGTTTCATAATTTTTAAAAATGTCTAGGTAGGTCGATCATAGTCTCAAAGTTTACACAATTACGGTTTCCCGGTTTTCGAACACCTTTCACTAAAACTGACTTTTCTCCTAAACCGTTCATCAGATTTTAACGTACCTTATATCAAAACGATCTACGAACTAAGCTCTATCATGTCATGGTCAATTGGTAACCTAGACAGTAGGGTACCGTACGGAGACAGGGGTCCAAAACAGGGCAGATTACATCCTAACGAAAATCGGGCATTATAACGGCTATAATTTCATACTTTCCAAAAACAATTCCATCACAACCAAGCCATATAATCATCCACCACTCCATACACATCAGTATTACATCCTCATAAGCCATATAATCAGTGGTGAGGCCTCAATACCATCACCCATCAATCAATCATAATTTATGCTAGCTAACATCACAATAATCACTTTTAACCACACACCATCCATTAACATCACTAAAGCTCACATAATAAAAAGGGGTTAGGGTTTATACCTTCCTTGTAGCTTCAACATCACTTAATAAACCTTGGGTACTCCTTAAACAACCTCAATATAGCTTGAATCAACTAAAGGAACCATGAAAACAAAGTTAACAATTCGGAGTTACTAAACTGCAGCTGAAAGAACATGAAAAACGAAGGCCTTACCTACGTTTTCTGGATGAGGCTTCTAAATGAAAGTTGTAGGGCATCTTAACAGCTTTCTAACCATATAAAGAAAACAAAATTTGGCTGAGTAACGAAGTCTCTAGAGCGGTTTTACTGGGCTGCTGGAAATCTGGCCGAAAATGATGATAATGGAGGGGGAGAGATTTTTGCTCTTGTTTCTTGATCTTATCTCATCTAAATCTTGGTTTGTCTAGTGTCTTGTGGAAGCTTTGCAAGATATTTGTGATTAAAACCTAGCAAAAGTACTAATTTTCCCCTTAAAACAATTTAGTGGAAAGTGATGTCATGCTAGTGATTTCATAATTCTCTTTTCTTGATTTTCTTTTCTAAATGTAATGCTAGTACTCTTGGTAATTATAATGTGATACAATCCTTGTTATTCTACTAATCTTGGTTGTTTGGTTTCCAGACTCGTCTAATTGTGGTTCGTTTCGAATATATCTCACTATCCAGTGGTTTTGAAATCGTTTATAAAATCCAAATTCCCTTAGCATTCTCTTAACTTAAAAATCCCTTAGTTTAACTTAAATTCACTAATTCCTCAATATATAATCCCTTTAATATTTCTATGTTCCTTAATATCCAATAAATATAAGTTCGTTCGAGCTCAAAATCCTCAAAATCTAAATTCAGGAATTTCTGAAATCCATCGTCATTTCGAGTCACTTATTTCCTTAGTATATCACTAATATGATTTCTGTTTCTTCATTTTCCATTTCCAGTCTAGGGTACCTACACACCCTTTTCCTAAATTCCCCGAGATCATTATTCATTTGGGCACTGTAGCCTTTCTAAAGTTGGGTTATTACATCCTTCCCCCCTTAAAAGGATTCCGTCTCGGAATCATGTTGAAAATACTAATGAATACTTTTCTTACTTGACAAATTCCCAATTCTCACACTACTTCCTTTATCCTTTAGTTCCTTCATAACATCTCTACCTTGTTCGCGCAAATACACCAACATACACTTGTTTGTCATTCATCAACATTCCATTTAGCTTATCAATAGCAGTACTTTCACTATCCTTTTCTTGCAAATCTCCTCATGTTTCCAGTCATTCTATATTATCTCATTCCTCCTTTCTCCTTTAACTAAGGTATCGGCCACCACATTGGCCTTTCCTGAATGGTAGTGTATCTCACTTATGGTTTGGTCATATTCTGATCTCTATCATGACATAAAATATTAGTACTTCATCTTAATACATCTCGTCTCTATAAAATCCTCCAGAAACTAGTCTTATAATGCTATTCCTTGAAACAATTCTAAGAAAATATTATTTATAATATATATTTCCTGTTCATACTTATACGAGCAAATACTTTCCCTTCATTCTAAGAATTATCCTTGCACTTTCCCCATTATTCACAAATCTCCTTTTTTATAGAGTTCTCTGACTCTTAACAGATATTGATTTGGATGACACGAGAATAACTCACTTTCTTATATCACCATAGTTTACTTTCTCACAGATAGATTATTCTTATCTATATTATCAGCCCATTTACATCATTCATTGACTTAATCGATCCCTAACCAAACATTTACACTTAAGAGGTTAAATTAGCGCGCACCTGCAATTTCCTCCGGATACCTTATCCCATATGTCTATTGTTCACTATACGCTCTTTACATCTTGCTGATCCATCTTAGTTCCTTCATGATATACTATCTATTCCACCTCTGTAATTTCCTTTTATTATTCTCATCAAAATCTTTACCTCAAGTTTTACTCATTCATACCTTTTTGGATTAATCATTTGAATACTTAACATCTTTAATCTCTCTCTCTACTTAGGGTATTAGTCAAAATATTGGCCTTTCCCCCACTAATAGTTATTACACCTCGAATCCTTCATTAGTTATCCCCACTTCTTTTGTTTATCCTTATTCTGACTCTATCCTCAAAATACACCTTACTCTCAATAGTAAATCTCAATTATGCCTTAAGATTTCTCATATTCTTTTCTCTTACTAATCATCAAATATACCCATTCCTTCTCACGAAATTCCTTCCTCTCTTATATTGAAACGCTTCTAGTTCTAATTATCTCTTATTGAAATTTCCCTTGGAATCTCAAGTTTCCTTGTATAATCACGTACTATAAACACTGCTTCCATCCATTAATGAAATCTTCTATATTCAAAATAATTAATAGAATTTAAGAGACTTTGAATTGAAACGAACCCAGAAACAAGCAAGGGTCCCACAACAATTTATAAAATTAAAAGTTTTAAAGAACTTTAATTTGAAACAAAAGGATATCTGAGAAATCAACCTAATGGAAGAACCCCTATGTCACACAAGTGAGGGCGTCCCCTCCGACTTTCTATCACACAGACAGATCGTCCTTGTATATACATATATGGTTGTTCCTCTTAGTTGGAGTAAGAAATATAAAGAAAATTTAAATCACGATGATAAATACCATCTTCCGAAAATAATCTTAGAGGAATATTTTGGCTAAGATAGATAAAATACAATTTTGAAACACATTTCAAGGGTATCAGAAAGTTTTAAAAAGATACTGGCCCTTAATGAATAATTACCCACCGGTGGAGGAAAATTTGAAACTCAATAACATAATTTAGCAGGGCTTTAGGAAATTTGAAAGTAGTTACTGTTAATAGCTTCTGCCAAATTGAAAATCCCAATAATGGAAGGTTTTCCTCAATACCATTTATATCTTAGACTACGTACTTTCCAAAATTTCTCAAATTTGCCACTCACCATTTATCCTTAACCTATCGTCTGATATTTCCAATTATCGTCATTTACCTAGTCGTGACTTGGCTCGATACTTTCTACCTTTATCCATAATAGATCACAACCTTCTAATCGATATACTTACGTAATATTGATCGTCTTAGCCTAACACTGCTCCGGTATCAAAGACCCTTCAAACTATACTTTATATTTGTATATTCTAACATATCCCGTATACTCACGAGATTCTCTAACGTACATTTCCCAATACATCAAATATTCCCTTTCTCATATCAATTCTGTGTACTACATAAATTTAACACTTTTGGCATAATAGCCTTTTTATTTAAGTCAATCTCGGAATTTCTCAGTCTGTCTTAGTCCTTAAGGTATATCTTGGCTTTACCAACCAACCTCAGTTTCACCCTTTCATCTCCACAAACAATCAATGTCTATTCACCAATCCACTTACAATATTTCCTCAAACTCCCTTAAACACAAGAAGACTTTAAATACCCTTAACCTTAGCTCACTAATCTCCTCTCCCTATACTAAAACATAAACTTTTATTAGTAATAATCTATAAAATTATAATCACTACTTAGAATAAACGCTTCGTTCGATAAGCCACCCTTGAACTCGATGGGAGTTCACAATTTATATTATTACTGATATATTTATTATTATCACTCTTGTTCCTGAGCATTATGACTCTTAGCTCTGATACCATCTGTGACACCCCTAGATCCGGGGTCAATGATCCAGGTCATCACGGTCCAATTTCCATTCGATTTCAATATCTCTTTAGTCTTTTTTTTTATAACTTAATACTTATGCATTTGACCCCACACTAATACACACACACACACCAGTCATATGCTCATAGAACAACATCCACAATATTAAAAGTTTAAAGTTAACAATTATTACAAACCCAGAATTCTACTAAGTACATTGTTGAATAATACTTCTACAGGAAGCATTTCAACAACCAAAAGTTTATTACATAGCTTACACACTAATATACATAAGTCTACTAAGCCCCTTTCGCTTGTCAACAACCTCTGGGATGGTCGCCAGTACTCACTCAAAAGGTCGCCTTCCCCTTACCCTCTTGCGGGGTGTAGTGCGTAGTATTGGCATACCTAGCTGTATATAGATAAGTAGCAAGAGTGAGCTAAAATAGCTCAGCAAGATAATTTCTATCACAAAAAGGTAACATTTAAACATCTAATTATATGTATATACGACGGGGAAACTAATTATAGACTTTAAGAAAGTATAACATTCTTATTTAATAATACATCATCCACTTTCTATTATAAGAAAAGAAAAATACAACAATATAATATCAATTCCTCTTCTACATTCAGATAATAATCCACACTTCCTCGATATATATATTATCTCAAGATAGTATAGAAATTTGAATTATATCTCATTATAATCCTTCCATTTCCTTTTTACACAACAACTTTATACCACTATATAAAATCAGTTTCTCTTCCATTTATAACACAATTCCTTCTTTTCATATCATTTTTCTGTTTCCAGTATAAAAATCTGAAAACCACTTTTCAATTCTTTCCTTTTAAGAAAACGTTGGGGATTTCCATTGTTGCCGAATACGTGAGCCACGATGATCAGTCGTCCTCCGTACCCGTCCCTTTTCACTACCGGTAGAAGGAGGAAGGTACACCACTACATCCCCCTGGAGGAAGGTACACCACTACATCCTCCTTCGGCAACTCTTGGGCCGAATTAAAATATTTATTGCTGGACTGTGCAGCACACAGCCTCCTACGCTTTTTGTTGCTATCCCCCTTTTGTCAAATCATTATTCCATTTATAAAATATCATTCCACATTTCCATTTTCTCGCTTTTATTTCCACATATCATTCACTCATATCATTTCCATTCTCGCACATTACTTCTATAAAATATATATATATATATATATATATATATATATATATATATATATATATCACATAATGCTTTGATTATGCTCCATACATCTCTTTCATATTCAAGAAATCAAATATACTTTTATATTCATAAAATATTCCGTCCATTTAAGAGTAGTAAATAATAACCAAATAATATTCATTTAAACCACTAATACTCAAAAAGAATATTTATAATATAGTATTATAAACCATATAACCCTAGATAACAACTGATACCATTCTCTTTCATATCTCTTTACCCTAGAGCACATTCGCTCCATTCGTAATCATCTCTATATTCATATTTCAGAAATCATTTCCATCTCTCTTTAATTTCCCAAAATCAAGGGAATAAATTCTTTGCAATATAGCCACAATAGCATCACATATATATACATATTCCATGATATCATTTTATTCCAAAGATAAATAATTTTCAAAGTAGGGATAGAAGAAATCTTGCCTCGATCTCGATATCCCAAAGGTAGGGCTCGTGGTTCCTCCGAAGTTTCTATAAACACATAAAAGAATCGTCATTAGAGTATATTCCACTTAACACCTACCCTTATCTAGTAACACCCTTGTCACATACCGTATGTTTAACATGGCCTTTATGTCCCAAAGGTTCTAAGAACTCGACCATTCTTAATCTCGATTAAAGTGTTAGCAATTCACACTATTTCCTTAACAACCACTCTCGACTGTAAAAATCCTCATAATTCGAAAATTCCACAATTTGACACAAGGTCAGTTAGTAAGGGTTCTCTGATCACCCTATTATAACATCCCAAAGTTTCATAATTTTTAAAAATGTCTAGGTAGGTCGATCATAGTCTCAAAGTTTACACAATTACGGTTTCCCGGTTTTCGAACACCTTTCACTAAAACTGACTTTTCTCCTAAACCGTTCATCAGATTTTAACGTACCTTATATCAAAACGATCTACGAACTAAGCTCTATCATGTCATGGTCAATTGGTAACCTAGACAGTAGGGTACCGTACGGAGACAGGGGTCCAAAACAGGGCAGATTACATCCTAACGAAAATCGGGCATTATAACGGCTATAATTTCATACTTTCCAAAAATAATTCCATCACAACCAAGCCATATAATCATCCACCACTCCATACACATCAGTATTACATCCTCATAAGCCATATAATCAGTGGTGAGGCCTCAATACCATCAACCATCAATCAATCACAATTTATGCTAGCTAACATCACAATAATCACTTTTAACCACACACCATCCATTAACATCACTAAAGCTCACATAATAAAAAGGGGTTAGGGTTTATACCTTCCTTGTAGCTTCAACATCACTTAATAAACCTTGGGTACTCCTTAAACAACCTCAATATAGCTTGAATCAACTAAAGGAACCATGAAAACAAAGTTAACAATTCGGAGTTACTAAACTGCAGCTGAAAGAACATGAAAAACGAAGGCCTTACCTACGTTTTCTGGATGAGGCTTCTAAATGAAAGTTGTAGGGCATCTTAACAGCTTTCTAACCATATAAAGAACACAAAATTTGGCTGAGTAACGAAGTCTCTAGAACGGTTTTACTGGGCTGTTGGAAATCTGGCCGAAAATGATGATAATGGAGGGGGAGAGATTTTTGCTCTTGTTTCTTGATCTTATCTCATCTAAATCTTGGTTTGTCTAGTGTCTTGTGGAAGCTTTGCAAGATATTTGTGATTAAAACCTAGCAAAAGTACTAATTTGCCCCTTAAAACAATTTAGTGGAAAGTGATGTCATGCTAGTGATTTCATAATTCTCTTTTCTTGATTTTCTTTTCTAAATGTAATGCTAGTACTCTTGGTAATTATAATGTGATACAATCCTTGTTATTCTACTAATCTTGGTTGTTTGGTTTCCAGACTCGTCTAATTGTGGTTCATTTCGAATATATCTCACTATCCAGTGGTTTTGAAATCGTTTATAAAATCCAAATTCCCTTAGCATTCTCTTAACTTAAAAATCCCTTAGTTTAACTTAAATTCACTAATTCCTCAATATATAATCCCTTTAATATTTCTATGTTCCTTAATATCCAATAAATAGAAGTTCGTTCGAGCTCAAAATCCTCAAAATCTAAATTCAGGAATTTCTGAAATCCATCGTCATTTCGAGTCACTTATTTCCTTAGTATATCACTAATATGATTTCTGTTTATTCATTTTCCATTTCCAGTCTAGGGTACCTACACACCCTTTTCCTAAATTCCCCGAGATCATTATTCATTTGGGCACTGTAGCCTTTCTAAAGTTAGGGTTATTACAAATTTGTTCCTACAGTTGATCAATCTTTGATTAATATAGGGGTATATAAGGAAATAGGAGAAAAGAGGAAATTCAGTCAGAAAATTGATTCTGAGTCTGATTATGATTCTGATGATGATAAACTACCTCTATCAGTTTCTTTGAAGAAAAAGGAAACTACTGCTGTTGTTTCTGACCAAATGGCTATTTCTGAAAAGCCAAAGAAGAGAAAGAGATTACTTAACCAAAGCAAATACTTCATTCCTCTGGAAATACAGAATCTTGATGATGATATAGAAGACATTCCTAATGTCTCTACTAATCCAGATGGATCATCAGTTCCTGACACAAATCCTGACATCTCTACTCCTGACACTTCACATGTGAAGACTGTTGAAATCTCTGATTCTCCAGCACCTACATCTCCTAAAAGAAGAATAATTGAGATGTCTGTGGATGATGTAAATAAGATTGATGCTCAGCTTGGTTTAAAAACTGTAGCACTTCAACGGATAAATGCTGGAGCAAAGGTCTTTCATAGACTAAAGAAACAGAGGACAACTTTACCTCTGAGAGGATCTAGCCCACAAGAACTTGAACTTCAAAGTAGTTCAGCAGCTACTGCAGATCCAGTCACACAAGAACCATCCACTCAAAGTGTGGATGCAGACATTGCTGAAGGAATAGTCCCACAAGAACCACTTTCTCAAAGGGAAAGTGAAGACAAGTATATTCCTGCCACACAAGAACCATCTTCTCAAAGTGAAGATGCAGGCAAAATCACATCAGCAGAGGAGTTTCCTGACACTGCTCAAGGGGCTTCTGAAATTGAATTTGACTTAGTTCAAAGTTTGGCAGATAAAGCTGCTCATGACAAGCATATTGCTGAATGTGATGATCTACTCAAAGACACTGCATTTGAGGGAAGCACACAAGAACCTTTGACTCAAAGTATTGAAGCAGCTTCTCAACCTCAGACTACACAAGAACCATTGGTAGCAAATACTAATGCAAGTCATTCTCTAGTTGCAGATGTCCATCCTGATGCAAGTACCATTGATCCGAATATTCCACTGCTTATTGAGCCAATTTCTGCAAGGCCAATGGAATCATTCACTACTTCATCAGGTAATACTTCTATCTCTACTTCTTTTAATACTGATAGTATGATTACAGATAGACCTGAAACAAGGGATACATCTATTTGTATGACTTCAGTCCACTCTTCTCAGCCACCTCTTATTTCTTCGAATTTGTTGAGTCAGAACCTTTCAAGTGAGAATGGGAGTAAACAATTATAGAAAAAGAAGAGTGAAGAGAGGCAGTCTCCTGAACTAGCAAAAGGAGAGGAAGAAAAGAGTGAGAAAACTTCTGGTGAGGTAGCAGTTACTATTGAAAGTAACTTAGGTAACGTTGTGAGAAGTGATGAGATCACTTTAAAAGACCAGAGAGATATAGGAAATGTTTCTATTCACAATGCAGGTGTTGTGGGAGGATTTTAGCACAACTACGTGGAGGCCGTTGCTGGAATAGCGTCGTAAAATATGGAATCGTATAACTGCCCGGAAAGGCTCACAGTTACAGATTTGAGGCTAGCCGCCCGGGAAGGCTCACGACTAGGGGTTACCGAAGAACACGGGAAGGTGTTTTTGTGGTGATTGGGGCTGAATCTACGGGACAGAGCTCAAGGGCCGTACAATATCGATGTGTTGGTCTGCCAAGAACCCTAATTTGACTGTGTCACACAAGTGTGCACGTGCTCTAGCTACTCAAGGAGTGTAAAGTGTCAAAGAAGATCCCGTAAACTGCCTACATACCACTATATATAGTGGATCAAGCCCGTATGTAGTTCTTGATTGATGAGTTTGGTTATTTATGATGAGTTATCTCGTATCTAATGAGCTAATCATTGATGTTATCGTTTATCAACTGATTGTGATGTAGTTATGAGGTTTCCAAGCCTTATCAGGACTATTGGAAGCCTATCCACTGATGTTTATCTCATGAATGTATAGATTATCAAGTAATAATGATATTTATCTCATAATAATCGTGTAATTATCTAATATGAAGTGTATATTGGTTGTAAAGATGTGCTCCTACAAGATAGGAGGTTGTCCTTATCTGAATCTGTATTTCTGCCGGGCTTCCGGGGAAGCTGGGGTACCGCCGGTAGCTAGGCTCCGGTAGCCCTGCTGGCTGGCTGTCTATGGTAGCTATACTGGAAGCCCTATCTGATGGCTGTCCTAGTAATTATGCTATGGTAATTGTGGGCTACGGGTTATCCTCAAAGGGTTATTCCCTAGGATCCTAAGCCTCTTGTTTACTTAGTGTTTACCTCATGGTAGCCCCTTTGGTAGGCTGACTATGGAAGCCTGACATCCGGGAGCCTCATAATAACAGCTGGGAGCTAGGGATTTAGTCAAGGGAAGCTACTTCCTGGGACCCTAGGCTTTGTATCTATCAATGATCCTTCTAAAATAGCTCTCCTGGGCTGCCATAGGCCCTTGGAAGCCTCACTGATCATCTAATTCATCTACGGATTGGACCCTAAATCCTTAATGGGCATAAATTTGACCCGTGCAAGATTTCGGTCACAACAACTACCCCCCCAGTTCCTTGAAGCATGAGTGCAAGAGGAACCTAAAGTCTACAGAGTTCAATCCTCTCGGGTATTCAATCATAAATTTTGTATCAAGCTACCAGATATGCTCAATCTAATATGATGTACACAAATCAGTATTTCTACAATGTTTGTGATTCCATAATGTTATGTCTTCAAGATTCTTGGTGATATGTTCATTCGTAATTTTGTAATTATTTCGCGGAAGCTCGAATTGTAGCGTGTAATTCAGGCGGAAACTATTTAGTGTGCACGAGAATAATCAATTTAATTGATTTATTCAGTGGAATAAAAAGATAAGTTGTAAGTATAAGAATTGGAATGAGACTCTTCCATTTCCCGCCTAAAAAATAGTAGAGTGAGGGGTTAGTCCACGTAAACACGCTTCCCTCTACCTCGTTTTCTGTGCTGGGTTCATTCACTACCGAGACACCACAATTATCTATGCCTCTTTACTTTTCCAATATATTAACCTATGCTCCAGGCTTTTTGTTTCTTTTCTTTTATCATAAACTTTCTCTCAACCTTCTTATACTTTTCTTAAAAGCAAAAAAGGGTTTCTCCTTGGCGTCGGCCATTTCGTTACCGACCAAGCTTGAGGTACGCTTCTATTGCTCTATACCATCTCCAAACTCTGGTAAAGCCTTGCATGTACCTTAACAATTACTTGCTTGTTTATGTATATGCTTGTGTGTACTTGTACTTTATGATTGATGTTTGCTTACACCATCGATACTCCTTTTTCACGATTTATGTCAAGATCCATGATTAATTATGCTCCATTGGTGTGCCGTGTGGCCTTTTGTGTTTATCGATTGGCCTTCCAATCTAACTGCTAGCCCACATCCATGTGCACACACAAGTCACTATGTTCACACATGTCTCCTGCTTGATTTGTGCGTCTAGCTTATTCGATCATGAGTTAGGAGAAAGGATTTGTTTAAAATGTGCATTGTATGTTTCATCTTTGAAGGGGCTTCCGCTCCGGCCCGACTTACTCGCTTACGAATCAAAGTTGTAGATCTATGCACCTATCTTGTGCTTAACTTGTTTGATTATATGCCTAGACAGTGGATTTTGTTCTAAACGTATAATCACACGTTTCATTCTTGAAGGGGGCTTCCGTTTGGGTTGCCCAAATATTTGATTTTCTCTGTGTGCATTAGGTGTTTAACGTCTGCCTGAGTTTTATCTCCCTTTATGCACTTATGATCTATAGATTTTTATTATGCCTTGATTTGTTGAGTAACTCTGATCCATGCATCCGTAATTAGCCCAATTATATAGCCTAGTTCCTCGTTATTTAACGGGGTTCCATCATTAGTTTTAGTTGAAACGACTTTCTTTGCGAAATCTTATGGATAGGTACATGGTGCTCGTAGTTAGGACCTGTTTGGCGCCGATCCAAGGGGTTTCTTTTCACTTGGTTGAATTAAAATTTAGCCCAAATCCTTAAAGACTGTAGGGGATTGCCATACTAGTTAATTGAGGGTACTGTAGCGTCATCTTTGCTGTGGTTATAAAATCTTGTCATCCTTGGACTCTTCTTCGTATTTTCTCCGAGTTGTGTGATTGACTTGCCTCCTCTTTTTGCAGATGGCAAGCCAGTCTGCTTCTAATAGTTCCTCTAGTTATCCTGCCTTGTCTCCACAATCAGGGGAGCCTTCTAACTCTGGATTCGCACCTATCACTAACCTTATTTCACCTCGCACCTCATCAATGTTTAAATCTACTGTTAGCACTCGCACCCGTTCCAAGGTTATGGTACTCGATCCTTTAGAAGCCGAGATAGTATCTAAGCCCTCCAATTCTCATCAGGAAGTCAATTCTCCCATTGGAGGTGCCATGGAATTAGGGTTAGTGAACTTGAGCTCATCCACTGATGAGGGAGAGAAAGAGTATTCTCAAAACTATGATGATGGATTTCTGAATCAAGCTGAACAGGCTTTATTCGACAATGTTGATATGGTTGATGAGGATGATTTCGTGGTAGAGGTGAAACGGGAAACCAAACAGAGACTTCCTTCTTGTGAAAATGTTGACTCCACTATGAATGCTGAGAAGTTGGAGAAGTTGTTGGGCTCCTGGAACCCTGGCTGCAAACTGGTACTACCAGAAGCCAGTGAAAGATGTCATCGTTTTGACAACCTCAAGCTTGATAGGGCCATCCCACAAGCTGTCTTGTCATCATCGTACTTTAAACTTGGGTTTTTTCTGCCCATGCACCCCTTTTTTCTCGAGATCTTAATCTTTTACAGCTTAGCTCCCATGCAACTGACCCCTAATTCATTTAGAGTGGCGACATGTATGTTCATCTTATACGACCAAGATTTTTCAACTGTTTTGACTGCCCGAGAGTTAGGATACTTTTATCAGTTGAAGGATGCTGGTAAGAAAGTCGGAGTCTACTACCTCACGGCTTGGAATAACATGCAGGGCCAATATATAAAGGGTAATAAGAGAGGAATGTATGACTGGCAAGAGCGATTCTTGTATTGTTTTGATTGCGAGAAGATTAGAAAATATTTCAACCTGTTCCCAAGTAAGTCCGCGATTCTCCCAACAATGATCAAGTCCTTAAGTTTTGATTTGCTTGATGATTTATTTCTTCTTATCGTTTCTTTTAGGATTTGCAGAACAAACCCTCCTGTCGGGAAGTAAGGCAAAGCGAGCGAAGAAAGTGGCAAAATTGGCTACCGAGTTGAGAGATGGCGATAGTTTATTAACTGCTGAAGTTCTGGAGAGGTTGGGCTTTTCGTTGCCTAGGGTTTCCATGCCTCTTGCCATGGGAGAGGATGTTAATGTGGAAGCTCATGGGGAATCCGAGTTTGGGCTTCCTATGGATGGTATAGAAGCCCAGGTTACAGCCTCAGATATTTTATATTCTGGTCAGCCCTTAGTCATGTGTAATATTGGAAGTTATTTGCCTTAATTGTTTTCTTTCTTACTTGCTGTACGCATACGTTATACAACTTATATGTTTGTGCTCCGCATACTCCATAGTTGTTTATCTGATCATCCATATTTTATTATTCATGCGAAGGTTTATTCCTATCTCTTTTCATCATATATTTCTTATGTTATTTCTTATTCTGTTTTCTTTCAGCGATGTCTGGCTCTGTACCATCATTCGTCCAGCCTTCCGTTAAGTATGAAGACTTGTTCAAGGACGATGATATTAAAATGCTGGTGGCCCCAATTACTGCTACTCCTGTCTTCCAAGTTCCTCCTCCTTTTGTAAATAAGGGTGTAGGCATCCCGACTAACAAGAAGAAACTTGCTCGAACTGCCGGTAGCCCTGCTTCCACTCCGGAAACTCGATCCACTAAGAGGGCTAAGGGGGCTCCTGCTCCCTCAGTGCCTCATGAGGTTCAAGCTTTCTACAAAATGATTGGGGGGTTGCTCCCTTTGGAAACTATAATGGAGTGGTCGAAGTCAAAGTGTAGCGAAACCGCTAGTGCTTCCCTACAGGCTTCCGCTCAGAGTCTCTTTTACCGACTAAGGCTTGAGGACCAGCTTGCAGTTGCCGCTAAGGGTGATGCTAGGCTACGTGAGGAGCTTAAGAATGCCAGATCTGAGTTAAGGTCTCGCAAAGAGGAAAGGAAGAAGCTTGTTGATGGTAACAAGAAGCTTAAGAACGAGGTAGCCTCTCTGAACAAGAACAAAGAGATGCTAAGCAAGGTTGTTGCTGATCAGGATGCAGAAAAAGAAAGGTTAATGGCAGACCAGGCTGTCAGAATGAAAGAATTGCAGGTACAAGTGAATGGTTTGCAGGCTACCATGAAAGGATATCGTCATGCTCTGGAAGACAGGTATAAAATGGGATTTGCAAATGGGGTGCGAGATTATATGAGATCTACTTGGGTCAAGATGCCAAATCTGGATTGGGCACTCCTAGGAGATGATGCTGTCAAGTAGGTTGAAGGCTTTAAAGCTGAAGCTGCCAAGTTGCAGGTTACAACTCAGAAAGCCGCATCTCCACCCGTTGAGGTTACCAAGGTTGATGACGAGATTATTCTTGATTCTAGAACTGATAATAAGGTTCCCGTGAATGCGGTCGAGGAAGCTCCAGGTAACACACTCGAGAAAGGGGACCCTGTCGAGGACTCTTCTAGCCCAAATGCCACCATTAACTCTTCAGTGGTTAATCCTTTTACTATGCAAACTTTTTTAAGTACTTGGTTTTATCTTGGTTTATGAACTTTGATGGTTTATCACGAATTTGGTTTTTAAATGAGGGGGCGGGCACCTCGGATGCTCCGCGGATGTAATCCTTAACCCGTATTTGCTTTTGATGTGGTTTCTTGAACTCATTATTATCTAGTTCCATGCTTTTATCATATCTTATGCATGCTTCATTGTATGGTTGTTCTATTATTCGTTTTGGTACACGTTAACTTTATCCGTACTAGACTTTAGGTAATTCCATTCTTCCACTTAACATATAAGGTATGGGGGTTACTACCAAGCGCATAAGTAACTTAGTAAAATCTGTCTAATCATAGAAATCGTATCTAAATTCTAGTGTACTTAGGCAATTTTATTCATATTAGGGCTACCTAGATGGTATGAGATCCAACTATTAAGGATTAACCATCTACTTAACGTTATGGCAAATGATTCTCTAAGTAAACAAGGTATTAGAGCTTTAATCTTGTAATCTTTTATCGAAAAATAGCACTCCTTAAGTGAGGATAAGAATCGTATCAGGCTTCCACACATGGGAGGTAGCCTTTGCAAGTCATTAAAGGGGAATCACAGGTCTACTCCTAAATGTTTAATCACTTTTCTCTTATAGTCGTAAAGTATGCATATGAATTTTTAATTAAACATCAGTGGATAAGCTGCAACTTTTAATCGAAAGCTTGGAAGAGTAATAGAGCACATGAGCATTACCATAATTCAAAGGGGTGAGTTTAGTTTTCACATACCCGTATAGTTTGCTCAAAAGCATATGGGGTTGCATGTACCTTATCCCTTGAGGTTGCAACTTCTATCTTAGGGGCTTCCATTGCGGGAGCTTGTCACCCGGACGCCTGATTCTGGGAGCCCCATCCTGGGAGCCCTGTTTGTGGAAGCCTAGCATTGGTAACCCAACCTGGAAGCGCTTGTTCCCGGGGCCTTGTCATGCGAGCTTCTATTTTCATGAGATAATTATATAGGTGAGGTTGCGCTGCGATATCCTCTTGAAAGAGCGTTCCATCACAACCCTCATTTAAGGAGATGAGGTTGCGCTGTGCTAGCCTCTCGAAAGAGCGTTCCATCACAACCCTCATTTAAGGAGATGAGGTTGCGCTGTGATAGCCTCTCGGAAGAGCGTTCCATCACAACCCTCATTTAAGGAGATGAGGTTGCGCTGTGATAGCCTCTCGAAATAGCGTTCCATCACAACCCTCAATTAAGGAGATGAGGTTGCATGGTCATAGCCTCTCGGAAGAGCGTTCCATCACAACCCTCATTTAAGGAGATGAGGTTGCGTTGTGATAGCCTCTCGGAAGAGCGTTCCATCACAACCCTCATTTAAGGAGATGAGGTTGCGCTGTGATAGCCTCTCGGAAGAGCGTTCCACCACAACCCTTATTTAAGGAGATGAGGTTGCGCTGTGATAGCCTCTCGAAAGAGCGTTCCATCACAACCCTCATTTAAGGAGATGAGGTTGCGCGGTGATAGCTTCTCGGAAGAGCGTTCCATCACAACCCTCATTTAAGGAGATGAGGTTGCGCTGTGATAGCCTCTCGGAAGAGCGTTCCATCACAACCCTCATTTAAGGAGATGAGGTTGCGCTGTGATAGCCTCTCGGAAGAGCGTTCCATCACAACCCTCATTTAAGGAGATGAGGTTGCGCTGTGATAGCCTCTCGGAAGAGCGTTCCATCCCAACCCTCAAAATGAAGAGAGTCATGTATGCCTATCAGGGTTCCATACATGCCCTAATAACCAAGTAAGCCATGTGAACCACTCAAGATTCCATACATGTGTGGTAATAATGGATCCATGTGTGCCGATCAGGGTTCCACACAGGCCCAAAGAATAAAGGGAGTCATGTATGCCGATCAGGGTTCCATACATGCCCTGGTAACCAAGTAAGCCATGTGAACCACTCAAGGTTCCATACATGTCTGGTAATGAGTATTTTGAGGACTTCTTCTATAATGAGTATTTTGAGGACTTCTCCTATAATGAGTATTTTGAGGACTTCTCCTATAATGAGTATTTTGTGGACTTCTCCTATAATGAGTAAGTGATTTGTACTCGCATGAATAAGAGGTATTTCACTATGGTAGCCCTTTTATAGGAGGACTTTACCACAACCCCCTCAATAAGAGAAATGTTCAGGAACGGAACGGATATCCATTGCTTTAAAACTTGACATTTTCAAGATGCCACTCTGAGAAGTATATTATCCACTACCCCCTAGTTCTTCAGGACGGCTTGTCTGTGGTGGAGAACTAATTTCATTTCATCACCAATCTAGTTGCTATCATCTCGATTCTTGTACCACTCTGAGTATACTTCAATGAAGCTCAACGAGTAAAGGATGGGGGAGCCTCTTATGTAGCTTGACAACACAGACCCCTGGACTTCTAATTTGGTGAAGCCCGATTCTTCTATTGGCTATGGACTCGGAACCTGGACTGATTTTTGGGCCATTCCTCTGGGAGTTGAGCATTTTCTTGTAATTATTTTAGGTAGCATGGTTATTACTACCCCCCGAGCCTCTGGCTCAGCTCTATTTTTGATATTCTCACTTCTTTCCTTAGAAGGTTTGAATCTATACCCGGGAAGCTGGGTATTGTATCATAACTTGTTGCAGCTCTTTGTCAGGTTCACGAACCTCAATTGGGGAGCCACATTTCTTTTCATCGTTAGGAGGTCTATGCCCATTTTCCTCTTGATAGGAAGCCTCCTTTCATTAATGTTTGATTGATTGTTCTCGTGAGCATCTTCATATAGACCCTCCATTGGGCATTTCAGATTTTCTCCATTTCTTGTGCGGAAGAGTGCCATAGTTCTTTTTCAGGGAGGAAGCCATCCATTTCCCATAGCAACCTCTTCGAAAGGTTTTTCTTTGATTAGGAGACTTTTTTAGTTGCCTCTAGTTTCCTTTCATACTTTCAGGATAACCTTCCATTCTATATTTGCCAGATAGTCGGTAGCCCTAATATGTGGCAACCCAAGTGGTATGCCATACGTGGGCCTCATATCGCTTTCTTTTTTGGTAGGAAGATCGTTGGTTTCTGCATGATATTCTGGTGGTAGCTTTCCAGAACTTTGTTTGCTTCCATAATTCTTCCCTAAAGGTATCTCATGATTTGAGCTTCAACTGTTGGAGAGGCTTCACATAGGAGCATCTTGTGCCGCAAAATTCAGGTTCATAACTCTTTGGGAGCCTGAGGCGGCCATAATATATATAGGCCTTCTTTATTTGGGAGCATCTAGCACTTAGCCATCCTTGTCACTCTCACGAGGCTTCTCATCAGGCTGCAATCATGATTGTGTTGCCTGGAGTTGCCGAGAATTTGGTTCCCCTTTTCAAAAAGCTTTCTTTGCATTTTTGGCATTGGCATCTCCGTTAGCTCATCTTAAGGGCTTACATGCCTTTTCTTCTTGGGTGAGAGACTTGGTAGTGCTCTTCAAGATTGTATTAGTGGTCTTTTTAGGAAACCATTCTTATTTTGGATGGGAAGCCTCGTGGTCAAACGACAATTGAGGCTACTACTCACTTTTCTTTTATAGCCGATAACCCTTTCACAAAATTATAAGGTATGCCTTAATTCAGCTTTCCTAAAATCATATTTGAGGACCTTCTCATCGCCTGAGTTGTTCCTTTTTTAGCAACGTGGCTGGTAGGTCGCTCATTTCTGCATGGCATTTGCGTTCCCGAATGCTGATACATTGCACCGGAAGCCCTGTCTTTGCTTCCACAGTATTAAGTTGCTCATCATGCATCTTTTTTAATTCTTTGATTTTCCTTACCAGCTTCCAACATCAATATTATTGGTGGTGCTACCCCCCGAACGAATTGGAAACCTTGACAAGAGGTTTCCATGACGGAAGCCCCACACTATGAGTGCACATCTTCTTTTTACTGACTTTTTGTCCACATGTTTAGAACATCATCATGATTTCTCTTTTTTGACTACTGATCTCATTTGTCAAGTGTATTAGGCATTTTACTTATGGAGACAACGAATAGGAATCTGCTTCCAGCTTTATAGATATTCAATTGGTAGAACATTTTGTTACTACCACGGGTGATGCGCATGCGCTACCCCCCGAGCGTCCACGAATGACAAAATTCATGATAGCTGAGTTTAAAGTTACACAGCTACAACTAACAAGTTGAATTCCATTGAGCCTATGCCCGAAAGTGGACTTCCGCTGGGGCTTCCTGATGGGTGGTAATTCGGGGTGCCTTCTTTGGGATCCCAACCCAATTATGTGGCTGGTCAGTCTGGCTCCTTGGTGTTTTATCTTCGGGGCTACCATGATGCCTTCCGTCGTGTAAGCATTGAGGTTTGGGCATCCCCACATGTTTCTATTCTTTGGAGGTAGCCCCTTCATTATTACCATCTGTAGCCTCTTTGCTAGGGCTTCTAGGATAGTCACCCTTTTTTAGCTTCTTGGGTTTTCCCGACCTCAGTATGATCAGTTATGTTCTCTTCTGGTGCTTCCAATGTTGGGGCAACAAACTCACATAGATATCTTTGTCTGACCAGCTTTTCGATGTGGTCCCTAAGGTGTCCACAAATAGAAGTCTCATGCCCATAAGCACCATGGAATGCACAGTAATTCACAGGGTATGGCCCGCTTATTCGGTGTCTTTGATGAGGCAATTCGAAGGATTGCGTCTTCATTGCCTCGTAAATGTGCTCTATATAGACCTTCAAAGGTGTATACCTTTTGAACTTACGATAACTGGCCTTCAACGGGGTTTGGCTTCCATGTTGTGCCCCAACCGTAATAGGGCTCACACCCGTAGAGGAAAAATCATTATTCGTTTCAGGGTTCCGTATACAAGGAATTTCAGCTCCCCGGATTCTTTTTGTAGGGGTTCCATCTTTGGTGCTGGAAGCCTGGTTTCGCTTTCCCAAGCATCCACTTCCTGGTCCTGTACCCCCAAAGGCCTTTGTAGGCTCCTTATTGGACCTTTCTTTTTTCTCTTTTGTCTTTGCCAAAGAATAGACATCAGATAGAGTTTTCGGTTCACGTTTTTTTAGTTCCCTCAGAAATCGGCTATTCTGCTTGATTCTTGCCATAAGGAAGCCCCGGTACATTTCTTCTAGTGTCTTCTTGGTTTTGGAGAATTCATTGTTGAATCGATGGATATATGCTATTAAAGATTCATTACTCCTTTGTTTAAGGCTTGCCAGTCTCTCTTCAATCGGTATAAACATTGCAGGGGCCTGAAAGCGTGTTAATAATAGCTCTCCCATCTGTTCCCACGATTCCGGATATTTCACTGGGAGTTGTTCAAACCACAGGAGAGCATTTCCACTAAGGATTGTAGCCAACAGCTTACACCTGGCGGATTCCTCAACATGGTTTGCTTCCATCTTTGCATTAAAACTGTGTAGTTACTCTACCGGGTCAGAGCTACCATCATATTCGGGGCTACCACTCATTGCACAGTACTTAGGGAATGGTGGCTCATCTATGTTCCAGGATTTATTCAACCTTTCAACAATAAATGGGTTCGGTTGCCCGTTGGAGGGTATATATTCTTCATCCATATTGACTGGATTCATTTCCCGGTTGCCTTCAAGCCCGCAAGTATGCTGGGAGCCTGAGTTACGCTTTATCCCTCCGGCTCCTGGGCTTCCAAAGGATAGGAACTCTCCTTCACTAACATGGCTACATGCTTGGAATTCATCCTGACCTTGGTACTCATGGGATTCTAGTGGGAACCTTTCATGATAATGCCACGGTACCCCTAGGTGGGATTCCTGGCGGAACCCCCATTGGCTCCCTGATTGCATTTGTCCTTGAAGGTCCTTTAGAGCCCCTATCTGAGATCTCATCTGATTACTTCTTTCAAGGGAAATTTCGCCTATTCCTTGCGATTTTCGGCCAACAATCAGGCCATCCAATTTAGTACTTGGCTCATTTTGTGCACCAATGATGCCACTATTGATTATCTCAGATTTTAGCGGAATGTCATATCCACGAATATTATCTCGGAAAATATCTCCAAGTCCTTTTTCATGCGAGTTTTGTCCCAGAATCATTTCTTGTTCATCTCGCTTTGACAACGGAATGAATTCCATTTTGCACCTTTTCTTCAATTCGGTATCTCTTTCAAGGGAGTCCAGTCTTTCTCCCATTCGTTTGATGCACTGGTACATGTCATTGATGGTAACAATCTGTTCTTTATCACCATTTTCTTTATTGACACCGTTAGACGGCGTTTCATCATTGCCGGAGCGGTCAAACATCTTTTCCTCCAAAGACGATAATTTAGGCCCCTCATTCTAGCGCCAATTGTTGTGGGAGGATTTTAGCACAACTACGTGGAGGCCGTTGCTGGAATATCACTGTAAAATATGGAATCGTATAACTGCCTGGAAAGGCTCACGACTAGGGGTTAACGAAGAACACGGGAAGGTGTTTTTGTGATGATTGGGGCTGAATCTACGGGACAGAGCTCAAGGGTCGTACAATATCGATGTGTTGGCCTGCCAAGAACCCTAATTTGACTGTGTCACACAAGAGTGCACGTGCTCTAGCTACTCAAGGAGTGTAAAGTGTCGAAGAAGATCCCGTAAACTGCCTACATACCACTATTTATAGTGGATCAAGCCCGTATGTAGTTCTTGATTGATGAGTTCGGTTATTTGTGATGAGTTATCTCGTATCTGATGAGATAATCATTGATGTTATCGTTTATCAACTGATTGTGATGTAGTTATGAGGTTTCCAAGCCTTATCAGGACTGTTGGAAGCCTATCCACTGATGTTTATATCATGAATATATAGATTATCAAGTAATAATGATATTTATCTCTGAATAATCGTGTAATTATCTGATATGAAGTGTATATTGGTTGTAGAGACGTGCTCCTACAAGATAAGAGGTTGTCCTTATCTGAATCTGTGTTTCTGCCAGGCTTCCGGGGAAGCTGGGGTACCGCCGGTAGCTAGGCTCCGGTAGCCCTGCTGGCTGTCTATGGTAGCTATACTGGAAGCCTATCTTATGGCTGTCCTAGTAATTATGCTATGGTAATTGTGGGCTACGGGTTATCCTCAAAGGGTTATTCCCTGGGATCCTAAGCCTCTTGTTTACTTAGTGTTTACCTCATGGTAGCCCCTTTGGTAGGCTGATTATGGAAGCCTGACATCCGGGAGCCTCATAATAACAGCTTGGAGCTAGGGATTTAGTCAAGGGAAGCTAGTTCCTGGGATCCTAGGCTTTGTATCTATCAATGATCCTTCTAGAATAGCTCTCCTGGGCTGCCATGGGCCCTTGGAAGCCTCACTGATCATCTAATTCATCTACGGATTGGACCCTAAATCCTTAATGGGCCTAAATCTGACCCATACAAGATTTCGGTCACAACAACAGATATTCAGGATACACCGGCTTCATTTGTTGTTGATCTAAAATTGAAAGGTGTTATGAATCCTGAAGATAATGTGGATGATAAAATCCCTGAGGCTGATAATAGCTCAGATGATGATGATGATGATGCTGATGATAATCCTGAAACAGCTCAACTGTAAGCAGCTCTGAAAGCAAGTCTAGGATCTGCTCATGGATCTTCTAGTAAGTATATGTAGTCTGTTGGTCAATCTCTAACTACTCAAGAGGATTTTAGAGGAGAATATAGTACTCATCTTCCTAAACATGCTCAAGCTATGAGGAGATGTGAATGGGATACCGAGTGGAATCAGCCTACTGCTGAGATAAACTTCAATAATTCTCTTTTTCATTCCAGCCATATTGCTACTAGAATGTCTACTCCTGAGCTTAAGGCTCTTCTAAAGATTAATACTCTTTTGGCAAACGGATTGAAAGATGAAGTCAAGTCTATCAAGTCTGACAATGAAAAGTTTCATGCTCGGTTTCTCAAGGATTATTCTGAGATTCCTACTACTCATCAGCTTCAACGTTTAAGTACTTCCTTCACCACGAGAATGGACATTGTGGAGTCTGAAGTTGATACTTTGTCTTCTAAAGTCGATACTATTGACGAAACTCTCAAACTTATCTTATCTTTCTTTATTGAAGAGGGTTCTGATATCAAAAAGGGGGAGAAGGTAGTCAGCAAAACAAAATACACACCTAATCCAGTTGTAAGAAAGGGTGATGATACTTCTAGAAATGATGGTGGTGCTCAGGCACATGGAACAAAAACCTCTGTTGCTGCTTTGGTAACAAGGAGAAGTTCATCTCAAATTCAAACCAAACAGTAAACTCATGTTTCTAAATCTGGTAAGAGGACAGTAAGAACAATGGTCCAATCTCAAATCCTGACAAAAGAACAGTTTTTGTCACCTGGTCAGAGTAGAAGGCAAACACTTCCTACAATTCTTGAAGGTAATGAAGAGTTGTTAATTACTGATGTAGCAGATGCTCCACATCTTTTTGAGAGGATCACTACTGAGTCAGGTGATAGTGAAATTGTTTATCACAATAGTGCTAAAGTTCATCTGTTTCATACTGAGAAGGCACTTGCTCTAACTTCTGAAGAAAATCCAACCATGACTACTGATGAGATTGTGGAAGAACAAAATAGGATTCTTGAGGAAATTGTTAGACAGAAAGAAGCTCCTGCTGCAAGAAGAGGAAAAGACAGAGGAGGAAGAAACAGAGGTAGAGGAAGGAAACCTGTACAAGCAAGCACAAGGCAGATGAGATCTAGTGGAATCAGAATAGAAGAAATTTCTGAGAATAAAAAGAAGAAAACTCCACTACTTCTTGAAATGGCTCCAGGCAACAAATTCAATGAACCTGAAGATGTTGTCAATGTAGAGGTTGAAGAAGAAAGTCCACTGAGAACTAGAAGGAGTAAATCTATTGTTAAATCACAGGGGAATGTTGTTGAAATAACTCAGATTGTTGCTTCTAACTCTGAATCTGATGATGCTAAAATATTAAAGAATCTTCAAGTAATGATTCTTACCATTGTGATTGAATCTCATAATTTTGAGGTTGATAGGTTCAACCAAAGGAGGTTCAGAGAATTTGAGGAAGAAAAGAGAATCAAGAAAGATGAAAGAGATGCTATTAAGGATGTAACAGATGAGTATGTAAGAAGAATTTTTGAGTCTGATGGACAATTGTGGTATGATATTAACAGAATACCTGAGGAGGAAATTCCAAATGAACCACAGTCTAAGAAGAAAGGAGGAAAGTGGAAAGATGTTGATAATATGAAGTACACTGGACCAGCTATTTTTAGGTCTGGTGGAATAATTTTACCGCCTCCAGTTTCTCCTGTACTTCAGAAAGCTAAAGTTTCTGAGTCTGACAAATCTCCACCAAGGTGGATCAGAATGCAATCTGAATTTATAGGACTGGAACCTTACACTGGAGGAGGTATTGGTTTTAGAGATATGGAATTAAGGTCTACAGCTCAAACAGATCAACATTTTCTTGTTAGAAGATTTGGTGATGAATTAACTGTTGATGATCTTTGGGAACTAGAATCTGTTGTAATTGTTGCTTGCAATGTGGATTCTAAGAAGGTAGAGAAACTGTTGTATTTCATGAAAGACAAAAGTGTCAAGAAGCTGTTTATTCATGAAGTATTGTGCAAGTCAACAAAAGAACTGAAATATGTTCTTTATCTACTTGAGAAAATAAGTATTCCTGATCAAGAAGCCAGTGTTTATCATAACTGGTGTACCATGATCTTCAGAACAATTAAATCCAGATATTTAGAAGGAGGATCAAGGTATGATGGTAACTATACTCCCATGTACTTGAATTCAGAAGGACAAGAAGTAGAAATGCAAAGGGGTTCAGCTGTTAAAGAAGTAATACTGTATCAAGAATAGTTATCTTTGAATCCTGGTGGAAAAGATCTTACATACTTATTGTTGGGAGAGTTAGACTTACCAAGAAGCTCGATTCAAAATCTCAGGACTGGTATCTATCTGATTGATAAGAACAATGAAGAACTTAGGAATCTGAAGAAAAGACTAATTCAGATTCTGGGAGAAAAAGAAAAAGAGTTACTATCAAGTTTTCTGCAGATAAGTAATTTCTTTGTGAGAATTTCTGAGACTGGGCCTAAAGATTTCTTGTAGAATTTTGTTTTGAGTTTTTGACATCATTGAATCAAGGAATTTGTGCTTTATTTCGTTAAGTACAAATTGGGGGAGATTGTTAGATATTGATTCAAGTGATATCAGATCTGGACTGTTACTGATCAGATACTGATGCTGACGTCATCAGTAATACAACGTCAGTATTGAGTTGTCATCAGGATTGCGAGTTGATCAGGATTATGTGAAGATTCTTATCAGTCCAGTAAGGAAGATTGATATGTCGGTTCCTAATTTATAGGAAGGCAGCTATCATTCAAGATATGTATTCATAGTCATATGTAATTGATTTAGAATATCTTGTAATTGATAGTGCAACTGTGTATGTTATATATACATAGTTTAGGTTTTACATGATTGTAATCGCTTACACGAGTTATCTTGTAACCTAGCAGCTCTTAAGAACATAAGGATTTCTTAAGAGAGTTTGTAACAGTTTTATATCAGAGTTAATAAAGTTGCTATTGATTCATACTTGTGTTATTTTTTGTTTAAGTCGAAAATCTTATACAATTGTATTGAACCCCCTTTATATAATTTAAAATTACTGGGCAACATTTTGAAACCCTCCTAAATCGAAGAATGATTTTTTTTTTGTATAATTAGTAAGTAAATATTATAAAAAATGTTGTTTTTATAACATATCAATATTATTATTTATTTTAATAAATATGATAATCAAACCGAAAATCAAGGACAAACCAAAAATCAAAATTTTCAAAAATTTTAATATTTCAATTTTAATATAAGGAAAATGTTAACCACAGTCCTTAGGGCTATGGTTAAGGTGTTATGTGGTAGTTTTTAATTGGCTCAAAATTGTGGCCCACTTGCAAAAAGGTATGTGCCCCCATGCATTCACATAAATCATCCAATAAAAATCCAATAAAAATCCACCATGGCAAAAATTAGTCCTTAAACATAGTCCTAAGGGCTGTTGTTAAGAGGACCCTTAATATAATAATAAAGATGATTTAGATATAGACACAGAGACAGAGACGGAGGCAGGGTCGGGGTCGGGTCCTTGCCCTCGAGATTGTGGATAAAAATCGAGAGGTATACATTTTGTTTTTGCAAATCATGTGGTTAATGTTAGTTTTTACTTCCTAGTTCCTAGGAACCCAGATTTTTTTTTTTTTTTTTAAGATAAGCAAACTTCATTAGAATAGGAACAAAGGAGGTGACCTTTGTTCAAAACACAGGAAAACAGTAACCTTTACATACAGCTACGCAGAGGCATGAGCCATTACAGACATGCAGTTCTAACCGCAACAGTACAAAAGCCAACCAAAGGAACCCAGATTCAATTCCTCTAGGAGTACATTTCATTTATTTTTTCCCTTTTATCAATTTTTTCTTGTAGTTCTCTAATTTCTAAATTTTCTTCTTTCATTTTTTTAACATTTACTCCCTTTTTTCATCTCAATTCTTTATATTTAAGATAGAGGAGTTTACACGCATTTTAAGACTAATATAATGTATAGTTCTATAAATTTTTTTTTCTTCTAAATAAAAAGTTAATATTTTAATTTTTATTAAAAATAAGTTATGCAACTAAATTCTATAAGAGATTTAAAATGCACGTCCCTCTATCTCAAATATAAACAATTGAAAGGGATAGAAGGAGTATAAACCGGAAATGTTATTTCTAAAGCACTTTTTTAATTTCCAGAGCTATGTATCGCCTATTGTGTTAAAATATGCTACATATTATGAATGCAGGGGATATATGCAACACATATTGCTATGGAAATAAAAAAAATGCTCTGGAAATAACATTTTCCTAAACTTTGATCCCCTAAAAAATGAGGGTCCAGTTCACTTCTTCCGTGTCCCCTGTTCTTTTTGTATTAAAAAGAGCAGGGGACACAAAGGAGACATGAAGTAAGGGAACAGAGTATCCCACTATAAAAAATGATTCTGCCTCCATCCCTAATGATCCTAATGTTGTTTAAAAAAATTCCCATAAATGTGGCTTCTATAATTAATTTTTAGCTACAAATTTATGTTTGTCCTTTAAAAAATAGTTGAAACTCAACCTTCACTCTCGAACAGCATTTTTTTTGGTCAGGCACTCTTGAACTGCATTGACATGGACACACGAACTAAAAAGTGTGCATGTGTTTGTATTACATATAGTTGGAGCAGGTCATCTCTCACACATTATAATGCTTAATTAGAAAGCACACACACATACATAATGGGGTGAATGGTTGAGTAAGTGGTGAGAAGTTGACCTTAATGAATGACAAAATGTGTGTATATATAATTCTATATATAAGCATTAAAAATATTAAACATCGGTTTTAATAAAAAAGGATGGAGCCATTTTATCTACTACACAACTTAGTTGTTAGTGGATGGAATGGATTAGCTTTCGTGGATGATTTAGTTTAAAATTACAAAATGGGTTTTTCTCTTTATTGGTAAAAGTTGAACAAGAATTGAATTCCACGTTTGAGAATGATACAAAAAAGAAATACAAGTGGCAACTAAAAGAAATAGCAAGTGTGGGAGTTTGGGTTTTGGTATGGAGTATATATATGTGTATGTGCAGTGGTTGTTACATCGCCAATCGTTGACGGCACGTAAGAAATCAGAACACATCTTGAGTCTTGACGTTATTCCATGAATTATGTCACTAGTAAAGTCAACCGTCATGTCCACCTCCGTATATATGTAATCGTATCTTTTTCAATTTTACAACCATTTTCTCCCTTTTTCCGTATGTAGGCTAACAACAACATCTTGATCTAACTATCTAAGACCTCTAAGACGTTATTCCATGAATTAAGACGTTTATATTTTTTCTATATCCTACTTTTACGCCCTGCTCCCGAGTTCTCAAATGGGAGGAAAATAAGTGAAAGAGAAAGTAAATAGCATAATTTTCACTCCTTTCATGCTTTCAAGTTTTTTTTTAAGGAAAAAAAGCAAGTGATTAGGAATGAAAGTTTTACAAGTTTTCTCCCCAAAAGTGGGATGTAAGTGAAAGTAAGGGATTAAAAAACACTTGATATTACAAATATACCCTTATCATTTCTATGAAAACATTTTATATATTTAAGGATTAAATTGTAACTTGACAATCATTTACATGCTTTCCTTCCAACTCGGGAGCATGTTAATGAAATCAATTTCGCTCTACAATTTTTCAAACTCGGGAGCAAGTGAACGAAATATATTACTTCCCTTTTCAATTACTTCCTCTTGCATTCATTAACTTTTGCTCCTTAAAAAACTCGGGAGTAAGGCATCACTGATAGCTTTATATTTTATATTACATTTTTTATTATAATTTTTTTCTTATAAAATTAGTTTTCTAACATTTTGACTTTTAATGATAATAATACATCATTATATGGTTTGTACTATACATTTGTTTTTTTTTCTTTTAAATGATTTTTTCTATAATTTATATTTCAAAATTTAGGCTAACATATTTTTTCGTATTTTATAATTATTTTTGATTTTTTGATTTTATTAGATTACAAATTATATACTTGAAACATATAGGTAATATATTCGTGTAACAGTTTATTATTTTTTTTAATCTTTTTGATTATATAATTTAATGCTTATCTTAAAAAATTTAGATTTTTTGTTAAAGCGTTTTTATAGTTTTTAAAGGTATTTTTAAATTTTTAGAATTACTATATGTAAAGGTCTAAGGTTTGAATTCTCCCAACAACATATTAAAATAAAATTTATTATTACATATATATACTACACTATAAATATTTTAAAAAAAAATTAAAGAAACTTTTGCTTTGTATGTGTTATAAGCTAGTAGTATATTATAAAAGTAGGAGATTGAATCGGTGACGTGGCAAAACATATCTATATTACTATATTAAAATCGAAATAATGAAAGTTTTGGATTTTGGTTTTCTGTCCTTTTTTAATAAATTAAAAAATTATATAATTAATAATAATCAGCTGATTGCCTTTCCTATTTAAAACATGTTACCTTTTACTTAATGTAGGGCTTGCTTTTACTGAGTTTACCTCAGGTAAGAATCCCGAGTTTATAAGAAAAATAATATAAAAATTGGGTTGTTTTTGTAAAGATTGGGGGACATGTTCAATTATTACAAAACTGTCATTAAAAAATTGTGCTAGAAACTAGCATAACCTCAGGTAAAACTAGCATAACCTCAAGTAAGTTTCCTGAGATCAACCTCGGGAACATTATATATTCTCTTAAATGTATTATCTTTTATAAATACATAAAAATACCAATTTTACTATATCTTTTTGTCATTTATAAGTTTTTTCATATTTAAACATATAAACTTTTAATTTAAAAATGTTACATTTCATAAATTCACCTGAAAATACTAATCATATTATTATCTTGCAATCATTAATATATAACCAAAAAAATATCATCATATATTCCAGTAATTAATAAAATATGTAAAAAAATCTATACGTTTATAATAAGCAAACATGAGTATAATTATTTTGTAGTTTAGGTCAACGGTTCAACCATACACGAATAATTACCATTAGGTTTTTACTAGATAAATTTGAATTGTTAGATTAAATGCTAAGAAATATTATAAATTTAAACTACTCTACTAAAGACCCAAACTTTGAATTGTAACGTATTTAAATGAAAAAATATTTAGTTTTAATTAAAGTATTAAATTAAAATTAATAACTATAAAAAAGTGATTATATAAAAATATTTTTATAGCATAAAAAAATTATAATTTATCAAAAGAAACTAGTGAATTGCATGGATTATAAGCTAATATGTTATACAAGCAAAACATTGCAAAACATATCGTCAAATAAAACATGTTTTATTTGCAAATCATATATGATTTTCAATTAAATATCTTCACAAAAAATTCTTTGCAAAACAATTAATTTTGAAATATCTTCATTGTATAACATACATGATCTCCAAGATCTCCAGTAAAATAGTGGTCTTCATATAAATTTACTCATTAATTTATAGTTTAATACATTCTTCATAAATATATTTGATTTGATTATTGAAAAGTTAACCTTGATATTTTTTAAACATACTTGATAATATGTTGATACACAAGTTGAAAGGTATATGACTTAACCTACTTGTATTGTAACAGTCCGACTTTTCGGACTATTAATTCTCAATCAAAAACTAAAATAAAATAAATTTTATTAATCCAAAAATCCATTACAAAGGTACTTATTACAAAAGAGCAGCTAACAATGACAATCTACTCCGAACCTAATATCCTTGAACTCCAATGCTATCACACTCGATCTTACACCGAACCTGAAAATTGTAAGTAATGAGCTATACAACCCAACAAGTAATCAATCGATCCAACTAGTAAGGCCAAGTAACACATATACACATAAAAGAATACAATATTCGATACGATACGATAAAATATACGATACATAACTTTCTATACACGTATATTCTTATTCATATTCGATACGATATGATACGATACGACTACACATAACAACAATAACTTGAAACCCATAATTCATACCACGACCACTACAACCCGGTGATAACGGTCCTAAATTTTTAAAAAACTGTCACTACAACTCGGTGACTCGGTCCTTATTCTTATTCTTATTTTCGCAAACCATGGCATAAATCAGAGTCTCAAGACTATTGCTTCTTACACATAACACATATACAATAATACACGTATAACTTCAAGATATAATCACTTAGCCCAAGTTTTGATAACAAATTCATACACGTAATACATAATTTTAAAAACACGAGCAAAATCAATCAGAAACTTACCTCTAAACGGAAAAACAAGAATCCAAAACATGTAACCACTCTTGATCAGATCTGTATTTTGACTTTTTGACCCTCTAAACGATGTTTTCTTGAAAAACTCAAAAAACGAAAGTTGTAGAGAATGAAAAGACCTTTCCGACAAGTCCAAAATCAACAAATTCTGACTTACGATGAATTTTCTACGAATTTTACAAGACTACTGATTTTTGTGAAGAATAGACCTACGAATTTTGTAAATAAAGATGAAGAAGGAGAATATGATGTATTTATAATGTTACAAAATCCTATGTCCAAACCTACAAGTTATCTGTATTCAAATCCGAAGCATATTTTAGGCCCAATTAAACTAAACAAATTTTAAATCCTATTTATTATCTAATTTTAATCCTTTTAATTCTCTCATTCTTTATTATTATTATTTTAAAAATTACGGGAAGATTAGCATGGCCCCTGCGCAAGGATGACACGCACAAATCGAGAAATGGTCCAAATTTTTTATATAATATCCAAGCCCACAACCGAATGCATACCGGACTCAACAACCCACCACAGGTCATTCCAAAAGTGCTAGCAAGTTGGTATACATTGGTCATTGACTTGTATCTATAAAGGTCCCAAACACTTTTATTCTAATCGATGTGGGACGTTACAAACACCCCCTCTTATAGGGTCGACGTCCTGGTCGAGGCCACAAACACACTTACGGAACCCGGGCAGTGCCTCTGCACTTCCAGCCGGGCAGAGCTCTGATACCATATATAACATCCAAACCCACAACCGAATGCATACCGGACATAACAACCCACCACAGGTCAGTCCAAAAGTGCTAGCAAGTTGGTATACATTGGTCATTGACTTGTATCTATAAAGGTCCCAAAAACTCTGTTAGATATAATTGATGTGATTTAATGTCAGTGTTTAAGTGTTACAGGTAAAAAGAGTTTAACTTGTTATTGAAAGTAGTTGTAACAGAGTTTGAGTATACGCTGATAGCTGGAAGCGCAAATGCTAACAGAAGAAAGCGTAAACACTGCTAGCTGAACACATGGAAGCGCAAACGCTGCTAGCTAGGAGAGCAACAGAGTTTGCTAAAGTCTGTCTACTGGAAGCGTCTACAAGTCAACAGCGTTTGAAGTCTAATTCAAGATTAATATGGAAGCAATATCTTTGAAGATTGGATAGCTGTCAAAGAGATTGAGTTGACTTAGAAGACGTGTAGCAATCGTAATTGATATCAATTGTATAGCTTAATTATAGGAGAATCAATTAATGATTGTACGTAGCTGTATATCTTATAAATACAGTTAGGTTAACCCTAGAAGGGTATCCATCGTGAACGAAAATCATTCATTGTAACCTAAGCAGCTCTCTGTGATATTTTACATCACTGAGAGAGGAATTATTAATTCCAAACAGTTTTAAGTGTTAAAAACGCGTGTTCTTGTTAATTACTCATACAGTACTTGATTATATATTGTGTATTCGACCTAACAAGTGGTATCAGATCCAATCTGTTACTTTATTACAGTTAAAGATCCAAAACACAATAGTAATCAATGGCAGAGATTCCTCCTCCATCAGGTTCTGAGAAAGCACCTACTACTGTTAGTAGGTATGAAACAATTAGGGTTCCAATACTCAAGCCATCAGAATATGCAATCTGGAAGGTAAAGATGACCATGTTTCTGGAAGCCACAGATCCAGAATATCTTGATAGAATTTATGAAGGTCCTCATAAACCTACAAAGTTAACTGCTGCTGCTGCTGGTGAGGAATCAAAGGTGGTTCCTAAGGAAAAGAAAGATCTAACTGCTGAGGATCTTTCATCTATTGCTAAGGATGCCAAAGTAAGGCACTTACTTCACAGTGCTCTTGACAATGTTATGTCTAACAAAGTGATTAACTACATAACTGCAAAGGATATATGGGATGCACTTAAGGTTAGATGTCAAGGAACTGCTGCAATTAAGAAGAATAGAAGGAACATACTCACACAGGAGTATGAGCATTTTGAGGCAAAGTCTGAAGAAACCATGACAGAAACATTTGATAGATTCTGTAAACTACTCAATGATCTATCATTGGTTAACAAAGAATATGATCTGGAAAATTCAAATCTCAAGTTTCTTCTCTCTCTTCTTGAAAAGTGGGATGTGAAAACAACCACCATAAGAGACAACTATGACCTTGCTGATACTGAGATTGTTGAAATCTATGGACTGCTCAAGACTCATGAATTGGAAATGGAGCAGAGAAACAGAAGATCAAGCATGAAGTCAAAGTCTGTTGCACTGAAAGTTGAAGAAAAATCTTCAAAGAAAGAAGCATCAAGGAAAAAGGCAAAAGGAAAAGCCTTGGTCATTCATTCAGAAAGTGAGTCATCAAACACTGATGTTGACTCAAACACAGATGGAACATCTGATTCTGAAGATGATGAGGAGATGATGCAAATGGCTGCATTGATGGTAAAGACCTTCAAGAAGATGGGATTCAAGAACTTCAAGAAGGGAAAGAGATTCTCCAAGGATTACTCAAAGTCTGACAAGAAAAATTTCAGAAAATCTGAGGGAAAGGACTTCAAATCTGGTAAGAAAGATAAGTCTGAGATTCAATGCTACAAGTGTAAGGAGATGGGTCACTATGCTCCTGAGTGCAAAAAGGGTAAAACTGAAAAGGCACTCTACACCAAAGGCAGAGATTGGGCAGACACCTCAGATTCAGATGAGGAGGTGAACTATGCACTCATGGCCTCTACTCAGAATGAAGATTCTGAACTAAAGGTACCTCCAACTACCTATGCTTATAATACAGATAACATAACTGAATTAAGAATTTATCTTAAGGCATTACATATCAGTTATAGGGATCTGACTTTAGAAAATGAGAGAATCAAAAGTGAGTGCTCTCAACTCAAAGAAAGAAATAAACTTGTTGAGGAACAACTTGAAAACATGAATAAAATTCAGAAAGAAAGAGATGATGCTGTGTTTATAGAATAGGAGTTGCTAGGTAAGTATAAGCAACTAGAATCTGAATTGGAGGATGCAAAGCACATTATTAAAACTTGGACACATTCTGGAAAAGACACTCAAGAGGTCTTTCAATCAGACACAGTAGGTCTAGGTTATTCTGAGGATGATGTGCTTAGGTTTCAGAATACAGTCAAGATAAGACCACCTCTTTCTTCTAAGAAATTTGGAACATTTGTTCATGGTACTGTTAAAACTGAACATGGAGCTGTTGACCATGAGCCAGTAAAAACCTGTGTCAAACAGGTTAATATTGGTTCAACGACAGATAAACAACTCAAGCATAAGCTTAAAGAAATAAAATCTGTCAACAAACAGAGAATGCCTAGGAAAAACAGAAATGGAAAGGTAGGCATAACATCAGGAATTAAGCCAATGCTTGCTACATTTGCACCTAGAAAAACTTGTTATAATTGTGGTAGCACTAATCATCTTGCTAGTTTTTGCAGGAAGAACAAAGACATTAATTCTTTACCCTCCAAATCTGGAGTGAAAAAGGATAATGTCAAACCAAGACCACAAACTCTGTGCAAACATTGTGGAAGTAGTTGGCACTCAATTTATACTTGCAAGAATTATCATGCTATTTATCATAATTATTATGAACTGAAACCTAATTTGAAATGGGTTAAAGTTGATTCTGCAAGTACTAAGAATGAAAATGTTAGTTTAAACTCTGAAAATGACAAATCCGCTGCAAAAACTAACAGATTCAATAAAGCAAAAGGATCCAAGCAAGTCTGGATCCTTAAAACTAACAATCAGTGATTGTTTGTGATTGCAGGGCACCAGGGTAAGTAACCTAGTCGTGGACAGTGGATGTTCAGGACACATGACTGGAAATAAAGCCCTGCTATCAGAGTATGAGGAGAAGGCTGGCCCAAAAGTTTCCTATGGAGATGGCAACATAGGACATACTCTGGGATATGGCAATATTAATCTTGGAAGTGTCATCATCACAAATGTAGCTCTGGTTCCAGGACTCAAGCATGATCTGCTTTCTGTGAGTCAAATCTGTGACAGAGGATATCATGTAGATTTTCAGCCTGAATATTGTCAAGTCATCAGTAAATCTACAGGGAAAGTTGCTCTAGTTGGAAACAGACACAATAACATCTATGAAATAAAATTGTCAACAAACTCTGATGGCAAAGCAGTGTGTCTGTCAACAAGAATGTCCAGTGAAGAGAGTTGGAAGTGGCACAAGAAACTCTCTCATTTGAACCTGAACAACATCAATGAGCTAATAAAGAATGATCTTGTAAGAGGACTACCAAAGTCTTTGTTGAATGTAGAAGGCCTGTGTGATTCTTGTCAAAAGGCCAAACAGAGAAAAGCCTCTTTCAAAAGCAAATCTGAGTCTTCAATTGTTGATCCTCATCATCTTCTACATGTTGATATTTTTGGACCAGTGAATGTTATGTCTCTTGGAAAGAAGAAATATACTCTAGTCATTGTTGATGAATACACCAGATACACATGGGTGTATTTTCTAGCAAAGAAGGATGAAACTGCATTAACACTGGCAGAACATATAATGCAACTGGACAAAGGGTCAAAGAATCAAGTGAAGATTATCAGAAGTGACAATGGAACTTAATTCAGGAATTCAACAATGGAAGAATTTTGCAAGAACAAAGGAATTAAACAAGAGTTTTCTGCACCTGGCACTCCACAACAAAATGGTGTAGTTGAAAGGAAGAACAAAACTTTAATAGAAGCTGCCAGAACTATGCTTGATGAAGCAAAATTACCAACCTATTTCTGGGCAGAAGCAGTTCAAACAGCTTATTTTACTTAGAATGCCACTCTGATAAATAAGCATGGAAAAACACCATATGAAATGGTGAGAGAAAAGAAGCCAAACCTGAAATATTTTCATATTTTTGGGTGCAAATGCTTTGTGCTGAAAACTCATCCTGAACAGTTGACCAAATTTGATTTGAAGGCAGATGAAGGAATTTTTGTTGGCTATCCACTGTCAACTAAAGCATTCAAAGTTTATAATCTGAGAACTAGAGTGATCATGGAGTCTATTCATGTGTCTTTTGATGACAAGAAAATAACTGGACTTGAAGATGTAGATGAACATGGTCAATTGCACTTCGAAAATGAAGATTTAATCTCTGATGAACTAAACTCTGATGAGTCTGATCTGACAAACTCTGAACCTCTACTGGTAAATACTGAAGAGACCTTTCAGCCAGAAACAAGAGAAGAACCAGTTGAGGGGAAGCATGAAAAAACTCATCAAAGTGATAACTCAAATTCTGATAGTGACTCAGCTGAAAATTCTGAATCAAACTTTGGTGACTCAAACTCTGAAAGTCCAAAATCTGACAGTTCACACACTGAGCAGTCACATTCAGGGGGAGCCTCAGAGAATGAAGAAAGATATCAAGAGAATCAGGAGAACATGGATCGAGGGGGAGGATCCAACTTTGACAGAAGTCAATTGCCTTCAGCTAGGAAATGGACCAAATCTCACACACCTGATTTAATCATTGGTGATCCAGATGCAAGAGTAAGGACAAGAAGTGCAACAACAAATGAATGTATGTTTCATGCATTCTTGTCACAAAATGAACCAAATAAAGTTGAAGAGGCTCTTAAAGATGCTGACTGGATAACAGCAATGCAAGAAGAGCTAAATGAATTTGAAAGAAATGAAGTATGGACACTAGTACCAAGACCAAAGAACAGATCTATTGTTGGTACTAAGTGGGTTTTTAGAAACAAAACTGATAGTGAAGGGGTTGTTACAAGAAACAAAGCAAGACTTGTGGCAAAAGGCTATTCACAGCAAGAGGGGATAGATTATGATGAGACTTTTGCACCAGTTGCCAGATTGGAGGCAATAAGGATGTTTCTTGCTTATGCTTCTCACAAGAAATTCAAGGTTTTTCAAATGGATGTGAAAAGTGCTTTTCTGAATGGAAAACTTGAAGAAGAAGTGTTTGTTGAACAACCACCTGGTTTTGTAGATCCAAAATATCCTTACCATGTCTACAGGCTAGACAAGGCACTTTATGGACTTAACCAAGCACCAAGAGCATGGTATGAAACCCTAGCTCAGTTTCTTTTAGAAAGTGGATTCAACAGAGGTACAATTGATAAAACTCTGTTTTATTTCAAATCTGGAAGTGACTTGCTTTTAGTTCAGATATATGTTGATGATATTATTTTTGGATCTACTAATGATAAACTCTGTAAGAAGTTTACCAAGCTCATGCAGTCCAGATATAAAATGAGTATGATGGGAGAGCTAAGTTACTTTCTAGGCTTACAGGTGAAGCAAACAGATGATGGAATCTTTATCAATAAAGCAAAATATACCAGAAATCTTCTCAAGAAATTTGGCATGCTTGACTGTTCATCTGCAACAACTCCTATGGCAACTGCAACAAAATTGGACAAAGATACAGGGTCATCAGTAGATATGACAAGTTACAGAGGAATGATTGGCTCTCTTCTCTATCTAACAGCAAGTAGACCTGATATCATGTATGCAACATGTCTGTGTGCAAGGTTTCAGGCAGATCCAAGGGAACCACAATTAACAGCTGTGAAGAGGATTTTCAAGTATCTCAAAGGCACAGTAACTTTAGGGCTGTGGTACCCAAGAGAATCAGATTTTAAGCTACTTGGTTACTCTGATGCAGACTTTGCAGGTTGTAAGATTGACAGAAAAAGCACAAGTGGAAGTTGTCAATTTCTTGGTGACAGACTTGTGTCTTGGTACAGCAAGAAACAAAAATCAATATCAACATCTACAGCTGAAGCAGAGTATATTGCTGCTGGTAGCTGATGTGCACAGATTCTATGGATGAAGAATCAATTGCTGGATTATGGGTTGAGGTATAGCAAAATACCTATTTTCTGTGATAATCAAAGTGCTATTGCAATGACAGGTAATCCAGTACAACACTCAATGACCAAGCACATCAGCATAAGGTATCACTTTATCAGAGAGCTTGTAGAGGAAGGCAATATTGAGCTTCACTTTGTGCCTACAGACCAACAACTTGCAGATGTCTTCACCAAGCCTTTGAGTGAAGCGGCATTTACAAGACTGGTCAATGAACTAGGAATGGTATCTGGTTTTGACTAAACATGTTGGTTAGACTCAAAATTTTCTTATAAAATGTGTTGCTCATATTTTTGTGAATTGCTAAAGTACTATGTGAACCTTGTTAATTAAACTCTGTTATGCATACTCTGTTCACATGTTTCTATTCTCACACTGGTAAACTCTGTCAGCATGTTTGTTGGTCATACACTGTTAATATGTTTGATAAACTCTGTGAATTCTAAGTTGATTTTTGTCTGAATGAAAACACCAATGAAGAAAAATGTATGAAGCACGATTCTCAGTGAATAAATCAAGATTCTTTCCGAGTCACTGTGATCAAATCAGAAATTGTGCAGTAAGTCAACACAGCATGATACTGTTTCATATTTAGAGCATCTCTTAGTTTATTTGATCCTAAACTCTGAGTCTATGAATACTGTGTGCATTGCCTCTCATGAATAACTTCTGATATTGATGAACTCTAAACTCTGATTAGTAACACTCTGTTTCCAAAACATACATAGTTCTTGATGATCCCTTGTTTGTACTTGTGAAAATCTTAAAACTTGAGATGTGTCATTGTTTAGTTTGGTGAGAAACAATTCATGTCTGCACCCTGTGAGATTTTGAGCCAAATAAGTGATTGATACATTTTATATCAATCAGATTTTATTGATGTGTGATGTTCATCAGTAAGTATGTTGCTCTAGAACTTGCATTAAACCATTTTGAGACTACATGATATGTGTGTGCATGAAAATGATAAAGGCACTAGGATTTACCATCTTTCTTCAAACACTGTTCAAAACTCCTTTGAATACTGTTCAAACACTGTTCATAAATTCCACCCTTAGTAAACCCCTTTGAGCCTAATTAACTGCTCATTTTTCTTAAACTCTGAAGGATTAAGAGCAATTATATTCTTTTGGAAAATCAAAAGCAAGCAGGTGAGTGTTTCTCAAGAAAAGAAATAGTTTACTCAGTATATATATTAAAAAAAAAAGGGTATATATACTGATCATCTTGTACAAATATGTACTAACAGTGTGACTAAACACTTTGGTCTGTTAAATTGTTCAGTTCGAAATTCACTCATGTTAAAAACATCTCTTCTCACCTGTTTGATCTTACTACATTACAACCCTGAATAAAGTCCTTTTGATTTGTGCATATATGTAATCGAAGTAGTGTAGATCTGGTAGAAATTCAAGCCTATGGAAGTATCTGCTTTTACTGATTGAATTTGAGAGAAAACACTTCACCTAAACACTTGTGTGCTTTGAGAGTTTGTGAGGAAATTCTTGACATGTAACTCACTGAATGATGCTTTGATGTCTATCTCCTGATCTTTTTGTCTATAATGACTTTGTGCTTACTTGGATAATCATGAACATCAATGGGAACAGGGATATTCAGATTTCTGTATTTAAGGAACTACAGAGTTTAGCATTCATCACATACTCCGTGTTTAATATGAGAGTTTGTGCATTCAGTGTTTATTGATTTGATTTATGGATTTTATGAAATATTATATGCTATAAAAATTGATTTGGTAACCTCTGCTACTCACACACAAAATAATCACGACTGTGCATTTTTGAAAGGGTTTTAGTGATAAAGTTTGAAAATTTGACAAACACTGATGGATTGTGTTCTGTACTCTAAGGTAAATTTTCATTAAGATAATTTGAAAATTTTGGAGTAAATGGAGTGGTTGACAACTGTTAATTAGTGTATTTTGTGGTAAAGTGTCTTGATAATAGGAAAGACAGCAGTAATAATCGCTTTTACTGCGCGTGATTAAGTGAATCGCTGCATGTTTGACACGTGTCCCACTTTCACCCACTCACTCATCATTTTGTACCACTTTCACACTTCTCAAGGGAACAGTTGCGTGCTTTCAATGTAAAAACGTTTGAGTTTAATTTTTAATTACTACTCAAATTACTTTTTGTTACAATCATTTCTCATCCACTCATATTCACTTTACCAAAACACATACCTCCTTTGTTTTTCACTTTGACATTTTCACAAACACCTTTCTTACATATCACTTTCACAGTCGATTCTTGCTTATTTCTTGATCTAATGGCAACAAAACCTTTTACTTCGTTTGGTCTTCGTTTTGTGCCTAACAATTATGCAGCTTGTTATGCAAAATTTACGCAAGCGCACGTTGTCACAAGTAATATATGATTAAATCAAGTTCGTTCCCACAGAGATCTAGAATGGTGTTCAATTCAATTAATGTACCTATGCACCGATGTATGGTTTTTATCCACTGCTAAGAAAAATAACAAAATTGAGATTGATTATCTAAATTAACTAAGTGCAAATTAAGAATTAAACAATTAACGAGAATAAAAATCGAATTACTAATATGAGAATAAAACATGGAATCCTAGTTTCATCATCTACTTCACTTAGAGTTGGAGCCTTTAATTAAAATATACGATGGTTGTGATATCTGATCGGATAACACGAAAAGAGTAAAAGTTACCTCTCGGTATACTAGTACCAATCTACACATACATCCACAAAAGAGATAGAAGATGAGTAGGCACCTATTATGTTTAGACCCTATATCTCTATAGAATTTGAAAACATAAAGGTTGAAGCACAAGTTATCCATAAAGATCACACAGGGCAGTATAAGTATTTTCATCTCATACCACGAATCATATTGATAAACAATTATGAACCTATGCTAGCATGGCAAGTTCTAAATCTCAAGATCCACTCTCGCTTCACAAGAGATTAACAATTCAATTTAGATGTTAGCTACGCATCCAAAAGCATTAAGATTAACCATACGAGGATATCAAGAATTCACCACACATAAATCTTTAAGGCATGCAAACTACTAAGCTACATAGATAAATCCACTAGGATCCCATGACAACGATTAGTTCATAACTAAACCTTTCGTCACCATGGGATTTGATGAAAACATGGTAAATAACAAGATATGAATAAAAGAAGTAATTATATTAATAAACAAGAGTTTGAGAAAACAAATCTATAATCCAAAGTAACACAAAGGATGAAGTAGATCTAGATCCGTTGCTTGTCACGAGCGTTGAACCCTTCTCTCCTTTTCTTCCTTGCAGATCTAAGCTAGTTACAATAATAAAATTATGATAATGTGTACATCTCTATTACAATGGTAGGATGTGTTTAAATAGGCTCTAAAAGTCTTGCCCAGCAAGAAAATACCAAAACAGAATTATAATAGAATTTCTGCAAGATACGTTTCCTAAACTGATTCTGTTTTCTAAGGAAAATTCGTGGCTGACTTTTCTTCAGTTTTTCTGGAACGTTCCAAATGTAATTGGACCTCTGGACCACCTTAGAATGATAGAGAATCTCGTTATCTTCACGTGGACTGCTTACGGGCTGAAAACAGACTTATAGAACTCAAGATATGGCCCAAACAGTGAATCTCACGCGTGCAGCCCAATAAATCCGAATTTTAATGAATTAAATCTCCAAAAACAACAAAAACATCCACCATAATCATCATCCTTGTAAATCTGCACAACTAAACAAAACACATCAAAACTACAAGAAACTTGAGCCCAAGACAATCAATTTAAGCCGATTTAGAATGTTCCAAGTGGATATAAATCCACCTATCACAGCTACTTGAGAACGACCGTGCTCCTGAAACGTTTCACCTAATGCAAAACTTTCTTCGCGACTCTGAGATTGGGCAAGCATTGATTGAACCTGCTACTCTATCTGCATCTCAGGTTGTCACTTTCTGGCAAAACTCAAGGTATATAGAAGGAGGAGAAAATGGAACTCCATCTATCATCTTCTCTCATGATGAACAAGAGTTTGTGATTACTCCACAAACTGTTCGCGAGACCATGGATTTCGACACACATACTTCGTATGCTGTTGTCTCTGAGCAAAATATGAGAGAAATGTTAACAGAGATTGGGTATATGGAATCTCTTGCAAAGCTGGGCAGTGTGAGGAGGCCGAATCTTAGAAAAGAATGGAACTTTTTCTTTGACTGTATCACCAGGACATTCCAGAAGAAAGTCACCAACTGGGATGCTATTCCAATGGATAGTCTGCAAATTGGGTATTCTCTACTCTATGGCAGTAATTTTGATTATGGTCGTTATGTGTTAATGAATTTAGGTGATAAGTTGTCAGAGTCTACTACAGTTTATTTTGCTAGATTTTGTCAACTTTTGTTCAATGCCTGTGTACCTGGGTTAGCAGTTGATGCAGCTGATGAGATTCAACCCTTTAGAGTCAATAAGAGAATATTCTCTGATATGACTAATAAAGATGTTGGTAAAGACATACCTGCTTTTGTCTTGCCACTTGCCTTGCAGAACTTTCTGAACCAACCACAAGATCCCCAATCACCACAACATGACCCACACCAAACACAACAACCAGAAACACAAAATATGCCTGAACCTTTAGCAACTGACCATACTGAAACCATACCCTCTCATCCTGTACCATCATCTGAGCCAACACCAACAGACACTGTACCTACTACATTACCACAAACACAACCTGAACAAATAAACCCTGAGCCAACAAACCCTGTCACTACCACTCACCCACAACCAACATCTAAACCAAAAAGGAAGAAGCATACTGCCCTCAACACAAAACATTCTAAGGCTAAACAGACATCTCCTAGAGCTATTTATTCCAGAAGATTCATTAAAAGGGCAAATAGACCTTCACCACCACCAGTTAAGGAAAGTTCTAGTGAAGAAGAAGACCTGATTGAAGTGCCTCAAACAGAGAGGAGAAGGCTCATTCTTACTGATTCTGATGATGAGCATGTTGTTGAGGCTCAAGAGAAAATTTCTACTGATATTCCTACTGGTGAGAAAGAGGTTATCATAGAACCTACTATAGCAGAATCAGGAGCTAAGATTGCTGAACCAGAACTTGCTACGGTTCAAGATAATAAAGATGTTAGAGATGCATTGCCTACAATGGAAGAGTTTGATGAAACTCCATTTTCTTTTGATAATGAAGCATCTACTCCAACACCCATGGAGGTTACACACTCTGATACTGGTGTTGCAGATGGGCCTACTATTGTTCTTGAAGACACTGAGGTTACATCACACACAGAATTAAACTCTGATGCCCATCATGTTTCTGATCATGGTGAGGAGATTGATCAACCAGAGAAGGTTATTTCTTCAGAGCATCTTCAAGATGATAAAGGAAAATAGGTTGTTCAAGAACCTGTTGATGCTCAAGATGAAGACATTGCTTCAGTTGCACCTACTGATGTGTCAGTGAGTGATTCAGTTGAAGACAAGAGTACAGGAGCTGAAAAAGCACAATTTCAAGCTGATGGTCAGAAAATAGGAGAAAAACCAGATTTTGCTGGACCTTCTGTTAATGAGATTGATGATAATTATTTGACCCAACAAACTGCTGATTGGTACAAGTCAGAGTGTATTTTTCCTCCTGGCAGGGCAGCTATGTTTCTCAAGGCAAATTCTTCAAAGATTACAAATCCAGATATTTTCACTTGTTTGCAAGGAACAGTGATTCAGATCAAGTCCTTGAATCACAGATTTGATGATAATCAGAAAGCTATTGATGATCTTCGAACAGAGGTTGCTACTCATGAGGAGAAATCTCAACGAGCTAATTCTAAGCTTTTTCAACAATTCGCCAAAGCTCAAGAAAATCTTAATGACAGACTGAGCAAAGTTGAAAAGAATCAGCTTTTACTGACTGAGAAGGTTGATTCTATTGCAAACTCTCTTGAGTTAATCACCTCAATTCTGATTCCAGATGGTGATGATGTCAAAAAGGGGGAGAGAATTGCTAAAACTAAGTGTAAGCAAACTCAAACTCTGTTAAAGAAAGATCATCTGGATGAAGAAGGTGCCAATGCTGATAAGGGATTAAGAAGTGCAAATCCTAGACATGGACATGGAAGGTCTACAAGGTCAAAGCCAAATTTGGTGACAGATGCAAATATTCAGAGTACCTCTACTTCAAAGCCAAAGGATTTGTCATTTACTGACAATCCACAAACAGATGAAGAATTGGCTGCTAAACTCTTTCGTGAAGAAAATGCTGAAGCTACACTTGAGGACATACAAGCTGAAGAAAAGCTGTTACAGAAAGAGCATTTAAAAGCACTAAAGTCCAAGAAAGGGAAGAAAACTGTCAGAGCTTCAAAGCCTGCAATGAAAGGAATTGAAATCAAAGAAAAATTATCTGGTATTCAAGAAGAAGAAGAAGAAGAAGATAAAGGAAAGTTGATAAGAAAGTCTTCTCTTGATGCCAAGCTGAAGTTAAAAGGGGTAATGGGTGAAGAGAGCAAAAGTAAGATGATAGTTACAACCTCTGTTGATACACATGTTGTACAGAAGAATGAAGACACAACCTCTGTTGCTACACAAGTTGTGACCACACCACTATTGTCTTCTCAGTTGAAATCAAAGTTTGGAAAAGGAGTTCTTCGTGATCCAAATCTAGCATCTACAGCTCCAATGGATTTCACTGATGATAGAGCCTTATCTGGTAAAATCGGATACAACAAAGGAGGTATAGGCTCACATAGGGACAAAAGACAACATGTTGGTCCCAGAGATCCTTCTTCACTGGCTGTTCCAGGTCGTGGTGTCACTCAAGAGAGTTTAGACAGACTGGAGTCAGTACAGCTTGTATATCAGAAGAGTTTAGAGAAGGATTTTCTGCTATATTTCATGGCTGATGGAACAGTGTTTAAGGTTGCTGAGAAGGATAATGATTTAAAATACTGGGAAGAACTAGAATATGTTCTGTATCTTTTCAGAGTAAGAAATCAAAGAGCTCAGTCAGTTGCAAATGTGCTCAGACAAAAGATGATTCAAAATCTTGCAAGAAGAGGAATGAAATACAACAGTAAGTATGTTCCTAAGTACAGAGATTGGAATGGCAATCTGATAGAAATGGAGAAGGGGAATACAAAGTTGAAGACTGATCTTGGAATTACTGTTCTGGATTTTAATGTGAAGTCTGAAGAAGTGAAATATATCAGGTTGGGAAATGAAATGAGAAGAAACAAAATCTACGATCTCAGAGCTGATATCTTTCAAATTGATGAGAATGATCCAGATTTAAGGGAGATCAAGGAAGCTATGCAGATTGAACTTGAAAATGTTGAGAGAAGATTGTTGATTGATTATCTCAGAACAACTCCAGATCTTGAGGAGGTTAGGTAGACAGAATTTGTAAGTAATTTGAATTTTCTGTAGATTTTGCTAAGTCAAGACTAAACTCTGATTATATGTTAAACACTGTGTTTTTATTTGATCGTTTTGACATCATCAATTACTGTGAACTTGTACATTTTTTTAATGAACAAGTTGGGGGAGATTGTTAGATATAATTGATGTGATTTAATGTCAGTGTTTATGTGTTACAGGTAAAAAGAGTTTAACTTGTTATTGAAAGCAGTTGTAACAGAGTTTGAGTATACGCTGATAGCTGGAAGCGCAAACGCTAACAGAAGAAAGCGTAAACACTGCTAGCTGAACACATGGAAGCGCAAACGCTGCTAGCTAGGAGAGCAACAGAGTTTGCTAAAGTCTGTCTACTGGAAGCGTCTACAAGTCAACAGCGTTTGAAGTCTAATTCAAGATTAATATGGAAGCAATATCTTTGAAGATTGGATAGCTGTCAAAGAGATTGAGTTGACTTAGAAGACGTGTAGCAATCGTAATTGATATCAATTGTATAGCTTAATTATAGGAGAATCAATTAACGATTGTACGTAGCTGTATATCTTATAAATACAGTTAGGTTAACCCTAGAAGGGTATCCATCGTGAACAAAAATCATTCATTGTAACCTAAGCAGCTCTCTGTGATACTTTACATCACTGAGAGAGGAATTATTAATTCCAAACAGTTTTAAGTGTTAAAAACGTGTGTTCTTGTTAATTACTCATACAGTACTTGATTATATATTGTGTATTCGACCTAACAAACTCTTATTCTAATCGATGTGGGATGTTACATGTATACACCGAGGATTTGGCTCAACTTAAACAACAATGTAATAAGTAAATAACATATAAACTATCACAGGAATCTCAAAAGGTACTATCTGCCAATGAAGAAGAATAAAGTCAATTTACAGACTTGAAGAATTACTACATTGAAAGAAGTTCAGTTATTTGATCAATCCTCAGTGACGTAATCAAGAAAGTGGATTCATTTACAATGATAGAGATTTCGACGATGTGACAGAAGAATACAAAGTACAGAAGGTTAAAGAGGAATTAGAAAAGATAAGAACCACAATTTAAAGACATGAAATGAAGAACAATCATTGAAGTTAGTCACTCATGAACCTAATAGTGCATCGAGTATCAACATCAATTCAGTGGAAACTCTTCATTAATTTCAGTAGTTCAAAGAAAGAATTTTACTATCAAAGATTTTATATTAATTCTCTTTTAATTTATTAAATCAATTAGTTATTTTATTTTATAAATTAGTTCAATCAGAATTAATTTATTCCTTAAATTAATTATTAGATTAATTAAATCCGAATTAATGTAATTATTGAAAGACAATCAAAGTGGTTAAAAGATTGTAAAAAATACTCTAGTAAGACTATCATTGATAGTCTTACCAAAAGTCTCTTTGAAATTAAGAGATAGTCTTTGCAGCCATAGTTCAATTGTCTTCAAGGGTTAAAAGATAATCTTATCGAGAAACAAATGTCCAGGATAGTCTTTTAAGGTTATTTTTGATAGTCTTATCGAACATGTTGGATTGTTTTTGCAGTGTTACTGATAATCTTTGCAAGAGCTAATGGTGAAATTCTTACGGAGAACAAAAGGCTTTTGGATAGTATTTGAAGTGTTTTTCTGCCATAGTCTTACTGAGCTGTCCATCATAGTCTTTCATGTACAAAATTCATGATTTAAGGAAATAAGACTTGAAAAGGATTCAACACTTCACTTAACAAAGGAAAAAAATCAAGACAACAGTTAAGAAAATTAAACCTCTCTCTGTCTTTAAAGCTCAACATAGAAGCATTCAAAGCTACACGGTGAAATAAATTCTTGATCTTATTATTATAATATTTCAACCACTACTAGAATTTATTTACTTGTAACTCTGTAATTATCTTGCGAATTATAATTCCTAATTTATATCTCGAACTACTCTTTAGCTTCGATCTTTTTATTACAAAATAGATAAGTTCATGTCGAATTTATTCTAGATTTGTTTTAATCAATATGTACTGTATTTGTAACAACCTCTCAAGTTTAATATAAGTTATATTTAACTTGATTCTTGTTTCATTTAATTCCACATCAATTTTCAAGAATTAATATTTAGCGAACTGGACAAATTCGATTAAACAGTACTGTTTTTATCAACCACCCTTCTACAAACAATACAGGACCTAACACAAGTTTTTCTTAATAGCATAATTTATAATTTATGAATAAAATTAATAAAAAAAATTGTGAACAAACCCAAGTTCATCACGATTACATAGTTCATAATCAAAATTATTAGAAAATTGATAAAAAAATCTAATAACTAGCTTGATCAGGTGTACATGAACATGTTTGTAAATATAATTTTACTTATTAGACAATTTTGTACATATTTCATTATAAAAATTATAATATACATTAATTATTTTTGTTAATAATTATTAAATTAAAATATATGTTACACTATAAGCATAAATAATGTAAATTGTATTACTATAAAATTACAAAATATAACTAGAGTAGTGTAGGATTGAAACATACAACTAAGAAAATAGTTTGCAAATTTTATATTTATCTTACTCTTACATTTTCTTTGTATTCTTGGAAATTGTTATGAAATTAATTTATGAGAAATAATTTTGATGTTTGTGAAAATAGTGAAGAAATTAATTTGTGTGTAATGTTCATGTCGTTTATTCTAGTTACTAGATTTTAATATTGGTTAATTACGTCATACAGTGTAGGATGATAAAGATTTGGTGTTCAAAAGAATACAACTCATTTTTAATTGAAAGGGTTTGAGCTCCATACATGTGCCTAGTTACTTTATTTATAGGAATTAAGATAAACGTAATTTTTGGAAAGTGAAAAAACCTAAATTAGGCAAAATTTTCAATCCCAGAAGTCCAATAGGTTATGCCACTGATTTTAGTTCCATTAGACTTCATTGATACTGATCTATTTTTAAGGAGTGTGGTGATTAAATCATTAGAATAATGCTAGGGACACCAAAATTGGTTCCCAAAACTTTCCCCAAATACACATGGCACATTCTGATTTGTTGTAATAATAAATGGCCCCCCTGTATTCACAACAATAAAACCAATCAAAAATACCCATACTGCCACATCAACCATGCCATGTCATTTAGTGGCAATTTTTTGTACCAAATTTTGGTGCCTCTAGCACTACTCAAATCATTAACCTTACATTCTTGAATCAAAACTTATCCTATAATACTTGAACATGTCGAAAATATAGTTATTCGAGTGCTTATCTTTCTATTTTAAACAATGGGTCAACTAGTTTTCAATCAACAACAATAATATTCTCTAATTTGGGCATAACCCATTCTTATCCAGTTTTCATTCCTTGTACAGCATTGTGAACGAGTTTGTTCTGTTATACGAGGCCTCTAGAGAGGGTGAGACCTCTTCTTCAGTAACAGTCCTTACCCTCCTCTACTTCTTCATTCAACATGACTTTTAAGTGATCTTCAATTAAATGAGATCCTTAGTCTAGTTTTATGGGTCCAGCCCATTATTCCTCAATTCAAGCATTTGCTAATGTATCATGTTCTAATCATTTCCGGGAAAATAATTTTTTTTGTCACTAAACTATTAGCTTTTTTAGAAATTTACCACAAAACTAAAAAATTTCCCATAATTTAGTGTCAACTAATTTTAAAATTAGAAAGTTGTTCACACTTTTCACTTTACATTTACGTGCCTTATTATCTGGTTTATCCTAAACTATTAAATCAATAAACGAAAAAAGAAAGTTCATCCGAATCACCTTACATAGTTCATCTGATTATCATGAATCATGCCACAAAAATAACCAATAGAACTTCTCATTGTCTCCGTAAAATGGGCACATGTAGAACTTCAAATCCCATGTTTTAGTTTTAGTTGATGTCCAAATTGGTGTTTCAACTCCACAACTGCAACGTATAAGTTTATTGTGTTTGGCTTGAAAATCGATTGATGAAGAAAATATAAAATAGGTAATAAAGTGTTCAAATTTAGATTTATAACTAATTAAAATTTAAGAATTTTGTAGTGATATACATATTTAAATTAAATAAATACATTTTTTGTGCCAGTTTATAATTTGAACACAATATGTGTTGAATATGAGTAACAATAAAATATAATATAGAGGAGAGACGGTGATTGTATTGTTGAATGTTTTGCGATTTCTTGAACAAAAAATAAAAGCTAGATTTTTTTATTGTAAAACTTTAAGTGTGAAAATAAAGAATAACAAAAATCTATCTTCTATCTAATATTTTATAAGATCAAAAGGTGCTACAATATGTGAATACAACTTGTACTCTAAGCTTCTTGTTTTTTTGAGAGAGATTCTAAATTTTACAATGTAAAACTTAATAATTAAGAGAAGGGTGTGTGCACATTATATTCAACCTATGCAAACTCACCTTTTACATTTTTTGTACTACATAGTATATGACAAAATGAGTTTAGAACTTGCCTATACGAAATATAGTAACTACAATTCAGAACCATTTTATTCAGAATTTGTATTGTCCTTGTAATACTTTCTTGATCATTTTTACGTTGAATTTTTCTCTAAAGTTGATTGTAGGTTTGTCGCCTGCAGATTACAGAGATTGGACTACTACAAGTGCTCAGGTTTTTTTGTCTTTTGTTCTTTCAAAGTTTTCAGAAATTTGTTTGTTGTTGATGTTAAAATTTGGCTAATTTTCCATGTCGTGAACTATGTGAGAAAGCTGGACTTACTGACATGTTATTTTTCCTTCTGAGCTAGACTTCATGATGTATTATTGAATGATATCGTGAACTCTAATTTGTTACATACTTTTTAGACTTGCCGACAAGTAGCTTTGATTACTCAACATGTAGACTTCACGATACAACTTTCATTAAACTTTATTATATAATGACTTCACGTTATAGTTTTTTTGACTCCTTATATGCTAACATCACGACATAGTAATACTTGATTTCACGACATAGCTTTATCAAATTTTTACTATGACTTAGCATTATTTTTACCAAATTGTGTAACGACATTATTTGTAGGCCTTACTCTTCATCCTGATAAATGACCAGATTTGATCTTCTTCTAGATATTATTACATATTTACATACAATCATCACAAAAATTGACTAATAATACCAAGTACATTCCAAAACATTTATAAGAATAAAGATTTCCCGATTAAGGTATCATGTAAGTAATGCATGTCATTACATTATTATAGGCTAATTATAATATATATCAGGCATGCCTTTATGCCTAACAATATGAAGAGGGTTAAAAAATGGATAAAAATATAGTTTCTAGTGAATCGAATAAAAATGACACGAATTATTTATTTTTTATCAAAATCGATCACTTCAATATAGAACTAAAATTAAGTATGATAAACTTGGGCACATTATCTACCATATATTTATTTTTTTCAAGTAATTTTATCTGTTAATTCATGTTAAATGTAACATTTTACATAAATGATTAGGTAAGTTCGATTGCAATTATAAGCAATTGTTTATAACTACCTTTTTAATGAATTTTGGTTGATTGTTGGTATAAAGTATTTTACGAAATCATCAAATTTATTCAATTTATGTACTTCCCAATAATGTCGATTATTTAAATTAGAATATTTGTAACATCATATGTTTATTTATTACAATACTACAGAAACTGTCTTGCATAGCATTTTTTTTTAAACTTGCATAGCGTTTTTAAACGCTATGCAAGTAGGCGCTATGGAAGTGCACTAAGCTTCAATAGCGTTTATTTATACGTTCTGGTAGTACGTTACTTAGAAAGCGGTTATGTAAACACTAAGGAAGTAAGTGTAATTCAAGTAAATGCACTCCAATAACACTTATATAAACGTTATTGAAGTGAATATTCGTATTATGCTTACTTACTTGCATAGCTATTCCATAAACGCTATTGTAGTGGGTTCGTAGTATTTTAAAATAATGCTATTTCTTTTAATTCTATATATGCACAATTAAAAATGTTAATTCGAATACATTTTTACCTGTAATTTTAAAAAATATCGTAGACAATAAATCCATAACCAAAAAAAATAAAATAGATATAATCATATTACTTGAGTACAATTGAAATAAGGGAAAGATCTATTCATAGTCAAAAGTCGAAATATTTCAAGTTGAGTTTCCAAGGATTTTTGCTTCTAACATACAAAACTACAAAACTACTTGATCTTCAGCAACTTGTTTTTGAGAAACCGATTGTAGAAGTAGCCTGCCCAATTTTTCTGGAAGCTGATCATCTTATCACGAGGATAGGTCTTCAATTTGGGGAATGGGTAAACTATTCATCAACAAAATTATAAAAATAATTAGATCATGTGCAAAAATATACTAGTAAAAACATTAAAAATACTAGCAAAAACATTAAAAATTCGTACATTAACATCGATTGTTGTTTCATTCCTGCATATTATATCCTCGATAAAGCATCCGACATAATAGGCGCAATATATGCCATCATCCAAAGCCTGCTTCGGGCACTGCAAAACAGAGCATTTCCAACCATCCAAGTTCAGAGTAATTCACATAAGTACTGATCAAAACACCCACATTATTCAATGGTACAAATGATTGTTTACTCCATTGTTAATCTCAATTTGGTACATCTGCTTCTGTAAAGAGCATATACTTTGCACATTAAACTAACAGAATAAGCATATTAGTAAACATAAAGGGACATGCATGGCACTTTGGTAATATATGTAATTGACCATTCAATATATGTATCCTGGAATTAAGGTTATATGAACATGGAATACTAACATTATGATGGACTAGTAAGGCGAGTTTATGAATGAGATTTAAAATTGCCATAGTGCTCGATTCTCAAATGTTCTGTGTTTTACATATTGCATAAGAATAGATATATTTTTCCTCCTTGTGGCTTAGATTTATTACCAGAATAAATCTAACAGATGGGCTAGCACCTTCATTTGGTATAGCATCAAACAGATGGGGTAGATTTATTAAATCCAGACAACAAAAAGAAAAGCAGAGGCAAAAGTTTAAAAAACAAAAATATGAGAAGCCGCTCTGAAAAATATATTAAGTACCTGTACATTCATCCATGTGAAACTATTAAAAGTAGTCCAGGTATAGCTCTTTTTATTGTGAGTGCGAAAAGTCCTTAGAGCACTAGAAACATAAAACAGATTACATATAATTAAATAACACATTATCGGTCATATGCAACTTAAATTATAAACATATAGAGACAATTTAATTTTTATTGACGTTTCTACAAGTGTTTTCACATCCTTGTAATATATGTTGTTAGTCATCCGAGCCGGATCCATAAAGTAGATGACCTCTGTTTTTGTATTAATGGCAACAAGTACCCAATGTTTTCTAAAAAAAAATATTTTAGTGAGGGGTAATTGCATAAAATTAACAAAAATATAAATGCGCATGTAAAAATATCACTTACGAAACATTGTAAGGCAACAAAAGTAGGTGATCTTTGTTGATATGTCCCAATAAACACTTTGCCAGGGTTGTATCACTATTCTCTACCAAGGGAGACACCATATGCGGGGATACAAAAGAGAATTTGGATGCCAATTCCAGATTTTTTGATAAATAGACCTCATACAAATACCTAGAATTAAAAAAAAACGCGACAGATCAGAACTTGGTAGCAAAGTTCTTGGATATGTTCCGAATAACATGGCCTTCAACCTAAACTGATCTTTCCTATAACCATCAAGTACTTCAATGCCCTCTTCCCAAAGTAGCTTCAGGTCCTCGATTAAAGGTTCCAAGTATACATCAATGTCATTACCAAGCTGTATAGGACCAGATATAAGGATATACATCATCATATACTTGCGCTTCATGCAAAGCCACGGTGCCAAGTTATAGATCATTAGAATCACAGGCCATGTACTATGAGAACTACTTTGAAGACCGTGTGGATTCATCCCATCTATTGAAAGTGCTAGACGAAGATTTCTTGGTTCCTTCCCGAAATCCTTATGCATATCATCAAAAGTCTTCCACTGAGGTGAATCAGCAGGATGTCTCAACATCCCGTCTTTAACTCTCCCATCATGATGCCATGTCAAATCTTTAGCATCTTCTACACTAGAATACAATCGTCGAATTCTGGGTATAAGTGGAAAATACCACATGACCTTGGCCGGAGAATTGCCATTCTTGTAACGTTCTAGATCACACTTCGGACATTTATCCAAATCTGCGTACTCATTTCGATATAAAATACAATCATTAGGATAAGCATGTATCCTATTATGTACTAACCCAATGGATTTGAGCATTTAATTAGCCTCATAGGTTCTACGAGGGAGGACATTGCCTTCTGGCAATAGTTCACTAACAGCTGTGAGCATCTCTGTGAAGAACACATCAGAAACTTGATGCCCAACTTTTAAGTTATATAAAGTCAACACAGCTAATAATTTAGAAAACTTAGTGCACCCATGCCATAATGGTAAAACACAATCATCCTTTAACCTCTCGCTCATATTAGTATGATTGTGTAACTCTTCATTGAGCACGTTCAGAATATCATTTTTATCACCAAAATTACTACCATCGTTTTCGATCACAAAATTACTATCCCCTTTATCTGTAAATGTATAATTTGAATTTAAATTACTTGTACTACGTTCTCCTTTCTTTTCACCATGATATGTCCAACATGTATAAGTTTTATCAATACCGTGGATTCTCAAGTGTTCCATCAATTTGGCTAGCCCATCAACTTCAACAACATTCAGACATTTTTTACATGGACACAAGATGAACCTAGTATCTTTTACATGTTTTTCTACATATTTACAGAACTCCGTCACACCTTTCTTATATTCTTCTGACATACGGTCGGCTTTTACCCAGTTACGATCCATTGTAGCACCAAAAAATATTAGTGTTTTAATTCTACAATTCAACTAGAAAGAATCCCTTCAAGTTCTTTCTCGTATGGGAACTTCTCTTTCCTCTGAAACAGAATTAATGGCAGCAAAATATTAGCAAAAAACAGAAAACCGAATTTTATTTTTATTGTTGATTGAATTGTTCTAGTTACAACTTATTACATCTATAATTATTTTGTAGCATTCCTGCATTGTATATTCTAGCATTATCAATACAACACCCATGTGTATAGTTTTATATATATATATATATATATATATATATATATATATATATATATATATATATATATATTCTGCATTGTATTATTTATGACAACTGAGATATTGCATTTACTGCTATATAAACCACCTATATCTACCTGACTTTTTATGTGTTCTACTTAACAATTAAGGCAGAAAAGAAATGGTTCAAAGAATTAAAAGACATAGTTTGTGCAAATAAATTATGGTTAATTTCTTTTGACCATTATTATTGCATTATTACAGGGCAGATTGCTAAATTTTCAAGGAAGTAGTCGTTTGTACTTTAACTGATCAAGTCTCTTTTTTTTTGCAGGGCAGATTGCTAAATTTTCATGTTCTCACAAAATTGTACACGGGATTCTTTCACTTTTTAATCTCTAATTTCTAAGCTAGTAATTGATTATTATCTAAAGCTTTGCATATGCCTCTTGTAACACCTCGTATACTATCTATAGAATTTAACAATGATTAGTCAGAAAAATAGCCTCTATATTATATTTTCCTGTTGACCCTTAACACTCGGGGATCGGTATTATGAACGAATAGTCAATTTATTACCAAAATGCCGATTCAGAGAGGATTAAGATATGTAGTTTACTGAGTGATATTCTTCTGTCATTATATAGTAGTGAAGAAACTTTAAATACTTATAAGATAATATACGAAATATTTTCAAGTAATTATAATGATAGACTACTAGTAGATACTAGAAAAATGTCATCAATAGCATTTGGCTAGTGCTAAAAGCAGAGTAATGTGTTGAGTAAGTGTCAGCAGAGTAAGTGTTGAAACAGAGTCTACGTTGAAACATCAATGGTAAATTAGATGAGCCAAATGCTGACAAGATGACTAGCAAACACTCTACCAAAAAATTGTTCATAGAAACACAATTAAATTAAATAAGAAATTGTTCACATATAATAAACACTATGCCCTCAACTCAATACCTAATAATCACAAATACACACACATAATCAACTAAACAAATACACATAAAATACCTACTAATCAAACACAAAGTATAACTCAAAAACAAAAATAACACAAATCCGTAATACCTAATAATCGAATTGCAAAACTCTTTGATGACCTCCCTAATTTGAAGAGAAATCGCTGATGAACTCGCTGGTAGAAATCGCTGATGTCGTAATTTGTCGCTGAAGAAATCGCTGCAGGTAGCCCTAACCTTTGGGTGTACTTAATTCTGAGAAAGTAATTTTAGGGATTTTAATCGATTGGAAGTGTACGTAATTATATTTTAATTATAAAAAATGATAGTATTAATACTACTTGGTCTGGCAAAAAAAAAAAAACTACTTGGGATACACTTATTACAATAATGTTTATGGAAGCCCTACCAAGTATCAACAATTATAAAATAAATTAATTCAAAATTACTTAAAATACATTACCTTTCATAGCGGTTTAATAAACGTCATCGGAGTTCACAATTGCAGAATGTTTGGACAAGAAACGCTATTGTAGCATTTTTCCGTTTTTATTTTTCTAATTTTTCAATAGTTACTTACATAACGTTTATTAAGAAAAACGCTATGCAAGACATCTACTTCCATAACGTATAGTATAAACATTATTGTGGTACCATGTCCCAAACTCAAATTTGTATAAGTGTTAGATAAAATTGGGTGCCTTTAAAATATAATTTTATAATGTATATGTTTTGAAATTTATAATTATGTTGAACGAGTTAAATTATCAAACGGTTTAGTACATATTAAGTTAATTAAAAGTGTTACATTGAATATCATAAATTTTTAATTAAAAAATTTTGAAGAAAAATATGTAAAGAACATAGTATTAAAAAAATTGGAAAATAGTACATAAAATATACTTTCAGGACAAATTTATTATTGAATTGAATTTTAGTAGAATTTAGCCTTGAAATTTGGTTTTTTGGTGATCCGAATTCTTGATATTTATAACATAATGCATGATGAACTTTTTTTTTTTGCTAAGTAATGCATGATGAACTTGTAACTTAGTAAGAAAGATTTTTTTTTTGATTTAATTTTACTCTTATAAAATACTAGAAAATTTTGAATGTAGCATATATCAATATAAATAAGAAACTATTTATTATTATTTATTGTTATTGTTATTTATTATTTGAATATAGTTTTAAAAATTCCGAATTGTCTTCCCCATAATAGAATGCAAGTTTAAGGTAAAGTTAAAATCAAAATAGTTTGAAGAATCTGATTAGGACAATAATGGGCTCATGTCAATGGTGCAATACAAATGTTTGTCAATAACACAATAATAAAATTACATAAACAAGGATAGTGCAGAGTTTGAATGATTCAAGTATAGTAATAATTAATGTAAAATTTTTGTCAATAATAATCAATTGAAATTAATGTGCTTTAGGTCAACCTCAAGATTCTACCTTAGATTAAAAAAATTTCAATGCCTAATGTAAGACTAACCCTCTTTTTCCCCTCTCTCCATCAAGCGCCGCTCGTCTTCTTCTTGCCGCTCGTCTTCTTCTTCTTATTTCTTTCTTCCGCCGAGGCTTCCACCGGATCTCCACCGGTGGAAAGCCCCAAAACCTTTAGTTTCCCTTGTATTTTTCTTCCTTCTTTTCAATAAATCCTGTTTTAAAGCTTCGATTTGCCTAAAAATCTTCCTTTATTAGGTAAGATTGGTGTGTTTTTTTTAAGGTTTGGTAGTAGTTTCTTTTGTCGGATCTAAGGATTCAAAGCCTTTTTCGACTTGTTTTGATTTGGGTTCTCTCCATTGCGTGGGAGGTTTGTTTTTCGCTGCCTTTTTGTGAGCGGGGTGTTGATTTAGTGATGAAAGTTCGTATGAAATTGCAGTGCTGGTCGATAGCTCAAACGATAGCTCCATCGGGGCATGCTGAAGTGGGTACCGATAATCCAACGAGGATGCTCGAAGTGGTTACTTGTATTTGTATATACTTTATCTTCAAAATATCGTTTAACTGTCTTTTCAAGAGAACAGGCGATTGCAATTTACAGTTTGTTCGACTCGATCATTGGTGTAGATGCCGTATGGCTTTTTATTAATGAATTAGCACCTTTGTTCTTCAAAAAAAAAAAAAAAAAAAATTTCAATACAAATTTAAGGATAGTTAGGTAAATTATTGAGAAAAAATTAATATTTACAAAAATGCTCCTACAAGGATAACTCAGGCCCAATTTTCTCTAATCAATCTTGATAGATTGATGCAATATTCTTGATTGCTATCAAAATTTAGTTTGATTTCTTGCTTGTTTTTGTTTGTCATTATGCCCTTTAAATTAAAAATGGAATTGTTCTTAATTAATTTCAATTAATAAGTGAATTATCTAGGCCATCAGATCAAATTCAAATCATGGATAGATTTGTTGTCTCTCGGTTCTCTCAATAGTTAAGGTTCTATTTTGAAACTCCACCCCCCACCCACACACACACACATATATAGGCTAGCGTTCAAATAGAAACCAAACTTAGAATAGAATCTAGAAACCTATACTAAATAAATTATATTTCATTTATTTTAATGGCCCCGCTAGGGACACCTTCACAAAAAACTTATAAAATTCTTGGCTCTATTCAACAAAAATATAAAAAATAAAAAAAATAAAAAAAAATTGCTGTTCATGTGCCACGTCATCACGTGAACAGTAATTTTTTAAAATTTTTTTAAAATTTTTTAATTTTTTGTTGAATAAAGCCAATAATTTTAAACGTTTTTTGTATTGGGGTACCCCTAATTTGGTCATTAGATTAGGTTGAAATATTTAATTTAGGTTTAGTTTCTAGTTTCTATTCTAAGTTAGTTTCTATTAGAACAAGACCATATATATATATATATATATATATATATATATATATATAGAGTCCTACTCCACTACAAACTAAAATTAACTACAAACTACAAACTAAACACTAATCCAACATTTCATGCTAATCTAATGATCAAATTAGGGGTACCCCAATACAAAAGATGTCTAAAATTCTTGGCTCCATTCAGCAAAAAAAAATAAATTACTGTTCACTGCTGACGTGGCAGTGACGTCAGCAGTGAACATTATTATTTTTTTTTTTGCTGAATGGAGCCAAGAATTTTAGACATTTTTTGTAAAGGTGCCCCTGGCGGGGCCATTAGAATAAATGAAATATAAAATATTTTATGTTAGTTTGTAGTTTGTATTTAAGGATTGGTTTGTATTTGAGCAAAAACCTATATATATATAAGCTAGTGATCAAATAGAAACCTCCCTTAAAATATAAACTAAAAACCAGCACTAAATAAATTATATTTCATCTATTCTAAGGGCCCCGTTAGGGTACTTTCACAAAAAAATTATAATATTCTTGGCTCCATTAAAAAAAAAAAACTATTTACTCGATGACGTCACTGCCACGTCATCAGCGTGAACAATTTTTTTTTTTACTGTATGGAGCCTAGAATATTATAAACTTTTTGTGTCGGGGTACTTCTAGTTTGGTCATTAGATTAGCTTTAAATATTAGATTAGGGTTTAGTTTCTAGTTTATACTCCTCCTGTCTCTTAAAACATTTTCTGTTTACTAAATCGGGACTATCAAAATACTCTTCCCCTTTCTATTTTAAGCCATAAACAATAATATTCAATACCCACTACTCCACCCACTACCCCTTAAAAACAATATTCAATACCCACTACTTCACCCACTACTCCTTAAAAACAATATTCAATATCCACTACTCCACCCACTACTACTTAAAAAATAATATTTAATACCCACTATCCACCCACTACTCTTTAAAAACTATATTCAATACCCACTACTCCTTAAAAACAATATTCAATACCCACTACTTCTTAAAAACAATATTCAATATCCACTACTCCATAAAAAAACAATATTCATTACCAATTGTCTTAAAACCCGTGTTTTTAGTCAAACGGGAAAAGAATAAAGAGACGGAGGGAGTATTTAAATTTGGTTTATATTTGAGTAAGACCCTATATATATATATACTACTCCCTCCATCCCTTAATATTCTTCTCGTTTGGGGAAAAACACGGGTTTTAAGAAAAAAAGGGGTTTTAAAGAGTAGGGGTGAAATAGTGGGTATTGAATATTGTTTTTAAGTGTTAGTGGGTGGAATAATGGGTACTTAATATTATTTTAAGGAGTAGTGGGTGAAGTAGTAGGTATTGAATATAGTTATTTTATGACCTAAAATAGAAAGGGAAAGAGTTTTTTGAATGTCCCCATAAAGAAAGTGAGAAGAGTTTTAAGGGATAGAGAGAGTAATACATTTCTTTTTAATGTTTATCAATGGATATATAGGCATAAATCAATCTTGCTACAGCCACCAAATTGGGTACCAAATTTTGACACCAAATGATGTGGCACTAATTAGTTGGCATTTTGTGATATTTTAATTGGAGGGCCCTGGCGGACCCATTATTATTATAACCAATCAAATTAATGTCATGTCATTTGGTATCAAAATTTGGGAACTAATTTGGTGGCTGTAGCATTTTTCTTTATAATTCTTCATAAAAAGGCTGTCTAATAAATCACTTGATTTTTTTCGTTTCTTCGAGTTGGATTTTGATATAATAAATTGGGTAAATCTATACTATCTATCTATACTATATTATAAAAGACGAAACATTAAAAGTTTTGGTACGGTACGGTACAATATTTACCTTATTTAATTGTTTTACTTTATTACTATTATTTATGTTACTTACTTTTTAAAAAACAAAACACAATCTTTTCCCAAAATATCACAATCAGCTCTTCTCAACACTTCCCCTAAATAATAACTAACCAACTACCTTTTTCAGTTATAACCTTTTCTAACTTATTACCTTACTTAATTATTTTACTTTATTACTATTAATTATTTTACTTACTTATTAAAAAACAAAACACAATCTTTTCACAAAATATCACAATCAGCTCTTCCCAACACTTCCCCTAAATAATAACTAACCAACTACCTTTTTCATTTATAACCTTTTCTAACTTATTACCTTATTTAATTATTTTACTTTATTACTATTAATTATTTTACTTACTTATTAAAAAACAAAACACAATCTTTTCACAAAATATCACAATCAGCTCTTCCCAACACTTCCCCTAAATAATAACTAACCAACTACCTTTTTCAGTTATAACCTTTTTTAACTTATTACCTTATTTAATTATTTTACTTTATTACTATTAATTATTTTACTTATTTATTAAAAAACAAAACACAATCTTTTAACAAAATATCACAATCAGCTCTTCACAACACTTCCCTAAATAATAACTAACCAACTACCTTTTTCAGCTATTACCTTTCCTAACTTATTTTCTAACTAAAATATCTCATTTTCTTCTAAATAATAACTAATCAATTATCCTTTTCAGCTATTACCTTTTCAACCTCTACCTTTATAACTTTTTTCTAACTATAATCTCTTCTTCCCAAAAATATGATCGTTTTAATTAATGAAATAAATTAATAATATTATAAATACTAATAACTAACTGATTATCTTTTTCAATTAAAATATCTCATTTTCTCCTGAATAATAACTAACCAATTACCTTTTTCAGCTATTAACTTTTCTAACTAAAGTCTTTTCTTTCAAAAAAATATAGTTGTTCTAATTAATTAAATAAACTAATAATATTATATTTACTAATTACTAACTAATTTTCCAGCTAAAAGGTAATATATTTCCTATCTTTTCCAACTAAAATATCGCATTTTCTCCTAAATAATAACTAACCAATTACCTTTTTCAACTATTACCTTTTCTAACTTTTCTAACTAAACTCTTTTCTTTCAAAAAATATAGTTGTTCTAATTAATTAAATAAACTAATAATATTATATTTACTAATAACTAACTAATTACCTTTTCCAACTAAAAAGTAATTTCTTTTTTACCTTATTTAATTGTTTTACTTTATTACTATTATTTATTTTACTTACTTTTTAAAAAACAAAACACAATCTTTTCACAAAATATCACAATCAGCTCTTCCCAACACTTCCCCTAAATAATAACTAACTAACTACCTTTTTCAGTTATAACCTTTTCTAACTTATTACCTTATTTAATTATTTTACTTTATTACAATTAATTATTTTACTTACTTATTAAAAAACAAAACACAATCTTTTCACAAAATATCACAATCAACTCTTCCCAACACTTTCCCTAAATAATAACTAATTTCAGCTATTACCTTTCCTAACTTATTTTCTAACTAAAATATCTCATTTTCTTCTAAATAATAACTAATCAATTATCCTTTTCAGCTATTACCTTTTCAACCTCTACCTTTATAACTTTTTCTAACTATAATCTTTTCTTCCCAAAAATATGATCGTTTTAATTAATTAAATAAACTAATAATATTATAATTACTAATAACTAACTGATTATCTTTTTCAATTAAAATATCTCATTTTCTCCTGAATAATAACTAACCAATTACCTTTTTCAGCTATTACCTTTTCTAACTAAAGTCTTTTCTTTCAAAAAAATATAGTTGTTCTAATTAATTAAATACACTAATAATATTATATTTACTAATTACTAACTAATTTTCCAGTTAAAAGGTAATATATTTCCGATCTTTTCCAACTAAAATATCGCATTTTCTGCTAAATAATAACTAACCAATTACCTTTTTCAGCTATTACATTTTCTAACTTTTCTAACTAAACTCTTTACTTTCAAAAAATATAGTTGTTCTTATTAATTAAATAAACTAATAATATTATATTTACTAATAACTAACTAATTACCTTTTGCAACTAAAAAGTAATTTCTTTTTTATATTTTCTAACTGAAATATCTCATTTTCAAACCTGATTTTTTTACTTAATTATCCTTACTTAAATCTATATTATCTATATATATTATAATAGCCGAAACATTATAAGTTTGGTCGGTTGGAACGGCATCTATTGATTTTACCTAATTACATATAAAATTCATTCTAATATGTAATAACTAATCAATCTCCTTTTTCATGTTAAACATAGTATCTTTTCTCATTTTTAATAACTAATTAATTTCCCTTTTCAGGTAAAACACAATATCTTTTATATTTTATCTAACTAAAATTTCTCCTTTTTTAAAAACTCTATGAGAAATTTTGTTTATTAAAATAACATAATCATATTAGAATTACTATTAATTAATTAATTTCCTTTTTCAACTAAAAAACGTTACATTTTCTATTTTCTCTAAATAAAATCTCTATTTTTCCAATTATATCATGAGAGGTTCCATGTAATAAATACTAAAAATAATATTATTATAATACTAATAATTAATTGATTACCTTTCTCAGCTAAAACGTATCATATTTTCTATCTAAAATCCATTTTTTCTAGAAACATCACGGGCAACATTAATATCTTCTCTTCTAAAAACACTACGAGCAATTTTATTTAGTAAAAATAACATAATTAAATTACAATTACTATAAACTAATCAATTATCTTTTTCACCTTAGACATGTTGTCTTATTAATTTTCAAGTTACTTTTTCTATTTTCTCTAACTAAAATCTCTTTTTTTCCAGTTATATCATGGGTCGTTCTATTTAATAAAATAAAATAATATTATAATACTAATAATTAACCGATTACCTTTTTGAGTTAAAACATACTATCTTTTATATATATTTTTTAAACTAAAATCCTTCTTTTTCTAGAAATATCACGGACAACATTAATTTCTCCTTTTCTAAAAATACCATGAACAATTTTATTTAGTTAAATAACATAATTAAATTATAAATATTATAAATTAATCAATTACCTTTTTCACCTAAAACATGTTACATTTCTAATATTGTCTAACTAAGATCTCTCTTTTTCCAATTATATCACGGGTGATTCGATTTAATAAAATAAAATAATAATTTTATAATTACTAATAATTAACCGATTATCCTTTTCAACTAAAACCTACCATATTTTCTATATTTCCTAACTAAAATCACTCATTTCTAAAAATATCACGGATAATATTTATATAATTATTATCAAATCATCTCATTTTAAAATTTAAGTCTTCAAAAATCATGTCTTAAAAAAATTAATTCAAATTAATGAAAAAATTTATTTAAAATTAAAAAAGTTTATGCATCGCACGTGTTTTAAGCTAGTATGGGTTAAATTGATCATGGTAAATTTAGTGGTTGAGTTGTCGTTAACAAACGTATCGTATTGGTTTTAAATTAGATTTACAAAAATGACAAATAAAGGACTCTATTATTTATTATTCAGATTTGTATACATAAAGTTAGCTTGTGTATAAAATCCGATGGATATCCTATAATATATTTACATACCAAATCCAATTAAAAGCAATTTAAAGTTAAAAAATAAATCTATGAACTATCTATAACGTAACATAGTCCAAAGATGTATCAGACAGTTACAGTATAAATGGTGATGGAAATGATGTAAAAATAATTTCATCTTTACTTTTTTGTAAATGTAATAACAAAATTATTTATCTTTTCCTATACTATTTAATAAGAATTGAACTAAAATAGTTATATCAATATCTTACATAACTATTGAAAATATGTTTAACATATTGTATAATATGCAAGACCAACAAATACAAGTAACCTAATGTGTAAATGAAAAAGTAAAAATAAGTTTTGAAAATGAATGCAAAAGAGTGGAGCATAAAAGAAATTTAGGCAAATGACCAAGCATAACCCAAAAAAAGTGGTTCACAGAAACGATGTGTTGAAATTCAAAACAAAAACTAAAAAAAGTGAATTGACATAAACGAGGAGGGAGGAAGGGGGGGTTGAAATTCAAAAGAAAAATAGTTGAAAAGCAAAGCAAAGTAGTGTAGTGTATAAACAATCTTCTCTCTCCTAGAAGAAAAAAACACACAACAAATCTCTCTCTCTCTCTCAATCTCTCTCTCTCTCTCTCTCTCTCTGCCCTTTTACTTTCATCAACTCTTACATTATAAACATCTTACAAAACACAAACATACATACATATAATGCGATGGGAAGTGGATTCTCGCAGCTCTTTCCTTGTATTAACCCCGACCGGAACGAACCGGAGCTAAATTTAACCGAGCCGTTAGACGAAACATTAGGTCATTCTTTCTGCTATGTTCGTTCATCGGCTCGGTTTATTTCGCCAACACAATCTGATCGGTTTATTTCTCCTTCTCAGTCTCTCCGGTTCTCTCCTTCTCATGAACCGGCCCGGCCTAAACCGGCCGGTTCACATGAAACCGGGTTCAAAGCCATTTCCGGAGCTTCTGTAAGTGCCAATACTTCCACTCCCAGAACTGTCCTTCAACTTGAAAATATTTACGATGATGCCACTGATTCAGTGGGTAATGGTGTCAAGTCTAGTATTGTTAATGGGTTTGAGAGTACGGCGTCGTTTTGTTCACTTCCGTTGCAGCCTTTACCGAGAGGTGGAAGTGAACCGGCGTCCGGTTTTTTTATGTCCGGTCCGATTGAGCGTGGGGCCATGTCCGGTCCAATTGAACCGGGTGGTGGTGGGGATGGTGGAAATGGAAGTAGAGTTCCTTTTTCTGCACCATTGGGTGGTACGTATGTCAAGAGGAGGAGAAAGAAGGGAATAAATGGAATTAAGAAGGCGTTTTCCAGGAATTTTTCCACGAAAAATCGACCTTGGGTTGTGCCTGTGAGGCACAAGGAAGAGTGTAATAGTAATGGAAATGGGAATGAGGGGTTGGGGAATGTTGGGAGAGGGGAATGTGATGATGTACAATGGGCTTTAGGTAAAGCAGGGGAAGATAGAGTTCATGTCGTTGTTTCCGAGGAGCATGGTTGGTTGTTTGTTGGGATTTATGATGGGTTTAATGGTCCCGATGCGCCCGAGTTCTTGATGGGGAATTTGTATAAAGCTGTTTTCCGAGAATTGGAGGGGTTGTTTTGGGATTGTGTGGAAAGTGGGAATGTGGAAGGGGAGGGTAATGTGGATGATTTGAATGTGAGTGTTGGGGGAGAATTGGGAATTGGGGAAGATTTGGGTGTGGGTAGTGGGGGTGATATTGGGAATGTTGCAGTGAAGAAGGTAACGTTTGAGTCGGATGAGATTGTGGTTAGGAGGAAGAGATTATGGGAGTTTTTAGCTGAGGAAGATCCAGAAGATGGGCTTGATCTTTCGGGGTCGGAGAGGTTTGCATTTTCTGTTGATGATGCACTTAGTGTGAGCAATGCTGGATCTGGGGTTAGCAGACGGTCGTTGTTGTTGTCGAAATTGAAAAATGGGTGGAGTAGGAGTAAGGATAGTGGGAAGTTGTTTTCTTGGAGATTTGGATTGGAGGGTAAAGCAAGTAAGGGGGAATTAGAGGAGAATGTTAGAGTGGGTGAGGAGGGAAGTGGTGGTACTAAAAGTGGTAGGAAACGGAAGGTGGGTCCTGTTGATCATGAATTGGTTTTGAGGGCAATGTCTAGAGCTCTTGAAATGACTGAGGTTGCGTATTTGGATATGACTCACAAGGTTCTTGATAGGTATCCAGAGCTTGCATTGATGGGTTCTTGTTTATTGGTTGTGCTGATGAGGGACGAGGATGTGTATGTGATGAATTTGGGAGATAGTAGAGCCATTGTGGCACATTATGAATCTCGAGAAGGAAGTTCAAGTACGGAATCAAAGGGTCTGGGGGATAGTGAGTTAACTGCGGAAGATATAGTTGAGGAGTCCATTGTTGACAGTGAAAGGGCAAAGGACATGTCGAATGAGGTTTCTGCTGAAGCTTTAAGATTGACTGCACTGCAGCTGTCTACTGATCATAGCACAAGCATTGAAGAAGTAAGTTGGATAATTAAAAACTGAAAATTTTCTTACTATCATAATCTCTAGCACTGAGTCCTTCATAGCATAACTGACCATCCGAGGTTCATTACAGTTTTCTTTCTTGATTATTTCTAATAGCAGATTCTTATGTTGTTGCTGTGTACTAGCTCAAATTTACAACAAAACTTTTGCAGGAAGTTATAAGAATTAAGAATGAACATCCCGATGATAAGAATTGCATCGTCAAGGATAGGGTGAAAGGTCGTCTTAAAGTTACCCGTGCATTTGGAGCTGGATTTCTGAAACAGGTTAATTTGCTGCCTGTATTGTTTGTTCTTGCACATGTCTCTAGAATATGTAAGAAGTTCCTTCTGCTTTATGCTATGTGTTCCTCCCATAACTACAAAGCATTTCTTCAGATAACTAGTCAAGTTTTTGTCACTGCAAGATTAAAGTTCATATATGCCTTACAAATCAGTAATTTTTTTAATGCCACCTTTCTTAGAAAATACTATATTTAGTTATCATGTGCTTGATTTTAAATACACTGATTTATAGTTTCCGTGATTAAAGTTCGAATAAGCATGCGCATCACTGCCTGTATGATGAATCTTATGTTACTGCAACGTGTTTACTTGTCTGTGTTGTCTTTTGTAATGACAAACCAATATTGGGTGAAAAATGGTCCATGTCATTTAGTTAATTAAATTAAAAATTTGCAGCCTGTGCTAAAGCTTATGCTGACAGTTTAAATCTGGCGTTGGAACCTTTGGAACCCTGATCACAAGGGTATTCCCAGGCTGACTATCAATATTCATTTTACGTCTTTAATTAAATGCACTTAATCTTTTAACAGTCTGCATTTCGTATAGGAATTTGACTAATTCTTAAGGTTTAGGCAAACATATATGGATGGAACTGAATGGCTGATTCTTTGAATTCCTACTTGAGGGATATTCAAATTTTACATCGATCAGATTAACCTATACATGGTAGAAAGATATGTCTAGGCTTTCGTTGGAGTTAGATAATGGGTTTTTTTTTCTTTCTGTTGAATTATTTCCTTTAATGAAGTAGGCAGACTGAGAGTGTGTTATAATAGTTGAGCACTTGAGTTTCAGAAAGATCTCTAGAGTCTACTCCTGTATAAAGAAGGGCTAATTTTTGAGAAGTGCCAACTTTTGAAAAATACACCATAGGAATGTCATAGTGCAGATGGAATCTGAATTGGTTTATCAGAAGATTTACCCTGCCAACTGATTTCCTAGTCATCTTATTGTCCTCAGTTTTTTGTGTGCTTGGTGTATTGCCTAAGTGTCGTTATTTGGTGGCTACTAAAATGTATTTGATGCAAGTATTGTAACCTTAAGAGTACCTGAGTCCTGAGCTCTAATTTGAGCAGCATTTTGACTGTTGAGTTTCCGTCTTGGCGTCTTGCTATAATTTGTTGGTTTGATGGGTAAAGGCTAATCATACAAGTGCATGACGACTGTGATTGGCCTAGAGCAGGACATAGCAGTAAGGATCTTTACAGTTCTTTAAATCCAGGTTGTAGGTGTTCGATGATGATGATCTTGTCCTATTATTAGTTTGATGTTCCTTTATATCGGGTTGGTGTTTCTTTATTTATGAGGTCAATATGAAAGTTCTTTTGAGCCAATCTCGAATGTTTCTTATTAGCTGCATGAGCAAACAAAATATCTTTGTTGGTCCTTAACTAAGTTCATGTCAGTGAATTCATTAATATGCCTATATGTATCACTTATCTAGACATATAGCTTATCTGTCAAATATGATAGTGAAAATTAACTTATGATTCCTTGATTTGTTTTTCAGCCTGAGTTAAATGATGCTTTGTTGGAAATGTTTCGGAATGATTATATTGGTACTGCACCATATCTATCATGTTCGCCTTCACTGTGTCACCACAAACTCCGTACGCGAGATCAATTTCTCGTGCTCTCATCTGATGGCCTATACCAGTACTTGAGCAATCAGGAAGTGGTTTCTTATGTTGAATGCTTCATCGAAAAGTTTCCAGAAGGGGACCCCGCTCAGCACTTGATAGAAGAGCTTCTTATGCGTGCAGCCAAAAAAGCTGGTAAGTTCACAAAGTCTTCATTCTTACACCCGAGTTTGTTGTCTTGTGAGCTTTATATGGTTTTGCTCGTGGAGTTGTTTTTATGTCAGGCGCTAGTATTTTGTACTTGATTTTTATTCATAATCACATTTGTTGTTAGTCGCAGTGTTTTTAAATTATATATTTTCACCCTGCGCTTTTGATATGGTATTATTCGTACCGTCCGCTAGTATAAAACTCTCCGATGCACTTCACACTTTCGCTCTTTCCCAAAATTATCTTTTCCCAGCACAAGATGAGACTGACCGCTCCAATATGTTAATAGGTTGTACTGTAGCTGTAGCCTTTAGTAATATCGTACATTTCCTAAGAATTGCTCATAATATGATCATTTTTTATCATGTGAAGTGTGAACACATGCTTCCAGCCACTTGATCTAAGGAACTTATTCCCCTTAATGGTACCACAGCTTTTTACTCCCTGGAGTTCCATGGCATCTCGACATTAATTGGCTTTGAATATGGAGCTCTCTTTTGTTTAAACAGCATCTTGTAACCAGACTTGAGTTTAGTAAAATTCTAACAAAAGTCCGTCTCACTAGTCTTTTTCTTTCTACTTGTGGTTCATATATAGCACTAAGCCAAAGTGCGGAGCAATCGTCAGTTATAGTTCTGAGCTTAATCTATACCAGCCATTTAATTATAGCTCAAGATCACTACTGTGAAGCAATTTTCATCAGTTACAGACATCTCTTCAGAAAATATGCACATCTACTTTTGTGACACCATTGCTTTTAATCATCAGCTATAGTTTCTGAGCTTAATCTATACCAGCCATTTAATTATCACTCAAGATCACTACTGTTAAGCAATTTTCGTCAATTACACACATCTCTTAAGCAAAATATGCACGTCTACTTTTGTGACACTATTTCTTTTGTAGTGCATAGCTGCCGACATATATCTTCTGTATCTTTCTCCTGTGTAAACAGCAGTCTGTTTTACGTGCAGGAATGGATTTGCATGAATTATTGGACATACCACAAGGAGATCGTAGAAAGTATCATGATGATGTTACTGTTATGGTGATATCACTTGAAGGCGGAAGAATTTGGAAGTCTTCAGGAAAATACCTCTAAGATTCTCCGAGCATCATGTAAACTATGTACCTGAAAAAGCTCTCCAAGAACCACTAGTGCGGCATACCATTGTAATCCTTTCTGGTTCAGGAAGCTCCTCAGTTATTTTGGGTCCGCAAGTCCGTAACCATGCATCATGATGGTGAAAATCAAGCTGTCAAGAGTCTGCAGACTCAACCCAGATTCCAAAAAAAAAAAAAGAAAAAGGTTTCTGAATGGAAAAAACAGAATTTTTGTAGTTGGAGTTTTTGCTTTCTGAGAACTGATTAGGAACTAAAAAGAGAAAAAAGAAAAGTAGAGATCATTTTCTCTTTAGAGTTGATATAGGTAGATAAATTTTCTCATATTTTTATTTTCACAGCCGGAAACGGGGTTGTAATTTGGTGGGGGTGTTAATATCTTTACAAAAGTTTAGCATTTTCACTTGACAATGAAAATCTGTGAATTTGATAGCTGATAACCTACCAAGCAGATTGCAAAAGTCAGATTGACACAGAAGATGGTGTGTATGTGTGTGTGTTGAACAAACCAAATAGTAATGTGAAAATTTGGAACTAATTTCAACCACACAAGAACTTTGTGAAACTTTGTGAAATAGTAATGATTTGAATATTAGGATTTAGGTTTAAGACTCATAGTAGCTCAAGGCTTAAGAAAAAGGTTTCTAATTAGCTTCCCTGCGCCCGTCTGTGCTTCTCTGTACAAATTAATTACCTGCATAAGAATGCCATGTAAACAGAGAAATACAACACGATACCTTCTTCTAAAGGAAGGACTACGCAACAGGTTTTCTATCCTCAATTGCTACAAAGCTGCTCAAAGAATAACAGTGGGTACATTTCAGATCAGTGATAGTGAAAAAATATATTTTAAAGTTCCCGTTGACCTGTACATTTCCATTGAACACAGTCAGTACCAATGAGTGTGCAACAATATATATTAATAGAGCTTCCGAGTCACTTCTCGTGGATGGTCGAAGATAAGTTTACAGTGCAAATCTTGTTTTAGACTTGGATCAGTGAGAGATACATGAAAAGTTGGCAATTCTGTAAATGTCAGCACTGAACAAAATATGCGGAATAGTGTTTAGTGTTTTTGATATTTAATACCTCGTTGGTATTACATATTTTTGGTGTGTTTGGTTGAACTAGCTGCAAGCCTTTTTATAGGCTCCAAATAACACACTTACATCATTACTTACGTATTACAAGTCTACATGCAGCCTACTATATTTTGTGGCTTTGACAAAGACCAGCCACCATTCTTTACTTGCAACTTTTGTTGAATACATTTGCAGCTTTTGTTGAATAGATTGAGTTTGAATTCTAACACTCCCCCTCAAGTTGGGAAGTCGGTGCTCCAATGCCCAACTTGCGTAAAGTCTCATCGAAGGCTTTAGTATTGACTGCTTTTGTGAGGATATCAGCTAATTGATCATTTGATCGAACAAACGGAAGTTTGATTGTCTTATCTTCCAATTTGTCCTTGATGAAATGTCGGTCTATCTCGACGTGCTTCGTTCTGTCATGTTGGACAGGATTTTCTGAGATACTTATAGCTGCCTTATTGTCACAAAATAGCTTACATGCTATTTTCTGTGGAAAACCAAGTTCATTCATGAGTTTCCGAATCCATAGGATTTCAGTTATTCCTTTTGCAATTCCTCTGAATTCTGCCTCTGCACTTGATAAGGCCACCACCTTCTGTTTTTTACTTCTCCAGGTGACCAAGTTACCACCTACTAGAGTAAAGTACCCAGAAGTGGATTTCCTGCCGTCACGATCTCCTGCCCAGTCTGCATCTGTGTAGGCAATTAGATCCAGATGATCATTTTTGGCGAAGTAAATTCCCGTGCTACTTGTACCCTTTAAGTACCTCAAAATTCTCATTACTGCTGTCATGTGTTGTACTTGTGGGAGGTGCATGAACCTGCTCACCACTCCTACAGCATAAGCTATATCTGGTCTTGTGTGAGCTAAGTAAATGAGTTTTCCCACAATCTTCTGATATTGTTCTCTTTTAGCCAGTTTTGCTCCTTCAAGAATTTGAAGACCATGATTAGCAACGATCGGTGTCTCAGCTGGTTTACAGTCTAACATTCCTGTTTCTACCAGAAGATCAAGGATATACTTTCTCTGGTGAATGAAGATTCCTTGTTTCGACCTCAGAACTTCTATGCCAAGAAAATACTTGAGAGTCCCCAAATCTTTCATCTCAAATTCTTGAAATAGTTTTCCTTTTAATTCAGTGATCACTTCCTCATCATTTCCAGTGATAATCATATCATCCACATAAATTATCAAGCAAGTGATTTTATCTCCAACCCTCTTCAAGAATAGGGAGTGATCTGAGTTGCTTTGATTGTACCCAAACTTCTTCATAGCTTTTGTGAATCTTCCGAACCATGCCATAGGGGACTGTTTTAGCCCATAAAGTGCCTTCCTCAATCTACATCCTTCTTCATCTCCAAATTCCTGAGAATACCCTGGTGGTGCCTCCATATATACTTCTTCATCAATACTTCCGTGAAGAAAAGCATTTTTTTACATCAAACTGGTATATGGGCCACTCCTTGTTTGCTGCTATTGAGAGCAAGACCCGTATTGTATCAATCTTGGCTACAGGAGAGAAGGTCTCAGAGTAGTCAATTCCATATGTCTGGGTATATCCTTTAGCCACTAGTCGTGCCTTGTATCTCTCAATTGTTCCATTTGCTCGGTATTTGTTATAGATAGTGAGGCTGAGCAAGAGAGTAAGGCTGAGTAATCAAGCTGAGTTGGCAATGTGATGTGGTGAACTGTCAAGAGTGCCAACTGGCACATGTCATCTCAGTCAGTTACAATTCTGTTATAACAAACTTAGTAGAGAGTTAGCTATAAATATAAGAGAGTAGAGTGTTCTTGTTAAGCAAGTTAGATTGTTAAACTCTGTAAATGTAATCTCAACTTGTACTCTCAAGTTCTATCAATACAGTTTCATCTTCTTCATCTGATAGTCAGTTTCTTACTGTAAACTTGAATCGCATCTGTAATTGTGTCATGGTATCAGAGCCAGGTTACGTTTGAAGAACAGATCGATCGTTTACAGAGATATGATACAGATAAACAGAGATAACAATGTATTCTTATGCTGCTGCCTTAAATAACTCAAATTCGTCAATGGCGTCAACAACAAGTTCATCAATGGCGTCAACGAGCACAACAACAATTGATATAAATCATCCGTACTACTTATCTTCTTCAGATCATCCAGGTTTGGCTCTTGTTACTGAATTGCTAACTGAACAGAACTATCATCATTGGAGTAGATCTGTAAAAATTGCTCTATCTGCTAAGCTCAAGCTAGGGTTCATTGATGGAACTCAACTGAAACCAGATATAACATCTAGTCAGTATGTGTTATGGATGCGTAGTAATGATTTAGTGATTTCATGGATGTTAAACTCAATATCAACTGAAATTCGAAAAAGTGTTGTCTATATGCAAACTGCAAAACAGATCTGGGATGATCTTGCTGCAAGATTCTCACAGACGAATGTACCTAGGCTATTTCAGTTGAAGAAAGAATTATCTACTCTGATGCAAGGTACTAAGTCTATTACTGCATACTTTACTGTATTTCGAGGTTTAATGGATGAATTGGATACTTTATCACCAATACCTAGATGCATCTGTACAAATAGCAATTGTGCGTGTGGAAATTCTCAGAAAATTGATCAATATGAGCAGATGAACAAATTGAGTCAGTTTCTTATGGGACTTAATGATCAATTTATCAATACTCGAGGTCAGATTCTGCTTATGAGTCCATTGCCAGATCTAGGTCATGCTTATGCAATGTTGTTACAAGAAGAGAATCAAAGAGAGTTCTCTAAACAGATATCAGGAATCAATGAAAATATGGCAATGAATGTTCGATTTCAGCAAAAATCTACCTCTGTAGATAAAAACAAGAACAAGTTCCAAAAGAAGAATTCAGATTCTACTGTACTTTGTGAGTACTGCAATCTCACAGGTCATATAAAGGATATCTGCTTTGCTCTACATGGATACCCAGAGTGGCATATGATGTATGGTCAACCAAAGCCAAAACCAAGATTCAACTCAAGAAAGCAAATTAATAGTGCTAATGCTGTTTTTGGAATTTCTGATGTTGAAAGCAATGAAGCTTCTGTCAATGCAAGTACTAATCTCACTGATAAGCAATGTCAACAGATAATTCATATGCTTCAAGCACAACTTAGTACTCAAAGTCCAGTTACTAATGCTTCCGCAAATGCCTCTTGGATAAAGTCTCATGATGTTAATCTCTCTGATTCACCTGTAGCAGGTAATTCTCAGACTAATTCTGCTATACTTGCTGGACAAGTTCAATTTCATAATCCTACCAATATCTGGATTATAGATTCAGGAGCAACTAATCATATCACTCCTTTCTTGTCTTTGCTTGTTAATGTTAAAACTCTGAATTCTGAGTTACATTTACCAAATGGTCAAAGCACTCAAGTTACTCATGTTGGGGATATTATATTGACTTCAGATTTAAGTCTTAAAGAAGTCTTATATGTTCCTCAGTTTCAGTGCAATTTGCTTTCCATATCAAAGTTTGCTAGAGATAATACTTGTACAATTCATTTTTCTGCCTCTAAGTGCCTTATGCAGGACCATACTTTACAGAGGATGAAGGAGATTGGTGAGTTGGATGATGGCCTGTACAAGCTTCACACCACTAAAGTCATTTCTTCTGCTATGACTGTTCATAATTCTGATCAGATTTTACAATGGCATAATAGACTTGGACATCCTTCTTCTGTTGTCCTTAGTCATATTCCCAGTCTACTCAGTACTAATACTTCTATCATCACTTGTGATACTTGTCATAGGTCCAAACAACATAGACCTTCTTTTCCTACTAGCAATTCTAGAAGTTTGACTTGTTTTGATCTCATTCACTGTGACTTGTGGGGTCCCTACAGACAATGTACTGTTGACAATTGTAAATATTTTCTTACTGTTGTAGATGATCATTCAAGATGTACTTGGTTATTTCTTCTTAATGACAAGTCTCAAGTTTCCTCTTTACTTAAAAATTTCATCAGCTATGTGCAAAATCAGTTTGGCATCACTATCAAAATCTTACGATCAGATAATGGTACTGAGTTTGTTAACACTGAGCTTAAACATCATCTAAATGATTTGGGAATCATACATCAAACTAGTTGTCCTTACACCCCTCAACAAAATGGTCTTGTTGAGAGGAAACATCAACATCTACTCAATGTAGCTCGAGCTTTTAAAATTCAATCCAATGTTCCCATTTCATACTGGGGTTATTGTGTTTCAGCTGCTTGTCATGTTATTAATTGTACTCCCAGTAAGATACTAGGATACAAAACACCTTATGAAATTTTATTTCACAAATCACCACCTTACACTCAGCTTCGAGCTTTTGGCTGTTTGTGTTACATAAACAGTTTCACTCATGATAAGTTTGCTCCTCGAGCTCACAGGTGTGTCTTTGTAGGTTATCCTTTCAATAAAAAAGGATACATTGTTATTGATTTGACTACTAAAACTAAACATATCACCAGAGATGTTGTATTTGTTGAACATGAATTTCCTTTCATCACTAATCATTCTTCTTCTAATGATCACAACTCTCAGATATTTCCAGCTAATACTGTTAGTCCTTATTCTGATGAGGAGTCTCCTATTATCACATTGTTATCTAATCCTCAAGAATCAGCTCAGTCTGATTCTGTTCCTCAAACAGATATTCCAACATCTACTCATACAGATAACATTCATACAGATACTCCTACTCATACAGATACTTCCCAAACAGATATTGTTCCACTCAGATCCACTAGATCCAGAACTATATCATCCAGACTTAAGGATTATACAGGTATTCCATCTACTGTACTTACCAATCTCCAGACTAACTCTGCAAACATGGTCACAGGTACTACTCTCTATCCTTTACAGAATTATACCTCATTTGCTACTTTCAAACCTCAGTACTCTCACTTTCTTGCTGCTACAATTCAAACAAATATTCCATACACATTTAAACAAGCTGCAACAGATGCTAATTGGTTGAAGGCTATGCAACTTGAGCTCAATGCTCTTGAAAACAATCATACTTGGGAGATTGTTCCTAGACCACCAGATAAACATGTAGTTGATTGTAAATGGCTGTTTAAAGTCAAATATTTGCCCAATGGTACTGTTGAGAGATACAAGGCTAGATTGGTTGCCAAAGGTTTTACTCAAACCTATGGTTTGGATTATTTTGAAACTTTTGCCCCAGTGGCCAAGATGACTACAGTGAGACTTCTAATTGCTATTGCTGTGTCCAAAGGCTGGTCTATTTCTCAGTTAGATGTGACTAATGCCTTCTTGCATGGAGATCTGCATGAAGAGGTGTATATGAAATTGCCACCAGGATATCTACAGTTGTCTTCTTTCACATCAGTTTCTCATATCACTGATCCTACAGCTTTTGTTTGTAAACTAAGGAAATCCTTATATGGGCTCAGACAGGCACCAAGGTGCTGGTTCTCTAAGTTTTCAGAATCACTTAAAAAGTTTGGTTTTCAACAGTCTCACTCAGACAATAGTTTGTTTACTCTTACCACACTTCAGTCATTTGTGGCTGTTCTTGTTTATGTTGATGATATCTTGATAACTGGTAATGACTTGAATTCAATTCAACAAGTCAAGGGTCATCTTGCTACTGATTTCAATCTAAAAGATTTAGGTGATTTGAAGTATTTTCTGGGTATTGAAGTGGCTAGGTCATCTTCTGGTGCTTACCTTCATCAATACAAGTATACTCTTGACATTATCAAAGATACTGGTTTACTTTCTTGCAAACCATCTAAAATTCCAATGGAGCAAAATCATTCTCTTCAGGATTCCAACAGTGTTTTTCTTAATCCTACTGATGCATCTGCTTATCGAAGACTTGTAGGCAGGTTGCTCTATCTCACAGTCACTAGACCTGACTTATCTTATCCTATTCAGGTTTTTTCTCAGTTCTTAGCTACTCCCAGAACTGATCATTTAGATGCTGCTTACAAAGTTGTCAGATATTTGAAGGGCACTATTGGTCAAGGTTTATACATGCCTGCAGACAATGAGGGTACTTTGACTGCTTATTGTGACTCTGACTGGGCTGGATGTAAGGAGTCTAGGCAGTCTCTAACTGGATATTGTATCATGTATGGGAAATCTCTCATTTCTTGGAAATGCAAGAAGCAACCAACTGTTTCAAAATCTTCTGCTGAGGCTGAGTACCGGAGTATGGCTGATACTTGTTGTGAGTTGTCTTGGTTACTTAATCTTTTTAACACATTTGGTGTTACAAATCTTACTCCAGTTACTCTACATTGTGACTCTAAGTCTGCTCTTTACATTGCTTCAAACTCTGTGTTTCACGAACGAACCAAACACATTGAGATTGATTGTCATCTAGTTCGTGAAAAGATTCAGCAAGGTGTCATAACTACTGCTCATGTGTCTACCTCTCTACAACCTGCTGATATGTTCACCAAAGCTTTGTCTTCTGCATCTCTAACTCAATTTTGCTGCAAGTTGGGAGTTTGTAATTACTTTCAAACTTCCACCTTGAGGGGGGCTGTTATAGATAGTGAGGCTGAGCAAGAGAGTAAGGCTGAGTAATCAAGCTGAGTTGGCAATGTGATGTGGTGAACTGTCAAGAGTGCCAACTGGCACATGTCATCTCAGTCAGTTACAATTCTGTTATAACAAACTTAGTAGAGAGTTAGCTATAAATATAAGAGAGTAGAGTGTTCTTGTTAAGCAAGTTAGATTGTTAAACTCTGTAAATGTAATCTCAACTTGTACTCTCAAGTTCTATCAATACAGTTTCATCTTCTTCATCTGATAGTCAGTTTCTTACTGTAAACTTGAATCGCATCTGTAATTGTGTCAGTATTTGATAGAGAATACCCATCTGCAACCTACCTTTTTCTTTTCCTTTTGGTAGGATGCATTTTTCCCATGTTTTGTTTCTCTGTAGAGCTGAATACTCGTCCTCCATAGCTTGTTTCCACTTTTCATTTCCAAGGGCTTCCTCCACTGTTTTGGGAATGTCAGTGGAGTATACAGAGGCGGTAAAAGCCATGGCTGTGCTGGACAAATTCTCATTGCTGATTCTCTCTACAGGATATTTAGACCGTTGTGCCTCATACTCTGGATCATACCTTCTCGGTGGAACTCCTCTTGTACTTCTCGGGGGTAACTGATACCTGTTTAGAACACTATTACTAGGAAAAATATTAGTTTCAATAATAGTATCAGTTCCAGAGTTCTCAGAATTAACCTCTGCTGAGGAGAGGTCATCAGAAGGATGCTCATTAGACGAAACTGGAGTGGACATAATAGGAGATACTGATGGAGGAGATACTGATGCTTCAGGAGCAACATCGGTGGTATTACTTACTTGTGTTGTAGGATCTGGATTCATCACTTCTGGATATGTTAACCAGCTAAGGTCATCAAGGTCATCACTCAAACTCTCCCCCTGAGGACTAAGCTGGGTATAGTAGTAAGACTGTTCAAAGAATTCACAGTCTAAAGTAGTGTAGATTTTGTCCTGGATAGGGTCATAACACCGATACCCCTTTTGATTAACCCCATACCCAAGAAAGACACATTTAACAGCCCTGGGTTCTAGTTTGGTGCGCACCCCTTTTTGAAGATGAACATAGACAATGCATCCAAAGACTCGAGGAGGCAAGGAATGTGAAGATGGAATTGAGACGTGTGACCCAAGAGTATTGAGGGGTGTGTTGTAATTGAGGGGTTTTGTGGGAAGGCGGTTTGTGAGATAGGTAGCAGTAGCAATAGCTTCGGGCCAGAAGTGAACAGGAACATGAGATTCGATCATAAGGGCTCGGGTGATTTCAAGAAGGGTTCTATTTTTTCGCTCAGCTACACCATTCTGTTGAGGTGTGTAAGAACATGTGGTTTGGTGGAGGAGGCCATGGTCAATAATGAACTGTTTCATGTTCAAGTTAACGTATTCCCCCCATTGTCAGACCGTAAAATTTTTGGTTGAGCTTTGAACTGAGTGCAAATCATGTGGTAGAATTTAACAAAGACATCAAACATTTCAGATTTGTGTTTTAAAAAATACACCCAGCTCATGCGAGTACAATCATCCACAAATAAAACAAAATATGAAAAATTATGAAGGGTGAAATTTGGAACTGGTCCCCATACATCAGAATGAATCAAGGCAAATGGTTGAGTACTATGAGTCATACTAGGATAGTATGAGTGCTTATGGCTTTTAGCTAAAACACATGCTTCACAGTTCAAATCTATGGCAATGTTCTTTAAATAGGGAAATAATCGTTTGAGATAACCTATGGAGGGGTGACCTAGCCGACGGTGCCACATCCAGAGTTGATGTTCCGGTGATCCATGAGCAAGCAAAGCGTTACCGTTTTGAGTCACCTCATTCACATAGTATAATCCTCCTCGTTCAGTACCATGCCCAATGATCCGTCCCGTCTGAGCATCCTGCACAACACAACCAGATGATGTCATTAGAACAGTACAGTCAAGTTCCTTAGTTAACTGGCTAACAGATAAAAGCTTGTGAGTAAGACTAGGAATTAAGAGGCAGTTTTGTAAATGGATATTAGAGGTAACATCCACAGTTCCGGCCTGGGTAACGGAAATATATTCTCCGTTTACACTTTGGATTTGGGTACGATGAGTGTTGTTGGAGGACACAATATCGGAAGAATCATAGGTCATTGTATCGGTGGCCCCACAATAAAAAATCCATGGATTAGATATTTGGTTACATACTAGGCCCAAAGAATTTTTATTTCTGGTGTCTCTGCTTTCACGGACTGTACCTGATGTCTGATCAGTATGTATCGTTGTTGTGAGGGGTTTGTCGTCGTTACTATCCGGACCACCTATAGCTAGGTTGGCCTTACCGCCGGTCCTGGAAATTATAGCCTTGGAGGCACCCTTCCTCTGCTTCATGTCGTCCCACCATTCTGGATACCCGATGATTTTGAAACAACCCTCCTTGGTGTGTTTCGTACCACCACAATGGCTGCACTTGAGCTGAGTTTTATCCTCTCGTTGGAATGACGAGGATTCCGACCGATGTTTTACGAGGAGCCCACTACCAATCTCTGAAGGTTCTCGTCCCAATGATGAGTTGCTGGCCATTATGCCGCGACGGGCAATCTCCCGTCTTATGGACGCGTAGGCTGCGTCAATGGTGGGTAGTGGATCTTGATACAATATATCCCTCTTTTCTTTGTCTAGAGTATCACTTACTCCAGCCAGAAATTGGTACAATCTTTGCCTTTGTATGAAGGAATTAAATAAAGTAATGTCCTCTGCACACTTCATGGGGTTGGGCATTCTCCTGTCTATTTCCTTCCACAGAGTGTTGAGTTTACTGAAATATATTTCTATAGTGTCCCTTCCTTGTCTCATAGTTGCTGCCTTTGAACTTAGATCATAGATCTGGAGTTCGTCTCTCCCACTGCTAAGGAGAGTTTCAATTCCCTTCCATAGTTCCCGGGTAGTCTTGTAATCCAGAAATTGGTTCACAAGATCTCCATCAATATTTTCAATGATCCAAGACAAGACCATCGAGTCCTTTTGAGCCCACTGTTGGTACTCAGGGTCATATGGTGAAACGGGATTGGTTGTGATATGGTTGAGCCGGCCTCGACCACCAATAGCAATATGCATTAATTTACACCATTTGGTGTAATTAGTGAAATTTAGTTTTTCGGCAACACGCACCGTTTGTGATATTCCGGTTTCTGGGAGGTTTGGATTTTTTTGTAGTTTCTGAAATAATTGGAACATTTGTTCCATTTGTTCTATAGAGACTAACTGTGTTGTGGTTTCTGGTTGTTCAGCCATTTGTTCAGCCATTGTCTCCGGCGATGTTCGCCTCGTATGAACAGTACTGTATGAACAGTACCGTATGTATGAACAATACCGTATGTATGAATAGTACCGTATGTATGAATAGTACCGTATGTATGAACAGTATCTTCAGTCACTATTCATCATCTTCTTCGTTGAAAACCTTCCGGCAGCTTGTACGGCTTCGTCTGACGTCGGTTTTGAATTCGGAAGATACCTCTGGATTCGTATCAGTGAGGCCAATCTAATGGTATGCTCAAAACTAAGTTTCGACCATCTTCAAAAAACTCAAAAATTTCACCTCCTTCTGGGCTTGACAGTTTGTTCTTCTTCTGAAATGTGTTTACCTAGGATAGAACCTGTGCTCTGATACCATGAACAAAGTATGCGGAATAGTGTTTAGTGTTTTTGATATTTAATACCTCGTTGGTATTACATATTTTTGGTGTGTTTGGTTGAACTAGCTGCAAGCCTTTTTATAGGCTCCAAATAACACACTTACATCATTACTTATGTATTACTCCCTCCGTCCCAAAAAGATTGACACACTTTCCTTTTTGGGACGTCCCAAAACTAATGAACCTATTTTACTTACTATTTTTGAACACTACTTTTCACTATTACACCCACTACTTCTCCATTTTATACTCTTTTTTACACTATTACACCCACTACTTTCCTCCACTATCTCAAATCTACAATTAAATATTAATAGGTCCCACCACTTTATCCACTTTTCAACTAACTTTACTCTTTTTCTACTACATTTTCTTAATCTCCGTGAAAGTCAAACCAGCTCAGTCTTTTTGGGACGGAGGTAGTACAAGTCTACATGCAGCCTACTATATTTTGTGGCTTTGACAAAGACCAGCCACCATTCTTTATTTGCAACTTTTGTTGAATACATTTGCAGCTTTTGTTGAATAGATTGAGTTTGAATTCTAACAAGTACATAAGATTGTGCCTGCTCAACTTTCCACCTGTGCTCAATTCTATTAGATTATAGGACCTAGTTGATTCCTGCAAGGGAAAAAAAAGAACAGGTTATCTCTTAAGCGAATGAGAGAACAAGGAAGCTTGAACAATATTGCCGTAACATTAAATGTGTACCAAGACATAAATGAAAAATTCAGAGATTATTACAAGTGAGTTTCTTCAAAGTGTCAAGCATAACATTGTGCTGTTACTAACTGTGCAAGTCAAAGATTTAGAAAATAAAACTGTGATAACAAGGAAATGAGGAGAAGGCCTCTTCATAAATCTTACAACCCTCAGATCTCAGTTCATTCTCTTTTACATGCTAACCTTGGCGCAGGGCACAGGGACTGACCAAATCAGCCAGGCCACTGTTATTCTTCACAATCCACATGCTCTGCTTAGCTTAAAAACGTTAATGATCTCGGAACCCAAAATTTCGTCCTAAAAGCACAATACAATTCTAAATCTATCCATAAACTCTACCCCTTCTTCTCTAGCAACTATAACATAATTTTAAATTCAATTTAAGGTAACTCTTACATCAAAAGAGTTTCTTTTTCGCTCAGCTTGGAACACCTTAAAAGTAAAGCAAAACCAATGTACAAATTGTTTTCTCAAGCTAAAATCAGACCTTGCCAGATTCTTTCAGAAGCTTTTCACTTCAGGAGCAGAAATTGTGAGCTAGTCACTAGTGCATGCAGGGAATTTAGAATGTATATGAACAGTAAAACTGTATATGTTGCGCAATGTAAAACAACCAAGGTTAAATTACATATTATATGAGCTTAAAAATCATAACCTACAGTTACAAGCTACCTTGGTTTATATCTTCACAGGCATACCACATAGCTGATATCAGCCTAAACACAAGTAAAGCTCTTAGCATACTTGAAAAACCACATCATTTAGCAACACTTGATATTTGTATGTTTAATGTTTTACACTAGATACTGCGGGTCTAGTGCGCAATCTTTTAATACCCTTTGCCAGTAAAAGATGTAGCAAAATTGCAGTTAATCCTCAATAGGCCTGTCATATAAAAACATCGTTTCTCGCAGAAATCTAAAATGATAAGCAAAGCACTAATCCGTCCAGAATTATGTACATAAATAAAGTAACACACCAGAGGTGATTCCTTATAACAGATATAGATAAGCAGCATTGACAAAATATCTAAACCAAGAATCCCAAAAAAGGAAGGAATTAAACAAATTTACCTGCCTGTCCACTTAACGCTCAGCTTGCATTGATTGGTTCTGACCTATTTAAATATAGGAATGGTTACCTTTTACGCCATCCTCACTACAACCTCCTTAACTGAATTTGGCCAGTAACACTTGCGACATCTCCTCAACTAAACCAATCTCAACTTCCGTCTTAACTAACACTAAAACCCTTGGCTTCGAAATAGGGATGGGAACGGGTCGGGTTCGGCTCGGGTTTTGCAAAATCCAAATCCAAATCCAAATATTTTCGGGTTTCGGGTTTCGGATCGTATCGGGTTTCGGATCCAAAACTCAATATCCAAATCCAAATCCGTCGGGTTTCGGATCGGATCGGGTTTTTCCGGGTATTCAAAATTAAAAATAGTGTAAATAAGTTGCTTAACAAAAAAATAAAAAAATTGTGTAAGTAAGTTAAAAAATACCGCTACATCCATGACAATTTATTTTCTCGATCTTTCCATATCTTGTGTCTCAAAGATATGTGTATGTATAATATGTATTTATAATATACATTTATATATATATAATACATATATATATATATATATATAATAGTGTATGTATAATATGTATTTATAATATACATTTATATATAATATATAATATATAAAATATAAAATATAATAGATAAAAGTCGGGTATTTTTCGGGTTTCGGGTTCGGCTCGAGTTTTGATCGGGTTTCGGGTTTCGGATCGGGTTTCATGAAATCCATATCCATATCCAAAATCTTTCGGATTTAAAATTTAAATCCATATCCATATTCAAATCCAAAATATCGGGTTCGGATCGGATAAAAAATCGGATTTCGAATCGGGTATCCGTCGGATCGGATTTTTTTCCCATCCCTACTTCGAAACTAGCAACTTATTAGCTTCCTTAAAGCTCAAAACATTTGTGTTTGTGTGGCAAGAAGAAAAAAGAGTGGGGTGAGAGAGGCTCGAACTCTCGACCTCAGGGTTACTCGTATGCTATGAGACCTACGCGCTAGCCAACTGCGCCACCACCCCATCTTTGAAATTTTGTCGATGAACATTGTATTATTGAATTATAGTTAAAACCGGCCTGAAAGATGCAACCTATCGAACTATAGAGCAGATTTTATAGCTGTTAAATTCTTTATTATATGTAATGTAATCTATTGAACTATATAACAGATTTTATAGCTGTTAAATTCTTTATTATATGTAACAAATGTAATGAAGTGCAATGAGTAGCTCAAGTTGAGCCGCTCAACATATTTTAGAACATAAGATATCTTTCGCATGATAATTAAGTGTCTATTTGTTATTGGAAAAATTCCTCAAAATACCCACTTTTTGGGTATCCACTGACCGAAATATCCACGCGCATGAAGCACTGCCCAAAATCCCCATGCGACACGCCACTCAGTAAGGCGCATCCAATTAATACTGTAGCAGTTCGTCTCCATCGATCTCTCTCAAATTCAATTTGGGGGTTTCTAATTCGGTGATAAATATGGATTAAAACTGGTATGGTTGTGTAGAGAATTAAAAAGCGATTCCATTGATGTATAATACATAAACGGAGGATTAACGGAGAGGTCGAACGAGGCTCATCGGAACAAATCGGAAAAACTAAACTAACCTCCTGGGTGTTGCAAATCCGGCGAAGTTAAAATTAGTATAGTCGAGTAGAGCGTCGTGAGCCAATTCGATTAGTGTATAACATGCTATGGGAAAGTATCTGGGACGGAACATGGCCGGAATTTCCTTTTTCCGGCGAAAATCACCTCAAAAACGTCATGGGGGAGGAGCTCGCGTAAGATCTGAGGGAAATGACAGATGACGTCATCTGACGTCATCACGCATGTCACGTATGCGTGACATGCGTTGCGCCTTCAAAAAATGCGTAACTCAGTGATATGCGCCTATGCTACAGGCGTAACCTTTGGCGGATACGTTTCTATCTTTGACACAAGCAATGGCCTACGCCTCTGCAATTGGCGTAAATCAAACACACACTTTTACAAAAAACGTATCAACTGATTACTCCTCTACCATGGGCGTATGTAGTGGGCATTTTGGGCGGTCCCTCCCGACTTTGGGTATTTTGGTTTCCAAATAATAAAAAGTGGGTAGAAAGGGCAATCACCCTTTGTTATTTGTCGGATCACATATTTTTTTTTTTACTAAGCTAGTCATACAATTATGAATTTGGATAACAGGAAGGCAAAATGACTTATCCCTTGGGCGGCTCTGATATGAGATTTATCATCCTTTGGAGGATACAAACCCAATTCATTAGAACCAAGCTTAGGTTGTAAACGATCCAGAAAGTACAAAAAATATTTAGGGCAAAACCACCCCTCTTAAGTTCAAATTAAGCTGACGAAATAAAGTAAAGATTCATGGATCCCAGTCATTATGTCGGCACTTCCTTAGTAGCACTATCCCATACCAGCCTTCCTGCATAGAATAAGAGTCTCAGTTTGTGGAAAGGCTTACCGAGCTATAGCTCCACATTATACCAGCCTTCCTGTAGACTTTACATGCACGTCTTAGTATTTCGACGTTCATGACCCAGGGCTGGTGTGAATGGTAGGTATAGTTGTTACTTTCTTATTGGTCATCTCATTTTTTGTCGATGCATAATTGTATACTCTGTAGCTCTTCTTGAGGTTGATTCTCTTATCCCAAGTCTCATGAATATTTTGTCCATCAAACAGGTGCACGGTATATAGGTCTCTAAGAAGTGTGCTATATACAGGTATTCGTAACTCACGGATCATGTGTATTCATTTCCATATAACTCATGGATCCTTGCAGCGAACATATACAAAGGAAGGACAAACAATTATTAATGCAAGTAAGCAACTACTATACATTATATGACCTCAAACCAGTATGCTCGTGCCTTATACAAGGACGAAGAAGCCAATACAAACCAAGCTAGACAAGTCAGTTTTACATTTATTCTAATTCAACGATTGTAAGTATATATATACCTACAAGCTCCAAGAGTTCACTCTTCGTTATGATGCTGCTAGCATAGACTCAAACCTAAATTTTTGAATAAGGAATACTAAAAACTTATTGCTGTGCCAATATATCCCTTTGTTTTGCTCACCTTGGTCTTCTTCAACGTAGGCACATTCTTTTACAGTACTCTACAATGATTTATACAATGGCGAGTCATCAAACTGATAGTATTTACCCAATATAGGTTTAATTCTGGTTGATTCCTTTGCATGGTAATGTGGAATCGTTGGGAATAAATGGTGAGCTACATGAGTTTTAGCTGCTTTATGAAGCACCATGTTGGAAATTCTAATATCTCTGTCAATGGTTGCAAAAGATCCCCTTAACCAATCCCACTCACCAGAATCATAGTAAGGTACAAATGAGTGAGTGTAGTTAAGTATCGTCACTATCATAATAATAGCATTTAGAACTAGGTATGGTAAATGAGTGAGTGTGGTTAAGTATCGTCACTATCATAATAATAGCATTTTGAACTAGGTATGGTCCTGCTCATATTAGAGCAACCCAATAGAACCTTTTTATTAAAATAAGTTTGTATAGCCCACAGGCCATGGTAAGAATTCTTTGAGTTGACATATGAATACTTGCATCTTATACACCAAGGCATTGCATTATTCATTTGATTCTTAAGTTGATGTAGCATGAGAGGACTTGTATGTGTGATGTTGTATTGGCATCCAATTTTTTACATGAGCCAGATGAATTTTGTGGGTACATTCACTATAGGTCCTCACGAGACCTCACTCGTCCACTAGGGCTACTTAGTGGTTTAAAGGTCTAGCATGTTGCATATGCCAAATGCAACCGTGATCACTTACGGAAGTGGTACTAGTTATTTGTACATATATAGTGATATTAGTTTTACTCGAGGACGAGCAAAGGTTAAGTTGGGGGTATTTGATGTCTGGTTAAAATATAGATATTTTGGTTAATATTAATCCTTATTTAGCCTTGTTTTTGATGCTTTAGTCCTATATAAATAATGTTAGTTGTTATTTAACTTGGATGGATGCTAAGTGGGTATTTTCTATGTTTCTAGAATATTTCAATGAAGTAAGGTGTAAGGGACAAAAAGACACGTTAGAAGAAGACAAGTACTGGAGAAAATAGGTCCTGAGCCTTGGCTCAAGGGCCTTGAACAAACCAGAATTTTCAATATTTGGAGCATCAGGATCTGAGCCTCGCACTCAGGGGCCTTGAGGGAAGTTTTAGCAAGTTCAGGGGGCCTGAGCAGCACACATTCAGGGGTCTTGAGCTAGACGAAAATAGATTTAATTATCCAATTCTAATTTTTTTTTGTTACCTTGTAAGACTTTTAAGCCCATCCAAGTATATAAAAATATTAGTACGAGGGTTTCAAGTGGTGAGATGGAGAGATAGAGAAAGACTTTGAGAGAAAATTGTAGAGCAAGGATTGAAGGGATTCACTACAAGATTTAAGACACTTCATCAAGTTGTATCTTCTTTACTCCAAACTATTGTAACCATGATTTTAGATATCAATATATGTTTGTTTTCTTTATCGATGGGTAACTAATTTTTTAACCCGAGGATTATGTAGTATTCATTGGTAATATATTTTTGTTTGATATTATTGCGTATTCTCTACTTTTGCTAATCTATCATTGAGGGCTTAACCCAATTAAGGAAGTAGCTAACCTTTATTGTATTCATAGGGATTATGATGAATTGGGTGAGAAGTCATAATTCTTGTTCATGATTTGATAGACATAGTTCAATTATTGAATCGGGAGATTAATAAGAGGGCTATGAAACTTAGAATTCTTGGCTCTTAATAGTCTATAATTGTATTTCGATTGATCTTGGGAGTGACTTTTAAGATATAGTTGTAACTACTTTCTTGTATCTTGGGAGAAAACATTAATATAAAGTTTAGAAGAATTATTTTTAACAAAGTACGAGAAATATATATTGCATTACAACAACATCATTGAACCAATCGAAGAACTCTAGTTCTTGGGTTGCTTTCTTCATCGATAAAACTCAGTTTTAATTGCTTTATATAGTTACATTTAGTTAGACACAAAACACCCAATTATTCTTCTACACTTCTAAATTGTAAGGAATTAAAACTTAAACTTGATTCAATAGTCTTTCCCTGCGAACGAACTTCACAAAAATTACATCAACACTTGCCACGTAAGAAAATGATGTGTAAATTGAAGGGATGAATAGTGAAATGATCATTCAATAGATGCTCAACTTGCAAATAGGTCATCGAACTCGAAAATCTTTGTAATTTAGTCATCAAACATAAAAAAGTTTACATAAAAGATTTAAAGGCATTGTTTTAATTATTTATTTTAGTTACAAATAAATCCTCATTTAGATATAAAAGCATTATATTAGTTATTGATCTTAATATAAATTAATCAAATTTTAATTTAACAAAATAAAAAACTTTAAAATTTGTCATTGTTTTTCTATTTATGTTAAATATATTGAATAAAAATTAGACATAGAATAACCCCGTAGAAAACCTACAAATGTTGTTACTAGTTTAAATCAATATTGTTAAAAATTTGTATTTTAGTTATTTATATCAACTACATTTTTATTCTTATTACTAACTACATACTAAAAGATTTTTAAATTAATAGAACCTTAATGATGCATTATTTTTTAACTAGTTTTCTACAAACTACATACTTTTCAAATTAATACTCCCTCAGTCCCGATGAATTGTTTACCTTTCAGAACAAGGTTTCTGGCATGCATTTTAAGGTGCATTTTAAGGGTAGTTCCATAACTTATTTTTAAAATTTTCTTTTTTTTTTGTATAAAAATATAATGTATATATTTTTATACAAAAAAAATTTAAAAATAAGTTATGGAACTATCTTTAAAATACACCTTAAAATGCGTGCCAGAAAGTGTAAAAAGAAACATATAGTAATAAACCTTAGTAATTTTATCACACAATCAAAACAAGTATTTTAATTAAAAATATAAAATATAAACAGATAATTTAATGACTTGATTGCAAGTTTTTTTTAAGTTGAATGACCCATTTGCAAGTTTTTGGTGGAGGCACATCTGATCTCTAAGGCGATTGGAGATGTGGCATTGCATGGTTTTGTTGGAGCCAAGGTTTGGCCAAGGGGGCTGGACCGTGTGATAACTTTGTTGACACTTGTGTTTGAAACACCAATCTTGATAATGTTGGTAGAATGGTTGGGGCTGATTTGTGTATGACAAAAGGAAGTCAGAATGGTAATGGTGTGTGGGCAAAGTCATCAAGTTGTGGTGACAAAGGGAGCAAAATGTATGGAGGTTAACTTAGGGCTAGTTTGGGGTATTTAAAAACAATTAACTTACGATTTAAAGTGGATAAGTATCGTATAAGAAATAAGTAAATTGTTATTTATAAGTTGGTTAGGTGTTTGGATAATTTTACTTATAAATTTGTGATGTGTTTGGTAGATTGTAACTTATAACTTAAAATATTTATTTAAAGAAAAATAAAATGTAGTAGAATAATTTTAATAAATGGATGTAAAATTTAAAGACAATATTTAAACATAGAAAAAATTAAAAAAAAATACAAATTACTAAAAGCAAAAATGTCAAAGCAAAAATTAAAATATTTATGTAGTGCTAATAGTTAATTATTCCTAAATAATTTATTTAATCTAAAATAACATCAATGTAATAAAAAAATTGATTTATAACATCAAATTAGATGTCATTTGTGTCTTATTTGTAGTATTTATAGTGTCGGGTATTATATGCTTAAACAACAAAACCAAACAAAACAATATAAGTACGTTGAAAGCTAAATGTACTGGTCTACCAACTTTGAGCCGCACTTAATAGCTGCAGCCTTGGTTTTGGGGCGTTGGGTTGCTACTTGGAAAAACGATTTCTCAACATTGTTAGCATTTTGATGTGGACATTAATTAAACTCAGAAGTGTGGGAGGTTTTGTAAAACTCTTTGGTTGGAAAGCATTATAATTTTGATTTTACTAGGCTACATCTTAAACAGTTCCACATCATAATAAGTTGCAATAAATCAAGTTAATAATCCAAATAAAAGTATGGAATTTGAATTAATGATAATAATAGTTAGAAATCAACTAAATGAGTTCTCCTGATCAATAAATCCACTGAGCCAAAGCTCACTAATGACTCGGTGGCATTCATCACTCTCCCCGCTTAACCCTATTTACTTGTGGGAAAGAAACAATAAAGAGCAAGGCAAATGTCCTATACGAATACAATCTAAATAAACATGAATTTTAAATATGATTGGATTGTATTTAACCAACACAAAGTTGCAACAGAGAATGATATAGAGATCAACAATATCCGAAACAATTATCAAGTCTAAACGAATCGACATGATATAATGTTAGATTATTTTTATAATCTAATAACAATTTATGGGATTACAAATTAAAGACAATTATATTTAATGTTTATTCATATTTGGACTAATTAAGTGGTGTTATTTAAAGGGTCCAATAACATTGTTAACACAAATTACGCAAGCGTACGTGGTCACAAGTAATACAGGTATAAGTCAAGTTCGTTCCCACAGAGATCTGGTTTTTAATTCAATTTAGTACCTATGCAACAATGTATGGTTTTAATTCACTGCTAAGACAAATATCAAATTGGGATTTTTTAATTATCTAAATTAAACTAAGATGCAAATTATAAAACTAAGAATTAATTAACTAATGAGAATTGAATCGAATTACTTATATGAGAATAAACATGGAATCCTAACTTCATTATCTACTTCACTTAGAGTTGTTGCCTTTAAATCAATACATGCGATGGTTTTGATTTCTGATAGAATAACACGAAATAAGTAAAAGTTACCTCTTGGTATACTAGCACCAAACTACGCATACATCCACAAAAGAGATAGAAGACGAGTAGACACCTATTATGTTTAGACCCTATATCTCTATAGAATTTGAAAACAAAAAGGTTTAAGCACAAGTTATCCACTTAGATCACATAGGGCAACATAATATCTCTATTTACGCCACAAATCATGATGTTAGAACATCAACCTATCCTATGCTAGCATGACAAATTCTAAATCTCAAGATCCACTCTCGTTTAGCAAGAGATTAACATATTAGATGTTCGCGACGCATCTAAACACATGAAACACAACCATACAAGGATATCAAGAATTCACCACACATAAATCTTTAAAGCATGCAAACTACTAAGCTACATAGATAAATCCGCTAGGATCCCACGACAATGATTAGTTCATAATTGAACCTTTCGTCACCATGGGATTTGATGAGAACATGGTAATGAATAAGATAACAAAGATGAATAAATCAATAATGTAACAAGGTGTAGAGAACAAATCCGTGAAAGTAATAAGCATCCAAAAGATACGCCTCAACAAAGGAATACAAGAAAACTATGTCTAGATCTTCTTTTCGTCACAATCCTCGCCTTCGCTTCTCGATCTCGTGCTATGAACGAATTGAACTGAATTCAGGTGTGTAGATGATGATTTTTATGTCCCCCAAGGTGTGTATTTATAGCCCCAAGTTGCCTGCTCAACAAGTAATTGCCATCTTTGAGTTGGAATAGAATTGTGGCAAATTCCGTTCTTGATTGAAAGTAGAATTGCAATTCCTTGTACAAGTCTGATTCTAGAAGTTTCTGGCCGTCCAAGTGATTCCACAATGATTAGGAATAGAATTTGTGGAAATTTCCCTGTTTAAATTGAATTCTGACAGTTTCTGGAGATTCTGCCGCAGCCCAGCGCGACCGCGCGCACCTCCTATGCAACTCAGGCGCGCCCGCGCGCGTAGGATTTCTGAAACACTTGCCAAGCGCGCCCGCGCTCATAATCAATACAAATCTGGCGCGCCCGCGCCTGACTCTTAACTCAGCAGAAATTTCTTCTTGATCTTGCTGATTTCTTTGCCAAATTCAAATGCAACTTCCAACACTTGATTCTTTGACTTTAAAAACACCATATAATCCCTGAAAACTCCACACCTACATAGAAACGATGCCCTGCACAATCTCCACAAAAACACATTAAAACACACAAATACTTGAGGTCAAAGCAATCAATTTGAGTCAAAATAAGGCGTTCCAAGTGGATGAAAATCCACTTATCACACCCCCAAACTTAAACCGATGCTTGTCCTCAAGCATAAACAAACAAAACTATCTACACTAACTAGTACCACTTCCATAGGTGATCACGGTTGCATTTGGCATATGCAACAAACCCATTAAACCCCTAGGCAGCCCTAGTGGACGAGTGAGGTCTCGTGAGGGCCTATAGTGAATGTACCCACAAAATCCATCTATCTAACAATGCAATGCAATGCATGAATGCAACTAGTATGAAAATGCATCGATCCCCTTCAAACTTACCAAAACCAACTAACAAGCAAATATCTCAAAGAATGCAACAAATCCAAGTAGAGCTTGACTAAGTCCCCGTATACTAACAATACATGAACAGAAACGTGCGTGTGTGCAATGCTCATCAGAAATACTCCCAAAACTAGGTCAAAAATCACACATGTCCTTCGCCAAGACAATCACAGGTTTATAAATAAAATAGAATGTAGACACTTCATAACCTAGGAACACCTCCATCCTCATTCAAGTTAGCCAGGAATTCATGTTTTATTACTACACTACGACACATACTACTATATACAATACGCATGCTTATTTAACCGTGCAATGAATGAGACCCCAAAAGGCTTATACAATAATACCCATGTAGCGAGTGTTAGGTCAGCAATCCCAAACCACAAGGGCTTTAGGTTACTAGGACTAAGTCCCCTCAGACTTAATTACTCGAGTATTAAAGAGCTCACTCTGGTTAATTTTGCATTTAAACAATTAACTATTGACTTTTTTTTCTTTTTCTGATTTGATTTTTTTTATGCAATCTGGAATGAGCCTTTCTCATTTACAACCCTAGACTACTCATATAAATATGAGCCGGCTACTAGCCATTTGACGCCTAGCCATTATTGACAATTATTAACAACTAGCATGAAATTCCTGTTTTCCCCCAAACTTAGACTTTAGTGCTCCTACGCTATAAAGGGAATAACGAAAATTCTAAATATAAACAAGTGATTAAATCTCAAAACATCCAAACAAGCATGACCCTAACCTAGCCCAAAAGCACCCAATGAGACTGTGTAAAAATTTTGTTCCCGTAACATGCAAGTCAATTTCGTAGGAACTATAAATCAACCCTCTACTCATCACCACCACACTCAATTAAACATCTACCTATCAATCAGAATCAGTTCGTCCTAAGGGATCATGAAAAATGCATGCCATGAAAATGCAACTAAAATGAACTCACATGGTATACGAAAATAAAAAACAGAATGTCCTATATGAAACCAACATAAATAACACGAACATACATGCATGAATTACTACTAATATGCAAAACATGATATCTATATGAATACAATGACACACAAATAACTAATAAACACTACTTATCCCTCAAACCACCCCCAAACTTAAAATATTCAATGTCCGCATTGAATGGAAAGTAATACAAGGGATATCAGCAAACATACCTAATCATCGAAACACATGGGTTGCCTCCCATGAAGCGCTGTCATTAACGTCATTTATCCGAACAAATATGATTCAATTCATGGTGGCTCGAAGATCGCATTCGACTTGTCCTTAGTAGAAGGACCATTCACCCATTGTCTGACAACTTTCTTGCTATCTTCCCACATCTTTTCTAAATCAAACTTCATTTTGCCTCTTCCTCCAATTGACTTCTTCGTCTTCTTTTTCTTTCTTACCCCTCTAAGGTGTTTATCCCTTTCAGTTGAACCACACACTCTTCTACCGCATCATCAACTATCCACCTTCTTAACACATTATCGTGACCCTCTTCAAAAATCACTAACTCATCATTCAGAAGGACATACATCAAATGGGATGGAAGTTTTCCAAGCTTGACATTCGAGAGATCTCGAATTGAAGAACTGTCAATGGACTCACTGATGTGATGCTTTAGCATGGGCGTGTCCGACTTTTCGCTCAACAATTGATCAAACTTCTTTCTCTGACCCGTATCAACCATTTCCACACTGAAACACTCTTCATCCTCTGTCAAAAATTTCATGGCCTTGAACACATTAAAGGTGACATTCTGATTTTGCACCCTCACTGTAAGCTCTCCTTTTTGCACATCGATCAAAGTATGACCCGTAGCTAGAAAAGGCCTCCCTAAGATTATGGGAATCTTCTTGTCTTCTTCGAAATCTAGAATCACAAAATCGGCAGGAAATATGAGCTTATCAACCATCACTAAGACATCCTCTACTATACCCCTTGGATAAGTGATCGACCTATCAGCCAACTGCAAAGAGATGTTAGTTGGCTTCGGCTCCGACAGACCAAGTTGCTTGAAAACAGACAAGGGCATAAGATTAATACTAGCTCCCAAATCACATAAGCATTTGTCAAAAGACAACTTCCCAATGGTGCATGGAATTGTAAAGCTTCCTGGATCCTTAAGTTTAGGAGGCAATTTCTGTTGCAACACCGCACTGCACTCCTCTGTCAATGCCACTGTTTTAAATTCGTCCAACCTTCTCTTCCATGACAAAATATCCTTCATGAACTTTGCATATCTCGGCATCTGCTCCAATGCTTCAACAAAAGGAATGTTAATGGATAGTTTCTTGAAGACATCCATAAACTTCTGAAACTGTTTTTCTTGACTTTTCTGCACGTGTTGAGGATATGGAGGAGGAGGATAGATCTGATTATTCTTTGAAGATTTCTCCGGAGTAGACTTTTCAACAGGTTTCTTGCTCTTCTCACAATCAAGCGGCTCAATTACCAAGTCATATTTTTCAATTCCGGGCACTGCTAATTTTCCAAGTTTCTGATTCTGCCCTTCTTCATCTTCCTTAGTTGCTAATTTTGGATATGTTGTAACCTTTCCCGATCTCAAAGTAACTGCCTTCACCTGCTCATGAACCTCCCTCTTGCCTGGATTAACCTCTGTATCACTAGGAAGAGTTCCTTGTGGCCTACTAAGTTAAGCACTTGCAAGCTGTCCCATCTGGTTCTCCAAGGTCTTGAGAGCAACTACCTGACTTTTAATCATCAACCTCAACTCATCCATCTCTGATTTTTCATTAGAAGATTGCCCCGCATGAGCCTGGGGTTGTTGCTGAAAACCTGGAGGTTGGAATGGTTGCCTTGGAGCATACTGTTGTTGATAGCCTTGATTGAGTGGCTTCGCTTACTGACCCTGATACTGCTGAAAAGGCTGTTGTTGTTGAGCACCTTGATTGTTGCTCCAGCTGAAATTGGGATGATTCCGATTATTAGGATGATAAGTGGCTGGAACTGGTGCAGCAAGTCTCTGGAAATTACTCACGAACTGTGCTGATTCAGAAGAGATAGCACACTGATTCGTCTCATGTGCGCCCGCACATAGCTCACAAACACTAGCCACCTGCTGAACTCCTTCAACTTTCATAGTCAACGCCTTCAACTGAGCTGCAATAGCTAAAGCTGTATCCACTTCAAAAATACCTGCTACCTTGCCTTGAGATAATATCTGGGTAGGATTCTGATATTCATTAGCAGTCATCGTCTCAATAAGATCATAAGCTTCATCGTAGCTCTTAGCCAATAGAGCTCCACCTGATGCTACATCTAGCATAGGTCTAGACTGTGCTCCCAACCCATTGTAGAAACTATTAATAACCATCCAGTCAGGCATGCCATGATGTGGACACCTATGCAGCATCTCCTTGTAACGTTCCCAAGCCACACATAAAGATTCTCCAGATTGCTGCTGAAATTGAGTTAGCTAGTTCCTTATTGCTGCAGTTTTCGCCATAGGGAAGAATTTCGTAAGAAATTTCTGAGCAAGATCCTCCCGTGTAGTAATGGAACCAAGTGGTAGAGAGTGTAACCAGCCCTTAGCCTTATCCCTCAGAGAGAATGGGAAAAGCCTCAACTTGATAGCATCATCCGACACACCATTAAACTTGAAACTGTCACAGATCTCGATAAAGTCCCGAATATGCATGTTAGGATCCTCCGTAGAAGCTCCCCCAAACTGAACCAAATTTTGAACCATCTGAATAGTGCCCGGCTTGATTTTGAAGTTATTAGCTGTGATGGCCGGTTTGATAATACTAGACTGGATATCATTGATCTTCGGCTGAGAATATTCCTTCAAAGCCTTAGCTGCTGCTGCATCTGCCATCTCTACTGTAGTTTCAGATTCCTCTTTCTTATCCTCTCTATTCTCTACACTATCGTCTTCCGCCAGTTCTTCCAAACGAGCTTGTAAGCGTGTTCGCATACAAACCTAAGTACCTCAAACACCACGAAACAAACAAACTAAGTAAGAAATCCGAGTCAGTGAACGCTAACGACCACTATTGACAAGCACATAAACTAAAAATAAAACACCGATGATCCCCGGCAGCGGCGCCAAAAACTTGTTAACACAAATCACGCAAGCGTACGTGGTCACAAGTAATACAGGTATAAGTCAAGTTCGTTCCCACAGAGATCTGGTTTTTAATTCAATTTAGTACCTATGCAATAATGTATGGTTTTAATTCACTGCTAAGACAAATATCAAATTGGGATTTTTTAATTATCTAAATTAAACTAAGATACAAATTATAAAACTAAGAATTAATTAACTAATGAGAATTGAATCGAATTACTTATATGAGAATAAACATGAAATCCCAACTTCATTATCTATTTCACTTAGAGTTGCTGCCTTTAAATCAATACATGCGATGGTTTTGATTTCTGATCGAATAACACGAAATAAGTAAAAGTTACCTCTCGGTATACTAGCACCAAACTACGCATACATCCACAAAATAGATAAAAGACGAGTAGACACCTATTATGTTTAGATCCTATATCTCAATAGAATTTGAAAACATAAAGGTTTAAGCACAAGTTATCCACTTAGATCACATAGGGCAGCATAATATCTCTATTTACGCCACAAATCATGATGTTAGAACATCAACCTATCCTATGCTAGCATGGCAAATTCTAAATCTCAAGATCCACTCTCGTTTAGCAAGAGATTAACATATTAGATGTTCGCGACGCATGTAAACACATGAAACACAACCATACAAGGATATCAAGAATTCACCACACATAAATCTTTAAAGCATGCAAACTACTAAGCTACATAGATAAATCCGCTAGGATCCCACGACAACGATTAGTTCATAATTGAACCTTTCGTCACCATGGGATTTGATGAGAACATGGTAATGAATAAGATAACAAAGATGAATAAATCAATAATGTAACAAGGTTTAGAGAAAAAATCCGTGAAAGTAACAAGCATCCAAAAGATACGCCTCAACAAAGGAATACAAGAAAACTATGTCTAGATCTTCTTGTCGTCACAATCCTCGCCTTGGCTTCTCGATCTCGTGCTATGAACGAATTGAACTGAATTCAGGTGTGTAGGTGATGATTTTTATGTCCCCCAAGGTGTGTATTTATAGCCCCAAGTTGCCTCCTCAACAAGTAATTGCCATCTTTGAGTTGGAATAGAATTGTGGCAAATTCCGTTCTTGATTGAAAGTAGAATTGAAATTCCATGTATAAGTCTGATTCTAGAAGTTTCAGGCCGTCCAAGTGATTCCACAATGATTAGGAATAGAATTTTTGGAAATTTCCCTGTTTAAATTGAATTCTGACAGTTTCTGGAGATTTTGCTGCAGCCCAGCGCGGCCGCGCGCACCCCCTATGTAACTCAGGCACGCCCGCGCGCGTAGGATTTCTGAAACACTTGCCAAGCGCGCCCGCGCTCATAATCAATACAAATCCGACGCGCCCGCGCCTGACTCTTAACTCAGCAGAAATTTCTTCTTGATCTTGCTGATTTCTTTGCTGAATTCAAATACAACTTCCAACACTTGATTCTTTGACTTTAAAAACACCATATAATCCCTGAAAACTCCACACCTACATAGAAACGATGCCCTGCACAATCTCCACAAAAACACATTAAAACACACAAATACTTGAGGTCAAAGCAATCAATTTGAGTCTAAATAAGGCTTCCAAGTGGATGAAAATCCACTTATCAAACATCTTATTCGGTATGGGCTTTGTAATGTGTAATACCCAATAGTAATCTGATTAGGGTTAATAAGGTCGAATTAGAGTACTATATAAAGAACACAATAGAATCTTGGCCCCCAAGACTATTCACAACCTCTACTCCTCTATCCTATCAGTCAGTTAGAGCGAGATACAGCTAGAGACGAATCAAGTCTATGCAAGATCAAGTCCCATAATCCGTATTCATATCTACCGGCATGGAATCAGGTACGCTTTCGTACTACTGTTTTATCTTGTAACCTTGATAATATCGCATAAGATGATCCGTGATTATTTATTTAGATCTAACATAAAAAAACAGTTGAGTTAACAATGAAATCAAAAATAAGGTCGAATAACAAGTAATATGGATAAAATATGGGTCTCTTACACATAACTATACTCGCTAACTACAATCACCAACGAAGTACAAGACAATGGTTTCTCGTTCGGTAATCTATAAGAAGAAAATAAGAAATGTATAAAATATCCCAACAAAACAATAGTGATCATGATCTAATCCTATCCCATACCCCAAATACGTGCTAGTATACTCATCCACCGATACAAGTAGGTGCCTAGTTCACCTTTACTCCAAACTTCAGTGATTAACCCACACAGATGGATCCCAACAATTAGGTCACAAAGGTTGTTTGACCTTGCACGAAATGAAACAAAATAAACAATGTTGCAAGTAACTAGGTACACATTGAGTACAATACGATCACAATTTTAGAAAATGAATTAGAAATAAATTTAACTAATATTTATTAATTAAAACGTGGTCTTAATAAAAATGGAAGTGACTTGATTAGTAAAATAAAAAATAAAAAAATGGAAGTGACTTATAACGGTCACCAATTGTATTATGTTGTATTTTGTGAATTTTATTTGTTTAATATAGAGGTGTGTTGAATAGTAATTAACAATTTGTTTTGAATAAATATTATATAATTCTCACTTTGGTTCATCACTAACAAATTAGGATAAAAAATGTGAATTATAATTATTACTAATTTTCTTAATCATATCATTACAAAGTTATTTTTTATATTTGACTTTAACACAACTATAATTATTGTTCAATTGAACTCAAATTATATACTTGTTGAACATCAATTACTAATAGATTTTCAATTTTTAATAAATTATAAGCATGTTATAAATATGTTTTCATTATAAATGTATTCAATAAAATTTTAATTATGATTTTTAGTGAATGATATTAAACCTAGTTATATTATGTGTTAAACATTAAAAAATGTGTAAGTTTGTATTAAAAAATTTTTCTTGGAACAAACCGTTACATATATAAATAATGAAAATTCTTTATATAAACCAAACTTTTTATCACAATTATTAAGAATACATATATATTCTATCTAATATTTAAATTATTAATACATAATAACTATCTATAGGGAAAACAATACTAAATATTTACATTTAGACATGAAAGTGGTTAGGTTAAAGTAAGGACAATAATCCAGAAAAACTTATATATAGGTGATGGTTTAGTTTTTGCAGCTGCTCCTTTACTTTTCTCATGAGAAATTAATGATTCTGATCAAGATTCAAATAACGAAATTCCAAAGGTTGCAATTACTTGCAACCATTTTTCTGAATCTCTATATTTTTGTTTAAAATTTTGCCATAAATCATTTAGCAAATCCAGTTTCCACTGTACTCAAGCCGACTGTTTACACCATCATTCTCCATTTTGCTAGGAGTAAGACTACTATAGCATAACAATTGCAAGGAATTTTCGTCAACCTACACACTAGTTTGGTTTCTTGAGAAACCTTGATAAATGCCATAGTACTGTTAAGATCATCCATATATATAGAATTTTTTTTTAACATAAATATTCTAATTAATGTAATACATACTATAATTATACATGATATACATGATAAATTAATTTTTAAGCTACTGACAACATTACAAAAGCAAATATATATTGCAAATAAACTCAATATAGATGAGTTACGACTTAGGATTCAGTGCTGCATTTAAATAAAAGCAAACAATGCAAACCTTAAAATCAAGGTACCAGGGAAAATGTGATATTGATATAGTTTTACACATCATATATCCTCAAAATAACTGGCTGATGTTCAACATTTAGGACATCGATCACAATTTCACAATAAGAAAATACTACAACTCATCACTAGTTCCTCCTTGCTGTTTCAAGCTAATTTGCGAAGTTTAGTTTTGATACCAATTAGACATGCCGAATTTGACAGTGATGCCGCAGTTAAGAGGACTCTGCACCAAACACCTGAATTCTCTCTTCAATTGATAAGCCGCAGCATGGACATTCAGCCTTTCCCTCCTTTCCATAACTATCACTGCAATTCGAGCACAAAACCTGATGTGCACAAGGCAAAAAAACCACTGAAACTTCTTTTTCCGCACAGATAAAGCAATTTCGATCACTGCAATAGTCCTCCTGGTTATCTAGCTCACCACACATTATTTCAGTTAATCCACCATGAGTCTCCATTCCCTTTGTATAGACCATGGGTAAGTTAGTCAAGTGAGGATTGAGCTGACTAGCTTGTGATGACATTTTAAGTCGAGAAAGCTCTTGCTCAAGCCTTTGCTGTTCGTCCTTGTGACGCTGAATGTCTGTCTCTATCTTTAGGTGCATGCTCGCGTGCTCTCTCTTGTTTGTAGACTCAGTTGTTTTTAATAGGCGCCTTTCTTCCTCTAATTGTTCCAGGGCTGATTCTTTATCCTTCTGAGCCTCTTTCTGTTTTGCCTGTCATTTCCAGAACATTAGAGAGCAACTTTAAAAAACCAAAAGGTAAAACTATTCAGTTGTCTAATCACAATAATGAATCACCCGACCGACGAATGTCACCAAATTGATATATCATCGTCACTGTAATTGCCAAAACACATGCAGCGCAAACACAATAGCACACACTAATCTAATTACCGTAAAACTAAAGCATCTATTGCTTACCAAATATTAAGTTGTCAAGTTGGAATAAAATTTACCGCCGATACTTTAGTGAGATGGAGATTACCGGAAGAATTGATAAATGCGAAGTAATGATGTGTAAATGGTTTGAATATTTTCATTGCAAGGAAATTTCACATGAACAATGGATTGATATATAGCTAATTAAGAAAGAAAATTTAAGAACTAATTAAAGAGACTTTTTCATGTGAAGTTATATATTGGCATGTTCCCCAATATCTTTCCAAGTCAAGGAATAAAAAACGAAACTAGGTAAAATAACCTGTGAAAATGCACAATACAAATCTCACTAATGGCATAATACCTAGTATATTATTCACCTTCAACTAACAACAGTTAAATCATAAAAGAATGAATTCATGTGGTTACCTTATATCACCAAATCATGATGGAAATAAGCAAGTTTAATTTAAACACCTAGTATATTATTCACCTTCAACTAACAACAATTAAATCATAAAAGAATGAATTCATGTGGTTACCTTATATCATGATAGAAATCATGATAGAAATTATTCATTATGTTTATTTTAATTTAAAATAAACATAATGAATAATGAGCAGTTACTCGGAGTAGTAAAATGCGAATATTAATTAGTAAGAGGTTCCCCATAGAATGTCTTTATACAAGCTAAATGCAGATAAATTAACAAAGAGAATGTGGAGTGCACCTGAACGTCTTTTTGAGCAGCTTCTACCTGCACCAACTGTGTTTCCAACTCTGAAATTTGTTGTTCCATAACTGCAGTGTCGTTGTGCAGTTCAGTCTTCTGTCTCTCCAAAGCTAAAAGTCTTCTTAAGGACTTCTTCTCCCTCTTGGCAACTTCGGCACAGTTTCTCGCTGACTCCGAGGCACTTAATTTTGAAGCTTCCAACTCCGCGCTCATTTCATCATATTCAGATTCAAGTTTGCTCCTAAGTGCATTTATATGGTCGAGTTGGTCAGTTGACTCCCTCCATGTATCCTCCATCACCGAGAGACTACACTCCAGGGACCAGAGCTTTGCCGTCTCCAGTCGTCCGGTCTCCTTCCTTTCCATTCTCAACTTTTCAAGCTCTACTCGGCTATCGCCTACTTTTTTTATAGCTTGCATGTGCCTCTGATGTGCCCAGTCCTTTCTCTCCTCAACTTGTGTCTCGAGATCCTTCATCTGATTAAGCAAATCTATAATCATCCCATCTTTCTCATCCAGTGGCACATACTCAATGCTCTCATCAAGGTTAAAATCACGAAATATATCCGAGAGTGAACTAATCACATCTTGGCTTTCAGCATTTTGTAGTACCTCATTTTGCTCTACTGGAGCTTCGTTTCCACTTCTAAATTCAGAAACCGAGTTACCTTCTACGAACAAGGAGTTTGCACCAAATCCCTCATCAACTTCCGTCGTAACATTCCTCATCCCCAAATCATTCATTGACGGAGGCATAAAATTAAAGCATTTTGGATACTGAGGATTATTCATCCTACAAACACGCAACATAGCATCGCGTCTACTCAAATGTGGCATTGCTTGCTGCACCCGATGAACCATACCCCCAAGAGACATATCCATTAATTGCTGCAGACTAGCAAAAGCAGGCAGGTTGTCATTTGACTTACCATTAATCAAAAATCTCAAAGTGTTATCCAATACATTCGATAAAACATCCTTTTCCCCATAGCAATGCCCATTTTTTAGTATCGCGTTCAACACATCATTTTCTTCGTACCCTAAGTCAGAAAGTCTAACTGTAGCTTCATTAAACACATGCTGCAAATTCATCAGCAAATGACTCTCTAACTCTTCCTCACTCCAGTTGATAAAAGCACCACCCGAATGACTCGCCAGTTCCTCACCACCCACCTGGCGATTAACTTCAGCAGCATCACCACGATCATGCAAAGCTCTTCCAGATCCAGGTTTTCTAGTAGAACGTTTCTGCTTGCCCCTTCCATTGTGCCCCATTAAATATTAGTGTACAAACCTATAAAAGAAATGTCAGTAAAAGAAATGTAAACATGTAAGGTGGTGGATCTAAATAAATAGTAAAACACGATAAAATTTAGCGAATTTAACTATTTTAAAAATATTTAATAATTAAAATGCATTTTAATATTTTTAATTTAAACACATTATAAGTACTTATTATTTTAACAATTTCAAAACTTTTAAATTTACTATAATATTTTGTAATAAAAATTTGAGAATATAGTACAAACACATAAAATAAATAATGTTAAAAGTTATGTAAGAGATATAAGCTAGTTTATATAAATTATACACTTATGATTGATATAAAAATCCCTAACACAAATTTCATATAATATTTTGTGATAGATAGATATATCTATATGATGTACTAAAAACATACAAATGTAAGATGATGGAATAACAGAATTTGGCCAAAAGAAATGGATACAAAAACTCAAATGGTAAAATAAATTAATTAAATGAAATGTAAACATATGTCAATGGAAAGAAATTTATGCTTAACATAAAATCACATAGGGAAATTTCAAACATACATATAAGATATTTCTATACATAAAATTGTATTAGAATGCAAACATATATACTTAAATATAAATTTACAATTTTTTCTTGTACAATATATTATTATTTCGGTTCGATTATTAATTGATAATTAAGATCTTATTAAATACACATAATTTAATTCCTAAATATTTCACTAATAGTTAAATAGGGTATAAAAATATAAAATTTTAGTAATTCCTGAATATTTCACTAATAGTTAAATAAGGTATAAAAATATAAAATTTTAGTTGTTTAATATATTGTATGTTAAACCGTACTTAAGTCTGTTGAATAAATATTATGTAACAATCTCGGTTCACCACTACCAAATTAGGATATAAAAAAATAAAATATTATTAATTTAATACATATTTCTTAATCATACCAATATGAAACTATATTATGTATTTTAAATTCAATACAAGTATAATTAAAAAAATCAGTTTTTTTATTAAAAATATTACAAATATGTTTTTATTAAGTTATAAAATGATATAAATATGTTTTCGTTACGAATTATGTGTATTAATAAAATTTAATTTTTATTAAAAATTAGTGTTTAAATATAAATTATATATGTGTTGAATATAAATTTTTTTGTAAATTTATATTTACGAAAGTTTTTACTGCCTTACACATATAAGATGTAATAAATCCATAAAATAAGATCCATGTAATAAAAATGGATACGTACAAGAATTTAGTGGAGAAAAATGGACATAAAAATTCAAATAATACATATAAGAATGTTAATAAACAAAATGCAAACATGTTCCAGTATAAACAAATTTATAATTTATATAAAAATTACATTCACAAATTTTACATATACATATATAACATTATTTTGATGATACATATAAAATTGATATAATAAAAATATAGGTATACAAAATAATAAGAACGATGTGGCAAATCTTTTGAAGAAGTTGATGTAATAAAATCTATACAGAGAAATTTAGGAGAAATAAAGGAGTACAAAAGTTGAAAAAGCATAAATTAAGATTTTATTGAATGAAATGTATACATGCTTTAATCAATTAATATAAAATTCACACACATAACCCGAAAATAAGTAAGGAAAAGAAATAAAAAAATTCAAAGAGTAGAATTAAGATATTAATGAACGAAATATATACATGTTTTAATCGATTCATGTAAAATTCACACACATATATACATGGAAATAAACAAATATATAAGCAAATATATAAGCAGGGGAGATGCAAGAAATGATATGAAATGTAGATACAACATCTCACAGATTAGAGCATAAATTAAGATTTTATTGAATGAAATGTATACATGTTTTAATATAAAATTCACACACATATACACATGAAAATAAAAGAAAAAAATGAATACAAAGGTTGAAGAAAGGTTCAAAGAATAGAAATTAAGATGTTAATGAATGAAATGTATACATGCTTTAATCGATTAGTATAAAATTCACACACATAAACACCCAAAAATAAATAAGGAAAAGGAATAAAAAAATTCAAAGAGTAGAATTAAGATGGTAATGAACGAAATATATACATGTTTTAATCGATCCATATAAAATTCACACACATAAATACAGGGAAATAAACAAATGTATAAGTAGGGAGATGCAAGAAATGATATGAAATATAGATATAACAACTCACAGATTAGAGGGAGATCCGCCGATGTATGCTTCTGGGGGAGAAAGAGGCGCACTGTCAATGTGTGTCTATCAAGTGAAAATGAAAATGAGACACACACTTAGATATATAATAATACTAATATATAGGGCTTGGCCCATTTTACAGATTTTAAGATTGTGTGTTCAGAATGTCAGCTGACCCATTTTGATTTTGTGGGGCCTAAGCTAACAGGCTTGGGATATGTGCTGTCTATCTTTGGACATATCGTCCTACTTTAAAATGAAAGTACCGTAGAACATTAGATTGAAAATACACAAACATCGCAGAAATTTATATGAAATTTTACCAGATTGTCAGATGATTTTGATTATTTATAAGAAATTTTGAAATTTAAAGTATATTTAATTTAGATTTTTAAAATTGGTGTTAATACTTTTGAGAATTTTGGGTATATTTAATTTTGATTTACTAATATCCATTAAAATTTGATACTCCCTCCGTCCCTCGTGATAGTTTACATTGAGTTTTTTCACGGAGACCAAGTATTATGATTAAAATAAGTGAAATAGTGGGAGTAATAGTGATTTTATTGTTAATATAATTGAAGTAGTGAGTGTAATAGTGATTTTATTGTTAAATAAGTGAAGTAGTGGGTGTAATAGTGTAAAGTGTTGAAAAAGTGGAGTGAAGTAGTAGATGTAATAATGTATTTTATTGTTAAAAGTTACTATTTATGGTATGTAAAGAAATGAGAGGGACTCCCAAAATAGAAACTGTAAAGAAATGAGAGGGACGGAGGGAGTAGTATTTAAGATCAAAACTTTCATTTAAACTGATGATGTCTAAAAAAAATCTTTAATCTAATGAAATGATGAACATTAATCTATTTGCTATTATGTTTTAAATGATGAACATTAATCTCTTTGCTATTATGTTTTATATATTATTAAATCTAAATAAAATCAGTGGGATTTGAAAATTTTGCAAAAAATTTGATTCAAATTCTACATATACCCTACTAGATCCGACGGTTTTTTAAAATATATGAATATTTACATAATTATTAAAATCTTATCAAACCTAAGTTGAATATATTCTCCAATGTTGTTCAATAGAAAAATAAATTATATGTAACATATATTGCCATTTTTTTCATTTTTAATCATTAGAAGAAATATTTAAATTTCGATAATTAAAATGATAAAAACTTCAAAATTTATCCAAAATTTATTGCAAACTACATATGTATCACATTAATTGGTCACATCGGTATATCTATGAATCCACTAGCTCATGAGTCATGTGTATTATATTTAACAATTAACAAATCATGAATAAATGTGTTATTACATAATGGCAAATTTTTCATAATTAGTTGCGAGTAATAAAATGCCGACAACAAATATAGCATGTGGTTAAATACAAGTTAACCTATATATAACAAAGTAACTTTATTTTTATCTTACTTTTTTAAAATATAATATAGTTAAATTTTAACAAAACAATAGAAATTTTACATTTAACCAAAAATAAGCATTACTAAAACGCTCATAGGTTTACCATTTTTAGGTAGAACGGTAATTAATGGTTGAAAAATATTAGGTTTGAAAATCAAGAGATTACATTTCTCCAGATAGCCCCATATTCATAAATCTATCATTTTATGGTAGATTAGCGTCATTAGAATTCACTAGCTTATAACCCGCACGGGTTGCTTTTAATTTTTTGTAATTTGTTTATAGTGTAATATAATATTATAATATTAATTTTAATATTATAAATATTAATTTTAATATTATAAATATTAATTTTAATTTGTTATAGTGTAATTTGTTATTTGTTTAATATGTTTTTTAATATTAAAAAATAGGATTGAATCAAACTACCAATTATCCCCTAATTTTAGTTTATAGCCACACTACACACACGCCACTCCTCTCGATCAAAACTCTCGGCTAAATCTTTGCTTACCCGGGAATGTTTTTAGGTAGATAAAATATTAATTAAATTTATTTTTAATTGAACCAAAATTATGGATAAAAAATAGGGTTGAACCAAACTATCAAACTACCAATTATCCCCTAGTTTACTTATTATAGTATAATAATTAAATTTATTTTTAATTGAACTAAAATTATTGCTAAAAAATAGGGTTGAACCAAACTATCAAACTACCAATTATCCCCTGGTTTACTTATTATAGTATAGTATAGATAATCAAAAATTTAGATAACCACCTATATATTTCAATGGAATTAAAATATTTAAATTTTGAATTCTAATCTTGAAATTCAAAAATTACAATGAAAAAGTTAAATTTTAAAATAATATTTTAATTTGGAAGAAAAACATGAAATGTAGATTTACAGAAAGCAACCAGAGGATTTTGGAGGACACCAACTAATGGCAACTGCAACTAATTATAGAAAGTCCACTTATGGAGACTTGTAAAACCAAACCTTCTTCGAGATTTGTATGGTTATTACAAGTTGTTCTTGAAACTTAGATTACATAAGGGGTGTATATTATGACATTGGCAACATGTGCATTTATAGGACATACGTTGCATTATTTGTTTTTGGCCCTACTTAATCTTTGAAATCCATGCCAATGACTACCTATAAGTTTTTCACTCATGTGTGTAACACATGAGTTATATCTTACCATTAAAATATAAGGACACAAAAAATATTTTAGCTTATATCTCATAATTTTTGTACATGTGAAGGCTTAGATTATGCGGTGATACAATTGTGATAGAAATTATATAAATTAAATAAAGTGTTAATTTTATATGTTATGATTAATGCATTTAACGAATTAATTCAATTAGATATTTTGAGTTAATTTCTATGGAGATCAATCGTGGAGACCATATAAATTATGAACTCAAAATATTGCAAAACATATATATTTGCAAAGAATGTTCAATGAGTCACCACTAGAAAAACTGGATTAGACATCGGTTTTTGGCCGTTGTAAAAAAACTTTTGTGCGATGTCTATGTGAGTGCACTACAAGAAAAGCGCCTATCTGCGACCGCATTTCAGCGACCGACTGCCGTAGCTAAGTTTGGTCGCACAAAAACTGGTAGTTGATAGTCAGTTTTGCGACGCATAATAGCGACCGCAGGTACAGCGACCGTCATTAGCGACGAGGCGGTCGGTAATCCTAGTCAGCTTTGATATGCCACATGTACACGTGGCAGCGACGGCGTCTGCTACGGCATGCGGTCGCTAATATCCGCGACCAATTTTAGCTACCGGCTTTTGTCGATATTATCAGCGCCCACTTTCTACTACCAATGTTTGTCGCTATTGTTAGCGACCACTGTCAGCTACTGAAGTCTGTCGCTATTGTTAGCGACTAACATCAGCTACCGATTTCTGTCGCTATTATTAGCGACCACTTTCTCCAACCACATTCTGTCGCTGTTGTTACCGACTAACATCAGCTACCGATTTTTGTCGCTAATTTCAGCTACCAAATTCAGCTACGGCTTTCGGTAGCTAACATTTGCAGAAGCTCAGCTACGGCTTGCGGTCGCAGATACATTATTTATAGTGTCGCAGATACACCTGCTTTGCCAATTTCCAGACAAATTGTAATAAATATAAATATTCCTGTTTTTGTCAATTTCAACACAAATGTAATAAATATAAATATTTGGCTAACCAACAAAATCCAAGTACTCAAACGAATAAATTAAAAATTTCACATCATCCAAACTATCCAACATTTTTTCCTTAACAACCACAACCATATGTTCGAGTATCGTTCAAGTACGACATTACAATAAAAACACAAGTGCTACGAAAATAAACTAAGGTCCTCCAGAGTCGCCATCCCGGTCATGATGTGCATGATGTGATCCCTATAATTAACAAGACAATAAAACAGGTTACCTATACATGGTATACAATAACAACAAACTAAATAAGCAAATTCAAGAAAAGAATGATGCATCTATTGGTTCTGCATATAGAATTTATTTTCTAGTAAGGAGTAACCGAGAAACCCAAGAGTAAATTTATTTTCATTTGTAAGCTTACAAGCAATTTTTTTTAAGCACGAGGGCTCGTACACTTGCCATATCTGTTGACACAATCTTGCCTCGATACAGATAATTCAATAATCTAAGCCTGTTCGAAAATCAAAACTCGCTATTATATAACTCACCAAGCTAGGAGATGCTCAAACACTGAATCAACTCCACAATCGAACTGATGACACTTTTTTTCATCATCATTTTAACAATGGGTTAAGTATCAAATTTTATTGGTGTTAAATTTGAAACTTTCTGAATATGTAGTGACCAACTTGATATTTAAACCGAATACAAATATATACCCTGATAGCTCTGTCATGGCCAAATGTATAACGAAGTAGTTTCCTGTTTTCCTAAAAGCGTTTAAATAAAAGCAAAAAACATATTTAGATTAAGAGAGTTCAGTCGGTTAAACTGCTTAAGATTTGATTACAACTAGAAACACAAACTAAACATTCAGTGTTACAGTCAAGGTCCACACACAAAGGGAAAAACAAGAGGAATCCCATTTTTTTCAGAAAGAAAAGTTACATGCCATGCTAGTAATTTAATATGCAGATAACCAAATAGAAATGCCTAAGAGTAAATGGTTTTCGAATTAGTTTAATATACCTGGCTGCCATCACCTCGCTGCGAAGATGCTGCCTCTGCCACTGCACGAGCTAACTCGTCAGGACCCAAAGCCACAAGATGCCCAGCAAGTGTACGAAGAAGCTCACGATCTTGACATATAGCTCTTACATAGTCAGCCGGACTATGACTAGGTGGTTGAATCGACGACTGTGATGACTGAGAGCTACCCGAGCCACTAAATGACCCACTGAACGATGGTCGCCGTCGTTGCCCCTGAGATTTTACATAATTCTTCTTCACAACAGAAGCTCTCTCCCACAACTCCTGGTCAATGTGTGGACGCTCGGTGCCCTCAGGATATCGCTCATCAAGTAAACGTCGATAATCATCCTATTAGAATAATCAAATAGTTAAAAATAAAGTCACATGGAACAAAAAGTTGTTTTTCGAAACAATGTATTCTTGCAAAAGATATTGTTGCTTAATATAATTCAGTAAAATCCTAGAGAATGATGTTGAACTTAATAATAAAATGTCAAAGTTGTACCGCTATTTTCTGCGCTTCGGGGATACCATCACGAGTGGACACGTACACCTCCAACCAGTCGATAGGAGTGCCCTCAGACTCAGACTCCTATTAAAAAAAAATTACATCATTAGTTCCAGGTAAACATCATTAGTTTCAGCAATCTTTAGGGCATAGTTACACTTGCATACTGAGTCAAGAGTCAGGAACATTAGGCTTCTACTAACTGTTCTACACTTTTACTATTAGAATACTGGACTGACACAAACTTGCAGATTACAAACCTATTCTAAAGTGGGTACAGGACTTGTAAAGTGCAGGTTTCGTTGTTTCCAGTAAGCTTTTTCATTCTAATAGCACCCCCGACACACGCAACATTATCACATACTGAACACTGCCTAAGGTACTTAACAGAATCAGATTTCGGGCCTAAAATGTCCAACTTTCTGATGCAGGACCTAAACAGTCCAACTTTCTGAGGAAAAGGAATTATGAAACTGTGAAATTAGTATAGTCGAGCTCTGTCTAATTTTCATTACATATACAACTACTTTGCAGAGCTCACAGTATTACATGGTTTAGTAATATTGAGTTTATTATATACCTGACCTTATTTTAAAGAGCAAGTATAAATATATCTTCTGTGTGCATGCCTTCAACAATATTTCACTCATCTATGCACTGCAGTGACTAGCGAGTAAAAACATTATAAACTTCCACAAAAATATCTTCACCATATGGTGAAAAATATTCCCAGTCTGAAACCAAAGTACCATAACCACATTTCACTAACGCTAGAACAGTTAGTAGCTGCACACATTTCACCATATGTAGCTGCACACAGTTAGTAGCTGCATTACGTCTTCAATTACAGTAAAACCCATTTATATTGTTTGCCTAAACCTCAGCAGATAAATAAATACAAAAACAAACCAACTTTCTAAGACATTGAAGTTCCATCTTTGTAGAGGTCATACAACCAATTTTCATCCAAAGTTCGCTCTAATAAAATGTATTTTAATAAAATGTATTCTAATATCACTATCATTTTGAAAATGTGTCAATGTCTAAGGTACTGTTCATATGCATTAGTTAAACCTCTGTTTATGTTTAGCAATCTATAGGGCATTGCTTTGTATGATCAGGCACTGATGCAACAACTTTTATGCATATATTATGAGTTTACCAGTAACAGAATTCAGAGTTTAAGAGAGAAAACATTATTTCGTTAGAGGTTGCAAAGAGTACTCGGGTTCCATTTAGTTCTACACTTATCTTCTTGGCATGATTCCGGCTCACAGTAGTGCATATCATAAAATATAATTCCTACATTTTTTTGCCAAGCAGACCTATACATGAAGTGCTACTACAAAACCCAGTCTCTGACAATCACATTAAAGTCTTTGGCTTCCTACCAGTTGCAACTAATCCTGCAAATAGTCTTAATCCAATCTGATGGCCAACCAAACCAATGACTCTCTTTCCATTCTTGACTCTTGAGTATGTCAAGGAAAGAAGTCTCGCTAATAGTCTTGCACAAGTACACTTTCTTAAGTACGTAAGATATATTTGATTTACTTTACATTAGGCTTCTACTAACTGTTCTACACTTTTTACTATTAGAATACTGGACTGACAAACTTATTCTAAAGTGGGTACATGACTTGTTAACAAGAAGCATTCTCCAACTGTTTTCAACTGTGTAGAGAAAGGTCATGATAATAGACATCGGTTCCTGGCCGATGTCAAAGATGAATATACACAACGGTTATCTTAAAGAAATGGATGTCTTTCCTGTTGTTTAACATCAGTTTTTATAGGAGAACTGATGTTTAATACTAGATTAGACATCAACTGATTAAATAAACGATGTTTAATACAACCTTTAACATCAGTTTCTTAAAAAAACTGATGTCTTTGAAATAATATCGAAGCAGTACAATTTGAGCATTGCTTGTTTTATACATATAAATACCAAAAACAAATCAAGACAATCAAATATAAATAACCAAAATCCAGTTATATATTACTAAACAAACCAATTCAATACACAAAAATGGCAAAAACAATACTACATTATCAAATCAAAGCTCATCCCTACTACATTACCAAAAGGACAAAATGAAAGTACTAGCTAGCTGTGCAATTTGATGTTACAAATCAGGTCTTCTTTGTGCAGTTGGTCGAACTCTTTCTTACTGTTGTTAGTCAGGTTGGTACCCAAATCCTAGGACGTAAGTTGGACACCAAACTCCTTCATGGTCCTTCCTGGTCTTTGACATCTAGCAAACCTTCACGTAGTAGTAGTAGCCTTTCTCCCCTGTAAATCAATATGATCGGGAAATGTTAATATATGTAAATTCGACTACAATGTAGCAATGACACGATATTAGCTAAATGATTTAATAAGATCATGATATTGTTCACGTACGACAAAAAAAAAAGTCATACTGTACAAGATTGTGTACTAGTTTTGCAGACAATTGGCTAGTAATGCAAAACGATGAAAGTCATAGAATAACTCATGACAATTGGCTAGTATATCACACTGATAAATAAATCCAACTAATCTTAAACCAATTAAATCCAGTACAAATCTTGATTCGCAAGCAATCGAGCAAGAAGCAAGAAATTTTCAATTGCCAAAACTGATTTTGCCGACCCCAACCTTATTAAAATACACAATCTGGAATGATTCATAAACATATCCAAGGGAAAAAGTTAAGCATTCGTAAATATTAAACACCAAAAATTACTCAATATTAACGGATGAGATTTACTTTGACCATAGACCAAAACTATGTAGAATACCAACAACAGAGCAACACAAAATTGTTAAAAACTTCCACCAGAACCAACAAAACCTGTAGCTTTATTTCAATTTTAAAAATCATATATGATTTGCAGGGCTGAACATGTTTTGGATAACGATATTTTCTGCACTATTTTGTTTGTAAAACATACATGATTTTCAAAATTTTTATTCAATACCTATGCTCACATGTTATTTCTATTCAAGAGAAATGTATTTGAAGGAATATAGCTTTTCCCTAGCTACTTTTAGGCGAGAAGACTTTTGGGAGATGACAAACAAATCCCAAATGCTCCCATCTAACATGCATGATAAAGAAGTTAAGAGGTAGGCCTAAAAGACTTAGAAGGGGGGAGGAATGGGAAGAAGCAAGTTGCAATGGAAGTCAAGCTAAATTATTGTACAGTGACATCAAAAGATGACAAATGGTAAAAAGATGCATTGTAATCATTTGTAGATAGCCTGGACATAAGAAACTTAAGTGTCCGCAACTACATGCGCCTATTGAACATGATGGACACAGAGGTGAGAAGGAAATGCCAACAATGAAATAGCATATGAAAACTATGGAAGAACATGTGACAACTGAGAAAGAACATGTTCCAGTTAAAAATAAGGAAACTGATCAAGGAATGAGGTTTAGGCATCCAAGTTACCAATACCAAAGAAGAACATGTTAGGTATTATGATCAGAGAACCAATTAGTAAGGTCATTTCTCAAGCTTTTACAGCTTTTGATGCATAGAAAAGCTTACAGGCGAATGAGAAAGTGATTTACATGTCACATAACAAGAAACATGAAAGACCTTTCTGGAAGCAGAACTGAAACAAGAAAAACCATGACAATGTTTTTTATCGTTCTGAAGAAACTCAAAAAATTTCTAAAGAAAATCCAACTGATATGATTTTTGAGAAAATTGAAAAAAAATTCCCAAGAAAATCTATTAAAGAAAAAGAGAGTTGATTTTGAGATCATTCTTAACTTGGTTTAAATATCATATTCTTAACTTGGTTTAAATATCATAATTTTTCTCACAAATCCGAATGAATATTTTAAGATCACTGAAGTCATGATAAATATCAAACAGATAAGTCTAAATCTGTGTTGGGAAGTGATCATGGTCTTGTAATGAGTTTCACATATTGTGTTTGCATGTAACTACAATCAAACTAAAAGTTTATGGATATTTACCAAGAATACTAGATTTAAAGTTTCTTTTTGCAAAAATACCACCTTCCTTAATAAATTGCAATTTTACCAAAACAAAGTTTCAAATTGCAAAAATACTAGGCCCCTCCTCCCTTAATTTTCTCTCTCCGCCCCCCCCCCCCCCCGATCAACACAGACGCCGCCGACTTTGTACTTTTTTTTTATGGGGGCTATTTGGGTGGATTTTTGTTTGCAACCACATTCAATCAAATTTAACTAAATGCAACCAAATGCAACTTTTTTTAAAAAAGGTGGGGTGATTTTGGTGGATTTGGGTTGCAAGGCCCCGCCAGGGGCAATATTCAACTAAATGATTTTGGGTTCCAAGGCCCCGCCAGGGGCAATATTCAACCAATTCAACCATTTTCAACAGTTTTCAACTATTTCCAACTAGTTGCAACTATTTTCAACTACTTTCAACTAGTTACAACTAGTTGCAACTACATATTATTGGTTTGAGTGATTCTGGGTTCCAAGGCCCCGCCAAGGGCAATATTCAACCAAATCAACTATTTTCAACTGTTTTCAACTAGTGGCAACTATTTTCAACTACTTTCAACTAGTTACAACTAGTTGCAACTATTTTCAACTATTTTCAACTAGTTACAACTAGTTTCAACTACATATTATTGGTTTGGGTGATTTTGGTGGATTTGGATTGCAAGGCCCCGCAGGGGCATATTCAACTGAATGCAACTGAAATCAGAAATTAAGTTGCTGATTTCAAGTTCCATTTGTCAGTTGTCAAGTTCCATATATATAATAGAGTTCAAAAATGAGGTCGAAAATGACAACTGACAAATGGAACTTGAAATCAGAAATTTAGTTGCATTCAGTTGCAATTAGTTGCAAATTTAGTTGAATATGCCCCTGCGGGGCCAGGAAACCTAAATCCACCAAAATATCACCCATCTGAAATATATATATATAATAGAGTTAAAAAATGAGGTCGAAAATGACAACTGACAAATGGAACTTGAAATCAGAAATTTAGTTGCATTCAGTTGCAATTAGTTGCAAATTTAGTTGAATATGCCCCTGCGGGGCCAGGAAACCTAAATCCACCAAAATATCACCCATCTTAAATATATATATATATATATATATATATATAATAAAGTTCAAAAAATGAGGTCGAAAATGACAACTGACAAATGGAACTTGAAATCAGAAATTTAGTTGCATTCAGTTGCAATTAGTTGCAAATTTAGTTGAATATGCCCCTGCGGGGCCAGGAAACCCAAATCCACCAAAATAGCCCCCACCTTAAAAAAAAAAAAAAGTACAGTCGGCGCCTGTTCACAGAAAGAAGGGGGGAGGGGAGGATTAGGGTTAGTATTTTTGCAATTTAGAAACTTAGTTAGTAAAATTGCAAATTGGTATTCTTAACAAAAGTAAATGTGCAAAAATTTAATTTTTCCTATTTATTTATGAAAAGAGCCCAAGTTATAACTCCTATATCTCAAAGATTATATTCAAATTTTCAATTTATTTAAAAATTTTAAAATTTTATAATTCTTGTTCTTTGATTTTATTTTAAAAGAGGTCAAAAATTGTAAAATTCCTTTTTATTTGTACAGTAGCAAATATGAATATAACTATATATATTATTTGGTTGTCAGTAATTTTTTTCTTTCAGAATTTAATAATTTTAAAACATTTTTACTTAAGAGAGTAGGGAGCCTGAGATATATCTCAGGTAAGTTCCATGAGATACCTAATTTTTATATATAAAAATGGGGTGGGTATTTTAGTAAATTCAGAGAATTTTAATTAGCCCTGCGGGCCCAGCAAGATTTAAAGGATATTTTGCATGTATCTTAGGAAAAGTTCCCTGAGATATATCTCAGGGTCCTTTTTCTCTTTACTTAATTTTAAATTTAAAACTTGTCAAAGTGATATCTATACCAACTTAAGTAATTCAAATGATATTCCGTCATTTTATTGATAATGGAAGTGATATATGGTACTAATGGGCCAATTACCCAACAGGCAGTCATCGATATGCGAAAGTATACGCGATCAAAGTAGTATCCTAAGCAAGAGGGTTATCGTTCCCACATGGATTAAATGCGATAACTCACACTGTTACGTATCACTCATGTCCCTATCAATAACAGCCTAAATGTCTAATAAAATTTGGGTGTTTCGTTATGCTAATGTTTATTTAACAATAATGAGAAATAAATGGGGGTTCAATTTTATTCCCCTTTTCTTGATGATCCTGACACAAGGGCAATATGAACATCGGTGATATATTAATCTAGAACACTATTGTGGTAAAAGAGATATCCCTATGCTAATGTACATATCCTCCCAACATCCACGATAAAGATAGAAGTGCCTCGATCTCTATTTAAGCCTTATAAATCATATCCTTATGTATTTATGCAACTAAATTGGTAAAGCTTAGGTTCCGTCATTTATTACATGTGGTAAGAAGTTCTATCCCTATCCCTTCCTATGAGTCTAAGGTCCATCCGTTGATTACATGCTTGCGTCTTAGTTCTAATCAACGAATTCACTTTTACTCATTCGTTAATAACAAATAGTGATATGGGCTAAAAATAAACCCTAAGGACACATTTAATGTGGCATTAATTAGACCCAGAATGGTCCAAACGTGGGGCCCACCAGGTGGGCCCAAACCATAATTATAATATTAATTTCGTAATTAATATTAGGGATAATAACCAGCTCAGCAGCAAGAGTCAAACAAGGATACAATCCTTGCCTAACTTAGCCTCGAAGATACATATCTCAACATGGAAACTGATTCCTAAAAGGAATTGATTCGGAACCTTCCTTGAGGCGGTGACTTGCCCACCAAGTCACCTAGCCCTAATACGATTCTAGGGCTTCTCAGCCTATATAAAGGGTCTGACCCCTCATTCTCAGAACTACGTCTTGGCTTGATTCTCAATAACGAGATACGTAGGCACTATGTGAGGACCGATCAGTCTCGAACACGGAAACAGCCATTAAAGCTCGAAGCTCAACCACCCTTTGCACTGAATATACTTAAACCCTAGCCGCAATATTCATAACCTAGTTTTTATTCCACAACATTTGGCATCGTCTGTGGGAAAAAGACATCAACCATGGTAAATACACGAAGAACAACACCAGTCACTACCGAGCCAATCACTACTGAGGCTCTGCCTCTAAGCTCCGCTCCGCCTCTAAGCTCCGCTCCGCCTGTTACTGAGCAGATACCCCCAGTCACAGGGGCGATTACTCAAACTCAGTTTTCTCAACCTCCAGGGACTAATCCCCATGCCGGGGGGACGTTACCTATGGTCATCCACCCAGGAACCAGCTCCCTTCAGACGCTGTTTTCTCCTTTAATTGATCCCAGTCGCCCGCCGCCAGGAGTACAGATCCATACTACGGATCTCCCCAGGAATACCAATCCAATGTATGGTTTACCTAATTACCCTCCTGGACCCAGTGGTCATGCCTTGCAAATCAGAGATCGAGAGCATCTTGACTACTCTGGCCCCTATACCGATGATTCATCGACTGATGATGATCGTGATGAAGCCTCGAGAAGGCGACGTGCTAGCAGAGAAGGAAGAAGGAGAACACAAACTATCCATGATGGACCTCCCTTGACAGCTGCTGAAAGAATCAAGGCTCACAAGGCCAAAATTTTAAGGATAAAGGAAGATATTGCTAGAGAAGAAGCTAGGTTGAATCAAACTCAGCTTCCTCCAACCTCAGGACCGATTCCCTTTATAGATCTAGAGGGGCCTTCAAGGAGGCAGAGAAGGGCTGACGCCCCAATTGGAAGAACAACGAGGGTGGAAACCCCCAAGAGCAACCCCAAGGATCTGATGCCACTTGGGGATCCTGATGATCCCACACCCCCGTTTACTGAGGAGGTGATGAATGCTCGTATCTCAAAGAAGTTTAAGATGCCGACAATTAAAGCTTATGATGGAATGGGTGATCCCGCAAACCACGTTAGAACATTCTCAAACGCTCTGCTGTTGCAGCCTGCAAGTGACGTTTTGAAGTGTAGGGCATTCCCTCAAACTCTATCAGGTATGGCTCAAAGATGGTATAGTCGGCTGCCTGCAAACTCAATTGGTTCCTTTAAGGAGTTGAGTGCTGCTTTCGTTAGTCAGTTTATCAGCGGAAGAGCGCATGAGAAAAGTTCTGCATCTCTTATTTATGTGGTACAAGGGAAGAACGAAAGTTTGAGAGACTATCTTAAGAGGTTCACCAAGGAGACTTTAAACATCACTGATCTGGACAATAAGGTTGCAATGGTAGCCTTGGAGCATGGCACCACCGACCTATACTTTAAGAGAACATTGGCAAAGCATCCCCCTGAGAATATGGTTGAGCTCCAGCGAAGGGCTGATAAGTACATCAAAGCCGAGGATAGCACGAAGAAGGAGGTCACATTAGGCAATGATCGGGGTAACAATGATACAAAAAAGCGCAAGCAAGAGAAGGAGTACGATGCTAGGGACAAGTATCCCCGAACTAGCAAAGACTCTGATTCGCCGCCAAAAAAGAGCTTGGGGCCAAGGTTCTCTGACTATGCAAGGTTAAATACTCCTAGAAGTCAAATCTTGTTGGAGATCGAGAAGGATAAGGACTTCCGATGGCCGAAGCCACTAAGGGGAGACCCCGCAAAGAGAAACAAGGATCAGTATTGTCGGTTCCACCGAGATGTGGGGCATGATACAGATGATTGTAGGCAGTTAAAGGATGAGATCGAATTCTTGAACCGCAAAGGAAAGCTAAGTAACTTCACCAAGGGTGAAGATCGTGGAACCCAAAGAAGGGACTACGATAGGAGAAACAATGATAGAATGGACAATGATCGTGATCGTAACACACAGCCCCGAGGGCCAGTTATCAACATGATCTGGGGAGGCCCGACAGCGACCGGTACAACTCGAAACTTTCGAAAGGCATACGCCAGGGATGTGATGCACATCGTGGGAGAGGCCCCGAAGCGTGCTAGAACTGAAATCGTAATTGGTTTTGATGATTCTGATCTTGAAGGAGTGAAATTCCCCCATGATGACCCGTTAGTTATAACCCCTATGATTGGGAACTCGGAAGTAAAGCGAGTCTTGATAGACAATGGAGCTTCTGTTGACATTCTATTTCATGATGCTTTTGTGAAGATGGGATATACGGATTCTCAGCTGACCCCGACCAACATGCCCATCTACGGATTCAATGGAGTTGAGTCCAATGTGGAGGGTACTATCCAGTTACCCATGACTATCGGGCAGGAACCTAAGGAAGCTACTCAAATGTTAAATTTTCTGGTAATTAAGGCAGCCTCAACTTATAACGCAATCCTGGGAAGGACTGGACTTCATGCGTTCAAGGCTGTTGCCTCCACATATCACATGAAGATTAAGTTTCCAACCCGAAATGGGGTCGGAGAACAAAAAGGTGACCAGAAGATGGAAAGAAGTTGTTATGTTTCCGCCCTAAGAGCTGATGGAGTCGGGGGGCAAGTACTCCTGATTGAAGACATGGATGTCCGTAGTGATGATGAACACCGAGGGAAGCCAGCAGAGGATTTAATCTCCGTCCCTCTGGAGCTGGGCGACCCAGAGAAGGTTACATATATAGGAGCATCTCTGAAGGAACCCCTGAAGGGCGAGTTGACAACATTCTTGCAAAAGAAAAGCGATGTGTTTGCTTGGACAGCAACGGATATGCCAGGAATTGACCCCCAACTTATAACCCATAGGTTGAACGTCGATCCTGAACGGAAGAAGATAAAGCAGAAAAAGAGGAATTTTGCTCCTGAAAGGCAAGAGGCCATTAAGCAAGAAGTTGACAAACTATTGGAAGCTGGGTTTGTTGAAGAAATTCAATTCCCCGAATGGTTAGCTAATCCTGTGATGGTTAAGAAGGCGAATGGAAAGTGGATGATGTGTATAGACTTCACTGATCTGAATGATACATGTCCAAAAGATTGTTTTCCTCTGCCTAGGATTGATATGTTGATAGATGCCACAGCTGGACATGAAATGTTGAGCTTCATGGATGGTTTCAGCGGATACAATCAGATTAAGATGCACAAGGAGGACATCCCTAAGGTATCTTTCATAACTGACTTTGGTGTTTTCTGCTATCTTGTTATGGCTTTTGGTTTAAAGAATGCAGGAGCTACTTACCAACGGCTGGTGAATAAGATATTCGCCCATCTGATTGGAAAAACCATGGAGGTCTATGTTGATGACATGTTAGTCAAGAGCCTACTCAAGGCAGATCACATTAGGCACCTCAGAGAGGCATTTGAAGTACTAAGGCACCACAAGATGATGCTGAATCCAGCCAAGTGTGCTTTTGGCGTTGGATCGGGAAAATTTTTGGGTTTGATGGTTTTGAAGAGAGGAATAGAAGCCAATCCTGACAAGATCAAAGCCATCTTAGACATGGAATCACCCCGTTCTGTGAGGGACGTACAGAAATTAACTGGCCGAGTTGCAGCCCTGGGGAGATTTATCTCCAAATCTGGTGATAAGTGCTTGCCTTTCTTTCAGGCATTAAAGAAAGTGAAAAACTTTGAGTGGACTACAGAGAGCCAAGAGGCCTTTGAGCAGTTGAAGAAATACATGGCTGAAGCCCCGTTGTTGGCCAAGCCTAGTCCTGGGGAGATTCTTTACTTATACCTGGTGGTATCCGAACAGGCATTGAGTGCTGTTCTTGTTAAATAAGAGAAGAAGGTTCAGAAACCCATCTACTACGTGAGTAAGGTGTTGCATGGGGCTGAGTTGAATTGCTCTCCCATTGAGAAGTTTGCTTTGGCATTGATTACTGCCTCAAGGAAATTGCGATCATACTTCCAGGCCCACAAGATCGAAGTCTTGACAGACCAACAATTGAGAAGCATATTGCACAGCCCGAAAGCAAGTGGAAGATTGATCAAATGGGCCATAGAACTTGGAGAGTTTGATATCAAGTATAAGCCTCGGACAGCCATTAAGGCTCAGGCATTGGCTGACTTCGTGGTTTAATGCACCATTGACAACCAAGAAGTCGGGGGCAGGAGATGATAACCACCCCTGAGAGCGAAGATAAAGATGAAGGACTGATAGCTTACCAGAAAGAGTATTGGGTGCTCTATTTTGATGGAGCATCAAAAACAAAATCTAGTGGTGCAGGTTTGGTTTTGCAAAGCCCCGATGGGTTCACAGTTGAGTATGCTTTGAAATTGGATTTTCCTACTACTAATAATAAAGCTGAGTATGAGGCGTTAATAGCCGGATTGGGATTGGCCAGAGTCATGAGGGTCAAGAACCTCAAAGTGTGTGGAGATTCAAGACTGGTAGTCTCGCAAGTGAATGGCAAATTTGAGGCCAAGGATGACACTATGGCGAAATATCTGCGAGTTGTGAAAGCTGTCATGACTCAGTTTGACGAATGCTATGTAGAGCACATCCAAAGAGAAGAGAACGTTAAGGCCGATGCCCTCTCTAAATTCGCTTCTTCTGAGATAGAGAATTATGCATGAAGTGTTTATTTCCAGGTCTTGAAGGCCCCGACCGTCAACTCTAAGTTGGTAGCACCAATCGATATTCGAAGCTGTTGGATAGATCCTATCAAAGCTCACCTTGAAACCGGTTGGCTCCCTGACAATGCCTTGGAGGCACGAAAGCTGTCAGTAAGAGCATTGAGATACGCCTTGATCGAAGGCATTCTTTATAAGAGATCGTTTGTCATCCCATATTTGAAGTGTTTAAGGCCCCAAGAGGCTAGGGAAGCACTGGAAGAAGTTCATGAAGGGATCTGTGGGCAACACTTGGGGGGCAGAGCCCTAGCCCACAAGATTACCCGCCTGGGATTTTATTGGCCAGAGATGTTGGCAGATGCCCAGAATTATGTCAAGAAGTGTGACAGATGTCAAAAACACGCCCCTATTGTAAGGCAGCCGCCTGAGAGGTTAACCTCAATTAGCTCTCCCATACCGTTTGCAATGTGGGGGATGGACATACTTGGTCCTTTCCCTATGGCGTCAACACAAAGGAAGTTTTTAATTGTGGCCATCGACTACTTCACCAAGTGGATTGAGGCTAAACCTTTAGCCAAGATAACCACCAAGCAAGTTTCCCAGTTCTTTTGGGAAAACATAATCTGTAGATATGGCATCCCGTGAATCCTTGTGACGGATAATGGGACACAGTTCAATAATGAGGAGTTCAAAAAGTACTGTGAGGAGAATGCTATTGAGCTTCGTTTTACTTCAGTAGCACATCCGCAAGCAAATGGACAGGCCGAGGTGGCCAATCGAATCATCCTGGATGGATTGAAGAAAAGGGTCGAACGCTCGAGGAACACTTGGGTGGATGAGTTGCTGCCAATACTCTGGGCTTATCGCATTACCTGTAAGGTGACTACCGGAACAACCCTATTTCTGCTAGCTTATGGAGCTGAGGCAATTGTGCCACTGGAGATCATGCATGCATCACCTCGAGTTGAGGCATTTGAACCTGAGGCTAATGAAGAAGGCATGAGGCTCACCCTGGATCTGATTGATGAAGTCAGGGACGAGGTAAACGCCAGAAATGCTGAGCATAAAAAAAAGCATCCTTTTATTACAACCACAGGGTGAAGGAAAGGTTCTTTCAGCAAGGAGACTTGGTTCTGAGGAAGATAGAGGCTTCTGGAGTTGGTTCTGAGGAAGATCGAGTCAGGAAGACGTTGGGGCGAGGATCATACAAGTTGGAGACCTTGGATGGGGTTGAGGTGCCCCGTACTTGGCATGACTTGAACCTCAAGATTTATTATGTGTAAGCCTTCCTAGTAAGGACTTGCTTTTATCTATTTATTAGGAGAAGTAGAAATAAGGTTCGATGAAACCGTTACAGAGCATGTTGCTCCCATTAGGAAATATATTATATATGCAAGGGTTGAACCCGTTTCCAGTTATTAATGCAAGTTTGTTTTCCATTCCATGATTGTGTGATTTTATGTGCCAAGCACTTGATGAGTGTAAGACCAATCAACGAAAATAAAAGAATGCACAAATGGAAGTAAAACGAATGCATAAATAAACATCCCCAATGGGCCAACGTTAAAGTTAAATTACATAACCAAATAAAAGTTAAGTCCCGAAGGACCTTGATTAAAAGCAGAGAAAACAAAGCCACAAGAGGCCAACAATGCCATACAAGGCTATCTACTCCTCGGCTGACTCCTCCACCACCTCCTCGCCCTCTTCTTCCTCAGCATCGTCATCTTCTTCCTCTTCCTCTCCGGAGCTCTCCTCCTCATCATCCTCTTCTTCGGCTTCTGTCTCCATTGGTTGCGCCGTCCTTTCCTTCGCCACGGCCCCTTCCTCTTCCGAAGTCTCGGTTGAGGAGTCAACTCTGCCACGGAGTTGCTTGCCAGGAAAAGCTCGCCTCGCAGCTGCTTCCCTCTCTAACATGGTCTTCTTGCCAGCAGAACGGGAAGAGGAAGAACCGGAGCTAACAACATTGGTTTCCTTCCTCATCAGAACGGCGACTGCCTCCAGAACCTGATGCATGTTCCACATCATGACTTCCACTATCAACAGCCCAGGTAGGGCACAGGAAGTCCTCTGGATTCACCACCGAAGGGTGCTTGCTGCTTACAGCGCTAATGGCTTTATTCCACCCAACCGACATGTTAAAAGGCCTCAACTCGTCATCATGCTTATCCATAAATTGCATAAATTCCTCCGAATTGTGGTATGAAGCAATTATCTTGTGAGCATCAGAGAGCTTCTTCTTGGCAAGTGAGCGAAGTTGTTTTCGATAAGATAGGGTGTTGGCCTCTGATCGAATGACTCTAGAGTTTAAATCTTGAATCTGTTCCTTAAACTTTGTCTGTTCGTTCTTCAGTTCCACGTTGCTATCTCTGTAGGCTCGCCCTTGACGAGTGGCAGATTGAAGATAAGCGTTGGCCTGTAGTAAGGAAATTAGTAAGACATACAAACAAGGTACAAACAAAAAGATCAAATGTAAAGGTTGATACCTGATACAGAGCTTGGGCCCCAAGGCGCTCGGATTCGTCGATCTTGTCTCCTGCAGTTACCGTTAGGAGATCAGGGGCAGTGATAGAGAGCCTGGACCAGGACAAAGCTAAGTCAGTACTCCCCAAGATAGAGTCCTGTTCGCAAATACCCCAGTCGGGAGTGAAGGGGACTCTAACACCCTCAGCAGCATTCCGGGATCTCTTCCCCCCATGGGAACATCCGTCCAAGAAGGAGGGAATCCTTCGGTCGATGGGGTTCAGCTTCTCCGTCGCCTTTTTTATCATACGTCTTGTAACTTGAGGTTGATTCTCAGGTCGGTTGTCCAGCTCCTCGGTAGCTGAAAGATGAAGAAAAAACATTGGAATAAGAACTAACATAGCTCATAATGGTAGAACGAAAGAAAAATTACCCTCTAAAGAAAGGAAGCTTAAGCCAGCTTCAATGAGTTTCTTCTCTGTCAGAATAGTTTTATAATGGGTGCAACCATCGTCAGCAAGTAGCCTGTCTCGGTCCGCCAACTCTTTGAGATCAAGGTCACACACGAAGTGTGAACTATCCTCCACAAGTCCGAATCTCTTAACAAAGAAATAACCCCAGTCGCCACCTTCCCATTCCAAGACAACGAAGTCCCTTTCCCTGGAATGGTGGGAGTCAGGGAAGGAGAAAGAGTTTACTATATGCGGAAGCCTATTTCTAAGCTAAAAACTAATCCACCTCGGCTTAGACTCAGGGGAGTTCTTTGTTGCGAAGATGCTTCTAAACATAGTTGTACTCCAAGGGATGTCCAACTCATGACATCTCAACAAGAAGATGATTAAGAACCTCCAGGAATTGGGGTATAGCTGACACGGGTGAACTTGAAGTTCTGCTAAGAGCCTGATGATAAATGTGTGAACAGGGAACCTAAGTCCCGCCTCCAATGCTCCTTTCATGACGCAAATCCTTTCGGGATGCCAGTTGCAGGTTCTGTCTCCTGGATCTGGAAGGCATACTTTAATTGCACTTGGAAAGCCGTAAATGCTTCTGATCTTCTCAACTTCCTTCTTTTTCAATTTAGAAGGACTATTAAAAGCAACTAAGCTGGAACTGTTGGGGAAGGATTCTCCCATAGTGTTTAGCAAATCTAGTGTAGACTCAAACCGACGTTCAATATATCTAAGAGGCATGAGTTTTAGCTTACCTTTCATTGTTCGCGCCATGCTCCTTTTTCTGAAAGCCTCCTCCATGGAGAGTTGGGGGGCAGCAGCTTGCTTGTCGGCCATCTTGAATCTTGAATATCGAAGCTAGAACTTGGAAGCTTGAAAGCTAGAGAACTCAAGAGCTTTAGAACTTAAGAAAGTTTGAGAAGTGAAGAAGTGAAGAAAAATGAAGGGTGTTCCCCTCCTTTTATAAGAAGAAGGTGACCTGCTATCCCAGGTTGAAATACAGCTTGGTTCGCATTTACAGGTCAAGTATCGTTAAATACGAAAAAAGGCAGCAAAAACTATCTGTTATGGACGGAAAGAGTCGAGGAAACTCATGATATTTTGAGAGAAACAGAGAATTTAAGTGAATATCCGGTAAAAATTCCATCAGAGCAGTTATATGAGCTTAGGAAGCTAAGCACGTTTAAGAAAATATTAAGGGACATATTAGTTCTACACATGGATTTTCAAAGAAACGAAAATCAGTCAATCCATATTGATGATCAATATCAGTATACGAAAAACCCAAAATGGTGACCAAGTCGATTCCATGTTAATGATCGATATCGGTATGTAAATATCAAAAACCGGAAACCCTAACGGCCGAACTACACTCGAACATTGGCACGAGTTTTTCCGCCTCAGCCGACTAGGTACTCGGCCGACTGCCCCCTTTTCGAACGCCTGGGCCGACCGACATTGATCGTTGGTATGGGTATTTTAGCCCCGAAAAAAAAATGAATGCCCGAAAAATTTTCAGCCGACTGCCACCCCAGCCGACCGGCCCTCCGGGAAGCCTTCCGGCCGACCGACGTCAACCACCGATACGGGTTTGCACCAGCCGATCGAAGCACCGGCCGACTGGCCCTCCGGGAACGCTTCGGCCGACCGAGGTCGACGGTCGGTGCGGGTTTTTGTGTTTCATTTCAAAAAAAAAAAAAAAACCGGACGACCGAAAAACCAGCCGACCGGCCCCTTATAACACGCTCCAGCCGACCGGGAGTGATGTTCGGTACGGGTTTTTTTCGCCCGGCCGACCGACAACGATGATCGAGTTGGGTTTGCAAAATTTCATTTTTTGTTTTTTGTTTTTCTGACTTGGTAATTAAGGGGAGTGAAAACTAAGTACCGATTAGTGCCGATTAAGCACTATTTAGTGTTGTTTAAGCATTATTTAGTGCATAATAGCACCGTTTAGCACCGATTAGTGCCGTTTTATGCCGTTTGACATCGTTTAACACCGTTTAACACCGTTTAAACGTTGTTTTAGGCTGAGTAGCGCTGTGTAGTGCCGTTTAACACCGTTTAGTGTCGTTCAACATCATCGTAGATGCGTCGGTCGCTCCACGCTTTACATTAAGATGATATTGTTAAAAATACTCGTGTAAGAGCAATAAACCCTGGCCCGAGTCTCGTAAAAGGCCGTTAAAACTTCAAGGAAAACCTGATCAGTTTTCCTAGAAGTTGGGGGACAAATGATATGGGCTAAAAATAAATCCTAAGGACACATTTAATGTGGCATTAATTAGACCCAGAATGGTACAAACGTGGGGCCCACCAGGTGGGCCCAAACCCTAATTATAATATTAATTTCGTAATTAATATTAGGGATAATAACCAGCTTAGCAGCAAGAGTCAAACAAGGATACAACCCTTGCCTAACTTAGCCTCGAAGATACATATCTCAACATGGAAACTGATTCCTAAAAGGAATGGATCCGGAACCTTCCTTGAGGCGGTGACTTGCCCACCAAGTCACCTAGCCCTAATACGATTCTAGGGCTTCTCATCCTATATAAAGGGTCTGACCCCACATTCTCAGAACTACGTCTTGGCTTGATTCTCAATAACGAGATACGTAGGCACTCTGTGAGGACCGATCAGTCTCGAACACGGAAACAACCATTAAAGCTCGAAGCTCAACCACCCTTTGCATTGAATATACTTTAACCCTAGCCGCAATATTCATAACCTAGTTTTTATTCCACAACAAATAGAGTATTGGCCTAACAATCTAACAATAAACATAAAGTACGCAAGATATACCACTAAAAGAAACATTCACGCAAGTATAAGAATCATATCACTATAAAGGAAAGATCCATTAAACCCCCATGATAAGGCTTAGTTAACAACTAAACCCATCACATACAATGGTAAAATTAAAAGAGTGTTGACTGTAAAATGATTACAAGTTTTCAAACCTTTACCAAAGTTAATGTCCTCAAATGATATATCTACTCTAATGAATAATGGAAATAAAAATGTTCTCCCTCTAAAATGGATGATGAAGATGATCTTCCTTCCAACAGAATATTATGTGATCCCCCATAGATAGATCGATCCTTACAATTGTCTAGTGTTTCCAAATATATATATATACAACCATGCACAAGTGTTATGCCCATTCCACTACACAAAAGCCCAAACTAAACTCCTCTTCCATCTCCATTCAAATCTTCAAAATTCAAAAAATGGTATTGTGCACTTCGCAATGGGGTGGAGAAATGAACGGGCTCTCCACGATGTAGCGGGGTGCATCGCGATGCAGTGGAGTCCTCATGTGAAGCTTCATGATGTAGCAGAGCATGTAGCTGGGCAGAGCATGTTTTGTTTGGCTAACAACTAGGCTAACTTTTCTCATCTTATAAGCTTGTGGAGCTCCCATATGAATTTTCATGCCCCATAATTTCCAAATTTGTAATTCCACCTATTTAGTAGCAACACATCAATGAAATCACATTTTCTGGAGAGTTTGACCCTTTACCTGAAACTTACACAAAATACACATAAAAGTATGGCGAAACTTAATTTCAAAGCATCGAATTCAAACCCAAAAATAATGTATAAATGGTACCAAAATACCACTCATGAGTACCACTCAAAAGAGTTACACCTACTAGCCTGCAAAAAATGATAAGATTATTTACAAACAATAAGAATTTGGAAAAATATGAAAATACCAAACACACAACTTACTTGATATTCAAAACAAATTAAAAAACGTTCGACTACGATTTTTTACAAGCCAGGATGTATACATCCTAGCCGTACAATTTTCCCTCAATTACACACATTTCTGCTGAAACTTTAGAGAATATCTTGCAGAATTTGTAGGCACGGGGGTTTCAAATTTGAGAATGTATCGAAGCTATACCTCCAAAAATTTACCTATCACTACAAATTAATAAGCTATAGAGATTTGATATGAAGAACCGTTGTTTTATTACTTCTTCATATATATATATATATATAGGCCTTTGCTCCATAAAGAACACTCTTATATAACAAACAATAAAGAACACTATAAAATCATTTATTTCAATAGATCCATTGGCCCCGCCAGGGGCACCCAATATAAAAAGTTCTTATTTTTTTAGGCTCTATCCATCCAGCAAAAAAAAATTGAAAATTTTACTGTTCATGATGACGTCACTGATGACGTCATCGATGAACAGTAAATTTTCAAAATATTTTTTTTTTGCTGGATGAATAGAGCCTAAAAAAATAAGAACTTTTTGTATTGGGTGGCCCCGCCAGGGGCAATGGATCTATTAGATATGAGGTGTTCTTTGTTGTTTGTTATATAAGGTGTTTGCTATGGAGTCCAACCCTATATATATATAGGGTGCTTCTCTATGGGTAACCTGTTAAAACGAGTAACTTAGTAACTTAAATCCAACCATCCAATATACTAAACCAGTTGATCGTTATCATGCACCGCGCAGGACACACCCATGCTATGCAACAGTCAGCAACACTAACGGACGGAAGGACAGTTACTTTTTTAATTTCAACACATTTCTTTTAGTATCATTTTTATTTTATTATAATTTAATTTATTCTCATATAATTATTTGTTCTATAATTTTTGTTTATATAAATTTTTTTATGAACTAAATTACATTCACTATTATGTTTATTACATACTCAAAATATTATACAATTTTTTTTAATATATTGTATGCCAAATTATATAAATACAAAACAATAAAAAATATACTATTTTTTAAATATTACAATATTGTTCTGTATTTTATTTAGTATTTTTCTGTTTATAATATTAAATACATAACCTAATTTGTTTATATTTTTTAAATATAATTGTTTAATATACAATAATATTGTATAAATACAGAACACGATTTGTTTTTTATAAATATAAATAAAAATTCAGAACATTTATTTTACGTATAGCGATCTTGAATTATTTATTAATAATTTTTTAAAATTACCAACAAAACACATATGTAAGTAGGTTAAATAAGTAGTGTTCTGTATTTTTTTTATAATAATGTTTCTTGTTTTGAATGTATTTATTTGTGTTCTGTATTTTCTTGTCCTTTATTTTTCTTGATATGTATTTTTATTGTTCTGTATTTTTATTTTTCTGTATTATTTTAAGTTATGTCTTTTTTTTTGTATTTTTTAAAATTTTTATGATTTGTAAGTAGGTTAAATAAGTAGTGTTCTGTATTTTTTATAATAATGTTTCTTGTTTTGAATGTATTTATTTGTGTTCTGTATTTTCTTGTCCTTTATTTTTTTTGATATGTATTTTTATTGTTCTGTATTTATTTTAAGTTATGTATTATTTTTTGTGTACTTTTTAAATTTTTTATGATATGTAATAAGGTTAAATAAGTAGTGTTCTGTATTTTTTATAATAATATTTCTTATTTTGAATGTATTTATTTGTGTTCTGTATTTTCTTGCCCTTTATTTTTCTTGATATGTATTTTTATTGTTCTGTATTTATTTTAAGTTATGTATTATTTTTTTTGTACTTTTTAAAAATTTTATGTATTATGTAATTTGTTTTCTGTTAGAAATAGTTCTTATAATTGTTTACTTATAATAATTAGGTATTAACACTTAACACACAAATATTTATAGTAATAGTTAGGGTTTCGTATTTTTCATTGTAATTTGTAATATTTTTTAATTCTATATTTTTGGCAATTTTTTATTTATTTTGAAATCTTTGTATTTTGTATTTATCTATAAATATAAAAGTGACAAAATTAAATAAAGTAGATGTTTGGCAAGTGACCAGGAAAGAGATTTACTTTTCAATTTAGTTATTAATATTTTTGTATTTGTAAGCAGTTTTACTAGACTACGTGCAAGTACTGTAAGTTGTTTACACCAGCAATCATAGCCGTGCATTGTAGGAAAAATCAAACGGCTGTATTGGAGTTACTCAGTTACCCAATATTTTTAGTTCCTAATTGAGCCTAGGCCTATATATATATATATAGGATCTTGTTCAAATAGAAACCAAATTAGAATAGAAACTAGAAACTAAACCCAAATTAAATATTTCACGCTAATCTAATGACCAAACTAGGGGTACCCCAATACAAAAAATGCTTAAAATAATTGGCTCTATCCAACAAAAAAAAAAAATCATTGTTCACGTGATGACGTGGCAGTGGATTTCACTGGTTAACGGTGCTTCGCACCTTCTTGTACGGCGCTTCGCGCCTTTATCATTCTAAAGTTGTAAGGAATGGCAATCAATGGTAAAGGCAATAGACGATTGACGGGTGTGTCGAGAGCCTTCGGCCTTCATGACTACCTAACTCATCCGTTTACTGTCTTAAATGCTTCGCATTTCCACGGCAGGGATTTTTTTTTTTTGTTGGATAGAGCCAATTATTTTAAGCATTTTTTGTGAAGGTACCCTTGGCGGAAACCTTAGAATAGATGAAATATAATTAATTTAGTGTAGGTTTCTAGGTTTCTATTCTAATTTAGTTTCTATTTGACCACTGGCCTATATATATATATATATATATATACATATATATATATATATATACATATATATATATATATATAAATATATATATATATATATATATATATATATATATATGTATATATATATATATATATATATATATATATATATATATATATAGGGTCACGCTCTATGGAAAACCACACTAAACTGAGAACCTAAGAACTCTAATAAGTTCAGTAGCGGAACTTTAAGTTCAGCAATAGAATATTTGTTGAAAAAAGTAAGTTCAGTCGTAGAACTTTGTAGAAAAAATAAGTTCGGTTGTAGAACTTTTAATGTCATGTGCAAAACTTTGAAAAATAAACAAGTTCAATGGTAGAAATTTTAATTTCATGTGCATAACTTTGAAATTCAATAGTAGGACACTATATTTTTATTACGAAACAAAATAGGTTCTACAGTAGGATCCAATGGTTCTCCGGTTCTCTTTTAGATAGTGGTTCTCATTTGAATCAACCCATATATATATATATATATATATATATATATATATATATATATATATATGAATAAGATCCGCCTTCGTCATATAATGTGACCTAGCAGGAACAGGGAAAATGGAATATGCTCCAGAAAGTAAACATGTCGAGAAACATACAACTTCTGACAAATCGGGTCAAAACAACGATATCCTTTTTGTATGACCAACATATTGCAAATTTCAAATTCTGACCATCAAAATGTAAATGTACATCAAGTTCAGCCATCACTTTGCAATTTACTCTATATTGAGTCTGTCATATGATGTAACATATTTTAAAATTCCTTATCTACACAAGTGAGACTAGATTACATAATCTAATATCAACCGCTTATGAAGAATGGTTCGTACTATAGGGTGTCATGGATAACAAGTAGTCTTCTTTTAAATTTTAAATTCACTGAAATTGTGAATTACTTTTACATGCTATCTCTGTGCTTCAAATATTTTACATGACTATTATTGCAGATGCCTGATTACGGTTTATAATGTTTTTTTTACAATACTTTAACAATGTGCTTTGGTGATATTTTAATTAAAAATGCGATAGTTTGCATTTTGAATTTGTGAGGCTTCCACTTGAATGCATCCAAGGAGAAGACCTAAAGCAAATTTGATGAGAGTTAGAGTTATAATTGTGCCAATATGGTTTTTGTTATTATGTAGGTATGAAACCTTGATGTTGTGTAATAATATCACTTATAATATTTATGTAGTACTCGAGCAATGAGTTGGTATGGCTCCATATCTAGGTTTTACTAAAAGTACTGTTGAGCATTAAGGGACGACAATTTGTACAACAGAGCTTCTCCATCTGTTTGGTATTCAATTGTAACTTGTTTGTACACTATTATTTGTACCAAAGATTTACTATCATTTTTTTTAATTTTAATCATTGCAGTTGATAATCTTTCAAATTTTGATAACTTGGCTGGATTGTCCAAGATTTGCAAAGCCCAATATTTCAGGACATCTTAAGTGAGAAAAATCATTTAGAATTATCATGTCGAACGAATTTGTTTTTTTTTAAATATGATCAAAACCTACCTCCTTCTAGATATCTATGGATTAGGTATGTCAATTATCATTATGTGGATAAAACATTTTTTTATTAAAATATGATCAAAACCTACATCCTTCTAGATATCTATGGATTAGGTATATCAATTATCATTATGTGGATAAAACATTAAAAAATCGATATGGTACAAAATTACATATATCGTATTTAAGCTGAAAATCATTGATAAAAATCGAAGTATAGTAAAGTTTAAAATCTAGAATTAGAAAATAAGCCACAAATTTCAATTTTTTAGAATTTAAATCTGAAACCTAAAAGTACACGAGTTTAATAGGTATCCCATTAACCAATCAAAAATTAAGAATTATTTCAGGACCAATCACAATTCATGAATTAAATTTAGACCAATCATATTAAGTTATAAACTTTGCAAATTTAAGTCTTAAACCCAAGTATCTAGTTAACCAATCAAAAATCAGAAATTATTTTAGGACCATTAATAATTTATGAAATTGGTTTAGACCAATTATAATAGGTATTAAATTTAAGCCAATCATAATAGGATTTAATTTTTCCTTATTCAAATCTTTCTACCTAAGTAGTTGTTAGCTAATCATAATAGGATTTAATTTGTGTAATCGTGTCTGTTGTTTATATATGTTAATAATTAGGTCTCAAGTGATTAGGATTTGTGTAATTGGATCCGTTTATATATGTTTTTTAGAGTATTTGGGTCTCAAGTGATAAGGTTCGGTTAGAAAATTCTGGAATTATTTGTGTCGTATATGTGTACAAAAAGTAATCTCAAGACGCTGATAAAGGAGGGACTCTTGGGCTACTTTGCGGAGGAACAAGTAAAACTAGAGAAAGAAAAGTTATCATCTCATTCCTATCTGACGATGTCTTCTTCTGAAAAAGACATTGATTGTAATAAGAACGTCAGGTATTCAATTGTAATTATAATTTTGTATAATTGTGTCTGTTGTTTATAAATGTTAATAATTGCCCAATTTTAATGATTTTCATCTAAATTAAATTTTTAAATACAATTATTATACTACCCATATATATCTTGGATCACCAAAGCCCATACTACCATATAGGGTTTAAACCAACAATTGTTAGGTTCTTCTAAAAGGGGGTTGAATAGCTTAAGTACCGATTCATAAATTATTATGGCGTTTTAAAATTATTTATCCTAATTTTGAATACTTTACTGAGTTGTTATGCAGATAATAAACAATATCAATTCACTTCACCTCACTGCAGAATTTTGAAAATAATATCTATAAAATAAACAATTATAAGATAAGAGAATTGGCTAATATATTACAGTACTAGACATTGATTGTAACAAGAACGTCAAGTATTTATTATAACAAGAACACGTGCATCATGATAAGAGATACATGACACGGGTGAAAATTTCATATATAGACATCAAGTATGTCAATTTATATGAATGGAACTAAACAACATTGAACATATTGGCACGGGACTAGTATATTTATATGTAGCCACAGAATCGAAAATAAGAGGAAACTAAACATATAATTTTAGACTTATAGTTGTTCCAATACATATACCAAATCAAATATCATCAATATCAATGCATTTTATACCCCCAACTACACAACAGCTACATAAACTTAAAATCGATCAAAGCAAAACAAAACAAAGCCTATAATCACGAGAACAAGTAAAATTCCATGAGTTCAATATACTGATAAAACAAGCATAGACAGACACAGATAATACTAAAACATCATATATAGATACAGATAACTAGATGACATTGACCATACTTGACATAAGTGAAAATTTCGTATATGAATTAAAAAGGTGGCTCAAGTAGAGTTCTTAAATACATAACATTTTCTAAATTTAACAAATTCACTAATGCATATGACAGAGTAATGAGAGTACCTTTGAGTCATGGGTAGACGTGGCTGGCTTCTCGTACTTTGAAAACCAATCAGCTGAATGACGCTTGTCCTGCTTAGCCTGCCATAGTGAAGTTCTTTTAGAACAAACAATATTGTAGTTATAAATATACATATTCCAATATAAACGTAAATTTATGCAGACTATCTATCAGACAAGTTCCAGTCTGTTCTTTGTTCCCCTTGTTATCACAAAGTTGTTCCTTAACAATATCTCATAGATACTTTCTGCTCCCTGTAACATGATATAGAAAGGGTTTTAGATAAAAGATATATATGATGCCCGTGTTCTTGTTACAATTAATACATGACGTTCTTGTTACAATCAATGTCTAGTACTATAACATATTAGCCAAATCTCTTATCTTATAATTTTTTATTTCGTAGATATTTCTTCCAAAGTTTTGCAGTGAAGTGAATTGAGTTGATTCACGTTCTAAGACCCAAATTCTAGACTTACTAACGGGGAGTTTGTAGTATTTGTACCATGAGGAAGAGAAAAGGCATGAGACCTAAGATCTAAGATCCAAGACCCACAAAAGTTTAGAAGTTCAAAGAATATACCAAGGTTTTACAACGACTTTGAAGAAGTAACATGGGTTACGTTCTAAGACAAGTCTTGTAAGAGTTTACATCTATTCTGAGGTACCAAGAGTAATATTTATAAGGTTGTAAAGGTTTCTCCACCTAATAAAGTAGCAAGTTTATTTTAAAAAAAAATTCGAGCTCAGAGAGGAGTTCGGGGAATGGAGTAAGGGTGTTCGAATCCATTAGGGGTTTCGCAATCGTGAACCATGATAAATTCCAACCTGTAGTATTTTCCTTTCCTTGTGGTTTTCTTCTGCATTTATTATCTGCTTAACAACTCAATAAAGTATTCAAATTTTGGATAAATAATTTTAAAACGCCATAATAATTTATGAATCGGTAATTAAGCTATTCAACCCCATTTTTAGTTTAAAATAGCCCTTACGTGACCTAACAATTGCTGGGTTAAACCCCATATGGTAGTATGGGCTTTGGTGATCCAAGATATATATGGGTAGTATAATAATTGTATTTAGATAATTAATATAGATAAAAATAATTAAAATTGGGCCATTATTAGGGTGAAGGCCAACTTTAACCATTTTTTAATACAAAATACACAAAAATAACCATTTTCAAAATTTTGGCCAATTTTAACCCATGGGATACCCAACTGTCAGTGGAGTATCCACTTTTATATGAGATACCCAACTGTCACTGGAGTATCCAGTATATAGGATACCCAACTACCAGTGGAGTATCTTATACAAATTGGGATACCCAACTGCCAGTGGAGTATCCAAAAGACTAAAATTGGCCACTTTTTCAGAATGGTTATTTTTGTTATTTTTACTCAAAAAATGGTTATTTTTGTAATTTTTTTCCATTATTATCATATATAAACAACACACAACTACACAAAATTAACATTGCAATAGAAAGGGTTATGAGAAGAAAAAGGGTTTTGGATTTAAGATATACATGACGCCCGTGTTCTTGTTACAATCAATACCAGATGTTCTTGTTACAATCAATGTCTTTTTCAGAAGAAGACATCGTCAGATTGGAATGAGATGATAACTTTTCTTACTCTAGTTTTACTTGTTCCTACGCAAAACAGCCCAGGAGTCCCTCATTTATCGACGTCTTGAGCTTTCTGTACACATATATATACCGACACAATTAATTCCAGAATTTTCAAACCAAACCTAATCACCTGAGAGCACATATAAAAAAAAGAACCCAATTACACAATCCCTAATCACTTGAGACCCAACTATGAGCATATATAAACAAAATTATAATCAAATTAGTTTAGTTAGATATTAAATTTACTTGTGCCGGCTTTTAAATTTTTAAGAGATAGTTTATTATCCATAATCATTGACTTTAAGACAATGGATCTATGTTTAGCTTTGATTTATATAAATGAATAGTTGGATTCTGAAGATAGAGTGGAAAGGGTATGGAAGCTGGAGTTGATTGACTAGGTCAAAATGAAAAGAGATCACCAGGCAGAACAGAAAAAGAAGAGTAAAGAGCTACTAAAGAAAAGGGAGGATGAGTTTGCTGCAATGGAAGCTAAGGCTGATGAATTGAGGGCTATGGGTCTATGTAGAGTCAAATTTAATCCTTACATCATTGAACACAAGAAATATGGAAGAACTGTAAAGATTAGAATGGACTACATCAGTTCTTATTCTGAGAAACAGCTGAATGCAATAGAAAGGGTCATAAGAATAAAAAGGGTTTTGGATTAAAGATATACATGACGCCCGTGTTCTTCTTAAAATCATTACATGACGTTATTACAATAAATGTCTTTTTCAAAAGAAGACATCATGAGATTAAAATGAGATTATAACTTTTCTTTCTCTAATTTTACTTGTTTTACATGTTCCATCGCAAAACAGCCCAGGAGTCCCTCCTTATCGGCGGCTTGAGTTGCTTTCTGTACACTTATACAGACACAAGTAACAAATTCGTGGCTCGATCTGCTCCACTCCTGGCTTAACATCCAAAACTCTACTGTCTGGCATGTGGCTCTTCTTACTCTCCAGATATTTGCTTATCACTTATGGCGGGAACGAAACTCTAGAGCTCATAACAAAAGTATTCTTCACCCAGCAAGGATGGTCATTGGGATTATTACGGACATTAAAGCTCGATTGTCTTCTTCCTCATGGTTCCTTAAGCAGCCTTGTATAAATTCCTTTAGTAATTGGATAATTATTTGATTTCGCTGGCTTGCCGTTGCCTAGTTTTCCTGCTAGGTTGCTTCTCCTTTGCCACCTCAATGGTTTGTCATAGAGCATGGGTTAATCCTCTTGTTTTTTTTTAATATACGCAGTTTAGCAAAAAAAAAAAAAAAATTAAACCGAACCTTATCACCTGAGACCCAATAATCATAAAACATATATATAAACGGACCCAATTACACAAACCTTAACCACTTGAGACCCAATTATTAACATATATGAACAACAGACACAATTACATAAAATTATAATTGCAATAGAAAGGGTTATGAGAAGAAAAAAGGGTTTTAGATAAAAGATATACATGACGCCCGTGTTCTTGTTACAATTAATACCTAACGTTCTTTGTTCTCGTTATAATCAATGTCTTTTTCAGAAGAAGACATCGTTAGATAGGAGTTTCTATGCAATTTCACTGCAGAGGAAACTTACCCAAGTTGCAGAAAAATTTTGCTGAATTTCAAAGAACACAGAGTGGGGATCTTGGTTGTCACAGCTTGGTTGCTCCTCCGGATGATTGTATCAGGGAAGTTTGCTTTTGTCAATTTTGACCTTCCGGTTGACCTTCCGGTTTATTTCTCAGACTATAAGCGGCTCGTTGCTATGTTTGAAAGTGCCATTACTTTTAACAACAAAGTATTAGCTGGCATGTCATTGATGAAGCTGGTGGAGGAGGGTATTGAGGTCCCCGATTTTGTAAAGCAAATTGCTAATGAGTGTCATGGGCGGAAGCTATAAGTTTGTTAACAATTTTTTTGTAAATCTCATGTAGTATACAATGTATCAACTTCGTCTAAATTTTGTGGTTATCAGCTTGTAATTGTAGTATTATATGATCATGTTATAGATTGAATTTTTATATTAGCATTTTCATGAAATTGTGCTTTCTTGTTTGGTGACCATTTTAATAGATTGCTTGTTTTTTTCCGAAATTTAATATTGATTTCAATTTGCATTTGAGATTCTTTCTTAAATTCTTGCTAATCAGTTCCTTGTATGACCCTTTTTCTTCAACTTATGCCTGCATTTCGATTTGATATGCCTGTATCTATCTTTCATCTCTAATATTAAAGTTTGCATTCAGTTTTGATTTGGATATGTTGTCATCGTGAATTGATCCCGAATTCAGCATTTTGTGAATATTTCTTTTATGATTTTATAGTAGGGTTTGTGTCTCTTCTGACCCTCCCTGAATTCGACTCCGAAGAAGAGAGGGTGGAAATATGGATTTCGATAGTGTCAATCTTATTTGGGATGGGTTATACTATCATCCTCATTTGTTTGGCGGTTTGATACTCACAAGCTATTTTGCTGGGATTACTATTTCAAATTTGTCGTACATATTCCCTGATTTGAGAATATTTCAAAAGAAGAATGTCAGAAAAAGCTTGTTCGGGTTTACAAGGATGAATGTTTTGATCTCATGCATTATGGACACGCAAATGCATGGAGACAAGCCAAAGCACAGGGAGATAAATAGTGAGTTGTAAGCGATAAGCAGATTATAACCAACAAAGGGCCCTCTGTTCTATCTTTGGAAGAAAGGTGATATACATTTTAGAATTTTTATTTCAGTCATTATATTAAAACGTGGCATTGACATAAGTATTCTATAAGACACCCTGTACTAATTTCTTAGAGGAAACCCTGTTGTAATTACACAGCTCTGTTATTATTACCTTTTTAAATTTTTATCTTCTTCATGATAAATTTGCTATTTGAACTATAAAATTATTACATGTCAAGTAAGCGAATATTAATGTGTGGTCAATATAATCTGGTGTTGGCATTGGAGCTGCTGCTTTATTTCATTAGCATAGATGGTAGGTTTGCGTGCCAAAATCGTTATGTATGTGCCACGGTATAGTTCTCTTTTGATTGGTCTGTTTAAGGGTCATGAGATGGCACCTAACAGCCAGTGAAACTGCTCACATGAACCCAATGAACTACATTTTCTAGTTAACTGCTATTCAACTTTTGTCCGCATTTCACTTGTTGACTAGTCTGTTAAATTGTTCAATCTTCCAGTTATATTAATATGAGAGTTTATGCCCTGGCAGAAAGCGCTGGCCGTTACAATCAAATCAAGCGGACAGAAGGTGTATCCAGCACAGACATTGTAGGTACTACCATTATCTTATTCAGTACTAGATTTGTATTTTAAAAAGAACTCAATGGCAGGCCAAAGATAGCCCGCCTTTCTTTTTTTTAGAATTCTTATGTGCTAATCAACGAACTGCAAGCTTTGAAACATGGAATTAGTCAATTCAGTATAGGCATATAGTGGATTACTGCTCCATACTGATTAAAAATAGTAACTCATTTTTCAGTTTAAGTACAGCAATTCTTAACAAGGATTAAATAGTTAACCCTATTGAACTTTGTTGGAGTTCTATAGTTGAAAATTAAATGTATCCTGATCGTATTAAATGTATACTCTCTGTAGGAAGGATAGCAATGTATCATCCCAGTACAGTGAAACTGGTGAAATGAAGAAACCTGAGAATGACAAGAAGGTTGCTAACAGTCAGCAAATAGTCAGCAAATGTCTCATTTTATACCAACATCTAGACGAATTGTGCAATTTCCAAATGGCAAGGTATATTTTTTTTTCTATCTGTTGCTCTAGTTGTGCATTATTTTTTTTTGTATGCTAAAAGTGAAAGGTTATTATTTATTGTTTTTGTCCAGGTTAAGCCATCTTCAGCTAAATTTAGTCAGTCATCTACAATAAACCATTAATCTAGGTAGAAAGCCTTTAAAATTGAAAGCTATGATTCACCAACCATGTACAGCCCAGTGCCCAGATTAACATGAATCTTAACTCTTAATTCACTGGCTTAGTAGCAACTGCTTGAGTCATCTTATTTTCAATCTATTTGCATCATTCTCTTGCTATTCTGTGACTCGATTGTCGTTTAAGCTGATTACTTGTCATTATAATTTTAGGGGCCTGGACCAAATGCTCGCGTGGTTTACAATTTACATTGATGGTGCATTCGATCTTTTTCATGCTGGACATGTTGAGGTAAGTGCAGTGGTCTAAATTTTCATTTGATACTTGCCTACTTGGCCTATGGCTATGAGAAATTATCTTTGTGTTTATTATATTTCTAATGTTTATCTGTCTGCTTTCTGCTTGCATTTAAATAAGCTTTCAAAGTACTGATGGAATGCTGAAATAAGATTTACAAGAAATTTTGCAACTGAAGTATTGTACCTGAAAAATATATTTTGTAGTTAGTAAAAAAAAAGATGAAATATAAAAATATGATTTTGGAGTTCCTGGTGTGAATTGAACAGGCTTGGTTCATCTATTCTTGAGTGCCCTTTTCATTGGGTAAAAATCCACTATATATTGACATTCTTTCACCACATCCACTCCAAAATGTAACCGTCAATTAATTGTCCATTAATACTAATCAATATCATGAATTGTAACTTATAAATTAATACATAATATTTATGTATCAATTTATTATATTTGACAAAATTAAATCAAATATAACATCTCCCACTTGATTTATTTGTCAAATACCTTTCCCGACTCCCACATTTTCTAGACTCTACAATTCAAATATGAATTTCCATAATTCATTAAAGTTACATCTCATATTTAATGACTCAAATATTTCCGAGTCCAATCAAACTCACGTGTTTGACAAATAATTTGACATAAAAACCTTTTATTAAAAATTCATAATCTCTAATTAAACATTGTCACTTTCATTTCTTGCAACACATTCATGTTTCTTACTTTTCCAATTTCGGATCGACCATAAATCAATAGGTCTTCCGAAGTTCAATTCTCATTATCTTATCACCTTCGAAATCTGCACCAGAACAATCAATAAATTCTGGCACGTCTGCCTCATAACCAATTAGTGGTGCAATGTTCACCTCTTGTATTTCATTATCCTATTCACAACCTATCATTAGGTTTATTAGGATTTCTTTCGTATCTATTCACTAGACCAATTAAATACGCTAAGTCAAGTCAATTGATTACACAACATCGAACCTTCGACTACTTGCGCATATGATACATCTAGTGATTCTCTTTCCGCATTAATCGTTTCCCCATTACCAATAGGGTTGGCGCCGGACTGCACTTTTACATCCTTAAACGATTAAGCATTTGACTCGGATACCTTTCTGGTTCACACTAAATATTCAAAATCTTTAATTCCCTGAACTTATCAGATTTCACCCATATTCTCAACTTTCCCACTAAGTCCCAACTTAGTTTTGTTGAGCATTCCTTTATGATTTCCGACAACAATATATCATTAACATAAACTGATAATAGTGTAAACAAACTCCCACTTTTCAAAATACAGACACGATTGTCTAATTTATTCTCGATAAAATATTTCCAATTTCTGTGTAATTTATCTTCAGATTGATCAATACAGCTCCCACTTTCGATTATTTCTATGGACTATGCTTCCTTAAATATCCATGAAAAAAATATTTTACTTCCATATACATAAAATTCAATCACCCACTTTAGTGAAATTCCCAATCTCATATATTCAACCATACACGATGGTTCATAACCAGTATTTAGATCCGACTCATTATTCTTGATCGATCTTGTTAAAACAAATCATAAAGTACTCGTTTCAAAAAATAGTTAATTTTCATGCTCTACATTACGAGCGACAAAAACAACCATTTTCTCTATATTCTGAGCATTTCTGTTCAAATAAAAATTCAATATATTTTCTGATGATAATTTCAAATAATATTGGTACCTTTTCTCGTTCTTATAGAAAACAACATATTCTTATTTATTTGATTCCGGACACTTGTCCCAATTTTCTTATCCTTTTCGATCTCCATTCCGAGAGCCACAAAATTTTCTCAAACGCAATATCGTTTATTTCAACGATAAATTTCAAATTGTACTTAAACAATTTATTTCTTATTTTTTTTATATATTATAATTCGGGTCATTAAATTTTTCATATTCTCCAAACCGAAAATATATAACCAACTCATCATTATTTTCTATGCTCAATTTTCGAGCATTCCTAGAAATTTTCTTTAATACTGTACCGTCTGTTTCAACGATAATTCTCAAGGATTATTTAATTTTTCATGTTCACCGGACCAAGAATAATCATCTTTATCCATTTGATAAAAGATAATTGCCCAATATCTATATACATTCATTATATGCCATCAATATAATTATTATATAATCACTACACCATATATGGCCTTCAGTAACCAAAAAATTATGTTATCTTAGGGTGCTAAAATGTTACTATAGACCCATTTTTGGGCTAAGGTAACATAAATTATAAGTTACAATTTTCGATGTTACCCTAGGGTACCTAAGGTAACATATTTCACCCCTAGGGTAACATGCCCTATCGGTTACCTTAGAGGTCTACTGTAACATAAAAATGACATATTGCAACATAAAATTCGGTTACCTTAGGGTGCTTCAATTTTTTTTAAAAAGTGGGGCCACCAGTGGGCCCCACTACTGGGCCCACCTGTGCCCCCTATTTTTTAACCAGACTAATGTAACACTTTAACAGTCTAATGTAACACTTTAAGAGGCTAATGTAACACTTTACCAAAAAACAATTGAACAGCACCTCTTTAAAAGTATACAATCCCAAAATACCATTCAACCACAATGAACCACAAAGAAATCAATCTCAACATCCAAACAAACTTATAAATTCTGATTCAACATCCAAACAAAACAAACTAATTTAACATCCGGTGGTGAGTTTTTTGGTAATATTGTCCTACAAAAGAAGACATAAAAGTCAACTGGTTAAACATGCATAAGATTTCTTGAGTTAATTATAATATTCTCCTATGAACACCTTAAGCTTATATGAGAGCTGATTACTTGAGAATTGGATCATATATAATATTCAACTAGATTACACATTTTGTCCATTCATTTTACCACAAAGTTAATTTGATTTCAACTGATCGATTGCATCATTTGTAACTTCATATTCCCAACAAAATTAATACTAACTGGGAAGGGAATGTTTAGTCCTGAAGGTGGAGGCTATTATTGTTCACTAACAACCACTGCCTTAAAAAATTAAATTCGATGTGACATTGATAACAGGACAGAACAAGTTTCTGGTCCTGGATAATCTATCTCATTCAGTAATGTACAAGAGACACAACACATTGCAGAAAATATAATTAGACCAGGGGTTTGCAGAATTTAGAGAAAATAAAGGGTAATTGTAGTTAGTACGGAAGCATTTGAAGATTAGCACAACTGTACAACCACAAGAGCTTAAATAACAACTTTCACCTATCCATCAGCTAAATTATCACATGTACTTATTGTCAGGGATAGTGTAATTAAATAGTAGGATTTTTATTCAACTTACCATCAAAACATTCATCAAGACAGATGCACAGCTAAGCACAACAAAAAGAGAGATCCCAGATAACATTGCAATATATGGGTAAGATGATAGCAGCGGTATGGTTAGAACCTTCAAAGAGAGAGCAAAAAGGATTAAACCATGTATATCTGAATAAAGTCATGTCAAAGGATACACATTAAGATTTATTTCAGGACATACAGCTCCAATACGAGATACCAAGATGGGACCAAAAGTTCACTCTAGTACAGGGTAAAGAAACAGCTGAACAATTAACAGACCGAATCCTGATACATCATTAACGGAGTCGGTAATCAGAATTTATAATTTGTTTACGTATGTTACCGAAAATTGAAAATCACAAAAACTACTTCATCATCCCAATATGTGTACAATTCTAACCATGGCTCATCTGCAAATGTGTTGTCAATTATAGCTTTTGCCATATCAGTGCTCTCCCAATATTACAAAACATTAAAGAGCGTAAAACACTACATCTACAAGTCTCCACCACCTCCTTACTAAATATCAATGCCCTCACCTGCCATGCATGCATTTTCTGCTAATTGATTCACGCGAGTACACTACTTATGATGTAGTCCAAGAACCAGGTTGATTGAAAATAAATGTAATGTTGCTTGTGTTTTTATGCTACTAAATAAATACACATGAGTATCATTGCCGCAAATGATTCACTTTTTGTTATTATTATACGTTGTATAATGAAATTCAGGTATCTTTCTTAGTTTAGTATGGCCTATATATAGTATCTCCTACCGTGTGAAATTGTTACAGGTAGAATTTGATGCCTAATAAAAGCATAGAGGACTTCGACTTTTAAAGATATCCCCAATCTAAACATGAGCAAAAATACATTGAACAATAATAAGCATTTTGCCTTGGTCTCACACACCAAATGACTCTTGACTGAATGATTGAAATATAGTTTAAGCGGACTCTGTACAGTAGCACACCAAAGGTGACATCGTTACATTTTCAGGAATTGGAATAATTAAGATCACATTTTCATAATCTCAAACTAAAATTACATATGTATAGAATCAGTGGTGTGCAATTCATGATATTATTTAACAAGCTAATACAAACTACAAAGGTAAATCTAGTAAAAGAAACTTTCTGTATGGAAGAGTATAACAAGGGAAGAGAAGGTAAAAACCTAAAAAAAAGCACAAACAGAGCAAGGAAAGCACTACTTTTTTATGCTAACTACTTTGCTGACTGCTTGGGTGCATTGGCAAAGACCTCCTTGTAACAGATGGGGCAAGCCTAGAAACAAGATATATTTAGATCCTAGCTAAATTTTCTTGTAACAAGCATTAAAAGGAAAAAAGTTCAATGATCTTGGTGGCTTACCTTGTTAATACTAAGCCATTTGCTGCCACAACCAGCATGATAGATGTGTTTGCATGGAAGAGTAATTTGTTGGTCACCGCGTTTATACTCCATCTGGCAAATCACACACCTGCTCACGAGAAGAAGTGCCAATGGCTCAAAACAGGGACTGGGATCATAACATACTTTTCTGAATAAGTGAAGTATATATTCACCAAAACTATTGGTCATCATCTTCAATATCTAAGCCTTTTCATATCGACCGAAACGGGTAAGTTTTATGCTTTAAGTTCCATACAACTCGATATTACAAGCTAGAACTGAAATTACCTACATGACTGGTAAATATATATGCTAAAGCAATGGACACCTGTTTGATGAAAGTCTCATTTCTCTGTCTTTGGCACATAGAACTTCTATCTTTTTCACATGTTGCATGTTACATAGGCATATGCATCAGTTATTTAAATGGATCTTTTATTTAGCTAATCAGCTTAGTTGGACTTCTATCTTTAATTCGGCTTATTTGAACAAAGTTAGTACCACATAACTACACAAATGGATCTTTTTTATATTCCTGGATGATACTATTTTAGGCTATGCATATACTATAAGACTTAATACTTTACTAGCAATGTACTTTATCTACCTATAGTGCCGTAGTATCACTTAGATAATAGTATAAACTTAGTTAACTTATTGAAATCTAATAAACGACATTGTTATACAATATTCTTTCTATATAATTAATACAAAAAGTGATTTTAAGAAAACACAGTTATTATTTTTTAGCTTAAAAGTACTCGTACTCAAGTTTGGATATTCTTATGGTAGTGCATAACTATTGACGCACTGCTGCTCTATCAATTAGGCTTCTGAATTTCGTATTTATACATTTTATATGTCTAATACCTTATATACATGGTTACATACCTATAAATAAGTAGGTCCGGACTCCAGAGTGGATGGACGATAAAAAAAATGTGTGCTAAAGTCATGTAAAACAGGTCAGCAGGCATTTTTAGTGCAAAGAAGGTGACTTTGAACATGGTTTGACTTTGGTAAGTATATTATTCTTCGATCAAACTTATTCTTGTGTGTTAGAGATGAGTATTATGTGTGTTGGAGATGAGTGTTAAAAGATATATCTTGAGCATAACTTTTCAAGTGCAAATACTGCAAAACCTGTAGTTTAAAGAGATTACACGATGAAATTTTAGATCCATTCAAATTAATCTAAGCAGAAAGATTTATTTCAACTATAGGAAACCGAAGTAATCTAGTCAGAATAGTGGAAAGATTAACATACTGGGGCAGATACCTCAGACAATGATGAGTTGTTTGTATTTGGTGAAGAGAACGGCATGTGTGCCGATTGAGTTTTTGGAACTGAAGTGTCAATATTTGGAACTTGAAATGCACCACTTGGCGAGCCATTTTGTCGAGTTGCTGACAAGCTACCTAGTCTGGCTAATGGTGGAGGACTTTTGGGCAAATGCTTCATATTTGTTATGACAATATCAGCCAATATTTCAGGATGGATATTAGATATAAGAATTTTCAGTGATTCAGCACCTCTATCTCCTTCTGCAATCAAAGCACCAATCATTTGTTCAACAGGGTTTAAATCACTATTCAAGATTACACCTCGTGAGGAATCAAGAAAAGAGTCGCAATTGAGAGAGTAAAACTGAAAAAAATATCAACATACGACTGATATTCCCAACAAAAAATCATCAAAACTCAGTGTTTAAGTTCACACTCACCGATTCAATTGCAAAAATGAACAAACTAGAAACCCTAAGTGTACTTGCAGAAAATATACAATCTTACCAAATTCAACCACATATATAATCAAGTTTATCAAGTTAATTAAGACACATACACACGCACATAATAGTTAATTCATACACACACACATAATAGTAACAGAACATATTACTGACACATATAATAAAGCATAAATTGAAGAACAAAAATAGAGGCTTACATAGAGGCTTACACACAGAAAATACCTAATTGGAGGAAGCCTAATTGCTGGGTGGAGAAGAAGCCCTAATTGGAGGAAACCCTAATTGCTGAGATTTCTCTTCTTGCAATCTGAGAAGCCTAATTGTTGAGAAGAAGCTACTCTCGTCTTGGGTGGAGAAGTGCGGCTGCTGAGGGTGAAAGTAAAGTGACCTTATGTCCTTATCCCGCTCAGCCAAAAAAAAACACTCAAAACATCCGGCCCAGCCCAACAAAAAATCCCCCCAAAATATACAGTGATTTTTTTTTATTTTTTTTCTTGAAAAACTGTTTTTTTGTTAATAATATTTTATTAAAATACTTATAATTTAATATAAAAATTTTACTACACAAACGTAAAGTATTTATTAAAAAAATAATAATTTTGATATTTTTTTATAAAAAAAAATTTATTCGATTTTTTTAAAAAATTCGAGAAAAAATTTAACAATTTTAAAAAAAATCTTTACAAAAAAATTGTGAGCAGGATTTTAAAAAATTTATAATTTCTAAAAAATATTACAATTTCTGGAAAAAAAAAATTATTTTTTGAAAAAAAATTAATTTTAAAAAATAAAATAATTTTCCAACTCATTTTATAAAAAAGTTAACAAATTTTAAAAACTAAATTTATTTAAAGAATTTAAAAAAAAATTAGATGAAAAGAGTTGGCATGGTCAACTCTAATGTAACACGTACATATTTATGTTACATGCTTTAACACTTTCTAGCTAATGTAGCATCATAGTTTTGGCTAAGGTAACATAAAAAACACAATGTTACCTCAGGATGTAAGTAGTATAGCTAAGGTAACATATTGGGATAACATTTCTCCGGTAGGGGTTACGGTAGGCCATATAGTGAATATGTAACTTATAAATACATTAAACTATATTTAATCCATCATATAATGTATAACTTACAAATACATTAAAATGTATTTAATTCACCATATAATGTATAACTTACAAATACATTAAACTGTATTTAATTCACCATATAATGTGTAACTTACAAATACATTAAACTCTACTCTTTTTTTTTTTGAAACTACATTAAACTCTACTTAATTTCTTGAACATTTTGAGGATTTACTCCTAAAATATCATTCTTTTCAATGATTTAACCTTCTTTCTATCATATCGACAATAACAAAAAAAACATCACATTCAGTGATAATAATATTTTTTTTACCAAATTTATACACTCATTTGAGTTTTACAAAACAAAAATTCTATATAATATAATGTCGTCTATTTCAATGACAATTCTCAGTATCTAAATATTTCAATTTTCGGCTCCACTTTCCATACACGGTGTCTCGAAATTTCTCAATCTTGCTAAATTCAAATATAATGATATTCTAATCATTCCTTTGTAAATGCTATTAAGCAATAATCATATAGAAAAGATATTTTATCAAGATGCTAAATTACTAACTTATCCCCACATGATATTAAGGTGGGTTAAGCTGCATCACAAATAAACAAATATACATGCACCCAAATTACAAGATTAATAGTACATCAGTTTGCAAACTTGCAAGCAAAACACAAATAAAAAAAATAAATCAGGATAAGTTTAAAGAACATACCAATCATGCACATAAAACACAAAACGGGAACAATAATAAGGAAAATAAAACGGAACTAGCCAAACTTAACAACTTGACCAATATAAATTAAAAAAATGCCTGTATATTAATCTAAACAAAAAGAAGACAAATCTGCAATCATGAAAAAATAATATGTCTAGGCATGATAATATAATAAAGACAAGGAAAGATCATTTGCACCTTAATCTAATAAAATAAACCAGATTAGACATGGTATAAATCTATACCAACACAAAATATATATATATATATATATATATATATATATATATGACCAAACCAATCAACACCAAACAATATATAAGTTCTCCAAAGAAAACCATTACTCCATATAACAAGAAAAAATGCCCACTGGACAAATATGGACCACAAAAAATATAGGTAGCAAATCAAGTAAAATGAATATTCTAAAAACACATAAACCAACACTACCACAATCAATATAGATTCGCATAGGCATGTATGGAATTAAAAACCAATAGGTAGGAATGGAAGAATCAAGCCGACACAAAAAATTGAGATGTCAGATGCGTAGACGGAAAACTTATAACCAATCTCAACTTTTGAAACAACTGCAGCAAAGACCCGAGAATAAGTACCGTGCTCTGATACCATTGAAGTATTGTACCTGAAAAATATATTTTGTAGTTAGTAAAAAAAAGATGAAATATAAAAATATGATTTTGGAGTTCCTGGTGTGAATTGAACAGGCTTGGTTCATCTATTCTTGAGTGCCCTTTTCATTGGGTAAAAATTCACTATATATTGACATTCTTTCACCACATCCACTCCAAAATGTAACCGTCAATTAATTGTCCATTAATACTAATCAATATCATGAATTGTAACTTACAAATTAATACATAATATTTATGTATCAATTTATTATATTTGACAAAATTAAATCAAATATTACAGCAACTGCGTGAAAATTTACCAGTTACTATCCTGAATCCTCTATGATATTAATTCCTGGTTGACTAAGATAATGCAAAGGTCATTATGAGTGAATAATATAGACACCAGACTAGATAAATCCATAAAAGACACATTTATAGTGGGCCAATAAATTGATGTAGGGGATTCAAAAACAATAACCAAACTAAATATGCTAGTGGAACTGAGATATCAACGCGATAATGGTAGAAGAATCATCCTAGCAAGAGTTTTTAGAATGCAAAGGGGTAAAGTAGACATGATTTAAAAAAAATTCCTTGCGATATCTTATATTCAAACCTCCAAACTCAATATGAAGGCCATATAGATACCTGTACAGCCCTGAAGGCTAGCAATGCTTTGTAGTAAAACTTTTCTGGGGTTGAGAAATTACAGTGGATGAGAGGCAGAAAGTTAGCTATAAATAAAGTCTGAAATAATAAAGACAACTTAAAACATCAACTCCCCTGAGCAACTCATGCACTAATTTATTTTTCAATAGATTTTCACTGGTTTCCTAGAAATTTTACTTCATTAACAATTTCCTTTTTTGCTAGGAGGTAATTTCCTCCAAACTTTACGATTACTTAGATACTTAAGAATGGTGGAAAACTTGGGGATTTTCATTGGACAATGTTTTACTGAATGTTATAGCATCAGTTCAGTACTGTGCATTCGTGAATTATATGTTGTAATACTTTTTAGAATTATATCTCTAATATTAATGTATGTTATGGTTTTTAAAATTATATTCCTCATTTAAGTAGATAATCTGAACGTAAGCTCATTTATTCCTGCCATGATATGAGGACATTTATCAACTGTATGCTATTACATTGATTACGCTTAAATGAGTATATAATACTGAATTGTGTCAAAGAACACTTTTGCTACAAGTTCGATTAAATTGATGTTAATTTTCCCCTCGAACCCTTGCCAAGTTATAATAAATAGTTCTTATAAGTAATTCATTCCAGGCCGAAACGAACAAGGAATCAGGAGGGAACAGGGGTGTTTCAGACAAGCCAATCCGCTTGAAAATCTTCTCCCAATGTTCTTGATATTAGTCTGGTGGATTTGCCTGGTATAACGAAGGTACCTGTTGGTCGTGTTCTCAAGTGTCATGTCCCTAGCTATTAAAATGATAAAAACAATGTCTCTTAAGCAGGTACTATATTTGTTGTATGACACTATTACAGTTAAACCTCTTTAAAGTAATACTTTTGGGACTAGAAAAAAAATATTACTTTACCGAATTTATTACTTTATCGATATAATAATATTTTACTCCCTCCGTCCCTTTTGATTCTTAACATTTCACTTTTTCAAAACTTTCTGGCACGCATTTTAAGGATAGTTAAATAACTTTTTTTTAAAATTTTCTTTTTCTGTATAAAAATTTAAACATTAAATTTTTATACAGAAAAAGAAAATTTTAAAAAAAAGTTATTTAACTATCCTTAAAATACACCTTAAAATGCGTGCCAGAAAGTTTTGAAAAAGTGAAATGTTAAGAATCAAAAGGGACGGAGGGAGTATTACTTTATCGATAAAGTAATATTTTATTACTTTACCGAATTTTTATGTTTACGTATTACAATACATTATGTTTAAAAAAATAAGAATCACCTACAGATGAAGAAATCATTGAGTAGGTAACGAACATTGATCCTAAAAAGAACGATAGCAATGTAATCCCAAACGTGTCATCAAAGAAAGCATTTCAAGCAATCAATACTTTGAACAATTACTTGTTACAATACGAGCAAAACTTACGAGGAGTTATTCATGTTTTGCATAAAATCAAGGGTGAGATTAATTTTAGTTTTGGTGGAAAGAAGAAACAAACTACTGTAGGTTCATATTATTAAAAGAATTGAGTCGGTAACGAACACTGATCCTGAACAGGACGATGGCAATGTAATCCCAAGCGTGTTATCAACGAAAGCATTTCAAGCAATCAATAATTTGAACAATTACTTGTTACAATACGAGCAAACATACCAGTAGTTATTTATTTTTTACATAAAGTCAAGGATGAGATTAATTTTGTCTTTGGTGGAAAGAAGAAACAAACTACTATAGGTTCATATTATTAAAAGAATTGAATTTTTTAACTCATATACATTATATATATATATATAATATATACATATATATAATTTTGGAATTATTACTTTACACATTACTTGGGCCCTTAATGATTTTCTATTTTTTTATTATCTTATGCTTTTAGCGAGAATATTACTTTACAACATTGGCCCAAGTTGGGACCGACGAAATTTATTATTTAAGCGAGGTTATTACTTTATCGAATATTACTTAATCGAGGTTTAACTGTACATGGATCCCGTGATTGTGAATAAAAATGAGAAATTACTAGAAGCACAAGGCTGAAAAATGATGAAATGAAGCTAATTAGTATTAAATCTATGAACCTGTATGAGAACTTTTATTTATGACGCTCTTGCCTCCATAGACTTTCTTGCAATTAATTTTCCGAAAAATGGAGTACCTCCCTTGCACTGTAACATGCCAACAGTGGATAAACAACGAACCTGAAAATGGGTAAGAATATATGCACAGTTTTATGTTGTTTTAACACTGATCTAATCGTGTCGGAAATACGTATCTGTTTAAAGTTATTTAATCCTATCGTGGAGTAGTGGGTATTGAATATTGTTTTTAAGGAGTAATGGGTGGAGTAGTGGATATTGAATACTCCCTCTGTCCCAACCAATTGTTTACACTTTCCTTTTTGGGACGTCCCAACCAATTCTTTACGTTTCCTAAAATAGTAAGTTTTAAAACTATTACACCCACTACTTCACTTATTTTAACAATACTTTACACTATTACACCCACTACTTCACTTATTTTAACAATAAAATCACTATTACACCCACTACTTCACTTATTTTAACCATAAAATCATTATTACACCCACTACTTCACTTATTTTAATTGGATATCTTGGTCTCCGTGCTAAAAGCAAACGTAAACAAACACTTGGGACGGAGGGAGTATAGTTTTTAAAGAATAGTGCGGAGAGTATTGGGTATTGAATATTGTTTTTAAAGAGTAGTGGGTGAAATAGTGGTTATTAAATATTGTTTTTAAGAAGTAGTGGATGGAGTAGTGGGTATTAAATATTGTTTTTAAGGAGTAGTGGGTGGAGTAGTGGGTATTGAATATTGTTTATATGGCTTAAAATAGAAAGGAGAAAAGTATTTTTAATGTTCCGAAATAGTAAACAGGAAATGTTTTAAGAGACGGAGGGAGTATATTTTAATGATATCGAGGTTCTATTATTGTATTGTGTTCCATTAAAAAATCAAACACCATAGATAGATAAGATAATGGCCCCGTTTGCCTCCTCTTATTTACAACTTATAAGTTACTTATTTCGGAAAAAATTTCGTATTTACATACGTTTTTTTACAGAAAAATGTGTACGGATAGTTTAATATTCGTTTTTTGAAAAAATAAGTTACTTATTTCAGAAAAAAGTACATATTTTCTAACTTTTTTCCAGAATAAGTAACTTATTTCTGAAAAATAAAATTACTCAAACGGGCCCAATATATCGAGTAGTCTTAACCGTCCACATCCAAACGAAAACACATATCCTTTCCACTTAGCCGTCTCGCTCTTTCACCTATATATACAAACCCCCTCCCCTCTCTTCGTTCTTCTCACAATTATCTCTTCTCCTACACACACACACACACTTTTCTGTCTCTATTTTCATCAATTCCAAGGTATGTTTAATCTAGTCTGTAATTGGATTAGTGCTGATTTGTTGATTTAATTGTGGTTATATATATATATATATATAACGACATAGATCCATGTTATGTATATACTTGTTTTTTGATTTGAGGATGATCGAGGTTTATTATGATTGGATTAGTGGTAATTTGTTGGTTTATTAGTAGAAACTTGTTTTTTTGACCTAATTAGGTGTTTATTTATGTGCATTACAATTGAATTAGTTATTGATTGTTGAATTGATTGTATTTATGTACAGATGCAAATCTTTGTGAAAACTTCCATTGGAAAGACCCAAAGCTCTCACACAATCACCCTTGAGGTTGAGAGCTATGATACGATCGATAAAGTCAAGGCCAAGATCCAGGACAAGGAAGGATTTCCCCCCGACCAGCAGAGGTTGCTCTTTTGTGGCAATCAGCTTGAGGATGGCAGGACCCTTGCCGACTATAACATTCAGAAGGAGTCTACCCTTCAACTGGTCCTCCGTCTTCCTGGTGGTTTTCGTCATCCTGTTGGTATGCAGATCTTTGTCGTGAAGACTGGGACTAGAGAGGTCATTACTCTTTTTGTCGAAAGCTCAGACACCATTCACAAAGTTAAGGCTAAGATCCAGGACAAGGTAGGCATTCCCCCTGACCAGCAGAGGTTGCTCTTTTGTGGCAATCAGCTTGAGGATGGCAGGACCCTTGCCGATTATGGCATTCAGAAGGCGTCTGCCCTTCAACTGGTCCTCGGTCGTCCTGGTGGTGGTCGTCCTGGTGGTGTGCATATCTTTGTCGAGAAGACTTGGTCTGGTGATATCATTCCTCTTGAGGTCCAAAGCTCAGACACCATTGACAAAGTCAAGGCTATGATCCAGGACAAGGAAGGCATTCCCCCTGACCAGCAGGATTTTCTTTTGGTGCCTCCGCATTGCTTCTTCCCAGAACGCATTCCCCCTGACCAGCTGAGGTTGCTCTTTTGTGGCAATCAGCTTGAGGATGGCAGGACCCTTGCCGACTATGACATTCAGAAGGCGTCTACCCTTCAACTGGTCCTCGGTCGTCCTGGTGGTAGGCATATCTTTGTCAAGACTTGGACTGGTGATATCATTCCTCTTGAGGTCGAAAGCTCAGACACCATTGACAAAGTCAAGGCTATGATCCAGGACAAGGAAGGCATTCCTCCTGACCAGCAGGATTTGTTTTTCGCTGAAAGACATCTGGCAGATGGCAGGAGGACCCTAGCTGATTGCAATATCCAGAAGGATTCGATCCTTTATCTGACTCCGCATTCCTTCATCCCAGAAGGAATCCATGGTTTAGTAGGAGATCTTGATCCTAAAATGATCCTTCCTCGTAAAGCCGTGTTTAGAAGATCTTGATCCTGATTGGATACTATAGATCTTGATCCTGATTGGACAATGTTTTACTGAATGTTATAGCATCAGTTCAGTACTGTGCATTCGTGAATTATATGTTGTAATACTTTTTAGAATTATATCTCTAATATTAATGTATGTTATGGTTTTTAAAATTATATTCCTCATTTAAGTAGATAATCTGAACGTAAGCTCATTTATTCCTGCCATGATATGAGGACATTTATCAACTGTATGCTATTACATTGATTACGCTTAAATGAGTACTCCCTCAGTCCCACCATTTCTTTACATGATAGCGACGGGGGCTCGGCACGCATTTTAACGCTCCTAAAACGTATAGTTTCATAATTTATTTTTGAAATTTTCTTTTTTCGTATAAAAATAGAACAATCCTATTTTTATACAAAAAAAGAAAAATTTAAAAATAAGTTATGGAACTATACTTTATAGACGCCTTAAAATGCGTGTCAAACAAGATGGAAAACATGTAAAGAAATGGGTGGGACGGAGGGAGTATATAATACTGAATTGTGTCAAAGAACACTTTTGCTACAAGTTCGATTAAATTGATGTTAATTTTCCCCTCGAACCCTTGCCAAGTTATAATAAATAGTTCTTATAAGTAATTCATTCCAGGCCGAAACGAACAAGGAATCAGGAGGGAACAGGGGTGTTTCAGACAAGCCAATCCGCTTGAAAATCTTCTCCCAATGTTCTTGATATTAGTCTGGTGGATTTGCCTGGTATAACGAAGGTACCTGTTGGTCGTGTTCTCAAGTGTCATGTCCCTAGCTATTAAAATGATAAAAACAATGTCTCTTAAGCAGGTACTATATTTGTTGTATGACTACGGGTGAGCAAAAAAAACCGAAAAACCGAAACCGGACCGAAAAATCGAAAAACCGTACCGAAAAAAACCGAAACCGACAAAAACCGAAAAAAACCGTAACCGAACCGAACGACGGAACGGTTTGGTAACGGTTACGGTTTTATCCCAAGAACCGAACCGAAAATATATTTTAATATATATATATATATTATATTATTTTAATGTTTTTGTAATAAAATGTGTAATGAAATTTTATCTATTTAAATTAGAGAGAATTACCAAAATGCCTATTTTTCACAAGTTTTTGTCCAAAATACTGATTTTGAAAAAAGTGGCCTGAAATACCGACGGGATACGGAGAATCGTCCTCCGTATTAGCATAATACGGAACACCGTGTTCCGTATTATGCATGATACGGAACACCATCTTCCGTGTTAGCATGATACGGAACACGGTGTTCCGCAACACTCCATGATACGGAACATGGTGTTCCGCAACACCTCATGATACGGAACACGGTGTTCCGCAACACCCCATGATACGGAACACGGTCTTCCGCAACACCCCTTATATCACGGTAGACGGTGTAGCGTTTTCAGTCAGTAAAAAGGGCCAGCATGGCTCCCATATGAATATTTTGGGCCATCACCCTTTAAATTATACATATATTCAAATTTATAAATTTTTCATATATAAAATAATTTTATATTTAATGTGTGACTTGCAACATAATTAAGTATTTGTTTTTTTTTTTGTTTTTTTAGTTCTTGCAACAGATGCATTCGTGATTCATAGATGAAGCTTACATTAGTTTCTGGGCTGGATCATTTAGGGTGGGATTATTTCCTTTCCTCTCAAATGGAACCTACTGCCCTGAATTTAAATTCGAACACTGTTTGCTGATTTTTTTTTAATATGATATTAAGAGTTTAGTTTACTGCCTTACTTTTAGCTTCAGGTTATCAACAAAATGCATCCACCCCATCGATACACGAGTAAAATTGGACATCATCTCTCACTTTAGATATAAATAAATAAAAGTAACTTTATTATATATTTTGAATTATTTATAATTAGATAAAAACCGAAACCGATCGACGGTTAACCGAACCGAAAAAAACCGTTCCGGACGGTTCGGTTACGGTTAATAGGTAAAAACCGAACCGAACCGACATATACGGTTTGGTAACGGTTTTCGGTAAAAACCTAGCCGAACCGACCCGTGCACACCCCTATATGACACTGTTACATGGATCCCGTGATTAGGGGTGAGCAGATTCGAACCGGAACCGAAAAACCGAACCGAACCGGAACCGAAAAACCGAACCGAACCACACAATTTCGGTTCGGTTCGGTCCAATTTTTTTTTCTTTTTCGATCGGTTCGGTTCTTCCGTAAGTAATTTCGGTTAGAACCGAACCACCCGAATTATATATATATATATATATATATATATATATATATATTTTATATTTATATTAATAATAATATATACAATAAATAATTAATAGTTAATAATAATATATACAATAATTTATAAATATATAAATATATATATATATATTATATTTATATTAATAATAATATATTTATAATAATAATATTATATTTATATTAATAATTATATACAATAATAAATCAAAATTCAAAAAATTCGGTTCTTATGGATCGGACCGAACCGACCGAATTATTTCGGTTCGGGTCTGGTTCGGTCCAGAATTTTATTCGGTCCGATTCGGTTCTAAAATAATTGAAAATTCGGTTCTCGGTTCTTTCGGTTCGGTTCGGTTCTGGACCGAACCGACCGAATGCTCATCCCTACCCGTGATTGTGAATAAAAATGAGAAATTACTAGATGCACAAGGCTGAAAAATGATGAAATGAAGCTAATTAGTATTAAATCTATGAACCTGTATGAGAACTTTTATTTATGACGCTCTTGCTTCCATAGAGCTTCTTGCAATTAATTTTCCGAAAGATGGAGTACCTCCCTTGCACTGTAACATGCCAACAGTGGATAAACAACGAACCTGAAAATGGGTAAGAATATATGCACAGTTTTATGTTGTTTTAACACTGATCTAACCGTGTCGGAAATACGTATCCGTTTAAAGTTATTTAATCCTATCGTTGAGTTTAAACATGTTGTTGCGAAGAGCTGTTTTGTAAGATTTGAAAAGTTTACATACTACCTTTTAATATATATTTTTAATTATTAATATCCGATAAAATTGGAACAATACAGAGAAGATTAGCATGGCCCCTGCGCAAGGATGACACGCACAAATCGAGAAATGGTTCAAATTTTTTTTGTAACACCCCAGTCCCACATCGAGGAAATTTGGGACTTATGTTCAGTTTATAAGGCAAAATAATACTACTAAGTGCACCAACAAATCATGATCTTTTGGGGGCCTGTGGTGGGCTTGTGGATTACCCAAGTTGGTTGCAATTGGGCCAGTATGCTTTGGCTTATTTCGGATTTGGAATCGGTACTCGACCCGATTTTCGAAAAAGGCTCGGGATTTGACCCGGGTTATTATAAATGGTATCAAAGCTCTGCCCGGCCAGAAGTGCAGAGGCACTGCCCGGGTTTAGTAAGTTTGTGTATGGGCTCGACGAGGACGTCGACCCAATAAGAGGGTGTGTTTGTAACATCCCACATCGATTAGAATAAGAGTGTTTGAGGCCTTTATAGATACAAGTCAATAACTAATGTATACCAATTTGCTAGCACTTTTGGACTGACCTGTGGTGGGTTGTTGGGTCTGGTATGCATTCGGTTGTGGGCTTGGATATGTCGCTTTGTAGAATATCGTGGTACTCTATAGAGAATTCTTACAGAATAATTTTTCGTCGAAGGTGTTTTATTTCAATTGTTGCAAGGTTTGACCTATTTTGTTATGTCTGTTTATTCTTTATTTTTTATTGCTAATGTCGTACTCTGTTAGCTCAGAAAATTAGTTTCATTCTTCAATGAAGTTGTTGTTTAGGTGATTGCCTTATGCTTTTTGTCTATTATCCAGCTTTTGTTATTTAGTTATAAATCTGACAATTGGCTGAATATGTGTTTGTCTTTGTTTTAAGCTTTTAGATATATAATTATGCTAACTATGAAGTAAAATGACAACTATGATTTTGTTACAGTTTTTTCCCAAGGTTAGTATAATATTTTTTGTAGATGCTCTTTGAATCGCACACAAATGAGATAATTTCTTTGTAAGTTATGTGTGTTATTTTGCAGAGATTGAGGCATATCTACCATCTGGGATTACATCTTTATGGACTTTTGTTAAAAGACAACATAGAAATTATGCGACTATATAGCTTGGATTAATCTCAGATTGTTCGAAGCAGAAACGAGCAGTGATAACTGATAACATCCTACCTCTTGAAATGAGTGAGTTTGGAATGACTCATGTTATAATTGCTAATATGTCATCTTTTTTCAAGTGTTATTCTTTCAGATTTGGAATCTCACATTTAGTCATTTTTTAAAATAAACTTTGCAAATATGATGTTAATGAGAATTTGAATCCATAAGAATTAAGTGGACCAGACGCTTTCTTTTGTTCATCGTCTTTCATCATATCCAAGTAACCAGAAAAATTAATAGCCATGTGGATTCTGATTTAAAAGATGTTTCTACTCAAAAGAAGCTGATTGCAATATCCAGAAGGATTCGATCCTTTATCTTATCATTTGATTCTTTATGTGTACGAAAAATTAGAAAAAAACGAATCATTCTTGTATGCAATTTTAACGGTCAACTATCAAAGCACTACTTGCTCAAACTAGTATAATGTTCGGATAATATTTTTTTTTTAATTTTTTTGGACGATCCAACCGTATGGATGATGTTATATACTAATTTTAGTGAAGTGTACAAAAAGTTAGAAAAAAAAAATCATTCTTGTAAAGTGTTTATCATATAAATCCGCCAAATCTACTACTCCTTCCAACTAGTGGCGTATCGGATGAACATGATCTATTTTTCAAAAAAAATTTCTCAACGATCCAACCGTACGGATGATGCTATATAGTTATTTTAGTGATGTGTACGAAAAATTAGAAAAAAACGAATCATTCTTGTATGCAATTTTAATGGTCAACTATCAAAGTACTACTTGGTCAAACTAGTATAATGTTCGGATAATATTTTTTTTTAATTTTTTTTGGACGATCCAACCGTATGGATGATGTTATATATTAATTTTAGTGAAGTGTACAAAATGTTAGAAAAAAAAAATCATTCTTGTAAGTGTTTATCATATAAATCCGCCAAATGTACTACTCCTTCCAACTAGTGTCGTACCGATTGAACATGATCTATTTTTTTAAATTTTTTTCCCAACGATCCAACCGTACGGATGAATCTATATAGTGATTTTAGCGATGTGTACAAAAAATTAGAAAAAAAAAAACCATTCTTGTATGATATTTTAATGGTCAACTATCAAAGTACTCCTTTGTCAAACTAGTATAATTTTTGAATAATATTTTTTTTTTATTTTTTTGGACGATCCAACCGTACGGATGATGTTATATACTAATTTTAGTGATGTGTACAAAAAGTTAGAAAAAAAATCATTCTTGTATGTGTTTATAATATAAATCCGTCAAAAGTACTACTCCCTCTAACTAGTATCGTACCGATTGAACATGATCTATTTTTATATTTTTTTATTAAAATTTTGAATCTACCAAATTAACAAATAATTAAATTTTATATAATTTTATTCCCTCCCAAATTATTATTCAAACCAAAATTTATTTCATATATTCTTATTTCCCCCTTAACCAATAATTCATTTCCCCCCTTAATGAAAATTTCATTTCCCTCTTTCCCATCATTTCATTTGCCCTTCTACTTCCCCCTTATTTTTCAGCAGCCGCTCATCTCCTATTCTCTAACAAACCCAAACACCCACAACTTACAACTTACTTCTTTCACAAATACACACAAAACTTATATCTCTCCCACAAAAGCCTGAGGTGTCTGCAATAATCGCTATGTCTTGCTCTCTATCTTGCAAGCATCAAAGCTTTTTCTCATTCACTTGATATAGGGTTCTATTGGTGGTTTGATTTAAGTTGGGGCTTCTTGGATTTAGCTTCAATTAGGGATTTTCTTGAATTTGAGTTTCGATTTCAGGTTCTATCCTCTCACTTCAATTTGTAATTTGTATAATTCTTTGATTACTTTCTATCATCTCTTTCACTAACTCTAACATTACTTTCAGGTTCGATTTGTTTGTCACTACACCATAGATTGGCTATGGCAACCACACTTGTTAAAAAGCGTTGCTATTTCTTGACAAGTTTTTACAAAATTAGACATATTGTAATGCTTTTCAAAATCGTTACAATTGAAGTGAAAAACCGTTACGTATTGTATAATTTACTATCTATGGCAATGGTTTTGAAGGCGTTGCTATATGCGTTGCTGTAGCCATCACTATTGGGCCTCAAAATTGGCGGCCTGATGAAAATAGGTGAGTGGGCTTCTGAAAAATATTTTCCCGGACAATGAAATTAACAAAATAAAAGAAAATAAAAGTAAGACACAAATCGAGCATGCATGTTCAATCGAGTATATGTATATGAAGACTGCACACTGAAGCTTGGAGAAGGTAATTCTCCTTCCCAAATCGAGCATGCATGTTCAATCGAGTATATGTATATGTTAAATGGAGTGTTTATGTTCAATGTATGTTTAATTGGGCCTTTACTTGAGCTTTTAATTGAGCTTTTAATTGATGTTATGAAAGTATGTATGTTAGTTTTTGTTTTTTCTGTTTTGTTGGTTTGTGAGTTTGGGGTTTTTTAAATTTGGGATTTTGTTAAGAATATTGATTTCGGAATTGAGATTTTATTGATGTTTATCATGTTTTAATTAGAATTTTTGTGTTTATGATGTTTTATTTATTGAGTTTATATGCTTAGGTTTGTGTTTAGTTTGGACTTAAAGTACAGAGTTTATAATTTAGGAACAATATATATGTAAAGTACTTTGATTTATATGTTCTTAGTTGTCTATATTTAATTTTGTGTAGAACATAAAGTGAATTGGATTGCAAAGATGAACTGGCTTTTACTTTCTAAATTCACTGAAGAATATAGTAATGGGGCGAAAGATTTTGTTTTGAATGGATTTGATAATTTCGGCCTAGGAAATGAATTGAAATGCCCATGCAAAGACTGCCGTAATTGTTTTTGGCATTCCAAAGACGAGGTGTTTGATCATCTCATATTTAAGGGTCCTTGTCCATCACTTGTTGATTGGATATATGAAATTTCAACCCCAAGTACCGAAAAAAATGTAATAAGGTGGATTATGGTAGTGGGTTTGGTCTAGGAAATGATTTTGATGAGATGATCAATAATACATACAAATATGGTTATGATCAGAATGGAATGAATAATGAAACAAAATTATTTTATGAGCGTGTGGAGGAGGGGAAACAACCTTTATATCCGGGGTCTGAATACTTTACTCGTTTAGGTTTTGTAGTCAGGCTTTACGAATTGAAGTGCAAACATGGATTCACTGAATCTGCCTTTAGTGGTATTCTAGAGTTGATAAAGGAAGCCATCCCCAATATGAATCTGCCTCCATCTTTTAACGTAGCAAAAAATATGATTAGAGACTTAGGACTTGATTACCAAAAGATACATGCATGTCCTAATGATTACATGTTATATTGGGCTGAAAATGAAAATAAAAATGACTGCAAAGTTTGTGGAGTTTCAAGATGGAAAGAGTCAGATAGTGTTGGCAAGAATCCAGTTGATAATGACCAAGGAAGAGAGTACAAGATCCCCGCAAAAGTAATGAGATACTTCCCGCTGAAACCAAGGCTGCAACGATTGTTCATGTCTAAAGAGTATTCTAAACACATGACATGGCATTCCGTGGGACGAACGAGAGATGGCAAGTTAAGGCATCCAGCTGATGCCGAAGGTTGGAAGTCAATGGATGATAGATATCCTAATTTTGCGCAAGAAAGTAGAAATGTTAGGTTAGGTTTAGCAGTAGATGGGTTTAATCCATATGGATCAATGAGCTCATCTAACAGCACTTCGCCCATTGTTCTGGTTAATTATAATCTACCTCCTTCTTTGATTATGAAACCAGAAAATTTGATTTTATCAACAATAATCCCCGGACCTGTATACCCCTGTAATGAGATAGATGTGTATATGCAGCCCCTAATTGCTGAGTTGAAAGAATTGTGGGATGTAGGTGTAGAAACCTATGATGTCTTATATGGTAACACATTTACTTTACGAGCGAGTCTCCTATGGACCATAAGTGATTTTCCTGGGTATGGAGTGTTATCAGGTTGGAGCCCTAAGGGTAAGCTAGCTTGTCCTGGATGCCACTACCACACCTCTTCAACCTATCTGAAGCATAATAAGAAAGTTGTTTATATGAACTATAGGAAATTCCTTCCTCCTGACCACAAGCTTAGGTCTGATAAGAGGAGATTCAACGGTAAAATAGAAAAAGATCTCTGTCCACCACCATTACCTGTGATTGGAAATTGAAGAGCTGTTATGTGGATATGTAAATGATTTTGGGAAGGAAAAGAAAAAGAAAAAGAAAAAAGCTGTAGACTGTCCCTGTCCCTGGAAAAAGAAGTCCATATTTTTTGAATTACCATATTGGAGTGGTAATTTAATTAGACATAATCTCGATGTCATGCACATTGAGAAAAATGTTTGTGATAAAATATTAGGGAATTTAATAAATATTGGGGGGAAGACGAAAGATAATCTGAATGCTCGCCTAGATTTACAAGAAATTGGAATTCGTAAGGTTCTTCATCCTATAAAATCTGCTGGTAAGAATCAGTATGAATACAGTGTTGCTACTTTTTACATGATAAAAAAAGAAAAGGAAAACTTCTGTTCAGTGTTGATAAATGCTAGACTTCCATATGGATGTGCTTCTAATATCAGTCGGTGTGTGCACATGGGTGAAAGAAAAGTGTTTGGGTATAAAAGCCATGATGCACATTTTATTCTTCAATATTTGCTTCAATTTGCTGTGATAAAGACCTTAAAACCACAGGTTGCAATACCTTTAATAAGGCTGGGTGCATTCTTCAGGGGCATATGTGGCAAAGTGATTAATTTGGAGGATGTTCATAAACTCCAAGAAGAAATCATTGAAATACTATGCGACCTTGAAACGATCTTTCCACCATCATTTTTCGATATTATGGTTCATCTGCCACTACACTTGTGTAAAGAGCTGGAATTTGGAGGACCAGTACACCTTAGATGGATGTTCGGCATTGAACGATATTTATGTAGATTAAAATCCTATGTTCGTAACAGGAGCAAACCAGAAGGGAGCATGGCTGAAGGTTACTTGGTTGAAGAGTGCTTAACTTTTTGTTCAAGATTTTTAAGAGATAATGTCGAGAAAAAAACAGGGGAGCAGAAATCAAATGTGGCGTACCCCATTGGTTCAAGGAGAAACAAGGGTGGAAGACCGGTAGATTTGGCAGATAAAGTATGGACTGATGCTCATCGGCACATTCTCTTTAACTGTGGTAACGTGGAAGTCGAGAAGCTAATTGAGTAAGTCCTCTTTATCTACTTCTACAGTTACAAATAGTCTATAGTAGTATTATGCAGTGAATGATGTATATTTTTGTTTATTAAATTGTAGAGAACATCGTACCTTGTATGCTAATGGAAAGTCAAAGAGGTACGATAGAGAAAGAAAACACACAAAAGAATTCCATAACTGGTTGAAGGAGGAGGTTGAAAAAAAAAACGAATGTCGTTCATTGGAATTGTTATATCTGGCTAAAGGGCCTCAACGAGCAGCGAAAAAGTACACTGGTTACGGGATAAATGGGTTTCGATTTTATACAAAGAGAAGAGACGCAAGGTGTACGACACAAAATAGTGGTGTCTTTTTGACATCCCTGACCACTAGCTTTGCCAGTTCTAAAGATCAAAACCCAATAGTCACTGAATTCAATTACTATGGAGCGATTGACGAGATCATTGAAGTCGATTACTGGGGAGCTTTGGCAGTAGTTTTGTTCAGGTGCACTTGGTACCGAAAATAATTTGAAGCGATTGACGAGATCATTGAAGAGATGCAAGATGATTCGTTTGTTCTAGCTAGACAAGTAGAACAAGTATTCTATATTCAGGATTGTACCGAAAATAATTTGTATTATGTTGTTAAGAAATCGCCAAGGGAGCATAATGATCAAGAAGATGAAAATGATGCACTTGAAGATGTTTCTGGACCTACAATGCATGATGTTGAAGTAAACTTTGAACTGGAAAATCAAAGTGATGGTGTTAGTTGGTGTAGAGAAGATCTTCCGAGGCAACAAGTTCATGTTGATCAGTTAATTGAAGTGGGAGTATCTGATCAAGACTCCGCATGAATAGACTTGATAATTCTACTGTCTCAGTTTATTTAGTTCAATATTTTCGACTGCATTGTAATGTTAACTTCTCTAAATTCTAATATGGAATTTAATTCACTGATGATTGTAATATAATTAATTATTTTTAAGTTTTCCTTTATCTTGTAATGTCAATTTGTGATTTTTTTCCCCTTTTACTTGGTAGTAATTTTAGTTTTAGTTGTTGATATGTTTATCACGTTTACTTGATATTCTATTGTATTAGCTTGAGTTGTGGACTAACCAGTTTTATGCTTTCATTTAATTTCAGGATGGGAGGGAAACATTTTTTTCTCAGGTTCTATCACATGGGACAGTTCCTAAAAACCAAATACCATTCTGGCACATGTATCAAAATTCATGATGTTATGGATCCTGACAGATTCTCCTACTCTGTTATTATGGACTATGTCAAAGAAGCTGGATACACTGAAATAGGTGGGGTTTATGTGAAGAAAGCAGGAGGTGGCTGGAAACTAGTGAGTAATGATGCAAAAGCATGTGAGCTTGGTAATGGGTTACAAGATGGTTCTATGTTAGACCTTTATATTGACACGGTTGTTGACAAGGCGATACAGCCACTGAAGCAGTTGCAGCCACATGTAATTGTAAGGCCAAGGACAAGTTTTTTTGAAGGTAAACCTTAACTAAGAGCTTTAATTTGAAGATATTATTCTAATTGTAAGGCTAAGGACAAGTTTTTTTCATGTATATTGACTGGTTTTTTTCATGATATTATTGTAGGTGAAGATCTTCAAGTGAAGCGAAAGTATGTCACAATACAAACCCTTCAGCATGAACTAAAGGATAAGAAGAAACCAAATCAGCATTACCAATCACGACTATAATATTTATTTATTTGTGTATTTTGATAGATGAACCTAAGATCAAACGGAAGAGAGGACCTACGAAAATGAATGCAGTCTTTACAAGGAGACTAGATGAAAGACCAACTCTGACCTTGAATCATGAATTGCAGCCGATTTCTGAAAGCAGCAAAATAAGAGCTGAATTTAGCAATTTTTTGGGGGCAGTAGCAAGAGAATGTGTGCCACTAGATTTTCATAGTAGGCTTCAAGTTCCTGAAGAACAAAAAAATGGGTTCTGAGAATTTATCTAGGTAAAAACCACCTCGTCGTGTTTTTTTATTCCAAAACTTGTTTAATTTGTGGTATGAACAAGAGGCTTGTTTAATTATATTGTAATTATAATTATTTTATTTATTTTTCAGACAAAATAAATCATTCCCGAGGAGGGTAAAGATTGGGTGTTGAAGGGTATTTGTGAAAATTGGAGGGTGCACAAAAGTCGATTCAAGGCGCGGTATTATTCCAAATATGAAACTGATGAGGAACGGATAAGGAACAGGTCTCCAATGGTTCCATTAGAACAATTCAAGATGTTGCTGCAGTATTGGGGTGATGAAGATGTGAAGAAAAATGCTGAAACAAATGCTAATAATCGCAAAAAAATTAAAGACACACACAATGTAGGTCGTACTAGTTATGCGCAGATCCGTAACGACATGGTATGCTAATTTGGAATCTTAATAACTATGTATTTTAATAAATAACATATTATTGTGAAAACTAATCCATTACTAACATAATTTCTTTTTTTGTTTCACTCTATTCATTTTTTGCTAGAAAAAGAAGAAGAAAATGACTGAAACACCCACAAAGAATGAATTATATCCTAAAACCCGCAAGGATTGCGAAAATTAGGTAAATAATAGTATTTTTAGGTATCTACTTGTTCGCTAGTTCTAAAATATATAATATGCATTTGGGATAATTTGATAATATATCAATTAATTTTAGGCAACTGTTGATGGTTCCACTGGTGAACTGAATGGAACAAACCATGGTGAGACCTGTGTAGAACTTGACTTTGTAGCACATGGCCCAAACTGGCTTGTTGGCAGAAGTGGCATTACTAGGAGGACAAAGAAATCTTTGGCAACCAAGAAAAATGACAGCAAGGAACTGGAAAGGATACGAGAAGAACTTTCTGCTGAAATGGAGGAGAAAATGAACCAGAAATTGAAAAAATTCTGGGGAAAATAGCCGAGGGGAATCCCACTTTGAAAATCAATGTTGAATAATTGTGTGATGAATCTGTCGAGGATGGAGATAAGGCAGATCAAGAAAATGCAGATGCTTGACTTGGAGCATTTTCATTTAATTTATATCAAAGCTTTTGGTGAACATTGTAAACTTTAATTGCATGTACCACGTCTATGTCGTCGTTTGATTCCATTTAGTCGTTAGACGTTGAATGGCTATGTTGACAATGTAGTCGGAATGGTTTTGGTACTTTTGGGCAGGTGATAGTTTTGGATATTTGGTGTGTATGAAATACCATGTTAATGGTGGATTTCTATATGAACAAATTGGTCATGTCCATTTTTTTTAAGAAAAGCATTGCTATTGCCTCATAATGTGTTGCCATTTATTGTTAATTCCTTACTAAAAGCATTGCTATTGCCTCATAATGTGTTGCCATTTATTGTTAATTCCTTACTAAAAGCATTGCTATTAAACATAAATTTGTTACCATTGCCACCTTAAACGTTGCAATAAATATCCAAAACAGGGTTCATATAGCCTAATTCAATGAATTTAAATTGTTGCTATAGACTGGAAAACGTTGCTATAATAAGCTTTTGCAATGACATTAAAGCATTGCTATATGGTACTATACCTGTTGCAACCCAAGCAAAGTTCACACCCAATTTTTGCAAAAGCATTGCCATAGCATCAATGGCAACGGTATTAGGCCCTTTAGCAACAATTTTAAGGTGTTGCTATAGCCGTTTTATGGTGTAGTGTGTAACTAGTGTGTTTGTCTGGAATAGTTGTTGGGGAAAAAAAGCTATCACCGGTTTCGTTGCTCGTTATCCAGATTGTGAACTCAGAACTGTAAAGAATGGACAAAATTAATTACCGTTTATATATCCTTTACCATTTTTATATTGAAATGTATCTCTTGCGCATGATAAATTTGTACTACTATGTTTAATTATTCATTGCGTATCTGCTATTTCTTATTCTTCTTGACTTTGGTAAATTTTGTTGTGCAGAGGCAGAACCTTTGGTTGTTACGGTTCTCATTCCAAGCAAAGGCTGTATAAACATGAATCTTATTCTTCTTGATTCTGCTTCTCCTTTTTAGTTGGTAATTACTGAAGGTTTTATTTTCATTTGTTGTATGTACGTATAAATAAGATGTTTAAATTACACTTACAAGAATGTAACTCGGAATATAACATTAATTATTCGAGAACCAACATACAGCTTTTATACTCACTCACTCAAATAACTTGGACATACGACCACTTATACTTCACAACTTATATTAACCATTAACTAGTATAATTTAAAAGTAACTATTTGGCTTCTAATTATGTCAACAATAACCAGCATGATATGACTTCTACATTACACATTCACTTACAGTACTCAACCCACATCCAATTTATTAAACCTCCGTACACCCTCATGCAACCACCTGAACACTTCCCATGTCACACCCAGCACTTCCACACTACCTGTGCTCCCAACACTAACTCTTTTACACTTGTCAGCAACCTTTTACTTCAATACTTCTCTCGTTCTTTTCTACACCACAATACACGCACACTGGTACCACACATATATACATAACCACACATAATTCCACGCCATCATGCACTCATACACATACAATCCGTGACACAATCACATAAGCACACACTCACTTCCTTCTCCTCTTGCAATACCTCGCCTCTCTCCCCTCTTTCTTCAGGTCTCCCACACTCTCTCAATCTCCCCTGTTTTGCCCCTCCATCAGGGGCGGACCTAGGGGGTGGCTGGGGTTGGCTCCAGCCCTGGTGAAAATTTTAGAGTCCCCTCACTACGCCATAAACGCACAAATGCAACGCCCTGTTTACTGTTGCTTTAGGCCAAAAAAGCATTGCGTTAGACCAAATGCAACACCAGGGGGCGTTGCATCCGCCACCGTCCTGTTAGACCCCCTAAGGCAATGCTTTTTGGCATCTAAAGCAACATCAATAAGCGTTGCATCTAACATATAATGCAACACCAGAGCATTCAAATGCAACACCAAAAGGGCGTTGCATTTGACATTAGATAAAATTACAATTCCACGTCACTAAGTGGGTCCCACTAGCTTGCCACGTCATCAATGGATCTAGCTAGCATGCCACGTCAGCAACAGTCTAGTTGGCATGCCACGTCAGCAACAGTCCAGCTGGCATGCCACGTCAGCATGTGGGGCCCACTTGCCATGTCATCATGTGGGGCCCACTTGCCATGTCAGTGATGGGTCCTACCATGCCACGTCAGCAGTGGGTCCCACATGCCACGTCAGTAGTGGGTCCCACATGCCACGTCAGCACCGGGTCCCGTGTGCCACGCCTGCAGTGGGCCCATGTGCCACGTCAGCACTGGGACCCATAATCATATAATGCAACGCTTTTATTTGCTTTTTAAAACACTAGTATCTTATCAAATGCAACACTATATTTACCAAATGCAACACTAAAATATCTAATGCAACGCTAGAAATATCAAATGCAACGCTTTAACTAAAATTTCTGCAATATCTTGTTTGATACATAAGAAAACCAATCCAAAACATCAAAATACATTCAAAGCACTCAACCAACCATCCAAAACCATTATTAATACATCCAAAAGGAATCCAACAGCATACTAAATTAACAAGCACATACGATTAAGTCTAAAGTTTAAAAGTACAAAATCACCCTGTTAGGCCAATCAACTTCTCTTTGCTTCTCAGGTACATTCGCTTCAACAAGTGGCTGTGACTCGGTAGCATTCAGAGGCAAACCTAAAACTTGGTAGTGGAAAGATCGGAAGGATTAGCTTGTAAGAATTTTGAAAGATGATTCATCAGCATTTGTAGAGTGTGCATCTGTTCCTCCATTTCCAAACCAGTCAGAAAAGTTGGGGCAAAATGAGGTACCAACATTCTGAAGGAGTGCTTTAATTTTCTGTAGTAGTGCATCAATAAAAGCAAGTATTCAGCTTTGTACCCTAAGTTTACACTCTTAACTTACTGAAATATATCTGCATATGTTCAAAAACATCAAATAACTCTATATTACCTGCTTTTCATCTGATCTGTTTGCAGCAAATATTTCCCGCAAGCTAGGCCCCAAATTCAGGCCAGGTGAATTGCAACACAATATCAAGTTATAACATAAACAATCTTTAACCAAACTGTAAACTCTCGATAAGAAACAAGATAAACAAAATCAGACACTGAAGCTACTCTGCTGTGAACTCCAGTAATTAATTTTTATTGTTCCAAGGCAAAACTTTCCTCAAATACTTTTCAAAAAATATAGTTAGCAGAATTCATATAGTTCAAACACAGTTTAACTTTAACACTTCAACTTCATTATACTAGGCTACTGACTCCTGAAAAGACGTTTATCAAGAAACACATCCTCCAAATTCTAGGATTACTATCTGATGACACTTCACGCTTGGAAAAATTAATCACCAAACAATTCTGGCATCATTCATACATCCTCATAACTTTAAATTCTAGATGTAAAGTTATCTCAAAAAGAACTTTATGTTTCTATAGATAACTACATTAAAAGTTGGAGAACATTTTTCAAATAGCTTTCTTAAACTGGAGGCACATGCATACGAGGTCACTGCATTTATAGAACAAGACCCTTCAATCTGCCTTTTTGGCCTTTTCAGGAAGCTTTTAGGTGCATCAGACATTTTTATTATATTCGACACCTCTTAAGGATGAGAAATATAACATAGCCCTAAAAGAACCTCAAATTTACTTAGTTCCAGACCACAATTGGACTCAGTTACCTATAATATAGTCATACTATACAACAATTACAATTTACAACACCTGAAGGGAGCAATGTACTACATAGGAAGTAAATTCCTACATAAGCTAATAACTACAAAATACGAGCAACTAGAGAGGGCAAAAGTGCATGTGCAAATATACGAAGATATGATACTATACCTAGAGTAATTTAGAAATAAATTAGTTACCTCCCTCCGGCTGATGTGGAGTTGAATGTTTTAAAATTTTCTTCATACGTTTTGAGCTGTCATGGCACACAATGCGAGCCACAAGACCTTCCAAAATTTCACCTTGCATTTCTGTATGGTCTTTTGGCCCTGCAAAGAGATTTAGTTACTTTAGTATTCAAAAACCTCCACTGAATCACAAGAATTATACAGGCATACTCATGTTCTCCAAATTACATTAAAGAAACAACTCAATATGTCAAAATCCAAAAATGAATTGGTACAGGACATACAATCAAGTCTTTAATTTAAAAGTAAAAAATGACAAATTTACATATTAGGAGCAATTACATAATGATATTGCAAAAATTTGGTGCCGCCTTGAGTTTTACCGTGGCGTATAATCTGGTACTGTATAATCTCTACTTTTATCGATGAAGGCCTAGTCAAAGAAAACATTCCAATCAAATTCAAATATATTTCAGAATGTGATCCGGTGACAAACAGACCGAAATTTACATCAGAACATCAGGAAGCATACACTTGAGAACAAAAACTTTTACTTGATCAAATTGTTCTTCCAAAGGATGACTTTAATTTATGCCTCTACAATTTTTTCATCTAGCATATATTTTATAAAACAAACTTTTAAATACCTTTACATTGAGATTAGTATGACGAGAGAATGATGTATGAAACTTTTAAATAACTTTTATATAATTAAGCAAGTGCTTCCCCCCAGGCCCCTCAATCTATTTCTTTTAAGAGTTTAAAAAAGTTTGTGGTGACAAAATTAAGCAGTGATGTAAAACGAGACATGAACGAAGAAGAATTACATATGCTACAAACTTTAGGCACATTCACCTATTCACGGAGTACAGTAATCACTTAAGAAAGAAAGCAATTTGTAGTAACAATCTCCAAGATTTAAGAAAAAAGTCATTTATTTTTTAATAAACAGCTGATCATGACATTTATCATAATATATATAACAATCTCCAAGATCAAGGAAAGAAGTCCTTTAACTTTTTAATAAACACCAGATCATGACATTTATCATATACATAACCAAATGATATAATGCATCATTTGATCAGTTAATAAGCTATTAGTGATTCTAATGTGATGGGTGTTACAATTTATTGGCACACAAACAAAGATGTTATATTTTCAAAGTAACTATACACATTGAAACAAATATCTATAAGGTAATTGTACAAATAGAGGAAAAAAAAAGTTTATAATATCTGATAATATTATTTAATTATCACATGACTTGTAATTAGTGCAGCTAGAAATGGAAATTAAGTAAAGGTCGCGTCAAGCTTAGTGTTCAAGAAACTCGTTCAAGAAGCATGCAGTGTAGAAAGTAAATGTCCCTTTCACAAGGTAAATACTAGGACCAAATCAACTATCATCTCGTTTTACTAATTAGGATGGTGAGGACAGCTCATTGAACAGCTGATACACACTTAAACCATCAACTAGGGTGTTGGTACAATCACACAATAAGATCAAGAAAATTACTAAGTGGACATGAAAAACAAATCTGTTTTAGCTGCCGAGCTTCCCTAACCCCTAGCAAGACCTCAACTACAAAAATGAGAACGCACTGGCATAATATTATAATAGGCAAGCATAAGACCTGGCTCAGTACACAATGGAGACACGACATATAGTAGCCAAGTAAATTCAGTATTACCGGCTACGGTGTGATTGGAACTTGATGTTTAGATCTGTGTGAGCTGAATATGAGATGCGCAGATTGCAAGAACCAACATGTTCTGGAAGCAAGTACCTGAAAATTTTGAGATGAAAATGTTCTTATCAAGCAAACAGAAAATAGAATATGCTTGTAAGTTAAATGAAAGCAGAAGCGGAATGAATCATTATAGGAAATGTTGCTTGCCTTGGAATACTTTTTCATGTCTCTCCAAAGATGTTGAGCAGGATATGAAACATTAGTACATGAAAATATATTACCTTTAGGCCTGGAGTTTGGAGACCCCGTCCTTGGAGCAGTAGGATTTTTCACTGGTGAGGGGGAAGGAGCAGTGGCTATATCTGTAGAAGGGGTAAAACTCATAACGAATTGTACAACTAGCGCCCAGAGCCCTGCAACCTATTGAAATATTATGAGTTTCCAAGTACAATTATGAGAGGCATATGCATTTTCCAAATACACAATCTACTCATTCGGAATCTACACTATCTACGAAATAAAGAACTGCACATGTCACTCTTCATGCAGATGTCCAACATAAGTTAAGATTATTTCTACAAATTTGACAAATTCAGATTCTATTCCAGCAAGTTTATTCAACACGCCGTATCATAAATCTAGTACTGCAAGTGCATAGATACTATTGGTTGTGTCATCTTCATTGTTCAGTGAGGTCACGATACTGTTTTTCCAATTCCATATGCTCCTGTTCAATAGCAGCATGAACACATATAAATTGCCACTCTACATACTACAACCTACATGCCTCATCTCCCTAAAGCTTTCTCATTTCACATAATCCGTAAAAACATGTAAAGGTCTAAACTCCAAAGCTAATACTTTTGTTTTGGCCCTAGTAGTAAGTATCAGATGGATCAGTAGGTTATAAAAGTTTCTTTAAAAGCTATATGTATAGATTTATTATGGAATAACAACCGCCGTTGTGCATAGGTCAGCTTAGACTGACCCATGACTGAAAAACAAGTTTCAACAAATTTGTTGACTGTTTAGGACATTTCTTGCAATTAGATAATGATTGGGATTCATTATCTGTATATATCCTTAAAGTGACCAGAAACTATGATTCTTATTAAATTTAAAAAGAAGACACAGGACTCAAAAAGATAGTAAGACTGTAAGAGACATGGTTGTGGGAGATTCCACGAAGGAGAGGTTGTCTTTTAAAAATAGCACAATTATGATTTCTAATAACTAAATTTTGGATTAACTGGACCCCTCAAATTATTCAAATATAAGTGGTGGCACAAATACACCAATTATTCATATAACTTGCAAAAATTGCAGGAAGTGCAACACCATATTAGGCATAAAACTATTGGAAATTTGGTAACTTGGAAATTTTTTTTTTTTTACAAGCTGTATGTGTATATAAAAGTGGAATATGAGGCAAAGTGTTACCATAGATAAGATAGGACAAACTCAAAGCATTTATTAAACATGTCCTCAATAATCAAATTTAAAAATGAACTTTAAAAAATTAAAGGAAGCTTACAAGCACTCCATTGATCATACCGGTGATCTTTTCCTAAAGGCTTACACTCGATTCATCAATTCTTGCTCCTGACAAAACCAAAAATTAGAAAATATAAATTTAATAGGAAGATTAAAAGAAAACTAGTAAGTTACACTGAAGGCTTGAAATAATTTCTTAGCTCGTGTTTTACCTTTTCTCTTTCTGCCTATTTATCTTCTTCTGAGAACCGAGTGCCTATACAAAGTAGAGAGACTAAGAGGGAACAGAGACAGATACAGAGAGAAGTGTGAAGTAAGATACTCGTATACATATACATACACATACAAATACAACACAAAGTTGGTGCATAGAAAACACAAACTTGCCCCTAATTGTAAATTGAAAGGGAGGAGAATATACCTTAATCTTGTAAATCGATCTCTCAGCTTATAATTGAAACCCTCAATTGAGATCTCTTATCCCTAATTGAACCCTAAGAGCATAAAAAGTTTGTGACCAATAGCTCTAATCCGACTTAAATCTGATTCCGGTATGAAGTCTTGAAGCTCTACTCGAACCTCCCTGCTTGAATCCTCAATTGAAGTTTTCACCAACCCTAATTGCAGTTATGAGAGTGAGCGGCTGAGAATGAGCGTTTTTTGTTGGTCTTTGCTTTGACTTAGACAATAATTGTCTAAACTTTAGGCGGTTGAAATTGCCGCTCATCAAATTTCATCGAATTGCCTGCTGTCTTTTTTTTTTTACTCAAGTTTTCATCGAGTGGAGCGATTGTCGAGAGAGATAGAGCGAGATTGAGACACAGAGAGAGGGGTAATTATCGAGAGAGAGAATGAGTAGAGATGGCGGCTGGGAGCAGTGTTTTTGGGAGTGTTTTGGGGGGAAGTTAAAATTTTTTAGGGAAAATTGAGGGCGCCCAAATTTGTACCTAGTTTTCGCCCAAATTTTCATTTGGTGCTGCTTGTGCGTGTCACGTGTGTTGTACTTTCATTGCATTTTTTTTTTGCAAAATACAAAATTTTTCCATAATTAAAATATTTTATTTATCAAATTTTAAATTGAAAAATAAAATTAAAATGTATTGTCATTTCATATATTTTGATAATACATCTATTTTCCATAATTTTAAAAATAATTTAACGTTAAAGGACATGTCTACTTTGACCGGTTACAAAACCAAACCAAATACATCTAGGAATTTTTTTAAAAACTTAACATATCATTAAAATCATTATATCTTGACATCCGTACGATTGGAACGTCGAAAAGAATTTAAAAAAATAGTTTCATCATTCCGGACAAGACTAGTTAAAAAGAACGTCTACTTTGACCGGTTTGACCGTTATAAAACCAAACCAAATGCATCTAGCAAATTTTTAGAAAATTTACCACTTTACTAAAATCGTTATATCTCAACATCCGTACGATTGGAACGTCGAAAAAAGAAATTAAAAAAATAGTTTCATCATTCCGGACAAGACTAGTTAAAAGGAAAGTCTACTTTGACCGCTTTGACCGTTATAAAACCAAACCAAATGCATCTAGCAAATTTTTCAAAAATTTACCACTTCACTAAAATCGTTATATCTCGACATCCGTACGATTGGAACGTCGAAAAAAGAATTTAAAAAAATAGTTTCATTATTCCGGACAAGACTAGTTAAAAGGAATGTCTACTTTGACCGGTTTGACCGTTATAAAACCAAACCAAATGCATCTAGCAAATTTTTCGAAAATTTACCACTTCACTTAAATCGTTATATCTCGACATCCGTACGATTGGAACGTCAAAAAAAGAATTTAAAAAAATAGTTTCATCATTCCAGTAAGAGAAGTATCTGATGCAACGCTTCTAAACAGCAAATGCAACACCTTTTTCACCTAATGCAACGCTTCTGCCACTTCAGCAAATGCCACGTCAGCAATTATGGGCCCCACATCTGCCACGTCAGTAATTGTAGGCCCCACACTTGCCACGTCAGCATCCGTGGGCCTCTTGCCACGTCACCTTGGTGGGCCTCACACTGCCACGTCACCCATGTGGGTCCCACAACTGCCACGTCAGCATTTATTAAAAATTCAAAACTGGCTAATGCAACGCTTTTAAAGGCAAATGCAACACCTTTTTCACCTAATGCAACGCTTCTGCCACGTCAGTCAATGCCACGTCAACAAATGTGGACCCCACATCTGCCACGTCAACAATTGTGGGCCCCACACTTGCCACGTCAGCATCTCTGGGCCTCTGCCACGTCACCCTGGTGGACCCCACACTGCCACGTCACCCTGGTGGGTCCCACAACTGCCACGTCAGCATTTAATAAAAATTCAAAAATATCTAATGCAACGCTTTTAAACAGCAAATGCAACACCTCTTTCACCTAATGCAACGCTTCTGCCACGTCAGCAAATGACACGTCAGCAATTGTGGGTCCCAGATTTGCCACGTCAGCAATTGTGGGCCCCACACCTGCCACGTCAGAAAATGCCACGTCAGCACGTGTGGACCCCACTGCTGCCACATCAGCATTTTTTAAAATTAAAAAATATCTAATGCAACGCCTGCTGTTAGTGTTGCATTATGTGAAACACCGTGGATCAAATACAACACTAAATTATATGTAATGCAACACCAGTTCAAGTTCTGTTTCGTTAGAGCCAAAATTTCATACCTAACGAAACACTTTCACTGAAACACTTTCTAAAAGCGTTGCATCTGAGCATTTATGGTGTAGTGCCTTAATATATATTCTCAATTTTCAACAAAGCCATGGTGTAGCTCAGTTGGTTCGTGGGCTGGAACAAAGAAGGGGAGACTCAGGTTCGATTCTTAACTGCTACATTTTTACGGAAACATAAAGCAAAAGACTTTTCAGCTATTTAAACCCTTGTTTGAATTCAAGTATATATTTTTTGTTGGAGTTTTATATAACCCCATTCCCAACTAAAGATTATAAGACCTTTAGTTCTAAAGGCTCTTTCTAAATTTGAATAAAGAATGTCGCACTTCATAACAGAGCTCAACCTCTATGTTGGAATCTATTCGGATCAGACTATAAGGTATCAACATTATTGCATGTAACTTCCCATTTATCAGTTATTTTTTCCACATCTAGGTAGTTGTCGGTCACACTACCAATTCAGTTTTTTATTTTACAAAAGCATCATACTTGCGTCATCCTTTAACTCATCTGGCTACATTTTGTTACTTTGCTGATCACTCACACTGTGAGAATATGACATTAACAGTTGTTCCTTCTTCATGCAGTGAACAGAGGGATGCATATGCATGAACGCAATCTTAGTGTTCTAGCTTGTTGTGCACTCTGGGAAGTTAATAAGGACATGGTGAGTTGGGTTCTTTTTGGCTTGCAAACCAACTCATCATATCGTTTTCGCCTAAACAATATTTGCCGGGAAAGTACAAAACCCAATTTGCTGGCTTGCAAACCTACTCATCATATCGTTTTCGCCTAAACAATATGAAGTTGAAATTACAAGTTAATAAATTTGAGTTAGCAAGTTTCTTTTTAAAATATATTGGTGCATTGTTTCCTTGATTTGTACTAGTCATTTTGCCTAATGCAGCCTAAACATATCGTGTATGAAAACCCCCCTAATTCTGGAAAAATTTAATCATATGAATAAAAGATAAAGAGTAAATTTTGTTTTAGCCCACTGAAATTTTTAAAGAATATTTATCAAAAAATACCATTTTTCTAAGTTTTTTTGCGATTTTACCATTTTCGAAAAATTTTTGCAAAAATATTTTTTTAAAAAAATAATTTGCAAAAATACCATTTTATTTGCAAAATCCGGTCTGTAATTAGATACAACCAGATGCAACGTTGCTTGCATCTAGTTGCATATATGGCTATGTTTGTAAGCAATGCATTTGATTGATTTAGTTACATGATTTACATCTGTTGTTGTAGACCTTATTTTTGCAAATATTATGGTTTTTTTTGCAAATTATATTTTTTTTAAAAAAATTGCAAAATAAATTCTGGACTTGGATATTCATGCAAAAAGCCCTAAATTTTAATAACTCTCATTTTTGAGAGAATTACCAAAATGCCTATTTTCCACAAGTTTTTGCCCAAAATACTGATTTTGAAAAAAATGGCCCGAAATACCGACGGGATACGGAGAATCGTCCTCCGTATTAGCATAATACGGAACACCGTGTTCCATATTATGCATGATACGGAACATGGTGTTCCGCAACACACGATGATACGGAACACGGTATTCCGCAACACCCCATGATACGGAACACGATGTTCCGCAACACCCCTCATATCACGGTAGACGGTGTAGCGTTTTCAGTCAGTAAAAAGGGCCAGCGTGGCTCCCATATGAATATTTTGGGCCATCACCCCTCATTTTTTTGCTTTGTTTGAATTATTTGAAATATTGGCTTATAACATGTATAAAAACATAGATTATTCTAAATATTTCATTATTAAAATAGAAGGAAAAAATGTGTTAAAATACATACTTAGCGTAATTACCTAAGTATATGATGTATTTTAAATTTTTAATAATAAGTTAATAATTTGTTCAAATTGTTTAATTACAGAAGTGCCATTATATTATATATTTTTGTAAAAGAAATCCTTCGAATTTTTTTCAGAAAAAATCAAGCGACTCTTTTTTGTCACCTAAATGTGGCGAGTTTGTAGGAGAATCAAGTTCTATAAATTTTTACTTTTTTGCTTTTTATTTATTCTGTCAATAATATTTTATAATGGAACTTATCTTTAATTTTGTTTTTAAAATTTATATTGTTAACTAGCATAATAACCCGTGCGAGGCACTGGTCAATTTCTAAATATTTTTGTTTTAACACGTAACAATAACATTTTTAATTATTTGTTTATTGAGAATATGTATAATGTTTTAGATATATCAAATATAAGTTGACTAAGTATCAATGCTTTTGATTTGTATGTAAGACATTACTAGTTTGCGCTACGTTGGTAATTTAGCTCATAAAGTGAATGATACATTTTCTTATTTGTGATATGTAATTTACATGTATTGAATGGGTACAAATTATGTAGTTAGTGATACATATTGGGTCACTACCTGATGGTGGAGTGATATTTCCCCCTATCCTGAATCTATCCCGATCTAGAAATAAACTATTTTGCTAAGTAATCCCCGTCCCATATGGGATACGGGGATCTCGCGAGAAATGGAGAATTCTAATTTTTTTCTTTAAATGAAATTTTATATATTTTAAAACCTATGCGAGTGACGAACTATTCTTTTAGTATCAAACTTAAATATTTGTACTAATGTCGTTCAAGCATTATTTTGATCATGATCGAGTTTCATAATGTAAGAACCCAAATTTTTGGTAGAATTAAAACTTTTCTTATTTGAATTAAGTGCATCAGTGAATAGTGCTTCCATACGTGAATAGTGTTTTTCATGGATGAATAGTGATTTTGGGAACCAAGAAATTTTATACGCCACCCTATGTACGAGACATGGTTTGGATATTTCGAAGTCATATTAGTGATTCACGGAGAAAATAAGTGTATGCAAAGACGATCAAAATTCAGAAATTCCAATTTCTATTTTGGTGTAATATTTGACCGGACACTGAATTATATATTATTATATTCAAGAAATGAGATATTAAATTTGAGGATTAAGGATTTAATATTTTAGAATTTTATTATATTTGATTTGGGGATTTGGAACGAAAACCACAGAGATAGTGAAACGAGCGTTCTAGAATCCGCTGAAACTTTTCAACGAGATTAAAAGATAAAGCGAACGAATTATGGATTTTGGATTGAGTTTATAAAAAGATTAAATATCCTACGCGATCATGAAGAGAATTATATCAGTTGGATGGAATGATTTAATCAAAGATTAAATCAAAACAATTTAGGATTTAAATGAGTAAATCACTTAAATCAATTCAAAGACATAAAAAATATCAACCAAGCTTCTTGAACACACCTTGCACAAGAACCAAGGAGGGAGCACAGCCACTTTATGAGATATTATCCAAGAGAAATCACTTTATGCTAGATGAGTGCAAGAGAAGTCAAGCCAAACACCATTCTCTCCATTCTCTCAAACTGCCCTGCAAGAACCACCTTGAAATAAAAATTCATATCTCAATATCTAGAGCTGTAAAAATCACCAAACTTTAACCACAGCTTCCTCATATCATGTAGAACATTCGCTCAAAATCTCATGGCCATCTAATGAGTGTAGCCTAGTGAAATCACCTCCCCAAGTTGAAGAAACAAACTGTCCAGATTCATGACAGTTTCTGTGACGATTTTCAAATGGCCATATCTCCTTCGTTTCTCAATGGAATTTTGTGTTCTTTATATGGTTGGAAAGCTGTAAAGATGATCTACAACTCTCCTTTACAAGCCTCATTCAGAAAAGGTCGGTAAGGGCTTCGTTTTTCATGTTCTTTCAACTGAGTTATAGCAGTTCTGAAAACTCTAATTATATTCTTGATGATTCTTGTTAGATTAAGGTTGTTAAGGCTATACAAGGACTAGATCAAGCTTAGCAAGGCTAGCACACTCTCCTAGGAAGGTATAATTCTTAAGAATCCTTGATCTACCTTAAGTTTTATGGATGTTCTTAGTGGTTGTTAGATTAGTGATGACTAAGATGATGTTATAAGCATGATTAGTTAGTGGTTTAAGTTGATTTAAGTAATACGATGCATATGGTGGTGAAGCACAATATTATTGGACTGGTTAGGATGAATAACATGTGTATAAGTTGTATTGATGCCCGGTGTGGCTTGGTTGTGATGAAACGATTTTGGAAACGTTCGATTTATAGCCGTCGTAATGCCCGATTTTTGTTAAACCTTGAAAACCATGAATCACAGTAGGCTTAACTCACTGCATAGCTTAGTAATCTGCCATGTTCATATATATTATGTTATAATCTTCATTTTGATATAAAGTTCGTATGAAATGGACTTACGGTTTAGGAGTTATGATTAAATTCGTAAAAATGGTTCGAAACCGTACACGGAAGTTCGTAACTGAAATTGGATTCCCTTAACACTACGAAATCAGTGGCGAATCTTGATAATTAAATAATAGAGGTAAAAAGGAAGGTGTGGGAGAGAACTACATGTCGAATAGATTGTTTTCTGATTTTATAAAAATGTTCGAATCAAGGTTAAACGCGAACGAACCCCTAAAAAGCATGCTTGGTTATGGCTTTGGTTAATAACTTAGAAAACGGGCGATAAAACTCGTAGTACAATCTCGATTCGTAATTAATCGATCTTAAGACTTACATGGCTTAAGTATGTATCAAGTGTGGGTACAAGGACATGTCATAATAACGAATATAAGTCAAACCGCAACGGTGATAAAAGAGTTACACTAAGAGGTGTATAACGAGATGATTTGAAAGCGTGCTTCGACTTAAGTAAATATTATATTTAACCTTTGTAAAGTGTTAAGTAATTAATCCCGAATGCCTTGGCTATTTATAGATCATCAGGCTGACCCGGGACACGCTACCACTACCCCTACCCGCACCCAATTTCCAGGCAAGTTTCAAATCCTTCTTTAAGGCTGTTGTTGTGAATATATATATGTTTTTGTTACAGTACATATGCCATAGCATGCATGCCTACTTTCAAAATCATATTGATATACTTGTTCCCTGAATTATTGTTGGCTTATAAGCTAGATAGTTATTATATCAGTTATAAGCCGGAAATTACTAAGACCCTTAAGCGAAGGGCATCTGAATCTCATTCTTTGACTATAGACCGGGAGTCGTTATTCCTTGATATATTGATATAATTTTCAGAGGAAAATAACTAAGTAAATATTTTCCATTTATTATCTGGCGAATATTATTGGAATATTCCCTTGAGATTATTTGATAAATATTATTCGGATTATCCATCAGATGTTTATTTATTCGAGGAATATTATATATTTAATATTCATCTAAAGTCGATTAAATATTCGAATATTATTCGAACCTCAGTTGAGTTATTTACTTAAAGAATATTCATTCTTATTTACTCGATAAATATTATTTTGAATATTCATTCGAGTTTATTTATTTAATGAATATTATCTTAATATTCATTCGAGCCTTATTTATTTAAATGAATATCAATTCGAATATTCATTCAATCTCTATTTATTTTATAAATATTAGTTGAACATTGATTCGAACTCCAGTTATTCGATAAATATTACTTTAAATATTCCCTTGAGATAAGGAATATTATCTTCGACCTTTATTTAAAGTCGATTCAATTATTGAACATGATTTCAAATATTCATTCGATAATCATTTCTTCGATAAATATTATTAAGTGAATATTCATTATTTATTCAATGAATATTGTCCCAAATATTAAGTCGATAATTATTCCATCAATATGTATCCTTCTTGAGTTGAATATTCACTATTTATTCAATAAATATTATCTCCAATGTCTATCTGACGATTACTCCATCAATAAACATGGTTATTGATTTGAATATTCATTATTTGTTCAATGAATATTATTCTGAATATTTATTCCAAAGATTATTCCGAGCAACCCTTTTTCAATATCTGTGACTTAATAAATATTGCTGGAATATTTATTTTATTCTTCTAACTCGTTTCAAAGATACTTGGTTTCATTCACATTGTATCAACAACCCTCAAATATTATATAAATTATTTCAGAGTCCTATTATTATTATTATATTATCAAGGAAGGTTCTCAGTGATTCCATTCTCCCTTCGATTCTATTGTAAAGGAACCTTACTTGAGGAATGTTATTTATCTTGTGACTGCCCGGTCATAAATAATTCGTTTCACTCGCAACTTGGTTGCTATTATTCATGGAATTGTGTGTACCCTCTCATCATTCGAGGGGTAGAATGTTGGAACAAGTTGGTATCCATTAACAAGCAACAGCTTGGGGAATATTGGTAAATTTTCCTTTCCATATTAGATACGACTACCTTGTGGAGTCTTATCAATGGGTATCATACCTGGGGAAAAGGGGAACGAACAATACATTTCAAAATGATGGATGTTAAATGAACTAGGAGACGCGTAAGTGGCCGAGTGGCGCCGGTCCAGCAATAGCCCAACCGTTGGCTTAGGAGTTCCAGAGGGCGGTAGACAAGTAAATCCGTCGGAGCTACCTTCTACATGTAGAGAACGACTGATGAGATGCATGACATACGACTGATCCTCGTAAACGTCAGGGCATCTGGCGCGGCAATGCTCCCGTATTAGTTCATCACTCAATGTTGGAAATTTTCTGCAACATCATCATAGTTGGCAGAGTTGAAAAGTATTTCAAACTGGAATTGTAATATCTTTCTTGCAAGTTCCTATTTTTATGAAAATGATGCTATCTTGCTTATTTTGGCATAGCATATGCTTCCACGAAATATATACCTGTTGAGTTACCTTGTAACTTCATCCTTTATATTAAACTGGCACTATTTTCGCTAATTCATGGCATATGATTTCAAAACATATCTTTGAACTGTCATATATATTACTGCACAGTTATATATTGTTGGTGGGCTATTGCTCACCCTTGCTTTATTTATCTATATCAAAACAACAGCTAGATCAGATGGTCGCACAAGGCGCACTCAGCGTAAGCCGGTGTTAGCCGTCAGAGGATTAACCGCTGAGGTCATAGCTACCATTGCTGAGGATGCAGCTTCTGGTAGGCTAGTTGTTAGCACTTGTACATCAAATGTATTTATAATATGGCTCATACCAATGGATGGAAAAGAGTATGTAATGGTAAAATTGTAATTCTTTGGGTTGTAAGAACTCAAACTTATGATTAATAATATTGATGGTTACTCTGATTTCACCTCTGGGACTATAACGGGTGTGTTTTATGCCATTGTTTTGGGTCACAAGGTTGTAATTTAAATTATGTTGGTTTTATGGATGGATATCGAGACCGTAACGACCAGATCCCTGACCCTGGATCTGGGGGTGTTACAGAAATGGTATCAGAGAGAGCGTTATAGATCCCAGAAATGACGCGACGTTAAAACAATAAATTCACTAAGATAATAAGAACTCTTGCCAAGTTCATAGTCGGACTACATAATGTAGTGCTGACATATAAAACCCTTATGCGAACTATTAAGTATCATGATAGTAACTTAGCTCGTTTTCGTACCAACTAGTAAGGCGACAGACCTTGAGGCGTACGAGCAGCAACACAATGATGCTTGATTATATGCTGACGATCGGATGGCTGATTCAATAGAGTACCCTACTAAGGACATGGAAGAGGTTCCAACAGAGGAGGAGAATCCTGTTAAAGACAGGAAAGTTTACCCTCGAGGACATGAGAACTGCAGCTAGATAGACTGTGAGAGTTACGATTATAGTGCTCAGAGAAGTGAGCGTAAGGAACTGAGGTATTATTAAAGAAGAATTAAAGGTGCATGTTGGATTCATAGCCGGACTACCGGAGGTACTACCAGCAAGTAAGACGGATTGGAAGAAGTACTTGAGATTTTACATGGATTTAGATAAGAATCCTTAGAGACTTTCGGATTAATGACAAAAGAGTAGAATGATGCATGATTATCAAAGACATCGATATAGAACGGGGAGCAGAGTCCCCAAGAGCAGTTGTGATAGAGGCAGCAAGTGCCATAACATTTGATGGATGGAATAGTGTGAATATTGTCAATGGTAATTCGCCATGGAAAGGAAGATCTCATAGATTATAAATTATAAAGTCAAAACTGATATTGATGAGGTGGTTGGGTTCAGGGAAATGTTCGTTTGATGAATGGATCAACCTAGAAAATAAATACATTGGAAAGTGATGGCATGATTGGATAAAGTTATATAAGGAAGTAGTAAGCGAGACGATGATCTCAGAAACCACAAGGGGAAAAGACCAGAGAAGTCTATGATAAACCCGTAATATGACTACTGTCAGAGACTAAGTATATGTTTATTTCAACTCAGTGAAATGATGAACCAGAAACATTAGTTGCATGTGATTCAGAGGAATATTAAATTCTTTCTTTTCCTTGAATGGAGTATAGTAGTTACCTCAAGTCTACTCCGACGCTGAGTCATAAATGGATCAAGCAATACAACCAGTGGTTAAGAGGTAACGGAGAATGTTTTAAGATTAAACCCGAAAGAACAAGTGTATGCCAAGTTCTCGAAGTATGAGTCTGGCAAAATGAAGTTCAGTTATTAGGACATACGATCAGTAGTGAGTAGTATTGGTTGACCCTGCCAAGTTAAAGACGGTTTCAAATGTCGAAAGGCCAACCACACCAGCAAAGGTGAGAAATTTCGTAAGATTCACAAGGAAAATGTGAGGAAATCTCCCTAGAGCTAAAGATGAAATTGGTAACGACCCAGCATTGGCGTCGCCTAACGAAAGAAGGAAGGCTTTTTGATATATTATGATGCACCTCATACAGGAATATGTGGTGTGCTTGTGCAGCATGACAGAGTATTGTGGATGCGTTCAGATAGCACGGTTCACCAGATTAGAATGGCCTTGGTAGTGCCAAATTTTATGGAACGATTAACTTCGACGATAGTGTTCCTTCTGAGACTAGTGGTTAAGTTGATTGACATGTGATAGTATCGACCATTAAGACGTATATATTTGGGTTCCTTTCCAATGGTTAAACTTCCAACTTTATGTCAATCATACCGTTACTATAACTGCTTACGGTTCGACCGCCCAAATGTTCCTAGAACTATCTTTCAGGTATCGAAATGAATCTTCTTAGTGTTACCAATGGGCGGATAGATTGACCAAAATTTCCCTGATTTTGGGAGGAATTCGACGAATTTTTGGCAAACCTTGTCTTTCTGATTATCTGAATACGTCACCGAAGAGAATAGAAACTGGGGCGAACCCTATGGATTGGGTAAGGTAGCCGCTATATGGGCCGGTGGACAGACCCCAATTATTACGATTGATTATAGAGACAAAATTATGAAGTTGAGATTGGACGGAAAATGGGAAATGTAATTAAGAAACAAGCCGGACTAAGAAATTTCGGGATTGACTTAAATGAAAAGGTTGTTATGCCAGAAATGTTAAGCTTTTATGGCACGTGAAATTAATAAGAGTAACTGAAAGAATAAATGTAACACCCCAATCCCACATCGAGGAGATTTGGGACTTCTGTTCAGTTTATAAGGTAAAGTACTACTACTATGTGCACCAACAAATCATGATCTTTTGGGGGCCTGTGGTGGGCTTGTGGACTACCCAAGTTGGCTGCATTTGGGTCAGTTTGCTTTGACTTATTTCGGATTCGGAATTGGGACTCGACCCGATTTTCAAAAAAAGTCTCGGGATTTGACCCGGGTTGTCACATATGGTATCAGAGACGACTCTCGAAAGCTTGATTCGTCAAGTTGCCGGAGGTGGGGACACGAAGGCTGGTGGTATTATCCCACAATGGACAGAGATCCGGAGGTGGGGACACGAAGCCAGCCGGTATTATCCCACAATGGCTAGGGAGGAACGATCTTGGACCTATGGGATTTCCGTTCGGCCTGACGAGGACGTCAGGAGTTTAAGTGGGGGAGTTTGTAACACCCCAGTCCCACATCGAGTAGAATTGGGGCTTTAGTTCAGTTTATAAGGCAAAGTACTACTACTAAGTGCACCAACAAATCATGATCTTTTGGGGGCCTGTGGTGGGCTTGTGCAATCCCACATCGAGGAGATTTGGGACTTCTGTTCAGTTTATAAGGTAAAGTACTACTACTATGTGCACCAACAAATCATGATCTTTTGGGGGCCTGTGGTGGGCTTGTGGACTACCCAAGTTGGCTGCATTTGGGTCAGTTTGCTTTGACTTATTTCGGATTCGGAATTGGGACTCGACCCAATTTTCAAAAAAAGTCTCGGGATTTGACCCGGGTTGTCACATATGGTATCAGAGCCGACTCTCGAAAGCTTGATTCGTCAAGTTGCCGGAGGTGGGGACACGAAGGCTGGTGGTATTATCCCACAATGGACAGAGATCCGGAGGTGGGGACACGAAGCCAGCCGGTATTATCCCACAATGGCTAGGGAGGAACGATCTTGGACCTATGGGATTTCCGTTCGGCCTGACGAGGACGTCAGGAGTTTAAGTGGGGGAGTTTGTAACACCCCAGTCCCACATCGAGTAGAATTGGGGCTTTAGTTCAGTTTATAAGGCAAAGTACTACTACTAAGTGCACCAACAAATCATGATCTTTTGGGGGCCTGTGGTGGGCTTGTGGATTACCCAAGTTGGCGGCATTTGGGTCAGTTTGCTTTGACTTATTTCGGATTCGTGATCGGGACTCGACCCGATTTTCGAAAAAATACTCGGGATTTGACCCGGGTTGTCACATATGGTATCAGAGCCGACTCTCGAAAGCTTGATTCGTCAAGTTGCCGGAGGTGGGGACACGAAGGCTGGTGGTATTATCCCACAATGGACAGAGGTCCGGAGGTGGGGACACAAAGCCAGCCGGTATTATCCCACAATGGCTAGGGAGGAACGATCTGGGACATATTGGATATCCGTTCAGGCCTGACGAGGACGTCAGGAGTTTAAGTGGGGGAGTTTGTAACACCCCAATCCCACATCGAGGAGATTTGGGACTTCTGTTCAGTTTATAAGGTAAAGTACTACTACTATGTGCACCAACAAATCATGATCTTTTAGGGGCCTGTGGTGGGCTTGTGGACTACCCAAGTTGGCTGCATTTGGGTCAGTTTGCTTTGACTTATTTCGGATTCGGAATTGGGACTCGACCCGATTTTCAAAAAAAGTCTCGGGATTTGACCCGGGTTGTCACAATAAAAGCAAAGGAAAGGTGACCGGAGACGGTACCGAGAAGTCGATTGAGACTTATATGGAGTAAAGTTTTGAAAAGATCAAAAGGTATCAAAGTAGAAGGCACTATGCCAGCAATTGTTAGAAAAGTAATGCTATTAGCCGACCCTTAAACTCACATAATTTAGCATGGCCAGTTGGGGCCAAGTCACTAAGAATTATCAAGTGACTGAACCAGCAATGTAAGGACAAAGCGGGGTGCTTCTGATCAAGTGCCAACCACGAAGGATTTTGATATAAAATGAATTGAAATGCAGGATAATGGATGATGGATTTTATATATACCATGGGCGTATTAGGATTGAGGATAGTGACCAATGAAGAGTTTCAAAGATTGTCAAAGACGGTGCAGTATGATGCATAAATGTTATCTGAAACTTAGTGTCCTCAAAAGGAGCATTAGGCACTAAGAGATTCACGTTGAACACGACCAATATCTTCCAGAACATCCTTGCGTAAGAAAGAGCAGATAGACATATTTTGTCTTTTGGAAGGTCATGTAGACCGACATTCATAAGAAGAGGTTAGCATTAAGCTACCTATAGATTATCAAGATGAGAATGATTGAAAAGAGATCCTTATTAAGGACATATGAATTGATTTTCAAAGTAAAGGATGTAAGTATTTCTTGAAAATAGAATTGAGGATAGAATATCCATAAATTAAGACAAACCTTGGGAATGCGCAAAGGATAGCATTACCCCTAATAAAGACATTGTGAATCCAGATGATATAAGTTGAATCGACCAAGGAAACAATAAACTGTAAGGATTTGTTGAGAGGGGTCTCGAAAGTACATGGGCAAAAGTGTTGTAGGATTGATCAATGATACTGTGAGATACCATGTATCTAGAAAATACAGGAGGAATGATGAGGATGACCTAAGAAATCTTATAATGAAAAAGGTAATATTACGGATTTCAAAATGGAAATTTAGTAGGAATATATATGACTAAATAATGCCAAGTGGGGCATGTATAAAACTATGAGAAAATGGATTGAACCAATCAGGTTGAGATTGTGTTAAAGCAAGAAAGGCCTGAGACAAAGATATCCTAGACCTGATGAGAAATTAGCCGTGAATAAAAGTCACACTTAAGGATTAAGGCAATGACTTATGGAAAAAGACTGATATATATTTCTCTCCTTCAACAGAATCTAAGGAAGAATACTTTCACCCAACAGTGAGAGGAATGAGGTAGAAAATTTTGACTTGAATAGATCCAGAAAATACCGATTACAAGAAAGTATTACCAGGAAAGGCCAATGAGGTGGCCGACACTTTAAGTGTTGAGGAGTAATTATAAATGCTCATACCAAATAAACGGAATGGTATTGAAAAGGACTTGGAAGGTCAGAATGTGGTGGAGGAATTTACATTCCCTCTAATAATTATACAAGAATCAACCATAAGAGTATCTTAAGTAAAGATTCGATTCCTGATATCGTCATAAGTATATTACCTGCGTTAGGAGGTCCTATTTTGAGGTAAACCAGGACCATGATTCAAACTCGACTAAGTAAACCGTTCAGTTTCCAGTCTTCTACTAAAGATATAAGATTCATAATTTCTTTAACCTGGCTTAGCTACGATGCTTGAAGCTCTTCTGCAATTTTATCTGCTTCGTGTATTATCTACGTCAAGTTCAGGAAGTATTCCTCATGGATAGGGGATGGCGATTATTTTGTCTTCCTAAAGGATTTTGACCCGACGATTAGGGAACCCGTATGATTAGCTATTAAAGCACTACAGCAAACGATGGTGATTCAACCAAGGATTACATTAATATAGGGGCGATTCTTCTAAGAAATGCGAGAACGCTGCAAAGATAAAGATAATACTGCCATTGATAAGCTAAATGGCATGTTGATGAATGACAAGCAGGTTTATGTTGGCGTATTTCTGCGCAAACAAGATAGAGAACATGAGGTTGGAGATTCATAATGCTAAGAGGCAAGTTTGGCAGGAATAGATTATATTGGATCTAAGTTAGAGAAATAAGCAAGATTTATTTCAGAGTGTATAAGTTGGAATGATCTGATGTTTGAAATAAATGAGAATGCTATGAAAGCTCATAAGGAGATTATAGTCGAAATAGAAACAAGACGGTTGAAATAAATGAAATAGAGTTGAGGATCAATAAGGGAGTTAGATAAGCGGACACTTGGAAAACCCCAGCAATGAAGTAAGAAAAGTATGAAATTGACATGGCAAGCTATTTTATAAACAGAAAGTTGAAATTGAAAGCATAAATGACATACAGATTAACTCTCTTTAAGTAGAAAGAACTCGAGGAATTTTGGAATAGACTGATTGATTAATAAAGAGATACATGGATCGAGAAATTAAGAAATTAGAGGGATGATCAAGGAAAGTTGGACCCCAAAGATGTGATGCTTATAAAAGGTGACGGGATACCAATAAGAAGGTGTCAAGTACAAAGGATGTCTTACAGAAACGAATGAGAATCAGAAAGTGAGAAGGATGTGATTGATAAAGAAAAGATTGGAACGTGATTATGAAACGTGAAGCAAGGAATGCTACGAATGGACTGATGAATGGGTTTTCCAAAAGAACTCTCGGGACGACCACCTGATGGTGTTAAGTATTGTGAATATGAAAAAGCTATTAGTGTGGCGTGGAATGCCAGTAACGATGATGTCAAGCGAGGAATCCAAGATCTAACCCGAAAGGGACGAAGGATTTTCCAAAAGTGAGTGATGCTAAGATCGAACAAGAGTATAGGTCCATAGAATGATGGACATAGCAGCAAGGACATGCGACGTGTAAGATTACGATATAGTAGTATTTGATACGAATAAGATTATTTTTCTTCACTAATGAACCTCTATAGTTCAGAGGCAAATCCTAAATATGATATTTTGCAATCATGAGAACTTTCTATAATTCTTTGAAATTCTTTTCTTTTCTTCTCTCTTATTCATCTTCTTTTTAATTGAGAAGAACAACCCTTTAAGGAGGGGAGGTACTTCTACGTGACTATCTGTCTGTGTGATAGAAGTCTAGGTGGAATACCGTAACTTGTTTAATTGCTTGTCAAGTACTAAAGGCTGGCCCCCTTCTGTACTAACTATGCAATATGACAAATGTTCATTGATCATAGTGATCTCTCGATAAATTCTTTTATTTTTATACATTGATCGAGATTGCGAAGATTAAAGTAATCAGGAAATGCATAGTACGAGTGAGGATATCTCCGAATTCACGGCGAGGTAGTGATACCAAAGTCACTGCAGATACCAATAAGGTTAATAATATATGACTGAGTAAGAGCATAGCCCGGATAGTGTGTTGTACGAAAAGTAGCAAAGTTGACGAAAAAGGATAAGAGGAGTATTGTAGCACTGGTGAGATGTGCTGTAAAAGGATTGGAACGATTACGTATAGATCGGGGAACTAGCATTACCTCCAAATCTACAACAAGTGCACAATGTGTTTTATGTTTCAATGTTGAGAAATTATAATCCGGACACTAAGTATATAGTAAAATATGAGCACATAGACGTGCAACTAAATCTAACCTATGTGGAGCAGCCTGTGGAAACCATAGATCGAAGAGCAAGTGCTCCGAAACAGGGTCATCGAGCTAGTCAAAGTCTTGTGGCAAAATCACAATGTGGAAGAATCAACTTGGGAATTGAAAAGCGCGATGCTGGAAAAGTACCCCCATTTGTTCTCGGACTGATTCCGGGACGGAATCCTTTTAAGGAGGGGAGACTGTAAGAACCCAAATTTTTGGTAGAATTAAAACTTTTCTTATTTGAATTAAGTGCATCAGTGAATAGTGCTTCCATACGTGAATAGTGTTTTTCATGGATGAATAGTGATTTTGGGAACCAAGAAATTTTACACGCCACCCTATGTACGAGACATGGTTTGGATATTTCGAAGTCATATTAGTGATTCACGGAGAAAATAAGTGTATGCAAAGACGATCAGAATTCAGAAATTCCAATTTATATTTTGGTGTAATATTTGACCGGACACTGAATTATATATTATTATATTCAAGAAATGAGATATTAAATTTGAGGATTTAAGGATTTAATATTTTAGAATTTTATTATATTTGATTTGGGATTTGGAACGAAAACCACAGAGATAGTGAAACGAGCGTTCTAGAATCCGCTGAAACTTTTCAACGAGATTAAAAGATAAAGCGAACGAATTATGGATTTTGGATTGAGTTTATAAAAAGATTAAATATCCTACGTGATCATGAAGAGAATTATATCAGTTGGATGGAATGATTTAATCAAAGTTTAAATCAAAACAATTTAGGATTTAAGTGAGTAAATCACTTAAATCAATTCAAAGACATAACAAATATCAACCAAGCTTCTTGAACACACCTTGCACAAGAACCAAGGAGGGAGCACAGCCACTTTATGAGATATTATCCAAGAGAAATCACTTTATGCTAGATGAGTGCAAGAGAAGCCAAGCCAAACACCATTCTCTCCATTTTCTCTCAAACTGCCCTCCAAGAACCACCTTGAAAGCAAAATTCATATCTCAATATCTAGAGCTGTAAAAATCACCAAACTTTAACCACAGCTCCCTCATATCATGGAGAACATTCGCTCAAAATCTCATGGCCATCTAATGAGTGTAGCCTAGTGAAATCACCTCCCCAAGTTGAAGAAACAAACTGTCCAGATTCATGACAGTTTCTGTGACGATTTTCAAATGGCCATATATCCTTCGTTTCTCAATGGAATTTTGTGTTCTTTATATGGTTGGAAAGCTGTAAAGATGATCTACAACTCTCCTTTACAAGCATCATTCAGAAAAGGTCGGTAAGGGCTTCGGTTTTCATGTTCTTTCAACTGAGTTATAGCAGTTCTGAAAACTCTAATTATATTCTTGATGATTCTTGTTAGATTAAGGTTGTTAAGGCTATACAAGGACTAGATCAAGCTTAGCAAGGCTAGCACACTCTCCAAGGAAGGTATAATTCTTAAGAACCCTTGATCTACCTTAAGTTTTATGGATGTTCTTAGTGGTTGTTAGATTAGTGATGACTAAGATGATGTTATAAGCATGATTAGTTAGTGGTTTAAGTTGATTTAAGTAATACGATGCATATGGTGGTGAAGCATAATATTATTGGACTGGTTAGGATGAATAACATGTGTATAAGTTGTATTGATGCCCGGTGTGGCTTGGTTGTGATGAAACGATTTTGGAAACGTTCGATTTATAGCAGTCGTAATGCCCGATTTTTGTAATACCTTGAAAACCATGAATCACAGTAGGCTTAACTCACTGCATAGCTTAGTAATCTGCCATGTTCATATAGATTATGTTATAAGCTTCATTTTGATATAAAGTTCGTATGAAATGGACTTACGGTTTAGGAGTTATGATTAAATTAGTAAAAATGGTTCGAAACCGTACACGGAAGTTCGTAACTGAAATGGGATTCCCTTAACACTACGAAATCAGTGGTGAATCTTGATAATTAAATAATAGAGGTAAAAAGGAAGGTGTGGGAGAGAACCACATGTCGAATAGATCGTTTTCCGATTTTATAAAAATGTTCGAATCAAGGTTAAACACGAACGAACCCCTAAAAAGCATGCTTGGTTATGGCTTTGGTTAATAACTTAGAAAACGGGCGATAAAACTCGTAGTACAATCTCGAATCGTAATTAATCGATCTTAAGACTTACATGGATTAAGTATGTATCAAGTGTGGGTACAAGGACATGTCATAATAACGAATATATGTCGAACCGCAACGGTGATAAAAGAGTTACACTAAGAGGTGTATAACGAGATGATTCGAAAGCGTGCTTCGACTTAAGTAAATATTATATTTAAACTTTGTAAAGTGTTAAGTAATTAATCCCGAATGCCTTGGCTATTTATAGATCATCAGGCTGACCCGGGACATGCTACCACTACCCCTACCCGCACCCGATTTCCAGGCAAGTTTCAAATCCTTCTTTAAGGCTGTTGTTGTGAATATATATATGTTTCTGTTACAGTACATATGCCATAGCATGCATGCCTACTTTCAAAATCATATTGATATACTTGTTCCCTGAATTATTGTTGGCTTATAAGCTAGATAGTTATTATATCAGTTATAAGCCGGAAATTACTAAGACCCTTAAGCGAAGGGCATCTGAATCTCATTCTTTGACTATAGACCGGGAGTCGTTATTCCTTGATATATTGATATTATTTTCAGAGGAAAATAACTAAGTAAATATTTTCCATTTATTATCTGGCGAATATTATTGGAATATTCCCTTGAGATTATTTGATAAATATTATTCGGATTATCCATCGGATGTTTATTTATTCGAGGAATATTATATATTTAATATTCATCTAAAGTCGATTAAATATTCGAATATTATTCGAACCTCAGTTGAGTTATTTACTTAAAGAATATTCATTCTTATTTACTCGATAAATATTATTTTGAATATTCATTCGAGTTTATTTATTTAATGAATATTATCTTAATATTCATTCGAGCCTTATTTATTTAAATGAATATCAATTCGAATATTCATTCAATCTCTATTTATTTTATAAATATTAGTTGAACATTGATTCGAACTCCAGTTATTCGATAAATATTACTTTAAATATTCCCTTGAGATAAGAATATTATCTTCGACCTTTATTTAAAGTCGATTCAATTATATCACTACAAGAAATATGGGCTATTGCAACGCCAAAAAAGTGTCATATTAGACCCCAAATGTGTTACAATAGAGGTTTTTGCAACGTTTTTGCCAAAATTCATCGTTGCATCTGCTACTGTTGCAATAGACCCCTATAGCAACATTTTATCAACTTATTGCAACATTTTGAAAGTATTACAATATCCCTTTTAGTGCAACACTTTTGTTGTAACACTCCCACCATCCAACACTAATAATACGCACCTTTTATAATAACATAAGTATTTTACAGGAGAATTTTCGAAGATTTTGACATGATGTATTCATAATTAGGACTAACCACCTGTCCAAATCATCAACACCAATCCAACTATAACCAAACCTGCTCATATGCATAATAATAGCAAATTTATAAAGAGATATCACTCTGACTGTCCAAGACCGCTCACAGGTTATGGTATGAAAAAAACTATCAATTACATTATTACAAACCATTCTCAAAATTAAAAAATAAAAATATTATAGAATTTTACGAATATACAAAATCACTGTCTAACTATATGTCCGACCTTGACAATTCCCCATCCACTATTCGACGAAGTCCATAACTCGAACGTCTCTTTTCACTGCCTGAAGAGCAATATCAACTGACCACTAGGTCCACTATTTATCTCTAATAACTGGAAAAATAAACAAAAGCAAGAGTGAGCTAACAATGCTCAGCAAGTGTAAATAGTGATGACAATTTTAAGAACGAAGACAATTCTGATAAACAAAAGAGTTTCATCTCATTCTATGAATATCGACTTTTAGATTGCCACGAGGGCCAACAATTCACCATTCATCAGGTGCATCAGAAACTAGAGTTGATAAGAATTCCGATATCAAATTATTATCCAAACAGACTTCCAAGAAATCAAGAACTGAACATATCAACCTTAGAGTATAGCTTAGAATTGGAATTTTATTTATTTTAAAAAAAATCATCAAGGTTAGGCTGCTGATCAGTCAGCACTAACCCCGGACAAACGCACACAGCAATGTCCTTAACTGGATCCACGGCACACATTGGCCTTAACATCTGACCACGAATCTGGTCTCCCCGAAGGGACATCTGTTGACCATTAAACTGGTCTCCCCGAAGGGACATCTGTTGACCATAATATGGTCTCCCCGAAGGGACATCTAAAAAAAAACATTCCAATTCTAAATCCAACGCACTAGGTGTCGGAACAATCGACCACCCTTAACACAACAACTAACTGGAAACTCACAACCACATCCTTAAACTCACTGATAACAGATCAGCCCAGTATAAGGAATTCCAATTATATAACGAACGCACCAGGGGTCGGAACAATCGACAACCCTTGCCATATCAACTAACTTGGAAACTCACGTTCCAGAATAATTCAAATTTCGAGATTCAATGCAAAATTCATAATCAACAGGAGTCAACGAGTTCGACATGAGAAATGGGTAATAAATGAAGAACAACAATCTAAAAAGGTATCGACAAGTTCGATACGAATAATTTGAAGAATCAATAGGAGAGAAACTTATATCATCAAGTATCGACAAGTTCGATCAAATACAGAGGAATAACCAACTAATCAAGATCATTAATAAATACCGACAAGTTCGGTAATAAGTGGGGTGGAGAATATATAGAACAATACTTTGAATACATAGCGGCAAGATAAATATAATTAATTGGAGACATAACATTATTAACTTGATTAAAGAAAGATTCGAACTTGGGCAACAATAAAAGATATAAAGTGCAACAAGATTATCAACAAGTAAAATTCTAAGTTGGAGTAGGGACACAATTAAGCACTGCGAAATAATGAAATTTTTCAACACAGGGTGAGGTTTGACTTCACGTAAATGAGGAGGACAACTTAAGCGGTTATTTAAAAAATATAGTTTTAGGATAATAAATTTTAAATCATTTTGGGAAAAACATTTAAGAAGAAAGGGGTTCTCTGGTGAAATTATGCTAAAATCAGAAATTTCAGTAACAGGTATTTGTAGAGGTTTAAAACATGGATTCTCTCTATTTAGAGAGTCCCTTAAATATTTTCAAGCAAATAAAGTCAAATCTTCCACTAAGGAAGCTTTAACATCCCTTGGATGAAATGATTTGCGAAAAAGTTATTGGTAAGGTCCTTTGGAAAAATATTTTGATGTTTGGATTATGAGTGAAAAAAACAACTTAGTTCACGCTAAATGAAGAAGCACATCACTTTCTAATATACTTGACCAATTCGTCGCATAAGACAAAAATATTGAATTGCATCACTTGCACGAATAAGTGATAAGCCAAAACACTTGCCTCGATATACGAAATTCCCGATCCTAACATGGATCCTCAACTCAGCTTCTCGTCATTCTTTACTTTCTTACATACTGCTCTCTTACTTGGCTCTACTTCAATTTCCTTCATGCTTCACCAACTCTACGCTCGTACACCTGTCAACTCTCATACTTGCCTTGGCCATGTTTCCTATTCGAACCATTATCAAGGTTAAATACTATTTCAGTATTAACTCAAGCAGAACCATATCGTTTGCTCTATTCTACCCATGCGCGTCCTATAACGCTTACATATATCATAAATAACATATACAAACACATACCACTACACATAGACATATCCAATCATATTCATATAGTAGCCTTAGTTTAATTACTAAGTCACATATACACGTCACATAACCACTTAAAAACAGCACACCATCTAATCATCAAAACCACTTTATATACTCAAAATAATCCATTTACATATATACTTAAACCATTAGTAATCCTAACACACCTTCAAGTATTGAAATTAAATAACTCAAATAGACTTTTAAATAAATTTGCAGGGGATTTTTAGAAAATTTCGGCATGAAGTATTCGTTTATCGGACTATGGGCTCAGCCCCTCCATGCCAAACAAAACAATTTATAACCCTGTTTTTGATAAAATAAAGGCTGCCTCAATTGTAGCAACATAAAAATAAACAAATAATGAAAAGTACCCGCCCAGACATGCGGCAACTAGCACATAAGGAAAAGTATCCGCCCAGACATGCGGCAACTAAACATGTAAAGAAATTTACCAGCCCAGACAAGCGGCACCTCAACACGTAAGAAAAGTAAATTGGTAACTTAACTATACTATAATTTACATTTGAAAACTAAATTAAAACAACCACATAGCCTGGAGGACCATTGGTATTTTTCAGAAACCATTACTGAACATTTATACAAATATACAGTTTTATACAACAATACATAATTTCTTAACCAAAATCACTCGACCACATATAATTTAACAGATAAACACTTAGCAAATACTGTTATTCGACCTATAACACTTAGCACTTAACAATTAACAATTAACATTTACAATTGAAAACTAACAATTTGCACATAAACATTTACCACTTAGTAAATATACTTTCCGAATTTAAATCTCGGAAATTAAACAAGATACATAATCTCCCCAATTAAACTTCGAAATCAGACTCATAATTAAACTCAACAATTATACTCAACAATTACCAAAACATATTATTGATCTCATAATTAATCCCACAATCATAATTAACAATTACAATTCAAACTAACTAACAATTAGCAATTAGCAATTAGAACTTGCACTTACAATTTAGCTCCATTTTATAACAACTCTTATCTATATATTTATTTCTAACGAAAATTCGGCATGACCTATTCGTTTCACGGACTATCCAAACATGCCAACAAAGCACAATAGGCCCATGCCAGTCTACAACATCAATCAATAATCCACCACTAGTTGCAAATATCAACCCTCCGAATTAAATATTGGAAATTCAACCAATAATCATAATCTTACCATTTTAGTCTAATTATACCCATTACCACATTAAACTTTCCATTTAAACTAATTAAACCACCATAATTAACCTCGCAATTTAAACTAACTAATTACCACAATTAGCTAATTAAAATCATAACAATTAAACTTTATCAATTTTAAAACTAATTAGCTCATAGCAATTAACTAATTAATATACGATAATTAAATACGTAATTCAAAATACAAGAAAATTATACCATTTCGCTTTTGATTCGATCCGCCTGAAATTCATTCCACCGGAATTAATCTCCCCCAAAATCTCTCTTCCTTCTCTCTCTCTCTCTCTCTCTCTCTCTCTTGCATAAACCACCACCACAGTTGCCTTCCTACTGCCACCACTGTGCAACTCCGGCACACCACCTCCATCGCCGGCCGGACGCCGCCGCCGCGGTCAGACCCGCTGTCACGCCACCGCCTCTCCTCCCATCTCCCCTTGTGTCGTTCCTGCGATTTTTCCCCTCCCCCTTTTACTTGCACACACCCACACTCTCTTGTTTATACACACACACACACACATGTATCTACATATGTATCTCATTCAAATCCCCTCCCATCTCCCTTCTTCTTTTTCCCCAATTCTTTTTCTTCCCTTTTCTATATTTTTCTTTCTTCTTCCCGTTTTTTTTTTCCAGATGTTTCTAGCTGATGGGCTGCTTCTATTTTCTTAATGGGCTTGGCCCATTTCTTGATACAACTCTAATCTCTTTCGGCCCAATTAAATACTAATAACCGACTATAATAACTCCAATTAAATAAAATATTCAGAAAATTAAACTTTTCATTTTTTTTAAATAAAGAACATAAAATTACAAACACCCACATATTTTTAAAATATTTTTCAGATAAAAAATGAATTAAATATGAATTTTCAAAGTTTTGATCCTTTAAATACAATAATACTCTTAAAATCATTTTAAAATACTACAACACCAAAATTAATTCACCCAACAATTTTAAAAACTCAATAAATATACAAAGATAATATTTCAAGAAATTTCACGATTTTTAATTCCTCCGATAATTTTATAAAATTTACAGAGTATCAATAATGCATGATTTAAATATTTTTAAATCCTAAAAAATACTAATAAAAATACACCGACTTTCACATCTCACACAAATAATCATATAAACACATAAACACAACTTCACATATTTTTCACCTTCACAACAATATTCACATAATATAACTCATAAATTATAATAAATAAATAATTCTAAATTCGAAATTTTCTAGGTCGTTATATCCTTCCCCCCTTAATAGGATTCTGTCCTCAGAATCAACCCTAAGGACACAAATAATAGTCCTGATCTTCTCAACATCTTACTTCCACTCCCAGGTTGTATCTTTCAACTTCTAAGATCCCATCATACTAACTCACTCATCAATAAGCTCATTATGCGAGCCCCATAATTCCAGAATGACTTTAAACCTTGACTTCCGAGTCTTTTTAACTCTAGACGTTTAACTCACGGGAATGAATATCTTATTGTCAAAATCAACATGACCTAGTCGTATAACGAACTATACTCTGCGTCAACACTATATTACCACGCTAATCCTTCGCCTTAATGCGATCGCGAAATTTTGTCTTGATTCACAACAATCTACACTTGGCACCATTCTCTAGCTCTTATCCATAATCACACGGTTTCAGATAGAACTTACAAAAGAAATCTCAAGAAACCCTTCAATCGTTTCTACTCCACTTTCACGGACTATGTCGATCGAGAAGAGAATAATTAAGAAATTTCTATCTGACTTTAGTCCTAATATTCTACCGAGTACCTAACCTTAAAACTTAACATCATACCGTCCATTCTCAGTCGCATCCTTGCAATCAGGTTCTTTAACCAAACACATACATCCTTAGATGCACATCAAGCATAATGCTAATAACAACTCAATTCTCACTCTTTTAAAATATTCTGATTCGCTAAGTCTTTTGAAGTATAACCTTGATTATTTGCAGCTCTTGAAAGCTAAAATACCTGCCACCTTGACTGTGACTTCACTCAGTACAGGAACAAAATTGAGTTAACCAATCTATAATATTAATTCTCCTGAGGTCAATACTTCACTTGATACTAACCATGAAACCATTCTTTAATAATTCCAAACAAGCTCCCGCTTTTATCAACATGAATCTTCAACTTAACACGCATTACCACTCATTTACATCTCTTAAAACGGACATTACTCAACTAAAATTTTGAGAAAAGAATATCAAGAAATCTTCAATTATCCTTACTCCTCTTTCACGTGCAATGTTACTTGAGAAGGGAATAATCGAAAACTTCTATCCATCCTTCATCTCATTGCTTTACTGAGTAACCGATTTAACATTAAATCATCTGTTCCCAATCGCAATTTGAACACGAACAACACGATCAACTCTTATAACATGGCATTCACGCCCACCACCATTCGGTTTAACCCACAATTTCTACCTTCTTACAACATCGGTTTGCTAAAACATTTGAAAGAAAGCCGCAAATATTTTGTTGATTTAAAACAATTTAAAAATCATTTGAACCAAGTTAAAAATTCTTTTGAAAGACATTTTAGAAAATCATTTTAAAAGAAAACATTTAAAATAATAGGGTTTTAATCAAAAGCCTTTTGGAACCAAAATATTTTTGAAAATTTAAAAAAAATCAATAAGCAAACCACGACCTTGACTTCGACCTAACTTCCTCCAAACTTGTTTTGTGACTTCACTGTCCTGTATCCTCAGAGTTCCCTCCAAGTCATAACTTTGCATACTTAACGAGTCCTTGAATTTGACTCTTCCCAATACAACTCCAACGTTTAACCTCACTATCCTAACCACAGAATCATAACCTTTGAAATTCACACTAGAACTCTTATGCAAAAGTTTCTTCCTCCATGATCATATTAAATTTTCACATTCTTAATAGTCATAAAAGCAGTCTTGTCACTCTTTTCAAGCTTATAATTCATAGTTTTAACTTCTGACTTTGTTACTTGCTACCACACTTCCCTTCTGGCTACAGCCACAACTTTCCACGCTTATCTTAATAAAATCTCTAGGGATTCTCTCCCGAAATCTTATTTTCCGATCATGGGGTCTTGTTAATCCCTCCTAATTCTCGTCCTATAGGCAACTACGGTGCCCTTACTCTTCTAACTCAAATTCTTCGGGATTCCACATTCTTTTCTTAACTAAATTCTGCATGTCTTATTTAGTCACTTCTGGAAACTTTCTGATTTCTCTGCCTTCCACCTTACTGACATTCTACTTCATCTCGGTTAACTTCCCACCATCCTTGATAACCATGATTTCTTACACTGACCATGCATAAGTCATTTACTACACATATTCACCTTATCCCTCATTCAGTCTTAACCCTTGATAATTCTTACCAACCTTTCCGTTCTGCCTTACTCTGCTTTACTCAAATCATCTTTCCTTGATTTTACCATCTTATGGTATCCCATTTACTACCTCCACCTTACCATAGAGGTCTAAAACAATCCTTCTTTAACACTGAACATCTTTACCAACATCTCCATCACCATATCTGCGATAATGTGCTCTAATTTACTGCTCTTTTCCGTTATCCACTTCTTATTAGCCTCAGACTTTGTCCATGTTTTATCGGTCCAAGAATTAATCCAATTTCGACATGACATATCTGTCTCAATCACCAATTTTTTTTTTTTTTAAAACTTGCATAACCACTTCTTCGTCCATGCAGTTATAGTTCTATCATTTAAGACGTCGTCACGCTCATCTTCGCATCTCTTCGTCATTAAGAAAACATCGAATTTCTGACAAAAGAAGTCAATAAAATGAATGGGGTATCAAGTATGAATATACACTGAGTTTATTTGATAAAACTTTTATAAAGGAATTTAACCGAGAGATCAATATGATCTTTTTGAACTATTATCAGGTTGCATTTGTCACTTGGTTAACCACCATAGTAAATAAGGATGGCCAGTCCTTAGTACTTTCGCGACAAACACAATCAGTGGCGTCCCACTGGACTTCTATCACAAGGATAAGATGTCCCTGAATCCCCTATCTGTATAGGTTGTTCATCTCAGCTGGAATAGAGAAAAAATCAAGTATTCATGAGAATAGAAGGAATTCAAGAGTTCCAAAAATTTTCAAATAAAGTCGGATCAATTATCCTTTGAAAGATATAGATATTTCTAAAAGAATGGAATTGAGTTCGAATAAATCTGACATATCAAACTCATCATCAATTGATGTATAGAAGACTTTTCAATAGATGCATCAACTACTGATTAGGCAAACTTTTAAGAAATTCCTAATTATTCAGTCTCACTCTTATCGACTAAGCACTACTATACTTAGCTGCCAAAACCGGCCTGACAATAATGAGTTGAATGATTAAGAAGATCTCAATTCATTCTCGATTTTGGACCGTCACTGCGCAACGAATGCCCCAGCCACGATACCAACCGAGAATTAATTTACGACGATTCAAAGAAAGAATAGGAAATTTTTTCAGATAATGACTTTGAACGAATCAATAATTAGGGTGCACGGCTACGCTTAACTTCCAATTCTTGCTAATAATCGCTTCTCACTTCGCATTCTTAACCTTCTCGTACCATTTCCAAAACGTTCACATCGAAACTAATTTCGTAGGATGTCCTAAATTCTACGCGAAAATCTCGAGATAACATCCCCCGGACTGATAGCTCCAGCTGCTCACTAGCTTATGCCGTTTCAGGTTCGCTGCTTTGCTAATAGCTCAATCCTTAAACGATTCGAACTTCTACTCGCGCGATATGCCGAAAGACCGATTTAACGTCGCCACGCTTGTCGAAGTATCCTAACGCGATCCTTATCCTAAACTATTCTACTCGACTTCTCTCTTATACTCGTACCCTAACCCTCCTAATCTGTTTCAGTGACCATAATCTGTAGCTCTGATACCAACTTGTAACACTCCCACCATCCAACACTAATAATACGCACCTTTTATAATAACATAAGTATTTTACAGGAGAATTTTCGAAGATTTTGACATGATGTATTCATAATTAGGACTAACCACCTGTCCAAATCATCAACACCAATCCAACTATAACCAAACCTGCTCATATGCATAATAATAGCAAATTTATAAAGAGATATCACTCTGACTGTCCAAGACCGCTCACAGGTTATGGTATGAAACAAACTATCAATTACATTATTACAAACCATTCTCAAAATAAAAAATAAAAATATTATACAATTTTACGAATATACAAAATCACTGTCTAACTATATGTCCGACCTTGACAATTCCCCATCCACTATTCGACGAAGTCCATAACTCGAACGTCTCTTTTCACTGCCTGAAGAGCAATATCAACTGACCACTAGGTCCACTATTTATCTCTAATAACTGGAAAAATAAACAAAAGCAAGAGTGAGCTAACAATGCTCAGCAAGTGTAAATAGTGATGACAATTTTAAGAACGAAGACAATTCTGATAAACAAAAGAGTTTCATCTCATTCTATGAATATCGACTTTTAGATTGCCACGAGGGCCAACAATTCACCATTCATCAGGTGCATCAGAAACTAGAGTTGATAAGAATTCCGATATCAAATTATTATCCAAACAGACTTCCAAGAAATCAAGAACTGAACATATCAACCTTAGAGTATAGCTTAGAATTGGAATTTTATTTATTTTAAAAAAAATCATCAAGGTTAGGCTGCTGATCAGTCAGCACTAACCCCGGACAAACGCACACAGCAATGTCCTTAACTGGATCCACACATTGGCCTTAACATCTGACCACGAATCTGGTCTCCCCGAAGGGACATCTGTTGACGATTAAACTGGTCTCCCCGAAGGGACATCTGTTGACCATAATATGGTCTCCCCGAAGGGACATCTAAAAAAAAACATTCCAATTCTAAATCCAACGCACTAGGTGTCGGAACAATCGACCACCCTTAACACAACAACTAACTGGAAACTCACAACCACATCCTTAAACTCACTGATAACAGATCAGCCCAGTATAAGGAATTCCAATTATATAACGAACGCACCAGGGGTCGGAACAATCGACAACCCTTGCCATATCAACTAACTTGGAAACTCCCGTTCCAGAATAATTCAAATTTCGAGATTCAATGCAAAATTCATAATCAACAGGAGTCAACGAGTTCGACATGAGAAATGGGTAATAAATGAAGAACAACAATCTAAAAAGGTATCGACAAGTTCGATACGAATAATTTGAAGAATCAATAGGAGAGAAACTTATATCATCAAGTATCGACAATTTCGATCAAATACAGAGGAATAACCAACTAATCAAGATCATTAATAAATACCGACAAGTTCGGTAATAAGTGGGGTGGAGAATATATAGAACAATACTTTGAATACATAGCGACAAGATAAATATAATTAATTGGAGACATAACATTATTAACTTGATTAAAGAAAGATTCGAACTTGGGCAACAATAAAAAATATAAAGTGCAACAAGATTATCAACAAGTAAAATTCTAAGTTGGAGTAGGGACACAATTAAGCACTGCGAAATAATGAAATTTTTCAACAAAGGGTGAGGTTTGACTTCACGTAAATGAGGAGGACAACTTAAGCGGTTATTTAAAAAATATAGTTTTAGGATAATAAATTTTAAATCATTTTGGGAAAAACATTTAAGAAGAAAAGGGTTCTCTGGTGAAATTATGCTAAAATCAGAAATTTCAGTAACAGGTATTTGTAGAGGTTTAAAACATGGATTCTCTCTATTTAGAGAGTCCCTTAAATATTTTCAAGCAAATAAAGTCAAATCTTCCACTAAGGAAGCTTTAACATCCCTTGGATGAAATGATTTGCGAAAAAGTTATTGGTAAGGTCCTTTGGAAAAATATTTTGATGTTTGGATTATGAGTGAAGAAAACAACTTAGTTCACGCTAAATGAAGAAGCACATCACTTTCTAATATACTTGACCAATTCATCGCATAAGACAAAAATATTGAATTGCATCACTTGCACAAATAAGTGATAAGCCAAAACACTTGCCTCGATATACGAAGTTCCCGATCCTAACATGGATCCTCAACTCAGCTTCTCATCATTCTTTACTTTCTTACATACTGCTCTCCTACTTGGCTCTACTTCAATTTCCTTCATGCTTCACCAACTCTACGCTCGTACACCTGTCAACTCTCATACTTGCCTTGGCCATGTTTCCTATTCGAACCATTATCAAGGTCAAATACTATTTCAGTATTAACTCAAGCAGAACCATATCGTTTTCTCTATTCTACCCATGCGCGTCCTATAACGCTTACATATATCATAAATAACATATACAAACATATACCACTACACATAGACATATCCAATCATATTCATATAGTAGCCTTAGTTTAATTACTAAGTCACATATACACGTCACATAACCACTTAAAAACAGCACACCATCTAATCATCAAAACCACTTTATATACTCAAAATAATCCATTTACATATATACTTAAACCATTAGTAATCCTAACACACCTTCAAGTATTGAAATTAAATAACTCAAATAGACTTTTAAATAAATTTGCAGGGGATTTTTAGAAAATTTCGGCATGAAGTATTCGTTTATCGGACTATGGGCTCAGCCCCTCCATGCCAAACAAAACAATTTATAACCCTGTTTTTGATAAAATAAAAGCTGCCTCAATTGTAGCAACATAAAAATAAACAAATAATGAAAAGTACCCGCCCAGACATGCGGCAACTAGCACATAAGGAAAAGTATCCGCCCAGACATGCGGCAACTAAACATGTAAAGAAATTTACCAGCCCAGACATGCGGCACCTCAACACGTAAGAAAAGTAAATTGGTAACTTAACTATACTATAATTTACATTTGAAAACTAAATTAAAATAACCACATAGCCTCGAGGACCATTGGTATTTTTCAGAAACCATTACTGAACATTTATACAAATATACAGTTTTATACAACAATACATAATTTCTTAACCAAAATCACTCGACCACATATAATTTAACAGATAAACACTTAGCAAATACTGTTATTCGACCTATAACACTTAGCACTTAACAATTAACAATTAACATTTACAATTGAAAACTAACAATTTGCACATAAACATTTACCACTTAGTAAATATACTTTCCGAATTTAAATATCGGAAATTAAACAAGATACATAATCTCCCCAATTAAACTTCGAAATCAGACTCATAATTAAACTCAACAATTATACTCAACAATTACAAAAACATATTATTGATCTCATAATTAATCCCACAATCATAATATATTAACAATTACAATTCAAACTAACTAACAATTAGCAATTAGAACTTATATTTACAATTTAGCTCCATTTTATAACAACTCTAATCTATATATTTATTTCTAACGAAAATTCGGCATGACCTATTCGTTTCACGGACTATCCAAACATGCCAACAAAGCACAATAGGCCCATGCCAGTCTACAACATCAATCAATAATCCACCACTAGTTGCAAATATCAACCCTCCGAATTAAATATTGGAAATTCAACCAATAATCATAATCTTACCATTTTAGTCTAATTATACCCATTACCACATTAAACTTTCCATTTAAACTAATTAAACCACCATAATTAACCTCGCAATTTAAACTAACTAATTACCACAATTAGCTAATTAAAATCATAACAATTAAACTTTATCAATTTTACAACTAATTAGCTCGTAGCAATTAACTAATTAATATACGATAATTAAATACGTAATTCAAAATACAAGAAAATTATACCATTTCGCTTTTGATTCGATCCGCCTGAAATTCATTCCAACGGAATTAATCTCCCCCAAAATCTCTCTTCCTTCTCTCTCTCTCTCTCTCTCTCTCTCTCTCTCTCTTGCATAAACCACCACCACAGTTGCCTTCCTACTGCCACCACTGTGCAACTCCGGCACACCACCTCCATCGCCGGCCGGACGCCGCCGACGCGGTCAGACCCGCTGTCACGCCACCGCCTCTCCTCCCATCTCCCCTTGTGTCGTTCCTGCGATTTTTCCCCTCCCCCTTTTACTTGCACACACCCACACTCTCTTGTTTATACACACACACACACACACATGTATCTACATATGTATCTCATTCAAATCCCCTCCCATCTCCCTTCTTCTTTTTCCCCAATTCTTTTTCTTCCCTTTTCTATATTTTTCTTTCTTCTTCCCGTTTTTTTTTTCCAGATGTTTCTAGCTGATGGGCTGCTTCTCTTTTCTTAATGGGCTTGGCCCATTTCTTGATACAACTCTAATCTCTATCGGCCCAATTAAATACTAATAACCGACTATAATAACTCCAATTAAATAAAATATTCAGAAAATTAAACTTTTCATTTTTTTTAAATAAAGAACATAAAATTACAAACACCAACATATTTTTAAAATATTTTTCAGATCAAAAATGAATTAAATATGAATTTTCAAAGTTTTGATCCTTTAAATACAATAATACTCTTAAAATCATTTTAAAATACTACAACACCCAAATTAATTCATCCAACAATTTTAAAAACTCAATAAATATACAAAGATAATATTTCAAGAAATGTCACGATTTTTAATTCCTCCGATAATTTTATAAAATTTACAGAGTATCAATAATGCATGATTTAAATATTTTTAAATCCTCAAAAATACTAATAAAAATACACCGACTTTCACATCTCACACAAATCATCATATAAACACATAAACACAACTTCACATATTTTTCACCTTCACAACAATATTCACATAATATAACTCATAAATTATAATAAATAAATAATTCTGAATTCGAAATTTTCTAGGTCGTTATATTTGTCATGTTTAGTGACACTTTTATGATGTTGCAATAAACTATTGCCACACCATTTTGTAACATATTTTAGTTAAAAGTATTGCAAAGCCAATTTATTGCAACATTTTTATGTAACATTTTCTCCCCTATTGTAATGCTTTTTTGTTTTTTCAGCAACATTTATATGCAACACTTTTGTTTCTATTGAAATACATTTATATACTTATTGCAACATTTATGTGCAACACTTTGTATTAGTCCAATTTGCAATATCCTGTTTGAAATGTTAATAAACAAATAGAAAAGCATATCAAACCAAAATCACATTTCCAATTTCCCAGATAGAAAATCCAACAGAATATGTCAATAAAGCCCAAACAAAGTCAATCGGCTTATACCATAAGATCATCTTACACCTAGTACATAAATCCGAAGTCGAAACACATAGTCAACTTACACACCCTAAATCTAGATAAACCTTAGTCTTTCATGTCAAAGTACCAAGCAACCAAAAGTACACATAAAATAAAAGTACTGATCACCAATCATCAAATCGTCATCGTGATTGTCATCCTCGCAAGCACCTTTGCCTCAGTGGGTATGAATGAACGCCAAAAGGCTGATTTGTAATTCCAGAATTTATTAATAGAATTTGACTCTGCTCGAAAACTTTCCCTGCAACACCAATTTGACTCGAATTATACACATGAAAAACAATTAATTGAAAGCTAAAATCAATGTTGCAGAATCCGATGCATGAAAATGAAAAAGAAAGCACTTGCAGAATCAATGGTATGTATTGATGGTGCCTTGCACCGCAAAAATAGGGGTATTAATAAGCTCGAAGTATGAGACGATATACCTACCTGTTCATCTACCTGCAGAAAGGTAATGGTCCTGAAGAAAAAATATGAATGGCAGGAACCAGAGATTTAAATGCATCCGCGAATTCGACCAGTGACGTTGCCACCTTCTCCATCCTCTGAACCTCCTCTAACAAGCCACCTTTCCCTTTCTTCTCCTTCTTCTTCCATTCTTCGCCTATCTTCTCCTGCATACACGGTTCATAGCCAACAATTAGGGTTACTCGGATTGTAATTTCCAAATACATTAAAATTAAATTAATAGGATCAAAATTTTCACTTGACCTAATATATTTGACATAATACAGAGGCAGGTCTTAAAGGGAACCAATTTGGCCTATAATCTGTTGTAATTATTTGTTCTGCAATTTTTTTAAAAATATTTTGTGTTCTGCAATTTGTTAATACAATTCCTAAAAAAATTGTATCAAAAAATTGTACTCAATTGGATTATTCGATGCAGAGAAAATTATTTTTTTATAATTATTTCTGGAATCAAAAATTCAGTATAAATGGGTCATATAAAAGACTTCCTGATTCTTTTGAATCTCTTATACGATATCATGAAATTAGTGTGCATGTTTAGAATCGCGTGTTGAGGCAGGACTACCCTTATCAGTTACGTCATACAACACACTGACAAATTAGAGATGCAAACTAATATAACAGTGTAAAACTGCAGAAATATTTGTTAATTAACAGAAAATGAGAAAGCATTTAAAGTCTTCACACCTTTTACAGGACAAAGACAACACTCTCTTTCAATATCAGGTGTCTCGCAAGATCGGCAGACCCATGAGGTGAAATCTCTAACATTTCTCACCCCATAACACTCTTGATGAACTGCTATTTGACAACTGATAGAAATAATCAGACACAGTTATATTTCACATGAGCAAACAATAAATAGTTCAACCCCTTGCAGTTTGCTGGTTAACACGAGGAAAATAAATGTTGTCAAAAGGTGGGTAATATTGGTGTCGTATTTGCATGAATAAAGAAGATATACATAAGTAAAACCACATTATAGTGGTCAAAATTTCAAGGAATCCCTGTACCTTGCAATCGATCCAGAGCAAACATTGTGGCAGCTTGTGATAGATATTTGTCACATATTGAGGACTGAGAACTCTGTCCTTCGATCTCCATTAATTCATTTTGCTCAAGGCAATCACCCTCTATGAGTATGTGAGCAGCCTTACATAAGAAATCCAAATAAAATACACTAGTCAGTACTAATGAGAATGCCTGCACTGAAAAAATTCTTAAAACTGTAACTGCTATTCAAAAGGACTATATATAATACACTGAATTTGTTATGAAGACAAAATAAATCCAAAATATTTTTTTATAAAGACAATTTACAATATTAAATAAAATGATAGATGCGTAATATGCGAGTCTACATCCTGCAAAAAAAAAAAATTGTCCCCAATATTACTCTGAGATTTACAGATTACCAAAAATGAGTAGATTTTACCAATCTCAATCGAATAATAGAACTATAATACTAATGCAGTACAAATACACTAACATTTGACATACAATTAATGTGTGTGGCATAGCAAGTTACCAAAACATACATAGCAAGTTACCCAAACACACATAGTAATCACCGACACATAGTATTCGTATTTGGTCCAAAGAAGAATATAGATGCATAAAGATAACATGACAGAGAAGTACAACGCATAGTATATGTAAATAAAAACCTTTGTAATAATAGCTCAGCTCTGGTCCTGCATTGGGTGGAGGCAATCCTGTAATTACCTACAGATAAGGGTATAGGTATAATGGTTATATACCCCACATATTACTACAATGTAATAATGCTAAACTAACAAATTGCAGATTGAGCTTCCAGTTACCATCTCTAGAAGCATTATACAAAAGGAGAAAACTTCTGATTTGTCAGGACATTGTCACTAATTATAATTGCTTCTTCAAGCTTATCCAATCTAGGATCAACGTCTGCTGCCAGACTGGACTCTGCAGCTTTGGTTTTAAGACTGAAATGTAGTAAATTCACATATATGTATATATTAGTTACTCTGGATTGTAGTTAAGATCATGGAATCAAAGAGGATTTACACGCTTGAACATTATGCAAATATATGTAAATATAATTAAACTGAATAAGATGCAGGATTACTTATGTTCAGATAAGCAAGCCTACATAGCACATACAAATAAATGTAATATGCAGAAAATTAACTCACCACAATTATGCTTTTCCCTGGCTAATTAAGGTGAAGCACCATAGTAGATTAATTAAAAAATGACCTTATAAAACATAAATTTCACACACACAGGAAATTCATATCAAGCTACAAAGTATAGATACACAGAAACAAGCCGAGGAAGTATACAAATTTCATACAGCTTGAAAAATAGAGGCATGAACTCTGCCAGTGTATCATGAGGCATGAACTCTGCCACCAGCAATCTCTCATGTCCATCATTGCAGAATCCAATCAAATTCACTAAGCGCTGAGATGAGATTCACTCTAAAAGAACACAGCTTGAAAAAACAACAAAATTAACACATGTAATTAATTAACCAAAAAATCACACCTTGAGAAAAATCTCCAAACTATGAGCATAAAATAATTGTTAACAAAACTAAAACAATATTAACACATATATCCAACTAGTTAACACAAAAATCCAACGAATTTGACAAATACAAGCTTTAATCCAACATACAATCGAAAAAATTCACATACATATATATATATACATGTATAATTCATTATAATCGGAAAAATATGGGTATTTTACCTCTAATTGAAGCTTTACTCAAATATGTGCTCAAATCTTTGCTCAATTAGGTTTGGGTTTTGGGCTTTTGATGAATCGATTATATTTGAGATGAGAGATGTGTATTTGTGAGAGAGAGAGAGAGAGGAGAGAGTGGTGAGGTGGAGAGAGAGGAGCGATAGAGAGAGTGGTGAGTGGAGATACGACGGTGAGATGAGAGACGACGGTGAGATGAGAGAGACAGTGGTCATGAGATGTGTTTTGGGTGATGGTTTTTCCATATTTAATTGTGTATCAAATATTTTGCTACCCTTTTTTATCCCGCCCAGCTAAAAAACTAAGTTGCCGCCTACAATTTTGAGCAAAGTGTATAGTCTATTGTAACGTTTTTGCTAATGTAAGAACCCAGATTTTTTATAGAATTAAAACTTTTTAGTATGTAATAATATGGGAATGAATAGTGGTTATGACTGCGATGTAACGAATGTCTATTAAATGAATGGAATGGATTTGAATTCAATTATTTACATGTCATGCAGAATACTTTTGGTTGACGGCATAGGTAAGAATGATCTATCTCCTAAGGATATAAGTATATTACTTCAAGTAAGATTATTCTTGTGTCATCCAAATCAATATCTATTATAAGTCCAGCGGTTCCGTAAAAAGGTTAAGAAGCACTCGAGAGTGAACCAGGTTCATTTTCCTAATTATAGGAATTAAATAAAAATAAGTGATGAATAGTGATTTTGGTGGAATTTGGAATATTATTATAATAATGTTATACCCGGTATTCGGAACGGATTTCTGAGTTCGTATTAGTGATCCAGGAAGAAAATAAGTGTATGTAAAAGCTGTCGGATTCAGAAAAAGAGCACTTTTATTTTCTCCGAGATTTCCCTGGACACTGCAAGACTTAAGGAGTTATAAAAGGGAATTAAGGAATTTAAATTCGAGAAGTATTAAGTAAGATGAAGAATAGTATTAGAAATATTAAGAAGGTTTTCGGTAAAACCCTAACTAGAAACGAATGAGTTATTCCCTCGAACGATCAACGAACAAGCAAGGAAATTGAGTAATACCCGGACAAAGGAACGAATAAATAACCAAGAGACAAACAAGTGCAATTGGTGGGAAAAGGAGAAACCCAAGTAACATCCTTATAAGTCAACTACAAGATGAGTGGTGTAATTGCATTCTTGCAAAAATGGAGTTGCTTGTTGTAGTGCCAACACTTGGCCCAATGAGGAAGCAACAAGTGGCACCATTGGATTGCCAACAACACATTAAAAGAGATGCATCCATTATATATGCAAGGGTTATACATGTATTAGCCATAAATCACCAAAACAAAACAAACCACCACCATTTCTCTCCATTTCTTCACAAAAATCTGCCCATTCTTAGCTAATTGGAAGTCCAACTTCCAACCATCACTTGTTCTTCAAATTTTTATGGTAAGTACTACATATCATGGTAATGATCGCCTAGAAATTTCAGCTTCAAATTCATCTTTTATCATTTTCAAATAAATCATCAAAGATGATGATGAATAGTATTCTTCATAAACTAACTTTTATTTCTTGATTTCTTTTGATTATTCAAGCTATACTAAGGCTAGATAAGGGCTAAACAAGGCTTGATAAGTTCATACATACACCAAGGAAGGTATACCACTCTTGAAAGCCAAGCTCTTATTTTAAGTTTTGGTATTTTAGATGAGTTATATGGATTTAATGCATGTTTAGGACCTTAAGATTATGATTGGGATTTATTAAATGTGAAATTAGTTTAGATGAACGGAAAGACATTGCTTGGTCTTATTTCATGGTTGAATAACATGTATATGTTGTTTGGAGTGGAAACTATGATTATTGGATGGTTTGAAATTTGGAAATCATGTAAACATAGCCGTCGTAATGCCCGATTGTCATTAGCCTTAAGAAACCGTGATTAGCAGTAGCATGAACACACTGTCCAGTCTCGGATTTTGCCATGAAAGGCTAGATTATGTTATAAGCTTCGTTTTGATATAAAGATCGCATGAAACGGACTTACGGTTTAGGAGTTATGATTAAATTCGTAAAAGTGGTTCGGAACCGTAATCAAAAGTTCGTAACCGAAATTGGATCCCTTTAATATTGCGAAATCAGTGGCGAATCTTAATAATTAAATAATAGAGATAAAAAGGAAGGTGTGGGAGAAGACCTCATGTAAAAAGGATTGTTTTCCGATTTTATAAAAATGTTCGAATCATGGTTAAGTACGAAAGTACCCCTAAAAGGTATACTTGGTTATAACGTCGGTAAACCACTTAGAAAACGATCGATAAATATCGAGGTCTAATCTTTTGACTTTAAAACTTATACGATTTAAATACTTACCACATGTAAGTATAATGCCATGCTTTATTAACGAACAAGTGTCGGATAATAAAAGCAATAATAAGAGTGAATTAGAGGGGTATAACGAAACGACTTGAAACGTGTTTCGATTTAAGTTAAGTTTATACTTAACCTTTTGAAAGGTGTTAAGTGATTAATCCCGAATGCCTTGGCTATTTATAGATCATCAGGCCGACCCGGGACACGCTACCACTACCCCTACTCGTACTCGATTTCCAGGCAAGTTTCAAATCCTTTTTATAAGGCTGTTGTTGTGAATATATATATATATATATATATATACTTTCTGTTATACATATGCCATAGCATGCATGCCTATCTTCAAGTTATATTGTGATACTTGTTCCCTGATTTATTGTTGGCTTATAAGCTAGATAGATATATATCAGTTATAAGCCGGAAATTATTTAGACCCTTAATCGAAGGGCAGTGAATCTCATTCTTTGACTATAGACCGGGAGTCGTTATTCCTTGATATATTGATATTATTTTCAGAGGAAAATAACTAAGTAAATATTTTCCATTTTTAATCTAGCGAATATTATTGGAATATTCCCTTGAGATTATTTGATAAATATTATTCGGATTATCCATCAGATGTTTATTTATTCGAGGAATATTATATATTTAATATTCATCTAAAGTCGATTAAATATTCGAATATTATTCGAACCCTCAGTTAAGTTATTTGCTTAAAGAATATTCATTCTTATTTAGTCGATAAATATTATTTTGAATATTCATTCAAGTTTATTTATTTAATGAATATTATTTTAATATTCATTCGAGCCTTATTTATTTAAATGAATATTAATTCGAATATTCATTCAATCTCTATTTATTTTATAAATATCAGTTGAACATTGATTCGAACTCCAGTTATTCGATAAATATTACTTTGAATATTCCCTTGAGATAAGGAATATTATCTTCGACCTTTATTTAAATTCGATTCAATTATTGAACATAATTTCAAATATTCATTCGATAATCATTTCTTTGATAAATATTATTTAGTTGAATATTCATTATTTATTCAATGAATATTGTCCCAAATATTAAGTCGATAATTATTCCATCAATATGTATCCTTCTTGAGTCGAATATTCACTATTGATTCAATAAATATTATCTCCAATGTCCATCTGACGGTTACTCCATCAATAAACATTGTTATTGATTTGAATATTCATTATTTGTTCAATGAATATTATTCTGAATATTTATTCAAAGATTATTCCGAGCAACCCTTTTTCAATATCTGTGACTTAATAAATATTCTTGGAATATTTATTTAATTCTTCTAACTCGTTTCAAAGATACTTGGTTTCATTCACATAGTATCATCAACCCTCGAATATTATATAAATTATTTCAGAGTCCTATTATTATTATTATATTATCAAGGAAGGTTCTCAGTGATTCCATTCTCCCTTCGATTCTATTGTAAGGGAACCTTACTTGAGGAATGTTATTTATCTTGTGACTGCCCGGTCATAAATTATTCGTTTCACTCGCAACTTGGTTGCTATTATTCATGGAATTGTATATACCCACTCATTATTCGAGGGGTAAGAATGTTGGAACAAGTTGGTATCTATTAACAAGCGGTAGCTTGGGAAATATTGGTGAATTTTCCTTTCCAATTAGATACGACTACTTTGTGGAGTCTTATCAACAAGTATTATACTTGGGGAAAGGGGGACGAGCTTTACGTTTCAAAGTTATGGATGTGAAATGAACTAGGAGATGCGTAAGTGACCCAGTGCGCCGGTCCAGCAAATGGCCCAACCGTTGGCCGAGGGGGTTCCAGAGGGCGGTAGACAATTAAATCTGTCGGTGCTTCCTTCTACATGTAGTAAACAAGAGGTGGGGAGCATAACATGCGACTGATCATCGTGTATATGCTATGTCTCCTGGCGCGTCAAACTCCAGTATTAGTTCATCACTCAAAGTTGGAAATTTTCTGCAACACCATCATAGTTGGCAGAGTTGAAAAGTATTTCAAACTGGAATTGCAATATCATTCTGCAAGTTCCTATTTTTATGAAAATAATGCTATCTTGCTTATTTTGGCATAGCATATGCTTCCACGAAATATATATCTGTTGAGTTACCTTGTAACTTCATCCTTTATATTAAACTGGCAATATTTTCTCTAATGCATGGCATATGATTTCAAAACATATCTTTGAACTGTCTTATATATTACTGCACAGTTATATATTGTTAGTGGGCTGTTGCTCACCCTTGCTTATTTATTATGTCACAACAACAGCTAGGTCACATGGCCCGCGTCAGGCGCACTCGGCGCAAGCAGGATACCCGCCCCACAGGGCTACCCGTTGATATCATTGCTGCCATTGCTGAGGTAGCATAGATCAGCAGCCTTTGATTACCAGTTTAATTATATGTATCAATAATGATTAATCAACGGCAAAACTTTTAAACTTATGATGTTATCCTTTTGGCTTGTAATAACTTTTATTCGTAAACCAATAATGCAAGAGTTATTTTAATTTCATCTCTGGGACTATAACTGTGTGTGTGTGAGTGGTTATTATTGTGGGGTCACAGCAGGTGATTTATTTATTGTGGACTCAAGTAAAGTATTAATCATGGAAAATAAGACCGTGACAACCCGATCCTGGACCCCGGATCTGGGGGTGTTACAGAAATTGTATCAGAGAGAGAGTTATAAATCCCAAGAGATGATGCGACGCTATACAATAATAAATTCACTAAGATAATAAGAACTCTTGCCAAGTTCACCTAAAACCCGTATGGGAACTTTTAAGTATCATGATAGTAATATAATTCGTCATTGTGTAGGCGAGCGACATCTCCGATCCGGAGGAGTATGAGAGACAGCACGATGAGGCGATCCAGGCCGCCGAGGGCTCGGCGATGATAGAGACAGATACTGATGTTGTTGAGTCAGAGGAGGAGGACCCTGAGGTCCAGGTTGATGCTGATACTGATGTTGTTGAGTCAGAGGAGGAGGACCCTGAGGTCCAGGTTGATGCTGATGTCATTGAGTCTGAGGAGGAGGAGGACCCGGAGGAGGTCCAGGCAGGGCAGGACGTTGAGTTAGTTGATGAGGGTGCCGAGGGAGATGTTGATGAGCCCATGGCTGATGTTGTAGGGGGTTCTGGACTTCATGTTCCACCCCTCTCTGATGAGAGAGCCCCTACCCCGCCACCACTACCTATGAGCCCATTGTCAGATGAGTTTGAGGCATTGACCCCAGAGCCACAGCAGGCAGAGGTTGCCCTTCCAGCAGATCCAGCCCCTCCACCCCATGGTCCGATAGGGGACATCCCAGCATGTTTTCACCACTATGTTGTGGGCAGACTTACTTCTGAGGTAGCCGTGGCTGAGGCCAGGCTGGCAGAGTCCCGCAGAGAGCTAGCCGCAGAGAGAGAGGCCCGGTTGAGGCACCTGGGTGGTAGGCGAGCCAGAGCTAGAAATATGTATAGGCAGGTGACCGGCATAGAGCTGAGGGCCCGTGTGAGGGTGCGACGGTTACCCAGTGATGGACATGGCATGGTATCCAGGGCTGATGCAGAGGAGATATTCCGCCTTGCTATGAGGAGGGTTCTAGATTTGGCCCACCGCCGTGGCTGACTGCAGTGTTAGTGATGTATTGGTCTAGTTGTCTAGTCTTGTACGGTCATAGTAGTGCCGATTTTTGGTAGGGATAGTTTCAGCTTGTAGTTCTCTGTTGCAGACTAGACAGATAGACAGCTTATCTCACTTTTGACTAGTTATTATTCGGATGGTTGTATTTCCTTAAAACTGTTGTTGTATGTCGAATATCGTACCGTTTGGTACTTGGTATATATTTATTCCCTTTTCAGTCATTTCAGTTTTCTTATGACGCGATCACTAGTTTATTATATTATATCTGCCCGTACTGCTTTCGACTAAAACTGCCATGATATATAGAACTGTGGGATCCTAAATCCATTTATGCATCGATATTGTGAGGAAAACCCTCTAAAATAGGTGAATAAACCTAATGTATATTGTCCAAATTTTTATTAAAATGCCTCCGAGAAGAATGGGTACTAGGGCTAACCCTCACGAATCTACTGACCAAGAAAGTCACAATCAACATGAGGAAAATTTTGAGTATAATGAAGAACAGGATCAGGACTATAATGAGCAGGAGGATTCCCATTATGGGATGGGGGATGAAACTTTCTATACTGCAGAGTTTGAAGAGGAAATAGAAGAAGGGGAAACTGAAGTCGAACATCAGGGGGAGAACCAGGGCAGAAACCCCATGGGACAATTTATGGATATGCTCAGGCAGAATTTGAACCAACATCCCCAACCACCCCAAGGAAACAACACCACTGTGGCCAATTCCTTTAGGGCCTTCAAGTCCCTCAAACCCCCAGAGTTTCACGGATCGGCTGACCCCGTAGAGGCAAGGGCCTGGGTCAAGGAAATGGAGAAATCTTTCGAGATTCTGAGTATTGGAGAAGCCCAAAAGACTGTCTTTGATACCTACTTGCTAAAAGGAGAGGCCAACTATTGGTGGGAAGCTAAGAAGAATATGGAGACCGATGCTATTGTAACCTGGGATAGGTTTAAACAATTGTTTCTAGAGAAGTATTTCCCAAAGTTTATGAAAACCCAGATGGAGCTTAAGTTTCTAGAGCTAAAGCAGAACAACTTGTCGATGGCCGATTATGAAGCCAAGTTTACTGAGTTATCAAGGTTTGTGCCGGAATTTGTAGATATTGAGGAAAAGAGGGCTAACAAGTTTCAGCAGGGGTTGAAACAATGGATTCAGAATCGAGTGGCAGTTTTAGAGATTAATGATTATGCCACCTTGGTGCAAAAGGCGACCATTGTGGAAGCAGGTAGTGATCAGGCACAGAGAGAAAGAGAAAAAGGGGGGTTAAAGAGAAAGCATGCCAGTATGGGCGGAGGTTCCGCAGGAGGAAGACCCCCGAATAGGTTCAATCGAGGAGCAGTATCCCTACCTGGGAGGAATGTTGAGTTTAAACCATCTGTGAGTGCAACTGTGAGCCAGGGCGGCCAGCAGTTAGGAATGTCTCGTTCTCACCTTTCCAGACCTCCACTACCAGCATGCACAACTTGTGGGAAAAGGCACCCTGGAGTATGCAATTAGAAGCAGTCCGTCTGTTATAAGTGTGGACGAGTGGGTCACTACTCCAACAGGTGTACCGCGGTAAATCCTACTGCTAGTAAGAACAATACCTGTTTCCAGTGTGGACGTCCAGGGCACATGAGAAAGGACTGCCCAATGAACAAACCAGCAGCCTCAGGGGCAAGCAAAGCTGCCTCAAACAGGCCACCAACTGCTAGAACTTTTAACATGACAGTGCAAGATGCCGTGAGGAACACGGATGTGATAGCAGGTACATTTTCCCTCAATTCAGTCAGTGCAAATGTTTTATTTGATTCTGGGGCAACTAAGTCTTTTATATCTAGAGATTTTGCACATAAATTGAAACTTAAAACTCAACCACTAAGGGAGTCTTTGCTAGTAGAGATAGCTAATCAGGAAGTCGTTCCAGTTAATCAGATTCACTCCGATTGCAAAATAGAAATAGGAGGACGATCCTTCTGTGTTGATTTGATCCCTTTTAAGCTAGGGGAATTCGATGTTATTTTGGGAATGGACTGGTTGTCTCGTAATAATGCGCAAATAGATTGTAAAGGGAAAAAGGTTAAGTTGAAAACCCCAGGAAAGAAGGAAATAGTGTTTAAAGGGTTACGACAGACCCAGACCATTCTAACCATGGCACAGACCAAGAGACTGCTACGAAAAGGAAATGAAGCTTATTTAGCTTACGTTATCGATACCCAGAAAGAGGCGCCCAAGATACAAGACATTCCGGTGGTTAACGAATTTGAAGATGTGTTTCCTGAAGATCTTCCTGGATTACCACCAGATAGAGTGATTGAGTTTGCTATCGAGTTAGCCCCGGGGACGGCGCCAGTTCCAAAGGCCCCGTACCGATTAGCACCAGTGGAAATGAAAGAGCTAGCAAAACAATTACAGGAATTGTTGGATAAGGGTATGATAAGACCCAGTGTGTCGCCTTGGGGCGCACCAGTGTTATTCGTTAAGAAAAAGGACGGGAGTATGAGGTTATGCATCGACTATCGAGAGTTGAACAAGCTAACCATAAAGAACAAGTACCCGTTACCCAGAATTGATGATATGTTTGATCAGCTAAGAGGAGCTGTGTATTTCTCTAAGATTGATTTGAGAACCGGATATCACCAACTGAAGATTAAACCTGAAGATATCCCAAAGACTGCATTCCGTACCAGATATGGACACTATGAATTCTTGGTGATGTCGTTTGGATTAACCAACGCCCCAGCAGCTTTCATGGATTTAATGAATAGAGTGTTCAAGGAATATTTGGACCAGTTTGTTATAGTCTTTATTGATGATATTTTGATCTACTCAAAGACAGATGAAGAACATGCTAAACATTTGAGGATAACCTTAGAGACGCTCCGGAAGGAGCAATTATATGCCAAATTCTCAAAGTGTGAGTTCTGGAAAAATGAGGTGCAATTTTTAGGGCACGTGATCAATAGAGAAGGAGTGCTAGTTGACCCCTCCAAGATAGAGGCAGTTTCAAATTGGGAACGACCAACCACTCCAATAGAGGTAAGGAGTTTCATCGGGTTAGCAGGATATTATAGACGATTTGTTCAAGATTTTGCAAAGATTGCAGCCCCGTTAACTCGACTTACCCGGAAAACTGAGAAATTTGAATGGACTGAAAAATGCGAGAAGAGTTTTCAAGAGCTGAAGAAGAGGTTGGTAACGGCCCCAGTATTGGCGTTGCCTGATGGAAAAGGAGATTTCGTGATTTACAGTGATGCTTCGCATAAAGGATTGGGATGCGTGCTTATGCAGCACGGTAAGGTAATAGCATATGCGTCAAGATAATTGAAGGATTACGAGATCCGATACCCCACCCATGATCTAGAATTAGCAGCAATTGTTTTTGCCTTAAAAATTTGGAGGCACTACTTGTATGGAGAGAAGTGTGAGATTTACACTGACCATAAGAGCCTCAAGTACATTTTTATGCAGAAAGAGCTTAACATGCGCCAGAGAAGATGGCTAGAGCTAATCAAGGATTATGACTGTGAGATTCGTTATCACCCGGGCAAAGCCAATGTGGTGGCTGACGCCCTTAATAGGAAAGAGAAGCTCAAAATGATAACTACGGAGAAAGAATTGATAAAAGACTTTGAGAGGCTGGAAATTGAGATTAAGATACCTGAAGAAGGTCAAGAAAAGTAGATGGAAATTCGAATCCAGCCTCTACTGTTGGAAAAGATTAGGTTATGCCAAGAGCAAATGATGGAAGCAGAAAAGAACTCGACTAAGGAGTTAATGACTGGGGAAGAAATCAAGTGTGAAAAAGATAAAGGAGGAATTATGAGATACATGTGGAGGATATGGGTCCCAAGTGATCAGGAACTCAAGGAAGAAATTCTATATGAGGCACACAACTCAGGATACTCAGTGCACCCCGGTAGCACCAAGATGTATAGAGATTTGAAAGAGTACTACTGGTGGCCCAACATGAAAAAGGACGTGGTAGAGTGGGTAAGCAAATGCTTGACCTGCCAGAAGGTGAAAGCGGAGCACCAAAGGCCTAGTGGACTTCTACACCCCTTGGAGATTCCCGAATGGAAATGGGAACATATAGCTATGGACTTCGTAGTAGGTTTACCAAGGACCAAAGCAAATCATGACGCCATATGGGTGATTATAGACCGAGTGACAAAGTCAGCTCACTTTCTTCCTATCAATGAAAGGTACACGGTTGATAGGCTTGTAGATATCTACCTCAAAGAGATAGTGGCGCGACATGGAGTCCCAGTCGCCATAGTATCCGACAGAGATCCCAGATTTAACTCCAGGTTTTGGAGGAGCTTTCAGGAATGTGTGGGAACCAGGCTAAACATGAGTACAGCTTACCATCCCCAGACAGACGGGCAAAGTGAAAGGACCATCCAGACATTAGAAGATATGTTGAGAGTCTGTGCTATAGACTTTAAAGGAAATTTGGATGATCACTTGCCATTAATTGAGTTCTCCTACAACAATAGCTTTCATTCAAGCATAGGAATGCCGCCTTACGAGGCCCTTTATGGAAGAAAATGCCGATCTCCCCTATATTGGGATGAAGTCGGAGAGCGAAAGATGCTCGGACCTGAGATGGTCCAACAAACAAAAGATGCAGTGGATTTAATCAGAGGTCGACTGGTAGCAGCACAGGATCGACAAAAGAAATATGCCGACTTAGCTCGGAAAGGAAAAGAATATGAAGTGGGGGACCTAGTGTTCCTGAAAATGTCTCCTTGGAAGGGTTTGATGAGGTTTGGGAAGAAAGGAAAGTTGAGTCCTAGATATATTGGCCCATTTGAGATCTTAAGACGTATTGGAGAGCTAGCTTATGAACTAGCATTACCCCCGAACCTGCAGCAAGTGCACAATGTGTTCCATGTCTCAATGCTGAGGAAATATAACCCAGACGCCAAGCACATAGTGGAATATGAGCTCGTGGATATGCAACCAGATTTGACCTACGTAGAGCAACCTGTGGAAATAGTAGACAGAAAAGATCAAGTGCTCCGAAACAAAGTCATCAAGCTTGTCAGAGTTTTATGGCAGAACCACAACATAGAAGAATCAACCTGGGAGCTAGAAAGTGCAATGATGGAAAAGTACCCCTATTTGTTTTCAAGCTGATTCCGGGACGGAATCCTTTTAAGGAGGGGAGACTGTAAGAACCCAGATTTTTTATAGAATTAAAACTTTTTAGTATGTAATAATATGGGAATGAATAGTGGTTATGACTGCGATGTAACGAATGTCTATTAAATGAATGGAATGGATTTGAATTTAATTATTTACATGTCATGCAGAATACTTTTGGTTGACGGCATAGGTAAGAATGATCTATCTCCTAAGGATATAAGTATATTACTTCAAGTAAGATTATTCTTGTGTCATCCAAATCAATATCTATTATAAGTCCAGCGGTTCCGTAAAAAGGTTAAGAAGCACTCGAGAGTGAACCAGGTTCATTTTCCTAATTATAGGAATTAAATAAAAATAAGTGATGAATAGTGATTTTGGTGGAATTTGGAATATTATTATAATAATGTTATACCCGGTATTCGGAACGGATTTCTGAGTTCGTATTAGTGATCCAGGAAGAAAATAAGTGTATGTAAAAGCTGTCGGATTCAGAAAAAGAGCACTTTTATTTTCTCCGAGATTTCCCTGGACACTGCAAGACTTAAGGAGTTATAAAAGGGAATTAAGGAATTTAAATTCGAGAAGTATTAAGTAAGATGAAGAATAGTATTAGAAATATTAAGAAGGTTTTCGGTAAAACCCTAACTAGAAACGAATGAGTTATTCCCTCGAACGATCAACGAACAAGCAAGGAAATTGAGTAATACCCGGACAAAGGAACGAATAAATAACCAAGAGACAAACAAGTGCAATTGGTGGGAAAAGGAGAAACCCAAGTAACATCCTTATAAGTCAACTACAAGATGAGTGGTGTAATTGCATTCTTGCAAAAATGGAGTTGCTTGTTGTAGTGCCAACACTTGGCCCAATGAGGAAGCAACAAGTGGCACCATTGGATTGCCAACAACACATTAAAAGAGATGCATCCATTATATATGCAAGGGTTATACATGTATTAGCCATAAATCACCAAAACAAAACAAACCACCACCATTTCTCTCCATTTCTTCACAAAAATCTGCCCATTCTTAGCTAATTGGAAGTCCAACTTCCACCATCACTTGTTCATCAAATTTTTATGGTAAGTACTACATATCATGGTAATGATCTCCTAGAAATTTCAGCTTCAAATTCATCTTTTATCATTTTCAAATAAATCATCAAAGATGATGATGAATAGTATTCTTCATAAACTAACTTTTATTTCTTGATTTATTTTGATTATTCAAGCTATACTAAGGCTAGATAAGGGCTAAACAAGGCTTGATAAGTTCATACATACACCAAGGAAGGTATACCACTCTTGAAAACCAAGCTCTTAGTTTAAGTTTTGGTATTTTAGATGAGTTATATGGATTTAATGCATGTTTAGGACCTTAAGATTATGATTGGGATTTATTAAATGTGAAATTAGTTTAGATGAACGGAAAGACATTGCTTGGTCTTAGTTCATGGTTGAATAACATGTATATGTTGTTTGGAGTGGAAACTATGATTATTGGATGGTTTGAAATTTGGAAATCATGTAAACATAGCCGTCGTAATGCCCGATTGTCATTAGCCTTAAGAAACCGTGATTAGCAGTAGCATGAACACACTGTCCAGTCTCAGATTTTGCCATGAAAGGCTAGATTATGTTATAAGCTTCGTTTTGATATAAAGATCGCATGAAACGGACTTACGGTTTAGGAGTTATGATTAACTTCGTAAAAGTGGTTCGGAACCGTAATCAAAAGTTCGTAACCGAAATTGGATCCCTTTAATATTGCGAAATCAGTGGCGAATCTTAATAATTAAATAATAGAGATAAAAAGGTAGGTGTGGGAGAAGACCTCATGTAAAAAGGATTGTTTTCCGATTTTATAAAAATGTTCGAATCATGGTTAAGTACGAAAGTACCCCTAAAAGGTATACTTGGTTATAACGTCGGTAAACCACTTAGAAAACGATCGATAAATATTGAGGTCTAATCTTTCGACTTTAAAACTTATACGATTTAAATACTTACCACATGTAAGTATAATGCCATGCTTTATTAACGAACAAGTGTCGGATAATAAAAGCAATAATAAGAGTGAATTAGAGGGGTATAACGAAACGACTTGAAACGTGTTTCGATTTAAGTTAAGTTTATATTTAACCTTTTGAAAGGTGTTAAGTGATTAATCCCGAATGCCTTGGCTATTTATAGATCATCAGGCCGACCCGGGACACGCTACCACTACCCCTACTCGTACTCGATTTCCAGGCAAGTTTCAAATCCTTTTTATAAGGCTGTTGTTGTGAATATATATATATATATGCTTTCTGTTATACATATGCCATAGCATGCATGCCTATCTTCAAGTTATATTGTGATACTTGTTCCCTGATTTATTGTTGGCTTATAAGCTAGATAGATATATATCAGTTATAAGCCGGAAATTATTTAGACCCTTAATCGAAGGGCAGTGAATCTCATTCTTTGACTATAGACCGGGAGTCGTTATTCCTTGATATATTGATATTATTTTCAGAGGAAAATAACTAAGTAAATATTTTCCATTTTTAATCTAGCGAATATTATTGGAATATTCCCTTGAGATTATTTGATAAATATTATTCGGATTATCCATCAGATGTTTATTTATTCGAGGAATATTATATATTTAATATTCATCTAAAGTCGATTAAATATTCGAATATTATTCAAACCCTCAGTTAAGTTATTTGCTTAAAGAATATTCATTCTTATTTAGTCGATAAATATTATTTTGAATATTCATTCAAGTTTATTTATTTAATGAATATTATTTTAATATTCATTCGAGCCTTATTTATTTAAATGAATATTAATTCGAATATTCATTCAATCTCTATTTATTTTATAAATATCAGTTGAACATTGATTCGAACTCCAGTTATTCGATAAATATTACTTTGAATATTCCCTTGAGATAAGGAATATTATCTTCGACCTTTATTTAAATTCGATTCAATTATTGAACATAATTTCAAATATTCATTCGATAATCATTTCTTCGATAAATATTATTAAGTTGAATATTCATTATTTATTCAATGAATATTGTCCCAAATATTAAGTCGATAATTATTCCATCAATATGTATCCTTCTTGAGTCGAATATTCACTATTGATTCAATAAATATTATCTCCAATGTCCATCTGACGGTTACTCCATCAATAAACATTGTTATTGATTTGAATATTCATTATTTGTTCAATGAATATTATTCTGAATATTTATTCAAAGATTATTCCGAGCAACCCTTTTTCAATATCTGTGACTTAATAAATATTCTTGGAATATTTATTTAATTCTTCTAACTCGTTTCAAAGATACTTGGTTTCATTCACATAGTATCATCAACCCTCGAATATTATATAAATTATTTCAGAGTCCTATTATTATTATTATATTATCAAGGAAGGTTCTCAGTGATTCCATTCTCCCTTCGATTCTATTGTAAGGGAACCTTACTTGAGGAATGTTATTTATCTTGTGACTGCCCGGTCATAAATTATTCGTTTCACTCGCAACTTGGTTGCTATTATTCATGGAATTGTGTATACCCACTCATTATTCGAGGGGTAAGAATGTTGGAACAAGTTGGTATCCATTAACAAGCGGTAGCTTGGGAAATATTGGTGAATTTTCCTTTCCAATTAGATACGACTACTTTGTGGAGTCTTATCAACAAGTATTATACTTGGGGAAAGGGGGACGAGCTTTACGTTTCAAAGTTATGGATGTGAAATGAACTAGGAGATGCGTAAGTGACCCAGTGGCGCCGGTCCAGCAAATGGCCCAACCGTTGGCCGAGGGGGTTCCAGAGGGCGGTAGACAATTAAATCTGTCGGTGCTTCCTTCTACATGTAGTAAACAAGAGGTGGGGAGCATAACATGCGACTGATCATCGTGTATATGCTATGTCTCCTGGCGCGTCAAACTCCAGTATTAGTTCATCACTCAAAGTTGGAAATTTTCTGCAACACCATCATAGTTGGCAGAGTTGAAAAGTATTTCAAACTGGAATTGCAATATCATTCTGCAAGTTCCTATTTTTATGAAAATAATGCTATCTTGCTTATTTTGGCATAGCATATGCTTCCACGAAATATATATCTGTTGAGTTACCTTGTAACTTCATCCTTTATATTAAACTGGCAATATTTTCTCTAATGCATGGCATATGATTTCAAAACATATCTTTGAACTGTCTTATATATTACTGCACAGTTATATATTGTTAGTGGGCTGTTGCTCACCCTTGCTTATTTATTATGTCACAACAACAGCTAGGTCACATGGCCCGCGTCAGGCGCACTCGGCGCAAGCAGGATACCCGCCCCACAGGGCTACCCGTTGATATCATTGCTGCCATTGCTGAGGTAGCATAGATCAGCAGCCTTTGATTACCAGTTTAATTATATGTATCAATAATGATTAATCAACGGCAAAACTTTTAAACTTATGATGTTATCCTTTTGGCTTGTAATAACTTTTATTCGTAAACCAGTAATGCAAGACTTATTTTAATTTCATCTCTGGGACTATAACTGTGTGTGTGTGAGTGGTTATTATTGTGGGGTCATAGCAGGTGATTTATTTATTGTGGACTCAAGTAAAGTATTAATCATGGAAAATAAGACCGTGACAACCCGATCCCGGACCCCGGATCTGGGGGTGTTACAGCTAAAGTGTTGCAATTGTTCTAAAATTTCAAAATGATCCTTTTGCTTGCAACACTTTTCGTATTTATTGTAACATTTTTTAAAATATTGCAATAGACTACCAAATTTTGTGTCTATTGTAACACTTTTTGTAACACAAATATATATTGGGCTTGCAATAGCCCATATTTCTTGTAGTATTGAACATGATTTCAAATATTCATTCGATAATCATTTCTTCGATAAATATTATTAAGTGAATATTCATTATTTATTAAATGAATATTGTCCCAAATATTAAGTCGATAATTATTCCATCAATATATATCCTTCTTGAGTTGAATATTCACTATTTATTCAATAAATATTATCTCCAATGTCTATCTGACGATTACTCCATCAATAAACATGGTTATTGATTTGAATATTCATTATTTGTTCAATGAATATTATTCTGAATATTTATTCCAAAGATTATTCCGAGCAACCCTTTTTCAATATCCGTGACTTAATAAATATTGCTGGAATATTTATTTAATTCTTCTAACTCGTTTCAAAGATACTTGGTTTCATTCACATAGTATCAACAACCCTCGAATATTATATAAATTATTTCAGAGTCCTATTATTATTATTATATTATCAAGGAAGGTTCTCAGTGATTCCATTCTCCCTTCGATTCTATTGTAAAGGAACATTACTTGAGGAATGTTATTTATCTTGTGACTGCCCGGTCATAAATAATTTGTTTCACTCACAACTTGGTTGCTATTATTCATGGAATTGTGTGTACCCTCTCATCATTCGAGGGGTAGAATATTGGAACAAGTTGGTATCCATTAACAAGCAACAGCTTGGGGAATATTGGTAAATTTTCCTTTCCACATTAGATACGACTACCTTGTGGAGTCTTATCAACGGGTATCATACCTGGGGAAAAGGGGAACGAACAATACATTTCAAAATGATGGATGTTAAATGAACTAGGAGACGCGTAAGTGGCCGAGTGGCGCCGGTCCAGCAATATCCCAACCGTTGGCTTAGGAGTTCCAGAGGGCGGTAGACAAGTAAATCCGTCGGAGCTACCTTCTATATGTAGAGAACGACTGATGAGATGCATGACATACGATTGATCCTCGTAAACGTCAGGGCATCTGGCGCGACAATGCTCCCGTATTAGTTCATCACTCAATGTTGGAAATTTTCTGCAACATCATCATAGTTGGCAGAGTTGAAAAGTATTTCAAACTGGAATTATAATATCTTTCTTGCAAGTTCCTATTTTTATGAAAATGATGCTATCTTGCTTATTTTGGCATAGCATATGCTTCCACGAAATATATACCTGTTGAGTTACCTTGTAACTTCATCCTTTATATTAAACTGGCACTATTTTCGCTAATGCATGGCATATGATTTCAAAACATATCTTTGAACTGTCATATATATTACTGCACAGTTATATATTGTTGGTGGGCTATTGCTCACCCTTGCTTTATTTATCTATATCAAAACAACAGCTAGATCAGATGGTCGCGCAAGGCGCACTCAGCGTAAGCCGGTGTTAGCCATCAGAGGATTAACCGCTGAGGTCATAGCTACCATTGCTGAGGATGCAGCTTCTGGTAGGCTAGTTGTTAGCACTTGTACATCAAATGTATTTATAATATGGCTCATACCAATGGATGGAAAAGAGTATGTAATGGTAAAATTGTAATTCTTTGGGTTGTAAGAACTCAAACTTATGATTAATAATATTGATGGTTACTCTGATTTCACCTCTAGGACTATAACGGGTGTGTTTTATGCCGTTGTTTTGGGTCACAAGGTTGTAATTTAAATTATGTTGGTTTTATGGATGGATATCGAGACCGTAACGACCAGATCCCTGACCCTGGATCTGGGGGTGTTACAGAAATGGTATCAGAGAGAGCGTTATAAATCCCAGAAATGACGCGACGTTAAAACAATAAATTCACTAAGATAATAAGAACTCTTGCCAAGTTCATAGTCGGACTACATAATGTAGTGCTGACATATAAAATCCTTATGCGAACTATTAAGTATCATGATAGTAACTTAGCTCGTTTTCGTACCAACTAGTAAGGCGACAGACCTTGAGGCGTTGCTATAGCCGTTTTATGGTGTAGTGTGTAACTAGTGTGTTTGTCTGGAATAGTTGTTGGGGAACAAAAGTTATCACCGGTTTCGTTGCTCGTTATCCAGATTGTGAACTCAGAACTGTAAAGAATGGACAAAATTAATTACCGTTTATATATCCTTTACCATTTTTATATTGAAATGTATCTCTTGCGCGTGATAAATTTGTACTACTATGTTTAATTATTCATGCGTATCTGCTATTTCTTATTCTTCTTGACTTTGGTAAATTTTGTTGTGCAGAGGCAGAACCTTTGGTTGTTACGGTTCTCATTCCAAGCAAAGGCTGTATAAATATGAATCTTATTCTTCTTGATTCTGCTTCTCCTTTTTAGTTGGTAATTACTGAAGGTTTTATTTTCATTTGTTGTAAGTATGTATAAATAAGATGTTTAAATTACAATTACAAGAATGTAACTCAGAATATAACATTAATTATTCGAGAACCAACATACAGCTTTTATACTCACTCACTCAAATAACTTGCACATACGACCACTTATACTTCACAACTTATATTAACCATTAACTAGTATAATTTAAAAGTAACTATTTGGCTTCTAATTATGTCAACAATAACCAGCATGATATGACTTCTACATTACACATTCACTTACAGTACTCAACCCACATCCAATTTATTAAACCTCCGTACACCCTCATGCAACCACCTGAACACTTCCCATGTCACACCCAGCACTTCCACACTACCTGTGCTCCCAACACTAACTCTTTTACACTTGCCAGCAACCTTTTACTTCAATACTTCTCTCGTTCTTTTCTACACCACAACACACGCACACTGGTACCCACACATATATACATAACCACACATAATTCCATGCCATCCTGCACTCATACACATACAATCCGTGACACAATCACATAAGCACACACCCACTTCCTTCTCCTCTTGCAATACCTCGCCTCTCTCCCCTCTTTCTTCAGGTCTCCCACACTCTCTCAATCTCCCCTGTTTTGCCCCTCCATCAGAGGCGGACCTAGGGGTGGCAAGGGTTCGCTCCAGCCCTGGTGAAAATTTTAGAGTCCCCTTAATATATATTCTCAATTTTCAACAAAGCCCTGGTGTAGCTCAGTTGGTTCGTGGGTTGGAACAAAGCAGGGGAGACTCAGGTTCGATTCTTAACTGCTACATTTTTACAGAAACATAAAGCAAAAGACTTTTCAGCTATTTAAACCCTTGTTTGAATTCAAGTATATATTTTTTGTTGGAGTTTTATATAACCCCATTCCCAACTAAAGATTATAAGACCTTTAGTTCTAAAGGCTCTTTCTAAATTTGAATAAAGAATGTCGCACTTCATTACAGAGCTCAACCTCTATGTTGGAATCTATTCGGATCAGACTATAAGGTATCAACATTATTGCATGTAACTTCCCATTTATCAGTTATTTTTTCCACATCTAGGTAGTTGTCAGTCACACTACCAATTCGGTTTTTTATTTTACAAAAGCATCATACTTGCGTCATCCTTTAACTCATCTGGCTACATTTTGTTACTTTGCTGATCACTCACACTGTGAGAATATGACATTAACAGTTGTTCCTTCTTCATGCAGTGAACAGAGGGATGCATATGCAAGAACGCAATCTTAGTGTTCTATCTTGTTGTGCACTCTGGGAAGTTAATAAGGACATGGTGAGTTGGGTTCTTTTTGGCTTGCAAACCTACTCATCATATCGTTTTCACCTAAACAATATTTGCCGGGAAAGTACAAAACCCAATTTGCTGGCTTGCAAACCTACTCATCATATCGTTTTCGCCTAAACAATATGAAGTTGAAATTACAAGTTAATAAATTTGAGTTAGCAAGTTTCTTTTTAAAATATATTGGTGCATTGTTTCCTTGATTTGTACTAGTCATTTTGCCTAATGCAGCCTAAACATATCCTGTATGAAAACCCCCCTAATTCTCTAACAAACCCAAACACCCACAACTCACAACTTACTTCTCTCACAGATACACACAAAACTTATATCTCTCCCACAAAAGCCTGATGTGTCTGCAATAATCGCTATGTCTTGCTCTCTAACTTGCAAGCGTCAAAGCTTTTTCTCATTCACTTGATATAGGGTTCGATTGGTGGTTTGATTTAAGTTGGGGCTTCTTGGATTTGGCTTCAATTAGGGATTTTCTTGAATTTGAGTTTCGATTTCAGGTTCTATCCTCTCACTTCAATTTGTAATTTGTAATTTGTATGATTCTTTGATTACTTTCTATCATCTCTTTCAATAACTCTAACATTAATTTCAGGTTCGATTTGTTTTATTTGTTGATGTAACTATTGTGTTTGTCTGGAATAGCTGTTGGGGAACAAAAGCTATCACCGGTTTCGTTGCTCGTTATCCAGATTGTGAACTCAGAATTGTAAAGAATGGAAAAAATTAATTAACGTTTATATATCCTTTACCATTTTTATATTGAAATTTATCTCTTGCGCGTGATAAATTTGTACTACTATGTTTAATTATTCATTGCGTATCTGCTATTTCTTATTCTTCTTGACTTTGGTAAATTTTGTTGTGCAGAGGCAGAACCTTTGGTTCTTATGGTTCTCATTCCAAGCAAAGGCTGTATAAATATGAATCTTATTCTTCTTGATTCTGCTTCTCCTTTTTAGTTGGTAATTACTGAAGGTTTTATTTTCATTTGTTGTAAGTATGTATAAATAAGATGTTTAAATTACACTTACAAGAATGTAACTCGGAATATAACATTAATTATTCGAGAACCAACATACAACTTTTATACTCACTCACTCAAATAACTTGCACATACGACCACTTATACTTCACAACTTATATTAACCATTAACTAGTACTCCCTCCGTCTCAGCCAGTTCTTTACATGGCGGCTGGGCACGGAGGTCAATGATAGTGGGTGTAAAGTGGGTGTAATATTGTTAAAATAAATGAGGTAGTGGGTGTAATAGTGATTTTATTGTTAAAATAAGTGAAGTAGTGAGTGTAATAGTGATTTTATTGTTAAAATAAGTTAATTAGTGGGTGAAATAGTGTAAAGTATTGTTAAAATAAGTGAAGTAGTGGGTATAATAGTGTTAAAACTTACTATTTTGGGTAATGTAAGGAAATGGTGGGACGGCCCAAAAAGGAAATTGTAAAGAAATGGATGAGACAGAGGGAGTACTCCGTATAATTTAAAAGTAACTATTTGGCTTCTAATTATGTCAACAATAACCAGCATGATATGACTTCTACATTACACATTCACTTACAAGACTCAACCCACATCCAATTTATTAAACCTCCGTACACCCTCATGCAACCACCTGAACACTTCCCATGTCACACCCAGCACTTCCACACTACCTGTGCTCCCAACACTCTTTTACACTTGCCAGCAACCTTTTACTTCAATACTTCTCTCACTCTTTTACACTTGCCAGCAACCTTTTACTTCAATACTTCTCTCGTTCTTTTTTACACCACAACACACGCACACTGGTACCCACACATATATACATTATTACCAGTGTTGTAAAAAGAGGGAATCGGACTTAATCGGTAGAGGCACTGTCTAGGGATTAATCGGGTATTTGGAGATTAATCGGAATGATTAATCGAATAATCGGATTATTAATCAGTTCGGTAACCTATGGAACAGGGATTAATCGGTGATTAATCTCGATTAATCACCGATTTTTAGAACAGAGATAACCACACGTAATTCCACCCCATCCTGCACTCATACACATACAGTCCGTGACACAATCACATAAGCACACACCCACTTCCTTCTCCTCTTGCAATACCTCCCCTCTTTCTTCAGGTCTTCCACACTCTCTCAATCTCCCCTGTTCTGCCCCTCCATCATACTACCTTGACACCCTCAAGTAAACGTACTTACAAAAGCTCTCGGTTTTCACCGAGAGTCTCCCCTGCTGAACCTACACCACCCGAAACATCACCCAATCTCAGAGAGACCCACTATTTTATAACACATGCACTCGGATGCAACACCCACACACATGTTCACTCTCTTTTTGTTCTACTCTACCCCTCCTTCAATCTCCCAATCACCACTCGGTCCTTCCCCTGTTCTCCCTCAAGCACCCCTGAACAACACTTAAACAACCCACTGCAAATTTCTTATCTCCACTTCTTCTATACAGCAACTCAAATCACCATGAATAAAAAATTCAAGAATCAAAATTGTTATGACCCTTTATAGCAATCATATATCACCTTAATTAAGGTCAAACCAAGATGCTATAATTACACAAATCAACACCAATAATTATACGACTTCGACCATACCAACAATTTGAACTGGAACTTAATTAACACATCACAAAAAAAATCAAAATCACTCAGCAGGATCATAACACAACTACCAATTTAATCTATGATTCCGATGACCTCGATTATACTCGATAACTTACAAAAGCATACACGCTAACTCTGCGACAAAATCAGATTATTCCCATCAATTAGCCACCAAAACATATACTCACAACCACAATTACACGGCTGAGCACACACACGCCACAATACTTACACACGCTGTTTGTATAAAGAAGGAAGAAGGGAAGTAAGGGAAAGAGAGAAAGTATACCAGAGAGAGGGATTTTAGAGATATATTTTTTTTAGAGTAATTAGCATATTGCACCCCTTAACTTTGGGCGATTTTTCGATTTGGTCCTACTTTATGTTTTGTATCAGTTTGCACCTCTATGTTCAAATCTCGCTTCGATTTGCACCCTTTTGACCAACTGCCGTTAATTTTGACTGTTAACGTTATCAGTCAGGAGGGTAAATGTGTAATAATGTATCCCAACGGCTCCAATCGATATATATCATCTGTATATATATACTACCACATGTATCACTTTCCTTATCTCTTCAATCCCTAAAATTTCTTTACTACAAGTTTTTATTTCTCTTTTTTTCTAGATCCATGGCCAGAATGTATTATTGTAGGAAATGGGCGGCTCAACAGTGTGCTTGGACCACTGCAAATGCTGGTAGACGATTCTTGACATGTCCCGATCGATGTTGTAATTTTTTTCAGTGGGTAGACCCTCCTTTGTGTCCACGGGCGCAATTAATTATACCCGGTCTTATAAGGAGGATAAAGAAGTTTGAAGCTCAACAAACAACTGGTGAAGACATGAATATGATTGATGTGGATGTAGTGGAGAAGAAGCAGTGTTGAAGCAAAACAATGTTATTTCTGATCTTCACATGGATTTGCATTTTCCTTTACATATTTTCATCTTAACTTCTAATGTAATATATATGGTTTAGAGTATGTTTTGACTATGTAGTTTGTTCAAGTTTGTGAATCTAATGTATTGATATCAATGAATTAATATTTGAAGAAATATTGATATCAATGAATTAATGTTTGTTCAAGTTTGTTCAAGTTTATTGATATCAATGAATTAATATTTGAAGAAATGTGTGTGCAAAAGATTGTCAAAGTACTTGCTTGCTGCCGAATAACATCTTAATAATAGCTTAAAAGAAAGGGTCACCACTGCTTAACATAAATGTCACCAAATAAAACGAAAAGAAAAGCATGCTAGTTCAGACATTAACTTCCAATCTACCATTCCTTACAAATTAAAAGCATGTCTCCAACTGAAAACATAATAGTTAACATAAATGTCTTTAGAAAAGCAGTTGGGCAATAACGTTTGGTGGTTCATTTGGACAAAAGAAAAGGTGTTCCATGCTTCATATCTTGCTCTTTCCCTTGCTTTTCTGCATCTCTTGTCTTGCTGCTTCCAAGTTCTTCAACGATGTAAATTTCTGACCTCTCACTGGCTCGACATTTAAGGGATTCTTTGAAGTAGTTCTAGCAGGTGGTTTGAAGGCTTTGATGACACCTCCATGAGAAACACCATCTATGGCATTCTTAATACATGGAACGACTACACCTCCATTCTTCAGGGGTGATGATCTCATTGTTCTTCTGGCAAGTTCTTTTGTTCTTTTAGGACTATTTCTACTTCCTTCTGCAATTGTCCTTTCACCTTTGTCTTCTGTAGTTGTAGTCTCTGTGACATCAATTTTCTGTTTCTTGTTTTGTTCATTAGTTGTCTGCACCAAAATATGATATTAAATTGGTTTTACTGGTGACTTATGAAGACTTAATTGAGGTAGACAATTTACCTTGGACTTGCAAGTTCTTGCATTGTGTCCCTCCTGTTTGCACTTAGTACATGTAGGAGGTTTTTTCAGGCTGCTTTGTCCTATCACTCCTTCCTCTTGCCTTTTTCTCTCTTCATCATTTTTCTAAAAAACAAAAGCATGTTTTTGAGACATACACAAACTGAAATGACAAAATGTAGGGTTAGAAATTACAAAAAACATAGAAATTACCTTGGCTTGACACGTTCTAGTATTGTGACCCCATTCAGTGCACCAAGTGCATTGTAAAGATGTCCCCCCTCTTTTTAACATGTTGGGGTTATTGGGCCTAGTCTGGACAACATCATTTTGTGTGTTCCTTTTTTTTAGGTCTTCCTGGGGCCACTTTAGCAGTGGGAGATAATACTGGAGTTTCATGAGTTTCCTCCCAATATTGCTCCCCATTCAGAGGTTCCAACACATGACTATACACTCTCATATACCACTCTCTTTTGTGGCATTCATGCATGTATTCCAATGGGCTTTGTTTCTGAAAAAATGCAAGAACAGGCATGAAAGCAAGGTATACCTGTTAGTTGCCATTTTCTACAAGCACAAGTATGTGCCTTCAGGTCACAAACATTTTGATGTCCACCCTCTGTCATTGTGACTAGATATTTATTGCCCCCATTCCAAATAGGTCTTGCATTTCCTGCCATCTCCATTGATCTGCATAAGGGCATAAGGGATTGATAGAAATGAGATAAAAAAGGCTTGTATATATGATAAATTCTTACAAGGATGACCTACTTATGCAGTTTTTTCAGAGGCTTGGTACAGAACTTTGTTTTTCTCTGCTCCATCTTAGCATTCCTTTTACTGATTCTCTCCATACAAGTGTTATGAATAGAGGTAAACATTGTTACAATTCCCATGTCTCTGTATCTGTTTATGGCATGATTGAAGACCTCGTAATTGTTGTTTACAAACATGTCGGATTTGCAAATATCCCTAAAACCAGACCTGTTCCATTGGGACCTTGGTTTTGCAGCTAGCCATTCATAAGCCCTAGGTGCAACCTAACATATTACATGTTAAAATTAGTAATCCATAAATATGAGAATTAGTAACACAGAAATTAGGGTTTACCTTCTTCAATTCATCCATGTGCCTTTTAAAGTAATAGTCTGTCGTACACCTTGCTGCTAACCACAGAAGTCTTCTTACACCAATGCCTTTATGCTTCATCCACATATTTCTATATAGATGCATCACACAAAACCTCATCTCTGCACTAGGCACTTGTTTTTCCAGGGCATTTACAAGGCCTTTCTGTCTATCACATATGAATGTGTAATTTCCAGCATTTTCCATGTGCAGATCATCCTTTAGCAATCCAATAAACCAGTCCCAACTTGAATTATTTTCAGCTTCAACTTGGTCCCATGAAATTGGGTACATCCCATCATTGGGATCTGTACCCACTGCAGTCAAAAGAATTCCACCTAATGGACCCCTTAAATGGCACCCATCCAATCCTATGAGTGGTCTACAACCATCTAAAAACCCTTCTTTCAATGGTGCCAGGCAGATGTACATTCTTTTAAACCTTCTACCTTCAACCCCAGTTTCAGCAGCTTCAGTCATTATCTTCACAGTGGATCTAGGCATTTGTCTCTTTATCTCATTTCCATAAGCAAAAACCTTGGCATATTCAGCTTCATGCTTGCCTGTTATGTTATCTCTAGCCTTTTTCAATGCTCTATAGATCATGGACAAGGAGATTTTGCATTTCAAATCATTGACCACTCTGGCATGAAAGGAATTTGTAGGCCAAGTAGGGTTCAACCTGATCTCATCTTCATATCTTTCAGCAATCCATGTAGATGTAACACATTTTTGCTCCCAACATGGATTGCAGGTATGCACCTTGCACCATGTTTTAATCTGAAATGTATCAGACATCTGCATCTTCAATCCATAACATTTCCACTCACATCCATCACTGCAGACCCATTTGACTTTGTCAGACAGATTTTTTTTCAATCTAATAGGTCTTTGATTTTTTATGGCATACTGCCTGACTGCAGCTCTAAACACTTTTCCACTGGTGAATAACATACCAAGTTCAAATTTTGGATCATCCATGTCTGTGAGTTCATTGAATTCAGGGAATTGTATGTCATCAGCCTCATCACATGAACTATCATCAGCCATCCTTTCATCAGCACTATTGTATCCCCCCTCTGAACTGTCATCATCAAATTCCATTGTCCCATCAGCCACACCCTCAATATCTCCATCAGCTCCATCATCTCCATCAAATTCCTCAAACTGATCCCCCACCCCATCACTGTGATGATCAGCTTCAGATTGTCCCACTGGATCTCCAGTTTTAATTTCTTGTTCTTTAACAACTTCATTGACAGGTTGGCTCTGGCTACCTGGGGGACCACAGTCATCATCCAAAATCACTGGAGTGTCCTCTGTATTCTTAAAAAGACACTATAATAGAAAACAGTTGCAAACATTACATTATCCACTAAAAACAAACATGAATTTGAAAGGCAATCAAACAGGAAAAAAACTTATCCTAAGCATTGAGTATCTCCCTCTTCTTCTAAGCCTGAATGGAGGATTTGGAGGCGGAATTTTCCTCTTCTTCTTTTTTGGAGTTATTTCAGCTTCACTCTCACTAGAATCCATGTTTGAACTATCTCCATGGAAACTAATTTCATCTTCTTCCTTGTATTCATTATCCTCATTTTCTTCCTTTTGACACTCATTAGTCATCTCATCATCATCATACATTTCACCTACTCTAATAATTCTTTCATCCTCAACATACTGTGTGTATGAAAAATCATTCATATCTTCTACACCAAACTCAGTTTTAGCAGTTGTGTACACAGTCAGACAGTTAGTATACACCAACATATCCAACATTGTACCAACATCAGGTTCTTCATCTATAGGTAATACCATTTCTACATGTAAAGGCCTATCGGGAATGCAGTACCACAAATCATAAGAACCTTCACCTATCCCAATTTCCTTACACATTGAGTGCAGATCAAAAAGTTTAAAAGTGTTTAGTGTGCACATGTCAAAGTACTTGCAGTCACCATCAACATATGATTCGAATTTCTCATCAAATTCCCCACCATGAAACAATTTAATGGTAAAGTTCAAAGAAACATCTGTTCAAATTGAAAGAGTGTAAAGAAATGTATAAGCATAAACATACAGTAGCCCTAAAAATAAAAACTAGAATAAACAAAGTAAGCACTAAAACCCGACAAAAAGGTATATCTCAATTACAAAACAATAGGTACAAAACAAGATTCAAAGGGACCACCACAATAAAAAAATCAAAACCCTATAAATCATGCATGCAATAAAGAGTCTTACCCCCGTATACTAAAAATCATATTATCTAAGGCTTGAATAAAGAGTCTTACCCCCGTATTCTGGTATTTCAGATCCATTAGGTAGGATAGGCACACCGATGGTTGGAATTTCGGCACCAGTTTCAAGCACCTCACGCCAATACTCTTCTGGATCTTCAGCCCAACTTGCTATCCTCAAGTTATCATCACTAACTACTCTCAATCGACCTCTCATTTTAGTGTAATCGAAATCTCGAGTTAGGGTTTTAGAGCATCAATTTGGGGGGCGGGAAACTGAATCGATCGTCTTTAGTAAAATGAAAGAGGATAAAATGAGTTTTACGTTTTAATGTTATTTGTTTTTTGACTTAACTTAACAGTTAATTACATAAATAACCCTGACTATTAACGTTAACGATCAAAATTAACGGTAGTTGGTCAAAAGGGTGCAAATCGAAGCGAGATTTGAACATAGGGGTACAAACTGATACAAAACATAAAGTAGGACCAAATTGAAAAAGCGCCCAAAGTTAAGGGGTGCAATATGCTAATTACTCTTTTTTTAAGAGATAAAGAGAGACACAGTGAAGAACTTGATGGAGGAATCGAGAAGAATTGAGAGAGGCAGCTGGTTTTGATAACATCTGGGGGCAGAAAATGTAATTTGATAATTACAAAAAAAAAACTAGTTTAAAAATCATTTTTATAGCTTTTGTAAATTCGAATTTAAATGGAAAATTGATAGAAAATAAATTTTGAAAATTCTAAAATAAAGTTTATAAAATTACAAACGCTCACATATTTTTAAAATATTTTTAGGATAAGAAAATGAATTAAATATGAATTTTTAAAGTTTTGATCCTTTAAATACAATAAAATTCTTAAAATCATTTTAAAATTCGTAAACACCGGAAATAATTCTCCACCTAATTTTTAAGAACTAAATAAATATAATATTATAAAAGATTTCATGATTTTTAATAACTCCGATGATTTTATAAAACTCTAAGAAAATCAATAATGCATGATTTAAATATATTTTAAATCTTAAAATTCAAATAAAAATACACGGACTCACATTTCACATATACATCATCATATAAGCATGTAAACATTATGTCACATATACTCAATCATAAAAAACATTTACCTCATATAATCCACATTTATTATTAAATAATAATAATTATAAGTACGATATTTCTAGGGCGTTATATCATTAGCTAATATGATGGGGTCAGATCAATCTTGTATGATTTCTATTAATGTCGATCAATCTTCTGAATTCACTTCCAGCATATAATTCAGCATACATCAGAGCCAGCAATATTCACTTTGATTTGCATGTTGTAAAAGGCAGCAGCCTAACGTCCTTACTAGATGCAACTACATAGCAGTTAGTAAGATGCTAAGGTATACTCCATCAACCTAGGCTGAATAGACTATCAAATCCTTCGTCAAACCTATAATGATGTGTCAGGTTACAATACCAAATTCGGTCTTTAATTAGGAGCTTTCATCAAAAAATTACTCCTATTAAGCTTTAAAGTTAAGGACTTTATGGTACAATCACACATACATAGGCTACAAAGTAATGTTATTCAAACTGTGCTCTTCAACAAATTTAGTTTCCAGTTGAGCTGAAACAAATTTGACATAAAGTGATTGGGTTAGTAGAGCTTGTAGAGGAAACTAAACATGAACTAGATTTTAATACCAACTCCACGCCTATAATTAATATCTATGTAATTAATTTCAATACAGGGAAACAAATGGGAGATAGCTTATAAAGTACCACCCTTACCATAACTATATATTATTTCCTCAAAAGGCTTTGGTCAAGGCACGTTTAAAAGAAAAGGAATATTAATTTATGGCTCCACTAATTACAGACTAAAGGAGCAGTAACACAATTGTTGTGGAATAAAAACTAGGTTAAGAAATTGTATTTAATGCTAGGGTTCGGGAGCTTCGTACTTTAATGGCTGTTTCCGTGTTCGAGACTAATTGGTCCTCACAGAGTGCATACGTATCTCGTATTGAGAATCAAGCAAAAAACATAGTTATGAGAATAAGGGGTCAGGCCATTATATAGGCTGAGAAGCCTTAGAATTATGTGTTAACTCGAATAACTTGTGGAAGGGGTGTTGAATATAAGTTATATAATCATGTCTGATTTTTGCTTAATTTAGATGAACAAGATCAACAAACAAAACAAATTGTTTGTATTAATAAGATCAAATACAAACTCTACCAAAGGTGTACAATACCTTTAGCAGCTGCTGACAATACAAATCTCTCTCTGTTTGTTTCGAACTCTCGAATACAAACTTTATACTGAGCTTCGTACATTCACACTTTTTACAATGATATTGAGAGAGTATTTATAATGCTACCTATCAACTAATAACAGAAAGATATAATCTATACATGACAATGTTATGCCGTCCAGTTGATAGTTTCCATCAATAGAAAATTTTTTCCTTCATAATACCTTCTTGCTTGTTCTTCAAACAACGATCTTGTTTTATAGCACTTGCCAGTTTCTGTAGCATCCATAATGACATCATCAGTAACATAACTGATATCAGGATTGCACACTACATCAGTATTTGATCAACCATCAGTATTGGACTTGTCCCATCAGGATTTGCTTCTCTGTTCCTGACATGTAGTCCCCGATACACTATTCCTGACTAAACTCTACAGATAACTATCTAACACATATATCCTATACAAAGTGATAAATCCTTTATAAGATCAGGATTACAAGAAGTATAATGTGTAAATTCTATTCTTAACATCACAACTCATGAATTATTCCTAACGATCTCCCCCTATTTATGCTATAGAATCCGAAGCATAAATCTAAGTTGTGGATGTCAAAACATATAACAATACAACCAGAATAGAATTTATGAATGTAAGATTATGAAGTTAAGTACCTCCTTCTTTAGATGTAGACATGTATCTAGTACTTAGAAGAAAGAATTTAACTATTTGATGCTGCTCTTCCTTTACCACTTCCCTGCTGAGATTCACCTCTGTCACTCTTAGTTCTTCCTTTTATCTCTACTAGTCTGTTCTTTATCTCCCCCAGTCTGGTGTTGTTGTTGTTGTCTTTGAATTGTCTTTATCTCCCCCTTTTTGACATCAACAACATTAATTCCAAGAGACTCAGAAACAGAACAAATGAGATTCATCAGAACTGCTTGATTTTCAATAATAGTGACATGGTTATCTTCAAGTGTTTGAAGTCTTGATTGTATATAAATTTGAGAATTCTGAATATCCTTTAAAACATCAGAATGAACTTCAATGTTGGAAGTGCTTCTAGTATCTTCAGATTCAGAATCAGAAAGAACCGTATCATCAAGTCTTGTAGAAGAAGTTACCTGTGTTGAATGATATTCAAGTAATAATACTTGAGTAGAAGTACAAACATCTTCATCTTTCTGATCTGGAGCTGAAATATGATCATCTTGTCCTTCACCAGTATTCTGTGTACTAACATCTACAAATCCTGACCCCTCCTTAGAGTGATCAGAGATAGTTGATGTCTCAATTGTAGCTGATATTTGAAGTACATACAAAGGAATACTAGGATCATTAGGAACTTCATCTGGTACATGTATAGCAAGAGATTGTCTTAGCCTTTCACCTCTTCTGTTGACGATTCCTGCAAGCCTCTCTTTTTACTTCTGAGCTTTAACTTATGGCTTTGCATTGTGATGTGCTAAGTCATTCTTCTCATACATATTGATAAAAGAATAAGTATTAGCATCCATACAAAGATTGTCAGTCCAGGATTCAGGAAAAACCTGATCCCAGAAATCAAACGATGGTGGTTTCCTAATTTTCTCTCCCTTACTATAGAGTTGATCATCCATACCCTCATTCTCACTTTGACTATCTAAAGTCAACACTCTTGCTACCTCTCCTTTTGCCTGGTCAGGAGTCAGCCTCTCTGTTTGTGGATCTAAGTCCATCTTTTCAAGTGTATAACTCAAACTTGGATAAGTGCTCTCATGACCTACAGAAAAATAGGGGCTAGAAGAATTTTTTATACCTGAACTCACATGGAGAGAGGGTTCCTCATTTGGCGAGGGGCTTGAGGTTTTCTCCAAGGAATGAGCTATTATATTCTCCGAACCATCACAAGCATCTACTATCTTTTCAGAGATTATAAGCTCCAGCATACCACTTTCAGGGTCTACAACAGACTCTGATGCCTTCAGTAAAACTTCATGAGGCACCACAGTTTGTGTGTCACCATCTTCAAGTGTTGGTTGCTGAGACACACCCTCAAGGTGGATAGACTCTGACTGAACAATATTTGTTTGATCTTCAGGAAAACCAATCAAAGTCATTCCTCCTATATCATAGGGTATCTCACTTGCATTCTCAGTCATCACAGAAGACCTTTCAGCATCAGCTATCACAGTTCCTGAGTCATCCAACCTCTGACTAGATGGTTTGTGTGTTGCAGTGACTTTGATCTGATTTATCCTACTATCCACTACTGGTGCAATAGTATCTACTGTTGACTGCTTCCCTCTACTACCTCCTCTTGTTCACCTTGAGCTGGAACATCTTCAATAATAAGATCTTTGTTAAAGAGATAAGCATGAAGTGCTTGAAGTGCAACATGCTTTGGAAGTCCAAATTTCTTGACTAGTTGTCCTCTGACAGTTTGATAGAAATACATCCTCATTAAGTCAAGTCTTTGATGTAGAAGTCCATATTCTTCAGGAAATGAAAGTTTAGGAACACTTTCAACCAGAAAATCAAGAACAAGCCTGGAAAGCTTTACTTTGAGAGAAATAAGTCCCGTAGCCAGTCTTTATGACAATGTAGTTTCCCATAAAGAATCAATATCCAGATTTCTCTTATCAATTACTGACATGGTTGTAGCTTGATGTGTAGAGACCTGCATAATGTTAGTTGGACTAGACTCTGTGTGTGTAGGTGACAATTGAATCTTTCTCCTTATTCTCCTGGTATAGTTAGCAAAAGATTTATCTTGAGAAGACTCAAGAGGTGTAGACACAGAAGTGATCTTGGGATGAGATCCTTTTTCAATAGACATAGTCTTTTGAGAGACAGTATCCAGTGATTGTTTTCCCTTTTTAAGTACTACAACCTTTTGGGAGACTGCAGCCTGGCTGTGACTAGGTGTTTCATCTCTTTGTCCTAGCTTAGAAAGTTGAATTGTAGCCTTCAATTCTGATCTCTCAGCAAGAGACATATTATCATCATCTTCACTAGAACTACTACTACTAGACACAACAAATCTTCTCTTCCTTACAACTGATGTCTTTTGAGAAACACCAGAGGTTGGCTTCTTTGAAACAATAGGCTATGAATCAAAACTTGGTTCTTGAATTGTTTCAGAGACTATAAATTTTTGGGTTACTTGGGTAGACACAGGTGGGTTGTCCTCCAAATGAGATTCCTGAGTCATTTCACCACAAAAGAAAGAAGAATTGTAGAGAGTAGGAAGATGAGTTTTTAGAAGTACCTAAACATGCTGTGGATAGTGTATTGCAGGTATTTCATCTAGATTCTTGTCATTGTCCTTCTTTGTAATGTCATAGAAAATTCCCTTTTGTTGTACTTAAGAAGAAACACAATGTTCTCTACTGTTAACTCGAATAACTTGTAGAAGGGGGGGGTTGAATACAAGTTATATAATCGTGTCTGATTTTTGCTTGAATATAGATGCACAAGATCGATTGAATAAAATGAAACTGTTTGTATTAAAAAGATAAAATATAAACTCTACCAAAGGTGTACAATACCTTTAGCAGTTGCTGACAATACAAATCTCTCTCTTTGTTTGTTTCGAACTCTCGAATACAAACCTTATACAGAGCTACGCACTCAAACTTTTTCCTCACGAGCTACGCTCTTTACAATGATGTTGAGAGAGTATTTATAATGCTACCTATCAACTAATAACAGAAAAATATAATCAATACATGACAATGTTCTACCTTCCAGCTGATAGTTTCCATCAATAGAAAACTCTTTCCTTGATAATATCTTCTTGCTTGTTCTTCAAACAACGATCCTGTTTTATAGCACTTGCCAGTTTCTGTAGCATCCATAATTACATCATCAGTAACATGACTGATATCAGGATCTGCACTGCATCAGTATCTGATCATCCATCAGTATTAGACACCATCAGGATTTGCTCTGTTCCTGACATGTAGTCTCCGATACACTGTTCATTCCTGACTAAACTATACAGATAACTGTCTTACACATGTATCCTATATACAGTGCTAAATCCTTTATAAGATCAGGATTACAAGAAGTATAATGTGTAAATTCTATTCTTAACATCACAACTCATGAATTATTCCTAACAATCTCCCCCTATTTATGCTTTGAAATCTGAAGCATAAATCTAAGTTGTGGATGTCAAAACATATAACAATACAACCAGAATAGAATTTATGAATGTAGAATTATGAAGCTAAGTACCTCCTTCCCAGATGTAGACATTTATCTAGTACTTAGGAGAAAGAATTTTAACTATTAATGCTGCTCTTCCTTTACCACCTCCTATCTGAGATTCACCACTATCACTCATAGTTCTTCTTTTTATTTCCCTTTGTCTGCTCTTTATATCTCCCAGTCTGGTGTTGTTATTGTTGTCTTTGAATTGTCTTTATCTCCCCCTTTTTGACATCAGCAACATTAATTCCAAGAGACTCAGAAACAGAACAAATGAGATTCATCAGAACTGCTTGATTTTCCATGATTGTGACTTGGTTATCTTCTAGCAATTGAAGTCTTGACTGTATAGCAATTTGAGAATTTTGAATATCTTTCAAAACAGCAGAATGAACTTCAATGTTGGAAGTGCTTCTAGTATCTTCGGAATCAGATTCAGAAAGAACTGGATCTTCAAGTCCTGTAGAAGAAGTGGCCTGAGTTTTATGATATTCAAGTAATAAAACTTGATTAGAAGTATCAACATCTTCATCTTTCTGATCTGGAGCTGAAATATGATCATCTTTTCCTTCACCAGTATTCTGTGTACTAACATCTTCAAATCCTGACTCCTCCTTAAAGTGATCAGAGACTGTTGATGTCTCAATTCTTGCTGATATTGGAAGTACATACAAAGGAACACTAGGATCATTAGGAACTTCATCTGGTACATATGTATCAAGAGATTGTTTTATCCTGGCACCTCTTCTGTTAATGATTCCTACAAGCCTCTCCTTTTGCTTCTGAGCTTTAACTTCTGGCTTTGCATTGTGATGTGCTAGGTCATTCTTCTGATACATTTTGATGAATGAATAAGTACCAGCATCCATGCCAAGATTTTCAGACCAAGATTCAGGAAAAACCTGATCCCAGAAATCAAACGATGGTGGTTTCCTAATTTTCTCTCCCTCACTATGGAGTTGATCATCCATACCCTCATTTTCACTATGACTTACTAAAGTCAACACTCTTTCTACCTCACCTTTTGCCTGGTCAGGAGCCAGCCTCTCAGATTGTGGATCTAAGTCCATCTTTTCAAGTGTATCACTCAAATTTGGATAAGTGCTCTCATGACCTACAGAAAAATAGGGGTTAGAAAGAGTTTTTATACCTGAACTCACATGGAGAGAGGGTTCCTCATTTGGCAAGGGGCTTGAGGTTTTCTCCAAGGAGTGAGCTGCTATAGTCTCTAAACCCATACAAACATCTACTTTCTTTCCAGAGACTACAGGCTCCAGTATACCACTTTCAGGTTCTACAACAGACTCTAATGTCTTCAGTAATACTTCATCAGACACTATAGTTTATGTGTTACCATCTTCAAGTGTTGGTTGGTGAGACACACCCTCAAGGTGGATAGACTCTGACTGAACAATGATTGTTTGATCTTCAAGAAAATCAGTTAAAGTCATTCCTCCCATATCATAGTGTATCTCACTTGCATTCTCAGTCATCACAGAAGTCCTTTCAGCATCAGCTATCACAGTTCCTGAGTCATCCTTCCTCTGACTAGATGGTTCTTGTGTTGCAGTGATTGTAATCTGATTTGTCCTACTATTCACCACTGGTGCAATAGTACCTTCTATTGACTGCTTCCCTCTATCTACTTCCTCCTCTTGTTCACCTTGGGCTGCAGCATCTTCAACAATAAGATCTTTATTAAAGAGATAAGCATGAAGTGCTTAAAGTGTTGTATGCTTTGGAAGTCCAAATTTCTTGACTAATTGTCCTCTGACAGTTTGATAGAAGTTCATCTTCATTAGGTCAAGTCTTTGATGTAGAAGTCCATATTCTACAGGAAATGAAAGTCTAGGAAAACTTTCACTTAGAAAATCTAGAACATGCCTGGAAAACTTTACTTTTAGAGAGATAAGTCCCACAGCTAGTCTGTATGATAATTTAGTTTCCCATAAAGAATCAATATCCAGATCTCTCTTGTCAGATACTGACATAGATGTAGCTTGATGTGTAGAGACCTGCATAATATTAGTTGGACTTGACTCTGTGTGTGTAGGTGACAATTGAATCTTTCTCCTTATTCTCCTGGTATAGTGAGCAAAAGATTTATCCTGAGAAGACTCAAGAGGTGTAGACACATAAGTGATCTTGGGATGAGATCCTTTTCCAATAGACACAGTCTTATGAGAGACAATATCCAGTAACTGTTTTCCCTTTTTAAGAACTACAGTCTTTTGGGAGACTACAGCCTGGCTGTGGCTAGGTGTTTTGTCTCTTTGTGCTAACAGAGAAAGTTGAATTGCAGCCTTCAATTCTACTCTCTCAGCAAGAGTTAAATCATCATCATCTTCACTAGAACTACTACTACTAGACACAACAAATCTTCTCTTCCTTACAACTGAGGTCTTTTGAGAGACAACAGAGGTTGGCTTCTTTGAAACAATAGGCTATGGATCAAAACTTGGTTCTGGAATTGTTTCAGAGACTATAAAGTTTTGGGTTACTTGGGTAGACACAGGTGGGTTCTCCTCCAATTGAGATTCCTGAGTCATTTCACCACAAAAAAAAAAGAAGAATTGTAGAGAGTAGGAAGATGAGTTTTTAGAATTACATGAACATGCTGTGTATAGTGTATTGAAGGTATTTCATCTAGATTCTTTTCATTGTCCTTCTTTGTAATATCAGAAAAAATTCTCTTTTGCTGTACATAAGAAGAAACACAATGTTTCCCTACCAAATCTAGTTTCAACATCAGGAATAAGATGGTTAATAAACATTTGCATGAATCTATGATAATAAACCATTTTCCTGCCTTGATCTCTTGACCCAAGTTTAAGACACATCTGACTTAAGACAATGTTACCAATATTGATTACTCTGTTATATAACAAGCTATAAGGAGTGTGAGAAGTAACATCAGTAATTTGATCAAAAGAACTACATTTACCAGTAAAGCACTTAGCTAATTGATCAAAAAGGAAAGACCACTCTTTCCTAAGACAAGGTCTTCTTAATTGGATCATGTTATCTAAAGATCCATTATAACCTAATGCAGATAACATAGTTCTTACATCATCATCAGATGGTACATTCTCATAATTCAAACTTACAGGCAAGTGAAGTACTGAATTAACAACAGATTCAGTAATATCAAATGAGTCTTGTTCTAAGTGTAGAACAATCTTACCTGATTGACTCTGAGTAGAATCAATTACCTCAGCATTCTCCCAAGCTAGTGTAACAGCTGCCTGATTAATCTGTGGAGATGCTATCAATGCATAACTTAATGGTCCATTTGCGAGAAAGTCCATGATTGGGTGAAAATCAGTTGACACTCCTTCCTTATTGGTGATTGCTGCTACATGATTATTCATCATAAAATCAAAGTCACCAAACTTGAAGGCTACTGATTTAGGTAATCTTCTCTGAGCTGCCATTGATTTTGATCTGAAAAGAACTTGAAAAATTCTTGAAATGGATTAATGATTTTGAGAACTCGAGAGTGTTTTTGCTTTAGAGAATGTGAAATTAGAGAAAACAATTACACGATTTAGAGTTACCAAAACAAATATATTTCACAAATCTTTCAGACCATTATCCCACGTCGACACATAGATTGACAGGTGTCAGTCCCTGAAAAGTGCGGTTACCCACGATTTTTGGAAAATAAAATCCAAAATTGATTTTCATGAAATAAATCAGGGTATTATCAAGATCAATACTGATCAGCTTCCTCTTCCTGATATGATCTCCCATTAAAATAATCACAAGATACAATGTGATTTAAAAATAACAATTCTTAAATCCTGATGGTCACACTTTTGAAATCCTGATCAATATCATCCTGATTCCACAGACTTAAATGGAGTTTCCACGTGGCATATTCTTTTATCTGAAAAAGAAAAAGAATATTAATCTGAACAAAAAGCAATTGGTTAGATATATTCGATATTTCTTGAAAATGCAAGAAATATAATCACACGTAATAATAACATCTGACTTCATTGATAGTCCAAGTGATTGTTCAGCTTCTCTCGTCTTTCTATAAAAGAAATAGACGCCTTATGCCATTCTCCATAAACCTTTCAATTTCTTTTCTCTCAACAATGATTCTCAAACCAAAACGCCATTCGAACCCATCCTTTAGGTTTTTCACAGTTGATGAACACCCTGTTCTTGATCATCTCGTGGAAGAGATGACTTTTCTCATCGAACTAGTCATGGATGAAGTAGATTTAGATAATATCCAGAGGTTTCTCCTAGAACATCCATCTGTTGGATACAATCTTCCCCTAATTTCCTCAAAGCTCGAGGATGAATAGTTTGGTTGAGAGTCTGAGGTTGATCTTGATGGAGATGCGATTCATTCTTCCATCAGTTTTCAATAAAACAAGGATTTGGTCAGCTGCTCTCATTCAAGTCATCCTGTAAAGACATTCAAGAGCAGATGAGGAATTTAAAATCCTCAATCGAGGTTCTTGAAATGCTCCTTGTCCTGTTTCTTAGATGAATGAAAGAAGCAAGATTTAAAAATTACAACATTAGACAAGATTAGGATTATCTGTATTAGTTAGACAAAAAGAAATTTGTATTTCATTTCCATGTATGTACTGCTTTTGATTAATGAAAATACAAGTTTCAATCTATCTATCTTGTCTATTGTTCCCTGTTTATTGAACAATCTGTATATCTATAAATCATCAGTATTCACATGTATTAAATTTGCTAGTATAGGCTCAGCAAAACTTAAAATTGGACTACTTAAAACATGAATTTCAGAATTTGAAACAGTTAAACACAAATTTCACAATCATGATACTGACAATGCAATACTGATAGCAATACTGATGACGTCAGCATACTGATAGCAATCCAAATCCTGATGTTCGTAAACAAGTCTATCATACTGAGATTTATCAAAGCAAAGTGTTACAGCTAAAACATTTAACAATCAATTATAGATCCTGACAAACTATCAAGTCTATAAGCTGAAAACAACATACCTTGCTACTTTTGTAGATGTTAACAATCTAAAAATTTAACATTCCTAACTCACTAACCAACCTAAGGAATGTAGCCTCATCAAGTGGTTTAGTTAGAATATCTGCAAGCTGTTTTGTCAGTAGGAACAAAATGAAGTTCCACAGTACCATTTTCAATATGTTCTCTGATAAAATGATACCTGACATCAATGTGCTTCCTTGAATGTTGAACTGGATTTTCTGCAATTTTGATAGCACTAGTATTATCATAAAACATAGGAATATTACTAAGTGTCATACCATAATCCATCAACTGATTTCTTATCCAAAGGAGCTGTGCACAACAACTGCCTGATGCAATGTACTCAGCTTCTGCAGTTGAGGTTGAAACTGATTGTTGCTTGCCCAAGAAATCAATCTGTTTCCCAAGAATTGACATGTACCTGTAGTGCTTTTCCTATCTATTTTACACCCTGCATAATAAGAGTTTGAATAGCCAATTAGGGAGAAATCAGATTCTCTAGGATACCAGCAATTAAATGAGATTCCTTAGGATCACTTTGGAATCTAGTACATAAATAGGTAGAGAACATTATATCTGGTCTACTTGTTGTTAAGTATAACAGTGAGCCTATCATGCCTCTATAGCTAGTGTTGTCAACACTCTTTCCCTAAGGATCAGAGTCTAGCTTAGTGGCTGTTGCCATGGGTGTTTTTGCAACTGCACAGTCTTGAAAGTCAACCCTTTTTAAAAGATCTTTGATATACTTTGACTGATTAATGAAAATACCAGTCTCAGTCTGTTTGACCTGTAAGCCTAAGTAAAAGTTTAGTTCACCCATCATGCTCATCTGATACTTAGATTGCATTAGCTTGCTAAACTTAGCACACAACTTTTATTAGTAGAACCAAATATGATGTCATCAACATAAACTTGAACTAAAAGCAAATCACTCTGAACCTTTTTAAAGAAGAGAGTTTTGTCAATTGTACCTCTTATGAAGCCATTATCAAGAAGAAATTTAGACAAAGTCTCATACCATGCTCTTGGTGCTTGCCTTAGTCCATAGAGTTCCTTGTCAAGTTTGTAGACATGATTTGGAAATTTTGGATCAACAAAACTAGGTGGTTGCTCCACATACACTTCCTCATCAAGATTGCCATTTAGAAAAGCACTCTTAACATCCATCTGGTATACCTTGAATTTTGAATGAGCTGCAAATGCAAGAAACATTCTGATTGCTTCCAATCTTGCTACAGGTGTAAAGGTTTCATCATAGTCAATTCCTTCTTCCTGAGAATAACCCTTGGCCACCAATCTAGCTTTGTTTCTTACAATCATACCAGATTCATCTAGCTTGTTTCTGAAAACCCATTTAGTACCAACAATAGATCTATCTTTAGGTCTTGGTACCAGTCTCCAGACTTTGTTCCTCTCAAACTCATTTAACTCTTCCTGCATTGCAACTACCCAATCAGGATCTTGTAGAGCTTCTTCAACCTTCTTTGGTTCATTCTTTGAGAGAAAACAACTGTACAAGCATTCATTATGAATTGATCTTCTAGTTCGAATACCACTGTTAGGATCACCAATAATCAAATCTTCAGTATGATCCTTTGTCCATTTTCTAACAAGTGGTAGATTTCTCCTGCTAGACTCTCCCCCTGAGTTAGTGGTTTCTCTTGTAGAAGAACTTTCTCTGCCTTCAAAAGCTCCCCCTTGATCAGTAGAATCAGTAAACTCAATACTGATACTAGATCCTGATCTTTCTTCACTAGACTCTGAAGGATCAGTTCCTGATGGAGTAGACTCTGTATAGCTAGTCTACTCCTGATGAATGTTATGTTCTCCTTGATTAATTTGCTCCCTCTAAACAATAGCATTCCTTTGTGGAGCAATAGAGATTTCTTCTGGAGAACCTTCATCATCACTGGAGAGCATCTCAGAATCATTCAGATTTTCAAATTCCAATTTGTCATGGCTTTCATCAGTCTGCAGAGATCCAAGGTTCTTGTCATCAAATGCAACATGAATTGATTCCATAATAATGCGAGTTATGAGATTGTAAACTTTGAAGGCCTTTGATGCTGAATATCCCAGAAAGATTGCTTCATCCGACTTGGCTTCAAATTTTCCTAACTGTTCTGGATGAACATTCAGGACATAGCATTTGCATCCAAAGATGTGAAAGTGTTTCACACTTGGTTTCTTTCCTTCGATCATCTCATAGGGAGTCTTTCCATGACTTTTTACCAAGGTGCAATTTTGAGTAAAACATGCAGTGTTGATAGCCTCTGCCCAAAAATAGGTTGGAAGCTTTGCATCTGCAAGCATGGTTCTAGCTGCCTCTATGAGAGTTCTGTTCTTTCTCTCCACTACACCATTTTGCTGAGGTGTTCCAGGTGCAGAAAATTGTTGAGTGATTCCATTGTCTGCACAATATTCCTCCATTACTGAATTCTTGAATTCTGTACCATTGTCACTTCTGAGTACCTTGACATTGTACTCAGAGCTTTTCTGAATATTCTTGACTAGTTCAATGATTTGCTGAGGAGCTTCATCTTTCTTATGGAGAAAGAACACCCATGTGAACCTTGTGTAATCATCCAATATAACTAGAGCATATCTTTTCTTGCTGATAGACATGATATTCACTGGACCAAACAAATCAAGATGCAACATATGAAATGGTTTGGTGATTGAATTTTTTGTCTTGCTCTTGAAAGTGGTTCTTCTTTGTTTTCCAAGCTGACAAGCTTCACAAAGTCCATCTTGCACATAATTTGCCTGAGGTAGGCCTCTCACTAGATTGTGCTTCACAAGCTAATTAATCTTCTTGAAGTTGAGATGTGAGAGCTTCTTGTGCCAATTCCAGCTTTCATGATTTGAAGCTTTACTGTAGAGACATCTAACAATTCCTTTAGATGTGTCACTCAAGATGGCTTCATATATGTTACCATGTCTCTGACCAGTAAGAACAATGTCTCCATTCTTCATATTCAAAATTTTGCATCCTTCTCTGTCAAAAACTGATTGGTAACCTTTATCACCCAGTTGACTTATGCTTAAAAGTGTGTGTTTCAAGCCTTCAACCAGTGCTACGTTTTCTATGATGACATTCCCCAATACAATTGAGCCATATCCCAGAGTTTCTCCTTTGTTGCCATCTCCAAAAGATATTTCTGGGCCAGCTTTCCTTTCAAACTTTGTAAGCAGGGACTTCTTTCCAGTCATATGTCCAGAGCATCCACTGTCCAAGATAATTGAATGCTTCTTTCCTGTGCCCTGCAAACAACAAGTAACTAGTTAGAAATTTTTAGGACCCAACTTGGATTGGATCCTTTCTTACTAGATTTAGAAACAACAGGCTTAGAGGATTTTGCTTTTGATTTACCTGTTGCAGAGTTAACCTTAGACTCTGATTTCACAAACTGTTTGTGACTTGGGGTTTCAGACTTCAAAGAGTAATAGTCATAATACAGTTCATGATACTCCTTACACATGTAAATGGAATGAAGTAAACTACCACAATGATAACAAGGATTTTGTGGTTGGTATTGAATTTTCCGAGTCTTGGGGAATCCGGACTCAGTTTTCCAAGAAGGTTTTTGATGACAGTCTAGGGCTAAATGATTATGATTTCCACATTTATAGCATTTCTTCCTAGGTGCATCAGGTACATTCTTGTAGTTATTCTCTTTGTTAATACCTTCTTTTCCATTCCTGTTTCTTTTAACTTTGCTAGACTCTGAAATGTCATCTAGTCTCTGTTTCAGCTGAGACTTAGACAGAAAACCTATGTTCACATTCTTAGGTTTCTCTAACACTCTCTCATCTGAATTGTTATTGTCAATTCTCTTGTGCACAACTGGGATGCCTTTTGAATCAACAAACTTAACATGTTTAGGTTCAGAAACTGTTTTCTTACCTTCAGACTTAGATGTGCTAGCTTCTAGTTTACTATCATCAGTGACAATAGCTTCTTTTTTTCTTGTCTAGCCTTATCATAACCTAAACCATTAACCTTACCACGAATTCCACTCTCAAAGATTTCTTGAGTCTTTTTACCAGAATTGTTAATGGTTTTAATCACATCTCTCTCTTCCTCTAGTTCTTTTCTGACAAAATCATAAGCCTCAAGAATAACACAATAATCATGCTTAGCTTTATTAGAACTTATCTTATATTCTTCCATTTGAACTAACTCAGATTCAAGAAAATTATTTCTATCAACTAATTTATCATTCTTAACCTTAAGTTCATCTCTTTCACTAGTAAGAATTTTAAAATTAGTCATAAGATTCTTAAACTCAACATGAATAGATCTAATCTCATCAGAATCTAAGCAATCAAATGAATCAAGAGAGTGAAGTGATACCTTAACAGAAGATGGAGAAGTTTTCTTTGGAGATCGAGTCTTGTCTGAAGCACTTGCCATCAAAGCAATGTTCTCATAATCCAATTCATCTTCAGAATCACTGGAGTTTGCCCAATCCTTCTATGTGACCATGAGTGCATTACCTTTCCCTGAATTCCTGGGCTTCTTACACTCACTAGCAAAGTGTCCAAGCTCACTGCAGTTAAAGCACTTGATCTTGGCCTTATCAAGCTTGACAATTGTACTTTTGCCTTTGTCACTCTTCTTCTCATCTTTCTTTTGAAAAGGTCCTTTGCTAAATCTTCTCATGTTGAATCTTCCTTTCTTGAAAGCTTTAGCAAACATGGCAAAGAGTTCCGGAATCTCTTTATTTCAGAATCACTATCGTCAGGATCTTCATCAGTAGTCTCTGACTCAGAACTCACTTTGCTTTTCTTCTTCCTTGAGTCTCTATCAGCAGATTCAGACTTTTCTTCAGGAAGCTTCTTTGATTAAGATTGAGCAGTGAGTGCAACAGTTTTCAACTTTCCTTCACTCCTGCTCTTTTTCTGCTGCTTGTCAAGTTCATAAGCCCTCAACTTTCCATAAACTGCCTCTAATGATATTTCATCCAAATCATTAGCTTCTTCTATTGCTGAGATCTTCTCATTATAGAAATCAGGCAAGGCTTTCATGAACTTAGTATTCATATCCTCCAAGTCATAATGTTTACCATGTAAGGCCATCTCATTGATGAGGTTTGTAAACCTGTCAAAGGTATCAGTAAGTGACTCACCAGACTTGTAAGAGAAGTGTCCTCATATTCTTCCTGACAGTCTTAGCTCCTTCACAGTGAACCTTTAGATTGTCCCAAATCTCCTTAGCAGTCTTACAAGAGAGAACATAGTCAGTGAGAACAGAATCCAGACTGTTGAACAATATGTTTCTCAATTTAGCATCCTTAAGAACGTTCTCTTTATCCTAATCTGACCATTCAGATTTAGGCTTCTCTGCCGTGTGTTCAGGGACTACTTTTCCTTCTTCAGTTGCTTGAGGAACTACGCTTGTTGGAACAAAAGGCCCATCTCTAATCTTGTCAAGATAATCAGGATCTATTGCCTCCAAGTGATGCAACATCTTTACTTCCCATAGAGTATATTCGTTTCTCTTGAGCATAGGAATCTTGGTATAACCATCCTTGTAACCAGACATGATTGCAGATCTTTATGATTTTTCGAAATCAACCTACTCTGATACCAATTGTTAACTCGAATAACTTGTAGAAGGGGGGGGTTGAATACAAGTTATATAATCGTGTCTGATTTTTGCTTGAATATAGATGGACAAGATCGATTAAATAAAACGAAACTGTTTGTATTAAAAAGATAAAATACAAACTCTACCAAAGGTGTACAATACCTTTAGCAGCTGCTGACAATACAAATCTCTCTCTCTGTTTGTTTTGAACTCTCGAATACAAACCTTATACAGAGCTACGCACTCAAACTTTTTCCTCACGAGCTACGCTCTTTACAATGATATTGAGAGAGTATTTATAATGATACCTATCAACTAATAACAGAAAGATATAATATATAGATGACAATGTTCTGCCTTCCAGCTGATAGTTTCCATCAATAGAAAACTCTTTCCTTCATAATATCTTCTTGCTTGTTCTTCAAACAACGATCCTATTTTATAGCACTTGCCAGTTTCTGTAGCATCCATAATTACATCATCAGTAACATGACTGATATCAGGATCTGCACACTGCATCAGTATCTGATCATCCATCAGTATTAGACACCATAAGGATTTGCTCTGTTCCTGACATGTAGTCTCCGATACACTGTTCACTCATGACTAAACTCTACAGATAACTGTCTTACACATGTATCCTATATACAGTGCTAAATCCTTTATAAGATCAGGATTACAAGAAGTATAATGTGTAAATTCTATTCTTAACATCACAACTCATAAATTATTCCTAACATCTACCAAATCTAGCTTCAACATCAGGAATAAAATGGTTAATAGACATTTGCATGAATCTGTGATAATAAACCATTTTCCTGGTTTGATCTCTTGACCCAAGTTTGATACACATCTGATTTAAGATAATGTTACCAATGTTGATTACTATGTTATAAAGCAAACTGTATGCAATATGAGATGTAACAAAAGTAATTTGTTGAAAAGAACTACATTTACCAATAAAGCATTTAGCAAGTTGGTCAAAGAAGAAAGACCATTCTTTTCTAAGAAAGGATCTATTTAACTGGCTCATGTTATCTAAAGGTCCATTATAACCTAATGCATGTAACATAGTTCTAACATCATCAGATGATACATTCTCATAATTCAAACTAACAGGTAAGTGAAGTACTGAATTAAACAGATTCAGTAATATCAAATGAGTCTTGTCCTAAGTGTAGAACACTACACCATAGATTGCATATTGCAACGACAGGAAAACATTGCCTTAAGGCCTATATTCGTTGCAGTAGAGTCTCTGGCAACAAATTTGCAAAATCTGAGCATTGCATCCGGTTGCCTTGCAATAGGTCGATTTAGCAACGTTTTTGATACCATACAACAACATAATTAAATCATTGCAATAAATTTTAGTAACAACATTTAGACTCTATAGCAACAATTAAAAACTATTGAAGTAACATAAGAAGGTAGTTTATTGATACTTAAAGGCAACATTTTTCAGACCAATTGCAATGATTTTTTATAGATTAATGCAACATATTTTGACCCGATTGTAACATTTTTTCAAAAAAAAATTTAGCACGATCATGCTAGAAATACAATAAATCAGGCCATTTATAGCCAAAATTCAAGCATCATCAATATTTCATACTTCATAAACCAGGGCAACTTAATGCCCAATATCCAAATGTACCATTATAGAATGACGAACAGTTCAAAAACAACACCATGTTACGACATGGTCGTACAGACCACTCAAAATGTGAAGTAAAAATGAAATGACTAAGGCGCATACAAATAGCTACGAAACAATCGCGCGCAAATTTAAACATAAAGTACATGCAGTCTACCAACTGTTAACATATAATTTAAACATAAAGTGACAGAAACGACTCATCCATCGTCATCTTCATCTTCATCATCTCATTCATTTTGGAATTCTTCCATCTGGACTCCATGATAGTGCAGTAACTTGTTCATCAGCATGTCCTCGGAGAAAATCAGTAACTTCCGATCTCACAGTGCTGCATTGCCAGGATAAGAAGTAGACCATATGCAAATTCCAGCTCTAATGTGTACCAGCAACATTATGATTAGTAATGAAATTGATATATAAAGCCAAAAATAACTCACAGTTGTGAACAAAAGAATTAATCGTGGTTGGCGAAAAAAAAGAATTAATTATGAAGTTAAAAATATGGCACCTTCCAGCAGTCTATACACCTTTAGCAATGTTGACAAGTTTCCAACTAATACCTGGACCATTTGTTCAGCCAACAGCAAATAATGCAATGGGTTATAGTCAAAGCGATCTTAAACAAGAATAAGCTCTGTCAATCTTTTGGAACATGTGATGCTTATTACTTTGGTTACTTCTGTGCTTTATTCATAATAATTTGACTCTGTAAATAGTTTACCCTGCCTGGTTATAGAATCTCAAGAGAAAAATAGATAAATAGAAAGATCTGTGGTATTCAATTTCACTCACCTGATCAATCTCATAGTCTTCCAATTCCCCTAAATCTTGAGAGTACAAACGGTTCCACACAACACTGTCATATCTTCGGGTGGCAATAAAAGGGAGTTGCTAATGGTCATCACTCTCACTAAGACCTCTCATCCAAGTCGAAGCCTCCTTATTCAACCTCTATATACCATAGACAGCTGCAATATTACCACATGCATCATAAGACATTTTCATAAATTACAAAAATTTAGTAGAATAACAAAAAAATAATCCAGTTTTATGAGCTGGCCAAATTGGCAAGTCAATTTAATACCTCAATATTATGGTAGATCATATTATGTACATTAGATCACATTAATCCAGTTTAGTTCTTTCTTCTTTTTATTCTTCTGTAATTTACTAAGTGAACCTAATTTGTAATGTTAAAAAAACATCAAAAACAATTCAGTCTTAAAAAGAAATAAGAATGGCTAGGTAGTACCACCTCAAAAATAGAAAGTAAAAATATATAATGGAAGTCCTTTACATATGGAAAGAATTTAAAGAGGCAACCAATTGCTAGAAAAGGATATCAGCATTTGGTTTACAAATAAGATAACTATCATTCTCTCTGGCTTATCAGGCCACATACCCAACATTCAATGGAGGACCAAAAATCAAAGCAGACCAGACCCTGCAACCTCCGACATTGCTTCTGGTTCAGGCTCTTTGTCTTGCTCAGATTTGGATATAAATTTAAACAGATGTGTCCAACTATCCCGATTATATGTACTTGTACTAATTATTAAATTACTATTCCATGTAATTATACCAAAATGTCATCCATCTACTACGTGGATTTTAAAGCCAACAAAGGCAAATACAGTTTTCCCCCGATCAAGGTATAATGTGAGCGCATCCCAGATCAAGGTTATCATTAGCAACAAGCTGGACAGCTTGTTCAAGGAGTTCATTTGCAAGTGTCAAACCCTGGACTGAGCTTCTCAAGTGACTTATAATTGAAGCCCGTAGAGGTTCCTAGCAGAACAAAATTACATTATAAGTACCACAATTAGCGAAATCCAATTAACAACGTAAACTGTTAAAAAGCTAAATAATCATATGTAATCCCAAAACAATACTCTTAAAACTTACATAAACTCAATACTCTCAAAGATAAGTCTCAGTTTCAAATTTCTTTACAAAAAAAAATCTACATAAACCCCAACACTTTAAAAAATTCACAAGATGAACCCTATAAACAAAGAAAAATCCCCAATTACATAATTCGAAATAACATAAGAAACATAAAAACCCTAATTAAAAACACAAAAAAAGAACAATTAAAAAACAACGAAGAAGATGTGAGCATGTAACAAAATTGATTCAAAACCACAAAGAACAAGGAGGAACATTCGATCTTTAATCTTCTACTCTAAAGAACATGAATGCTCGATTTATAATCAATTTGAGGAAAGAGGATTTGGGATCGATGATTTACCTTTGTCGAGCCTTAATCTTCTTCGATATTGAGTATTCCAGCTTGAAGATTTGGGATCGATGTTTGAGGGAAGAGGAATTTTATTAATGTGTCTGCGTTATGTTAAGTCTGTGTTGTGTTTCTTTTTTCTTTTTTCTTTTGTTATTTTTGGTAAGCCGGGCAAAAACAATGTAGAAATCCCGCTCAACAAATTTCACAAGGCCGCCAATTTTTTGGGTCCAAAAGTCAAATTTATTGCAACAATTTAAGAAAACTGTTGCAATAGACAAAATGTTTTTAACTTTCTTAAATTTTTTCAATGCTATTGCAATGTTTTTCAAAGGCGTTGCAATTTTTCTGATTTGGTTTCTCAATAGCAACATTTATAGCAACATTTTTCGACAAACCTTCAAAAATATGGTTGCAATAGGCATTATATGGTGTAGTGACAATCTTACCTGATTGACTCTGAGTAGAATCAATTACCTCAGCATTCTCCCAAGCTTGTGAAACAGCTGCTTGATTAATCTGTGGAGATGCTGTCAAGGCATAACTTAATGGTCCATTTTCCAAAAAGTCCATGATTGAGTGAAAATCAGTTGACATCCCTTCCTTGTTGGTGATAGCTGCTACATGATTATTCATCATAAAATCGAAGTCACCAAACTTGAAAGCTACTGATTTAGGTAATCTTATTTGAGCTGCAATTGATTTTGATCTGAAAAGAACTTGAAAACTCTTGAAATCTATTAGTGATTTTGAGAACTCGAGAGTGTTTTTGCTTTAGAGAATTCGAATTAGAAGAAAGCAATAAAAAATTAGAGTTTCAAAACAAATGTATTTCAAAAAATCTTTCAGACCCACTAACCCACGTTGACACGTAGGTTGACAGGTGTCAGTCCCTGAAAAGTGCGGTTACCCACGATTTTTAGAAAATAAAATCCAAAATTGATTTTCATGAAATAAATTAGGGTATTATCAAGATAAAAATCAATACTGATCAGCTTCCTTTTCCTGATGTGATCCTCTCATCTTTCTTGTGGAGAAAGAACACCAATGTGAACCTTGTGTAATCATCGACTATAACTAGAGCATATCTTTTCTTGCTGATAGACATGATATTCACTGGACCAAACAAATCAAGATGCAACATCTGGAATGGTTCAGTAATTGAATTTTCTAACTTGCTTTTGAAAGTGGTTCTTCTTTGTTTTCTAAGCTGACAAGCATCACAAAGTCCATCTTGCACATAATTTGCCTGAGGTAGGCCTCTCACTAGATTGTGCTTAACAAGTTGATTAAGCTTCTTGAAGTTGAGATGTGAGAGCTTCTTGTGCCAATTCCAGCTTTCATCATTTGATGCTTTACTATAAAGACATCTAACAATTCCTTTAGATGTGTCACTCAAGCTGGCTTCATAAATGTTACCATGTATCTGACCAGTCAGAACAATGTCTCCATTCTGCATATTCAAGATTTTGCATCCTTCTCTATCAAAGACTGATTGATAACCTTTATCACCCAGTTGACTTATGCTTAAAAGTGTGTGTTTCAAGCCTTCAACCAGTGCTACGTTTTCTATAATGACATTCCCCAAAACAATTGAGCCATATCCCAGTGTTTCTCCTTTGTTGCCATCTCCAAAAGATATTACTGGGCCAGCTTTCCTCTCAAACTTTGTAAGTAGGGACTTCTTTCCAGTCATATGTCTAGAGCATCCACTATCCAAGATAATTGAATGCTTCTTTCCTGCGCCCTTAACAGAAGATGAAGAAGTTTTCTTTGGAGATCCAGGCTTGTCTGAAGCACTTGCCATCAAAGCAATGTTTTCATAATCCAATTCATCTTCAGAATCACTGGAGTCTGCCCAATCCTTCTATGTGACCATGAGTGCATTTACTTTTCCTGAATTCCTAGGCTTCTTACATTCACTTGCAAAGTGTCAAAGCTCACTGCAGTTAAAGCACTTGATCTTGGCCTTATCAAGCTTGATAATTGTACTTTTGCCTTTGTCACTCTTCTTCTCCCTTTTCTTTTGAAAAGGTCCTTTGCTAAATCTTCTCCTGTTGAATCTTTCTTTCTTGAAAGCTTTAGCAAACATAGCAAAGAGTTCCTGCATCTCTTATTCAGAATCACTATCATCAGGATCTTCATCTTTGAGTCTCTTTCAGTAGATTCAGACTTTTCTTCAGGAAGCTTCTTTGACTCAGATTGAGCAGTGAGTGCAACAGTTTTCATCTTTCCTTCACTCCTGCTCTTCTTTTGCTGCTTGTCAAGTTCTTAAGCCCTCAGTTTTCCATAAACTGCCTCTAATGATATTTCATCCAAATCATTAGCTTCTTCAATTACAGAAATCTTCTCATTGTAGAAATCAGGCAAGGCTTTCATGAACTTAGTATTCATATCCTCCAAGTCATAATATTTGTCATGCATGGCCATCTCATTGATGAGTTTTGTAAACCTATCAAAGGTATCAGTAAGTGACTCACTAGACTTGGATTCAAAGTACTGATACTATTGTATGAGAAGTGTCCTCATATTCTTCCTGACAGGCTTAGTTCCACTACTAGAAATATGTTAATAAACATCGGTTTCTGGCCGTTGTTAAAAAAAAATCTGACCGATGTCTATGCGAGTGTAGAGAAAGGTCAAAAACTTTAGACATCGGTTTTTAGTCGATGTCTATCATCGACTTAGACATTAGTTTCTTAAATATTTCTGATGTCTAAGCTTCATTATGTGCAGTACTTCTTTTTAAATTATGATATATTATGTGCATTAGATCAACATAAACATAGCACGGACAAGTTAAATAATGACATATACATCGATTTCTTGGTAAAAACCGATGTTTTATGTTATCTTAGACATCGGTTGTTTGGTAAGACTGATGTTATATGCTGTATAAGACATCATGTTCATTAACAAAATCGATGTTATATGTTCCAGTAGACATCGTTTTCAGTAACAAAACCGATGTTATATGTCCTAACAGACATCGGTTTTTAGCCATTCTCCGATGTTATAACTCAATTAAAAATCGATGTCTCTTGTTCATGTATTAGTATACAATATTCTTTTTATATGCACCAAAACAACTCAAATCAAACCAAAATACAAAAATACGAAAACAGTTATAAGCACTTTCCATTTACCAAACACAAAACATCCAATCTTTACATCAACATGACCAAAATAATTTGTCTAGCTATCATAATTAACTAGCTTACAAACCAATTTTATGTACTTCGACAAGCAAACCAATTGTTCGACAATTTCATACATATCTGAGGTATAAGGGCCTTCATTTTCTTCTTTTTTAATCGTTCAAAGAAGTCCGCACAAGCAAGCCGTTCAAACGTAAGACTCTCAGAGGGCTCTCCATTGTATGCCTTCACAAAAATTATTAGTAGCAGGACCTATAAGAAAATAATCAGGCCGTCAAGGTTACTTAACATCTATATTCTATAGTCAATGTTCATGTAAGAAAAGCTAAGATACTCAAGATTGATTACTATTAGTAAACACAGCTAAGATATGGGACTATAGAATATAAGAAAAGCTGGTAGATGTTGCTGCTTCTTGTGAAATATGGGACTGCATAAGTAAACAAATTAGTGTCAGAGCAGAGCACTATGACCAGTAATACACCACCAAATGTGATTTGTAAAACACTAAAACTAATCTAAAACAGTGAAGTGTCAAATATCTCAAGATTGGTGAAGTTGAAATTCAAGCTTATTTACAATCTGATGGTAAGTAAATAATTATTTGTCTGGCACATGTTCTTGATATTATTGAAAGCTCTTGTCATGTACCTTTTGAGTTCTTTATTCACGTGTTCTTCAACCCACGCAAAATCTTGTATATTCTGCAAGAACAAAATTATTGACAAATGTTACTAACTATTTTGAGTTCTGCGGGGTATTAAATATTAACTTCTCCTAACAGCATCCACTTGATAACAAAAGCTAATATCAAGGTAAACTCTAAGAAGTATTATATGGTCGGTTCTTAAAGGATTGTTTTTCTTTCCTACTTAGTGTCTGAAAGGAAAAGGTTTGCTTGTCAATTTCGAAGAATCACGTTAGAGATTTTAGATTTGAGGGAGCAGAATAACAAAGAGATTCAAAGTGCTTTATTTCTTTTGTAATAAATGTTACCTGAACCCACTCAAAATAACTGACAGTCATACCCCCAGCATTTGCATAGATATCTGGTAGGACTACAACTCCTTTCTTAGCAAGAATCTACATCATCAATAAATTTCTATTAATACGTATGTCATTTTCGATCAATAAGTAGAGCAAAAATATAGAGACAATCCCACCTCATCAGCTTCAGGATCAGTAGGATGATTTGTTGCTTCAATTATAAACTTAGCCCTCACATCAGCTGCATTTTCTCTTTAATAAAGAGGATAAGAAATGGAGCAAATTCAGTTAGGTAACGAAATTGCAATGAGAAGATTACCACATAACTTATGGTACCACATAAGTAAATTCCTAACTGAAGAACAAGAACAAGAGGATCCGCCATAATCACATCAAGAGAATGCAAGTATATCAGATTCAAACCTGACACATGCAATAATCACCATGGTCGAACACTGGTCAGTAGTCATTAACACAAGATAAAGTTTAATACACTCCTAAGGTGCAATTTGTACATAATATGCACATGTAGTTCATATCCACCTTGATCTAATACATATATCAGGCTCCAACGAAACTTTTAAGTCGGGCTATTATTTTATTAAGAACCACCAGTATTAAACACCAAATCATATGATAATTATGATATCTTAATAATCATATTTTATCTCAATATTTATCATGTAATCTTGTAATTGAATTTTGAAATTTACTTATGCTGTGGAAAATCTAAAAATTCTCAAGTTACTTGTGTATCTTAGCCGTGTATACATTCAGTCATGATTGGAATTATTCATTCCTATCAAAATATTGATCTCTGTTGGTGTAACAAAAAAAGTATACAATTACCTTAAGTGCAAGGCAATATAGTCCTTGCTTTTCATCCTCATTCTTTCAACCATCTTCCTACCCATCTGAAGGATAGAATCAGTAAACATCAAAGCATGGTAATTGACTCAGTAACGCAACTTCTGCAGATTTGTAGACAGAGCAAAACGATGTATCATTGATAGCAAAATAATTTGTAGACATGAAGTGACTATGAACTACTCGAAATTGTGACGTAGGAAGTAGGAACTCAATTGCTCCCGCATAAGTAATTTCGAGGACTATGATATCCAGATGCACACCAAAAATAAAACATTTAAAGAAAACATTTAAACCCTTAGAGGTTGCACACAAACTCACCATACAAAATGGGCATTTAACATTTAATTTTATTTTGGCATATGGGATGGACCTATAATGACATTAAGGTTTCTGTAAGAAAGGTATAAGGAAACAAACACGGAAGGCACTCACTCAGTTGGTAGCTAAAAAATGTGGAAGATACAGTTAAAGTATTTAGAACATGCAACAGTTCTTATTTGATCCATTTAAAATTTCAAGCACCACCTCATCCAGTTTTAACTTCGAGGCTTCTACATAGACTTGATGTTATAAAACTTAATACCTATGAGGAGGTAACACAAGATGCAATAATGATAAGCATAAGCAATTTATAGACACTTTGAGCAATACCTGTTTATGCTAGCTTGTCCACCTGTAAAATCTGATGTTGCCTGCCACAGTGTATGCTTCCGAGGTTGTGGATTGGTCTCTCTAAAGAAAAGTGGCTGTCGTACTAGTTGCGCCGTATAAATCAGAATATCAGGCAAGTTGGCATAATAAATAACCAAATGTTGTTGCAAAGATTTAGAACGGTTGTGTTATAGTACAAATGTATAAGACTACAAATAGAATGATATTTACCGCCACATCCAAAGTCCCAGTTTTATCGTCAGGATACACAGCTTTCAAACCTATAATGTCGGACCATTGAATTTCAATCTTATTTTTGAGACCACCATCAAGAACTTCCCAAACAAGTTTATGCTTCGCAAAGTAACACTTGGCCACCAAGTCCCCATCGTATCTCGACTTATACTGCAACAATTACAACAAACATAATCTTATGCAAAACACAAAACGAGAAATCAAATACACAAGTTTCCCGAAACTTTAGCATTCCAATCATACCTCCCGAAATTCGACGCCTTGAGCTTACTATCACTACTACCAGAGGCACCACCACCTCTATTTTCTTTCTTAGGCTGAGCTCCTCGGGGCTTGGAATTATCCTGTTTAGAAAGCCTCATTTGAATCAATTCCAATAGCGAGGGGCTCTTTCGTAAACGCAAACCTAATGGACTCTTCTGCTAAGACAGGTGTTGAATTAATTTCAAGAAACAGCTCTGCAGAAACAACAATAGTGTATCATCACATATGTTTCCAACTTTAGTTCAACCACGACATTCTTAGTACTTTAATTTCCTCTCTAGTATTTGCTTTTTCATCTGCAATTATATTTATCATCTAATATATTACAACAAATTTCATGTATAAATAGTAATTTGATAAGCTAGAACCGTATATTGTGGCCTGAACTCATGTCTGATTTTAAGTTAATGAATAATCCAAGTGGTGGCTAGCCTTGAATTAATTATAATGCCTTAGGCTGATATAATGTGAGTAAAAAGTGAAAATCGAAAATGAGAAGACATTAAAAGGCTTAGCATAATCGAGAAAAAGCAAACCGAAAATAAAAGTAGCATAAAGATGCATAAAATTGCATCAGATCTGATTCTTAACATAACAAAACCAAAATGCCAAGTCCGAAGCTTTCTCAGTACAAGCACATAAACATAAACAATTCAACAATTGAACAGAATTTAAAAAAAAATCAAATGAGACTCTTTTTTTGGGACAAAGAGCGATTCAACTGTGGAGAGAGAGGAGTTTACCTTAAACGATTCAACTGTTGAGAGACAGAGAGAGAGAGCGAGAGTGAGAGAGGAAAACTGAAGCCTTCATCAAAGACAAAAAGGATTAATCGAACACAATAATCGAACCAACTGTGTTGACTCCATACAACAACCAGAGCTTGCAATTCGATTTTGACCTTCACTGAGCTATTAAGTGTTAACCTTCAGTTGAATTAACCCTCTTTCCACCTAGATGCAGCTGCCTTGCGAGGTAATTGGAAGTTAGGGTTCTTGGGTTTGGGGAAAACGAGACTGTAGATCGATATATATATATATATATATATATATATATATATAGAGAGAGAGAGAGAGAGAGAGAGAAAAAAAAGTTAGGGTTCATGGGTTTGGGTTTGGGGAAAATGGGACTACAGATCGTGAGAGAGAGAGAGAGAGGGGTTAGGGTTCTTGGGTTATCTTAAAAGTTAAAAGTGTGTGAGATTTGTGGGATTTTAATTTGGGGGAATGATATTTGGGGGGAGGGGAACGCGGCCAATGAAAATTTTTAAAGGAGGGAGTTGTTTTTATAAAGGGGGGAAATATATTTACATTAGCGCGTGTTTTTTTTTTATTTTTTAAAAAAGTGTCCAGACATCGGTTATTTTAGCGTTTGATGTCTAAAATTACATTTGACATCGCTTTTAAAATGAGTGATGTTAAATAATCCTTTAACATCGGTGGTTTTACCAACCGATGTTAAAGGGGTGATGTCTATTCTACATTTTCTAGTAGTGTTCCTTCACAATAACTTTCAGATTGTCCCATATCTCCTTAGCAGTCTTACAGGAGAGAACATAGTTAGGGAGAACATAATTCAGACTGTTGAACAATATGTTTCTCACTTTAGCATCCTTAAGAACGTTCTCCATGTCCTTATCTGACCATTGAGATTTAGGCTTCTCTGCTGTGTGCTCTGGAACAACTTTACCATCAACAGTTTCTTGACCAACAACCCTTGTTGGAATAAACGGTCCATCTCTAATTCTGTCAAGATAATCAGGATCTATTGCTTCTAGGTGATGCAACATCTTTACTTCCCATAGAGTGTATTCATTTCTCTTGAGCATAGGGATCTTAGTATTACCATCCTTGTAACCAGACATGATTGTAGATCTTTATGATTATTCGAAATCAACCTGCTCTGATACCAATTGTTAACTCAAATAACTTGTAGAAGGGGGGTTGAATACAAGTTATATAATCGTGTCTGATTTTTGCTTAATTTAGATGAACAAAATCAACGAACAAAACAAATTGTTTTTATTAATAAGATCAAATACAAACTCTACCAAAGGTGTACATTACCTTTAACAGCTGCTGACAATACAATTCTCTCTCTATTTGTTTCGAACTCTCGAATACAAACTTTATACTGAGCTTCGTACATTCACACTTTTTACAATGATATTGAGAGAGTATTTATAATGCTACCTATCAACTAATAACAGAAAGATATAATCTATACATGACAATGTTCTGCCGTCCAGTTGATAGTTTCCATTAATAGAAAATTCTTTCCTTCATAATACCTTCTTGCCTGTTCTTCAAACTACGATCCTGTTTTATAGCACTTGCCAGTTTCTGTAGCATCCATAATGACATCATCAGTAACATAACTGATATCAGGATTGCACACTGCATCAACCATCAGTATTGGACTTGTCCCATCAAGATTTGCTTCTTTGTTCCTGACATGTAGTCCCAGATACACTGTTCCTGACTAAACTCTACAGATAATTGTCTAACACATATATCCTATACAAAGTGCTAAATCCTTTATAAGATCAGGATTACAAGAAGTATAATGTGTAAATTCTATTCTTAACATCACAACTCATGAATTATTCCTAACATTATGGTAGGATTCGGATACTTGGGCAAACCACCACTTTGAGGAAGGTTCTAGACCCCTTCCTTATAGGATTTTGTTTCCTTATTGAATTGGATGCCTTGGGGGCTAAGCTTGGTAGGAGTAATTCCTTATCTAACTCTTATTGTTGAGTTTTTTTTATCCCTTAATATTAATTACGGAATTAATATTGAAATTAGGGGTTTGGGCCCCGCATTTGGACCATGTTGGGTCTAATTAATGCAACATTAAATATATCTTTAGGACTTACTTTTAACCCATATCATTTGCCCCCCAACTTCTAAGAAAACTGATCAGGTTTTCCTTGAAGTTTTAATTGTCTTATTTGAGACTCGGGTCAGGATTTATCCATGCACACTAATGTTTTCACAAGCATCGTCTTGATGTAAAGCGTGGAGCGACCGATGCGTTTACGACAATGTTAAACGATGCTAAACGGCGTTAAACTGTGTTTAACGTCACTGAACGGCATTAATCGGTGCTAAACGGCGCCAAACAGCCTTAAACGATGTTAAACGACGCTAAATGGTGTTAAACGGTGCTAAACGGTACTAAACGGCGCTAAACAGCCTTAAACAGCCTTAAACGATGTTAAACGATGCTAAACGGCGTTAAACGGCGCAAAACGGCTAAACAGCCTTAAACGATGTATAAACAATGTTTAAACGATGTTAAACGACGCTCAATGGCGTTAAACGGTGCGAAATGGCATTAAACAGCCTTAAACTGCCTTAAACGATGTCAAACGACGCTAAACAGCGTTAAACGGTGCTAAACGGCACTAAACAACCTTAAACTGCCTTAAACGACATTTAAATGATGTTAAACGATGCTAAACGGTGCTAAACGACACTAAACAGTGCTAAACAGCATTAAACAACCTTAAACGACGTTTAAACGATGTTAAACGGCGCTAAATGGCGTTAAACGGTGCTAAACGGCACTAAACAACCTTAAATAGCCATAATTGACGTTTAAACGTAGTTAAACGACAATAAACGTAGTTAAACGACGCTAAACGGCATTAAATGGTGCTAAATTTTGACTTCGTTCTCGTACTAATTTTCACATTTAGTACATCAAGATTGAGGTTAAATACCAATTCCCGTATTGAAAATCAATCTTGGTAAACCGAAAAACTCGAGGACCATGACCACAAATCACCCGTGATCGAATGGATCAACGGGAAAGCCGTGGTCGGCCAATCAGAGGTCGGCCAAAGCCCCTTGAAATGTCGTGGTCGGCTGATCGGTGGTCGGTCGAGGCTCTTTCGGTGGCGTGGTCGGCTGCTGGCGGTCAGAGCTATGGAACCCGGACCTAAAACCAATCATGGTCTTAGAAAGTCATGGACCTCGGACCGAAAATCATATGTGGTCTTAGAAAGTTAAGGATCTCGGACCTAAAATCATCTGTGGTCTTAGAAAGTTATTGATCTCGGACCTAAAATCATCCGTGGTCTTAGAAAGTTATGGATCTTGGACCTAAAATCATCCGTGGTCTTAGAAAGTTATGACCTTGAACCTAAAATCAACCGTCGTCTTAGAAGTTATGACCTCGGACCTAAAATCAACCGTGGTCTTAGCAAGTTATGGATCTCAGACCTAAAATTATCCGTGGTCTTAGAAAGTTATGGATCTCGGACCTAAAATCATCCGTGGTCTTAGAAAGTTATGACCTCGGACCTAAAATCACCCGTGATCGGCTGGATCTACGGGCAAGCCGTGGTCGGCCAATCGGAGGTCGGCCGTAGCCCCTTGAAATTCCGCGGTTGGCTGATCGGTGGTCGGTAGACGGTCCGTGTATGCCGTTGTCGGCCAACGGGAATCGGCTATGGGACCCAGACCTAAAACTAATCGAGGTCCGAAAAGCTATGGATCCCGGACCTAAAACAAATCGAGGTCTGAAAAGCTATGGTTCCCGGACCTAAAACCAATCGAGGTCCGAAAAGCTATGGAACCCAAACCTAAAACCAATCGAGGTCGGCTAACGCCCCCCCCCCCCCCCCGGACCATGGTCGGCTAATGATGGTTGGCTAACGATGATTGGTCGTCCTTAGTTGGATCAAGATTGAAAATCAGTCTTGGTACGTTGATATCAAAACCTCAAGGATGGCGTTCTAGATCGAGGATCCAACATTTCATATTGGTTTTCAAGTTTTGATTTGAAGTTTCAACCTATGGATCTTGACTGGAGGTTCATGACCCCCTCAAGTTTGGCCTTTCTCATCCTAAGATTCAAGGTTGATGTTCACATGCTCAACATTGGTGTTCTGGATCGAAGACCCAGGATCCCAAGTTGATTTTTCAATTTCCAATTTGAGGTATCAACCTTTCTTACTAGTTTTTCTAATAAGTATTCTTAATTAACCACCAAAATATCTATCAGGTTGGGGGTGTTCTGCACCACCAACACGAGGTTTCAGGTCAATAGGAGGTGACTGGTTTTGTGAACCTTGAATTCAAACGACTTATTTCTCAATCCTCGTGACCTTCCGGGCTTTAACTTGTTCGCTGAATCCTTGGTTTTAAGGTTATCTTCGATCCTTGACTCTCATTCTAAGATGTAGAACTTGTGATGAAGTTCTTAAGTTCTTGCCTCCTCCTCGTTTCACATGGAGGGGGTCTTACTTCTTGGTTGATCGTTCAGGAAGTCCGCTTGCTCCTTAGCGCTTGACCTCAGGTCGGGTGTGCCTTGGTTGGTTTTCAAACCTTTATCTTGATTCTAGGTTTCCAACCTTCTTCTTACGCTCATAGAACCTTGCTTAGGTTTCAATTTGACTGACGACTCCAAATTCAAGGCTTTGAATTCAAATGACAAGCTCGATTGGAGCCAGGTAGCCTTGTTGGCCATCAAGGCTTAAATTTTGTATCGGTCAAGATTTTAAGTATGGAATGATAAAGGACCTCTTATCTGAACACTCTTACTAACAGTTTATGCGCCTTCAAGACATTATCAGGGATCCAACCAGTCTCAAGATGAGCTTTGAAATGGTCTATCCTTTAGCTTATATCAACTAGTGCTACCAATTTTGAATCGATGGTGGGGTCTTCAGGACCTGGAAGTAAAAACTCCCCGCATAATTCTCTATCTCAGAAGAGGCAAACTTAGATAGGGCATCGGCCTTAACGTTCTCTTCTCTCAGAATGTGCTCCTCATAGCGCTCATCATACTGAGTCATAATAGCCTTCACAACTCTCAAATACTTTGTCATAGTTTCATCCTTAGCTTCAAATTCACCATTCACTTGCGAGACTACCAGTCTTGAATCTCCAAAAACTTTGAGGTTCTTGACCCTCAGTATTCAGGCCAAACCCAACCCGGCTATCAAGGTTTCATATTCAGCTTCATTGTTGGTAGTAGGAAAATCCAACTTCAAAGCATACTCAACTGTGAACCCATCGGGGCTTTCCAAAACCAAACCTGCACCACTCTATTTTGTTTTTGATGCTCCATCAAAATAGAGCACCCAATATTCCTTCTAATCAGGTACAAGCTCTTCATCTTTATCCTCACTTCCAGGGGTGGTTACTATCTCCTGCCCCTCAACTTCTTGGTTTCCAATGGTACATTCAACCACGAAGTCAGTTAATGCTCGAGCCTTGATGGTTGTCCGAGGTTTATGTGTGATGTCAAATTTTCCAAGTTTAATCGTCCACTTGGCTAGCCTTCCACTGGCCTTCGAGCTGTGCAAATATTTCTCAACTGCTGGTCCGTCTGGACTTCAATCTTGTGTGACTGAAAATATGGTCGTAACTTCCTCGAAGCTGTAACCAATGTTAAGGCAAACTTCTCAATGGGAGAGTAATTTAACTCAACCCCATGCAACACCTTGCTCACGTAGTAGATGGGTTTTTGAACCTTGTTCTCCTCCTGAATGAGGATGACACTCAGTGCTTATTCAGATACCGCCAAATATAAGTAAAGAGTCTCCCCAGGACTAGGTTTGGCCAACAACGGGCTTCAACCATGTATTTCTTCAATTTTTCAAAGGCCCCTTGGCTTTTGGGTGTCCATTCAAAGTTCTTCACCTTCTTCAACGCTTGAAAGAAAGGCAACCATTTATCTCCGGACTTGGAGATGAATCTTCCTATTGCTGCAACTCTGCCCGTCAACTTTTGCACGTTTCTTATTGAGCGTGGGGGCTCCATATCTAAAATTGCCTTGATCTTGTCAAGGTTGGCCTCGGTGCCTCTTTTTGAAACATTAATCCCAAAAATTTTCCTTATCCAACGCCAAAAGCACACTTGGATGGATTCAACATCATCTTATGGTGTCTCAACACTTCGAATGCCTCTCTGAGGTGCTTAATGTGGTCTGCCGTGAATATGCTTTTGACTAACATATCATCAACATAGACCTCCATGGTTTTTCCAATTAAATGGGTAAATATCTTATTCACCAATCGTTGGTAAGTAGCTCCTGCATTCTTTAGACCAAAAGCCATAACAAGAAAACATAAAACACCAAAGTCAGTTGTGAAAGATACCTTTGGGATGTCATTCTTGTGCATCTTAATCTGATTGTAGCCAATAAACCCATCCATGAAGCTCAACATCTCATGTCCAATTGTGGCATCTATCAACGTATCAATCCTTGGCAGAGGAAAGCAATCCTTAGTACATGCATCATTTAAGTCAGTGAAGTCTATAAATATCCTCCACTTCCCATTTTCCTTCTTGACCATCACAGGGTTAACAAACCATTCAGGGAACTGAATTTCTTCATTAAAACCAGCTTCTAAGAGCTTGTCAACTTCTTGCTTAATGGCCTCTTGCCTTTCAGGAGCAAAGTTCCTCTTCTTCTGCTTTATTGTCTTTCGTTTATGATCGACATTCGATTTGTGAGTTATGAGTTGGGGATCAATCCCTGGCATATCAGCTACCGTCCAAGCAAACGTATCACTGTTCTCTTGTAAGAATTCTGTCAACTTGCCCTTCAAGGGGTTCCTTCATTTGGCTTTCGGGCTATGCAATATGTTTCTTCAACGGGTGGTCCATCAAGACTTCAATGTTTGTCTTGGTTCCATCTTTGTTTCTTGTTTTTCTTGATTCTAGGTCAAGGATTCAAGGTTGATTCCTCGATTTAGATTTCAAATAAGACAATCACACTACAAGAAAAGGGTCAATAGATATCAGTTTCTGGCCGATGTTTATGTTATTTTGGATGTGATGTCTAGGTGTGAGATGTCTATTCTAGACATCAGTCAGAAACCGATGTCTATGCTAACATAGACATCAGTTTTTCATTCAATACACATCAGTTGTTCTACAAAATAGGTTAGATATAATTAATTTTATAAACAACTTGCATGCCATATATTCTAGAAAACATATAATAAACTAAGTTATTTTTCACATACACATCACCTTTTTTCTTTGAAAAAGATGTCTTTTCCGATATTAGACATCATAATTTTAACAGATAAAGTGATGTCTATAGTGAGCTTAGACATCACTCTAGACTGATGTCTAATGCTCTTATAGACATCAGTTTCTTTTTTAAAAAACCGAAGTGTATAGTGACCTTAGACATCATCCTAGACCGATGTCTAATGTAGGTATAAACATCAGGTCTTTCTGAAAAAACTCATTTATATGTATCCCTTAGACATCAGATTTTACTTATAAAAGTGATTTCTAATTGTTTTTTAGACATCAGACACCGTAGAAACAAGTGATGTATATAATTGTTTTAGAAATCATTATTTTGTAAAACTTTTGATGTCTTTATTACAATTAGACATTAGTTTCTGAGTGCAACTAAATAAACCGTTGTCTTTCAATGCATACCAAAAAATAAAAAACTGGACCATTCACAATATATCCAACCATGCGTTTAGATTAAACCAGTCACAAAATACACCAACAATGTATCTGTTCCATTAACAAGATACCAAACATCACTGGGCACTAGAATTAACTAAGTGCGCAACCAAAAGTAAACATAAAAAGCATAACAGCTTGAATTACTACATCACAAACTGCATATATGTCTCCAAGACAGATTACCAAAAGCGCAGAACTCGCAATTCAAGCGGTTAACCAAATGTTTACGTCAATTTAAAGAGACCTACTAGAAACTATCAGATCTTGTCTTGGATGAACTTGAGAGCCTGGATACGTACTTCATCAAGCTCGGCCTCGGTGTACGTCGTTCGAGTCTTCGGCAGCCACTAAAGGCAACAAACAAACACAATTAAAATGCATCAGAAACAAACACAATTAAAATGCATCAGAAACACAATTAAACACAAAGACGCACACCTTTGTAGCAAAAGTCAATTTTGTATCACTGATAATTTCTTTCATGTAGCGCATTACTACATAAGCACATTCAGTACCACCGGGTTGCTTGGGGGATCCCTATTAATTCCAAAAAATAAAATGCATCAGAAAAATAAATTTACTAGAACTGAGTTGAAGTGTTGAAGTGTAAAAGTACTTACACTCAGAAACTTTGCCTTGGCCAGCTTCCGATTGCCCCTACCAGTTTCACAATTGTAAGTTTTCACTGCCCTGCATAAAAATTAAAAACTGATCCAATGTACACAGAAAATCATGAAAACTGTGTCCAAAATTTCACTGCCCTTACATTGATAATGCTAGTTCTAGTAATGTAAACTGTGTTGGGTGAGGGAGTGGATTGAGAAAATAAATTTCACCTTCCCATATAATAGCCAAAATCCAATGCATACTGTTTTCATTAAAAAAACATACCAAAGACAGATTTTTAGTACTCTATCCAGTTTTTTAGTATCATAACTTAATATAAGCTAGAACTTACTCCTGATTATACGGCAAAAAGAACAGCCGATCCGGGTTGCCCTCTTTCAAGCGCTCAACAATTCCAGCTTCAAAATCAGCATTCAAATTATATAAGGATCCAGGGTGAATAAAAGCAAATGTTTCTGCCAGTTCTGGTCTTCCACTTATCTCATCATGCAAATGCCTACCAAAAAAAGATACCAACATTAGAAGTAGAGACATGCAATTGGAAAAATACTAACATTAGAATGCATATCAGAAAAAGAAAAATTGTAACTTACGCCATGTACGCTGAAATTACAGCTTGCCCTAGCATATCAAACTCCAACAACGCCAAAACATTCTCATGTAACAAATAAATTGTCTTTTCTTGCCCAAACACTTCTGACTTGCAGTCAACCTGTATCGAAAGCCCAGTAGTTTCCATCCAGCTGGTTACATGTTTATACAGTAAGTTAAAGCCCTTCGGCACTTTTGCACCTGGTTTTGCATGTAAGAACTGTGCCCTCAATTTCTGCAACTCATCATTCTTGTTTTTGTTTTCTCCACTTGGTCGCACCCTTTCTTTTTTCTTAATCTGTAGATCATCAAACCATAAAAAATTTTAAAATAATTTCATTTGTAATATCCTCACAAGCACCATTTTTATTTCAATTTCAGACCACATATAGTAAATTATACCTCAGTAGTTGTGTAGCTTATTAAATCCTCAGGTCATGCTAAAAAAGAGCCAAGTGCATCGCGGACTGTCTCCAATTCACCATGGATCGGCACTGGAAGCAAGGCATCTGGTTTGATGATGCCATCGACAGAGACACACTGATGTCCAAGTGGTATATCAATTCCATGGACTTTTCCTCCAGCCTCGCGAGGATACACCATGCCAAATGCAACCTTGTTCTCTATCCTCTCGACAGATAGGTCACACATTCTGTTTCCCTACAATATTTAAATGAACAAATAAAAATACTAAGGAAAAAAGAAATCATCAATTCATAGAGCTTAAGCAATAAAATAAAATGCTAAATTATAGAATTAAATTATCCTTCTATCGATTAATTTACCAAATTTCCAGGAGGTGAAGGCCTAGGGGGAGCATCTGTAGGAACACAGTCCTTATCCAACTCTAGCACAACTGCAGCAGGCTGATTGTTTTTCGGCTGGAAACTTACCTTTTCAGACTGCATTGGGGAGTGATGATTCTGGCCGGAAGTAATCAATGACTTCAGCTCGGCAATCTCTGCCTCAAGAGCTTTCGTCTTTTCATCCCTTTGACGATCACGGGCCATCAACTCTTCCTTCGTTATTCGAACTTTCTTCTCTCGTGGCAAATTAAAAAACTGTTTTGGAGTGATGTACCCTCCAACAGCACGGACCCTACCAGAATGCTCAAGACTCCCCAAAGCCGTAGTCAAAACATCTTCAGCTCCAGAAAATTGTATTTCACCCTTCTCTTTCTTTTCCAACAAAGTATCCTATTAATATGAAAATAATTAGCCCAAATTACAAAGAGCCTAAAAGCATATTAATTATAAATGATGCCCTACTAGTATGCCAATATAATAGGAGACTTACAATTGTATCGCATACACCTTGTAACTCTTCATCTACATCTTCAACCTCTTGGCCATTTTTTCGCTTACGAGCCTTTTTCCAAAAAATTGCTCTATCAGGTTCAACTCCCGGCTCCAACTTTCTACTTTTTATCTGTTGAAAATGAAGAAAAATATAAAAATTCATTCTAAATTTTTATTCAACAAGACAATATTGACTTAGTTCTTACTTCATCTTCTTTTAAACCAATATAACCCTTTCTTGACAAGCGGTGATGATATTTTCGATGAGAAACTCTTTCACTATGCTCTTCATGTATTTCCTAAAAACAAAATTATAGAATTACATATCATATATACAGGTGCAGAATATAAAATGAATAGAATTATCGAATACAAAATAAAACTATAAAATAAATTCATACCTCCCATTTTGGATCAATCCTCTGTCTCACAAATCTTTTCCAGGTTGACTTACTAACAAAAGCATATTGTTGTGGGGGCCTACTCAATATCGCCTTCTGTCCAACATATGGCCGCAAAAACTTCCTCGTCAAATCAATCTTAAATTGTCGCCATTTACAACCAGCAGACTTTAGGACAAAGTGCTCACAATGTGGTTTCACTTTGAATGTAGACTGGATAAAACACAAGTAAAATGAGAAATTTAAATACGAGAAATTATCAACACATGTAAAAATAGAGAACACAAGTAAAATGTAAAATTTACAAATGCTAGAGCACCTGAAGATCTAGCCAAAGCTTTGATTTTAATTCAGGATCCACATTTGGCCAACTAGTAATATCGATTGGAATCGTAGTCCTGGCCAACATTCCAATATATGACTGCAATCGCGCCCTAGTTTCACCATCAGCAATTCCCAAATCATTGAATGTGACTTTAGTCTTCTTCCCGCGAGCTTTCTTCACAACCACTTTGTACATTGCGCATACACCACGCTTACCTTTAGACTTTGATCTAACAGTGTCGGTTGTAGTAACCGTGGGTTGTTCTGAGTTGGCCTGTTGATGTTCTGATGCTTCAGCTGTCTGTGAGTCATGAGTTTTCGCTTCTTTGACCTCGATCTCCAGCTGTTTAGTGGTAACCTTATCCGAGCCTGCCTTTTTTGTTTTCTTTTGCTTTTTATTCGGTGCCATTTTTCTTGCTTTCCTTCAATCTGTAAAAACTTATCAGTTAATTATCACTGAAAATATGCAAAAATCAGAGAAGCAAAATGAAACAATTTTAATATGCAATCAGTTAATATCATGGAAAATATGCAAAATTATCAGTTAATTATCACTGAAAATATGCAAAAATCAGAGATAAGCAAAATGATAGACAATTGTAATTAAAAATATCATGAACAACTACAAAGTGGAAGCAAATTAAAACTAAATTGCTAGGCACTAAACATATGACTAGGCACCTATGACGTATGATTTTTTCACCCAAATCCCTTCAACATTTTGTCTTTTATTGCTGACACTTGCATCATCATAATCAGTTGGGTCGCATATAGGGATATTAGAACAGAATGGAGGAGGGTTCCAGGAGGTCTCTTCCAGGGCATCTTCATCATACGCATCATGATAGTCTCGATTTGTCGACGATAGCACAATAGACCAATTAGCATCAGCTGGATCCTCAACATAAAAGACTTGGTTGACTTGGTCAATAGAGACATATTTGTCCTTTTTGTGACCTGGTCGATTGAAGTTCACAAGCGTGAAACCAAGATCATCGGACTTGATACCTCTATCACTTGCTGCCCATGTACACAAAAACAAAGGGGCCTTGAATGCGTGGTAATCTAACTCCCATATTTCTTCGATAACCCCATAAATGTTAAATCAGTCTCTATAGGATTTATATCCTTAGCACTAGAGACTTGGACTGTCCTAGCAACTAGTGACACACCACTGTTTTGAACTACCCTTGCATTATCTCGCTGTTTTGTGTGGTATCGGACCCCGTCAACAACATAACCTTCGTAAGTCAACACTGAAAATGAAGGTTTTCCTGCCAACCATCTTATTGTTTCAGAAACGGCTTCGGAATTCTCCCTCATTTCTGTACTTACCTGCACGTAAAAGTCACAATGCATATAAGTTGACTTCAATTAAAAACATGACTGCTTACAGAAAAAATTAATAAAAAAGGAAAGAATGTAAACTAACTTTTTGTTCAAACCAATCAGCAAATTGTCGATTGTGCTATCCCAATAGCCACTGTGCACTCTTTTTTTTCCCTTGGTAAATACCTTCCAAATATTTCTTATGCAACCTGACAATTTAATCAGATAAGATTAGATCGCATGAAAAAGAACTTTGAAACTTAAAAATATACTTTTAAAAATGTTACATACATAACATATGGTTCCACTTCAGTGTTGTTGAGGAGGACTGTAAGATGCGCTTCATCTCATTCTTTTTCTGGTACCGACTTCATTGTCACACAACCTATTGGACCAGAATTGTTGTCTTCATCTTTCCGAAGACCAGCAGTTCTACTACTCTCACTATAGAACTCAGTGCAAAATTCTATTGATTCTTCTTTGAGATAACCTTCAGCTATACAACCTTCCGGATAAAATCGGTTTCTTACATAACTCTTCAATATTTTATTGAATCGTTCAAATGGAAACATCCATCTATAAAAAACCGGTCCACATAAACGCAATTCCCTTACTAAATGGACAGTGAGATGTACCATAACATCGAAAAATGGTGAAGGGAATATTTTTTCCAACTCACACAGGGTCAAAATCAGATCTGCTTGTAGTTTACTCAATTTCGACACATCCACAACTTTGTTGCACAAAGAGTTGAAAAAAAAACACAATCTTATGATACTAACCCTAACATTTTTTGGAAGCACGGAACGAATAGAAACTGGTAGTAACTGTTGGAGGAGGATATGACAATCATGGGACTTCAACCCATTCAAATTTAGATCAGTCATTGATACACAATTTCTAATATTTGATGCATGTCCATATGGGAGTTTTATATTGGACAATGATGACAACATAATTTTTTTTCTTTCTTGGATAAATTAAAAGGGGCAGGAGGCAAGTATGTTCTTTTCTCACCTACTTGAGAAGCTAAATCAGCCCTTAATCCCATCTCAACCATATCAAGACGAGAGGCAGTGCTGTCTTTAGTCTTGTATTTCATATTAAGAAGTGTCCCAATTAAATTATCACACACGTTCTTCTCTATGTGCATAACATCTAAACAATGACGAACGTGGTGAAACTTCCAATATTCTAACTCAAAAAAAAATCGATTTCTTTTTCCATGCAGATTCCACCTTTTTTGACTTCCCCCCCTTCCCAAAACTGAATTTGAGTTGTTGTTGTTGTGCCAACACTTCTTCTCCACTAAGGGGTTCAGGTGCATGACCAAATTCTTGTTCTCCATCAAAAGATGCCCTCTGCCTCCTAAAAGGATGATCATTATCTAAATACCGACGATGACCTTGGTAGCACATTTTCTTACTATGACTTAAATATTTAGCCACAGTTTTATCGCCGCATATTGGACAAGAATTTGCGTATCCTGGGAAGTCATTTACTGTCCACATCAGAACTGCCCTTAAGGTGAAAAAAGATTTTGTATGCGCATCGTACACGTTCGGTTCCCCTTCCTCCCATAATTTTTTTAATCATCAATCAGTGGCTGTAGATATATGTCAATATTATTACCAGGCTCATGCGGGCCAGAAATTAATGTTGATAACATGATAAACTTCCTCTTCATGCATAACCATGGAGGAAGATTATATATTACTAACATAACTGGCCAACAACTGTACCGGTTTTTTAATCCATTACTGTGTGGATTTATACCATCAGCCGCTAATCCTAAGCGTATATTTCTAGCCTCCCTACCAAACTCAGGCCACCTGTAATCTACATTTCTCCAAGAAGGAGAATCAGATGGATGACGCATCTTCCCATCTTCAGATCCATTATCTGCATGCCAGCTCATTAATTTAGCAGTATAAGCAGATTTAAACAATCGTTTAAATCTGGGGATTATCGTAAAATACCACATAACCTTGGCTGGCACATTAACCCTAATTTTTCCATCTTTCCCAACTTTCCAGCGAGAGAGACCACATTTGGGACACTCAGAAGAAGACTCAAGAATTGGACCCCTGTATAATACGTAGTCATTTGGACAAGCGTGGAATTTAACATACTCGAGTCCTAAATCAGTTAAGGTTTTCTTTGCTTCATACATATTAGCAGGAAGCACATTATCTTTTGGAAGAAAAGAGCCAATAGATCCAAGCAGATCGGTGAAGGCCTTATCACTAACTCCAAACCTAGCCTTCCAATTATGTAGTGTTAACACTGACTCAAGTTTAGTGCACTCACTTCCCTCGAACAGAGGTTGTTCCGCATCGGCAACAAATCTCTTAAACTCATCTGATTCATTATCAAAATCTTCCTTATTATAGGCTGCTTCACATACGTTAAATGTTTCTGAATTTAGTGTGGGCTTCGAGGGAGGACAAGTACTACCAACTGATGACTTAGTACTTTTAACAACCTCTTCTCCATGCCAAATCCATTCATAATACCCTAAACTAAAACCCGCTTCATATAGATGACCTCTGATTATTTTGATAGAATATTTCTTGAAGTTAACGCAGCGTGCACATGGGCAAGGGATTTTCTTTGGGTTTTTAGCATTATCCTCAGCAAATATCAAAAAGTTTTCGACTCCAATTTCATATTGCAATGAATCCCTATCCGCTTTTATCCAAGACTTATCCATTTAATTTCCAACGACCTGGTATGTAAGTCAAGTTTTTAGTATAATTATAGCTAGTGATTACTTATTATGTATTCTGATCTATAATAGTTTTATTGTAGCCTTATCCATATAATAAAAATCCAATAGTTTATATTAATCAAAATGGACGTATGACATATAATATCTAGCAATAATCACAAATAGGACATGATAGACATTAGAAAAAGAAAAGGAACACAAATCTTTAATCTAAATTAATAATAACAGGCAACATGTAATTAACGTTTAACTAAATGCATGCAATTTCTATAATTCAAATTTATACATGGCAAATAGAGAAAGTACAGCTACCATATACTATTTGAGTTCTAATAAAGAACGGAGCACTGGAATAAGCAATCATGACAATCAAATACACAAAGCAGAAAAAGTCGCTATATAAACAAGAAAAGGAGCGGGAGTACCTCTTAATTAGTAGAAGCACTAGGTCAACACCGTGAACAACAGCTAGGAACTATCCTTTCTTCTTCGCAAACCAAAAAATATCCCTGAATATCAGCCAAACAATAAAAACTCAAACGACAATATTTAAGGTTTTCGTAAAATTCAAAAACTAAAACATAAACCTCCAGCCAGCAATAAAATAATTAACAAGGTATGAAACTAAAATACATCCAACTCATATAATTTGAAATTGACCAATAGAAAATCACAACAACTTTCACTTTCTCTTGGTCGATTATGTCGGAAAAACAGTAGTACTCAAACAATAGCACTGTTAGATGACATGCCAAAAATCCAACAATATAATAAACAAATAATAACATGCATCCAATTAAATAACATACAAATAATCATATGATATAACACATATCAGAAATTCAAATAAGAAATTCAAAAATTAAAATTACCTAACGAACAGCCACAACCAAGTGAATGAGGTCCTGTAAAAAGAATGCATTCAAAAAAATTAGGGTAGTACATCCAAGTAAATAAAAACACACAATTAAGAAATTAGGGTTTTGATTTAAAAAGCCCCAAATTAAGAAATTAGGGTTTTGACTTGAAAAAACCCTCAAATTGAAGCTCTCAATAGATCGAGAAGACCCTAGAAATACCAGAGGAGACCTTATTCGTGTAGAGTATTACCAATTCTTACCAATTTCAACACGAGCAGTGGTACCGAAGGTGAGTGGCCTGTGAGTAGAGTAGAGAGCAGTGGTGAGTAGAGTACTGAGTGGTACCGGAGGTGAGTTTATGGTGGTGAGTGGTACCGAGGTGAGTTTGTGGTGGTGAGTTTCAGTCGAGAGAGTGAGTCGAGAGAGTGAGAGAGAGTCGAGAGAGAGAGTGTGTGTTTGTCTGAATATTTTTGTTAAATTAGATTTTGTTATGTTAATTTGTCTGAGAGGCTCAATAATTGTACTGTATGGGCTTGGGCGGGGATAATATTTGGTTAAGGGGGGGGGGATTTTGATTTTGGGGGTGAAAATTTCACTAAGGGGGAAAACATAATGGGCCGCGCGTTTTTTAATTTTTTAAAGAGTGACTTTAGACATCAGTTTTAAAAAGAGTGATGTCTACGAATAACAAAGACATCAGTTTAATTCGGGATGATGTTATTACATCTTTTAACATCAGCGACATTTACGACCGATGTCTAAAGTGTGATGTCTATTTACTGTTTTCTTGTAGTGTCATGTGGGCTTCTTGCCTTTTAAACTCTTAATACGAGAGTTTGCTTGAACTTCTTGATCCTTGTTTAAGGTTATGTATTGGTCTTCTACCTTAGATTCTCCATCCAAGTCTTTTTTTGAAAACATTGAAGAGTGGCTAGTCCTTAGCCTCCACAACCTTGCATGGCTTTGATTGCAACATGTCTTTTATCCCGGGTCCTTCAAGGACTTTCAACACTTATTTGGTTGTGCTGTAACCTAACTCTTGACCCTTCGGGATTTTTATTTATGCATTTGTTTGTTTTCATTCGCGTATTCTTTTATTTTCGGTACTTGGTCATCTTTGACTTACACACATCGGGTGCTTGGTACATAAATAAAATCACATAATCAATGAATGGAAAACAAACTTGCATTAACTTGAAATGGGTTCAACCCTTACATAGAGTACTATTGTCCTACTAGGAGTTAACATGCCTACGATGGTTTCATCGAACCTTATTTCTACTTCTACTAGATAAGTATGAAGCTAAGTCCTACTAGGATAATTTGAGCCCTTCGGGGCTTTGCAAGACTCGGCCTGCACCACTTGACTTTGTTTTTGATGCTCCATCAAAATAGAGCACCCACTATTCCTTCTGACTAGGCCAAGGATTCAAGGTTGATTCCTCGATTTAGATTTCAAATAATACAATCATGTGGGCTTCTTGCTTTTTAAATTCTTAATACGAGAGTTTTTTTGAACTTCTTAAGGTTCTGTATTGGTCTTCTACCTTGGATTCTCCATCCAAGTCTTTTTTGAAAACATTGAAGAGGGCTAGTCCTTACCCTCCACAGCCTTGCATGGCTTTGATTGCAACATGTCTTTTATCCCGGGTGTAATAACCCGGAATTTTCAAGAAAAGATTTTATTATTATTTCAATAATAATAATGTTTTCCTAAAATGAGGAGGATTTTTTTTTTAATTTTATTATTCAATTATTTAATTATTTTCGGTTAAGTGGAAGCGGGTCCCATTTTAAAATTTTATTGACCTAGTAGGTATCTCGAGTCAATAGTTTATTTGGGTAAAGATTTAATTTTGGAGTGTGAAATTATTTAGTAAAGATTTTATTATAAATTGCTAAATAATTTAGAGATTTTAAAATCCTTAGAAAATGATTATTTTAATTATTTGAGGATTTGCAGAAATTACTCGATTAATTTATAATATCAAGAATTTGAGATTTTACTAAAACAATAGTATTTGTAGTATTTTTATAAAGCCCTGTAAATTGTGAACTATGAATCACAATTATTATTTTTATGAATTGTTTTTATAAATTATTATTGATTTGTAAAATGCATATCAATTTAGAAAATTTAGATTTAATTCTAATTCTTTCGCCAAAAGTCTTTAAAAATATTCTAGTATTTAATTATGCTAAAAATTTTATTTTTACAAATTAGAGTTATTAGTGTAAAATATTATTTAAAGTGTGTAGTAATTAGAGGTATTGCTTTTTAAATGTTATTGGGCTTGAGCCCATTAGGTTAAACAAACACAGCACCACAGACCTATACACACAAAAAACAACGCGTAGCCTCACAACACACACAGCAGATCGGAGAGAGAGACTCGGGAAGAGATTGAGAGAGAAGAAGAGAGATTGGGTGTGATTGTTTAAAATCAATTGGTGTGTATATATATGTGTGTGTATATACTCGTGTATGAGTGTCTGTGCAGTGGTGAGCAGCGCGCAGGAAGGGGGAAGGCCGATTGGCGGCTGTGCTGTGGAGGAGCAGCAGTCTGGCGAGCTCGGTGGTTGCTGTGTGGTGGATTCCGGCGACCAGGCACGGGGGAAGAAGCAGTAGCGCACAGCAGCAACAGAGAAAGAGAGATGGCAGGAGAGAGAGAGAGAGAGAGAGAGAGAGAGATGGTTGGGTGAATTGATTTTTCCGGTGGCATGAATTTTGCGGGTTGAATCGGAAACGAAAATGGTATAATTTCTTCGTATTTTTAAATTATGTATTTAATTAGCTAATTGTAGTATATTAATTAGTTAATTGTTATGAGCTAATTAGTGGTAAAATTGATATAGTTTAATTGTTATGATTTTAATTAGCTAATTGTGGTAATTAGTTAGTTTAAATTGCGAGGTTAATTATGGTGGTTTAACTAGTTTAAATGGAAAGCTTAATGTGGTAATGGGTATAATTAGACTAAAATTGTAAGATTATGATTATTGGTTGAATTTCCGATATTTAATTCAGAAGGTATGTTTGTAATTATAATTGTTGAGTTTAATTATGAGTCCGGTTAAAGGTTCGGGTTAGTGATTGTTAATTGTTAAATTGCTAATTGTTAAATTGTTAGTGAGTAATTATTAATTGTCGGATAATATATTCGGGTTAGTTGTCAAGTAATTGTTAAGTGCTAATTGCTAATTGTTAGTTTCCAATTGAAATTGTTAATTGCTAAGTGCTAAGTGCTAATTGTTATCGCCATATAATGTTGTCATAAGAGTTGGATAACTTGTAAATGTCTATGTGCTAGATGCTATAAATCGAGTTATAGTATATGTTGATAGTATAAGTGCCAACTACGTGGTGTTGGCTTAAATGTGGATAAACTTAGTTTACTTTCCTTATGTGCTAGTTGCCGCATGTCTGGGCGGGTACTTTTCCTTATGTGCTCGTTGCCGCATGTCTGGGCGGGTACTTTTCCTTATGTGCTAGTTGCTGCATGTCTGGGCGGGTACTTTTCTTACTTGTTTACTTTGCTGCAAGTTGAGGCAGCTTTATTTTTATTTAAAACAGGGTTGAAATGTTTTGATTGGCATGGAGGGGCTGTGCCCATAGTCCGATAAACGAATACCTCATGCCGAAATTTTCTGAAAATCCCCTGCAATCAAATTTATTTAATTTAGTTAAATGCAATGGTCTAGAAGCATGAAATGGATATTAATTGTTATGTGAATATGTGCTAAGTGGACTATTTGAGGGTTAATTGTTATTTCGAGGGTTATGTGCTAATTTGCTGATTTGATGTGTCTCGAGGATTAATTATGTTTGAGGACTACCTATATACTAAGTTGATTAAGTGGTATGGTTTGAGGTGTTTAGCACCAGGAATTGTCCACTTTAAAAAAGGGGACTTTTCCATTTCTTTTTTTTTTCTATAATATGTTATGTGCAATAAGTGGTATTAGAATAGTCAACTATAGGGAGGACACCTATAGTTTGACTTTAGGTTATTTAGTGATAATCCCGAGTTGTGTCTGCTCGATATACGAGGTATGATTGACACGTACTCATAACTATTTCAGTACCATTAGGGCATAATCGAGTTGGAATGACGTGCATCAAAAAGGGAATATCGAGGCGCCGTATAAAGAAAGGTAAGCTACCTCCAGGGAATTGCTTGGACGAAGTGCGAAAGGTTTATTCGCGATTTCTGCTTTCTGCTAAGGACCAAAGGCAAGTTTATTTACACATACTCTATCGTTCAGAGTATACCTATTTTGAATTATATAAAATGTGCGGAAAAAGGTTTTCAATCCCTAATTGCGAGTTTTTAATCTTGTGCTCCTCCTTCCAAATCATTTTATTCTTGACTTTGCTAGCGATATTAAATTCTTCTCGTGCAATAATCAAAACCCATGACTTATAATACTGTCGATGGGCGGTGACATTCTTATGGTTCTACTTCTCGATTTATATGTTGTATATTTATAAACTTTTGTAATGTGGTAGAGGACTATATGTTATGAGGTATATATAGATACATATACGTATATATGGAACTACGTGGTAAAGGCTCCGAGGGTAGAGCGTGTATGGAGTTATCGAACTTAGCCCGCGTGTCGGGGTTATTTGTATTGTATGTTTTCGAAAACCCGGGCAAAGTTTTTAAAAAGGAATTTCGCAATAATTAACCTAAAGGCAACATCACCAATAAACCAGTGTTTATTTAATTACTAGATGCTCCTGAAAACATTTACTAATTAAATAAACCTCATTCGCCTAATTAAATTTATTTAATTAGATGAATATCATTTTCAAAACGCTTTCTTAAAATCACTTTGTCCCGGAGAAATAATAAAACAATTTAATGGGTGATTCTATCTAGTATATTATTTAACGGAGATAGTTTATTTTCAATACGGATTAAAGATATTCCAATGGTTATAAATTGGTTACTTTCAGCTTAAAACAGCTAGATTGATATCGATATATGTTATTTGAATGCTTATTTAATTCGATGAATATTAATTATAATATTCATTAAGAAACAAAAAAAAGGAAAGAGAAGAAGGATTTTCATGCTTATTAATTATTTCTTATTGACCGAGAGTCAGTAGTAGTTATTTGATAAAGTGGCTAAAGTTCGGAGACTGCTGGAGAGATTGTGTCTTGATTTTGATTAGAACCATTCCAAGAGTTGTATTTGGGTGTTTTGAGGTTATTAAATATTCCAGTATTAATAGTAAATATTATTTGAATATTACTTAATAAATGAATATTAATTTGAGGATTCTTTTTAAAAAAAAGAAGGGATTATTGAATATTTAATAATTGTTACATAGTAGTCAAATATTTATTAAATACTCTAAGTGCTTTAAAGGTTATAAAACACTATTTAAAGGTTGTCTAAGGACTTTCATAGTCATCTAAAATATTATATTTTGAATCTATCTAGGTAAGTTACTTTTCAAGAACTTATATATATATGGAATTACCCTGTTGTGGTTACAAGCTTTATGCGTACCATTTTCCATGTGTGATCACAAAACCCTGTGTCGAGATTGATATCGGTACAAGTGTATATCTATACTTGAATTCTTTTGAACTCAAAACATTTTCGAAAATCCCCGGTCAGGTTTTACTCTCTTGCTCGTTTTTCAAGAAATTATCAGTCGACTGAAGTCGAACTTCAACTACTCAAGTTTTCTATCAAAATGATTTTGACAAGAAAAAAAAAAGCGGACTCTGGCAGGTGTGGGAACCGTTGACGAACGATTCCCGGGATGTGTAAGCGGCCGTGAGCCAGGCGGTCCATCAATTATTATTCTGGCCCATGTGTTGCCGAAGGATGATTACGGATGTAGTTTTCATCGAGGGTGATTACGGATGTAGTTTTCACTCGGGGATAGTTACGGATGTAGTTTCTATCCTTCTACCGGTAGAGAAGACCCGTGGATTATTGGACTTGGATGTGGCGACTGATCATCGTCAATCCTTGTCAGGTTTTTATGTTTTCTTTAAGTCCCATCCTCCACTTTGGAAAAATACTCAAACACTGCTTCTTAGGCCTAAGTGCCAAGTAGCCGATAGTGTTGTTTTCAATTTTGAAAGATGATGAATTCATGCAGTATCTAGAACTGCAAGATTATTCTAACAATGATGGCACGTGCTTGTGCACTTTTGCAATTATCCAAAAGATGAAATATGGTTCATCGGTTATTGATGTTAAGTCCCAAATGTTTTGCTTCAAGAGCTTTGACTCTCTTCCTATCAGTTATTTCTGAGTTTAGACTTATCAAGTGGTTAAAGAACTTATATCCTGTACAGAATCTTGAACTGTAAGGTGTGTTGATGATAATGATATACTCATATGTATATACTTATAAACTTGAGGAGTGTTAAAAAGGGAAATTTATAATGGTTTGGTTTAGGAAGGGTGGTAATAACTATCTTAGCAGCATATTGAACTGCATATTTTGAAAAGCTCCCTAAGAGGTTATCAATACTATGAGGTACGGTATGTGGATAAGGTATGAGGATTACTATTGTTGACATGAACTTACTTTATTTATCTGATGTTACCGGAAATGTCATATATCCCCTACTGAGGTTTTATTGTTGTAAATATTTCAAAATTGATATTAAGTATCGTTATATTTCGAAAACTCCATGTGTATATTGATATATATTGTTGTGCTCTATTAATACTTGCTGGGCAATTCTTTCGCTCATACTTGCTTGTTTTAAATATTAACCTTTCAGAGGAAGGTTGATGATTGAGGCTTATCTGCATGGCTCAGAAGAAGCAGGCAGTACGCCCTTATGAACATGACATGATCCAGAAAAGTTATAGCTGGAATAAGTTATATGTAAGTACATTGATGTGTAATATATATTACTTTGTACTGAGTAGTACTAGTTGCTGGTGTACTTCCCAACGAAGCTATACTAGTAGTATAAGATTTTTAAGACATAGTGCGATGTAATAGAATGGATGTAATAAAGATGTAAAGATTTTAGTTCTTGTTTCTAGCCCTATGACCTAAAAGATGCTTGGTGGTTGGGGTCGCAGAGTTATAATTCAGTTTTAATGATTACAGATGGTTTAATGTTGCTAAACAGGTAATTTGACATTGAGGATTTCCTCGTGACGACCAAATCCCTGACCCCGGATTTGGGGCGTTACACCGGGTCCTTCAAGGACTTTAAACACTTATTTGGTTGTGCTGTAACCTAACTCTTGACCCTTCTGGATTTTTATTTATGCATTTATTTGTTTCCATTCACGTATTCTTTTATTTTCGGTACATGGTCATTTTTGACTTACACACATCGGGTTCTTGGTACATAAATAAAATCACATAATCAATGAATGGAAAACCAACTTGCATTAACTTGAAATGGGTTCAACCCTTACATAGAGTACTACTGTCCCTACTCGGAGTATAACGACCTAGAATTTTTCGCAATATTTAAATGCTTATTTAATTGTTAAATGTGGAAGTTATGTGATATATATGATGAGTATATTTTTATGAAGTTAAGTTATGTGTGAAAACATGATTATGTGATTATATGATGTTTGGTATGTGTCGTATATGCTCGTAGAATTTTATCATCTTTTTGCATTATCATCTTTTTGATATTTTGAGTTATGAAAATTAATGTGAATATTTAATTGTGAGTATTGGTATTTGAAAATGATTTAAAAAGCATTATTTCAATTAAAGAGCTTTTGCTTCGAAAATTCGTATAAAATTCATTTTTAATCCAAATGTTATTTTAAAAATATGGAGAGCCTTGTAATTTCATAAACTTCATTTTAGAATTTTCGAAATTATTTTCCTACTAATTTCCGAATTTATTTCGATTTAAAATGATTGAAAATGAATTTATAAAAGAAAGTAGATTTCAGCTCTTTTCCAGATTACCGTTTTGCCCCTGGCTCTAAGTCTGCTCATTTTCTACCAATCAACGAGAGATTCTCATTAGACAAGTTGGTACATTTATATCTGAAGGAGATAGTATCCCGACATGGAGTTCCTGTTTCAGTAGTGTCTGATCGAGACCCAAGATTTAACTCTAGATTTTGGAGACAATTCCAAGAATGTTTAGGAACCCAGCTCAAGATGAGTACAGCTTACCATCCCCAGATGGACGGACAAGGTGAAAGGACCATTCAGACAATAGAGGATATGCTTAGAGCTTGTGCACTGGATTTCGAAGGAAGTTGGGATGAACATCTACCATTGGTTGAGTTTACTTATAATAATAGTTACCATGCAAGTATTGGTATGCCACCGTACGAAGTTCTGTATGGAAGGAAATGTAGATCCCCAGTATATTGGGAAGAAGTTGGTGAGAGAAAGATTTTAGGACCTGAGCTGCTCCAGCAGACGAAAGAAAAAGTTGAAGTCATTCAGAAGAGGTTAGTTATTGCCCAAGATCGACAAAGGAAGTATGCTGATTTGAAGAGAAAGGATGTAAGTTTTGAGATAGGTGATCAAGTGTTATTAAAAGTGTCGCCGTGGAAAGGAGTCACAAGATTTGGTAAGAAAGGAAAACTGAGTCCTAGATATGTAGGGCAATCCAAAGTTTTGAAGAAAGTCGGAAAAGTTGCTTACGAACTGGCGTTGCCACCGCACATGCATCATATTCATAATGTGTTTCACGTTTCTATGCTTAAAAAGTACTATCCTGATGTGAGTCATGTAATCGAGTATGAGCCTATCGAGATTCAGCCAGATCTGTCTTACGAGGAGCAACCGATAGAGATTCAAGATAGAAGCGATATGAAGCTTAGAAATAAAGTTGTAAGATTAGTTAAGGTTTTGTGGAGGAATCCTAGAGTCGAAGAGTCAAAGAGTCGACTTGGGAACTTGAAAGCGAAATGCTTGCCAAGTATCCTCATTTGTTTACTTAGGTGAGATTCTGGGGACGGAATCCTTTTAAGGGGGGGCTATAACGACCTAGAATTTTTCGCAATATTTAAATGCTTATTTAATTGTTAAATATGGAAGTTATGTGATATATATGATGAGTATATTTTTATGAAGTTAAGTTATGTGTGAAAACATGATTATGTGATTATATGATGTTCGGTATGTGTCGTATATGCTCGTAGAATTTTAATTTTATTTTTGGAGCATTAAGAGTATTTTTAAAGTGCATTTTTAATCTTTCAAAATTCATATAAAATCATTGCGTACCTATATACAGGTAAAGTATTACTTCAGTACGCGTATAACCTTAACCGTCTAAATCTATTCTACCCAAACGCATCCTATTACGCTTTACAACTTAACACATAAAGCACACACTTATCATATTCTTAAAATAGTGATATATAACCACATAAATCACATAACACTTAGCACATAATATTAACTTACTTTTATATCCATTAATACATACATCATATCGATTTACAAATAATTCTTACCAAATTATTATATAATTTACAAAATAATTTCAACAAAAATTGGACAGCACCTCTTTTATCATATCGTCTAACCTGTCGAAGTATAATCAACCCAATCAGAAATCAAGACATCTTTTTCTTTACAATTAATTCAATACCATCTTATAACCTTCACAATTGTACCAACATACATTCTTTACAAACTTCCGACTACCCGCTTCACATATACATACATACTTATACAACTCACCATCCAACTAGAATGCATTTATAGCTCCCTTTATCCTTAAAGATCAAATTAATATCCTTAATAATGATTTAACAATGGTAATCATCGTTCTAAATACAACATGCAATTTATTGTACTACTATACAGTCCGAGATCAATTTACGGTTCAAATACATTCACATACAACTTAGTACTCTAACAGATTCTAATTAATAATCCTCAATACGATCAATTTACAATTAAAAATTCATAACCTTTAGCACTTCGCAAATTCATATAACTCTGATTGCTATTTCAACTAGTAGTATATATATTACACTTGAAAAATGAACAATAATGATTTTAAAAAGTATAATTTTCACAAAATTTGGACATTATCTCCTTTGTACAGGCGTACTACCAGTCGGACTCAACCGACACAACCAAGCATTAATTACTACATTTGAACTATAATTACAATCAATTACTAATATTATCTAACAATTTGAATTAAACAATTACTCCAAAAACCAAACAATTAACAACTCTTTTACATCATAACTAATTAATTCGAATAAGAACACTAGCCATCATAGGAACCACAATTACGTACAAAACGCAGCACATACAAGACAACCAGGCTCGCAACTGAATTTATACCCGAAAGAATTGATGATATGTAGTGGTGTCAAAGTGGAATCACGGAACCAGCCCACACTCACACAGGCCGCAATACACACACACACCACACCATATATACCCACACACAAAGCAGCAACACGAACGCATCACACACACAACTGAATTCATAAGCACGCATCCTGTATAACTCTCACACACAAACACGCTGTTTATACATGTACACATCACAAACATCAAGCACGCACACAGGGTTACAGGGGAATATAAATGAAGGGAAGGGGCGACCAATTTCTGCAAACCAGAATTATAAACAAAAATGATAAAAAGCATATGATAGCTATGTAGAACAGAGAGAGAGGATATGTGAAAAACAAGGCTATTGATTCAAATTCAACCAATCTCACACATGGTCCATACTGTTAAACCTTGTCCTACTTAACCTTACAAGCTTAACCAGAAGCTAACAAACTAGCTTAACAAACTACTTAACAAACTACATAAGACAAGACTAGACAGCAGTACATATGAATTACTACTGTTGTTTTATTGTGCATGAGAAACGATGAAGTAAAACTTGGCTTTAGGCTTCAGTCCAGTTGAGCAGTTGAGCACCCTTCCTTGCATGGTGCATGTACATGAGAAACCATACCATCTTCATTACTCCCCCTCAAGTGGAGAGGAGGTGTTAACTGAGGCTACAATCTTGTGCAGGAGATAGTTGTGCTGCTTCACTGTCAACGGCTTGGTAAGGATGTCTGCGAGTTGGAGATGTGAGGGAACATGACTTGTAGTAACAGATCCATCTTGTATCTTGTCCCGGATGTAATGACAGTCCAACTCGATGTGTTTTGTCCGTTCGTGAAGCACAGGGTTAGCAGCTATAGATAAAGCTGCTTGATTATCACTCTTGATGATAGTTGGAGGAAGTTTGGCCAGCCCCATGTCCTTGAGAAGTGAATGCAACCAAGTTACCTCACAGCAAGTAAGTGCCATAGCACGATATTCCACTTCAGCTGTAGAACGAGCCACAACTGACTGTTTCTTAGTTTTCCACGAGATAGGTGATGATCCAAGCAGAATGCAATACCCAGTAGTAGATTTACGTGTGGTGGGGCAACTGGCCCAGTCACTATCGCAGTAGGCTGTTAGCTGGGCTGCAGAGGATGAAGCCAAGAGAATACCTTGGCCAGGATTAGTGAGAAGATAGCGAAGAATTCGTTTAGCAGCTTGCATGTGCACATTAGTTGGACGTTGCATAAATTGGGCAAGATTGTGCACTGGAAATGAGAGGTCTGGACGAGTAAGAGTAAGATAGATCAATTTCCCCGACAGCTTTTGATATGGATGGGGATTAGTGAGAGGTACACCCTTATCTGGTGTGAGTTTAAGATGTGTATCCATAGGTAGCTTTAGGGGGGTAGCAGAGAGCATGCCAAACTCAGTCAAGAGATCCAATACATACTTCTTTTGTGAAACAAAGAAACCAGCTTGTGTTCTGTCGATTTCAAGGCCTAGGAAATAGGTCACATGGCCTAAATCTTTCATATGAAAAGTACCAGATAGCACAGACTTCAAGTCTTTAATAGATTCATTGCAACTGCCTGTGATTAAAAGGTCATCCACATAAATAAGCACGAGAGTTATAGATGCAGGGGTTACCTTTGTGAAAAGGCTATAGTCTGCCTTGGAATGCACAAAGCCAGTAGACAAGAGAGTCTCAGATAGCTTGTCAAACCATTCACGTGGTGCCTGACGTAAACCATACAATGTCTTCAATAATTTGCACACCAAGTGTGTACCCATGTGAGCCAATTTCTCCCCCTGAGCATGTGATATCCTACTACCATAGCCTGTATAACCTTGTGGGAAACGCATATACACAACTTCATTTAGAGTGCCATGTAGAAAAGCGTTTGACACATCCATGTGAGTTGCATCCCAATCGTGCATGGCTGCCACTGCAAGAATTGCTCGTACTGTTGACATCTTAGCTACTGGAGCGAATGTCTCCGTATAATCCACACCATAGGTTTGCTTGTTACCTAGAATCACCAGTCGAGCCTTGAATTTTTCCACACTGCCATATGGTTTGTACTTGGTCCTATAAACCCATTTACTTCCAATGGCTGTCCTGTCTGGGGGAAGTTCAGTAATTTCCCATGTCTGATTTTCTTCAAGAGCATCAAGCTCTGCATTCATAGCATCAATCTAATGGGATTGAGTGACAGCATGCTAAAAGTGTATGGGATCATTGCCATGAACAATGTTCGCTAGAAAGCAATGAAACTCACTAGTAATTGGTTGTGACACGAATCTTGAGACACTAACAGCTTTGTTCGAAAGAGGGTGATAATAGTCGTTGAGCCTCTCTGGAAGTTTGGTGTTTCGTGTAGATTTTCTGAGCACAGGACTTTGGATAGGTGAGGTATCTGCAGGTTGAGGCAAGGTAGTAGAAGTCGAATAAGAGGTTTCAGTGTGTGTAGATAAAGAAGGTGAGTCAGATACAGAAATTTGTGGCTCGAACAAGGGTGTGTTTTCTTCAGAATCTTGATCACTGACATTAAACTCATCAGTGTAAGCAACCTGTTGTGGAGTCAATAACTTTGCAGGCAAGGGTGTCATATAGGATGGAGGTGTGTTGTTGTTCAAGGGAAACACATCTTCATTAAATATCACATGTCTCGTCACATAAGGCTGCTTCGAAAGGAGGCTCAACAATCTGTACCCCTTTTTCAAACTAGGATATAACACAGATGGAATTCCCTTGACTCCAAACTTATCAGTGTTGGGACTGTGATCCTTACCAAAAGCAAGGCATCCAAATACCTTTAAATGATCGTAAGTAGTAGGCGCTTCATACAATTTTTCATAGGGAGTGCAGAAGTTTAAAACTACACTTGGTAGTCTATTGATTAGATGCACGGCTGTTAATACACAATCTCCCCAAAAAGAGAGAGGCAGCCCAGACTGAAAACGCAATGCCCTTGCTACTTCCAAGACATGTCTGTGCTTTCTTTCCACCCTAGCATTTTGCTGGGGTGTATAAGGGCATGACTTTTGATGAATGATACCATTCTTCACAAGAAATTCAGTGCATGCTTTATCAGAAAATTCAAGGGCATTATCAGAACGAATTGTTTGCATTTGGGCCTTAAAACGAGTCTTAATGTACTGTTGAAAAGCGATCATAGTATCCAGGTAATCAGATTTTTTGTGCAACAAATACACCCAAGTCATCCTACTATAATCGTCCACAATAGTGAGGAAGAATCGAAATTTACCTCTAGTGGCGACTTTATAGGGTCCCCAGATGTCTGTGTGCACCAGAGCAAATGCAGCAGTAGCATGAGAAGAGCTGAGTGGAAAAGGTTGTTTCGTCATCTTTGCCATTGGACATGTGACGCACACTTGAGTCTGTTGGTTTAGGAACGGTTTAACACAGTGGATATGCTTCATTTTGGAGACAGAGGCATGTCCAAGCCTCTGGTGCCACAGAGAAAAATGATTTCCATGAAGTGAACCAGTGTCAGCTGTAAAACACACACCCCTGTTTTGAACAATCTTATTGTTTACTCCTAGTGACCCTCCTTTGCCTTCTAGATAATACAAACCATGCTTCAGAACTCCAGTAGCAATCACTTCTCTAGTGCGAGGGTCAACAGCAAGACATCGATTTGGTTGAAAAATCACATCACACTGAGCATCTTTGGCCAATTTATGAATTGACAAGAGGTTGTGATTGAACCCAGGCACATACAACACGTTCAACAGCTTCAGTCCATTGGGTAAAAGTACATCACCTATGTGACTTAGAGAGACTGTAGCTCCTGTAGGCAACTTTATTGTGAAAGTAGGTGGTGCACTTTTAACATTAACCATGTTTTCAAGTAGACAAGACATATGGTCAGATGCCCCTGAGTCAACTATCCACTCCATGTCGCCCATCTTTACTCTTCCTTTTGCTTTCTCCTTGTTGACATTAACCATTCCAGAAAAACCATACTCCAGCTCATCATCTGTTTCTGAGTGTTTGTGACTTTGTGCAGCTTCTTTAGGTAGCAATTTCAATAATTGTCCAAGTTGTTGAGCTGTCACAGTCACTTCACTTTCATTAACAGTACCTTGCACGTTATTGGCCATCTTGAGTGTGTGATTTCTGTTCGTAGACCATGTCGCTGAATTTTGAGCAACTTTCTTGCCCTGGCCTCTATACTTATGATGCCATTTTGGATAACCAATTATCGTCCAGCATTTGTCTCGAACGTGCCCTTTGCCTCCACAAGCTGCACACATCAAACCTTTGTCACCAAACCCTTTGCTATACATGGCTGATATGTCAGTTTCACCAACAAGAGATTGCGAGAGAACCTCTCGTTGAGACTCCTCCTGCTGGACAGAAGCATAGGCAGTTCCCACATATGGCAAGGGAGTCAACATCAACAACTGGCTCCTCTGTGCTCCATAAGTATCATCAAGACCATTGAGAAATTGAAATAATTTGGCTTCTTCTTTCATAGCATGAATAGCCTTTAACAATTCAGTGACCTCAGTTGTGACATTAGTGACTATAGGAAGACTATTCATTGACTCAAGTTCTTCCCACAACACACTCAAACTAGTAAAATAATCATTAATCTTTGCCCCATTTTGCTTTAAGTTGAACAGATCTCGATTCAACTTATATTTTCTGGAGCCATTAGTCAAGGAGAATCGTATTTCTAACTGATTCCATATTTCGCTAGCAGTATTGAGAAACAAAATAGAAGGCTTAATTGTTTCAGACACATTGTTATGGATCCAAGAGATTACCATATTATTGCAAGTGTCCCATTGTCCTGCTTCAGCTGTATCAGTAGCGCTCCTTTTGACTGACCCATCAACAAATCCCAGCTTTCTTTTCGCCGAAAGTTGTATCTCAAACTGTCTCTTCCATGCTCTATAATCAACAGCCCCTTGTAGTTTAGAGACACAAACCGAGGTAGGTCCATCAGAGGGGTGTAAGAACAAAGGATTTTGTAGATCTGTGTAAGAGATTCTATTACTGTTTGTAGCCATTCAATCTGAACACAAGGTTAAAGAACACAACACACACCTAGATCAGAAAGTTTAAACAGGCCAACAATATATGTATATGATTATTTACTCACTCTTTTACTGAACTCTACTCTTCAAGCTAACATATACAGCTCTGATACCATATAAACAAAAATGATAAAAAGCATATGATAGCTATGTAGAACAGAGAGAGAGGATATGTGAAAAACAAGGCTATTGATTCAAATTCAACCAATCTCACACATGGTCCATACTGTTAAACCTTGTCCTACTTAACCTTACAAGCTTAACCAGAAGCTAACAAACTAGTTTAACAAACTACTTAACAAACTACATAAGACAAGACTAGACAGCAGTACATATGAATTACTACTGTTGTTTTATTGTGCATGAGAAACGACGAAGTAAAACTTGGCTTTAGGCTTCAGTCCATTTGAGCAGTTGAGCACCCTTCCTTGCATGGTGCATGTGCATGAGAAACCATACCATCTTCATTAAGAATCATCATCACACACTCAGCAGCGTGTATACATACACGCACGCAGTGACACACCACAGTAGCAAAAAGAAACAATACACACCCACAGTAACACGCACAGCCGCAATACAACAGAGGGAAGAGAGGTTGCAATTTCTTCGCAACAACAACCATCCATAAAACCAGAATCAAAGCTCAAAGGAGACGAGAGATAATCAGAGACTGTAGAGAGGGAGGAACTCACAAGAAAAAGAGAGAGGAGAGGGTTGAGAAAGATTGAAGGAAGAGAAAGATGAGAACCTTCAAGAGAGGGAGTCGAGAGAAAAGAAATTCCGAGAGATTTCTAGAGAAATCGAGAGAATTGAACAAGAGGCACAGCTGTATCAAATGAATTTGGGGGAAAAACGGCATTTTAGGGATTTGTTAGGGAAAAGGCATTCGGGAATTTCATAGATATTTTCTATTTAAACACTTAAAAATCCACTTGATAAAATAGAAAATAAATGGGTAGTATTTGAGAAAAATCACAAAATTATTTTTAAAAAGTAGAAAATAAAATTATCTATCTCCTCATATTTTTAAAATATTTTTAGGATAAAAATGAATTAAATACGAATTTTACAAGTTTTGACCATTTAAATACAATAAATCTCTTAAAATTATTTTTAAAATATTTAAACACCAAAATTAATTCACTGAATAATTTTAAAAACTAAATAAATATACAATTATGATATTGTAAAAGATTTCAGGATTTTTACATACTCCGATGATTTATAGAAATTTTCATAGATCAATAATGCATAATTTAAATATATTTTTAATCACAAAAACTCAAATAAAAATACACGGACTCACATTTTACATATACATCATATAAGCACGCAAACATGATGTCACACATATTCAATCCAAAAAAATTTCACCTCATATAATCCACATTTAATATTAAATAATAATAATAATAATTACGAAATTTCTAAGGCGTTATATCCTTCCCCCCTTAATAGGATTCTGTCCTCAGAATCGATCGTAAGAAAACGTATGATAGTATTCTCAGACATTTCTCTTTCAATTTGCAAATCATTTCTTTCATTCTAGAATTCCTTTATATCATTTCCTATCTCGCTAGGCTCATCTTGTAAGCCCGCAGATTCCAACATAAACTTAAACCTTTGGTTTACATGTCTCGTTAACTCTATCCGCTTACCACTTGTAGGTGAAGGCCTATTCTACCGAAAATCGAACATGACCTATTCGTATAATGGACAATGCCCTGTACACAACACCTCCATTACTGACCCAATCATCCATAATAATTCATTCATATACAATAATAAAACAAAACCTGCTTTAACCGGCAGCAAACATATAAGCGAAGAAATCTGCCTTGACTTGAAGTAAACAGGTAAATAATTAGATCTTTAAAACGATATCCACGCGACTAAAACAGTTGATACCACTTCCACGCTCCTACTCATAATTCGGATTGCCACATATAAAACTTTGAGAAAAAAAAATCAAGAAATCCCCTAATTATTCTTACTCCCCTTTCAACGTACAATGTTACTTGAGGAGGGAATAATTAGGAAACTTCTATCTATCCTTAATCCCATTGTTTTACTGATACACCATTTACTTTAAAACATATATATCTTATTTGGAACACAAATTATTCTGAGGTCACAACCCTCCAATACCAATCAAAATCAAACTTTCAACCCAATTAAACTCCAACTCTAATATCCCTTAGTATCAAAACTCGACTTCCGAACCATTACTCTACATATCTTACAAATCGTCAAAATTTTAACTCTACACATTATAACTCCCATATTTATCAATGACTCATTTCCTTGAACTATTTCATTCTTATACAATCATCACTTCACCTGCTGCTATAACTATCTTGATAAAATCTTTGATAATCTAATGAAATTTCTAGTTGATCCTTCAAAACTTTTGATCTCTGCTGGCATCTTTGGCCTTTCCCGATTCATTACTGCTTCCTCTTCTCGTAGTTCACTTTGATTCTTTCGTCATATCCTGAAGATTATAATTCTTTCAATTCCAAAGCTCGTACTTAAAAATCTTATGTATGTTCTTCTTATATCCTCAAATATCTTACTATATCTTCGATCTTGAATCCTCGAACTGATTACATTCCTGTTTATAATTAATTAATCAACTTTATATCTCTATCTGGTGATAATCTCGTTAATTCATCAAGTCACATATTCGAGAAATCTTGACCACTGAAATCTACTTCACTTTAATTATCTCCTTATTGACCTCTCCCATATGTATAAAATAACCTTAAAATCTTATACAATAACCTTAAAATCTGATTATAATAACCTCTTAGTCTGCATAACCGTTAAAACTCCTTTATCCACCTCCTGACTCGAAACACAACTTACATATCTCTTGCAGTTCATAATTTCACCTTCTTATCTTCACACTTGGTTTGTACTTGGTGGTTAACTAACCGATCCATTCCTAACTTACACTTAACTCTTTTAGCTGCCATCACGACCATATCCTTAATATCATCATTCCTCATTATATTAAACTTGTCGCTTCTAGTTCTATCACTACCCACAATACTATTTTTTCCACTTACCCTCATAGCTTTCCATCTTTTTTCTAGTACAATTACAATATACTTCCTCTTGAAATCCCGTCTTCTAATAGTGGTGATCCTGCTAGTCTCAGTAATTCATATTCCTTGGGTGGCTATCATGCCTCGTTATCCTGGTTTTCAAAATTTTCTAGATCCCAAATTCCTTTCTAGTTAAATCTCACATCTCCTATTAACACCACTCTTGAAAATTTCCTGGTTCTCTGTTTTTCTTTTCTTACCATCTCATTCCATCTGCGTAAACTCACTCTTATTCTTAATTTTATTGATCCTCTGACTATATTCACAAAAGTTATTAATTCCACACATCCACTTTACTTCCTTATTCAAAGCTTCAATTCTTGCTAAAATTCCTTAAAAACGAACCGTCCCACTCTACCTTGTCTTGCTCAAGTTATCTCGTTCCGGTTCTAAAACTTTTGTATCTGACAAATAGTGTCGAAACATCTAAAATCTCGTACTATTCCATCTACTACATCCACAATGAAATATGTAATAAACAAGGGTTCATCAAAAGTCTTTACTCAACATAACCATCACATATCAACTATATCCATTATTATTCGATTTTCGACCTTAACAAAATTATTAATCTCGTGTCCTTGTTATCTGCTCCTTGTCCATACTTGCTTTAACCTCAATTCTCAAACATGTTCATCCACTTTTTTTTTCATTCGACAAAAATGTAGCTTACACCACTCAAAATTTCATCACCTCTATCTTTCCTGCTCACAATCATTGATAACTTTTAGAAATCACAAGGGTTTATAACAAAAGGGATCAATAGAATCGACAGGTATTAACATGTATGAGTACAAGATGAGTTTTGTTAATAAAATTTTTATAAAAGAATTTAACTGAGAGATCAATATGATCATTGAACTAATTTCAGGTTGCATTTGTCACTTAGGTCAACCACCATAGCACAAGAAGGGGGCCAGCCTTCTGTACTTTTACGACAAACACAATCAGTGGCGTCCCACCAGACTTCTATCACATAGATAAGATGTCCCTGAATCCCCTATCTGCATAGGTTGTTCATCTTAGCTGGAACAGAGAAAATCAAGTATTCATGATAATGGAAAGGATTCAAGAGTTTCAAAAATATTTCTGTAAAGATGGATCAAGTATCATCAGAAAATATAAATATTTCTAAAAGAATGGAATTGAATTTGAATAAATTTGATGTACGAAACTCATCATCAATTGATGGGTATTAGACTTTTCAACTGTAGCATCAACTACTGATTAGGCAAACATTTAAGAAATTCCTAATTATTCAGTCTCACTCTTGTCGACTAAGCACTACTATACTTACCTGCCAAACCGGCCTGACAATAACGAGTTGAATAAATAAGAAGATCTCAATTCATTCTCGATTTTTGAACCGTCACTGCGCAACGAATGCCTCAGCAACGATGCTAACCTGGAATTAATTTACGACAATTCAAAGAAAGAATAGGAAATTTCTTCAGGTAATAACTTTGAAGAAATCAATAATTAGGGGTGTACAATTACGCTTAACCTGCAATCCTTGCTAATACTCGCTTCTCACTTTGCATTTTTAACCTTCTCGTGCTATCTCCAAAACGTTCACATCGAAACTAATCTCCTAGGATGTCCTAAATTCTACGCAAAAATCTCGAGATAACGTCCCCCGGACTGATAGCACCAGCTGCCCACTTAGCTTATGCCACTTCGGGTTCGCTGTTTCGCTCGTAGCCCAATCCTCAATTGATTTGAACTTCTACTCGTACACGATACGTTGAAAGATCGTATAACGTCGCAACACTTGTCGAGGTACCCTAAGGCGATCCCTGTCCTAAATCGTTCTACCCGACATCTATCCTATACACGTACCCTAACTCTCCTAATCTGTTTCAGTGACCATAACTTGTAGCTCTGATACCAACTTGTAGCATCCCAAAATCCGGGGTACAGATATGGGGCCACTAACCAATAAACAATATTATACATCTCTGAAAATAAACAACATTAATAATAAAAACCTCTTAAACCAAGATCTCTTACAGGTTATGGTATGAAACAAACTACCGAATTACATTACTACAACTCAATCTCAGAATAATAAAAATATACATTTGTGAATAAGTGAAATCACTATCTAACTATATCTCCAACCTTGACAATTCGCAATCCACTGCCTGGCGAAATCTATAACTCGACTTCCTCTTCTCGCTACCCGGAGATTAATACTCACTGTCCACTACTAGATTCACTTAACTCCACTATTAACTGAGGAAAACAAACAAAAGCAAGAGTGAGCCAACAATGCTCAGCAAGTGCATAAGGTGATAACAATTTAATATCGAAATAAATCTGATAACAAAAGAATTTCAGCTCATACTGTGAAAGAATCTATGATGATACTTTTAAATTGCCACGAAGGTCAATACTTCACCATTACTGAGGTGCAACAGGAACTAGAACGGATAAGAATTTTGTTCAATCAAAATAAACATTGTAAACTTCAAAGAAACCAGGCTTTAACAATTCAATACTGATACTCAAAAACTCAAGATCAAATGATAACCATTCGATAAGAATACTTGGGAAATTCCTGGTCAAGCAATAAGAATCAAAGTCCAACTGGATACTCAATTTATAGATTAGAATTGGATTTTTCACTTCGACGCAACGAGTTAAAGTGGATGATCCGTCACATTAAAACTCCGGATATACTCTCTTGGTATATCCAAATACTCAACTGGATCCAAGGCCTCTTTTGGCCTAAAATATCATACTCATACTCTGACTGGCGTCCTCAGTCATGAAATCATTTTTATTTAATAAATACTTCCAATTCTATCTTTAATACTCAGGCCAGGGGGTCGGGACAATCGACTACCCTGTCTCAACCAATAACTGGAAAACTCACGTTCCAGGATAATAACTTAAGATTAGGAATTAATAAGAACGACATCATTGTCTGGTATCGACAAGTTCGATACCACATAGGGGAAATTATAAAAAAATACGTCAACTCAAAAAGGTATCAACAAAATCGATACGAATACTTCAAATTATCACCGCAGCAGATTAGGCAAGGAGAAATTCCATTTTCAAATGAGAAGTAATAATTCAGGTTCAACATACATAGAATCAAGTGAATACGATCAAAGGAATATGATTCAGCATTAATGAATTGACTTGATATCAAAAGGGAAAGTAAATCAACACAACATGATGTATCTACAGAGGTAGGGTTGTATGATCAAGTACCAATGAAACAATGTTCAATATAATTGAAGAAATAAGTTAAGGTCACTCGGGTTAAATATACTAAAATTGGGAATTTTGTTAATAGATATTTATAAGGATTCTGAAATCTGGATTCTTCTCTATTCAACAAATTTCTTAACATAATCGATGGAAATAAAGAAATGGCATTGTGTAGAAAAGTTATTGGTGAGGTTTATTAAAATTCCATAGTTGAACTGAGGGTGGGGAAATAAACATTTTCTAATTATACTTTGTCCTCATCATATAATACAGCAAGAAATTGAACTGCATCACTTGAATGATAAGTGAAGAGCAAAACACTTGCCTCAATATGCAGAGTTTCCAATTCCAACATTTCAATCCTTTACTCACTTTACATCAGTCTCTAATTCTTATTTGTTGGCCTTTACTTGGTCATACATTCACCCCTCCTTCATCACTTGTCAATCCCGTTAATTCCTTCTTTCCTCTACATTCCATTTCCACATGCTCTGAATCTTAGCTGGCCTCCTATGCGTACCTATATACAGGTAAAGTATTACTTCAGTACGCGTATAACCTTAACCGTCTAAATCTATTCTACCCAAACGCATCCTATTACGCTTTACAACTTAACACATAAAGCACACACTGATCATATTCTTAAAATAGTGATATATAACCACATAAATCATATAACACTTAGCACATAATATTAACTTACTTTTATATCCATTAATACATACATCATATCGATTTACAAATAATTCTTACCAAATTACTATATAATTTACAAAATAATTTCAACAAAAAATGGACATCACCTCTTTTATCATATCGTCTAACCTGTCGAAATATAATCAACCCAATCAGAAATGAAGACATCTTTTGCTTTACAATTAATTCAATACCAGCTTATAACCTTCACAATTGTACCAACATACATTCTTTACAAACTTCCGACTACCCGCTTCACATATACATACATACTTATACAACTCACCATCCACCAAGATGTTGAGTATACAACAACGAAAGCAAAACCCAAAGCGAATAAACAAGAATAAGAAAATAAACGACAATCACACAAGATAAAGATTTACGTGGTTCGGAAATTCCTACTCCACAAGTCGCACTAATTTTGTATTGATCTCTCACAATTTGTTGTTTTGTTATGTTACAATTACATGAGTATTTATAAGAGAAGAAACTGGGTCTAAGAATTAGAGTCTAATTCTGAAATCCTAACTCTAATCCTAACTCTAATTAGAGTCCAATTCAGGATTCCTAACTCAAGTCAGAATCCAATTCCAATTCTGAAACCTGATAGACTCCACAAACCCAACAATCTCCCACTTGGAGTCAGACCACATCTTCGCTTCACTCTTGTAAATCTAGTAACAAATAATCCTTCGATCAATAACTCTAACTAGTGCAGCGCCTTCTCATCAATCAGTTCTGAAGGCCAGTTGAAGCTATGCAAAGCTTCAACTTTTCATTAGTAACCACCTTAGTCAACATATCTGCAGGATTCTTTGAACCAAGGATTTTCTTCAAGGACAAAGTACCATTGCTAATCAACTCTCTTGTAAAGTGATATCTCAGCTGAATATGCTTCGTCCTAGCATGAAACACAGGATTCTTCGCAAGATGAATAGCACTCTGACTGTCGCTATACAAAGCACTGTCCGCCTGTTTCTTGCCCAACTCCTCAAGAAAATTCTTCAACCAAATCATCTCCTTGCTAGCTTCAGAGATAGCCATATATTCTGCTTCTGTGGTTGAAAGAGCAACACTCTTTTGAAGTCGAGACATCCAACTAACTGCTGTGCCACCCAAAGTGAAAATATATCTCGTAGTACTTTTTCTTGTATCCAAACATCCACCTAAATCTGCATTAGAGAACCCTTCCAAGATAACATCTTTCTTGCTGAAACATAATGCAACCTTGGATGTGCCTTTCAAGTAGCGCAACAACCACTTGACTGCTTCCCAATGTTCTCTTCCTGGATTTGTGATAAGTGGATTTTATATCCACTTGGAGCATTCTAAACCGGCTTAAATTGATTGTCTTGTACTCAAGTTTGTTGTAGTTTTGATGTGTTTGTGTTTAGTTGTGCAGGGTTGCGAAATATCGTTTAGGATTGGAGTTTCTGTCAATTTTGGAGATGATTTGAGCAATGGAATGAAGGATGGCGTATTTCCCTAGGCTATCATGAGGATTTATAAGGTAAGAATTGAAGAACGGGAAGTGGCGAAAGAATTGGAAGAGAAAACGGATGAGAATTGAGCAAATTGTGGAAAATTCAGATTTCAGGGTATGTTGCGCAGTCTACACTGTTTTGGTCATATCTGGAGTTCTAGAAGTCCGTTTTCGGCGATCTTACTGCCCACGCGAAGATAACAGAATTCCCTATCATTCTAAAGTGGTCCAGATGTCATATTACTACTGGAACATTCCAGAAAATCTGAAGAAAAGACAGCTACGAATTTCCCTTTAAATCAGAATCAGTTTAGGAAACGTACTTCTATTATAATTATGATTTGGTATTTTCTTGTTGGGCAAGATGTCTAGAGCCTATATAAACACATCCAACCCTTGTAATAGATCATTATTAGGATCATCATCATTAGGAGTAGAACTATTACATATCAATTACTTAGATTATTTGTGTTTTTTTTCATATTTTGTTTTTATCATGGTTTCACTTGATCCCATGATGACGAGAGGTTCGATTATGAACTAATCGTTGTCATGGGATTCTAACGGATTTATTTATGGAGCTTTAGTATCTTGATGCTTTACAGATCTGTGTGTGATGTATATCTGATATCCTCGTATGGTTGTGTTTCATGTATTTAGATGCGTAGCTAACATCTAATTTGTTAATCTCTTGTGAAGCGAGAGTGGATCTTGAGATTTAGAACTTGCCATGCTAGCATAGGATAGGTTGATGTTTTAACATCATGATTTGTGGCGTAAATAGAGATATTATGCTACCTTATGTGATCAATGTGGATAACTTGTTCTTCAACCGTTATGTTTTCAAATTCTATAGAGATATAGGGTCTAAGCATAATTGGTGTCTATTCATTTTCTATCTCTTTTGTGGATGTATGTTTAGTTTGGTATACGTATACTGAGAAGTAGCGTGTACTTGTTTCGTGTTATCCGATCAGATATCATAACCATTGCATATAGTGATTAAAGGCGTCAGATCTAAGCAAAGTATTTAATGAAGTTAGGATCCCATGGTTTTTCTTGCAGAAGTAATTAGATTTCAATTCTTGTTAGTTAGTTAATTCGTAGTTTTGTTAATTTGCTTCTTAGTTTAATTTAGTTAGTTAAAACCTTAATTTATTAATTGTCTTAGCAGTGAATTAAGATCATACACTGTTGCATAGGTGCGTTTACTGAATTAAAACCATAACCAGATCCCTGTGGGAACGAATTTGGACTTAACCTTATATATTACTTGTGACCACGTGCGCTTGCGTGATTTAGTGTTAACAAGTTTTTGGCGCCGCTGCCGGGGATCATCGGTGTTTTATTTTTGGTTTATGTGCTTGTCAATAGTGGTCGTTAGAGTTCACTGACTCAGATTGTTTTTTTTCTCATTTATTCTTGTAGTTCGTTGGTGTTTCAGGTACTTGTCAGAGAAAGATGGATTTTTACTATGGAGTTCAGCAGGTGGCTAGTGTTTGTGAGCTATGTGCGGGCACACATGAGACGTATCAGTGCTGGAGCAACCAAGGTGGTATTCAACAGCCTCAGCCATGTGAGCAGTATTTTGGCGTTCATGATCCATCACAATATTGTTACTACGAAGGAGTTGATCCATATGTCACTTATGAGGAGCAACCATATTTTCAATATCATCCTCAACAGTACCAGCAAGATGTTCCAGATATGTCATATTACTATGGAAGTGAAGAGTTTCAACATCAGCAACCTACTCCTACTTTTCAGTCAGATGAGGTTAATGTTAGGGATGAGGTTATGATGTTTGTAAAGAGTAGTGAGGAGTCTCTTAAATCTTTGGAGATTCTAGTTGCTCAAGCTGTGAGAGCCTTGGAACAAGAAAAACAACAATTCATACCAGAAGCAATTCCAGAAAATAACGATGACTTGGAGCAAGGTACTGCATGCTTAATTGAAGAAGACAAATTCCAAGAGGAGGAGAGTGTTCATAAGCCATGTGAGGAATTTGATCAAGCTAGTGAGGTGGATGATTTGGAAAGGGCACTATTTGAGACAGACACTGATGAGCTACGCAAATTTCAAGAATTGTTATGTGCGAACCAAGAAGACACTGTTGGGCTACAGAAATTTCAAGAATGGGTATGTGCGAACCAAGAGGCTGATGAACATGAGAAAGATGCAGGTCTTCTACTTGTCTCAGAATTTAAAGATGGAGGTAGCGCATTAGAGCCAATGGAGGAAGTTCTCGTTGAGGAACCAAAGGCTTCAGCAATTTACATTTACCCTCCTCCATTATATTCAAGCGAAGCCCGCGAGTGTGTGTTGTTCTACAAATTGACAGATTTTGGGTCAACAGACGAAGGCATTGGAATTGGTTATAGCTGTTATACGAATAGGCCAAGCGAGGTTAAGGGGCAGAAAGTGTGCCGCCGTGATGACGATGAAGTGTCACGAAGAGAGGACCAGGCCAACTATTATCATCCTTAATGGAGGCTTGGAAGTAACGTCAAGCTATTGACGTTAAAGAAGCGCTTCTTGGGAGGCAACCCAAGGTATGTTTTCTACTATCCCTTGTATTTACTTCCATTCAATGCGGACATTGAATCTTTCAAGTTTGGGGGTGATTTGAGGGATTAGTAGTTGTTGTATTATGTGTTCATGTAGGATTTCATGCTTTGCATATTAGTATTAGTAAATTATGCATGTATGTTCGTGTTATCTACGTTTGTTCATATAGGACATTCTGTTTTTATGTTGTATATCATGTGGGTTCATAATAGTTGCATTTGCACCCATGCTTGATAGGATTTTGTGTTGTTGACGCTTTTGATTAAGAAGTGATATGCTTTGTTCTTGTGCACACACATACACTAGTAAGTTGAAGCTAGTAGACTTATTGAATGTTGTAAGTGATTAGAAGGACATGAATATGTGCAAGTTGATTTAGTTTGCATGCTTTGAATACAAGTTGGTGCATTAGAGAGATTTTTGCTTGGGATTGAGTATGTTTTTCCACCAAGTGAGATTTTGAGCCTTATTGCATATTTTTTGCAATCTATTCGTTTGGTTGAGTGCCCACGGATTGTTTGCATTGCTAGCAGTTGTTTGAGGTCTTTCTTGAAACGCATGACATTATTTGACGATTAAAATGATAAAGGCATTAGGATTAACCGCATATTTTCCCATATTACCATACCATATTTACATGATCAATTAGTTAACCCGTTGAGCTTAATCCTATTTTTTCGGTGACTTACCACATTACTTGCCTAGACCTTTTTCTTGTATTGGCCTTACATTAATTTGAACCCACATTGTCAAAGGCTAGTAGAGTGCTTAAGGGAGTAATAAGGTGTGCAAGGAGGGGTTTATTGTTGGTCATACTTTTGGGGGAAATATTGAAAATTGGGTTTGTTTACTTGATAGTCGACATATGTAATAAATTATGGGATCATTGTTATTGTTATTGTTTATTGTTTGTGTTCTATTTAGCTCTCGAAAAAAAAGAAGAGAAAAAGAAAAAAAAGAAAAAAAAAATATTATGAGAGCATGTTTGTGTTTGTTGTGATCCTATTTCAGTCGACTAGTCGAGTGTTTGTTTTAGTAAAAATTATGTGGGGGGAAATATGGTGTTGTGTATGATTTATTATCGTTCCTACTAGCTTTTGACACTTCACCTGTTTTGGCTTATTTGACATACCTTGTCCCTAGCCTCGTTACAACCCAATTAAAGACCTTTTGATTATCGTCATTGATGTATGTTGTGTTAAGAGTTAGATTGATACCAAATGTCAAGCATGTTTATGATTTTGTTGGAATTGAGTGATACACTTACCCTTGTTCTTGAGTGAATATTCTTTTGTGAGTGGATTGTGAGTATTTGCTTGTTCTTGCGTATGAGATCCCGAGTGTTGTCTCAAAGATGTGCTCTTGTAGGCTTAGCATGTTTACTAACTTATTCTTACACTTGACATGGGCTTGTGAGAACTTATGCATGTTCATTGAGTAGACTATGTGAATACTTGCTCTTTCGACACCAAGACATTGCGTATTTACTTTGATTCTTAAGTTGATATGGCATGAGAGGATTTGAAGGTATGGTAGATTAGATTAATTGCATTTTCATTTAGTTGCATTCATGCATTGCATTGCATTAGGTTATATGGATTTTGTGGGTACATTCACTATAGGCCCTCACGAGACCTTACTCGTCCACTAGGGCTGCCTAGGGGTTTAAAGGGCTTGTTGCATATGCCAAATGCAACTGTGATCACCTACGGAAGTGGTACTAGTTAGATAGTGTAATTGTTTATGCTTGAGGACAAGCATCGGTTTAAGTTTGGGGGTGTGATAAGTGGATTTTATATCCACTTGGAGCATTCTAAACCGGCTTAAATTGATTGTCTTGTACTCAAGTTTGTTGTAGTTTTGATGTGTTTGTGTTTAGTTGTGCAGGGTTGCGAAATATCGTTTAGGGTTGGTGTTTCTGTCAATTTTGGAGATGATTTGAGCAATGGAATGAAGGATGGCGTATTTTCCTAGGCTATCATGAGGATTTATAAGGTAAGAATTGAAGAACGGGAAGTGGCGAAAGAATTGGAAGAGAAAACGGATGAGAATTGAGCAAATTGTGGAAAATTCAGATTTCAGGGTATGTTGCGCAGTCTACACTGTTTTGGTCATATCTGGAGTTCTAGAAGTCCGTTTTCAGCGATCTTACTGCCCACGCGAAGCCTGGGAAAGTTTCTATAATTTTGAGCAGATTGGCACGGCGCCTCAGGCGCCCAAACGGCGCTCCTGCGCTGGTGGTGCGCGGGTGAAAAATCTGCCAGAATTTCTGATTTTGTTTTGGCCATATCTTAAGTTCTAGAAGTCCGTTTGAGGCCCGTAAGCAGTCCACGCGAAGATAACAGAATTCCCTATCATTCTAAAGTGGTCCAGATGTCATATTACTACTGGACCGTTCCAGAAAATCTGAAGAAAAGACAGCTACGAATTTCCCTTTAAATCAGAATCAGTTTAGGAAACGTACTTTTATTATAATTATGATTTGGTATTTTCTTATTGGGCAAGATGTCTAGAGCCTATATAAACACATCCAACCCTTGTAATAGATCATTATTAGGATCATCATCATTAGGAGTAGAACTATTACATATCAATTACTTAGATTATTTGTGTTTTTTTCATATTTTGTTTTTATCATGGTTTCACTTGATCCCATGATGACGAGAGGTTCGATTATGAACTAATCGTTGTCATGGGATTCTAACGGATTTATTTATGGAGCTTTAGTATCTTGATGCTTTACAGATCTGTGTGTGATGTATATCTGATATCCTCGTATGGTTGTGTTTCATGTATTTAGATGCGTAGCTAACATCTAATTTGTTAATCTCTTGTGAAGCGAGAGTGGATCTTGAGATTTAGAACTTGCCATGCTAGCATAGGATAGGTTGATGTTTTAACATCATGATTTGTGGCGTAAATAGAGATATTATGCTACCTTATGTGATCAATGTGGATAACTTGTTCTTCAACCGTTATGTTTTCAAATTCTATAGAGATATAGGGTCTAAGCATAATTGGTGTCTATTCATCTTCTATCTCTTTTGTGGATGTATGTTTAGTTTGGTATACGTATACTGAGAAGTAGCGTGTACTTGTTTCGTGTTATCCGATCAGATATCATAACCATTGCATATAGTGATTAAAGGCGTCAGATCTAAGCAAAGTATTTAATGAAGTTAGGATCCCATGGTTTTTCTTGCAGAAGTAATTAGATTTCAATTCTTGTTAGTTAGTTAATTCGTAGTTTTGTTAATTTGCTTCTTAGTTTAATTTAGTTAGTTAAAACCTTAATTTATTAATTGTCTTAGCAGTGAATTAAGATCATACACTGTTGCATAGGTGCGTTTACTGAATTAAAACCATAACCAGATCCCTGTGGGAACGAATTTGGACTTAACCTTATATATTACTTGTGACCATGTGCGCTTGCGTGATTTAGTGTTAACAATTAGACATGAACCTGCTAACAACTCCCACTGCATGAGCAATATCTGGCCTTGTACACACCATAGCATACATCAAACTGCCAACTGCAGATGCATACGGAACTTTAGCCATATCTTTCTTGCCTTCATCCGTTTTAGGTGAATGCTTCTTCGTGAGATTAAAGTGAGTCGCCAACGGTGTACTTCTGGTCTTCGCATCCTGGACACTGAATTTCTGCAACAATTTCTCAATATACTTCTCTTGAGATAATTTTAAAGTACCTTCAGATCTATCCCTTATGATGCTCATACCAAGTATCTGTTTTGCTGCACCCATATCCTTCATCTCAAACTCCTCAGACATCTGTCTCTTTAATCATGTTTGATCCTGCTATCAACATGTCATCGACATACAACAACAATATGATATAAGATGAATCAAACTGTTTAAAATAGCAACAATGATCCATAGCACTTCTCGTGTACCCATTCTTCATCATAAAGCTGTCAAACTTCAAGTACCACTGTCTTGGTGCTTGCTTCAAACCATACAAGCTTTTTATAAGTTTGCAAACAAGGTTTTCTTTCCCAGCTACCTGAAATCCCTCTGGCTGTACCATGTAGATGTCTTCCTCAAGATCACCATGTAAGAACGCGGTTTTAACATCTAGTTGCTCTAGATGTAACTTCTCTGCAGCCACAATACTTAGCACAATTCTAACAGTAGTCATCTTAACAACCGTAGAAAATATATCAGTATAGTCAATACCCTTTTTCTGTTGATAACCCTTGACTACTAACCTCGCCTTGTATCTCTTGCTGCCATCAGGTTCTTCTTTGATCCGGAACACCCACTTGTTCTGTAAAGCCTTCTTTCCTGCTGGTAATTCTGTTAAAGACCAAGTCTCATTCTTCTCAAGAGAACTCATCTCTTCTTCCATGGCTGATTTCCACTGAACTGAATCATCCACCTGAACTGCCTCTGAATAACACTAAGGCTCTCCATCCTCGGTCAATAACATATAATATGCTGAAGGAGAAAATCTTTGTGGTGGCCTCACAATTCTGCTAGATCTTCTTACCTCAGCTTGTGGAGTAACTGGAACCGTGTCATCACCATTCCCCGAACTCCCACTATTTCCTGCAAGATCTTCTTCTGTAATATCTTCAAGCACTACTTTCTCTTTCTCAGGTTGTTCCTTTGCCAACTTAGAATCGACTGCAAGCTTATCCTTGTACACTGCACTTTCGTTAAAAGTAACATCTCTACTTCTAACGACCTTCTTCGTTAATTCATCCCAGAAACGGTAACCCATATCATCTGAGCCATAACCAATGAAGATACACTTCTTTGCTTTCGGATCAAGCTTGTCTCTGTAAGAATCTTTAACACGTACATAAGAAACACAACCAAAAACTCGCAAGTGTGAAAGATTTACCTCCTTTTTCTGCCACTCTTCTTCAGGAATCTTGAACCCCAAAGGAACTGAAGGTCCTCTGTTTATGAGATACGCTACTGTGCTAACTGCATCTGCCCAAAAAGTCTTTGGCAACCCTGCATGCAACCTCATACTCTTGGCCCTCTCATTCAAGGTTCTATTCATGCGCTCTGCAACACCATTCTGTTGCGGTGTCTCTGGAATTGTTTTGATCATTATAATCCCATATTCTGCGCAATAGATTTTAAACTCATCACTACTGTACTCACCACCATTATCTGACATCAAATTCTTAACCTTCAAACCAGTCTGATTTTCAACTTCGGTCTTCCATTTCTTGAAAGTAGCAAACACATCTGATTTATTCTTCAAGAAATAAGCCCATACCTTTCTAGTGGAATCGTCAATGAAAGTGACATAGTAGCGAGATCCTCCCAACGACGCAACTGTTGTTGGACCATATACATCTGTATGAACCAGCTCTAACCTCTCAGCCTTGGGTGTCCTCCCTGATTTTGCAAAAGTAACTCGTTTCTGCTTTCCAAGAACACATGGCTCACAGAACCCAACTTCCACATTCTTCAGCTATGGAATCTTCCCCTTCGAAGTTAACAGCTTCATACCCTTTTCACTCATAAGACCAAGTCTTTGGTGCCACAAAGTTGAAGACCCAATCTCATCAGCAACTACATTTGCTTCATAGCTAGATTGTTCAACTATGTACAACGTCCCCTTTTTCTCTCCATGAGCAACAACTAGATTCCCCTTTATAACCTTCCACTGTCCGTCTCCGAAAGTAACTCGATACCCTTCCTTATCTAACTGACCCATAGATATCAGCATCTTCTTCAGTCCAGGAATGTATCTTACATCTTTCAACGTCCAGCTAGTCCCCAAAGAGGTCTTGAGATTAATATCTCCCATGCCCGCAATATCCAAAGTCTCATCATCAGCAAGACGGACTTTACCAAAATTTCCAAGTCTGAAATTTAACATCAAATCCTTGCAAGGGGTAGCATGGAATGATGCACCAGAATCCATAACCCATGATTCAACGGAACATTCAACACAACAAATCAAAGCATCGTCATCCGCCACTTCTTCAACTACATTAGCTGAATTATCCTCTTTCTTCTTTCCTTTAGGAGCTGCGGGAGCCGTACACTGATTTCTGAAGTGACCTTTCTTCTGACAATTCCAACAAACAATCTCCTTGCGATCTTTGGACTGTCCTCTCTTCTGTGACTTCGATCTGCTACGCCCCTGATTCTGCCCCCTATCGGACTTTCTGCCTCTACTCTTAGTACTCAACAAGGAACCTGACGACTCTCCTGAGTTTCTCCTACGAATATCTTCTCCAAGAATCGCATCTCGAACTCCATCAAAAGTCATCTTACTGCTCCCAGATGAATTACAAATAGCATTGACAAATCCTGACCAACTGTCAGGTAACGAGGATACCAACAACAAGGCTTGTACTTCATCATCGAATTTAATATCCACTGATGTCAATCTTGATAGGATAGAGTTAAATTCGTTCACATGATCAGCAACACAATCACTGTAACACCCCCAGATCCAGGGTCAGGGATCTGGTCGTTACGGTTTCAATATCCAACCACAAAACCAACATAATTAAAATTACAACCTTGTGACCCAAAACAACAACAAAAAAACACACCCGTTATAGTCCCAGAGATGAAATCAGAGTAACCAACAATATTATTAATCACAAGTTTGAGTTCTTACAACCAAAAGAATTACAATTGTACAATTACATATTCTTTGCCATCCATTAATAGATACCATAATATAAATACATTTGAGGCTCAAATGCTAACAACTAGCCTACCAGTAGTTGCATCCTCAACAAAGGTAGCCAAGACCTTAGCGGTAAACCTCTGACGGTTGACACCTGCTTACGCTGCGTGCGCCTTGCGCGGCCATCTGATCTAGCTGTTGTTGTGATATAAATAAATAAAGCAAGGGTGAGCAATAGCCCACCAAAAATATGATTGAACGACAATAATATATGACAGTTCAAAATATCTTTGAAACCATATGCCATGCATTAACGATGCAGTACCAATATAAGGTATGAGATGAAGTTACAAGGTAACTCAAAAATATATTTGTTTTGAATAAATATCTGCTATGCAAAAGATAAGCAAGATATTCTCAATTATCATAAAAGAGGAACTTGCAGGAAAAATATTGCAATTCCGGTTTCAACACTTTTTCACCTTGCCAACACCAACAGTGTTGCAGAAATTTCTCACTTTTAGAAGATGAACTAATACGGGAGCATTGCCGCGCCAGATGCCCTGACGTTTACGATGATCAGTCGTATGTCATGCATCTCATCAGTCGTTCTCTACATGTAGAAGGTAGCTCCGACGGAATTACTTATCTACCGCCCTCTGGAACTCCTCAGCCAACGGTGGGGCTATTGCTGGACCGGCGCCACTCGGCCACTTACGCGTCTCCTAGTTCGAATATCATCCATGACTCTGAAACGTAAAGTTCGTTCCCCTTTTTCCCCAAGTATAACACTTGTTGATAGGACTCCACAAAGTAGTCGTATCTAATTGGAAAGGAAAATTCACCAATATTTCCCAAGCTGATGCTTGTTAATGGATATAAACTTGTTACATCAATCATACCCCTCGAGCGTTGAGGAGGTAACCAAAAGACTCATATCGATGCTTGAAAGAATCAAGATGTGAGTGACAAGATAGTTTTAGCAAGTATAGGACCGGGCAGTCCAATAAATAACATCTCCAAGTGAGGTCCCCTTATATAATTTTTGGAAGTTGAGCGAGTATTTAAATCTTCTTATAAGATAGATTTAAACGAAAATAAAGTTTTGGGGACCTCCCCTTGATAAAATAGTCATAAAAGACTTTGAAATATTTTACATAATATCTGAAGGTGAAGGATAACCTTTGAATAATATAAATCATTACAAAAAGAATTCAAAAGAATTTTATTAAATATTCCAAGAATATTTATTAAGTCAATAATAATTACGGAATATTATTAAATCATAATATTGCTCGTAAGTAATCCTCGAATGAATATATAGAATTATTTATTAAATAAATCTCTTCTTAAATGAATATTTAAAATAATATTCATTGAATAAATAAACTTAAATAAATATTTAAAATAATATTTACTGACTAAATCAAACCTTAAATGAATATTTGAAAATAATATTCATTTGACAAATAACGTTCCAAATGAATATCCAAAATAATATTCATTTCACAATTAATATTCCAAATGAATATCCGAATAATGTTCATTTAGTAATCAAAACTTTAAAGAAATATTCAAAACAATATTCCATAAGTAATTAGAACTTCAACTGAATATTTTAAAATAATATTCGTTAAGTAAATAAAACCTTAAACGAATATTCAAATAATATTCATTTAATAAATACTATTCTAAATGAATATCCAATTAATATTCATTTAGTAATCAATACTCTCAAGGAATATTTGAAATAATGTTCCTTAAGTAATTAGAATTTCAAAGAAATATCTTAAAGTAATATTCATTGAATAGATAAAACCTTAAATGAATATTCGAAAGTAATATTCATTTAATAAACAATATTCTAAATGAATCTTGAAATAATATTCATGAAATAATCAAACTCTAAATGAATATTCGAAATAATATTCATTTAATATCTCTCGACTGAGATAATACTCAAATAACATTTCTCGAAAGATTTCCAAGTAAATAATACTTTATGGAAATATAATTAATGTTTAATAATAACATTCCTCAAACGGAATACTAATCTGTCGTTGGAATCCCTCCGGGTTTCCAAGACTACATCTATATCTCAAAATACCGACTCCCGGTCTACATTTAAAGAATGAATATCACATGCCCTTCACTAAGGGTCTTAACCAAAAGTCCGGCTTATACTGATATATCGTATCTAATCTATAAGCCAATATCAATTCAGGGAACAAGTATTGCAATATAACTTGAAAGTAGACATGCATGCTATGGCATATGTATACAACAATCATCATATATATATATTATCACAACAACAGTTCCAAGTATTGGAAACTTGCCTGAGAATCGAGTGCGGGTAGGGGTAATGTGTCCCGGGTCAGCTCGACAATCTATAAACAATCAGAATATTTAAGATTAACCACTTAACGCTTATTAAAAGGCTAAGTATAAACTCCACTTAAATCGAAACATGTTTTCGAGTTATCTCGTTACGTCTCTTTTAGTGTAACTCTTTTTATTACCGATACGATCCGACATTCGTTCGTTATCAAGACATGTCATCATGCTTATACTTGGTATATACTTAAGTCGTATAAGTTCTAAGGTTGGTCGTTTACGAATCAAGATTATACCTCGAGTGTTATCGCCCGTTTTCTAAGTTATAACCAAAGTCATCCCTTTAAGGGGGTTCATTCGCGTTTAACCTCGATTCAAATATTTTTATAAAATCGGAAAACGATCCATTCGACATGTGGTTTTCTCCCACACCTTCCTTTTTATCTCTATTATTTAATTATTAAGATTCGTCACTGATTTCGCAATATTAAAGGGATCCAATTTCGGTTACGAACTTTTGATTACGGTTCCGAACCACTTTTACGAATTTAATCATAACTCCTAAACCGTAAGTCCGTTTCATGCGATCTTTATATCAAAACGAAGCTCATAACATAATCTAGCTAATCATGGCAAAAGTCGAAGCTAATCAGTGAGTTATAGCTTCTGTCAAATTCGTGTTCTTAAGGTTAACGAAATTTCGGCGTTACGACGGCTATAAATCGAATATATCTAAATTCCAAACCCTCCAATAATCAAGGTATCCATCCCAAACAACATATACATGATATATCACCATGAACTGAGGCCAAGCAATGCCTTTCCGTTCATCTAAACTATTTTTAACATTTATCAAATCTAAATCACAATCATGCTTATAATCATGCTAATATCACATCTTATACTAAAACCCATCAAGAGCATACAAAATCTCAAGGTAAAGTCTAGGGTTTCAAGTTGCTATACCTTCCTTGGAGTATGATCTAGCCTCACTATGCTTGGTATGATCCTTAGAGGTGCTTAAGCTTGCTAAATCAACCATGAAAAACAAGAAAAAACAAGATTAGTTCATAGAATCACTATTCACCCTCCTCTTGGATGAATTCTTTGAAAATGGAAACAAAGGTGTTTGGCTTTGAAATTTTTAGGAGATCACTTTTATGAATTATGGAACTCACCATAAAAATTACAAGGTCAAGTGACGGTTGGAAGCTTGATTTTTGTTTTGGAATTTAAGGAAGGGCCGAATGGTGTTTAAAAGGGGGGGGGGAGAGTATTTGCCTTGGTTGCTCTTTCAATATAGCATAAAGTGAAGAGTTTAAGATAATATCTCATCTTAAGGCTACTTTATTAAAGTAGTGTGGTGTTGGATGAGGATTTACCATGACAAGTGTTGATCATTGGATGGTTAAGGCTTAACCAAGTGGTTTGTTTTCTAAGTACTTAGTTGATCTCTAAGGGTTCTAGTTAGTCTTGTAACTAGAATGGTTACTAGATATTTTCTAGTAGCTTGCTCAAGACTCTTGCTTCCTCTGCTTGTTTCTTTGTCCGTTTATTGCTTAATTCGTTGATCGTTCGAGGGAATAACTCATTCGTTTCTAGTTAGGGTTTTACCGAAAACCTTCTTAATATTTCTAATACTATTCTTCATCATTCTTAATACTTCTCGAATCTAAATTCCTTAAATCCCTTAAATAAATCCTTAAGTTTGGCAGTGTCCAGGGAATTCTCGGAGAAAATGAAAGTGCTCTGTTTCTGAATCCGACAGCTTTTACATACACTTATTTTCCTCCTGGATCACAAATACGAACTCAGAAATCCATTCCGGATACCGGGCATAACATTATTATAATAATATTCCAAATTCCACCAAAATCACTATTCATCACTTATTTTTATTTAATTCCTATAATTAGGAAAATGAACCTGGTTCACCCTCGAGTGTTCCTTAACCTTTTTACGGAACCGCTGGGCTTATAATAGATATTGATTTGGATGACATGAGGGTATCTATTTCCCTCTAGGGAATCTTATCTTAACTTTCTAGGAGATAGATTATTCTAATCTAAGTTATCACCCAATAGCATCCTTCAGGCCATATAACCTGGGAATATATATCCTTTCATTATTCATCCTTTAAAGCCAGTATTACCTTGTAGTTGTAACCACTGTTCACTCTTACATCAATACATAATAAAAGTTTTAATTCTACCCAAAAATCTGGGTTCTTACAGTCTCCCCTCCTTAAAAGGATTCCGTCCCGGAATCAGGTAGGAGACAATTTGGTACTTGTTGGTTATTTCGCTTTCCAATTCTCTGGTCGATCCTTACACATTCCAATCTTTCTAAAGCACATCGTACTGGTGTTACAATACACCCTTTATCCGTTCTACCAATTCTTTGATACTTTCGCATAACACATTATCCGGTATACTCTCTTGTCCGGTCTTACACTATTAACCTTATTGGTATGTGCAGTGACTTCGGTATCACTAACGCGCTACGAATTCCGGAGATAACCTCACTCGTAATTTTGCAATTCCTGATCGCTTTAATCTTCGCAATCTCGATGTATATATATTTAGGTGGAAAGAAAAATTTATCGAGAGATCACTGTGATCAATGAACATTTGTTATATTGCATAGCTAGTACAGAAGGGGGCCAGCCTTTAGTACTTGACAAGCAATTAAACAATTAATGGCATTCCACTTAGACTCCTATCACACAGACAGAGAGTCACGTAGTATTACCTCCCCTCCTTAAAGGGTTGTTCTTCTCAATTTAGAAGAAGATAAATAAGGGATATTAAAAGGAAAGAATTTCAGAGAATTATATAAGAAGATTTTCATGATTGTCAAAATATCATACTCAGAATTTACCTCTGAACTATAGAGGTTTATTAGGGAAAGAAAGTAATCGTATTCGTATCAAATACTACTTTATCGTAATCTCACATATCACATGACCTTGTTTCTCTGTCCATCAGTCTATGGACCTATACTCTTGTTTGATATTAGCATTACTTACTTTTGGAAAATCCTTCAACCTCTCAGGTTAAAATCATGGATTTCTCGCTTGACATTATTATTACTGGCATTTCACGCCACGACATTGGCCATTTCATATTCATAATTCTAACACCATCAGGTTGTCATTCCGAGTGCTCGTTAGGAAAAACCCATTCATCAATCCATTCATAACATTTCTTGCTTCACATTCCATAATTATTTCCCATTCTTTTCTTTATCAATCACATCCATCTTATCATCTAGTTCTCATTTACTTCTGTTATTGAACTCCACCGTCACCTTATTAGGGGAACGCGTGTTACCTTTATTCAATATACGTGGCATGTTTGTGGTCAAACTTTCCTTTGTTCCACCATCTAGATTTCACTTTCTCCTTCCATGAGTCTCTTTTATTACTCAATCAAACTATTCCATATTTCCTCGGATTTTCCAAACTTAAAAGGAGTCAATTTGTATGTCATTCATGCTCCTAATTCCAACTTTCCGTTTTGGCCAATACCCTTACCTTGCCAATTCCCTACTCTTTTCGCTTCATTACTGGAGCTTCTCATGAGTCTGCCTATCTGACTCTCTTATTAATTCCCAATTCTATTTCCATCTCTATCCGTCTCTTGTCTTTATTTCTACTATAATCATTTTATGAACCATCATAATCTAATTCTTCATTTCAAATATCCCGTCGTTCCGGAAATTACACCATCCGAAATAAACCTGGATGATTTCTCAAACGTAGATTCACTTCGACATTTCCACAGTCGTTACCACCTAATTTCTCAGAAGGATCACCATCGCTTATCGTTTACTTAGTGCTTTAACAACTAAGCATCATAATCGTCAATTCAAGATCCTCTAGGAAAACAAAATAATCACTATTCCCTATCCATAGGGAATGCTTCCTGAACTTGACGTAGATATTACATGAAGCAGATAAAATTGCAGGAAAGCTTCCAGCATCGCAGCTGGAACAGGCTGGTGAGATTATTAATCATATATCTCCGGTAGAAGACTAAAAGCTTAGCGGTTTGCTTAATCGCTTGCCCATCTCATAATTCTCTATCTTGTTTGCACAGAAATACACCAACATAAACTTGCTTGTCATTCAACATCGTGCCATTTGGCTTATCAGTATTTGTACCCTCTCTATTTCTGGTCATTTACTACCAATTCATTGTTACTTAACCTCCCCTTTCTCTTTCCAAAGAAAAGGCGAGTCTCTTGGGGAATTTGGTCTGGTCTGACGCAGAGCCTCCTAATGTCGGTAATGTACTATCGGCAACATCAGGAATCGAATCCTTACTTAAACTATTCTTATAGTTGATCCTGGAAAAATCATTAGACGGAATGTAACTTCCTCTACCACATTATGACCATCAAGGTCCTTACATTATCATTCTATTTCTCTAGTATGAGCATATATACATACTCCCTTATACTTAAAGTGTCGGCCACCTCATTGGCCTTTCCTGAATATAATAATTTCTTGGGGTCAATGTTTTCTAGATCGATTCTAACTCAGGGTGGAAGCATTCTCCCTTAAATTCTGCTGAATGAGAGAAAACATCTATCAGTCTTTTCCAAAAGTCATTGCTTCCACCTTTCTAGTGTGATCTTGACTACAGGTACTCCAAATCATACCTAGGATATTTCCTTACTTAACTCCCTTCTTGTTTTTTAGGATAATCTCAACTTTATTAGTTCAATCCATACTTTTACATGGTTCCACACATGTTTCATCTGGCCTTATTGTTACTATGTTATACATTCCTTACCAAACTTCCCGTTTGAAGTTTAGAATACTAGCACTTCCCTTATAAGGTTTCTTAGGCCATCCTCATCATTCCTCCTGCATTTCCTGGTTACAGGGTATATCAAAACATCATTAGTCAATTCTATAACATCTCTGTCTATGTACTTTTGGAGACTCCTTTCCACAATCCTTACAGGTTATTGATACTTTGGTCGATTCAACTTATATTGTCTGAATTCATAATGTCTTTGTTAGGGGTGATGCTATCCTTTGTGCATCCCCCAGGGTTCGTATTAATCTATGGGCATTCTATCCTCAATTCCATTTTCGAGGAATACTTACATCCTGTTCTTGGCAATTTTAACCATATATCCATAATAAGGGTCTCTTTTAATCATTCTCATCTTGATAATCTATAGGTAGCCTAATGCTAACCTCTTGAGGACACTAAGTTTCAGATAACATTTTTGCATCATACTACACCATCTCTGACAATCCTCATAACCTTTACTGGTCACCATCCTCATTCCTAACACATCCATGGTATTTATAAAATCCATTATCATGTATCTCAATTCATTTTATATCAAAAGTCTTTGCGGTTGGCGCTTGATTAGAAGCAACCCCGATATATCCATTCATTGCTGGTCTAGTTAATTGTTAATCCTTTGTGACTTGGCCTCAACTTGCCATACTAAAACATGTGAGTTAGGGGTTGGCTAATAGCATTCTTTTCTAGCAATTGCTGACATAGTGCCTTCTACTTTAATACCTTTTGATCTTTTCAAAACTTCACTCCATATAAGTCTCAATCGACTTCTCGGTACCATCTCCGTCACCTTTCCTTTTCTTTTATTCTTCTAGTTACTCTTATCAATTTCACGTGCCACAAAAGCTTAACATTTCTGGCACAACAACCTTTTCATTTTAGTCAATCCCGAACTTTCTTAGTCCGGCTTGTTTCTTAATTACATTTCCCTTTTTCCGTCCAATCTCAACTTCAAAATTTTGTCTCTACAATCAGTCGTAATAATTGGGATCTATCTACCAATCCGTGTAGCGGCTACCTTACCCAATTCATAGGGTTTGCCTCAGTTTCCACTCACCTCAGTGATGTATTCGGATAATCCGAAAGACAAGGTTTGCCAAAATTCGTTGAATTCCTTTCCAGAATTTGGGAAAATTTCAGTTAATCTATTCACCTACTAGTAACATGCCACATCTTCCCGATACATATTCGTCCTATTAGTCGATACTACCAAATACCAGTCTTCTTAATAACTAGTCTCAGAAGGAACACTACCATCGGGGTTAGTCGTTCCTCAACATTGGCACTACCAAGGCCATCCAAATCCGATGAACTGCGCTGTCTAAATGTATTCGAAAGTACGCTGTCGTGCTGCATAAGCGCAGACCTATACTTGTATGAGTTGCATCATAATATCTCCCAAAGTTTCCTTCTTCCATTAGGCAACGCCAATCCTGGTCATCACCAACTTTACCTTTAGCTCCAGGAAGATCTTCTCACGTTTAGCTTGTCCATTCAAACTTTTATTCTTATAATAAGTCGGGTTACGGGACTACACTTTCTGTAAAGTCCTGAGCAAATCTTTGGTAATACCTTGTGAATTTTATGAAATTTCTCACCTTTGCCAGTGTGGTTGGCCAATCTCTATTTGAAACTGTCTTTAACTTGGTAGGGCCGACCAACACTACTCTTATTGATCATGTGTCCTATTGCTGGACTTCATTTTGCCAAAACTCTTATTTCGAGAACATGTCCTACACCTGTTCTATCAGGTTGCACCTAGAAGCATTCCCAATTACATCTCGACCACTGCTCGCCTTGCCTAATCCATTTATGATTCAGTGTCAGAATAAACTTAAGGTAACTACCATAATCCATTCAAGGAAAAGAAAGAATTTAATACTCTTCTGAATCACATGCAACTAATGTTTCTGGTTCATCATTTCACTGAATTGAACTAAACTTATACTTGGTTTCTTGACGATAGCCTTATTACTAATTTATCACAGACTCACTGGTCTTCTCCTCTTGTAGGTTCTGAGATCATTGTCTCGCTTACTATTTCCTCATATACTTTATCCGTTCAGGCCATCACCTCCCAATGTCTTTTCTTTCTAAGTTGATCCATTATAAGTTGGGCATTTCCCTGAATAAAATCACCTTAACAATCTCAATTGACTTTATAAATTATAACCTAGGAAATCTGCCTTCTCACGGCGAATTATCATTAATAAGATTTACACTAATCCATTTATCTGAAGATATGGCACTTGCCACCTATGTCTTAACTGTTCCTAGGGACTCTGCTCCCCGTCCTATATCAATATCTTTGATAATCATGCATCATTCTAATTCCTTTCTCATTAATCTGAAAGTCTCTAAGGATTCTTATCTATCCTTACATAAGATCTTGAGTAATTCCTCAAATCCATCTTACTTGTTGGCACTTCATCCGGTAGTTCCGGCTATGAATCCAATATGCTTCTTTAATTCTCTTAATAATATCTCAATTCTTTAAGCTCACTTCTCTGAGCACTATACCTTAACTCTTACAGTATCTCTGGCTGTAGCCCTTATTTCCTTAAGGGTAAACTCCTTATCCTTATCAATATTCTTCTCCTCTGCTGGAACCTCTTCCGGGTCCTCAGTAGGGTACTCTATCGAATCCACCATCCGATCTTCAACATCAAAACAAGCATCATTATGTTACTGCTCGTAATCCCCAAGGTCTGTCGCCTTACTAGTCGATACAAAAACGAGCTAAGTTACTATCATGATACTTTTAGGTTTCCCATAAGGGTTTTATATGTCAATACTACATTATGTAGTCTGACTATGAACTTGGCAAGAGTTCTTATTATCTTAATGAATTTATTGTTTTAACGTCGCATCATCTCTGGGATATATAACGCTCTCTCTGATACCATTTCTGTAACACCCCCAGATCCAGGGTCAGGGATCTGGTCGTTACGGTTTCAATATCCAACCACAAAACCAACATAATTAAAATTACAACCTTGTGACCCAAAACAACAACAAAAAAACACACCCGTTATAGTCCCAGAGATGAAATCAGAGTAACCAACAATATTATTAATCACAAGTTTGAGTTCTTACAACCCAAAGAATTACAATTGTACAATTACATATTCTTTGCCATCCATTAATAGATACCATAATATAAATACATTTGAGGCTCAAATGCTAACAACTAGCCTACCAGTAGTTGCATCCTCAACAAAGGTAGCCAAGACCTTAGCGGTAAACCTCTGACGGTTGACACCTGCTTACGCTGCGTGCGCCTTGCGCGGCCATCTGATCTAGCTGTTGTTGTGATATAAATAAATAAAGCAAGGGTGAACAATAGCCCACCAAAAATATGATTGAACGACAATAATATATGACAGTTCAAAATATCTTTGAAACCATATGCCATGCATTAACGATGCAGTACCAATATAAGGTATGAGATGAAGTTACAAGGTAACTCAAAAATATATTTGTTTTGAATAAATATCTGCTATGCAAAAGATAAGCAAGATATTCTCAATTATCATAAAAGAGGAACTTGCAGGAAAAATATTGCAATTCCGGTTTCAACACTTTTTCACCTTGCCAACACCAACAGTGTTGCAGAAATTTCTCACTTTTAGAAGATGAACTAATACGGGAGCATTGCCGCGCCAGATGCCCTGACGTTTACGATGATCAGTCGTATGTCATGCATCTCATCAGTCGTTCTCTACATGTAGAAGGTAGCTCCGACGGAATTACTTATCTACCGCCCTCTGGAACTCCTCAGCCAACGGTGGGGCTATTGCTGGACCGGCGCCACTCGGCCACTTACGCGTCTCCTAGTTCGAATATCATCCATGACTCTGAAACGTAAAGTTCGTTCCCCTTTTTCCCCAAGTATAACACTTGTTGATAGGACTCCACAAAGTAGTCGTATCTAATTGGAAAGGAAAATTCACCAATATTTCCCAAGCTGATGCTTGTTAATGGATATAAACTTGTTACATCAATCATACCCCTCGAGCGTTGAGGAGGTAACCAAAAGACTCATATCGATGCTTGAAAGAATCAAGATGTGAGTGACAAGATAGTTTTAGCAAGTATAGGACCGGGCAGTCCAATAAATAACATCTCCAAGTGAGGTCCCCTTATATAATTTTTGGAAGTTGAGCGAGTATTTAAATCTTCTTATAAGATAGATTTAAACGAAAATAAAGTTTTGGGGACCTCCCCTTGATAAAATAGTCATAAAAGACTTTGAAATATTTTACATAATATCTGAAGGTGAAGGATAACCTTTGAATAATATAAATCATTACAAAAAGAATTCAAAAGAATTTTATTAAATATTCCAAGAATATTTATTAAGTCAATAATAATTACGGAATATTATTAAATCATAATATTGCTCGTAAGTAATCCTCGAATGAATATATAGAATTATTTATTAAATAAATCTCTTCTTAAATGAATATTTAAAATAATATTCATTGAATAAATAAACTTAAATAAATATTTAAAATAATATTTACTGACTAAATCAAACCTTAAATGAATATTTGAAAATAATATTCATTTGACAAATAACGTTCCAAATGAATATCCAAAATAATATTCATTTCACAATTAATATTCCAAATGAATATCCGAATAATGTTCATTTAGTAATCAAAACTTTAAAGAAATATTCAAAACAATATTCCATAAGTAATTAGAACTTCAACTGAATATTTTAAAATAATATTCGTTAAGTAAATAAAACCTTAAACGAATATTCAAATAATATTCATTTAATAAATACTATTCTAAATGAATATCCAATTAATATTCATTTAGTAATCAATACTCTCAAGGAATATTTGAAATAATGTTCCTTAAGTAATTAGAATTTCAAAGAAATATCTTAAAGTAATATTCATTGAATAGATAAAACCTTAAATGAATATTCGAAAGTAATATTCATTTAATAAACAATATTCTAAATGAATCTTGAAATAATATTCATGAAATAATCAAACTCTAAATGAATATTCGAAATAATATTCATTTAATATCTCTCGACTGAGATAATACTCAAATAATATTTCTCGAAAGATTTCCAAGTAAATAATACTTTATGGAAATATAATTAATGTTTAATAATAACATTCCTCAAACGGAATACTAATCTGTCGTTGGAATCCCTCCGGGTTTCCAAGACTACATCTATATCTCAAAATACCGACTCCCGGTCTACATTTAAAGAATGAATATCACATGCCCTTCACTAAGGGTCTTAACCAAAAGTCCGGCTTATACTGATATATCGTATCTAATCTATAAGCCAATATCAATTCAGGGAACAAGTATTGCAATATAACTTGAAAGTAGACATGCATGCTATGGCATATGTATACAACAATCATCATATATATATATTATCACAACAACAGTTCCAAGTATTGGAAACTTGCCTGAGAATCGAGTGCGGGTAGGGGTAATGTGTCCCGGGTCAGCTCGACAATCTATAAACAATCAGAATATTTAAGATTAACCACTTAACGCTTATTAAAAGGCTAAGTATAAACTCCACTTAAATCGAAACATGTTTTCGAGTTATCTCGTTACGTCTCTTTTAGTGTAACTCTTTTTATTACCGATACGATCCGACATTCGTTCGTTATCAAGACATGTCATCATGCTTATACTTGGTATATACTTAAGTCGTATAAGTTCTAAGGTTGGTCGTTTACGAATCAAGATTATACCTCGAGTGTTATCGCCCGTTTTCTAAGTTATAACCAAAGTCATCCCTTTAAGGGGGTTCATTCGCGTTTAACCTCGATTCAAATATTTTTATAAAATCGGAAAACGATCCATTCGACATGTGGTTTTCTCCCACACCTTCCTTTTTATCTCTATTATTTAATTATTAAGATTCGTCACTGATTTCGCAATATTAAAGGGATCCAATTTCGGTTACGAACTTTTGATTACGGTTCCGAACCACTTTTACGAATTTAATCATAACTCCTAAACCGTAAGTCCGTTTCATGCGATCTTTATATCAAAACGAAGCTCATAACATAATCTAGCTAATCATGGCAAAAGTCGAAGCTAATCAGTGAGTTATAGCTTCTGTCAAATTCGTGTTCTTAAGGTTAACGAAATTTCGGCGTTACGACGGCTATAAATCGAATATATCTAAATTCCAAACCCTCCAATAATCAAGGTATCCATCCCAAACAACATATACATGATATATCACCATGAACTGAGGCCAAGCAATGCCTTTCCGTTCATCTAAACTATTTTTAACATTTATCAAATCTAAATCACAATCATGCTTATAATCATGCTAATATCACATCTTATACTAAAACCCATCAAGAGCATACAAAATCTCAAGGTAAAGTCTAGGGTTTCAAGTTGCTATACCTTCCTTGGAGTATGATCTAGCCTCACTATGCTTGGTATGATCCTTAGAGGTGCTTAAGCTTGCTAAATCAACCATGAAAAACAAGAAAAAACAAGATTAGTTCATAGAATCACTATTCACCCTCCTCTTGGATGAATTCTTTGAAAATGGAAACAAAGGTGTTTGGCTTTGAAATTTTTAGGAGATCACTTTTATGAATTATGGAACTCACCATAAAAATTACAAGGTCAAGTGACGGTTGGAAGCTTGATTTTTGTTTTGGAATTTAAGGAAGGGCCGAATGGTGTTTAAAAGGGGGGGGGGAGAGTATTTGCCTTGGTTGCTCTTTCAATATAGCATAAAGTGAAGAGTTTAAGATAATATCTCATCTTAAGGCTACTTTATTAAAGTAGTGTGGTGTTGGATGAGGATTTACCATGACAAGTGTTGATCATTGGATGGTTAAGGCTTAACCAAGTGGTTTGTTTTCTAAGTACTTAGTTGATCTCTAAGGGTTCTAGTTAGTCTTGTAACTAGAATGGTTACTAGATATTTTCTAGTAGCTTGCTCAAGACTCTTGCTTCCTCTGCTTGTTTCTTTGTCCGTTTATTGCTTAATTCGTTGATCGTTCGAGGGAATAACTCATTCGTTTCTAGTTAGGGTTTTACCGAAAACCTTCTTAATATTTCTAATACTATTCTTCATCATTCTTAATACTTCTCGAATCTAAATTCCTTAAATCCCTTAAATAAATCCTTAAGTTTGGCAGTGTCCAGGGAATTCTCGGAGAAAATGAAAGTGCTCTGTTTCTGAATCCGACAGCTTTTACATACACTTATTTTCCTCCTGGATCACAAATACGAACTCAGAAATCCATTCCGGATACCGGGCATAACATTATTATAATAATATTCCAAATTCCACCAAAATCACTATTCATCACTTATTTTTATTTAATTCCTATAATTAGGAAAATGAACCTGGTTCACCCTCGAGTGTTCCTTAACCTTTTTACGGAACCGCTGGGCTTATAATAGATATTGATTTGGATGACATGAGGGTATCTATTTCCCTCTAGGGAATCTTATCTTAACTTTCTAGGAGATAGATTATTCTAATCTAAGTTATCACCCAATAGCATCCTTCAGGCCATATAACCTGGGAATATATATCCTTTCATTATTCATCCTTTAAAGCCAGTATTACCTTGTAGTTGTAACCACTGTTCACTCTTACATCAATACATAATAAAAGTTTTAATTCTACCCAAAAATCTGGGTTCTTACAATCACCTTCATTCAATCTCGTGGCAAACAACAAGCGACACAAATATACCTTATTCGAAGCAGACGACTTCTCATACATATTTGATAACGCCTTGATCAATCCATAAGTTGTCGTTTCCTTGACGATATTGTAAGCAACGTTTTTCGCCAAAGTCAATCTGACAACACCCAGAGCCTGCCTATCCAATAGATTCCAATCTTTGTCATCCATCTTTTCTGGCTTCTTCTCCTCCAGCGGTTCGTGTAGTTTTTTCTGATATAAATAATCTTCAATTTGCATCTTCCAAAACCCAAAATCTTTGCCATCAAATTTGTCGAATCTTTACTTTCCCTTCTTCTACCATCGCTCCCACTCGCCTGAAAACCTAGGCTCTTGATACCAGTTGTTGAGTATACAACAACGAAAGCAAAACCCAAAGCGAATAAACAAGAATAAGAAAATAAACGACAATCACACAAGACAAAGATTTACGTGGTTCGGAAATTCCTACTCCACAAGCCGCACTAATTTTGTATTGATCTCTCACAATTTGTTGTTTTGTTATGTTACAATTACATGAGTATTTATAAGAGAAGAAACTGGGTCTAAGAATTAGAGTCTAATTCTGAAATCCTAACTCTAATCCTAACTCTAATTAGAGTCCAATTCAGGATTCCTAACTCAAGTCAGAATCCAATTCCAATTCTGAAACCTGATAGACTCCACAAACCCAACACAAGAATGCATTTATAGCTCCCTTTATCCTTAAAGATCAAATTAATATCCTTAATAATGATTTAACAATGGTAATTATCGCTCTAAATACAACATGCAATTTATTATACTACTAAACAGTCCGAGATCAATTTACGGTTCAAATACATTCACATACAACTTAGTACTCTAACAGATTCTAATTAATAATCCTCAATACGAGCAATTTACAGTTAAAAATTCATAACCTTTAGCACTTTGCAAATTCATATAACTCATATTGCTATTTCAACTAGTAGTATATATATTACACTTGAAAAATGAACAATAATGATTTTAAAAAGTATAATTTTCACAAAATTTGGACATTATCTCCTTTGTACAGGCGTACTACCAGTCGGACTCAACCGACACAACCAAGCATTAATTACTACATTTGAACTATAATTACAATCAATTACTAATATTATCTAACAATTTGAATTAAACAATTACTCCAAAAACCAAACAATTAACAACTCTTTTACATCATAACTAATCAATTCGAACAAGAACACTAGCCATCACAGGAACCACAATTACGCACAAAAAGCAGCACATACAAGACAACCAGGCACGCAACTGAATTTATACCCGAAAGAATTGATGATATGTAGTGGTGTCACAGTAGAATCACGGAACCGTCCCACACTCACACAGGCGCAATATGTTAGGAATCTGCCCGATTCCCTGCGAATGCGGAAGCGATTTGGTAAATATGTGCGCTTAGATCCCACAAATATACGTGATAGTAATGAAGAAACAAACCAACAATACAGTAAAAGAGACAAGAGATTTAACGTGGTTCGGCCCAGCCTACATCCACAAGAGTAACAACTTTACACTAGATAAAAGAGATTACAATATCCGGGTATCTGGCCCCTTGAATTTCATACAAAAATTCAGCCCTACAATACCTATTATGTATATCCCTAACTCACTGAAGTGTTTATCTCAAAACCTCCCCTATCACTGTTTCCCGACAACCTTTCCTTCTCTCCCTCTCCCAACCTGGACAGTGCCACACAACCTGATAGAAAGACCCCTGCAGCGGGACCACCTCCGAAGGCTACAATCAGACCCATGTACCCTAAGGAATAGTTTAGGCACGAAGACCTTCTATCCCGACACTTCCTGAAAGCGGGCTAAACCTACTTTCCTACTAGACGGACTATCTAGCAGCTATAGAGAGAGAAGAGAGAATTTTGGTGTAATAACTAATGAAGGGGGAGAGGGGTATTTATAGAAGTATGTAGTAGGTGGTAGGTGGTGGTAGGTGGTGGAATGGTTGGTGAAGGGTTGGTGGAGAGTTTGGTGAAGAATAGGCAAGGCTGCTGCCTAACAATCTCCCCCTCTTTCCAAACTCACAGCTCTTCACTTGCACTTCATACATGCACCCTGTTGGCACAACTCCAACTTTTCCTCGATCCGTATCATTCCCTACGACAAAACTCCCCCCGAGTCCAAGACTCCAAACTATACCCTAGTTTGCACATTCATTCTCGAATGCCCACTTGCTATACGCACAAGTGTACCATTGACCTCTATTTGTCCAACTACATACATGTGAAGCAATCTGTTGTATACACACATACTCACTTGATTCACGTCGGTCAATCCCATATGTAGTCCATCACACACGCAAGTGTGACCATCACACACACAAGTGTGACCATCGATCTTTCATTTACTCCCCAACTGCATATCAAACAAATCAATCTGTTGCATGGTTCACTGCTCACTTGATTCGTGTTGATCGATGCCCATATGCAGCTGCAACACACCAACTACTCGTTGATGTCGTGGAAGCCCTTCGACCAAGCATCCATCCCAGCAGTCTTTGCACCATCGTCTAGACTGGAAGGAAATACAACCGCAGCAGTATCCTTCAAGTCACTCTTCCCTCGTGCACGAGATAACCAGATTTTCGATGTTCCAGTACGTTCTGTCCACGTACTAATCAGACGATATATTCCCCCACGTAGCTCTCCCTTCATCCGAACCATACGGCCTCTTTTGATATTCATAGCTCCCCCTACTACAGAGCATCTGTAGCCTTCTGAAGCTAACCGACCGATAGATATTAGATTCTTCCTCAGCTTAGGCACATATCTTACCCCGTTCAAGCTGCGAACTATTCCATCGAACATTTTGATTTTCACAATTCCAATCCCCTTGATCTCACAAGTAGATCCATCAGCCAAAGAAACTGTTTCATTATTTGTATCTTGGAATTTGTCAAAATGCCCCCTCTCGGAACATACATGGTAAGATGACCCTGAGTCTAATATCCATTCTCCTGGAGAACTAGTGCCTCGATTGAAGACGGTGCAAACATCTTCACAATCGAGAGTAACCACAGCCAATGATGCATCTGGATTCTTCTTATTAAGCGGACAATTCGGCCTAATATGACCCCACTCCTTGCAACCAAAACACTGCATGCCCTTTTCACTGTATCTGGATTTACCCATGCTATTGGTAGATCCTCTCACAACACCCCTTCCTCTATTATTTTGACTACGCAAAGCCAAAACTGTCATTCCGTCCTTGTCACCATCCTGGTTCTTCCTTCCAGCATTTGACAAAAGTGCTGACTGAACCTCCTCCATTTTTAACGTGTCATTTCCGTGCAAAATGGTTTTGACCAAATGATCGAATGACTCCGAAAGCGAAGTAAGAAGAATAAGGGCCTTATCTTCTTCCTCCAATTTTACATCACTCATCTTTGTTGGTTTTCCCTCCTTCCCCTTCAAAGCCCTTGCTAGCTTCTGTTGGGTTAGGATATCCTTTACCCTTCTCTGCCAAAGAGTAAAACTTCCTTTACCATCATATGGAGTCACCTTGAATCCTCCAATACTTGCCATGATCTCCGTTTGCCACACAAACCAATCCAAACAACTAAATCAATTGGCCAGGTAAGTGTAAGAAACAATGGGAGCACTTCCGTCAAAATGGCGCCAAATTAGACAACCACTTTTCTTAACGACTTTCCTTCGGCACCAATAATTTAGACACAACTAGCTCTGATGCCAACTGTTAGGAATCTGCCCGATTCCCTGCGAATGCGGAAGCGATTTGGTAAATATGTGCGCTTAGATCCCACAAATATACGTGATAGTAATGAAGCAACAAACCAACAATACAGTAAAAGAGACAAGAGATTTAACGTGGTTCGGCCCAGCCTACATCCACAAGAGTAACAACTTCACACTAGATAAAAGAGATTACAATATCCGGGTATCTGGCCCCTTGAATTTCATACAAAAATTCAGCCCTACAATACCTATTATGTATATCCCTAACTCACTGAAGTGTTTATCTCAAAACCTCCCCCTATCACTGTTTCCCGACAACCTTTCCTTCTCTCCCTCTCCCAACCTGGACAGTGCCACACAACCTGATAGAAAGACCCCTGTAGCGGGACCACCTCCGAAGGCTGTAATCAGACCCAAGTACCCTAAGGAATAGTTTAGGCACGAGGACCTTCTATCCCGACACTTCCTGAAAGCGGGCTAAACCGACTTTCCTACTAGACGGACTATCTAGCAGCTATAGAGAGAGAAGAGAGAATTTTGGTGTAATAACTAATGAAGGGGGAGAGGGGTATTTATAGGAGTATGTAGTAGGTGGTAGGTGGTGGTAGGTGGTGGAATGGTTGGTGAAGGGTTGGTGGAGAGTTTGGTGAAGAATAGGCAAGGCTGCTGCCTAACACAATACACACACACCACACCATATATACCCACGCACAAAGCAGCAGCACGAATGCAGCACACACACAACAAAATTCATAAGCACGCATCCTGTATAACTCTCACACACATCGCCATTTAGACACACACAAACACGCTATTTTTACACGTACACACCACAAACATTAAGCACGCACACAGGGTTACAGGGGAATATAAATGAAGGGAAGGGGAGACCAATTTCTGCAAACCAAAATCATCATCACACACTCAGTAGCGTGTATACATACACGCACGCAGTGACACACCACAGTAGCAAAAAGAAATAATACACACCCACAGTAACACGCACAGCCGCAATACAACAAAGGGAAGAGAGGTTGCAATTTCTTCGCAACAACAACCATCCATAAAACCAGAATCAAAGCTCAAAGGAGCCGAGAGATAATCAGAGACTGTAGAGAGGGAGGAACTCACAAGAAAAAGAGAGAGGAGAGGGTTGAGAGAGATTGAAGGAAGAGAGAGATGAGAACCTTCAAGAGAGGGAGTCGAGAGAAAAGAAATGCCTAGAGATTTCTTGAGAAATCGAGAGAATTGAACAAGAGGCACAGCTGCATCAAATGAATTTGGGGGGAAAACGGCATTTTAGGGATTTGTTAGGGAAACGGCATTTGGGAATTTCATAGATATTTTCTACTTAAACAATTAAAAATCCACTTGATAAAATAGAAAATAAATGGGTAGTATTTGAGAAAAATCACAAAATTATTTTTAAAAAGTATAAAATAAAATTATCTATCTCCTCATATTTTTAAAATATTTTTAGGATAAAAAATGAATTAAATACGAATTTTACAAGTTTTGACCATTTAAATACAATAAATCTCTTAAAATCATTTTTAAAATACTTAAACACCCAAATTGATTCACACATATTCAATCCAAAAAAATTTCTCCTCATATAATCCACATTTAATATTAAATAATAATAATAATAATTACGAAATTTCTAAGGCGTTATATGAGTTATAAAAATTAGTGTGAATATTTAATTGTGAGTATTGGTATTTTAAAATGATTTAAAAAGCATTATTTCTATTAAAGAGCTTTTGCTTCGAAAATTCGTATAAAATTCATTTTTAATCCAAATATTATTTTAAAAATATGGAGAGCCTTGTAATTTCATAAACTTCATTTTAGAATTTTCGAAATTATTTTCCTACTAATTACCGAATTTATTTCGATTTAAAATGATTGAAAACGAATTTATAAAAGAAAGTAGATTTCAGCTCTTTGCCAGATTACCGTTTTGCCCCTGGCTCTATATAAACACCACTTAGCCCATTCTTCCTCTCTGCTCGCGAGTTCATCAGCTGGGTACTCTCTCCTCTTCACCCTTTTCATTTCCTTTCGATTTTAATCATCAAATCATGCTGCAACTTTCGTTTTAATTACTTATAACCTGTTTTCTTGCTTGGTTATTGATTTGGTGAGGTTTTGTTGAGTTATATATATATATACACGGTCGTAAGTATATATTTGTATGGGTGAGATTTTAAACTGACATGCAAGCCTTGAGATGATGTTTAAGAGTCTCTATGTGGTTAATTATAATAAATAACGAAGGTTTGATGAAGTTTGGTGCTTGTTTTGAGTTTCCTATCAAAACCCTCTTCGCCGCCGATGGTTTTTCCGGCGAGTTCATGATGGGTGGTGATGGTCGGCTACTCGTACAGTCTCTATAAACAATTTAGGGTATATATATGTGAGTCAATTGAATTGCATGTAAAGGTTTTTGAGTTTTAGATTTAATTCGAATTATTTATATATAAATTCGAATATATGCATATGAACGAGTATTATATGAATTGTTCTTGATGAATTTGATGTTAGATGTTAATTTCAGATTGTGTTTTGGAGATTCATGTACAATTTATATGAATTAATTATATTTGTTTCGAATTATTCGAATTATTTTATTTAAATAAATACATATAATTATTTCCTTCGAATTATTATTTGATAATCTAAAGATTTAGAAGTCGGTTTTGATGATTAGTTGTTAATTATAATTTAGATATATGATACATGATTTCCTGGAGATACATGCTTCAATTTGTAATTCAATTGTAATTAATTCGAATTATTCGAGTTAATTGATGTTAAAATGATTATTAAGTATGATCCTTGTAATTCGAAATGCTCTTGACATATGTTAATTAAATTCGAATTCCTTGACTTGGTTATGAATTATGAGATGTATATGTAAATCCTTGGGCTTAAAGATGGATTCTATATCCATCATAGGTACATGATTGCAAGTTTGGAGCCGGATAAATTCCGAGGAATAGTCCATTTTATAAAGGAAACTATGTCCGATTTTCGTGAAAATTATATGAAGTAAAGTATGAAGTATATGATTGTTTATGAGTTGTGTTTGTCCGCTAAATGCTAAGGGACTTATGTGAATTGCATGATCTACATGCTATATGCTAATTGATTAGAGTATTACGAGTCGAACTGATAATTAAGTATCAGGTACGTATGTTATATGTTAAGTATCGTTATGATATGGGAATCGTTTGGGTAGATTAAGACGATACGATTAAGTGATGTAGTATTCTAAAGTAGTAATTATGTTTATGTAGATACGAAGGACGTAGGCCCTAGCAATAAAGGAAAAGCGAAGGTCGAGTACCAGTAGTAGGTTGAGCTGAGCTGTTGCATTCTATGAGAGGCAAGTAACTCTATCTTTACTTGCAGTTTCTATTCCTTGATTAATATACCATGTTGATTCAAGCATGCCTACCTTATACAATGTTGTTCATAAAACTTATGTAGCCTAATTCTTTAATGTTGCTTCTTGACCATATATGTCAACCAGAATCATTCCTGATCAAACCTAATTGACTGACGGATAAACCAGTCTTCTACTTGACCTATGTTCGTAACTAGTCAAACCTATGTTGACCTTCTTATTATATGATTCCTTATGACCCAAATACTGATACAAGCATTTAAACACCCTTACTTTTTTTCTCAAAATTTTAAATCTGATCAATTACCTTGATGCCTTTGAGTCTAAATCTCTTTGATCCAGACTTGTATCCCTACTTTATTGATGTTAGAAAACCTAGTCAAACCCTTTGACTTTTATCATTACAAATCAAAATGAAATGTTTTCGTAAGATTACTTTGAAGTTACCTAGACCGGGTTGATTTGTTATCAGAGAGTCGAAAGTACTTCGAAGTAAAGGTTTTTGAAAAGGTTAAGAGTTGAAATGTTTTGTAAAGTTAAATGAGCTTTTGAAAGTTAAAAAGAGTTTTGAAAGTTAAATGAGAATTTTATAAAATGTTAGGAACTCCTTTTAAATGGTTTCCACGGAATCCTAACGATTGGAAGGACGGGATGAAAGTCCCGTCTGTTTCGTGAAGTAGTATTGTGTAGTTCTGGTTTGTCCAGTCCGACACCTTTATAGGCCAATGTGACGCCCCCAGATCCGGGGTCGGAGATCTAGGCGCTCATGGTCCATTTTCCATTAATAACATACTTGTTCTTACACATAATATAAATAAACAGCCATCGACCCCACAATAAACTCACACCGCACACACACACACACACAGGTTAGAGTCTCAGAAACGTCATACATTTGAATAAGCAAAAGTAAAAGTTTTAGAGTTATTACAGACCGAATTAAATAGCATTTATGCTACCAGCAACACTTCGATATGAAGCGAAGTTGGCGGCTTGAAAGTTTGTTACGGTACACTGCCTTGCACAGGTCATACTTATAAATAAAACATACTAACAAAAGTTGCCAACCAATCCGGCTAATGGGGCCTACCGGTGGAATCTCAACTGCAGCCTGGGGTCTAGTCACCTGCTTTCGAACAGTCTGACAGGTTCTTGCCATTTCTCTTAGCTGTTGTGTTTGTAAAATTTGAAAACAAGCAAGAGTGAGCAACTATAGCTCAGCAAGAATATAGGTATAAGGTAAGCAATATAACATTTCATATGTATAACAGTCATTAAACTCGTTTGTATCAATCAGTTATAAAATCACTTGTCATTATTGGTAAATTTCAAAGGTGCACCAGTACGTGCCCTTGTTTGCAAAATAACCTTGCAGTTCTAGCTACTGCATAAAGTCAACATCTTTCTCATCAAAATAGGACACTATCGGCAACCGGCACATAGGCCTAAGATGCAGTGTCAAAGCATTTTTCCAAAGTGGAGGAATGGGACTTAAAGAAAACATAAAACCTGACAGGGATTGACGATGATCAGTCGCCACATCCGAGTCCAATAATCCGCGGGTCTTCTCTACCGGTAGAAGGATAGAAACTACATCTGTAACTATCCCCGAGTGAAAACTACATCCGTAATCACCCTCGATGAAAACTACATCCGTAATCATCCTTCGGCAACACCTGGGCCGGAATAATAAGTGATGGACCGCCTGGCTCACGGCCGCTTACACATCCCGGGAATCGTTCGTCAACGGTTCCCACACCTGCCAGAGTCCCTTTTTCTTTTTCTTTTAAAAACTTGATTTTTATTTAAAACAGAGTAATTGTGGTTCGACATCAGTCGACCGATAATTCTTGAAATCATACAAGAAGCAGAACCTGACCGGGGGTTTTCAAAAATGTTTTGAGTTCGAAAAAGTTCGAGTTTGAAGGTACTAAAGGTATCTTGGATTAGCTTTGTTTTTAAAATAGAGAACAATAATTAATAATTAATATTTTAAGATTTAATATTAATAATTTGTAAAATAATTATTTAATTAAATAAACTTTTAATCGAAGATAGGTAATTTGAGTATTTACGAAGATATAAAATAATTACTTGAGTATACGATACTTCCCGAATGACCCTTCGGGTTTTCGCAATCTAGATACGATATAATAATATACCGCTCCCCGGTCAATAGATATACACGGACCGCTACGACCTCTATTGCTAGAGTCGTTGTCCGAAGAAAACATTTTATTCTAAGTTCAAGGGGTACAAGCATATATGTACTTATACAATCTCAATTGCATCAATACTTCGATAAACATAGCATTTGATATAATTGAAAACTACAAACACAATAGTGAAAGTCCTTGTATAAGTATAAGTTTTGAAAAGTAAACTTGCCTTGGTTTGGTTGGGGTGGTCGAGCGTGCGGAGTGGAACGATCTATACATAAGCAATAACCGCTCGTTAGTACCTTAACAATATCTCTTTAATTACGGGGTTTTAGGGGGTACGAAATTAACTTAATGACTTCGTCTTATGACACTCTAGCCCCTCTATAGGTCCATGTCATCACTCGATTACGCTCGTCACTTATTCGACTTAATTGAGTTACCACATTTGAACCATAACCATTACTCCTAGAATTATGCTCCACTAACGACTTTTTTCCTTGCGCGAAATTTACTCTAGCATTTTTATAAAATTTAAAAATTCGTATTTTAATTCAATTCTTTTTGGGTAGCCTTCACCACTATATTTCCTAGCTTCTCTAATTTTTCCATGATCCCACATAAATTTTTAGGGGTTTAAACAAGGCTCACAAGGGGGTCACTTAGTGCAGTCCATAGTCCAGAAACACAATTCACTCCTCCGGCCATAACTTAATATCTACACATCACCTAGCCATGAACCTTACATTTCCAGAAACTACATTCAATTATATTTCCAACAATATAAGGTAGGACATCAGGGGACAACATTTGGGTGTTCAGAACCGTGTTACAAGGCAGGTCATTGCTCCTGGAAAAACTCAGCATGCACATACTACTTAGATCAACCATTTTCCACAATTCCACCATACAACCAACACTTAATACACTCAAATCATGGTTCATAACACTCATGGTGATATATATAGTATCCATAGTCATAAAAGTCACAATCTCAACATCAAAATTCAAGATCCATGCTATCCAATACATATACAACCAAGATTAGCTCATAAATACATGGATCTACTACCAAATATCATAAATACTACATAACCAAGAGGGTTTGTGATTTTATACCTTCTTGAGCACCTAGGGGCCTTGGGTAAGCTCTTCACAACTCAACAACACCTTAGATGGTCTCCTACAACACTTATAATGCAAGATCTAAAGGAAGAACAAACTTGGTTACTATTCATCCAAACTTTAACAATTTGTAACTTGAAATTGGGTGGATGAAATGGAGTGAAATTGCTAACATACCTTGTCTAGATGATGTAGATAACCTAGGAATTATGGTGTGAATTATGAGTGATGGGAAAGGGGGAAGAAGAAATTTTCTTCTTCTTTTTTTTGTCTTGGCCGAGAGCTCCTTCTCAAAGGGGGGGGGTGTGTTTTGATTTTTGTGTTTGTATTGGGTGAATAAGTGGTGTGAGATGAGGATGGGTGATACATATCATGTAAGTATGGGTAAGTACTAGCAAGCATGGCTCCTTGTACTTCTTGTCCCCTTTCTTGAAAAAGCAAGTAACTAGGTACTATTCATCTTCCAATGGCTAACTAGTTTGCTTGATTCCTAACTACTTGGTTGCATGGGCTTGCATGCAATACTACTCCTTGTAATATTATTCTTCCACCAATGCTTATTATTTAATCTTTAATTCGTATCGTATCTCAATTAATCTCTCGTAATAATATTTTGTCGCGTAGAGATTTCCCCTATAATTCCTTAAGTACTAATTGTGTAAATTCCTCGAATGTCCATAATTCCTTATCATAATTCTTAATAAATCTTTTAACACTCTAATCATTCTCAAATCCCAAGTTTTATAATTCTCACTAACAATAAGACTTTTGCCTTCACAATCTCCCTTTTTATCTTACATAGTGAATACAACAACACAGTTTCTCAGTCAATCAATTCTATTAATCAACAGGGTGACCAGAAAGGTTCCATATTGACATTGCCACAAGATATTAAATAAAATAAATATTACCAAAAATTAGGGTTCTTACAGCCTCCCCTCCTTAAAAGGATTCCGTCCCGGAATCAGGTTGAAAACAGTTGGGGGTGCTTTTCACGCATTGCGCTTTCTAGTTCCCATGTTGATTCTTCGACATTCTGGTTCCTCCACAAGACTCTCACTAGTTTGACAACCTTGTTCCTCAGCACCTGTTCTTTTCTATCCATAATTTCTACGGGTTGCTCCACATAAGTTAAGTCCGGTTGCAGATCCACTTGATCATGTTCTATCACATGTCGGAAGTCGGTATGGTAGGGTCGTAGCATGGACACATGGAACACATTATGTACTTGCTGTAAGCTCGGAGGTAAAGCCAATTCATAGGCTAACTTTCCAACTCGTTTCAAGATCTCAAAAGGTCCAATAAATCTCGGGCTTAGTTTCCCTTTCTTACCAAATCTCATCAATCCCTTCCACGGTGATACTTTTAACATCACAAACTCTCCTACCTCATATTCTTTATCCTTGCGGGACTGGTCCGCATACTTCTTCTACCTGTCTTGGGCCGCTACCAGCCGTCCTCTTATGAGTTCGATAGTTTCTCTTGTCTGTTGGACCAGTTCAGGCCCTAATATCTTCAGTTCTCCTACCTCTTCCCAACACAAAGGAGACCGACATCTGCGTCCGTACAAAGCTTCATATGGGGGCATGCCTATACTCGCATGGTAACTGTTGTTGTAGGAAAATTCGATCAACGGCAAGTGGTCGTCCCAACTTCCCTTGAAATCTATGGCACATACTCTCAACATGTCCTCAATGGTCTGGATGGTTCTCTCACTCTGTCCATCTGTTTGGGGATGGTATGCACTACTCATGTTTAACTTGGTCCCCACACAATCCTGAAAACTCCTCCAGAACCTGGAGTTGAATCTTGGGTCTCTATCTGATACAATGCTCACAGGAACCCCATGCCTAACCACAATCTCCTTTAAGTAAATATCCACCAGCTTGTCGACGGTGTATCTCTCGTTGATTGGAAGAAAATGTGCTGACTTGGTCAATCTATCAATAATTACCCAAATGGCGTCATGATTAGTCTTGGTCCTTGGTAATCCGACCACAAAGTCCATCGCAATCTGTTCCCACTTCCATTCGGGTATTTCTAAGGGTTGAAACAATCCACTGGGCCTCTGGTGTTCGGCCTTCACTCTTTCACATGTCAAGCATTTACTTACCCACTCTGTTACGTCCTTCTTCATATTTGGCCACCAATAATACTCTTTCAAATCCCTATACATCTTGGTGCCTCCAGGATGAATCGAATACCTTGAACTATGAGCCTCTTGCAAAATCTCGTCTTTTAATTCTTGAACGTTCGGGATCCATATCCTAGATGCGTACCTCATAATTCCATTCCCGTCCTTCTCACACCTAATTTCTTCGCCAGTCAAAATTTTCTCCATCGAATTCTTTTCTTCTTCTATCTTCTTTTCCTGGCATAACTTAATCTTTTCCAAGCGGTGGTTGGACCTTTATTTCCATTAGACTCTCTTGGCCAATTCCTGGTAACCTCACCTCAATCTCCAACCTCTCGAGGTCCTTGATCAATTCGTCCACTGACGTTATCATCTTAAGCTTCTCCTTTCGTCTAAGTGCATCGGCCACTACGTTGGCCTTCCCTGGGTGATAATGAATCTCACAATCGTAATCCTTGATTAGCTCTAACCATCTCCTCTGCCTCATGTTTAACTCTTTCTGAGTGAATATATACTTTAAGCTCTTGTGATCCGTGTAGATTTCACACCTTTCTCCGTAAAGATAATGTCTCCAGATCTTCAAAGCGAAAACTATCGCTGCTAATTCCAAATCATGGGTGGGGTATCTTATCTCATATTCCTTAAGTTGTCTGGACGCATACGCAATCACCTTATCGTGCTGCATAAGCACGCACCCTAAACCTTTATGGGATGCGTCGCTATAAATCACAAAATCTCCCTTATCATCGGGTAGGGCTAGTACTGGTGCTGTCACCAACCTCTTTTTCAACTCTTGAAAGCTCTCTTCGCATTTCTCAGTCCACACAAACTTCTCGATCTTGCGAGTTAGCCGGGTCAAAGGGGCTGCTATCTTGGCAAAGTCTTGGACAAATCTCCTATAGTAGCCAGCCAACCCTATGAAACTTCTCACCTCTGTCGGAGTGGTCGGTCTCTCCCAATTTGATACAACCTCTATTTTGGCTGGATCCACTAGAATGCCTTGTTCGCTAATCACATGCCCCAAAAACTGAACTTCCTTCAACCAAAATTCACACTTCGAGAACTTAGCGTACAACTTTTCTTCTCTTAATGCTCCCAATACAGTCCTCAAGTACTCTGCATGTTCCTCTTTCGTCTTGGAATAAATCAAGATGTCATCGATGAAGACTATAACATACTTGTCCAGGTACTTCTTGAAGACTCGATTCATTAAGTCCATGAAAGCTGCGGGTGCATTCGTTAACCCGAACGACATTACTAAAAACTCATAGTGTCCATACCGGGTGCGAAAGGCCGTCTTTGGTATATCTTCTGGCTTAATCCTTAACTGGTGGTACCCGGTTCTCAAATCGATCTTGGAAAAATAAACCGCGTCCTTTAGTTGGTCAAACAGGTCATCTATTCTGGGCAAAGGATACTTATTCTTTATGGTCACCTTATTCAACTCCCTGTAGTCTATGCATAATCTCATACTGCCATCCTTCTTTTTCACGAATAGCACCGGGGCTCCCCACGGTGACACACTAGGTCTTATCATTCCTTTATCCAATAGCTCTTGCAATTGGGTGGCCAACTCTTTCATCTCCACTGGGGCTAGCCTATATGGGGCTTTTGAAATTGGGGCCGTGCCCGGAACTAAATCTATAGCGAACTCGATGTCTCTATCAGGTGGTAGTCCTGGAAGATCATCCGAAAATACGGCCGCGAACTCATTAAAGACTGGGATTTCCTGTAGGTTTTGGCGCCTCCTTCTTGGTATCCTTTACATAGGCTAAATAGGCTTCGCATCCTTTACGTAACAGCTTTTTAGCTTGAATCATAGTCAGGAACTTTTGGGTTTGTCGTTTTCCACTAAACACTACTTCCTCATCCCCTGGCAGTCTTAAACTCACTTTCTTCTTCACACAATCAATCTGAGCTCCGTGGGTTGTCAACCAATCCATACCTACTATTACGTCAAACTCTCCTAATTTAAAAGGTATTAAATCTACCCGAAAGTGTCGCCCTTCTATTTCTAGGTCGCAACCTGGACATACTTGGTTAACAGGAATAATTTCATGATTTGCTATCTCTACTTGCAGTCTGTCTCTCAATGGTTCAGTCTTAAGGCCTAACTGACATACAAAATCTAGAGATATGAAAGACTTGGTAGCTCCCGAATCAAATAAAACATTCGCATTAACTGAGTTGAGTAGTAGGGTACCTGCGATCACATCCGTGTTCCTCACGGCATCTTGCACAGTCATGTTAAAAGTTCTTGCAGTAGGGGCCCTGTTAGAAGCAGTTCCACTCACTCTTGACGCAGCTGGCCCAGAGGACATACATTCCCTCATTCAGTGCCCTGGTTTCCCACACTTGAAGCAATTACCTCCGGCACTGGTGTTGTTACTAGTCCCTCGACAGGTGTTAGCATAATGTCCCGTCAACCCACACTTGAAGCACTTCACATCTTGCAGGTTACACACGCCCGCATGTTTCCTTCCACATTTATTGCATTCCGGGAGTGGGGCTCGGGGTGGGGTAGAGTACGATGATCCCTGTGGTCGGCCGCCCTGGCCCACACTCCAACTTTCAGCTCTCTTGGTCCCAAAGTTTCCGTTGGGTTGGGACATTGTTCCTCGCTTAAATTTGCTCGGAAAGCTCCCTCCCGCAGAGTTTCCCTTTCGACTATCAAACTTCCTCTTCTTTCCTTCCCTCTCCTTCTGCATCTGTTCACCCCCAGCCTCAACAATCGATGCTTTCTGTACCAGGGTGGCATAGTCTGTCAGCTCAAGAACCGCCACACGATTCTGAATCCATTGCTTTAGCCCCAATTGAAACCTTCGGGCCCTCTTCACCTCAGAGTTCACATATTCCGGCACAAACCTTGACAGCTCAGTAAATCTTGCCTCATACTCGGCCACCGTCATGTTACCTTGCTTTAGTTCCAAAAATTTCAGCTCCATTTGTGTTTCCATGAACCTAGGGAAATACTTTTCCAAGAACAACTCGCTAAACCTCTCCCAGGTCACCACACCTCTTCCCTCCAAATTCTTTTTAGCTTCCCACCAGTAGTTTGCCTCACCCTTCAGGAGATAGGTGGCGAAAACAGTTTTCTGCTCTTCAGCGACTCCTAGTATCTCAAAAGATTTTTCCATTTCTTTCAGCCAGGCTCTTGCCTCGACCGGGTCTGCAGTTCCCTTAAACTCCGTAGGTTTCAGGGATTTGAAATTCTGAAAGGCATTGGCATTCGCATTGTTGGGTGGTGGCTGAACCGGGGGACGGTCCAAGTTCTGCCTGAGTAGGTCCATGAATCGCTCCATAAGGTCTCTCCTTGGGTTTTCCACCTCTAGGGTATCATTTTCAGCTTCCTCTTCATTATACTCAGAGTTATCAAACAAGTTATAGTCACTACCTTCATCCTCGCTCAGGTTCAAGTCCTCTCTCTCACGGTTTTGGTGGCCTTCCGGCCCATGGTGGCTACCCTGGCCTTTAGAGTTGGCCGGGTGAGCTCGAGTGTTCATTCTTCTGGGTGGCATGATTATGATAATAAGACAAAAATGGGTTAGGGTTTTCAAATTATTTGACCGTATTTAGAGAAGTCAGGAACGTATTGTTCCTCCTTATACATGGTTAAAATTTCGAAACTCGCACTGCCCTTATGATGGCGACAAACTGTAAAACCTTTTTAGGGAAAGTCGTTACGTGGTTCGAAAACATTTGTAGGAATTTCCAAAATTTCAAAACTTCGTAATCTGTAGAAATATTTTTAGAATTTTAAATAAACTAAAACCTCTTTTTCTTCTTTTTTTTTTCGAAAGATTTATTTGTGAAAAAAAATTGTAGGAACATTTTTGGAAAATGTAGAGAACAATTTGAAATCGCATATCGTAAATTTGAAACAGCATGGTTGTATTTGTGGCTTGTAGCAGTTGTATAATCACAGTTTATATCAAAACAGTATAGCATGGCATCGGAAAGTAAAACAGTTGAAACAATATCAAGGAAACTGAAACTAAATAAGTACGGTACAAGGGTTGTCACAAAGTTTGGATGTTAGAGCCAAATACATAGTTCCGATGTCAAAGTCTAGCAAAAGTGGAACAAATACAAGTACATCATCCGAATAGTTAAGGCTACACAAAAGTAGGGCTACATCCGTACATACTATCCGAAGTCACATCTACATATCTGTAGGTCAGTCTACTCATCCACTGGTCAGAAAGGACGCCACTGCACAAGTCAACTATCCCGCAAAATCGACACACTAATGTCATCTGAACCTAGGGGACTGAGCTATCAGTAACACATCACAGGGCCGCACCGCGACGGAGCAAGGTCCTCACTCGGGCAAATGCACGACGCACAACACGCCTAGCATCCCCAGCCGGGATCACTCCGCCCCCACGGATCCCTAATCCAAGAATCCTCTCGCGACTCCTCCTCTCAATCCTGTGGAGTCGAGCCCTAGTCCTCCCAGCAACAGCGGTCCTCATCTCAGCCTGAATCCTCAGTCGCGCCTCGCGCTCCTCCACTATTGCTCGCCTCACCTCATTAAGTCTGGCCTCGGCAGATAGTAAGTCTCGGGTCATGAACTGCACGACGTAGGCGTGCTCAGCGCCCGACACCGGGGGTAGGTCCAGTGGTGGGGGTGGTATAACAGGGGCAGGAGCAGGAGCAGGGGTAGGGTCACGCTCCTCCTCGCTAGAAGTATCCTCCTCGGAGTCATCATCTGAAGAAGTGGGGCTCAATGACTGTGGAGAGGGTGGGGGTGACACAACACGGTCCTCACCGGATCGCACACTCTCCTCATCAGTGGCCACAGGGGAGGGGGTAACAGGCTCAGGCTTAACAAAGGGCTCCTCATCGGGATCCTCCTCCTCGGTGTCCTCTATAAGCTCAATCACAGGGTCGGTCTCAGAGTCAGCATCAGTATCCTCAACAGGGTCCTCAATCTCTCTCAGTAGTTCCTCATCATGCTCCCTCTCATAGGCCTCAGGGTCTGGTATCTCCTCCATCTACACAAGGGAAATAAGGTAGGTTACTAACCATAAAGAAGGGTTTAAGGAGTAGTTCCCTCACGGGCCTTAGAAGTCAGGGCTATATCCGATAACCCGACTGTGAACTCGATGAGAGCTCTAGGTATTAATGGGATTATTATTAGTGTTATTATTATTCGTATCATTATGGTTGCTTCCCTAAGTTACTATCGTTTCTGAGAACTGTAACCTCCTCTTTGATACCATTTCTGTGACGCCCCCAGATCCGGGGTCGGAGATCTAGGCGCTCACGGTCCATTTTCCATTAATAACATACTTGTTCTTACACATAATATAAATAAACAGCCATCGACCCCACAATAAACTCACACCGCACACACACACAGAGGTTAGAGTCTCAGAAACGTCATACATTTGAATAAGCAAAAGTAAAAGTTTTAGAGTTATTACAGACCGAATTAAATAGCATTTATGCTACCAGCAACACTTCGATATGAAACGAAGTTGGCGGCTTGAAAGTTTGTTACGGTACACTGCCTTGCACAGGTCATACTTATAAATAAAACGTACTAACAAAAGTTGCCAACCAATCCAGCTAATGGGGCCTACCGGTGGAATCTCAACTGCAGCCTGGGGTCTAGTCACCTGCTTTCGAACAGTCTGACAGGTTCTTGCCATTTCTCTTAGCTATTGTGTTTGTAAAATTTGAAAACAAGCAAGAGTGAGCAACTATAGCTCAGCAAGAATATAGGTATAAGGTAAGCAATATAACATTTCATATGTATAACAGTCATTAAACTCGTTTGTATCAATCAGTTATAAAATCACTTGTCATTATTGGTAAATTTCAAAGGTGCACCAGTACGTGCCCTTGTTTGCAAAATAACCTTGCAGTTCTAGCTACTGCATAAAGTCAACATCTTTCTCATCAAAATAGGACACTATCGGCAACCGGCACATAGGCCTAAGATGCAGTGTCAAAGCATTTTTCCAAAGTGGAGGAATGGGACTTAAAGAAAACATAAAACCTGACAGGGATTGACGATGATCAGTCGCCACATCCGAGTCCAATAATCCGCGGGTCTTCTCTACCGGTAGAAGGATAGAAACTACATCCGTAACTATCCCCGAGTGAAAACTACATCCGTAATCACCCTCGATGAAAACTACATCCGTAATCATCCTTCGGCAACACCTGGGCCGGAATAATAAGTGATGGACCGCCTAGCTCACGGCCGCTTACACATCCCGGGAATCGTTCGTCAACGGTTCCCACACCTGCCAGAGTCCCTTTTTCTTTTTCTTTTAAAAAATTGATTTTTATTTAAAACAGAGTAATTGTGGTTCGACATCAGTCGACCGATAATTCTTGAAATCATACAAGAAGCAGAACCTGACCGGGGGTTTTCAAAAATGTTTTGAGTTCGAAAAAGTTCGAGTTTGAAGGTACTAAAGGTATCTTGGATTAGCTTTGATTTTAAAATAGAGAACAATAATTAATAATTAATATTTTAAGATTTAATATTAATAATTAGTAAAATAATGATTTAATTAAATAAACTTTTAATCCAAGATAGGTAATTTGAGTATTTACGAAGATATAAAATAATTACTTGAGTATACGATACTTCCCGAATGACCCTTCGGGTTTTCGCAATCTAGATACGATATAATAATATACCGCACCCTGGTCAATAGATATACACGGACCGCTACGACCTCTATTGCTAGAGTCGTTGTCCGAAGAATACATTTTATTCTAAGTTCAAGGGGTACAAGCATATATGTACTTATACAATCTCAATTGCATCAATACTTCGATAAACATAGCATTTGATATAATTGAAAACTACAAACACAACAGTGAAAGTCCTTGTATAAGTATAAGTTTTGAAAAGTAAACTTGCCTTGGTTTGGTTGGGGTGTTCGAGCGTGCGGAGTGGAACGATCTATACATAAGCAATAACCGCTCGTTAGTACCTTAACAATATCTCTTTAATTACGGGGTTTTAGGGGGTACGAAATTAACTTAACGACTTCGTCTTATGACACTCTAGCCCCTCTATAGGTCCATGTCATCACTCGATTACGCTCGTCACTTATTCGACTTAATTGAGTTACCACATTCGAACCATAACCATTACTCCTAGAATTATGCTCCACTAACGACTTTTTCCCTTGCGCGAAATTTACTCCAGCATTTTTATAAAATTCAAAAATTCGTATTTTAATCCAATTATTTTTGGGTAGCCTTCACCACTGTATTTCCTAGCTTCTCTAATTTTTCCATGATCCCACATAAATTTTTAGGGGTTTAAACAAGGCTCACAACGGGGTCACTTAGTGCAGTCCATAGTCCAGAAACACAATTCACTCCTCCGGCCATAACTTAATATCTACACATCACCTAGCCATGAACCTTACATTTCCAGAAAATACATTCAATTATCTTTCCAACAATATAAGGTAGGACATCAGGGGACAAAATTTGTGTGTTCAACACCGTGTTACAAGGCAGGTCATTGCTCTTGGAAAAACTCAGCATGCACATACTACTTAGATCAACCATTTTCCAAAATTCCACCATACAACCAACACTTAATACACTCAAATCATGGTTTATAACACTCATGGTGATATATATACTATCCATAGTCATAAAAGTCACAATCTCAACATCAAAATTCAAGATCCATGCTATCCAATACATATACAACCAAGATTAGCTCATAAATACATGGATCTACTACCAAATATCATAAATACTACATAACCAAGAGGGTTTGTGATTTTATACCTTCTTGAGCACCTAGGGGCCTTGGGTAAGCTCTTCACAACTCAACAACACCTTAGATGGTCTCCTACAACACTTATAATGCAAGATCTAAAGGAAGAACAAACTTGGTTACTATTCATCCAAACTTTAACAATTTGTAACTTGAAATTGGGTGGATGAAATGGAGTGAAATTGCTAACATACCTTGTCTAGATGATGTAGATGACCTAGGAATTATGGTGTGAATTATGAGTGATGGGAAAGGGGGAAGAAGAAATTTTCTTCTTCTTTTTTTTGTCTTGGCCGAGAGCTCCTTCTCAAAGGGGGGGGGTGTTTTGATTTTTGTGTTTGTATTGGGTGAATAAGTGGTGTGAGATGAGGTTGGGTGATACATATCATGTAAGTATGGGTAAGTACTAGCAAGCATGGCTCCTTGTACTTCTTGTCCCCTTTCTTGAAAAAGCAAGTAACTAGGTACTATTCATCTTCCAATGGCTAACTAGTTTGCTTGATTCCTAACTACTTGGTTGCATGGGCTTGCATGCAATACTACTCCTTGTAATATTATTCTTCCACCAATGCTTATTATTTAATCTTTAATTCGTATCGTATCTCAATTAATCTCTCGTAATAATATTTTGTCGCGTAGAGATTTCCCCTATAATTCCTTAAGTACTAATTGTGTAAATTCCTCGAATGTCCATAATTCCTTATCATAATTCTTAATAAATCTTTTAACACTCTAATCATTCTCAAATCCCAAGTTTTATAATTCTCACTAACAATAAGACTCTTGCCTTCACAATCTCCCTTTTTATCTTACATAGTGAATACAACAACACAGTTTCTCAGTCAATCAATTCTATTAATCAACAGGGTGACCAGAAAGGTTCCATATTGACATTGCCACAAGATATTAAATAAAATAAATATTACCAAAAATTAGGGTTCTTACAGCCAATGTGTTGCTTCTTGGGACCCCAAGCTATCCTAATTAGAGGAAATGATGACCAGAGGGACTCTATGTCCGATATGGGGACTTTACGGGCTGATCACCTGTATTGTCTATTATAAATAAAACTCCAATCTGTTTTCTTAAAATGTTGTTTATTTTATTTATTGTGAAATGAAATTGGTTTACCTTTTGAAATATCAATTGCTTTACAGTTTTGAAGAATATATATTGCCATCCTATTGTCGGTTGATTTAATAGCAAATACCCATACCAGGACCCTTGCTTTCTTCCCGGATAACCATGTTATACCTTGAGTTACTGTCATCTTACAAATTCTCATATTATTTTGTTAGTAGAGATTAGTAGTTTCTTGCTGAGCGTTGGCTCATTATTATTTTGTCTAACCCTTTTGACAGTAACTAAGAATCATGGTCCGTACTAAGCAAACAGTGAGGAAAAAAACTTGTTAGCACAAAATAACGTAAGCGCACGTTGTCACAAGTAATATATGATTAAATCAAGTTCATTCCCACAGATATCTAGAATGGTGTTCAATTCAATTAATGGACCTATGCACCGATGTATGGTTTTTATCCACTGCTAAGACAAATAACAATTTGGGTTTTTATTAACTAATAAATTAATTATCAAACTAAAGATTAACTAATTAAAGAGATTAAAGTCGAATTACTAATATGAGAATAAAACATGGGATCCTAACTTCATTACATACTTCCTTTAGAGATCATGCCTTTAATCAATATATGTAATGAGTTGATAACTAATCAGATAACACGAAATAAGTACATGCTATCTTTCGACAACCGCATACCAAACTACACAACAACCACAAGATAGATAGAAGCTATGTAGACACCAATTATGCTTAGGCCCTATATATCTATAAGATTTGAAAACATAATGGTTTAGGAACAAGTTATCTATTACGATTACATAAGGTGGTTGAGATAGGTTAAATCAACCACAATTACGAATACAATCCATAAACTTATGCTAGCATGACAAGTTCTAAATCTCTAGATCCACTTTCGCATTCATTAGAAATTAACAAGGCAACTTAGATGTTCGCGACGCATCAAAGAAGAATAAGTACGACCATACTAGGATATCAATAATTCACCATACTCATGTCAATAAGGCAATCAATTACTAAATTCCGTAAATAAATCCATTAGGACCCCATGACAACAATTAGTTCATGATCGAACTACTTATCGTCACGAGGTTTGATGAAAACATGATAAATAATAAAATATGAAAGAAAGACACAAAGATATTATTAAAACTAAGGGTTGAGAAAACAAATCTAGAATCCCGAATAACACAAAAGATGAAGTAGATCTAGATCCGTTGCTTGTCACGAGCGTTGAATCCTTCTCTCCTTTTCTCTCTTGCAAAACTAAGCTATGATATGTAATTGTCTAATTTTACAAAGGGTTGGATGTGTTTATATAGACACTCCAAGTCTTTCCCAGTAAGAAATTACCTTCTATTACAATTAGAATTTAAAGAAGGTACCAAAAACTGCCAAGAATACAATTAGAATTAGAAAAATGGTAAAACAGTAAATTCCTAGCCTTCTTTTACAAGATCACATGTGCGAATTTAATCAGCACGTTCCTTGCACCTGCTTCCTATCCCAGGTTGTAGAAAATCTCCCAAGCTTCGCGTGAGCAGTAAGATCGCTGAAAACGGACTTCTAAAACTCCAGATATGGCCTAAATGAAAATGCAATTAATCTAGTACTAATATCATACCACACCTTCAAATCCTCTCATGCCATATCAACTTAAGAATCAAAGTAAATACGCAATGTCTTGGTGTCGGAAGTGCAAGTATTCACATAGTCTACTCAATGAACATGCATAAGTTCTCACAAGTCCATGTCAAGTGTAAGAATAAGTTAGTAAACATGCTAAGCCTACAAGAGTACATCTTTGAGACAAAACTCGGGATCTCATACGCAAAAACAAGCAAACACTCACAATCCACTCACAAAAGAATATTCACTCAAGAACAAGGGTAAGTGTCCAACAAAATCATAAGCACGCTTGACATTTGGTATCAATCTAACTCTTAACACAACAGACATCAATGACGATAATCAAAAGGTCTTTATTTGGGTTGTAACGGGGCTAGGGACCAGGTATGTCAAATAAGCCAAAACATGTGAAGTGTCAAAAGCTAGTAGGAACTTATAATAGATCATACACAACCACCTATTTATTCCTCCCACATAATTTTACTATTCTTCTTCCAGCAAAACACTCGACTAGCCGACTAAAGTATGATCACAATAACACAAATATGCTCTCATAATAAATATATATTTTTTCTCTTTTTTTCTCTTTTTTTTCGAGAGCTAAAGCATCAATAATATAGACAATAACAATGATCCCACGATTTTATTACACATGCCGACTATCAAGCAAACAACCAAGCCCAAAGTTCAATATTTCCCCCCAAAATTATGACCAACAATAAACCCTCCTTGCACACCTTATTACTCCCTTAAGCACCCTACTAGCCTTTGACAATGTGGGTTCAAATTAATGTAAGGCCAATACAAGAAAAAGGTCTAGGCAAGTAATGTGGTATGTCACCGAAAAAATAGGATTAAGCTCAACGGGTTAACTAATTGATCATGTAAACATGGTGTGGTAATATGGGAAAATATGTGGTTATTCCTAATGCCTTTATCATTTTAATCGTCAAATAATGTCATGCGTTTCAAGAAAGACCTCAAACAACTGCTAGCAATGCAAATAATCCGTGGACACTCAAGCAAACGAATAAAATTGCAACAAATATGCAATATGGCTCAAAAGCTCACTTGGCGGGAAAAACATACTCAATCCCAAGCAAAAATCTCTCTAATGCACCTACTTGTATTTAAAGAATGCAAACTAAATCAACTTGTACATATTCATGTCCTTCTAATTACTCACAACATTCAATAAGTCTACTAGCTTCAACTTACTAGTGTATGTGTGTACAAGAACAAAGCATATCACTTCTCAATAAAAAGTGTCAACAACACAAAATTCCTATCAAGCATGGATTCAAATGCAAACTATTATGAACTCACATGATATACGAACATAAAAACAATATGTCCTATATGAAACAAACGTAGATAACACGAACATAAATGCATAATTTACTTCTACTAATATGCAAGCATGAAATCCTACACGAACACATAATACAACTACTAATCCCTCAAACAACCTTAAACTTAAAATATTCAATGTCCGCATTGAATGGATGTAAATACGAGGGAAAGTAGAAAATATACCTAACCAGTTGAGTCATCACCCTCCTCGGAGGAATCTGGTGGAGGATACTACGTACGAGCTCCATAGACTGGCCACTTCCCAAATAACAAAAATACTAAAAAACCCCCAATTTACAAGAACACAAATTCGTAATAAAAATAAGATTAGAGAAAAAGATTTAGCCAATACAAATCGGAGAGGTGAAATTGCAATTAAACTTCCCCCAAACTTGAATCCTTCTTGAACTTGAATTTTTTAGAGATGTAGAGTGGTAGCGAATGAATTGGGTTTGTATGAATAGGTGTATATATATAATGGAGGGAATAGATGAATAAAAATTTGAATGTGTAAGGGAGAAATTTTGAGTGGATATGAATTTGATGTAAGATAGGAATAGGATTTAAAAAAAAATTAGAGAAAAAGAATTCGAATTGATATAGGTCTAGAGATTTAAATAGGAGAGAAGGGGGGTTTTTGAATTGAAATAGGAAAAGAATTAGGTGTAGAGATGAGAGAATAATAGTATAAATAGAGCGGGGTGGAAAAAATAGAGTGGTGGAAAAAATAGAGTATAAATAGAGTGGTGGAAATAGAGTGGTGGATTTTTTTATTTATTTTTATAACAGCTGAACACACGCTAGGAAACTACTCAACACCCTGTCACGCAGGCGCTACCTGCGCAATAGGGCCGTAGGCTGCGCAAGTACCAGTAACGCAGGCGCAACCTGCGTGACACAGGCGCAACCTGCACGTTGGACGGAAACGCAGGCGCAGCCTGCGTTACACAGGTGCGGCCTGCCAAAAAATGCACTGTTTCGATTTTTTTTTTTTTTTGAAAATACCACACAAATTAATTTTTTTTTTCTTCCTACACTAATGCGGGTTGCCTCCCACCAAGCGCTTCTTTAACGTCAATAGCTTGACGTTACTTCCAAGCCTCCATTAAGGATGATAATAGTTTGCCTGGTCATCTCTTCGCAAGACTTCATCGTCATCACGGCGGCACACTTTCTGCCCTTTCTCTTCACTTGGCATATTCATATAACAACTCTGTCCTATTCCAATGCCTTCATCTGTTGACCCAAAATCTGTCAATTTGTAAAACAACACACATTCGCAGGCTTCGCTTGAATATAATGGAGGAGGGTAAATGTACGTTGCTGAAGCCTTTGGTTCCTCAAAGAGAACTTCCTCCATTGGCTCTAATGCACTACCTCCATCTTTAAACTCAGAGACAAGTAGAAGATCTGCATCTTTCTCATGTTCATCAGCCTCATGGTACGCACATACCAATTCTTGAAATTTGTGCAGCTAACTAGTGTCTGTCTCAAATAATTCCCCTTCCAAATCATCCACCATACTAGCATGATCAAATTCCTCACATGGCTTGTGAACACTCACCTCACCTTGGAATTTGTCTTCTTCAATTATGCATGCAGTACCTTGCTCCAAGTCACCGTTATTTTATGGAATTGCCTCTAGTAGGAATTGTTGTTTCTTTTGTTCCAAGCAACTCAAAACTTGAGCAACTAGTGTCTCCAAAGATTTGGTAGAATCCTCATAACTCTTTGCACGCATCCTAATCTCTTCCATAACATCAACCTCATCTGACTGAAAAGTAGGAGTAGGTTGCTGATGTTGAAACTCTTCACTTCCAAAGAAATATGACATATCTGGAACATATTGCTGGTACTGTTGAGGATGGTATTGAAAATATGGTTGTTCCTCATAATTGACATATGGATCAACTCCTTCGTAGTAACAATATTGTGAGGGATCATGAACACCCAAACACTGCTCACATGGCTGAGGCTGTTGAATACCACCTTGGTTGCTCCAGCACTGATTCATCTCATGTGCACCCGCACATAGCTCACAGACACTAACCACCTGCTGACCTCCATAGTAAGTTAGAAAATCCATCTTCAAAGCCAACGCTCTCTAACAAGTACCTGAAACACCAACAAACTACACAAGAATAGATGAGAAAAACAATTTGAGTTAGTGAACTCTAACGACCACTGATGACAAGCACATAAACTAACATAAAACACCAATAATCCCCGGCAGCGGCGCCAAAAACTTGTTAGCATAAAATAACGCAAACGCACGTTGTCACAAGTAATATATGATTAAATCAAGTTCGTTCCCACAGAGATCTAGAATGGTGTTCAATTCAATTAATGTACCTATGCACCGATGTATGGTTTTTATCCACTGCTAAGACAAATAACAATTTGGGTTTTTATTAACTACTAAATTAATTATCAAACTAAAGATTAACTAATTAAAGAGATTAAAGTCGAATTACTAATATGAGAATAAAACATGGGATCACTAGTACAAAACTGATCTTTTACGTCGCCTCTTATACGTCGGTTCTGGCCAAATGCGACGTATAAAGTACTTATATATGTCGGTTGAGGAAAAGGCGACGTATAAAATGCTACTTTATACGTCGGTTGAGGAAAATGCGATGTATAAAATGCTACTTTATACGTCGGTTGAGGGAAAGGCGACGTATAAAATGCTGTTATATACGTCGGTTGAGGAAAAGGCGACGTATAAAATATTGTTATATACGTCGGTTGAGGAAAAGGCGACGTATAATATTCTTTTTACATCAGGTTAGGGAAAAGCGACGTATAAAATTCTCTTTTACGTCACTCTTTATATAACCGACGTATAAAACCTTTAATTTAATTAAAACCGTAGTCTTTAATTATTGCCCTAAATTATTACCCTCTTTTTCAGCCATACTCACTAATCGCTCTCTCGATCTTCAGCTCCTGGTAATCTCTCTCTCTCTCTCTCTCTCTCTCTCTCTCCACCTTATCTCTACATTATCGCACTTTACACTATTGCAATTGCTCAATTTTAGGGCTTGAAATTCGAATACAGGGATTATGTCGTAATCGAATTTAGGGATTTGGAGGTTAGAATCGTTATCTGCTATTTTCAATTTGTCATTTGGGGGTTGAATTCTGACCTGGGGTTTTGAATGTGTACGGAAAAAGGAGGAGATGTAGTAGGAGATGGAGAGTCAAGGCGGTGGCGAGTAGTGATGTGAATGGGAATATGCGTATGATTGAGAAGAGTAGTGGTGGTAATGTGAATGGTAATCGGAGTGGACTTGTCGATATTCCGGTTTCGTGCTAGCAGGTAATGTCTCTCTCTCTCTCACTCTCTCTTGATCTCGATATGTATATTTATGCATATATATGTATGAGAGGCTGTCGCAAGGGAAATGTCAGGAGGGCTGAGTTCACAGTGTGAACAGGTAGACCATCTAAGCAATACAATTGGCCAACTACATGACACAACTAAATGACTGATAAGTGTTTTTATCAGCTTGTTCTGGTGTGATCTAACTATAGCTGACACAGGAAGTCTTTTGGCAAAGCTGCATTATGGCATTGAGCAAATGTTAGATGAAGCCTCTAGTACTTTGCATTCTGCAAACCTGGACAAGAAAGATATATCAACAGGCTTTCTTGTAAGTATGCAGTCTGCTACCTCATTCAGTCATTCTCAATTGTTCAACTTGATAGATTCTTCTTATTTCAGATATTCATGCTTACCTCTGTTTTCTTACACTTGCAACTAATAATCACATCATATTGTACTTTTAAGTATTTAATTAAGATTTTGTCCAAAAGAGTGATAGTTGTTACCTTATACCATAACAAGCTCTAGATAGTTTTTCTAAAGAGCACCCTTGTCATTGCCTTTGTGCCAGGATATGTTTTGAACTTTTACTCAACAAGCTTCAAAAGGCCATTTTCTTCCATATATAGTTTTCAGAAGTTAAAAGGTGTTTCACAGACGTGAAGAATCACTACCTATTTTCAAAAGAAGGCTCCTAGGGGAGTTGCTTGAATTTTCTACCAGAGAACTGCAGGTTCAGGTATAACTTTGATTCTTCATAGTAGGAAACATAATTAGAAAAAACTCAGCAGAATATGAAGGAAATATTTAATGTATTTACTGATGATGGTCGTGTTTTACAATTTAACTAAAGGTTGTTGAGAATCACTTGCCATCAGAATCACTTTTGATAACTATATGCAAGCATACGTTGGAGTATTGCTACTTAAATCTGCAGTAGCTGGTGTTGTTTCTGAGTGGAAGGTTAGAACTATATGCTTCTTACTTCCTCCTGTATCAAACACTTAGATGAATCGACAATTTTCTCTTGATAGGATGTTACACTCGCTTTTTCCAAAAGCAAATCCCTACCCATGTCACTCCTATATATGCCATACAATGCTACTGATATTGGCGAGGGTGATCTTCGATACCATGAAACAGAGTTTTGTTAACTTAAGAAAAACAGAGTTTTGTCATAGTTGGTCGTGATTGTACCAATTATTCTCTTGTGAAACTAATTTTGAGCAATACATTTGTTATGCTTATGCATTAAAATTTAAAATATCAGAAGTTGGTATCTGTTTTGAACATGCAAATGTAATAATCTCTTCTGTGTGCAATTGTTCAGGTGCTATATTAATAAAAGCCAAGTTCACTGTCTTCAGTCTGTCTATCTTCTTGAAGTTTACTTACTTGCATTTGTGTTTTATCAATCTTTGTTGGTAAGTGACTGGTATATCAATATTTGTTACGGTGATCATGAAGGTGGAAATGTTAGTACTCACACTGGTCATCTACTAATTGACTTCTTACTTCTACATGCTATCTTTTTATACCAATGTGTAAACTTAACCATCTTCTTTATTACCCTGAAGTTAAATATAAGAGTCCTTGCTTTTCATTTTAGATAGAAGTAAGGACCGCCCCTAGATAGAAGTATTTGTTTAGTCATAGCTAGGTGACAATAAAAGAGAAACAAAATTTGCATCACATAAAAAAACATAGGTGGGAAATATGAGTATTATATTATGATGACCATGATGTTAGAGGTATCAACCAGAGCAAAGATTGAAATTGAACTTTAGTTTCATATACAAAGAAGAAACATTTGCAGAGCAATAGAGAGAAGATCACATTAGTTTATAACATATATGTATTGTACCTTCTTCCTTGTGTAATTTTTTAATATAAATTTGGCATATTTCTGTTCCGTTTGTTCTGGATATTAACATGTCTTCAATTTGTTTTATTTCCAGCATTGGGCTTTATGGTTGCTAAGAAGTATATCACAAGCGAAGAGCTTGGGAAACATAACAAGCGTGAAGATCTTTGGAATTCTGTATAGGGAAAGGTTTACAATGTCACTGAATGGGCTAAAGAACACCCTGGCGGGATATCCCACTCTTAAACATGGCTGGCCAGGACGTGACAGATGCATTCATTGCTTTCCATCCTGGTTCTGCTTGGCAACATCTTGACAAATTCTTTACCGGGTATCACCTTATAGATTACAAAGTTTCGGATGTGTCGAGGGATTATAGAAAACTTGCTGCTGATTTTGCAAAAGCTGGCATGTTTGAAAAGAAAGGCCATATTGTAATCTACTCGATTTGTTTCATTGCTCTGTTGCTTTCAGCATGTATATATGGTGTATAACAGTAATTATGTTATTTAATCTATATTTGTGTTCAAATTGAATTGGAAAATTTTAATTATTGTAGTTTTTTCATTGTACAAAATTTTGTTAAAGTTGGTTAATTTGATTGTTTACCAGGTTTTTGGGTATGGGCATAGATAAACAAAAAAAATTAAATTTTTTTGGACAATATACGTCGGTTCCCAAGTGGGCGATGTATAAAGCATAATTTATATACGTCGCCTTTTTGGACATTATACGTCGCCCTTCTTTGACATTATACGTCGCCCTTCTTTAACCTTATACGTCGCCTTTTTAACCGACGTATATTAAACTTTATACGTCGCCTTTTTAACCGACGTAAAAGACTCGTGACTTTATACGTCGCCCTTCTATACGTCGCCATTTAACCGACGTATAAGACCTATTTAACCGACGTAAAAAGTCAGTTTTGTACTAGTGGATCCTAACTTCATTAAATACTTCCTTTAGAGATCATGCCTTTAATCAATATATGTAATGAGTTGATAACTAATCAGATAACACGAAACAAGTACACGCTATCTTTCGACAACCGTATACCAAACTACACAACAACCACAAGATAGATAGAAGCTATGTAGACACCAATTATGCTTAGACCCTATATGTCTATAAGATTTGAAAACATAATGGTTTAAGAACAAGTTATCCATTACTATTACATAAGGTGGTTGAGATAGGTCAAATCAACCACAATTACGAATACAATCCATAAACTTATGCTAGCATGACAAGTTCTAAATCTCTAGATCCACTTTCGCATTCACTAGAAATTAACAAGGCAACTTAGATGTTTGCGACGCATCAAAGAAGAATAAGTACGACCATACTAGGATATCAATAATTCACCATACTCATATCAATAAGGCAATCAACTACTAAATTCCGTAAATAAATCCATTAGGACCCCATGACAACAATTAGTTCATGATCGAACTACTCATCGTCACGAGGTTCGATGAAAACATGATAAATAATAAAATATGAAAGAAAGACAAAATGATATTATTAAAACTAAGGGTTGAGAAAACAAATCTAGAATCCCGAATAACACAAAAGATGAAGTAGATCTAGATCCGTTGCTTGTCACGAGCGTTGAATCTTTCTCTCCTTTTCTCTCTTGCAAAACTAAGCTATGATATGCAAATTGTCTAATTTTACAAAGGGTTAGATGTGTTTATATAGATACTCCAAGTCTTGCCCAGCAAGAAATTACCTTCTATTACAATTAGAATTTAAAGAAGGTACCAAAAACTGCCCAGAATACAATTAGAATTAGAAAAAGGGCAAAATAGTAAATTCCTAGCCTTCTTTTACAAGATCACGTGCGCGAATTTAATCAGCACGTTCCTTGCACCCGCTTCCTATCCCAGGTTGTAGAAAATCTCTCAAGCTTCGCGTGAGCAGTAAGAGCGCTGAAAACGGACTTCTAGAACTCCAGATATGGCCAAAACAGTGTAGACTGCGCAACCTTCCCGGAAAATCCGAATTTTGATCAATTAATCCTCCAAAAACGATAGAAGCATTGACATTCTTGCAAACCTGTACATCGACACAAAGCACATCAAAACTACAACAAACTTGAGTCCAAGACAATCAATTTAAGCCGATATAGAATGTTCCAAGTGGATATAAAATCCACTTATTAGAAGCGCACTTTTAACCGTGGGCCCGAAGTGGTTCATTTCCAGATAGCTCCCGAGGTAGATGCAATAACAGCTCAGTGAGGAGACCTAGTTAGTCGTGAGGAATGGAAGTAGTCTTTTGAGAACCCAGATGTAATAATGATATTATTTTGAATTCAGGTTTGTATTAATAATCTAGTTAGATAATGGCTTGCTTGTTTCATACCATTACCCGGAGAGATCTTGGATTGTAGTGTCGGGGCCAGTCAGTATGTTATCTTTTATATTATATTTTAGGTTGTACGCATCTAGATATGTGTCAGTGACCCCACGATCTAGGCCCCGGATAGGGAGGGCGTCACAGGTTGGTATCAGAGCGACGGGTTTTGGTCACTGAAACAAGCCAGGAATTTAGGATCACGAATAAAAAAAGTAGATACAATTAGGATCTAAGAGAGTGATAGATGCTAGGGAGTGATTATAGGTTTAGGTTTTCCTTTTCGCGATAGATTTCTAGGGCTAATGTAACTTAACTCGTTTATATTCTGCGTGTATATATATAATATTCAGGATATGGATCTCGATGACGATGCCCCACCCCTACCTTTCGATTCTAGCAATCTATCTGAGACCGATCATACCGAGGCAATGTCTGTCATTGAGCCTGTGCACGAGACTGCCCTTGTTACCGATACCATGCCTATCCCTGTCCTAGCACTAGTCGTGACCCCTTTTGTCACCGAGCATGGCGAGTCATCCACTGGATCTTACTCATTTCAGATCCCACCCTTACACAATTATGCCGAGATAGTTCGTATGTGCGAACACTTGATGAGTAGAGATGATGAGCTTTCAGCACTGATTAAGTAGATGGAGGATGAGGCACAGCGTCGCATTGATTTATCCAAGATCGATTGGGATAGCCGTATTGAGTTAGCTGAGAGGATTACCCAGCAGCGTTACCTTGAGGGCCCCCTTACTGTGGCAGCTTTTGATCAGGTTTGTAGGCTTTCTAGTTTGCTTAGTTGGATGGTGGAGATTCGCGAGACTTGTGGTTCTCGCAAGTAGAGATGTTGTGATGATGTTGGTGAGTGGGACATATGGTGGAGCCCACTAGTTTCAGTATGATTACTACTAGTATAGGAAGTTTTCCATGTTTCCCAATACTAGTAGACGGATGGTTATTTTAGACAGTTTTATTTCAAATATGATGTAGTAGGGCTGAATGCCCTTAACTTTTATGATGTTGAAACCTTTCGTTTTAGTAACACATGTTTATTCGTATATCCCTGTGTTCACCGTTTTACTTACCGCTTTTTCCAAATCATTTTACAAACCGTCTTTCCATACTTAATAACCTGTTCATATAAACCCTGTTGCATGATTTGAACTGTACTCATATCATATTAAACTATTGGAACCGATCGTCTATTGGTACCAGACGGAGGAACCTTATTTCTTTGAATATATACCTACTTGTTGTTTACCAAACTACTTACTCTCTTATCAGAAAGATGCCTCCCAGAAGAAGACCTACCATTAATGATGAGAACCAAGATCAAAACCAAGATAACCCTACCATGGCCCAGATGTTCCAACTGCTTCAACAACAAACTACCGCTTTTGTTCAGCATCAAGCTGCTCAACCAGCTGTTGCTTTTAAATCTTTCCAAGCTGTTCACCCTCCAGAATTCAAAGGCACCCTGAACCCCATTGAAGCCAAGTCATGGTTGATGGATATCGAGAAGTCTTTTACATTAGTTAGGGTTGATGAAGTTCAGAAGGTGGAGTTTGCGAGTTTTTACTTGAGATCAGAAGCGAACTTTTGGTGGGAGTCTGTTAAGACTACAGAAGGAGATGCCATTACATGGCATAGGTTTGTGGAGTTGTTTAATGAGAAGTATCTGCCAGGATATCTACGAGATCAGTTGGAGATTCAGTTTATGGAGTTGAGGCAAGAAGGAATAACTGTAGCGGAGTATGAAGCCAAGTTTACTGAGTTGTCTAGATTTGCACCCCAGTATGTGGGAAATGAGGCAAGTAAAGCTAAGAAGTTTCAGCATGGATTGAAGCCTTGGTTAAGAAGTAGAGTTGCTGCATTCGAGTTAAGGACTTATGCCGCCGTTGTTCAGAAGGCAATGATCATAGAAGGAGAAAGTGATTTGAACCAGAAGGAGAAAGCTGGTAAAAAGAGAAAGTTTGAGAAGGTAGAGAAGAATCAAGAAATAGAAGGCCAGAGAAGTTTTCCCAACAGAGGAAGGTTTGGAAATCGACCAGGAGGACAAAGGAATTTCCAGAAGATTGGAGGAGGTAACGAAGGATAAGACCGTAGACCTCAAGGAGTGAACCCTCAGGCTATAACAAGACCCGTACTACCAGATTGTAATATTTGTGGAAGGAAGCACCCAGGTATTTGTAATAAGCCTAATATAGTTTGCTACAAGTGTAGGAAGAAAGGGCACTATGCTCAAGAATGTTCTGAAGCGAAGCCAGTGGGGATGGTTTGTTTTAAATGTGGCAAGATGGGCCATATAGCGAAGAATTGCAAGGAACCTGTTCAGACTGCTAATGTTTTGAGGATTGTTACACCTCCAGCACCGCACCAAGTACCACAGCCTAGAGCCCGTACTTTCAACATGTCTGTCAAAGATGTTGTTAATGATGTCGACGTGGTTGCAGGTACGCTTCCTGTCGACTCTTTTGAAGCTAAAGTTTTAATTGATTCTTGGGCAACTAGTTCGTTTATATCTGAAAGATTTCTTGATAAATTGCATTGTGAGATTCGTCCATTAGAAAAGGCTTTAACAGTAGAAGTTGCTAATCAGGATAAGATTGTTGTAGACCGAGAGTGTCCTAACTGTAAAATTAAGATTGGAGGATTTCTTTTCTACGCGGATTTGTTACCTTTTAAGTTGGGAGAATTTGATGTTATCTTAGGAATGGATTGGTTGGCCGAATGCGATGCGCAGATTGAGTGTAGAAAGAAGCAAGTGAAGTTGTATACCGAAGATGGTAGTGAAGTAGTGTTTCAAGGACAAAATCAAGATAAGAAATTTTTGACGTTTATTCAAGCAAAGAGATTGTTGAAACAAGGATGTGGAGCCTATTTGGCACATGTGGTTGATAGGAGAAACAAGTTCCTAGGATGGAAGATATCCCAGTTGTGAATGAGTTCCCTGATGTATTTCCCGACGAATTGCCGGGATTACCTCCAGATAGAGAAGTTGAATTTCCGATTGAGTTAGCACCAGGAACTGAACCAGTATCTAAGGCACCATATAGGATGGCACCTGTTGAAATGAAAGAATTAGCTATTCAGTTGTAAGACTTGTTGGATAAAGGAGTCATAAGGACGAGTGTGTCACCGTGGGGAGCACCAGTTTTATTTGTCAAGAAGAAGGGTGGGAGCATGAGGCTCTGTATTGATTATAGAGAACTTAACAAGTTGACTATTAAGAATAAGTACCCACTGCCAAGAATTGATGTTTTGTTTGACCAACTGAAGGATGCTGCTTACTTTTCTAAGATCAATTTAAGGTCAGGTTATCACCAGTTAAAGATCAAGCAAGAAGATATTCCGAAGACTGCTTTTCGCACGCGGTATGGACATTATGAATTTTTAGTGATGGCTTTCGGATTAACGAATGCGCCAGCTGTGTTTATGGATTTAATGAATAGGGTAGTCAACAGGTATTTTGATAAATTCATTATTGTATATATTGATGACATCTTTATATACTCGAGGACTCCTGAGGAGCATGCTGAGCATTTAAGGATAGCACTGGAGATCCTGAGAAAGGAAAGATTGTATGTGAAGTTTGCCAAGTGTGAGTTTTGGTTGCAAGAAGTGCAATTTCTAGGACACGTGATTAGTAAAGAAGGGATTAAAGTGGATCCTGCCAAGATTGAAGCTGTTGTGGATTGGAGTAGACCGAGAACTCCTACTGAAGTGAGAAGTTTCTTAGGATTGGCTGGTTATTACCGGAGATTTGTTCAAGATTTTTCAAAGATTGCTACGCCATTGACTAAGTTGACTCGGAAGAATGAAAAGTTTGTTTGGAATGATAAGTGTGAAGAAAGTTTCCAAGAATTGAAGAAAAGATTAGTTACCGCACCAGTGTTGGTACTACCTGATGAGAAAGGAAATTTTGTTATCTATAGCGATGCCTCGCATAAAGGATTAGGTTGCGTTTTGATGCAAAACGAAAATGTTACTGCGTATGCTTCGAGATAGCTTAAACCGCACGAGCAGAAGTATCCGACACATGATTTGGAGTTGGCAGCGATTGTATTCGCATTTAATATTTGGAGACATTATTTGTATGGAGAAAAGTGTGAGATCTTCACCGAACACAAAAGTTTAAAGTATATTTTCACCCAGAAGGAGTTGAATATGAGACAGAGAAGGTGGTTGGAATTGATTAAGGATTACGACTATACAATAAGTTATCATCCCGGTAAGGCAAATGTTGTTGCTGATGCATTAAGTATGAAGGAGAGATTGAATATATTGACTATGCCAAAGGAATTATATCGAGAATTTGAAAAGTTGAGTTTAGAAGTTTTTGATTCCAAGAATGCAGATGAATTTCTTAGTACGATGACTTTTCAACCAGAGTTATTAGAGAAGGTTCGGAGATGTCAAGAAGAAGTGATGAGTTGCGAGATTAACACGTTGACTGGAGAAGAAATCTGCACACAGAAAGATGATCAAGGTATTCTAAGATTTGGAAAGAGAATATGGATTCCTAATGTTTCGGAGTTGAAGAGTGAGATTTTAACTGAGACCCATAGTTCGAGATATTCTATTCATCCCGGCAGTACAAAGATGTATCGAGATTTGAAAGAGAATTTTTGGTGGCCAGATATGAAGCGTGAGATAGCCGAATGGATAAGTACATGTTATACCTGTCAGAGAATAAAAGCTGAGCACCAAAAGCCAAGTGGATTGTTGCAACCGTTGGATATTCCCGAGTGGAAATGGGAGCACCTTGCTATGGATTTCGTAGTAGGATTGCTGAGGACTAAGGCGAATCATGATGCGATTTGGGTTATTATTGATCGATTGACAAAGTCTGCTCATTTTCTACCAATCAACGAGAGATTCTCATTAGACAAGTTGGTACATTTATATCTGAAGGAGATAGTATCCCGACTTGGAGTTCCTGTTTCAGTAGTGTCTGATCGAGACCCAAGATTTAACTCTAGATTTTGGAGAAAATTCCAAGAATATTTAGGAACCCGGCTCAAGATGAGTACAGTTTACCATCCCCAGACGGACGGGCAAAGTGAAAGGACCATTCAGACAATAGAGGATATGCTCAGAGCTTGTGCACTAGATTTCGAAGGAAGTTGGGATGAACATCTACCATTTGTTGAGTTTTCTTATAATAATAGTTACCATGCAAGTATTGGTATGCCACCGTACGAAGCTCTGTATGGAAGGAAATGTAGATCCCCAGTATATTGGGAAGAAGTTGGTGAGAGAATTGGTTTAGGACCAGAGCTGCTCCAGCAGATGAAAGAAAAAGTTGAAGTCATTCAGAAGAGGTTAGTTACCGCCCAAGATCGATAAAGGAAGTATGCTGATTTGAAGAGAAGGATGTAAGTTTTGAGATAGGTGATCAAGTGTTATTAAAAGTGTCGCCGTGGAAAGGAGTCACAAGATTTGGTAATAAAGGAAAACTGAGTCCCAGATATGTAGAGCAATTCGAAGTTTTGAAGAAAGTCGGAAAAGTTGCTTACGAACTGGCATTGCCACCGCACATGCATCATATTCATAATGTGTTTCACGTGTCCATGCTTAAGAAGTACTATCCTGGTGTGAGTCATGTAATCGAGTACGAGCCTATCGAGATTCAGCCAGATCTGTCTTACGAGGAGCAACCGATAGAGATTCAAGATAGAAGCGATAGGAAGCTTAGAAATAAAGTTGTATGATTAGTTAAGGTTTTGTGGAGGAATCCTAGAGTCGAAGAGTCGACTTGGGAACTTGAAAGCGAAATGCTTGCCAAGTATCCTCATTTGTTTACTTAGGTGAGATTCTGGGGACGGAATCCTTTTAAGGGGGGGAGGCTATAACGACCTAGAATTTTTCGCAATATTTAAATTCTTATTTAATTGTTAAATGTGGAAGTTATGTGATATATATGATGAGTATATTTTTATGAAGTTAAGTTATGTGTGAAAACATGATTATGTGATTATATGATGTTCGGTATGTGTCTTATATGCTCGTATAATTTTAATTATATTTTTGGAGCATTAAAAGTATTTTTAAAGTGCATTTTTAATCTTTCAAAATTCATATAAAATCATTGGAGTTGATTTTAATCATGGGATCTTTTGCATTATCATCTTTATGATATTTTCGAGTTATAAATATTAGTGTGAATATTTAATTGTGAGTATTGATATTTTAAAATGATTTAAAAAGCATTATTTCTATTAAAGAGCTTTTGCTTCGAAAATTCGTATAAAATTCATTTTTAATCCAAATATTATTTTAAAAATATGGAGAGCCTTGTAATTTCATAAACTTCATTTTAAAATTTTCGAAATTATTTTCCTACTAATTTCCGAATTTATTTCGATTTAAAATGATTGAAAACGAATTTATAAAAGAAAGTAGATTTCAGCTCTTTGCCAGATTACCGTTTTGCCCCTGGCTCTATATAAACACCACCCAGCCCATTTCTTCCTCTCTGCTCGCGAGTTCATCAGCTGGGTACTCTCTCCTCTTCACCCTTTTCATTTCCTCTCGATTTTAATCATCAAATCATGCTGCAACTTCCGTTTTAATTACTTATAACCTGTTTTCTTTCTTGGTTATTGATTTGGTGAGGTTTTGTTGAGTTATATATATATATATATATATATATATATATATATATATACGATCGTAACTATATATTTGTATGGGTGAGATTTTAAACTGACATGCAAGCCTTGAAATGATGTTTAAGAGTCTCTATGTGGTTAATCATAATAAATAACGAAGGTTTGATGAAGTTTGGAGCTTGTTTTGAGTTTCCGATCAAAACCCTCTTCGCCGCCAATGGTTTTTCCGGCGACTTCATGATGGGAGGTGATGGTCGGCTACTCGTACAGTCTCTATAAACAATTTAGAGTATATATATGTGAGTCGATTGAATTGCATGTAAAGGTTTTTGAGTTTTAGATTTAATTCGAATTATTTATATATAAATTCGAATATATGCATATGAATGAGTGTTATATGAATTGTTCTTGATGAATTTGATGTTAGATGCTGATTTCAGATGTGTTTTGGAGATGCGTGTACAATTTATATGAATTAATTATATTTGTTTCGAATTATTCGAATTATTTGATTTAAATAAATACATATAATTATTTCCTTCGAATTATTATTTGATAATCTAAAGATTTAGAAGTCGGTTTTGATGATTAGTTGTTAATTATAATTTAGATATATGATACATGATTTCCTGGAGATACCTGCTTCAATTTGTAATTCAATTGTAATTAATTCGAATTATTCGAGTTAATTGATGTTAAAATGATTATAAGTATGATCCTTGTAATTCGAAATGCTCTTGACATATGTTAATTAAATTCGAATTCCTTGACTTGGTTATGAATTATGAGATGTATATATAAATCCTTGGGCTTGAAGATGGATTCTATATCCATCATAGGTATATGATTGCAAGTTTGGAGCCGGATAAATTCCGAGGAATAGTCCATTTTATAAAGGAAACTCTGTCCGATTTTCGTGAAAATTATATGAAGTAAAGTATGAAGTATATGATTGCTTATGAGTTGTGTTTGTCTGCTAAATGCTAAGTGACTTATGTGAATTTCATGATCTACATGCTATATGCTAATTGATTAGAGTATTACGAGTCGAACTGATAATTAAGTATCAGGTACGTATGTTATATGTTAAGTATCGTTACGATATGGGAATCGTTTGGGTAGATTAAGACGAGATGATTAAGTGATGTAGTATTCTAAAGTAGTAATTATGTTTATATAGATACGAAGGACGTAGGCCCTAGCAATAAAGGAAAAGCGAAGGTCGAGTACTAGTAGTAGGTTGAGCTGAGCTGTTGCATTCTATCAGAGGCAAGTAACTCTATCTTTACTTGCAGTTTCTATTCCTTGATTAATATACCATGTTCATTCAAGCATGCCTACCTTATATCATGTTGTTCATAAAACTTATGTAGCCTAATTCTTTAATGTTGCTTCTTGACCATATATGTCAACCAGAATCATTCCTGATCAAACCTAATTGACTGACGGATAAACCAGTCTTCTACTTGACCTATGTTCGTAACTAGTCAAACCTATGTTGACCTTCTTATCATATGATTCCTTATGACCCAAATACTGATACAAGCATTTAAACACCCTTACTGTTTTTCTCAAAATTTGAAATCTGATCAATTACCTTAATGCCTTTGAGTCTAAATCTCTTTGATCCAGACTTGTATCCCTACTTTATTGATGTTAGAAAACCTAGTCAAACCCTTTGACTTTTATCATTACAAATCAAAATGAAATGTTTTCGTAAGATTACTTTGAAGTTACCTAGACTAGGTTGATTTGTTATCAGAGAGTCGAAAGTACTTCGAAGTAAAGGTTTTTGAAAAGGTTAAGAGTTGAAATGTTTTTTAAAGTTAAATGAGATTTTGAAAGTTAAAAAGAGTTTTGAAAGTTAAATGAGATTTTTATAAAATGTTAGGAACTCCTTTTAAATGGTTTCCACGGATTCCTAATGATTGGAGAGACGGGATGAAAGTCCCATCTGTTTCGTGAAGTAGTATTGTGTAGTTCTGGTTTGTCCAGTCCGACACCTTTATAGGCCAATGTGTTGCCTCTTGGGACCCCAAGCTATGCTAATGAGAGGAAATGATGACCAGAGGGACTCTTTGTCCGGTATGGGGACTTTACGGGCTGATCACCTGTATTGTCTATTATAAATAAAACTCCAATCAGTTTTCTTAAAATTCTCTTTACTTTTATTTATTTTGAAATGAAATTGGTTTACCTTTTGAAATATCAATTGCTTTACAGTTTTGAAGAATATATATTGCCATCCTGTTGTCGGTTGATTTCATAACAAATACCCGTACCAGGACCCTTGCTTTCTTCCCGGATAACCATGTTATACCTTGAGTTACTGTCATCTTATAAATTCTCATATTATGTTGTTAGTAGTGATTAGTAGTTTCTTGGTGAGCGTTGGCTCATTATTATTTTGTCTAACCCTTTTGACAGTAACTAAGAATCATGGTCCGTACTATGCAAACCGCGAGGAAGCGTACTTTTAACCGTGTGCCCGAAGTGGTTCATTTCCAGATAGCTCCCAAGGTAGATGCAATAACAGCTCAGTGAGGAGACCTAGTTAGTCGTGAGGAATGGAAGTAGTCTTTTGAGAACCCAGATGTAATAATGATATTATTTTGAATTCAGGTTTGTATTAATAATCTAGTTAGATAATGGCTTGCTTGTTTCATACCATTACCCGGAGAGATCTTGGATTGTAGTGTCGGGGTCAGTCAGCATGTTGTCTTTTATATTATATTTTAGGTTGTACGCATCTAGATGTGTGTCAGTGACCCCACGATCTAGGCCCCTGATCGGGAGAGCGTCACACGGAGCAACATACCTACGATGGTTTCATCGAACCTTATTTCTACTTCTATTAGATAAGTATGAAGCTAAGTCCTACTAGGATAATTTGAGCCCTTCGGGGCTTTGCAAGACTAGGCCTACACCACTTGACTTTGTTTTTTATGCTCCATCAAAATAGAGCACCCACTACTCCTTCTGGTTGATTTTGTTTTTGATGCTCCATCAAAATAGAGCATCCCCTACTCTTTTAGGTCTCTTCATTCTTATTCTGAAGTTCACTTCCTGCTTAGAGTACTATCTCTTGCCCCCCCGACTTCTTAGTTGCCAATGGTACATCCAACCATGAAGTCAATTGATGCCTTAACCTTAATGGCTGTCCGGGGCTTATGTGTGATATCCTCTACTGGCCTTTCTTGGTGTTCCTTATCATTACGGACATCCATGTCTTCAATCGGAAAGACCTTCCCCCCGACTCTATCAGGCCTTAATGTGGCTACATAACAGCTTTTAGCCATTTTCTAGTCACCCTTTTGTTCTCCTACACCATTCCTCGTTGGAAACTTGATCTTCATGTGATAAGTTGAGGCCACAGCCTTAAAAGCGTGGAGTCCAATCCTACCGAAGATAGCATTGTAGGTGGAAGACGCTTTGATAACCAAAAAGTTCAGTATCTGAGTGGCCTCTATTGGCTTCTATCCGATGGAGATGGGCAACTGAATAGTTGCCTCAACTTTAGATTTTACTCCATTAAATCCATATATGGGCGTGTAGGAGGGGGTCAACTGAGAGTTGTTATACCCCATCATCATAAATGCGTCGTGAAACAAGATATCCACAGAAGCTCAATTGTCTACCAAGACTCCATTCAGCTCTGAATTTCGAATCACGGAAGTTATGACCAGCGGGTCGTCATGGGGGAACTTCACCCCTTAAGGTCTGAATCATCAAATTTGATTGTTATCTCAATTTTTGCATGTTTTGGTGTTTTCCCAACAATGTGCATTACTTCTCTGGCATAAGCCTTTCGAGAATTCTTTGTTGTCCCGGCCGCGGTCGGGCCTCTTGAGATCATGTTGATTACTGGCCCTCGGGGCTGTGGGCTACGTCTCGATCATTGTCGCTCCTATCATCCTCTCTTCTCTGATTTCCACGATTTTCACACTTAGTGAAGTGGCTTAGTTTCCCTCTACGGATCAAGAACTCAATTTCATCTTTGAGTTGTTTGCAATAATCGGTGTCATGTTCCACATCCTTGTGGAACCTACAATACTGATCCTTGTTTCGATTTGTGGGGTCACCCCTGAGTGGCTTCGGCCATCGTAAGTCCTTATCCTTCTCGATATCTAACAAGATTTGACTCCTAGGAGCATTCAACCTTGCATAATCAGAAAATCATGGTCCTAGAGCAGAGTCGGAGTCCTTGCTAATCCGGGGATACTTGTCCCTAGCATCATACTCATGCTTTGTCTTTCGTTTCTTAGAGTCGTTGTTACTCCTTCCATTACCTACTGTGGCCTCTTTCTTCATGCTATCCTCGGCTTTAATATACTTATCAGCCCTTCGTTGGAGTTCAGCCAAATTCTTAGGGGGATGCTTCGCCAATGACCTTTTAAAGAATAGATCAGTGGTTCCGTGCTCCAGGGCTACCATGGCCACCTTATTCTCCAAATCAGTGAAATTCAATGTCTTCTTAGTGATATTACCATCATGTAAAGTATGTTTTTCTAGTCAATTTCATATATTATATGTTGAATTTCGAGTTCAATAACGTATAGAAATCGAAGTTTGATTGTTGTGTTCTTCGTGTTCTTCATGTTCTTCCTGTTCTTGAGGATCGAAGCTGTTTTGGAGATGTTTTGATCTACAAATCATGAGTTTGAGTAACCAAACTGAATGCCACATGCTATGCTACACAAAACCAACTTCAAATTCAAAGTGCAGCAGATTCTGCTGCCTTTTTTTAAAAAAAATCGTTGTTCCTTAAATTCATCCATATTTGGTCGAATTTAGCATATTAAATTCAACCATATTTGGTCGAATTTAGTACTTTAGGCACCAAAATTTGAAATTTTTAAAATTCAAAATTTTCAATATGTTTTGCCAAATTTATAATTTCGACCAAATTCAGTCGAATTTCGTCGGTCGAATTTAGTTAGTCGAATCTAGCTATTTTCGACCGTTTTGTTCATTTTCGACTCAACTATAATCGACCAATTTATTTTCGGTCGAAAATATCTATTTTCGACCATATACGATCGAAAATAGCTATTTTCGACCGTTTTGAGTTGGTCGATATTAGCCGTGTTTTGTTGTAGTGCATGCAAAATTTAAAAAAAGAAAAAGAAAAATCTTAGTTCCAATTTGTGTCTTCATTGAAGGAAATAATGAGGACTGGTTTTTAAGATAAAAATGCTAGAGATACCAAATTAGGTACCAAAAATTGTTACAAAATGACGTAGCATTATTTTGATTGGTTATAATTATAATAGAGCCGAGTCGAGTATCTGTTAAACGAGCCGAGTCGGGTAGCTCGTTTAGTCATTGATTTTTTTTTAATTCTGGAAATTACTTTTTTTAAAAAAAATCTGAAAATTACTTACTCCCTCCGTCCCATCCAATTCTTAAAACTTTTTCGGTCACTTTCTGGCACGCAATTTAAGGTGAATTTTAAGAATAGTTCTAAAACTTATTTTTAAAATTTTCTTTTTTTGTATAAAAATAGGATTGTTCTATTTTTATACAAAGAAAGAAAATTTCAAAAATAAGTTATGGAACTATCCTTAAAATACACCTTAAAAAGCGTGCTAGAAACTCTATTTTGAAACGTTAAGAACCAATAGGGACAAAGGGAGTATTAATTATATAAACATCTTTACACATATTAAAAAAGTAAACAAACTAGATGTTAGAAATTATTTAATTTACAAATTATCAAAAAAATTAAATATAATAATAAATTATCTAATTTTAATTTATTCAACAAAATATAACAAGAATAGTAGTGTTTTGTTAAGATCTCCAACCAAATTAATTTTTTATTTTTTGAAAATTTGGAAATATCATTTAATTAGATATATCTTAACATTCGTAAGGTTGGATCATCGAGAAATATTTTTAAAAAAATAGAAACAATAATTTGGGATGAAGCACTAGTTACGTGTACTAGACAGTACAGTAGTGTTCTATTAAGATCTCCAACCAAATTAATTTTTAATTTTTTTAAAATTTTGGAATATCATTTAATTAGATATATCTTGACATCCGTACGGTTGAAACGTCGAGAAATATTATTTTAAAAATAGAAACAATAATTTGGGACGAAGCACTAGTTACGAGTACTAGACAATACAGTAGTGTTCTATTATGATCTCCAACCAAATTAATTTTTTATTTTTAAAAAATTTGGGAATATCATTTAACTAGATATATCTTGACATCCGTACGGTTAGATCGTCGAGAAATATTTTTTAAAAAATTGAAACAATTAGACAATACAGTAATGTTCTATTAAAATCTCCAATCAAATTAATTTTTTATTTTTTTAAAAATTTGGGAATATCTTTTAATTAGATATATTACAATAATGGAAACAATGTTGTAGTACTATTAAAATAATTTGTACTATTAAAATATTATTGTACTATTATGTTATGCCAAAAATCTCCATGGGCAAGATTTAGGCCCATTAAGCTATAGGGTCCAATCCATATGAGGCAAAAGATAGATCCAGTACAAGATATGAAGACCATGCATGAAGAAATGAGCACTCGTTGAGAAGACAATCAAGAAGCTACAAGTATCATGAGGTTCCTGATGAACCAGAAACTAAGCATATTACGAATGGACCAGGTTCCTCCCCGCAGAAAAGTTCAAGTCAGCCTAGCAGTAGTAGCGAAGATAACAAGAACATACAGAGAGGGTCCCCAGACTAATATATTTGTTATTTGTGCAGGTATAGTTTCCTGTAGAGAGGTTCCTGAGATATAGGTTCCTGAGCACCAGGTTCCTGAGACATAGGTTCCTGAGCACCAGGTTCCAAAGAGCAACCGACGTAAAGATCTAGAAGTCATCTAGATCAGATATAGACTTATTATTGGAGTGTACTTCTAGGGCGCAGTCGATCCTAAAATGCCTCTAATAGACATGAGAATTATAGTAGAGTACGAACTCGAGTTCTACTCTACTTAGCCAACCAGTTCGTGGTAAACTCTAAAGGAACCTGAGTCCAACACGAACTAGACAACCGAATACAGCCGGTCCAGCAAAATCAGCTTCGCATTAGAACTACATGAGTTTGATTCCTTTATAAAGGATACGTAGGCACCTTGAGGGTAAGACGAATTTAACTCTCTAATTCTCTATAAAGGAACTTGAGATTATTGGAGACACCCTCGAGCTCAGCTCACCCCCACCATCAAATCACACCCAAATCACCGAAAATAACCACTTACATGAATTATTCTTGTAAATTCCAGCGGGCCTCCAAAAATCACATTGATTACGAAAATCCTCCATCAACATTGGCGCTAGAATGAGGGGATTCCTTGCTCGTTTGTGGAGGACAAACGAGATATCAAACAAAGATGGGTGTTTATTAATTTTCTTGACAAGTTACTTGATATGGACGTTCATGGCCGTTGTCAAAGAAAACTTTTACAAACATTAACATAAGCAAGACGAGAGCATAGGTTGACATCAGAGAGAGATGGCTTGGACATATATGATGGGATTGGTCGCTGCTTTTGTACAACCATGATGATTATGTACGATAGGTGATGACAAATACGGCGGTGTGTATATATAGTTGTTGAACATATAACTTACGGTCCAGGCCAGATATTTACGTACATGGAGGCCAGATAGTCATAGAAGGAAGCATGGAGATAATTATTTGGCGACAGTTCCTCTAAGGACTCGTACAAACGACACACAAACGCTGATGGGTGTCAATACGAGACAAAGTAGGCTGATGATATGGTGGTTCTTGTCTCTGATTCATATTTGATCAAACACAACGGATAATTTAATAATATAAAAAGAAACGGTGATAACAAGAAGATATCATTGGAGCAGAACCAGCCTGATTACAAAGAAGAAAGAAGCAATTTGAGTCTAGATGATATACATGAGAAACATAGTGATCATACCAGAGAAGACTTTAGTTAAGAATTTAAGAATCTACCATAATAAGGGAACCTAAGGGTAAGCAAAAAAGAACCGGACGTAGAAAACCACAATTCTGAGATTGGAGTTTTTGAGTCAACTTTACGGAATAAACTGCTTTGATCTGGAAGGTTGTAGATACAGTATGATATACCGTTAGAAAGGCATCGAAGTCTAGTTTCTAGAAAAATTTACGGCTCGTAAAAATACCTTTTCAACAGGAAGTTATACCATATTTAGTAAAGGGTGGTCCACCTGTCCAGAATTCTGAGTCTTCCGTTTTTGAGCCAAATTCGCAGAATAAACTGCTTTGATCTGGAAAGTTCTAGGAGCAGTATGATACATTGTTGGAAAGATATCGGAGTCTAGTTTTCAGCAAAATTTACGGCTCGCAAAAATACTTTTTCTACAAGAAGTTATCCAATTTTTAGTCAGAGGTGGTCAAGCTGTCCAAGATTCAGTTCTGAGTAAAATATTTGCATTAAGATGTTAAAGCATTTCTCATAATTTTTATCGTCTCAAGCCCGCTGAGAGTGACGTTCTTCTGTAGCCTCATTGTAATCCGTTTTATCCTGGGAGGCGTTTCGCTCGCACATATGGTGGGGGCTAATACGCTTTAAGGAGACAGTCACGCACTAGACTCGGGTTTTTCGTTCCTTGTCTCCTCTATGACAAATTAAAAGTTTGATAGCAAAGAAGTATGTTGGATAACGTATGCAGAGAGCTCGATGATGTCAAGCTTCGAGGGAAGAAATGAGGCAACAGGTATGATGCTGCTGAAATTGAAAACAAAGACTGTAAATTGATGGAACCCGAGAACAATGAGGTCAATCATAGACTGTATTTGGACATGGCCGAAGAGTTGAGAGCAGATTCACAAGTGAAGTTAGCAGCATACCAACAGAGAGTTCGAAGGTATTACAACAAAAAGGTGAAAGCAAGACTTTTAAAGTTAGAGACCTGGTCTTGAGGAAAGTCATGCCAAACACCAAAGTTCTGGCACATGGAGCTTTTGGAGCAAATTAGGAGGGGCCTTACTAGATAAAGTCAGCCATTTGGGAAGGAACCTACCACTTAATGGATATGGATGGGAATCTCATTCCTAGAGCTTGGAATGCAGAACATCTTAAGAAGTATTATCAATAACTCCTTTTTTACTATGTTTTTCTTAGGAAAAGTAAGGCTCTTTCAACCCAAGAATAAAGGCAGCTTATTAGTTATAGCTGACCAGCATTGTTGATTTTAGTATTTGATTATGCATGTACTCGGGGGGTACTTGATGTGAACCTCCCTATTTGTAAGACAGTTTTTTTAAGTATTGAGCATTGATAGCTCTACGTTGAATATTTTGATTGCGTTTCTGACAATTATGGCTCATTAATAGTTCTTTTACGTAACAATAATTACCCAAAAGAACTGGGGGGGTAGTATTCCTACTTAGACAGTATTGTGCATGATATGATTTGATATTTAATATGCCAATTTGAAAAATTTTAAGTGCTTGTTTTACTACTGGTATTGTGGAACATGTTACCTTCACTAACAGGTTCCTGTAGCATTGACAGTATTTGAAGGTTACCTTGACTAATAGGTTCCTGTAGCATTGACAGTATTTGCAAGTTACCTTGACTAACAGGTTTCTATAGCATTGGCAGTATTTGCAGGTTACCTTGACTAACAGGTTCCTGTAGCATTGACAGTATGTGTGAAGTATGAATACGATTTGACAGAAATACGCAGATTGAGAATGATTGATATGAATTAAGCCTTGGGTAGCTTCCCGAGCTCGCATTGAGAAAAGCCTCAGTTAGCTTCCTGAGCATGAATTAAGCCTTGGGTAGCTTCCCGAGCTCGCATTGAGAAAAGTCTTAGGAAGCTTCCTGAGCATGAATTAAGCCTTGGGAAGCTTCCTGAGCACGTTTGATTGAAAAGCCTCAGCTGCCTGAGCAAAGTGTTTTAGCCAAAAGCCTCAGGTAGCTTCCTGAGCATGAATTAAAAGTCTCAAGTTCCTTGAGTATACGATTTAAAGTCCTGACAAAAGGCACCTAAAGTCCTGACAAAAGGCACCTTAAAGGAACCTGTATGGAACCGAGACTGGCATATACATGAACTTGAAACTATCTGTTTCATCCCTCCGTGGAGCCGCCTCTGGCACGAGAGGAAATGGGAACTTGTGTGGAGCCTAGAACGACACACTTGTTCTTAAAGAGAAGCCTAATAAGCTCTCCCTTATGTGGAACCGCCTTTGGCACATGAGAAGAAGGGATAAAACCCTTAGCATTTACCTTCATAAGATGTCTAGCCTGACACATGAAGAAGAGCAATCTGTGTGGACTCCCAGAACGGCACACAGGTTCCTAGAATCGCCTCGAGGCAAAAGGAACCAACATGGAACCTAGATTGGCATGTTGGAACCTAGTATTTTAGGATTGGGAACCAAGCAGGTGACCTTTCCAAGAGTTGGCCCAAATTAAACAAGAGAAATTTTACTAACATTAACTAGTTTTTTGTTTTATGTTTGTTTTGCAGGATTAATAGTCATTGATAGCTTATTCGTAAGGAACCTGGTTTAATTATTCAGCAACAAGAAATTAAGAGATTATCAAGAAAAGTCTTAGTTCATATTATGGTTCCGGAAATTCAGTTCGAAGTATGAGCAATAAGGTTTTCGAGCTTACAAGTAAGTTGTTTTGACGCTGTTAAGATTTGATTACCTTTTATTTTAGAAAATTATAAGTGAAAGTGCGAGTGTATTCTGTTTCTTACAAAGGGCTAGCCCACGTAAGCTTGAATGCATAAGTATAGACACTAAGTAATTATTAGGGGGAATAAAGGTAAGACATTACTATGAAAGCATATAGGCATAGACATGTGACATGCGAACAGAGATGGAGCAAAAAACAGATAGTCATTACTAGAAACCAAAAGTTATTGGGTACAAGGACCCTAGGAAACCAGCATTCAAAAAGTTAATGGCACGAAGGCCGTAGGAACCAAATTTAGAGATTACAACTTGTGAAGCACTACGAGGGGCTCGCGACCTCATAAAGTTATCAAAGTTGAAAAAAGCTTATGGCAAGTTTAAGAAGGAGGAACTTCATCAGAAACCTTGGTAGTATCTGGTGCTGGGAAAAAAGGTGGAGTAGCTTCAGGAGCAGGAACCTCTGCAATCTCAGGGTTGGAACCAAGAGACCTTTCAACCGTAGGCACGAGAGGTACAGAGTTTTGTGGAACCACAGCTTCCTTCTCGAAGTCGTTAATCATGGTCACCACATCCTCGCCAAGGAGAGACAAATTTAACTCGGGCATTTTCTCGCACATGCAGCGCATATAGTCTCGAATACCTTCGTCATAGCCCTCATCATACCGGGCCTTCTCCTTTGCAAGAATTGATTCTTTAATGGAAGCAGCAGCAGCATTTAGGGTGTCAACTTGAGCTTCCAGCTCATTAACCTTCTCCAGCGCCAATAGCTCCTCATCTTTTAATTTCTTGACCTGACCCTGAAGCTCCTCTTTCTCCTTCTTCAGTGAGGTTTCGACGGCTTTTGCTCTTCGCACAGCAGTAGTGGAAATGTTTGCTCTTTCTTCTACAGTAGCTAGATCCTTTTTGAGCTTGTCGACTTCTCCTTGCAGTTGAAGGTCATATTGGGTCTTTAAAGCAAAGTCATCACAGAACCTGAGAGTGAAGAATGTGTTCTGGGCTGCAGAAAACCTCATGGCTTCAAGAGCTTCAGTAGAATCCATTTTCGACCAGCCAGTAATAACTTCAGCAGGGACATGGGTGTCAATCAAGTCTTTAAACTGGTTCTGAATGGTGGCAGGATCCATTTTCATAGCTTTTCCCTTCCTCATAGATCGGGTTTGTGAGCTTCTAGACAGGTCCAGGGTAGTCTGAGCTAATTTGCGTTTAGAAGACCCAGAAGGTTGAACCTGAACAGAAGTAGGAGTTGGAACTTGATTGATGGGAGTTGCAGCCAACGGAATCTCTTTGGTCTCATTTTTAGTTTTGAAAATCTCTTCGACATTCTTAGATCTCTTGACGAAACGATGGAATCTTGGGAGCCATACATATGAATGCAAAGCAAGAAATAGGTCAGAATAGATAAAAAAAATATGAGGTAAACAGATACGATCACATGAATGTAGTAAAAAAAATGAAATGAAGTATTACCAGGGGAAGCAGGAATAAAACCTAGGGTAACGAGGTTCTCAGGTGTCAATAGAACCATACAATCTCTCATAGAGGAGGAATGTTTTAGGGCCTCTTCGGCTCTTTGCAAGCAAACTCCAGAAAGAATAGTTTATTTAGGTATCAAAGGACGGCGGTTGAACTCAAAACGGACAGAAGGGTAGTCAAAGCAATAAAGGAATTGCTCTTGCCATTGGTCGAAGTTTTGTTTGATGACTTTTATACACTGGACTTGATGACCAGGCCAGGCAGTCAGATAAAAACAACCAGAACCCTTCCCGATGTCTTTTAATCTAAAGAAATAATTAAGCTCGGGTGTAGATAGAGGGGTGGTAAACAAGCTGGTGTACAAAACATACGTGCTAATGGCTAACCTATATGAGTTAGGTGTCAATTGAAGAGGGGCAAGGCTATAGAAATCAAGGACTTCCTGCAAGAACGGATGAAGAGGAAAGTAAACACCAACCTTAAAGAAGGTGGTTGAGGTTATGGCATTAGGAACCCCACGATTAGGAGTTTTGGTGTCAAACCTGTGAGTTCTCTCACCAGGTTCTGGGATCACAATGGAGAAGGTTGGACGGGGGCATTCTTCTTGCATTTTCTCTTACCTTGCCGAGGTCATAATGGAATCCATTTTCTCACAAAAAGGGACGATCTCTTGTTTGTACAACTCTCTCTCGACAGTTATCTCAGTGTCAAAGTCATGTTCAGGAAGCAGTTCCTGATTAGGCTTGGATACTTCTTCATTGTCAGATGGCCAATCCTCTCCTAAATCAATCAGGCTAAGCGGCTTGATATATATGGTCATTAATGTGAAGAGGTTTCAAGAGGATATTTTGAGGTTCGGTAGTATCAGGAATCAAGACCCTAGACCTAGTCCTATTGCTGACAGACTTGGTAGGAACATGGATTATTAAAGAACGGTGGTCTGAATGCGTTGATTCAGATGACATCTGTAAAAGAAAGACGAAGAAAGGTCAGGTTTTGGGAGGAAACCTGTGGTTTTAAGAGGATTAAACTACCGTGGCTATGCAATATAGGTACTTTTAAGAGTCATACAGTGGTTGTGCATCAATAAGGGTGTACATGGACCGTGACATGAACCAGAAACAAATGAAAAGAGAAGATAAATGGACAGTCAAAAGTTACAGAACAGGACGTGTGAGATACCATCTACAGTGTTGGTGATAAGTGCGACATGAAGTGTGAAAAGTAGATACAGATATATGTATACATTCAAACGCAAATGAGAAGCAAAGAGAAGACGGCATGCAAGGTTAAAACGAGCAGATAATTGGAAATAGATTCAAGATCACGAAGCAACGAAAAAAAGTGAGTCGAAGTCATACCTTGATCGGAAGGAATTAGTGGACGAGGAGTCGAATTTAGCGAAGGACTGTCGATTTTCTTCTTCTCTCTCCAAGGGTTTTTTATCAAGTATTTGGTAAAGGTAAAAAAATGGAGTTGGGTCAGTTCGCGTGATTAAATAGTCGAGGTAATTGAAGGACGGTCATGTACACGCGGTAGCAAACGGTTGGCGCAGTAATTGAAGAGGTACATGCGTGTGAGGCGTGTGAACTTTGGGAACTCGCGCATTAACTACAGCTTTGGTAAGTGATTGGAGCAATTTGAATTTTAAAATTATCTCTTGGAGATACTTACTACCAACCATTATCCCCTCTCAAATTTTAAAAAAATTCGAAGAAACGTGATGATGAGAAACAAGTCAGATTCCCTGGGAAGCTGAATGCAAATATTGAGTTTATTTCGAAAGCTGTGATCTGAAGAAGAAAATAGCATGAGAGCAGGTTCCTTAATAGGAAGGAAGCTGAATCGAGATTGTGTTAGCTAAAAATACTTTATGTCCTGTTTCCTACACCGAGTTAGCTCATGTAGGCTTGGATATATGGTATTGGAGCGATAAGAGGAATGATTTTGCATTGAACCCATGATCAGAAAGCAAAATAGGTTCCTTTCACATTACATGATTTCAAGGAACCGGGGGGTACTTGTTGTGCCCAAAATCATCATGGGCTGAATTTAGGCCCATTAGGCCCCAGGGTTCAATCCATACGAGCCAGAGGATAGATCCAGTATGAGTTATGAAGATCAGATAGAATAAATGAGGTAGGAATTGAGAGTATCAGGAGGTTCCCAATGGTCAGGAAGCTGAGATGACTATGTGAAGACCAAGTTCCTCCCAGCAGAAGGATTCGAATTAGCATAGCAACAGCCATGGAGAAAGCTAAGAGTACATGAAGAGATTAGATGAGTTATCCAGTCTAATCAGTTTGTTATTCATGCAGGTACAGGTACCTTGAAAGAGGTACCTAAGTGATATGTGATAAGTGGATTTTATATCCACTTGGAACGTTCCATATCGGCTTAAATTGATTTACTTGGCCTCAAGTTTGTTGTATTTTTTATGTGTTTTGTGTAGTTGTGCAGGATTGTAACTATCGGCTAGGGTTGGTGAGTTTTGGCAATGATAGAGTTGAAGTTGAGCTTTGGAATAAAGAAAGGGAAGTGGAAAAAAGAATAGGGAGGAAAAACGGGAAGTGGAAAAAGAATAGGGAGGAAAAACGGAGTCAAAATGAGCAAAATCAGCCAAAATCAGCTTCGGCAGAAGCCATCAGCGCACTCAGCGCGCAAAGGGCGCACTCAGCGCCATGAACAGTAACAGTAGCGCAGTCAGCGCATGAACAGTAGCAGTCAGCGGGTGAAAAATCAGCCAGAATTTCTAATTTTGTTTTGGTCATATCTTGAGTTCTACAAGTCCGTTTTGGACGATTCAACTGCCCACGCAAAGATAACGGAATTTTCTATCATTCTAAGGTGGTCCGGAGTCCAGAATTATTGAAGAGAATTTTCCTTCAAAATAGAATCAACAGAAATTGCCAGAATTCAATTCTAAACAGGAAATTGCCACAATTCCTACTTCTAATAAGTATGGTAATTGCTCTAGGTGGCTGGTACTTTCCAGAATCAGATTTATACATGGGAATTGCAATTCTATATTCATTCAAGAACGGAAATTGCCACAATTCTATTCCAACTCAAAGATGACAATTGCTTGGAGGAGAGGCAAATTGGGGCTATAAATACACATCTTGGGGGACAGAAAAAAACACACACCATTACATATCAATTACTTAGGATTATTTGTATCTTTTCATACTTTGTTTTATCATGGTTTCACTTGATCCCATGATGACGAGAGGTTCAATTTTGAACTAATCGTTGTCATGGGATTCTAACGGATTTATTTATGGAGCTTTAGTATCTTGATGCTTTAAAGATCTGTGTGTGATGTATATTTGATATCCTCGTATGGTTATGCTTAATTGATAGATGCATCATGAATATCTAATTTGTTAATCTCTTGTGAAGTGAAAGTGGAACTTGAGATTTAGAACTTGCCATGCTAGCATAGGTTCATGATTGTTTATCAACATGATTCGTAGCATGAGATGAGAATACTTATATTGCCCTATGTGATCAATATGGATAACATGTTCTTCAACCATTATGTTTTCAAATTCTACAGACATATAGGGTCTAAGCATAATTGGTGTCTACTCATCTTCCATCTCTTTTGTGGATGTATGTTTAGTTCGGTATAAGTATACTGAGAGGTAGCATGTACTTGTTTCGTGTTGTCCGATCAGATATCATAACCATTGCATATAGTGATTAAAGGCGTCAGATCTAAACAAAGTATTTAATGAAGTTAGGATCCCATGTTTTCTCTTGCAGAATTAATTCAATTCCAATTCTCGTTAGTTAGTTAATTCTTAGCTTGTTAATTTACTTCTTAGTTAATTTAGTTTATTAAACCCAAAAATTGTTATTTGTCTTAGCAGTGAATAATAATCATACATTGTTGCATAGGTACATCTACTGAATTAAAACCATAACCAGATCTCTGTGGGAACGAACTTGACTTATTCATATATTACTTAGACCACGTACGCTTGCGTGATTTAGTGCAAACAAGTTTTTGGCGCCGCTGCCGGGGATCATCGGTGTTTTATTTTTGGTTTATGTGCTTGTCATCAGTGGTCGTTAAAGTTCACTAACTCAGATTAGTTACTCACCTATCTTGTTTAGTTCGGTGTGTTTCAGGTACTTGAGTGTTTGAAGATGGCATGCGAGGAGTTGCCATGGTGGGCATATTCGAGGACATCCATGCCTTATCAACGTGAGCGGTGTTTGGGCATTCATGATCCCTCACAATATTGTTACTACGAAGGACTTGATCCATATGTCACTTATGAGGAACAACCATATTTTCAATATCATCCTCAACAGTACCAGCAAGATGTGCCAAATATGTCATATTTCTTTGATAGTGAAGAGTTTCAACATCAGCAACCTACTCCTACTTTTCAGTCAGATGAGGTTGTAACTATGGAGGAGCTTAGGATGCTTGTAAAGAGTAATGAGGAGTCTATCAAATCTTTGGAGATACTAGTTGCTCGAGTTGTGAGTGCTGTGGAATTAAAACCATAACCAGATCTCTGTGGGAACGAACTTGACTTATTCATATATTACTTGTGACCACGTACGCTTGCGTGATTTAGTGCAAACAAGTTTTTGGCGCCGCTGCCGGGGATCATCGGTGTTTTATTTTTGGTTTATGTGCTTGTCATCAGTGGTTGTTAAAGTTCACTAACTCGGATTAGTTACTCACCTATCTTGTTTAGTTCGGTGTGTTTCAGGTACTTGAGTGTTTGAAGATGGCATGCGAGGAGTTGCCATGGTGGGCATATTCGAGGACATCCATGCCTTATCAACGTGAGCGGTGTTTGGGCGTTCATGATCCCTCACAATATTGTTACTACGAAGGACTTGATCCATATGTCACTTATGAGGAACAACCATATTTTCAATATCATCCTCAACAGTACCAGCAAGATGTGCCAAATATGTCATATTTCTTTGATAGTGAAGAGTTTCAACATCAGCAACCTACTCCTACTTTTCAGTCAGATGAGGTTGTAACTATGGAGGAGCTTAGGATGCTTGTTAAGAGTAATGAGGAGTCTATCAAATCTTTGGATATACTAGTTGCTCGAGTTGTGAGTGCTGTGGAATAAGAGAAACAACAATTCATACTAGAGGATATTTCAGAAAATAATGATGACTTGGAGCAAGGTACTGCATGCTTAATTGAGAAAGACAAATTCAAAGGTGAGGTGAGCATTCGCGAGCCATGTGAGGAATTTGATCATGTTAGGATGGTGGATGATTTGGAAAGGGCACTATATAGGACAGACACTGATGAGCTGCAAATATTTCAAGAATTGGTATGTGCGTACCAAGAGGCTGAAGAACATGGGAAAGATGCAGGTCTTCTACTTGTCTCAGAGTTTAAAGATGGAGGTAGCGCATTAGAACCAATAGAGGAAGTTCTCTTTGAGGAACCAAAGGCTTTAGCAACTTACATTTACCCTCCTCCATTATATTCAAGTGAAGCCCGTGAATGTGTGTTGTTCTACAAATTGACAGATTTTGGGTCAACAGATGAAGGCATTGGATTAGGACATAGTTGTTACACGAATAGGCCAAGCGAGAAGAAGGGGCAGAAAGTGTACCGCCGTGATGACGATGAAGTCTCACGAAGAGAGGACCAGGCCAACTATTATCATCCTTAATGGAGGCTTGGAAGTAACATCAAGCTATTGACGTTAAAGAAGCGCTTCTTGGAAGGCAACCCAAGCATTGTTGTATACTGGTATGTTTTCTACTTTCCCTCGTATTTACTTCCATTCAATGAGGACATTGAATATTTTAAGTTTGGGGGTGGTTTGAGGGATTAGTAGTTGTTGTTGTTGTTGTATTATTTGTTCATATAGGATTTCATGCTTTGCATATTATTAGTAGTAATTCATGCATGTATGTTCGTGTTATCTACGTTTGTTTCATATAGGACATTCTGTTTTATTTGTGTATACCATGTGAGTTCATGTTAGTTGAATTTCATGGCATGCATTTTTCATGATCCCTTAGAACGAGGTGATTCTGATTGGTAGGTAGGTGTTTTATTGAGTGTGATTGATTATGAGTAGAGGGTTGATTTATATTCCTTATGAAATTGACTTGCATGTTTTAGAAACAAAAATTTTACAAAGTCTCATTGGGTGCTTTTGGGCTAGGTTAGGGTCATGCTTGTTTAGATGCTTGGAGATTTAATCACTTGTTTATAGTTAGAATCTGCGTTATTCCCTTTATGGCGTAGGATCACTAAAGTCTAAGTTTGGGGGAAAACATGGATTTCATGCTTAATTGTGAATATTGTCAATAATGGCTAGGCGTCAAATGGCTAGTAGACGGCTCATATTTATATGAGTATTCTAGGGTTGGAAATGAGAATTCTCATTCCAGAATGCATAAAAAAAAGAAAAAAAAAGAGAAAAAAAGAAAAAAAAATCATGTAAATAGTTTAAATGCAAAATTAACCAGGGTGAGCCCTTTAATACTCGAGCAATTAAGTTCTAGGGGACTTTGTGCCTAGTGACCTAAGGCTTTTATAGTCTGGGATCCACTGACCTAACACTCGCTACATGGGTATTATTGTATAAGCCTTTTGGGGTCTCATCCATTGCACGGTTAAATAAGCATGCTTGTTTATTATGTGTCGTAGTTGTTGTTTAGTAATAAAGCATGGATTTCTGGCTAACTCATATGAGGATGGAGGTGTTCTTAGGTTATGAAGTGTTTACCGTCTATTCTATTTATAAACCTGTGATTGTCTGGGCGAAGAATATGTATGATTTTGATCTAGTTTGGGAGTATTCCTGATGAGCATCGCACACACGCACGTTTCGGTACATGTATTGTTAGTATACGGGGACTTAGTCGAGCTCTATTTGGATTTAGTTGCATTCTTTGAGATATTTGCTTGCTAGTTGGTTTTAGTTAGTTTGAAGGGGATCTTTGCATTTTCATATTAGTTGCATTCATGCATTGCATTGCATTGGATTTTGTGGGTACATTCGCTATAGGCCCTCACGAGACCTCACTCGTCCACTAGGGCTACCTAGGGGTTTAAAGGGATTGTTGCATATGCCAAATGAAACCGTGATCACCTACGGAAGTGGTACTAATTAGTTAGTGTTTAGTTGTTTATGCTTGAGGACAAGCATCGGTTTAAGTTTGGGGGTGTGATAAGTGGATTTTATATCCACTTGGAACGTTCCATATCGTCTTAAATTGATTTACTTGGCCTCAAGTTTGTTGTATTTTTGATATGTTTTGTGTAGTTGTGCAGGATTGTAACTATCGGCTAGGGTTGGTGAGTTTTGGCAATGATAGAGTTGAAGTTGAGCTTTGGAATAAAGAAAGGAGTGCTTGCCTATGATTCCATGAAGATCATGAGCTCAAGAATTGAAGAACGGGAAGTGGCAAAAGAATAGGGAGGAAAAACGGAGTCAAAATTAGCAAAATCAGCCAAAATCAGCTTCAGCAGAAGCCATCAGCACGCAAAGGGCGCACTCAGCGCCATGAACAGTAATAGCAGCGCAGTCAGCGCATGAACAGTAGCAGTCAGCGGGTGAAAAATCATCCAGAATTTCTGATTTTGTTTTGGTCATATCTTGAGTTCTACAAGTTCGTTTTGGACGATTCAACTGCCCACGCGAAGATAACAGAATTTCTATCATTCTAAGGTGGTCCGGAGTCCAGAATTATTGAAGAGAATTTTCCTTCAAAAGAGAATCAACAGAAATTGCCAGAATTCAATTCTAAACAGGAAATTGCCACAATTCCTACTTCTAATAAGTTTGGTAATTGCTCTGGACGGCTGGTACTTTCCAGAATCAGATTTATACATGGGAATTGCAATTCTATTTTCATTCAAGAACGGAAATTGCCACAATTCTATTCCAACTCAAAGATGACAATTGCTTGGAGGGGAGGCAAATTGGGGCTATAAATACACATCTTGGGGGACAGAAAAAAACACACACCATTACATATCAATTACTTAGGATTATTTGTATCTTTTCATACTTTGTTTTATCATGGTTTCACTTGATCCCATGATGACGAGAGGTTCAATTTTGAAGTAATCGTTGTCATGGGATTCTAACGGATTTATTTATGGAGCTTTAGTATCTTGATGCTTTAAAGATCTGTGTGTGATGTATATTTGATATCCTCGTATGGTTATGCTTAATTGATAGATGCTTCATGAACATCTAATTTGTTAATCTCTTGTGAAGTGAAAGTGGAACTTGAGATTTAGAACTTGCCATGCTAGCATAGGTTCATGATTGTTTATCAACATGATTCGTAGCGTGAGATAAGAATAATTATAGTGCCCTATGTGATCAATATGGATAACTTGTTCTTCAACCGTTATGTTTTCAAATTCTATAGACATATAGGGTCTAAGCATAATTGGTGTCTATTCATCTTCTATCTCTTTTGTGGATGTATGTTTAGTTCGGTATAAGTATACTGAGAGGTAGCATGTACTTGTTTCGTGTTGTCCGATCAGATATCATAACCATTGCATATAGTGATTAAAGGCGTCAGATCTAAACAAAGTATTTAATGAAGTTAGGATCCCATGTTTTCTCTTGCAGAATTAATTCAATTCCAATTCTCGTTAGTTAGTTAATTCTTAGCTTATTAATTTACTTCTTAGTTAATTTAGTTTATTAAACCCAAAAATTGTTATTTGTCTTAGCAGTGAATAATAATCATACATTGTTGTATAGGTACATCTACTGAATTAAAACCATAACCAGATCTCTATGGGAACGAACTTGACTTATTCATATATTACTTGTGACCATGTACGCTTGCGTGATTTAGTGCAAACAATATGTCCCGAAATAAGGAGGTTCCTGAGAAACAGGCTCCTGAGATATAGGTTCCTGAGCACCAGGTTCTTAAGAGTAGCCAACAGAATGTTCTAGAAGCCATCTAGAATAGATAAACGAATTGGTGTTTGAGTATAATTCTAGGGCGCAAATGATCCTAGAATATCTCTAACCAATGAGAGAATTATAGTAGGGTACGAACTCGATTTCTACTCTACTTAGCCAACTAGTTCGTGAAAGGCTGTAAAGGAACCAGAGTCCAACATGAACTATGTAATCGAATACAGCTATTCCAGCAAGAGTCAGCTTTGCATTAGAACTACGTAATCGAATACAACTATTCCTCTCAAAGTTGTTACGAAATCCACTCATCAACACTTACAAAATGCCTTAGTCGCCATGGATGATGAATAACATATTTGCACAGAATATGCCAAATTGTACAACTAGCTTCAATGAATATGAGCATGTGAACCAACCTGTCTTTCAGAGTCCTACACCTAGAGTAAAGATTGATCTAACTCAATCAGAACCCTTGGGTGGTAAAGGCTTGAAAAACAGGAGAAAAGCTAACAAGGCAGGACCCAAGGAAACTTGGGTACCAAAATCAACTCTATTTGATTTTGATGTGTGCAGGGAGACTGACAGAATCTTTGGTACCTGGATAGTGGCTGTTCTAGGCACATGACCGGAGATTCTACCCTGCTCACCGAGTTTGAGGAGAGAGCTGGCCCTAGCATTACCTTTGGAGATAACAACAAAGGATATACTAGAGGATATGGCTTGATTTCATAAGGAAATGTTGTCATTGAAGAAGTAGCACTGGTTGATGGACTTAAGCATAACTTGCTGAGTATCAGTCAACTGTGTGATAAAAATCAAAATGTGTGGTTCACATCTGAAGCTTGTGTCATTTTCAAGAAGAATGACAACAAGGTAGTGATGATAGGAAATAGAAAAGGAAATGTACACATTGCTGACTTCAACTCAATGAGTACCAACTCTGCTACATGCCTCTTCAGCAAGGCAAGCATGGATGAAGGATGGCTTTGGCACAAAAGACTGTCACACTTAAACTTTAAAGCCATGAATGAATTGTTCAAGAAGGATTTGGTCAGAGGCATTCCAAAATTGGAGTTCTCCAATGATGGACTTTGTGATGCCTGCCAGAAAGGAAAGCAAAGAAAGACCTCTTTTAAATCTAAGTCAATGTCTTCAATCGATCAACCCTTGCAACTTCTGCACATGGATCTATTTGGACCAGTCAATGTATTGTCGATAAGCAACAACAGATACTCTCTTGTAATTGTTGATGATTTCTCCAAGTACACTTGGACCTTCTTTATTCGTTCAAAAGATGAGACAGGCGAGATCATTATCAAACATATCAAGACAATCAACAACAATCCACTCTTCAAAGTAAGAAGGACTAGAAGCGACAATGGAACTGAGTTCAAGAATTTTGTGCTAAGAAAGTTCCAGCCAAAAACATTATTCACCACTTATTTTCTCTTTACTCCTTATAGTTATAAAAATGTCGTTGTTCTCTTTCGGGCGTTCCTTACCCCTTTCACGGAACCACTGGACTAATAACAGATATCGATTTGGATGACATGAGAATAACTTTCCTCTTTGGAATTACTATATCTTACTTCCCTAGGAGATAGATTATTCTAATCTATGTTGTCAACCAACAACATTCTTCATGGAATATAAACACTGGAATCTCTATCCATTCAATACTCATTCATTAGAACTATTAATACCTTGTAGTCGAAATCACTGTTCATTCTTTTATCAATACATAATAAAAAGTTTTAATTCTCCCAAAAATCTCGGTTCTTACAATATGCCTCGAACTACCTTTCAAGAGAGTGGCTACTACCTTTTTAGAAAGGCTACTACCTTTCAGATGGTCGGTACTACCTTTGTTGTCATCCAATAGATACTACTTTTCAGTTGTACTAGTACTACCTTCCTGATTGAACTCGTATTACCTTTGCCTTGGTCGGTACTACTTTCTGAAATATACTAGTACTACCTTTGATGAGAAGGCTACTACCTTTGAAATCTGGCGATACTACCTTTCTGATAGGCTTGTACTACCTTCGGTACTACCTTTCTGAAAATATAGTATCATTACAATTTTCAGCTCAAATCAATTAAATGATTTTATGATATCATTTAATTAATTTTCTTTTACATAAAATTCTGATTTAATTTATTAAGTAATTATTTTAAAGAATAAATTAATTCTTATAGAATTAATTTATTAATTAAATTAATCACATAATTTAATCAATTAAAGAAGAATAAATATGAATCCTTTAAGTAGCAAAATCTTTTCTTGAACCACTGAAATTAATAAAGAAATACCATTGAATTTTCTGTTGACGTTCGATGTACTGTCTGGTTCATGAACGACTAACTCCACTGATTGTTCTTCATTTTTGACCTTTTTTTTTTTGCTAAATTAATATATATAAACAGCAAAAAAGAGGGATTAACCCTTGCCCAACGACAAACCGAAGGGGAGGACTATCTAGAGACAATCTACAAAAAGCAGATTTAAGCTAGAAAGCAAAACCTAGCAATTAAGCTAACCAACTAGCATAGACAGTTTCTTTAGAAATATTTACAAACCATGTGGAGGTTTCTAATCTAGATTTAATATCTATAACAATGCCTTTGATGAGTTTAGTCGGACCAAAGCAGCCTTTCTCGTGCAGTCTTGCGTTTCTCTCTCGCCATATATGGTAGCTGTGAATTTGAGCAGCAAGCAGCAAAATATTCTTGTGAATAACATTAGTAACCGAGCCCCATGCAGTCAGAAGATCATTCCAGGTGTTGTATTCATGGCTATAGACCCCAATAAGAGCCACAATATGCCGAAGCACAAATGAGCTATATATAGCTACAAGTAACCATAAGATGATTGGAGTTTTCGATGCCCCCAGGTCAATACCAAATTAAGCCAATCTACTGAATGTGTTGAGACGACCATGGCAAACCAGCCATTGGTGATGAGCGTACCTGTTAATTTTAATCTTATGACAAACCCAACTATGTTAGGGAACCTCTGGTAATTTAAACCTGATTGCATCCCATATGTGTCTAGTACGAACCTTTGAGAGAGGTCTATGATAAGTGGATTTATATCCACTTGGATCGCTTCGTTTCGGCTTAAATTGGTGTTTTGTATCTCAAGTATTGGTGTGTTTTAATGTATTTTGTGAGAATTGTGCAGGATAGGCTTTGAGGTGCAAGTATGGGTTTGTCAGTGATTATATGGTGTTTTTTAAGCTCAAAAGATCAAGTGTTGAAGTTGCAAAAGGAAATGGAGAAGGAATCAGTAAAAGAAGAAAAGACAGTCTGCATATTCAGTACTGAGCGCGGGCGCGCCCAGTTTCTACTGTGGTAGCGCGCGGGCGCGTTGGACAAATTTCAGAAATACTCTGCGCGCGGGCGCGCCTGGTTTGTGTTATAGGCCGCGCGGCCGCGCCTGTCTGCGGGAAAAGTGACAGAATGTTGCTGGAAACTGATTTTGAGAAGGAAATTGCCATGAATTCTTTTCCTAATCATTATGGAGTATCATGAACGGCCAGAAACTTCCAGAATCATAATTAAACATGGGAATTGCACTTCTAATCCAATCAAAGATGGAAAATTACCAGAATTCTATCCTATTTCAATTACGGTAATTGTTTGGACAAGGAGACACTTGGGGCTATAAATACACACCTTGGGGCACATCAAATCTGTAACACCCCCAGATCCGGGGTCAGGGATCTGGTCGTTACGGTCTCAATATCCAACCACAAAACCAACATAATTTAAATTACAACCTTGTGACCCAAAACAACAACATAAAACACACCCGTTATAGTCCCAGAGATGAAATCAGAGTAACCAACAATATTATTAATCACAGGTTTGAGTTCTTACAACCCAAAGAATTACAATTGTACAATTACATACTCTTTGCCATCCATTAATAGATACCATAATATAAATACATTTGAGGCTCAATTGCTAACAACTAGCCTACCAGTAGTTGCATCCTCAACAAAGGTAACCAAGACCTTAGCGGTAAACCTCTGACGGTTGACACCTGCTTACGCTGCGTGCGCCTTGCGCGGCCATCTGATCTAGCTGTTGTTGTGATATAAATAAATAAAGCAAGGGTGAGCAAAAGCCCACCGAAAATATAATTGAACGACAATAATATATGACAGTTCAAAATATCTTTGAAACCATACGCCATGCATTAACGATGTAGTACCAATATAAGGTATGAGATGAAGTTACAAGGTAACTGAAAAATATATTTATTTTGAATACATATCTGCTATGCAAAAGATAAGCAAGATATTCTCAATTATCAGAAAAAAAAAGGAACTTGCAGGAAAAATATTGCAATTCCGGTTTCAACACTTTTTCACCTTGCCAACACCAACAGTGTTGCAGAAATTTCTCACTTTTAGAAGATGAACTAATACGGGAGCATTGCCGCGCCAGATGCCCTGACGTTTACGATGATCAGTCGTATGTCATGCATCTCATCAGTCGTTCTCTACATGTAGAAGGTAGCTCCGACGGAATTATTTATCTACCGCCCTCTGGAACTCCTCAGCCAATGGTGGGGCTATTGCTGGACCGGCGCCACTCGGCCACTTACGCGTCTCCTAGTTCGAATATCATCCATGACTCTGAAACGTAAAGTTCGTTCCCCTTTTCCCCAAGTGTAACACTTGTTGATAGGACTCCACAAAGTAGTCGTATCTAATTGGAAAGGAAAAATTCACCAATATTTCCCAAGCTGATGCTTGTTAATGGATATAAACTTGTTACATCAATCATACCCCTCGAGCGTTGAGGAGGTAACCAAAAGACTCATATCGATACTTGAAAGAATCAAGATGTGAGTGACAAGATAGTTTTAGCAAGTATAGGACCGGGCAGTCCAATAAATAACATCGCTCAAGTGAGGTCCCCTTATATACGTTTGGAAGTTGAGCGAGTATTTAAATCTTCTTTAAGATAGATTTAAATGAAATTAAAGTTTTGGGAACCTCCCATTGATAAAATAGTCATAAAAGACTCCGAAATATTTTACATAATATCTGAAGGTGAAGGATAACCTTTGAATAATATAAATCATTATAAAAAGAATTCAAAAGAATTTTATTAAACATTCCAAGAATATTTATTAATTCAATAATAATTACGGAATACTATTAAATCATAATATTGCTCGTAAGTAATCCTCGAATGAATATATAGAATTATTTATTAAATAAATCTCTTCTTAAATGAATATTTAAAATAATATTCATTGAATAAATAAACTTAAATAAATATTTAATATAATATTTACTGAATAAATCAAACCTTAAATGAATATTTGAAAATAATATTCATTTAATAAATAACATTCCAAATGAATATCCAAATAATATTCATTAAACAAATAATATTCTAAATGAATATCCAAAGTAATATTCATTTAACCAATAATATTCTAAATGAATATCCAAAATAATATTCATTTAACAAATAATATTCTAAATGAATATCCAAAGTAATATTCATTTAACCAATAATATTCTAAATGAATATCCAAAATAATATTCATTTAACAAATAATATTCTAAATGAATATCCGAATAATGTTCATTTAGTAATCAAAACTTTAAAGGAATATTCGAAGTAATATTCCTTGAGTAAATAGGACTTCCAATGAATATTTTAAAATAACATTCATTAAGTAAATCAAACCTTAAATGAATATTTGAAAGTAATATTCATTAAATAAATCAAGATCAAATGAATATTCCAAATAATAATAAGTAAGCCAAATGAATATTTGGGAATGATATTCGTCAACCAAATAACTCTAATGAATATTCAAAATAATATTCATTAACTAAATAACTCCAATGAATGATCAAAATAATATTAATTAAATAAATGACATTCTAAATGAATATTAAAATAATATTCATTAAATATTCCTTCACTGAGGTAATACTCGAAGAACGTTCCTCGAAAGATTCGTAATCGAATAAAAATCCTCGAAGTAATAAATTTGTCGCTGGAATCCCTCCGGGTTTCCACGACTATTTATATATTACAAAATATCGACTCCCGGTCTATATTTGAAGTATGAATATCATACGCCCTTCGCTAAGGGTCTTAACCAAACAATCCGACTTATAACTGATATTTCATATATAGTCTATAATCCGATATCAAATCAGGGAACAAGTAATTCAATATTAACTTGAAAGTAGGCATGCATTCTATGGCATATGTATAAAACAATCATCATATATATTATCACAACAACAGTTCCAAGTTTTGGAAACTTGCCTGAGAATCGAGTGCGGGTAGGGGTAATGTGTCCCGGGTCAGCTCGACGATCTATAAACAATCAGAATATTTAAGATTAACCACTTAACGCTTATTAAAAGGCTAAGTATAAACTCCACTTAAATCGAAACATGTTTTCGAGTTATCTCGTTACGTCTCTTTTAGTGTAACTCTTTTTATCACCGATACGATCCGACATTCGTTCGTTATCAAGACATGTCATCATGCTTATACTTGGTATATACTTACGTCGTATAAGTTCTAAGGTTGGTCATTTACGAATCAAGATTATACCTCGAGTGTTATCGCCCGTTTTCTAAGTTATAACCAAAGTCATACCTTTAAGGGGTTCGTTCGCGTTTAACCTCGATTCAAACATTTTTATAAAATCGGAAAACGATCCATTCGACATGTGGTTTTCTCCCACGCCTTCCTTTTTACCTCTAATATTTAATTATCACGATTCGCCACTGATTAAACAACATTAAAGGGAATCAATTTCAATTACGAACTTTTGATTACGGTTCCGAACCACTTTTACGAATTTAATCATAACTCCTAAACCGTAAGTCCGTTTCATGCGATCTTTATATCAAAACGAAGCTCATAACATAATCTAGCTAATCATGGCATAAGTCGAAGCTATGCAGTGAGTTATACCTACTGTCAAGTTCGAATTTCAAGGTTAAACGAAAATCGGGCATTACGACGGCTACGAATCGAGCGTTCTAAAATTCATTACGCAACAACCAAGCCACACCGGGCATCCAATCAATTACTACAGTTAATAATCATCTCTTAAAAGCTCAATAACATCATGCTTCATCAATATCATCATAAAGCTAATCTAACCACAAAATCATGCTAACATGGTGGTAAAATACTACTAATATCACTTAATCCAAAATCACCATGAATCATGCATAAACTCAAAGTAAAGCTTAGGGTTTGAAATGATTTATACCTTCCTGAGAGAGTAGTATAACCTTCCTAAGCCTTGATCTATCCTTGGATGATCCTAAGCTAGCTAAATCCACCATGAAAAACAAGAAAAAACAAGATTAGTTCTTAAAACCACTATTCATCCTCCTCTTTGATGAATTATTTGAAAATGGAAACAAGAGAGTTTGGCTTTGAAATTTTTAGGGGATTACTTTTATGAAATATAGGACTCACAATAAAATTTACAAGATCAAGTGATGGTTGGAAGTATGATTTTGATCTTGGAATTTCCATGAAAGCCGAATGTGAGCAAAGTGGAGGGGGGAGAGTTGGCTTTGATTTTCTTGATATTTTCTCTTCCAATCTCATCCAATTGCAACATAATATCTTGTATAAAGCTACTTTATTAAAGTAGTGAGGTGTTGGATGAGGAAATGGCAAGACATGTGTTGAAAATGTGGTGGTTTAGAGCTTAACTAGGTAGTTGCTTGCTAAGTACTTAGTTGTATTCTCTAAGATGCTAGTTGCTCATGTAACTACTTGGTTACTTGCTCTTATCTACTAGCACATGGTTGCCCCTTGGCCCTCTGCTTGTTTCTTTGTCCGTTTATTGCTTAATCCGTTGATCGTTCGAGGGAATAACTCATTCGTTTCTAGTTAGGGTTTTACCGAAAACCTTCCTAATAATTCTAATACTATTCTTCATCTTTCTTAATACTTCTCGAATTTAAATTCCTTAATTCCCTTTTATAAATCCTTAAGTCTTGCAGTGTCCAGGGAAATCTCGGAGAAAATAAAAGTGCTCTTTTTCTGAATCCGACAGCTTTTACATACACTTATTTTCCTCCCGGATCACTAATACGAACTCAGAAATCCGTTCCGAATACCGGGTATAACATTATTATAATAATATTCCAAATTCCACCAAAATCACTATTCATCACTTATTTTTATTTAATTCCTATAATTAGGAAAATGAACCTGGTTCACCCTCGAGTGTTCCTTAACCTTTTTACGGAACCGCTGTGCTTATAATAGATATTGATTTGGATGACATGAGGGTATCTATTTCTCTCTAGGGAATCTTATCTTAACTTTCTAGGAGATAGATTATTCTAATCTAAGTTATCACCCAATAGCATCCTTCAGGCCATATAACCTTGGAATATATATCCTTTCATTATTCATTCTTTAAAGCCAGTATTACATTGTAGTTGTAACCACTGTTCACTCTTACATCAATACATAATAAAAGTTTTAATTCTACCCAAAAATCTGGGTTCTTACAAAATCTACACATCCTACACACTAATTTCGTTCAGAGCACAAGGAAGAGAAGCCAAGGCGAGGATTGTGACGACAAGAAGATCTAGAAATAGTTTTCTTGTATTTCTTTGTTAGGCGTATCTTTTGGATGCTTGTCACTTTTCCGGATTTGTTCGCTAAACCTTATCTCATTATTGATTTATTCATCTTTATTATCTTGTTTACTACCATGCTTTCATCAAATCCCATGGTGACGAAAGGTTCAATTATGAACTAATCGTTGTCGTGGGATCCTAGTGGATTTATCTATGTAGCTTAGTAGTTTGCATGCCTTAGAGATTTATGTGTGGTGAATTATTGATATCCTTGTATGGTTGTACTTATGGTATTTAGGTGCGTCGCGAACATCTAATATGTTAATCTCTTGCTAAACGAGAGTGGATCTTGAGATTTAGAACTTGTCATGCTAGCATAGGATAGGTTGATGTTAAGCATCATGATTTGTGGCATGAATAGAGATATTATGCTACCCTATGTGATCTAAGTGGATAACTTGTGCTTAAACCTTTATGTTTTCAAATTCTATAGAGATATAGGGTCTAAACATAATAGGTACCTATTCATCTTCTATCTCTTTTGTGGATATATGCGTAGATTGGTACTAGTATACCGAGAGGTAACTTTTACTCTTTTCGTGTTATTCGATCAGGTATCAAAACCATCGCATGTTTTAATCAAGGCTGCAACTCTAAGTGAAGTAGATAATGAAACTAGGATTCCATGTTTATTCTCATATAAGTAATTCGATTTAATTCTTGTCAATTAGTTAATTCTTAATTTATAATTTGCATCTTAGTTTAATTTAGTTAATCAAACCATATTTGTTATTTTTCTTAGCAGTGAATTAAAACCATACATTATTGCATAGACATATTTTCTGAGTAAAACTTAACCAAGATCTCTGTGGAACGAACTTTAATTGTATTACTTGTGACTACGTGCGCTTGCGTGAGTTTAGCATAACAAGTTTTTGGCGCCGCTGCCGGGGATCATCGGTGTTTTTATTTCAGTTTATGTGTTTGTCAATAGTGGTCGTTAGCGTTCACTGACTCGGATTCTTACTTAGTTTGTTTGTTTTGTGGTGTTTCAGGTACTTGAGTTTGTATGCAAACACGTTCGCAAGCTCGTTTACAAAGACTGGCAGAAGACGGTCGTGTAGAGAATTTAGAGAATAAGGAAGAGGAAGCTGAAACTACAGTAGCAATGGCAGAAGCAGAAGCAATCAAGGCTTTGAAGGACTATTCTCAGCCGAAACTCAATGACATTCAGTCTAGCATTGTTAGGCCAGCTATTGCAGCGAACAACTTTGAGATCAAGCCGGGCACAATTCAGATGGTGCAGAATTCAGTCCAGTTTGGGGGAGCTTCTACGGAGGATCCTAACATGCATGTTCGGGACTTTATCGAAATCTGCGACAATTTCAAGTGTAATGGTGTGACGGATGATGCTATCAGGTTGAGGCTTTTCCCATTCTCTCTGAGGGATAAGGCTAAGAGCTGGCTACACTCTTTACCACCTGGTTCTATTACTACATGGGAAGATCTTGCTCAGAAGTTTCTTACTAAATTCTTCCCTATGGCGAAAACTGCAGCAATAAGGAATCAGTTGACTCAATTTCAACAGCAATCTGGCGAGTCATTGTGTGAGGCTTGGGAACGCTACAAGGAGATGCTAAGGAAGTGTCCTCATCATGGCATGCCTGATTGGATGGTTATTAATGGTTTTTACAATGGGTTGGGAGCATAATCTAGGCCTTTGCTAGATGCAGCATCATGTGGAGCTCTTTGGGCGAAGAGTTATGATGAAGCTTATGAACTTATTGAGATGATGGCTGCTAATGAATACCAGAATCCAACCCAGAGACTTTCTCAAGGCAAAGTAGCAGGAGTTTTGGAAGTAGATACAGCTTCAATGATTACGGCTCAGTTGAAGGCTCTTGCTATGAAAGTGGATTCTCTTGCTAATTATGGAGTTCAGCAGGTGGCTAGTGTTTGTGAGTTATGTGCGGGCGCACATGAGACGAATCAGTGTGCTATCTCTGGTGAATCAGCACAGTTTGTGAGTAATTTTCAGAGACCTGCTGCACCAGTCCCAGCCACTTATCATCCCAACAATCGGAATCATCCTAACTTCAGTTGGAGCAACAATCAAAATACTCAGCAATCATATCAGCAAGCGAAGCCGTACAATCAAGGCTATCAACAACCTTATAGGGCACCATATCAACCCTCGAGATTTCAGCAGCAACAATCCCAGGTTCATGCGGGGCAATCTTCTAATGAAAAATCTGATGAGATGTGGATAGCATTAAAGAACCTACAAGCTGGTCAGAAAGTCTTGGAAACCCAGATAGGACAGATTGCAAGTGCCTTACTTAGTAGGCAACCAGGAACTCTTCCTAGTGATACAGAGACTAATCCAGGCAGGAGGGAAGTTGTCCATGAACAGGTGAAAGTAGTCACTTTGCGATCCGGAAAGGTTACAACTGATCAAAAATCAGCAGCTAAGGAAGAAGAAGAAGTTCAGAATCAGCAAGTTGAAAAGTCTGCAATTGAAAAATCTGGCTTGGTGGCTGATCATCTAGATGGTGAAGTGGAAAAGAGCAAAAAGTCTACTCCGGAGCAATCTTCAATGAATAATCAAATCTATCCACCTCCGCCATATCCTGGATGTTTGAAGAAAAGTCAAGAAAAACAGTTTCCGAAATTTATGGATGTCTTCAAGAAACTGTCCATTAACATTCCTTTTGTTGAAGCGTTGGAGCAGATGCCAAGATATGCAAAGTTCATGAAGGATATTTTGTCACGGAAGAGAAGGTTGGAAGATTTTGAAACAGTAGCTTTGACGGAGGAGTGTAGTGCTGTTCTGCAACAAAAGTTGCCACCTAAACTGAAAGATCCGGGAAGTTTCACTATTCCATGTACCATTGGCAACCTTTCATTCGGCAAATGTTTATATGATTTGGGAGCTAGCATTAATCTCATGCCCTTGTCTGTTTTCAAGCAACTTGGTCTACCGGAGCCGAAACCAACTAACATCTCTTTGCAGTTGGCTGATAGGACGATCACTTATCCGAGGGGTATAGTAGAGGATGTTTTGGTAAAAGTTGATAAGTTCATCTTTCCAGCTGATTTTGTGATCTTGGATTTCGAAGAAGATAAGAAGATTCCCATAATCTTGGGAAGACCGTTCTTGGCTACAGGAAAGACTTTGATTGATATGCAAAAAGGAGAGCTTACAATGAGGGTGCAAGATCAAAGTGTCACCTTTAATGTGTTCAAGACCATGAAATTTCTGACAGAGGATGAAGAGTGTTTCAGTATGGAAACGGTTGATACGGGTCAGAGAAAGAAGTTGGATCAATTGTTGAGCGAAAATTCGAATATAAGCATGCTAAAGCATCCTATCAGTGATTCCATTGACAGTTCTTCTGTTCGAGATCTCTCGAATGTCAAGCTTGGAAAACTTCCACCGTATTTGAGGTATGTCCTTTTGAATGATGAGTTGGTGATTTTTGAAGAGGGTCACGATAATGTGTTAAGAAGGTTGAGCATGGATGATGAAGTAGAGGAGTGTTCTTCTCAATCAACTGTGAAGCAAAAGCACCTTAGAGGTGTGAAGAAGAAAAAGAAAAAGTCGATTGGAGGAAGAGGCAAAGTGAAGTTTGATTTAGAAAAGATGTGGGAAGATAGCAAGAAGGTTGTCAGACAATGGGTGAATGGTCCTTCTGCTGAAGACAAGTCGAATGCAATCTTCGATCCACCATGATTTGAATCATATTTGTCCGGCTAAATGACGTTAACGACAGCGCTTCTTAGGAGGCAACCCATGTGTTTCGGTATTTGTAGGTATGTTTTCTGCGATCCCTCGTATTTACTTCCATTCAATGCGGACATTGAATCTTTCAAGTTTGGGGGATGCGTAGTTTATGTGTAGTATTTATGTGTTCATGTAGGATATCATGTTTGCATATTAGTCGTAATTCATTCATATATGTTCGTGATATTTACGTTTGTTTCATATAGGACATTTTGTTATTGTTTGTTTGTTACCATGTGAGTTCATATTAGTTGCATTTTCATGGCATGCATTTTTCATGATCCCTTAAAATGAGCTGATTCTGATTGATAGGTAGATGTTGATTTGAGTGTGATGATGATGAGTAGAGGGCTGATTTATAGTTCCTAGGAAATTGACTTGCATGTTTCGGGAACAAAATTTTTACACAGTCTCATTGGGTGCTTTTGGGGTTAGGTTGGAGTCATGCATGTTGGATGTTTTGAGATTTAATCACTTGTTTATTCTTAGAATTTTCGTTATTCCCTTTATAGCGTAGGAACACTAAAATCTAAGTTTGGGGGAAAACAGGAATTTCATGCTAGTTGTTAATAATGGCTAGGCGTCAAATGGCTAGTAGCCGGCTCATATTTATATGAGTAGTCTAGGGTTGGAAATAAGAAAGGCTCATTCCAGATTGCGAAAAAAAAGAGAAAAAAAAAATCAGAAGAAAAAAAAAGAAAAAAAAAGTCAATTTGTTGTTTGTTTTATGCAAAATTAACCAGAGTGAGCTCTTTAATACTCGAGTAATTAAGTCTGAGGGGACTTAGTCCTAGTAACCTAAAGCCTTGTGGTTTGGGATCCACTGACCCAACACTCGCTACATTGGTATTATTGTATAAGCCTTTTGGGGTCTCATTCATTGCACGGTTAAATAAGCATGCGTATTGTATATGTAGTGTCGTAGTATAGTAATAAAGCATGAGTTTCTGTCTACTTTGGATAAGGGTGGAGGTGTTCCTAGGTTATGGAGTGTCTACAGTCTATTCTAGTTATAAACCTGTGATTGTCTTGACGGAAAGCATGTATGATTTTTGACCTAGTTCTGGGGGTATTTCTGATGAGCATTGCACACACGCACGTTTCTGTTCATGTTTTGTTAGTATACGGGGACTTAGTCGAGCTCTGCTTGGATTTGTTGCATTCGTTGAGATATTTGCTTGTTAGTTGGTTTTGGTGAGTTTGAAGGGGATCTTTGCATTTTTCATATTAGTTGCATTCATGCATTTGCATTGCATTAGGGTAAATGGATTTTGTGGGTACATTCGCTATAGGCCCTCACGAGACCTTACTCGTCCACCAGGGCTGCCTAGGGGTTTAAAGGGATTGTTGCATATGCTAAATGCAACCGTGATCACCTACGGAAGTGGTACTAGCTAGTTGTATATTTTTTTGTTTGTTTATGCTTGAGGACAAGCATCGGTTTAAGTTTGGGGGTGTGATAAGTGGATTTATATCCACTTGGATCGCTTCGTTTCAGCTTAAATTGGTGTTTTGTATCTCAAGTATTGGGGTGTTTTAATGTATTTTGTGAGAATTGTGCAGGATGGGCTTCGAGGTGCAAGTATGGGTTTGTCAGTGATTATATGGTGTTTTTTAAGCTCAAAAGATCAAGTGTTGAAGTTGCAAAAGGAAATGGAGAAGGAATCAGTAAAAGAGGAAAAGACAGTCTGCATATTCAGTACTGAGCGCGGGCGCGCCCAGTTTCTACTGTGGTAGCGCGCGGGCGCGTTGGACAAATTTCAGAAATACTCTGCGCGCGGGCGCGCCTGGTTTGTGTTATAGGCCGCGCGGCCGCGCCTGTCTGCGGGAAAAGTGACAGAATGTTGCTGGAAACTGATTTTGAGAAGGAAATTGCCATGAATTCTTTTCCTAATCATTATGGAGTATCATGAACGGCCAGAAACTTCCAGAATCATAATTAAACATGGGAATTGCACTTCTAATCCAATCAAAGATGGAAAATTACAGGAATTCTATCCTATTTCAATTACGGTAATTGCTTGGACAAGGAGACACTTGGGGCTATAAATACACACCTTGGGGCACATCAAATCTACACATCCTACACACTAATTTCGTTCAGAGCAAAAGGAAGAGAAGCCAAGGCGAGGATTGTGACGACAAGAAGATCTAGAAATAGTTTTCTTGTATTTCTTTGTTAGGCGTATCTTTTGGATGCTTGTTACTTTTCCGGATTTGTTCGCTAAACCTTATCTCATTATTGATTTATTCATCTTTATTATCTTGTTTACTACCATGCTTTCATCAAATCCCATGGTGACGAAAGGTTCAATTATGAACTAATCGTTGTCGTGGGATCCTAGTGGATTTATCTATGTAGCTTAGTAGTTTGCATGCCTTAGAGATTTATGTGTGGTGAATTATTGATATCCTTGTATGGTTGTGCTTATGGTATTTAGGTGCGTCGCGAACATCTAATATGTTAATCTCTTGCTAAACGAGAGTGGATCTTGAGATTTAGAACTTGCCATGCTAGCATAGGATAGGTTGATGTTAAGCATCATGATTTGTGGCATGAATAGAGATATTATGCTACCCTATGTGATCTAAGTGGATAACTTGTGTTTAAACCTTTATGTTTTCAAATTCTATAGAGATATAGGGTCTAAACATAATAGGTGCCTATTCATCTTCTATCTCTTTTGTGGATGTATGCGTAGATTGGTACTAGTATACCGAGAGGTAACTTTTACTCTTTTCGTGTTATTCGATCAGGTATCAAAACCATCGCATGTTTTAATCAAGGCTGCAACTCTAAGTGAAGTAGATAATGAAACTAGGATTCCATGTTTATTCTCATATAAGTAATTCGATTTAATTCTTGTCAATTAGTTAATTCTTAATTTATAATTTGCATCTTAGTTTAATTTAGTTAATCAAACCATATTTTTTATTTTTCTTAGCAGTGAATTAAAACCATACATTATTGCATAGACATATTTTCTGAGTAAAACTTAACCAAGATCTCTGTGGAACGAACTTTAATTGTATTACTTGTGACTACGTGCGCTTGCGTGAGTTTAGCATAATAGTCTATCCGCCCAAAGAATGTAGTGTATAGCAGTGAGATCAAAATTAGGGTAGTCAAACCTGCTAAGCCAACTTCGCAGATTATGATTGTGATGATGCCTATTATTTAGAGACGGAAGTCTCCACATACTAGACTGAATGATAGAGTGCACCATTGCTTGAGGAGAAGAATTGGCCTGAAAGATGATAGGATCACTACTAGACTGGGCTAGGCAGATACCATGCCACCAGGGATTAAACCACATAGAGAAATTCAACCCATTGCCAATTCTGTAAGTGAGGTGTTGGAGAGCTTCATGTCTCAGTTTCAGGATTTTCCGCCAAATCCAAGAGCAATCAGTAGGTTCTTGCATAATCCAGAATTTTTGAAGTTTAAGAACAGTAGAGTTCACCAAACTTGGCCATAAAGAGTTGTATTTTCTGATGATTCTGCAAAGGTGAAGCAGCAGCTGGGCTTTGTTCCATTCCCTTATATATTTAAAGGACAGGCCCCCTTCCTCGATAGGCAAGCAAATGGTTTTCCAAGCCACTTTGGCTCCCCCCTTAGTGTCAACGTCCCCCTTCCAAAGGAAACAAGTTAAAATGGTTTGCATTTGCTTGTGAATAGATTGAGGCAAGAGGAAGTGATTAGTCCAAAAGGCCGGAATAGCAAAAAGCACTGCCTTGATAAGTTGAGCCCTGCCAGCAAAAGATAGAAGCCGAGTGGTCCAAGAGTAGATTTTAGAAGTTATTCTGTCAATGAGAGGAATACAGTCATTGACACTAAGTTTAGATGAGATAAGAGGCACTCCCAGAAATTTCACAGGCAGGGTTCCATGGGGGATGTGATAATTTCGGTCGAACCAAGTAACCACCTCTTCTTTGCAGTTAGCAAAGAAAACATAGCTCTTTCTGGTACTAGGAGGCAAACCACTGGCCTTCGAGAATTTGTCCAGGCAGGTCATGATATGATTTATAGAAGGTTGGTCACCATGTGAGAATAGCAAAACATCATCAGCAAAAAATAGATGGGAGATCTTGAGGTCCTTGCAACGCCAATGATGCTTAAACCGAGGTGGCTTGTTGTTGAGCATGCATGAAAGCACATTCATGGCTATTGTAAATAAGTAAGGAGACATGGGGTCACCCTGTCGAAGACCCTTCTCACCTTTGAAGTAGCCTTGGAGACTACCATTAATCTTAACAGAGTACTGAACTGAAGAGATGCAAGCATAAATCCAACTTTTAAATTTATCAGGGAAAGCCATAATGGACAGAGCATGCATCAAAAAATCCCAGTTGACCGAGCAAAAGCTTTGTGAAAATATGTTTTCAAGGCACACCTGGCTACCCCAGATCTCTAGTGTATCCCCTGAATAATTCTTATGCCATCAACACATTATCAGAAATGCTACGATTCTTCACAAAAGCTGATTTAGCTATGTCAATGATATTAGGTAACACATTTTTGATTCTGTCAGCAAGAATCTTAGCAATGCATTTATAGGCAATAGAGTAGAGGGAGATAGGCCTGAAATCCGTCATTGCAGTAGGGGTTAAAACTTTAGGAACTAGAGCAATACTAGTTGAGTTTATACCTGGGTGCATGGTTGATGAGTCAAAGAAATGATTGACAGCAGCACAAAAGCATGGGCCAACAATATCCCAGGTTGCAAGATAGAATTCAACAGTCATACCATCAGGCCCAGGTGCCTTGTTTTTCTTCATGTTTTTCAGAGTATTCCATATTAGCACATCGTTAACTGGTGCAACAAGAGACAGGGCTTGAGCATCATTGATTTGCTTGCATCGTATATCTGGGAAAACAGAGGTTGATTCTGACTTTAAACATGTGGTCCATTTTCTTTCTCACCTATCTTTAAATCTCTTGTACTCTGACTGATAATCACCTGTCACTGTAGAAATCTCTGTCACTATAAATAAATCCACTTCTTTGATTTTATACTGAGGCTTGATCAGCAGGCTGAACTTCTTCCAGTGTAAAACATCAAAACTATAGATTGACTTGTAAGTTTTTCTTCTGACAGGTAGCATCTTTTGAGATTCCTGTGACAGTTTAAATATTTACTTATTACAATTTAATTTAAGTTTAGTTGAGTCCTCGAACTACAAATAGGCTGTGTCATATGCCTTTCAGGTATTAACATAAATAAACAAACCAGAGAAGATGCTTTTCCTTTTTGCCACAATGTTCATCCACCAACTCAAAGCATAGGGTTTCTTGTTGTCTTCACGCCTCGAGGTAGAAGTTCAATAACCTGAAATTTTATGGACACGATATAGGTGGTGCAAAGCAGTTACATATAAATACAAAATAATCGAAAGTTCTCTTCAGGTTTCAAGAAAGTAGTTCCACCTCTACATCTAAAATTTCATGGGCAATTACATGCGGTGAGAGGTAATTGTACATATATTTTAAAAAAAACATGTAAGCCTCATTTTCTGTAGCCTTCGATTGGCGGAGTGTAGACACCAGGAAGGTGGTTTGGTGAATGACTTTAATGTATTAGATAGACAATCCATACCATAAATATATATACGTATATGCAGTTCATGCCAATTTAAACAAAATAAGAAATTAAAAAGAGGTTAAAATTTATTCTATACTGTTGCCCAGTAATGAACAAGTGTAGAAGGGGGGTTGAATACACTTGTATAAGATTTTCGACTTAACAGTAATAATAACACAAGTATGAATTAATAACAGCTTTATTAACTCTGATATAAAACTGTTACAAATTCTCTTAAGAAATTCTGATGTTCTTAAGAGCTGCTAGGTTACAAGATCTACTCGTGTAAGCGATTACAAACATGTAAAACCTAAACTGTGTTTATATAGCACACACAGCTACACTATCAATTACAAGATATTCTAAATCAATTACATACAACTCTGACTGCATATCTTGCATGACAGCTGCTTTCCTACTTTCTAGGAACCGACAGATCAATATCCCCAATCTCTGGACTAATGAGAATCTTCATGTAATCCTGATCAGCTTCCAATCCTGATGACAGCTTAATACTGACATCGTATTACTGATGACGTCAGCATTAGTATCTGATCAGTAGTAGTCCAGATCCTGATCATCACTTGAATCAATATCTAACAATCTCCCCCAATTTGTACTTAATGAAATAAAGCACAAATTCCTTGATTCAATGATGTCAAAAACATCAAAACAAAATTATAAGAAATCTTCAGAATTAGTATTAGAAATTCTCACAAAGAAACTGTCCATCTGCAAGAAACTTGAGAGTAACTCTTCTTCTTTATCTTCAAGAATTTGAATCAGTCTCTTCTTCGGATTTTTAAGTTCTTCATCTCCCTTACCAATCTAATAGATACAAGCCCTGAGATTTTGAATTGAACTCCTTGGTAAATCTAGCTCTCCCAAAAGTAAATATGCAAGGTCTCTTCCACCAGGATTCAGAGATAGTTGTTCTTGATAAAACACCACTTCTTTAACAGCTGAACCCTTTTTCATTTCAACTTCTTTACCTTCTGTATTCAAGTACAGGGGAATGTAGTTACCATCATATGTTGTTCCTCCTTCCAAATATGTGGATCTGATTTTACTGAGGATCATAGCACACCAGTTCTCATAAACACTGGCTTCTGTTTCAGGAATATTTCTGTTCTCAAGCAAATAGCGAATATATTTCCGCTCCTTTGGTGACTTGCACAATACTTCATCAAGAGACAATTTCTTCACACTTTTGTCTTTCATGAAATATAGCAATTTCTCTATCTTTTTAGAATCTATACTGCAAGCAACAATTGCAACAGATTCCAGTTTCCAAAGATCATCGACTGTAAGTTCATCACCCAACCTTTCAACAATAAAATGTTGATCTGTTTGAGATGTAGACTACAATTCTGCGTCTCTAGAACCAATACCTCTTCGAGTGTAAGGCTTCTGTCCTATCACATCAGATTGCATTCTAATCCATATTGGTGGAGTGTTTCTATCAGGTTTTGAACTTTTAGCTTTCTGAAGTCCAGGAACAAACGGAGGTTGTACTATTATCCTACCAGACCTAAAAACAGCTGGTCCAGTATATCACATATGTTCAAAATTCTTCCACTTACCTCCTTTTTTCTTGGACTGAGATTCTTCAGGAACTTTCTCAACCTTTTTGCTGATGTCACGCCATAACTGTCTATCAGACTCCACAGTTCTTCTCAGATACTTTTTTGTTGCATCATCAAGAGCATCATATTCATCTTCTTCATCAACTTCAAGATTATGACATTCAACGACAATTTCAAGAATCATCATTTTAAGATATTTCAAGATTTCATCATCACTAGGTCCAGAGTCAGAAGCAACAACCTTCTCTGTCTCATCAACAATTTTCTTCCTTCTTACTAAAGGAGATTCTTCTTCTGCCTCTTCCTTTTCATGTCCATCAAACTCATTTGTTGATGAAGCATACTCAAGATTTAATGGAGTTTTCTTTCTTTCCTCAGAGATTTCATTTATTTTGATTCCACTAGACCTAGTCTGCCTTGAAGTTGATTGAAAAGTTTTTCTTCCTCTTCCTCTATTTCTACCTCCTCTGCCTCTTCCTCTACTTGCAGCAGGAGCTTCTTTCTATCTAGCAATTTCCTCGAGTATCCTGTTTTGTTCTTCTAGAAACTCATCAGTAGTCATATCTGGATTTTCTTCAGAAGCCAAGGCAAGTGCCTTTTCAGCATGATACCGATGAACTTTAGCACTAGTGTGCTATACAGTTTCACTACCACCAGTATCAGTAGTAATCTTCTCAAAAAGATGTGGAGCATCTGCTACATCAGTAATTAACAATTCTTCATTACCTTCAAGAATTGTAGGAAGTCTTTGTCGACTACTTTGACCAGGTGATACAAACTGTTCTTCTGTCAGGATTTGAGATTGAACTACAGTCCTTACTGTCTTCTTGCCAGATCCAGAAACATGAGTTGACTGCTTGGTTTGAGTTTGAGACCGACTTCTCCTTGCAACCATAGTAGTATCAGAAATTTCTGTTCCATGTGCCTGTACACCACCATCATTTCCAGAAGTATCATCATCCTTTCTTACAACTAGATTAGGTGTGCATTTTGTTTTGAATACCATCTCCCCCTTTTTGACATCAGAATCTTTATCAATAAAGAATGATAAGATAAGTTGGAGAGTTTCATCAATAACATTGGCCTTAGTAGCCAAAGCATCAACTTTAGTCTCTATAGAGTTCATCATGTCATCAACAGAAGTACTCAACTTGCTGAGCTGTGCAATAGTAGCAACACCAGAATGATCTTTGAGAAACCGAGCATGAAATTTCTCATTTTCAGCTTTGACAGAATGAATTTCATCTCGTAGACCCTTTGCTATAAGAGTAGTAGTCTTCAGATGAGCTTTGAGATGCGGATCAGAGATTTGAGATGCAATATGACGAGAATGGAATAGAGCATTAGTGAAATTAAGCTCTGCATTAGAATCAATCCATTCAAGATTCCATTCATTTCTTCTTCGAGCTTGTGTTGGTACAGGAATGAGATTGCCATAATCTTCTACAATCTCATCAAAATGAAAAGTAACTGGAGTTTTATCCTGTACATCCAGAAACTTGCTAGAAGAGCCATAACCAGATCCTTCCTTTATAAAAGCTTTCTCTCTAGCTTTGTCAGGATCATTGCCATCTTCATCATCTGAGCTATCAGCAACCTCAGGATTTCTAACATCCACATTTTCATCAGGATTCATAACACCTTTCATCTTAGTATCAACAACATATGGAACTGGTGCATCCTGTTCACCTGCATTGTGAATAGAAACATTTCCTATATCTCTCTGTTCTTTTAAAGTGATCTCATCACTTCTCACAATGTCACCTAAGTTACTTTCAATAGTAACTGCTACCTCACTAGAAGTTAATAACTTCTTACTCTTTTCTACCTCTCCTTTTGCCAGTTCAGGAGACTGCCTCTCTTCACTCTTCTTTTTCTCTAATTGTTCACTCTCATTCTCACAAGAAAGGTTCTGGCTCAACAAATTCAAAGAAATAAGAGGTGGCTGAGAAGAGTGGTCTGAAGTCATACAGATAGAGGTATCCCTTGTTTCAGGTCTATTTGTAGTCATACTATCAGAATGAAAAGATGTAGAGATAGAAATGTTACCTGTAGAAGTAGTAAGAGATTCCATTGGCCTTGATGAAATTGGCTGTATGAGCAATGGAATGTCTTGATCAAAAATACTTGCATCAGGATTGACAACTGTAACTGTTGTTTGACTTGCATCAGTATTTGCTACTAATGGTTCTTGTGTAGTCTGAGGTTGTGAGACTGCTTCAACACCTTGAGTCAAAGGTTCTTGTATGTCTCCCTCGAATGCAGTATCTTTAAGTACCTCATCATATTCAGCAATGTGCTTGTCATGAGCAGCTTTATCTGCTAGACTTTGAGCTAAGTCAAACTCAACTCTAGAAATCCCTTGAGCATTGTCAGGAAACTCCTGTACTTATGTGATGTTACCTGCATCTTCACTTTGAGAAGATGGTTCTTGTGGGGCAGGAATATTTTTGTCTTTACCTTCCCTTTGAGAAAGTGGTTCTTGTGGGACTATTCCTGTAGAAATGTCTGCATCCACAATTCGAGTGGATGGTTCTTGTGTGAATGGATCTGCAATAGCTTCTGAACTCCTTTGAAGTTCAGGTTCTTGTGGGCTAGATCCTTTCAGAGGTGATGATTGTGATTCCCAGATTACACACTTGTATAATTGTAGAAGGGGGGGTTGAATACAATTCTTGATAGTTATAAATTTCTGATAAAAACCACAGAAATCTATAATCTATAAGGAAATAATTGCTGAATAAGAAATGGTTCACAAACACATAAAAAATCAGGTGGTTAAATGTACCACCTGAGACTTTTATTTAAAGAAAACTCTGTGATACAAATGTACACAGCTTCTATTTTTACAACTCTTTGCTTCTAAGAATATTCAAGAAACCCTAAGCTAATATGTCTGTTTTCTTAATCTCTAAAGAGTTGCTACACTTGGTTATATATCCTAAGTTTACAAGTACTAACAGGAATAAGATAATATTAATCTAATTCAAGTTGACTTGCTACTCCACTCCAAATCCACATGTAGCCGAAAGGTTGTCCTTGTGAACAGATATGTCCCCTGCACCTTTCTTGTATGTACTGTGTAAATGGAATGCTTCTTTCTTCTGTGTTTCCAAAGTATGGCTGCCATACTGCTTTTTATACCTACTATCAACCCATGTGATCTGTCAGTCAAACCGATCCTTATCAACTACTAATTCCCAGCTAGCATAGGATAAAGTGATAATGATTATGCGTTGATGTTGTGCATAATTATCCGTTGATGGTTGTTTGAGCTGTATCCGTTGATCGAGTAGATTTGAGTTGTATCCGTTGATAGAGCCCTGTTCTTATTCGTTGATACACTTTCACTTAGACAGAATTACATAGCATAGCTTATTTACAATTGGCTACCCTATTCTGCCTATCCATTGATGGTCAACATGACTCTGAATAAAAACACTATCAACTGATAAATAGAGATATTGCAGTATGCTACAAAACCTCATCCGTTGATGAGCTACCTGTTGATAAGTGGATTTTATATCCACTTGGAACATTCTAAATCGGCTTAAATTGATTTTCTTGGACTCAAGTTTCTTGTAGTTTTGATGTGTTTTGCTTAGTTGTGCAGGTTTACGAGAATGTTGATTAAGGTGGATGCTTCTATAATTTTTTGGGAATTAATTGATTAAAATTCGGATTTTCTGGGAAGGCTGCGCAGCTTACACTGTTTTGGCCATATCTGGAGTTCTGTAAGTCCGTTTTCAGCGATCTTACTGCCCACGCGAAGCTTGAGAGATTTTCTACAACCTGGGGTAGGAAGCACGTGCAAGTAATGTGCTGAATAAAATCGCGCACGTATTCTTTGAGAAGCATGGCTGGGAAATTACTGTTTTGCCCTTTTCAAGTTCTAATTATATTCCGGGCAGTTTTTAGCACCTTAATTAAATTCTAATTGTAATAGAAGATAAATTCTTGTTGGGCAAGAAAGCTAGAGCCTATTTAAACACATCCTACAATTGTAATAGATATACACATTATCATAGTTTTATTATTGTAACCAGCTTAGATCTGCAAGGGAGAAAAGGAGAGAAGGATTCAACGCTCGTGACAAGCAACGGATCTAGATCTACTTCATCCTTTGTTCTAGATTTGTTTTTCTCAAACTCTAGTTTATTAATATAATTACTTCTTTTATTCATATCTTATTATTTACCATGTTTTCATCAAATCCCATGGTGACGAAAGGTTTAGTTATGAACTAATCGTTGTCATGGGATCCTAGTGGATTTATCTATGTAGCTTAGTAGTTTGCATGCCTTAAAGATTTGTGTGTGGTGTATAATTGATATCCTCGTATGGTTATACTTAATAGATAGATGCGTCGTGAACATCTAATTTGTTAATCTCTTGTGAAGTGAAAGTGGATCTTGAGATTTAGAACTTGCCATGCTAGCATAGGTTCATAATTGTTTATCAATATGATTTGTGGTGTGAGATGAAAATACTTATACTGCCCTGTGTGATCTTTATGGATAACTTGTTCTTCAACCGTTATGTTTTCACATTCTATAGACATATAGGGTCTAAGCATAATTGGTGTCTATTCATCTTCTATCTCTTTTGTGGATGTATGTTTAGTTTGGTATGCGTATGCTGACAGGTAGCGTATACTTGTTTCGTGTTGTCCGATCAGATATCAAAACTATTGCACATAGTGATTAAAGGCTGCAACTCTAAGTGAAGTAGATGATGAAACTAGGATTCCATGTTTTATTCTCATATTAGTAATTCGAATTTTTAATCTCATTAATTGTTTAATTCTTAGTTTTATAATTTGCACTTAGTTAATTTAGATAATCAATCTCAATTTTGTTATTTTTCTTAGCAGTGGATAAAAACCATACATTGGTGCATAGGTACATTAATTGAATTGAACACCATTCTAGATCTCTGTGGAAACGAACTTGATTTAATCATATATTACTTGTGACAACGTGCGCTTGCGTAAATTTTGCATAACACCTGTCAACGAATAGAGTTATAAGGTCTTATCCGTTGACAGTTACAAAAATTGACTTATACAATTTTGCTTGAATTTTAAGTTATCATCAACTACAACATATTCATAACAATCTCCCCCAATTTATACTTGATGGCTATAGAGCATAAATTCAGAACCTTGATGATAACAAAACATTCCTAAAGATATATACACACTACAGTATGCAAAAATTGTATTAAGCTGCAAAAATTAAAAACAGAAAGCTTTAATAAACTTATCAGAGATGTGCTCCTTTAGATTGAGCAGATTAATGATGTTTCCTCTCTCTGGTTGGTTGCACCCTTGACTTTCCTTCCTTGGCAGAGTTGGACTCAATTTGCACTTGAAGTTGCCTATAGAGGGTATCTTCTTCAACAACTTTTGGATTTAGCTTTAGTTGTAACCATCTTAGGTAATCAGAACTACCCTTTGACAGTTGGTCTTCTAACCTGAAGAATCTCCTAGTGCCCTCTTCATCCCTGAACTCCATCATCCAAAAGGGTTGAATGTGGATTTTCTGTCCATTATATGGGATCTTCATTTTCTTTGGTAGACTTGAGGGTGAGTTCCATTCTCTCCTTATTTCTTCTATTCTGCTAATTATCTCCCTTCTAGCTGTCTCAGAGAACCCTGTGTGTCTCTTGAATGCTGAGAAAACTTTGGTCAATGTATGATAATTCTCTCCAAGAACCTTTTGCAAGGGCCATGTCCTCAGACTTCCTCCCTTGTAGACAAACACTAATCTCTCAGGCTGATTCTTGTACTTGTCAATTCCTGTTACTTCTGACAATTCATCCAAATATAGATTCATGCCAGAGTATTCTTCAATTTCTGCCTGATAGATAAAGTCTTCTTTGTTTTCAAAGATTGGTTGTTTGACAATAGCAGGTACCCTAGCAACTTGAACTGGTCCCTTTGAAAGTTTCTTCTTTGGAGCCCTTTTCTTCTGTTTTGGATTCAGCAAGAATGAAGGAACTTCAATTGAATCAAAATTCATTGGTTCTTCTTTAGGCATTATGGGGTCACCATGAAAGTTCACAGTTGGGTCGATTACTGTTGCAGATATAGGTACTGATGAGCCAGTGGTTTCTTTTTCTGGAGAGGGTTCTGGAGAAAGAACCCTCTTGGTTTTAGCTTTCCTTCTTTTAGGTTTGGATTTGGGAACTTCCTCAGGTTCCTTCATTTCAACCTCTACCTCATCCATTAACACTTGAGCCAGCCTGGCTTGCTTCTCATCTGAGTTTTCATGTTGATTTTCTGTACTTGGATGAGCTTCCCTTTGGATTCTGGAGACTTCTTCTCTTTTAGCTTCCACAAATCTAGGATGGCTGTTGGATATATTTAATACTTTCCCATTCCTAATAATTACAGCCATCCAATCTCTTACACTCTTATTCGTCTGCTCTTTGAACTCTATGATAGTTTTTCCCATTAGCTTTTCTTCATCATTCTTGGGAAATGGGTAGTCCAATTGAAGCTTGTTCTTCCCATTTTCCTTTGGTGGTGAGTAGGCTCTGGTTTTGATGACTGGTTCAAATTCTTTGACATATGATGGCTCAGCATCATAGAATGTAGGAGCCACAACCCTTGGAGTGAGCACCTTCATGATTGTGGTTGATATTGTTGGAGCAGAAGTTTGAGCATTAAGGAACAAAGATGATGCAATTGATTCATTGATCATCCTCTCTGCCTTTAGGATTCTTTCATTAGTCTCCTTGTTGATCTTTTCCAAAGCTTCTATTCTGGCTTGCCTTTCACCATCTGAGATTTCTTCTAAGCTTTGAATCTCAGGCAAAGCCACTTGTTTCTTCATAGGGGAAGCCTTTATTTCAAACTCTGTTGGATTGACCACTACAATTGGCTGTTGCTCCCCCTCAATCTGTGCTATCTCACTACTGGTAGCTTGAAATTGGCCAGTAGATGTTGCAGCCTCTTTTGTGCTTGTTCCCATTTTCTCCCCCTTTTTGTTAGCATCAAGGGTTGGAGTTGAAGCTGCAAGTAGCATTTCCAGTAGTTGAGTTTGTTTTGATTGATTGGCAATGATAGTTTGCATTTGAGATTCCATACTATCCACTCTGGAGGAAAAAAGCTGAACAGACTTAGCCAGGCTATCTTCTTTGAGAAGTTTGCTAGAAAGCACCTTCTGAGTGGTAGTAGGAGCTAGTGCCTCAATCCTGGCATCTAGTGCTATCTTCATATCTCTAATTGCAGACTTGACCTCCTCCTGTTGTGTTCTTTGAATAACAGATTGCATCTTTTGTACTTTTAATGAGGCCATAACCTGCTCAAGAACAGTCTTTCTCTGTGGTTCTACAGTTTGGTGCTCAGCCTTAGCAGATTGATATTGCTTCATGATTTCCACATTGAGATCCCCAAATTCAGTGGCATTGGAAAACATCCATCCTGGAGTCTCCACCTCATTGATTTCTTCACCATCTAAACTTTGACTGTCATCACTGCCAAACTCTTCACTTCCAGCACTTGGAGACAGGGTTTGTAAAGCTTCTTTTGCTCTTTGAAGAGATTCTGAGGTGTGCACTAGGTGCATTGCCTTCTCTGCCTCCACATTGCCCTGTTGTGCCATGACTTGATAGGCAGAAACAGGATGAGTAAAGGTTTCAGGATCCAAAGAGATGGAGTCAATAATTGACTGATATTCTTATCTAAATTCCATCCCTTTGGAAGCTTCATTAACCTCCATTAACTCACTTGCAATGGCTGAATCTTCCCGCCTTATTTCTCCTGTAGTCCCTTCTCTCCTCTCATCTCTCTTTTCTTGCATCAGGGGCTCCCCCTTGCTCACACCTCTCACACCCTCACCTTCACCTACTAAGGTGGAACTCTCTAGCTCTCCTTTTGCCTGACCGGAAGAAATGGTCAGCCTCTCATTGTTTTTCTCTCCTTTTGCCTGCTCACAAGGCAGCCTCTCACTCCCTTCCCTCATTCCTAAAAGTGTTTCAACTACTACAAACTCCTCCACAGTTGACATGGGAATGTCACATTTTGCAGTGGTAGAGAGAGTTGTCAACGGATAAAGTGTATTCGTTGATGTAGTAGTTATTGCTGTCAACGGATAATTAGTTGTAGACATATCCGTTGATGGAGAAACACTTGTCAACGAATGAAGGATATCCGTTGATGAAGGAAAAAGAGTATCCGTTGAAATGAAAACCAACACTGAATCTGTGGTGATTGATTTTAAGGAAGAGGCCACAGATAATGTTGTGAATTTAGGAATGGAAGGTTGATGGCCCAACAAATCATCTAAAAGATGATGACCACCAATTGTTGAGTGGGGCTTCTCCAAGAATTTTAAAGATGGAGAATTAGGAATTGATGTAGATATCATATCCACATCCAGAGATGGAGTTGGTGAAGGTGGATTAAAATGTGTATCGATTTGAAGGTTAAGATCAAGGGGCTGTGACTCCACATTTATTGAAGTCACATCAAACTGAATTTGAGAAGGTACAGTTTGCTGTACTGTGTGTGCACCCTGTGATTGCCCAATGGTTTTGGATTTTACTCTTCTACCATAGGTTTTTGAGTGAGAGCTATCTGTGTCTCTTGCCCTTTTGTGCAGTGTTCCTGGAATGGAACTTAAATCAGTAGTCACACCCTGTTGAGAAGATGTAACTAGAATTTGGCTTGTAGGTTCATTAACAGTCTTTTGAGAGACTGAAATGTTGGTTGCACCTACCTCACCTTCCTTATCCTTAGGGTTTCTTTGATGTTCACCCTGTCCCTCACCACTCACTACCACCTTCACACTCCCCTCAAGAGTTTTGGTATTTTTTGCAACAGGTGCCTTTTGAGAGACACCTGAGGTTTGTCTTTTAGATTGTGGTTTTGGAACTCTGGATTTGGTCACTTGGGTAGGAGCCTGTTTGGTCACAACTACAGACTCCATTGTGACAATGGAAGGCAAAGAAATTTGGGTAGAGATAGGAGTAATAAGATTAGAAGCTACCTGAACAATTGGTGGATAAACGAATTGTACTCCTGCATTCAGATTCATTCGAATCAAGTCACTAAGGACTCTCTTCTCCTGTACAAAACAATTGAACTTGCAATCCGGGTTAGAGAGGGATAGCTCATTCTCTGACATATGCAGGCCTAAGAGCATCAAAAATCTAGCAAAGTAGATATTTTTGCCCCTAGTTTCTTTGTTACCCAATTTAGCTGCTATTTCATACAATACTAGTGTGCCGAAGTTGAAGTATTTATCAGTTAAAAGCATACAAAGCATCACTAGCATGGTTTTAGTAACAGCATCAAAATTACTAATTTTACCAGAAAAAGTTTTAATGAAAGCATCACACAGATAACTCCATTCTTTAACCATACCCTTCCTAACAATTTTGCCTAAATTGTCAGTACTAAATGCATATCCACTTGAGTTTAGCATGGTAACTATTTCAGCATCGGTTGGAAATGATGTACAATTATTTTCAGGTAATTTTAAACATGTAGTAAAGACATCAGAATTAGCCACATAATTTTTACCCTGAAGAGAAAAAGAGATAGTTTCATCAGTACCATTAAATTCAGCCGATGTCCACATTTCCTCAATTACTTCATGAATGAGGGGTGTGGTGGTAGTCATAGCATATGACAGTTTGCATTTCTTCACGAAATTCATCATGGTGTGATATGCTTCTGGAGCGTTCACTGTATCAACAAAGGCCGCGAAATTGTTCTTCTCATAGGTAAACCCAGTGGAAGACATCATCTTAACAATAGGCGCCATTGAATTGTTTGAACTTTTGTTGCAGAGAGAGTTTTAGTGAAGAAGATGCAGTTAACTAATTAGATTCTTGAAAATGAATAAAGGTGAGATGTGAGGACACAAGACAGCCTTTTATATTTTTCAAGAATTAAAAATGAAATAATTAAAAGTAATTACCCCATTGGACAAAAGTAACTGTCAGATAATAAATGAAAAGAAAAGAAGTACAGCCGTGACTAATTATACACGTTTACCAACGGCTATAAAGAGAAATATGTATATCAACGGATAAAGATTGGACGGTTGAGAAAACAGTTTATCCATCGATGACGTGGACAACCTATTATCCGTTGACATACGAAAATCTAGTAATGTGTTTATACTACCAACGGATAAAAGGATATCCGTTGATAAGCAAATTTTGCCTTAAACAAAATTTTTGCTAAGAGTTATTCTGAGAGTTTTTAATTCTAAAGTAAATCAAAACACATTTCTAGCTGCAATACAGTATGATTAGATACCACTAGGAATTATGAAAAATTAAGCATACCTAGTTCACCTACCAACCTTGTGAATGAAGATTCATCAAGAGGCTTGGTGAAGATATCTGCAAGCTGCATTTCACTTGGCACAAAGTGCATTTCTACTGTACCATTCATCACATGCTCTCTAATGAAGTGGTATTTGATGTCAATATGCTTGGTTCTCGAATGTTGCACTGGATTCTCTGTGATGGCAATAGCACTAGTGTTGCACGGAAAATTGGAATCTTCTCAACTTTTAGACCATAGTCAATAAGTTGATTTTTCATCCAAAGAATCTGTGCACAACAACTTCCAGCTGCAATGTACTCAGCTTCGGCTGTAGAAGTGGAGACTGAGTTCTGTTTCTTACTGAACCATGACACAAGCCTGTTCCCTAGAAATTGACAGGAGCCTGTAGTACTTTTCCTCTCAATTCTGCAACCTGTATAGTCTGCATCTGAATAGCCAATTAGATCAAAGCCAGAATCTCTTGGGTACCAAATGCCAAGGTTTGGTGTTCCCTTGAGATACCTGAAAATTCTCTTAATAGCAATCAAGTGAGACTCTCTAGGGTCAGCTTGAAATCTAGCACAAAGACATGTGGAAAACATTATATCAGGTCTACTAGCTGTTAGATATAGAAGTGAGCCTACCATGCCTCTATAGCTTGAGATGTCCACAGATTTTTCCTTAGTATTCAGCTCAAGCTTAGTTGTAGTGGCCATAGGTGTTTTTGGAGAGGCACAATCCATTAAGTCAAATTTCTTTAAGAGGTCATAATTATATTTTGTTTGACTTATGAAAATTCCCTCATTAACTTGCTTTACTTGTAAACCAAGAAAGTAAGTTAATTCACCCATCATGCTAATTTCATACCTACTTTGCATAAGTTTGGCAAACCTTTTGCAAAGCTTCTCATCTGTAGACCCAAAATTAATATCATCTACATAGATTTGAACAAGTATTGAAGAACCATTGACATTTCTATGAAATAAGGTTTTATCTACTGTACCTCTAGTGAAGTGATTCTCCAAAAGAAATTGAGATAAAGTGTCATACCAGGCTCTTGGTGCTTGCTTCAAACCATAAAGTGCTTTCAAGAGAAGATATACATACTCTGGAAATTCTGGATCTTCAAAGCCAGGAGGTTGATGGACATATACCTCTTCTTCCAGTTCCCCATTTAGAAAGGCACTTTTAACATCCATCTGATAGACTTTGAAGTTGGCATGTGCTGCATAGGCTAGGAAAATTCTGATGGCCTCAAGTCTTGCCACTGGAGCAAAAGTTTCATCAAAATCTATTCCTTCTTCTTGAGAATAGCCCTTTGCCACTAATCTAGCTTTATTCCTCACAATTATGCCATTTTCATCAGTCTTATTCTTGAGAACCCATTTGGTACCTATGATACCTCTATCATCAGGTTTGGGCACAAGCTTCCATACTTTATTTCTCTCAAATTGGTTTAGCTCTTCTTGCATTACTAAGACCCAATCTGGATCTAGAAGGGCATCCTCCACTTTCTTAGGTTCCTCTTGAGACAGGAAACTACTGTATAGACATTCTTCTTGTGTGGCCCTCCTAGTTTGGACTCTTGAGTTTGAGTCACCAATGATTAACTCAAAAGGATGATCTCTAGTCCATTTTCTTGAAGGTGGAAGGTTTGATCTAGATGAGGTTGTTTCATCTACGTGAGCATGATCTTGTTGATTGATCATTGAGTTTTGACTTTGAGAAACTCCCCCAGAGTTTGTTGTCCTTGAGGAGTTATCAAGTTGACTGTCAACAGATGCATCATTTTGTCTATCAACGGATGCTCCATTTTGCCTGTCGACGGATACATGAGAATGCCTGTCAACGGATGCATCTGATGATCTAGTATGACTGTCAACGGATGCTTCATTTCCAGTGTTAGCATCACTTCTAGTTGGACCAACAACTCTAGGTGAATTTCCAAGGCCATGATCTTCATTTTCCTCATCATCATCAATGTACATTCTTCCTTCTACCTCATTTTCAAATCTCAACTTTTCATGGAAGCCTTCATCATTTAGACCTAGAATCTTTTGATCATCAAACACAACATGTACAGATTCCATAACAATGTTGGTTCTTAGATTGTAGACTCTATAGGCTTTCCCTGCTGCATATCCAACAAAGATAGCTTCATCTGCCTTTGCTTCAAATTTGCCCAAGTTATCTCCATGATTTCTTAGCACAAAACACTTACATCCAAAGACATGAAGAAAAGCTAACGTTGGTTTCTTGTTGGTGAATAACTGATAAAGAGTCATTCCTCTATCTTGATTTATCAAGGAAATATTCTGAGTGAAGCAGGCAGTGTTGACAGCTTTAGCCCAGAAATATGTTGGCAATCTTGATTAACTTAACATTGTTCTAGCTGCTTCAATGAGAGTTTTGTTTTTCCTTTCAACAACCCCATTTTGTTGAGGTGTTCTAGTAGCAGAAAACTCATGGACAATTCCATTCTCTTCACAGAAAATCTTCATTGTGGAATTTTTGAATTCAGTGCCATTGTCACTCCTGATTTTTTGTACTTTTACTTCAGAACCATTGTTTACTAGTCTGAGATGATTGATGATGATTTCACTTGCACAATCTTTGGAGTGCAGAAAGAAAGTCCATGAAAACTTAGAAAAATCATCTACAATCACTAGACAGTATTTCTTCTTTGAAATGGACATGACATTTACTGGACCAAATAAGTCCATATGCAGCAATTGAAGGGGCTTAACAATTGATGACTCTGTCTTGCTCTTGAAGGATGATTTCTTTTGCTTCCCTAATTGGCAGTCATCACACAACCCATCCTTGATGAACTCCAATTGAGGGATTCCTCTAGCAAGATCCTTTTTTACCAAATCATTCATAACTTTAAAATTCAAATGAGACAGCTTTTTATGCCATAGCCAACTCTCATCCTTGCTTGCTTTGCTGAAGAGACAAGTAATGGATTCTGAGCATACTGAGTTGAAATTAGCTATATAAACATTTCCTTTTCTAAAGCCTGTCAGAACCACATTGTTGTTTTCCTTGGTAGAAACAACACAGGCTTCTTTAGTGAACTTTACTTCATAGTCTTTGTCACAGATCTGAATGACACTCAGCAAATTGTGCTTCAAACCTTCAACTAAAGCCACTTCTTCAATGATGACATTGTCCTTTGTAATCAAGCCATATCCCTTAGTATATCCTTTGCTGTCATCTCCAAAGGTAATTCTAGGGCCAGCTTCCTCCTTGAACTTTGTGAGCAGGGTTGAATCTCCTGTCATATGCCTAGAACATCCACTGTCTAGGTACCATAGATTCCTCTTATTTCCCTGCAAACAATCCAAAATACAAATCAAGTTGATTTTGATACCCAAGTTTCCTTGGGTCCTTTCTTGTTAGCATTTGGTTTTACACTCTTAGCAATCTTCACTTTTGGTGTAGATGCTTGAGTGATAGGTTTTGACAGATGCTCATTTGCATAAATATTTGATGCATGCATTTGTGAAAAATTGGCATACATATTATCCATGCTAGGAATGCTCCATGACATTTGTGGCATATTCACAGATTGAAAATAAGGATTAGGCACATATGGCATGTTCACATATGGATTTGAAAAACTAGCATTCTGATACAAACCAGGCATTGCAGGTATACTTGGCATAGATTGAGGTACATGAACAGGAGTCCTTTTAACAGACTTGCAATTAGAAGATAGGTGATTGACACTATTGCAATTACCACAAGTTTTCCTAGGAGCAAACTTGTCAGGAGAATAATTGTTTTTCTTGTTAATGCATATCTTACCATTTCTGTTCTTTTTCTTTTTACCCTCAGTCTCTACCTTTTCATTAACTGATTTACCAACAGCCTTTTTCTTAAGTAAATCACCTGCCTTAACCTTCTCACTTGATTTGGCTTGGCTACTTTCACCAGAAACAAAGTTCTTGGCCACTGGACCATACTGATCATTCAGTTTCTTGAGTTCCTTCTTGCTAACATACTTTTTGTTAGTCGACGGATACCTCTTATCCGTTGATGGTTCATCTATCAACGGATGATCACTATCCGTTGATTCACAAATAGTCTCTAGATCCTCAAGGCAAGGTTCTAGCTCCTTTTTCTTTTGAGTCCAGGTATCCCTCACAAATGATTCTATTCCCTGGACTTCTATTATGTTTTGAGAAATATTCCTACAACTTTGAAATTTAGCAATTATCCCTTGTTCTTTTTCAAGCTGGTCTCTTAAAATCAGTTCTCTTTTTAACACAGCTTCAAGTTCACTTTTAGCATTATTGTAATCAACTCTCATTTTCTCAAATTCTAGAAATTGAACTTCTAGAACTGCATTTCTATCACTCAAGAACTGATTAGTTTCTTTAATTCTATTGTTCTCTTTAGTAAGTGATTTAAGAGTAACACTCAAGTGATATAGTTCATTAGACATTTCATCTATAACACTATTGCATTCCTCTTTGGTGAGCTCAGAGAGATTAGTAGAAAATACCTGATTGCTAGTTGAACTTTCTTCCTGCTCAGAATCAGCCATTAATGCAAGGTTGACAAACTCAGCATCATCATCAGAATGATTTCCATCAGCAGCCCAGTCATACTCTTGGGTCATGAATGCCTTTCCTTTCTGTCTGAGAAGATCAAAATATTTCTTCTTGTAGTCAACAGTTTCAGTTGGCTTTCCCTTGTTCTCAGATCTAGGCTTCCTGCATTCACTTATCATGTGACCAGCAATTCCACAATTGTAGCATTTAATTTTGGATTTATCCACATAGTTGCTTGTAGAAAAATCCTTGTTAAATGGCTTGGCCACCCCAGAGTTTCTTCTGAATTTTAGCTTGGAGAATCTCCTAGATAGAAAGGCTAAATGCTCATCTATCTCATCCAATTCATCCTGCTGTAGGACACTCATTTCTTCAGACACCTTTTCCTTGCTTTTGCTTGATTCTGCTCTACCTTCACAAACCTCCTTGTTTGGTGTAGACTTAGCAGCTTCAGTCCTCTTCTCCTCCTTCTGCTCCAAGTTGGCAACAAGTGCAACTGACCCACTTTTCTTTTGGGCCTTCTCAACTTCTTCATCCTGCTCCATTTCTAGTTCGTATGTCTTTAAAGTTCCATAGAGCCTTTCAAGAGTAAATGACTTGTACTCCTGAGTGTTTCTTAGAGAAACAGTCATAGGCTTCCACTCCTTGGGCAGTGATCTCAAAAATTTGAGATTAGAATCTTTCACTTGGTAGATTCTTCCATACAGTTTCAAGCCATTCAGTAGCTTTTGAAATCTACTAAATGTGTCATTCAATGTCTCTCCATTCTTGAAATGGAAGTGCTCATACTGTTAGATCAGTAGCTGCATTTGTTTTCCCTTACCTGTTCTGTACCTTCACAAAGGGTTTGAACAATGTCCCATACTTCCTTGGCGGTAGTACATTTGATAACATTGTCAACCATGTCTGTTTCAAAACCATTAAACAGAATATTCATGGTCTTTTTATCTTTGTGAACTTCTGCAACATCTTCAGTACTCCACTCAGAAACAGGTTTTGGAATGTAAGTGTCTGGTGCATCTGCAGCAAGACCAACTCTTGAAGCAGCCTTCATTAGAACATGAGGACCCTTCTCAATGCAATCTACAAAGCCTACATCAATAGACATGAGATGTAGACACATTTTTACTTTCCAGTGAAAGTAATTTTCTTTATCAAGAACCGGTATCTTCACTCCATAATCCTTCTTAGACATGTTGGAAGTGTGTTGATCTTTAAACTTTAAATATATTAGAAGCTTGCTCTGATACCAATTGTTATTCCCAGATTACACACTTGTATAATTGTAGAAGGGGGGGTTGAATACAATTCTTGATAGTTATAAATTTCTGATAAAAACTACAGAAATCTATAAGGAAATAATTGCTGAATAAGAAATGGTTCACAAACACATAAAAATCAGGTGGTTAAATGTACCACCTGAGACTTTTATTTGAAGAAAACTATGTGATACAAATGTACACAGCTTCTGTTTTTACAACTCTTTGCTTCTAAGAATATTCAAGAAACCCTAAGCTAATATGTCTGTTTTCTTAATCTCTAAAGAGTTGCTACACTTGGTTATATATCCTAAGTTTACAAGTACTAACAGGAATAAGATAATATTAATCTAATTCAAGTTGACTTGCTACTCCACTCCAAATCCACATGTAGCCGAAAGGTTGTCCTTGTGAACAGATATGTCCCCTGCACCTTTCTTGTATGTACTGTGTAAATGGAATGCTTCTTTCTTCTGTGTTTCCAAAGTATGGCTGCCATACTGCTTTTTATACCTACTATCAACCCATGTGATTTGTCAGTCAAACCTGTCCTTATCAACTGCTAATTCCCAGCTAGCATAGGATAAGGTGATAATGATTATCCGTTGATGTTGTGCATAATTATCCGTTGATGGTAGTTTGAGCTGTATCCGTTGATCGAGTAGATTTGAGTTGTATCCGTTGATAGAGCCCTGTTCTTATCCGTTGATACACTTTCACTTAGACAGAATTACATAGCATAGCTTATTTACAATTGGCTACCCTATTCTGCCTATCCATTGATGGTCAACATGACTCTGAATAAAAACACTATCAACTGATAAATAGAGATATTGCAGTATGCTACAAAACCTCATCCATTGATGAGCTACCTGTCAACGAATAGAGTTATAAGGTCTTATCCGTTGACAGTTACAAAACTTGACTTATACAATTTTGCTTGAATGTTAAGTTATCATCAACTACAAAATATTCCTAACAATGATGTCCTCTGTTTCTTTTGTCTAGAGTAGACCTGTTCCTCAGCTTGTTTCTTTAACAGTAGAGTTGGTTGTAGACCAAGTTGTGCAGCAATTTGATTTAGCTGCTCCACAGAAACTTCAACTGTTCTTTTCTTGGGAGAAACAGATGTTGGAGAATCAGAAACCTCAACAGGCTTCATTGGAGAATTATCAGGAGTAGTATCAGGAACTGATGATCTATCAGGATTGATAGAAGCATCTGTAATATCTTCTATATTATCATCAATCTTCTGAATCTCCTCAGGAATAAAAAATTTACTCTTTTTGATAAGTCTTCGACGTTTCCTTGGCTTTTCTGTCTCCTTAGGAATAATTGTGACAGGTTCCTTTAGCTTCAGAGTAATTGACAAGGGAACTTGTTTGCACTAAAACACGCAAGCGTACGCGGTCACAAGTAATACAGATATAAGTCGAGTTCGTTCCCATAGAGATCTGGTTATGGTTTCAATTCAGTTCATGCACCTATGCAACAATGTATGGTTTTTAATCACTGCTAAGACATATAACAAAATTTGGGTTTTAATTAACAAACTAAATAAGAAGTAAACTAACAAACTAAGAATTAACTAACTAACGAGAATTTAAATCTAATTACTTCTGCAAGAGAAAACATGGAATCCTAACTTCATTAAATACTTTGCCTAGATCTGACGCCTTTAATCACTATATGCAATGGTTATGATATCTGATCGGATAACACGAAACAAGTATACGCTACTTCTCAGTATACGAATACCAAACTAAACATACATCCACAAAAGAGATAGAAGATGAATAGACACCAATTATGCTTAGACCCTATATCTCTATAGAATTTGAAAGCATAACGGTTGAAGAACAAGTTATCCACATTGAACACATAGGGCAGCATAATATCTCTATTTACACCACAAATCATGATGTTAAAACATCAACCTATCCTATGCTAGCATGGCAAGTTCTAAATCTCAAGATCCACTCTCGTTTCACAAGAGATTAACAAATTAGATGTTCATGATGCATCTATCAAGTAAGCATAACCATACGAGGATATCAGATATTCATCACACATAGATCTTTAAAGCAATCAAGATACTAAAGCTCCATAAATAAATCCGTTAGAATCCCATGACAACGATTAGTTCATAATCGAACCTCTCGTCATCATGGGATCTGATGAAACCATGATAAAAACAAAGTATGAAAAGATACAAATAAACCTAATTAATTGATATCTAATGGTTCTACTCCTAATGATACAAATTACAAAGGTTGGATGTGTTATATAGGCTCTATAATTCTTGCCCAGCAAGAAAATACCCAAAATAGAGTTAAAATAGAATTTCTACAAAATACGTTTCTTAAACTGATTCTGTTTTTAAGGAAAATTCTTAGCTGACTTTTCTTCAGTATTTATGGACCGTTCTAGTAGTAATTGGACATCTGGACCACTTTAGAATGATATAAAATCTCGTTAGCTTCGCGTGGACTGCTTACGGGCCTCAAACGGAGTTGTAGAACTCAAGATATGGCCAAACTAGTAAAAACTGTAATTTTTCAGCACCGCGCGCGTGCAACCTGCGCCCATCAGTCTGTTTGTCACGCAACCTGCGCCCACCACGCGCAACCTGCTCGTGCAACACCTATCCCATATTATAGAAAATCTCCCAAGCTTCGCGTGGGCAGTAAGATCGCTGAATATGGACTTCTAGAACTCCAGATATGTCCAAAACAGTGTAGACTACGCAACCGTCTCAGAAATCCAAATTTTAATCAACTTATTCTCCAAAAACTATAGAAGCATCAACCTTAATCAACATTCTCGTAAATCTGCATAACTAAACAAAACATATCAAAACCACCACAAACTTGAGTCCAAGACAATCAATTTAAGCCGATATAGAACACTCCAAGTGGATATAAACTCCACTTATCACACCCCCAAACTTAAACCGATGCTTGTCCTCAAGCATAAACAATTACAACTACCTAATTAGTACCACTTCCGTAGGTGATCACGGTTGCATTTGGCATATGCAACAAGCCCTTTAAACCCCTAGGCAGCCCTAGTGGACGAGTAAGGTCTCGCGATGGCCTATAGCGAATGTACCCACAAAATCCAATGCAATGCAATGCATGAATGCAACTAAATGAAAAGGCAAATAATCTAGTACTAATATCCTACCATGCCTTCAAATCCTCTCATGCCATATCAACTTAAGAATCAAAGTAATAATGCAATGTCTTGGTATCGAAAGTGCAAGTATTCACATAGTCTACTCAATGAACATGCATAAGTTCTCACAAGTCCATGTCAAGTGTAAGAAGAAGTTAGTAAACATGCTAAGCCTACAAGAGTACATCTTTGAGACAAAACTCGGGATCTCATACGCAAAAACAAGCAAACTCTCACAATCCACTCACAAAAGAATATTCACTCAAGAACAAGGGTAAGTGTATCACTCAATTCCAACAAAATCATAAACACACTTGACATTTGGTATCAATCTAACTCTTAACACAACATACATCAATGACGATAATCAAAAGGTCTTTATTTGGGTTGTAACGGGGCTAGGGACAAGGTATGTCAAATAAGCCAAATCAGGTGAAGTGTCAAAAGCTAGTAATACCATAATAAATCATACACAACACCCTATTTTCCCCCCCCACATAATTTTTACTAAACAAACACTCGACTAGTCGACTAAAGTAGGATCACAACAAACACAAACATGCTCTCATAATATATTTTTTTCTTTTTTTTTTCTCTTTTTTTTCTTTTCTTTTTCACGAGAGCTAAATATATCACAAACAATAATATAAACAATAACAATGATCCCATGAATTTATTACACATGCCGACTATCAAGTAAACAAACCTAATTTTCAATATTTCCCCCAAAAGTAAGATCAACAATAAACCCCTCCTTGCACACCTTATTACTCCCTTAAGCACTCTACTAGCCTTTGACAATGTGGGTTCAAATTAATGTAAGGCCAATACAAGAAAAAGGTCTAGGCAAGTAATGTGGTATGTCACCGAAAAAATAGGATTAAGCTCAACGGGTTAACTAATTGATCATGTAAACATGGTATGGTAATATGGAAAAATATGCGGTTATTCCTAAAGCTTTTATCATTTTAATCGTCAAATAATGTCATGTGTTTCAATAAAGACCTCAAACAACTGCTAGCAATGCAAACAATCCGTGGACACTCAAGCAAATGAATAAATTGCAACAAATATGCAATAAGGCTCAAAAACTCACTTGGTGGAAAAACATACTCAATCCCAAGCAAAAAAATCTCTCTAATGCACCGACTTGTATTCAAAGCATGCAAACTAAATCATCTTGCACATATTCATGTCCTTCTAATCACTTACAACATTCAATAAGTCTACTAGCTTCAACTTACTAGTGTATGTGTGTGCACAAGAACAAAGCATATCACTTCTCAATCAAAATCGTCAACAACACAAAATTCCTATCAAGCATGGGTGCACATGATATACAAAAATAAAAACAGAATGTCCTATATGAAACAAACGTAGATAACACGAACATAAATGCATAAATTACTACTATTAATATGCAAAGCATGAAATCCTACATGAACACATAATACAACAACAACTACTAATCCCCCAAACCACCCCCAAACTAAAAATATTCAATGTCCGCATTGAATGGAAGTAAATAGGAGGAAAAGTATAAACATACCTGTTAGATATTGATTCAAGTAATGATCAGGATCTGGGCATTACTGATCAGATACTGATGCTGACGTCATCAGTAATACAACGTCAGTATTGGACTATCATCAGGATTAGAAGCTGGTCAGTATTTCATGAAGATTCTCATCAGACTAGAGATCAAGGAAGATTGATATGTCGGTTCCTAGATTGTAGGAATGCAGCTATCATACAAGATATGTTGGGAATTATGACTAAAACAGCAACATAGAGGCAGTTATATATCGTATTTAACAAGTCCAGGCCAAGCATACAATTAGCGAAACAAAACATGAAGGTAAAACATATGCATGTCAGTAACTGATAGAACAAAGAGAAGGCAGAAAACATACCAGTAGCCATAGCTATATCAGTATGTAAAACAAGTAAAACAAACAGCTGAGTCGTCAGGATTTGCTAGAAAGCCTTACTGCTCTTGAAGAGATAATTGCCCCCACTTACAACTGTGTTGAGATGCTTGCAACACCTCTACCAGGATAAAACAGCTCCGAGTACAGTGATCACAGCAATCAGAATACTCAACTTCGACTAGCACCTCAGTCGCCAGAAAACCCTGAGCATAAACTATAATAGGAGGAGAATAGAGAGTGCAGAGAAGAGAAGAGAATGTAGGGTGTGGTCTGTATATTCAGTGTGTCTACAATCAGTAGCTTAGCTCTCTATTTATAGGAGAGGCCAAACGTAACTGATGCCACCCAATTAATATTGTAACTGCCGATTTACATTTAATAAAATGAAACGGCTGATTTAATAAAATCAAAACGGTTGATTTAATAAATCGTAACTGTTACGTTATATTTATCCACACATATCAGTTTTCATTTTAATTATACGAATATATATATTATTAAACTCTGACCCAACATCAGGATCTGATCCATAAGGATTTTCGTCCGTCAGGATCTGATGTCCATCAGCATTTGATCATTCATCAGGATCTGATACCGTCAGGACTTGAGGTCCATCAGTATTTGATCCAGCATCAGGATCTGGTAGTACCTTCAGGACTTCATCAGGACTTGAGCCCATCAGTATTAGATGTCTGCCAGTTCCTGATTTATTCCAAATACTGATCCCGAACGATATATATATTTATTCTAATTAAAATATTATTTAAAAAAGAAATAAAATCCCTCGCCCAGGTCGCCTCGCGTACGCGAGACGCCGAGACATTCTCCCAAATCACCCTTCGACCGAGCCGACCCGAGTCGAGACGAGACGTGGCGTGGCGAGGCGGGCGGCGACGCGCGCGTGGAGCACACAGTAACACCATGCACTATCATACACCTTAGTAGTTGTACACTACCCATGTGTGTGATTCTATATAAAGCCAACAACCCCCTTTATTCATTTCAATGTGGGATAAATACACATTCTCATTTCAAGCTTATTCAAGCTACTAACTTCAACTCCATTTCTCTATGGGTTTCACTAAGAAAATTACTTAGACCCATATATGAAATTTTAAGTCCTCATAGTAAGGAACAATTTCCAATAGTTAAAATCCGGAATTAACATCAAGAACATAAAATACATATGCTCTAAAAACTCCATTTTCTAACAATCCCCCACAAATCCATATAGAAATGTTTCAGGTTTTCCATCATGACTTGTTTTTCAGAGTCGGTACCCTTCCGGGTTTGAACCCTCCTAAGTCCCCTACTTCAATGATTACCGGATTCAGATGGAATGTTTCACCTTGAATCTTAATCCGTTTGATGTAATCATGTTCCATAGACGACGACAAGTCAAAGGCTATGGTGCCAATCTACGGCTTTGAGACATTAATGGTCTTGTCTCGATCCTGTTCATCGAATGCTTCAAGGAATAACCCTTTCCTCTAATTGCGACCACACAATTACATTCGCCTAGCTGGGCATCTCCAGAGATGTACTGCTACCATCTTGTCAAAAGACTTGACCCCATTCAGAGTTATAATAACTCTTGCTATCTAGTAGTATCAGTACCTTCTAGGTTTTCAGGGGATAGACTCAAATACAATAGTATTATCTATGTAGCAAAGGTACTACCAATTCATCCTTACAGCTTGTTATTACCACATTGAATACACTTCAAGGGATCTCCTCTCATGTGTATTGGGTACCCACTGATGATGAACTATGATGGGTTGACAGCCCCATCCCCAACCTCGAGTTAAGGACCACTGCAGGTTCCAGTCCTTTAGTTAAAGGATCAGCTATATTATTCTGAGTTCCTATGAACTCTACAGCAATAATCCTATCAGACACTAAACCCCTAATAGACTTTAGTCTAACTTGGATGTGCCTCTTTGTTTTAGCATTATACTTCTTACTGCTAATCTTGTCGATAGTTGTTTTACTATCACAATGAATAGCAAACGCAGGAAGCGGTCTGCTTACTACAGGTATCGCGGACATAAGTCCATGTAACCATTCAGCCTCCGTCCCCATGGCATCAAGCGCACACAACTCAGCCTCAAAAGTAGACCGAGTTACTATAGTCTCTTTGGTCGACTTCCAGGATATTGCTCCCCCTGCTAAGGTGCACACGTATCCAGTCACTCCATTGGAACCAGACTTCTTAGCTATGCAACTTGCATCACTGTACCCTTCAAGCACACCAGGAAATCTCCTATAGTGTAAACTAAGGTACATTGTGCCTTTCAGATATCTAAGTACTCTATCAAGAGCATCCCAATGAGTTCTGTTTGGATAGCTTGTATATCTAACCAACTTAGACACAGAGTATGAAATATCTGGTCCAGTACAGTTAGCAAGATACTGCAAACTCCCTATAATCTGAGAATACCTTAACTGAGACACAGGTACTCCTGAAGCATTCTTAACAAGGGCAACTTTAGGATCATAGGGTGTACTAGCGATTCTACACTGTGAATAACCATATTTCTCAAGTATAGATTTCTCTATATAATGAGATTGCGATAAAGTTATTCCCTCAGCTGACTGTGTCAGTTTGAGACCAAGAATCACACTAGCCTCACCCATATCCTTCATTTCAAAGTGCCTTTTCAAGAAAGCTGTTGTCTCGTTAATAATCTCAATATTGGTTCCAAACAATAGTATGTCATCTACATATAGGCACATGATGACACACTCACTACCTTTAACTTTGGTGTAGACACACTTGTCACTATCATTAATATCATAACTGAACGGCACTATAGTTTCATCAAACTTTTTATGCCAATCCCTAGGAGCTTGTTTCAAGCCATAGATGGATTTGATCAACTTACATACTTTCCTTTCGTTACCAGATGCAACAAATCCCTCAGGCTGATCCATATAAATCTCTTCTTCAAGTTCACCATGAAGAAAAGCTGTCTTTACATCCATTTGATGGATGATAAGACCATGTACGGAAGCCAATGCTACAAGCATTCGGATTGTTGTCATCCTAGCTACAGGAGAGTATGTATCAAAGTAATCAATACCCTCCATTTGCTTAAAACCCTTAGCTACCAGTCTAGCTTTGTACTTATCTATTGAGCCGTCAGGATTCAACTTCCTTTTAAAGATCCATCTGCACCCGATAGTAGAACACCCAGGAGGGAGATCAACTAACTCCCATGTCCCGTTAGAAACAATAGAGTCAATTTCACTCTTTACAGCGCCCTTCCAGTGCCTAGACTCTGAAGAATCCATAGCTTGTCGGAAAGTTAAAGGTTCGTCCTCGACATTGTAAGTGATAAAATCACTTCCAAAATCCTTGACTACCTTAGCACACTTACTCCTTCGTGGTTCCTCTACCTCCTTAGGAGTAGAGCTACTACTAGGTTCCGCCCCCATATTTGTCATCTTTTCCACATGATCAGGAATAGAACTTAATGTGTGAGTAGGATCTTCATTAGAAGTAACTAGAGCCATACCAGTCTTCATAGGGTAAACATCCTCAAAGAATGTAGCATCACGAAACTCAACTATCGTGTTTGCCACTATACCATCTATGTCAGATTTTAACAATAAAAATCTCATAGCTGTAGTGGTCTCAAGATAGCCCAGAAAGATACAATCAACAGTCTTCGGACCTAGTTTCTTTCTCTTGTGTTCAGGGACAAGTACCTTGGCAAAGCACCCCCACACACGAAGATACTTAAGACTAGTCTTCTTGCTCTTCCACAACTCATAGGGTGTCTTATCCATGTGTTTCAGAGGAACTCTATTCAGAATATGGCAAGCCGTATTCAGAGCTTCTCCCCACATGTATTTAGGCAACCCAGAATTAATAAGCATACTATTAATCATATCTTTAAATGTTCTGTTCTTTCGCTCAGCAACCCCATTAGACTCAGGTGTGTATGGTGGGGTAACTTCATGAACTATACCATTGCTTGCACAAAATTCATTAAAAGCGTTACTCGTATACTCACCACCTCTATCAGATCTCAACCTTTTAATTACCTTACTAGTTTGTTTTTCTACTTCAGTTTTATATATAATGAATTTACTAAGTGCTTCATCCTTATGTCTAAGTAAATAAACATAACAGTATCTACTACTATCATCTATAAAGGTAATGAAGTATCTAAAATGGTCCTTAGTCAACACACCACCAAATTCACAAATATCCGTGTGTACTAAATCTAACAAGTCTGAATCCCTAACAATATTATGAAAAGGTTTCCTTATTTGTTTAGCAGACACACATACTTGACATTTAGAATTCTTTTCTATAGTGTGTTTTGGAATCAACTCTAAGTTCATCATATTTTTAAGAGCACCAAAATTTAAGTGACCAAGTCTAGCATGCCATAAAGTTGAAGATTCAACATAGTTAACAGAAGGAGTAATCTTATTAAAAGTGTCACGCCCTCCCGACCCGGGGCCTAGATCGGAAGGTCACTGACACATTCTAGATACAAACAACCTGAAAATATATAAATATAGATATAGCATGCTGACTGGCCCCAACTCTACTATCCAAGATCTTTCACAGGTAATGGTATAAAACAAGCAAGCCATCGTCTAACTACTTATTATTACAAACCATAATCAAATTATTATTACAAACCTTAAATTCAAATTCTTAACAAACTCGTTCTCACAACTATCTTATCAACCAAACTACTAGAACATCCTTACTGAGCTGTTATTGCATCTACCTCGGGAGCTATCTGAAACTGGACCAACTTTGGACCACGGTAGGTGCGCTTCCTTGCGGTTTAGATAGTACGGACCATGATTCTTAAGTTACTGTCAAAAGGTTAGATAAAATAATAATGAGCTAACGCTCAGCAAGTAAATCATGATCTCAACTGAAAACTGAAAGGGTGACAGTAGGAAAGAATATGGCATAGCTCTCTGAAAGTAATAACAATGATCCTGGCGTATGGACTTGACAGAGGATCAACTGATAAGAGGATAGCAATAGATATGCTGGAGATAATAAATCAATACTGGCATTTGACAATGACTTGGCATAATTTGATAAATAAAGCAATAGTAGATATTTCAAAATCTGTGTAAAACAATTGACATTTCAAATGGTAAAACAATTTAATTTCATAGTAAAGTAAAAGTAATCACCACTTTGATAAAAACTGATTGGAGGTTCTATATCCCTTTTTAACAAGACAGAATGGGTGATCAGCCCATAAAGTCCCCCCATATCGGACACAAAGTCCCTCTGGGTATCAATCCTCTCATTAGGATTAATTGGGTTCCCAAGAGGCAACACATTGGCCTATAAATAAAAGTGTCGAACTGGACAAACCAGAACTACACTGTAATACACAACAGATGGAACCAGCATTACCCGTTCGCCCCGTCTCTCCAATCGTCAGGAATCCGTATATAAAAACATTTTGACAGAATTCCTAACACTTTTACAAAATCTCTTTTGGAAAACATTTTTTTTTAAAAACATTTTAGTACTCAAATCCTTTCAAAAACCTTTACCCTAAAGTACCTTCGACTCACTGATAACAGATCAGCCCAGTCTAAGTAGCTTCAAAGCATATTTTTAGAATACATTTCATTTTGATTTGCAATGATAAAAGTCAAAGAGTTTAACTCAGTATTCTGACATCACGGAATAGAGGTACAAGTCTGAATCAACAAGACATAGGCTCAAATGGAATCAAGGCTTCGATCAGGGTATAAAGGAACATTTCAAATCAAAGGTCAAAGATATATGATAAGTCTTAGTTTGAAAACATTTGATTAAGTCATAAGGTTTTAGAATCTTTGATAAAAGAAATCAAGTTTGAAAAACAGGGTTGAAGTCAAAAATGAATTTTGATAAGTATTTTAAAATCGACATAGGGTATCCGAGACACGGACATAGGTTAACTTTTAACAGTGGTTTATCTGTCAGTCAATTAGGTTTTACTTTGGAAAGCAGTTAAAAAGAATTTAACAATAGGTATCAGGGTTATGGCATAAGCATATGAAAGCAGGATATATAAACATGGCTCAACATGGTATGACAATATCAGGACTATGAACTTTCAAGAAGAGACAGAATTACTTGCCTTCGGTAGTATGCAACAGCTTAACAGCTCAGCTCAATGATACTCAACTTTAGCTTTTCCTTTATCGCTAGGGCCTACGTCCTTCAAATCTACATAAGCCATAATCACTTTCTTAGCACACTACACTCCTAATACGACTCATCCTAATCTACCCAAACGATTCCAATATCGCATCACCACTTAATATATATCACATACTTGTTATTCAAATAAGCACTTAACATATAGCAGTTAAGGCATGTAATTCATATAGGTCACTTAAGCACTTAACATATAAGGTCATCTTGATTTATAAATATCTTATACTATGCTACTACACATTTTATGATTTATATTTCTAACGAAAATCGGGCAGAGTCTCCTTTATTTATAGGACTATCCCGTCGGAACATTACCGACTCAATTCACAATCAATTCCCTACGATGGATTTAAAATCCACCTACAAGCTCAATCATTATACTACTTATTATAATCTCAAAGTAATATGAACTGTTTACACTCAACAGATACTATTATAAACTCAATTTACCAAGTTACTGATTTTATAGCACCTTAACAGGAAATGACCACTTAAACACATAAGGTAGTATTAATGTCTATACTAGCATATATAATTCTTACCACTTATTCATACACCATTTATATCACTATATAAATTGAAATCAATAACCAAATATCAATGATTAATCACTATTCAATTATCGAATAAAATCACTAAGTCATATTTAATAAATCTCAAAATCACATAATTCATTTCTTCATGTCTAGTCTTCATATCTTGTAATGGATCTATTTTCTGGCTCGTATGGATTGGACCCTATAGCTTATTGGGCCTAAATCTAGCCCATGGAGATTTTGGGCACAACAATTCTTATAATCAAAATTCAAATTAAACTCATAATAAAATCCGAAAATCACATTTACATGTCCACTAAATAATATTTAGCATATAATCATCAAAATTAATTCTTAATAATCAAGAACACTTCAAATTAATATTATTATTTCATAAAATTTAAACAATTCACATATATATACTAAAATTCGATTTAATATAGAAACAAATCAGAAAAATCACACATGCAGGTTAATTATCTCGAAAATTCATCTAATTATCAGGAACATACTCAAGACTCGAGAATCAAACATACAATTAGCTAAACAATTAATTTATTAACTTAATTAGTTCGAAAAATTCGAATTAATACTATAACTTGTAAATCTCTTACATGCAACTTGATATTCATATCAATCAAACATATATATTCACAGACGATGCTATTCAGCCATTACACCGCCACCTACGACCAACCACTCGCCGGAATTCATCACCGGAAAAGAGGGTTTTGAATAAAACTCAAGAACACACACCATACTTAATAAAAACTCGATTTAAAGTCATATCTAATATCATAGTATCAACTAATCATCAAAACATAAGCTCTCTAGGCTTGCATGTCGATTTTAGCACATATACATACACACGGCCATATATATATACATACAAACACATCCAAAACACAACCCAAATCATTAAACTAAACACAATAATTAAATATAGATGATCAAACAAGAGTTTTAGACATGGTTTTGATGATCAAAATCGAAGAAAATGAAAAAGGGAGAGGGAGAGGAGGTACCCAGCAGTAGCACTCGTGAGCAAGAAGAAGAAATGAGGCTGGGTGCTGTTTTATAGAGCCAGGGGCAGTTTGGTCATTTGGCAAAAAGCTGAAAATTCATTTCTTTAAAAATCTGATTTTAATCTATTAAAAATCGAAATAAAATGGAAAATTAAGAAAAATATAAATTTTAAAATTCTAAAATAAAGTTTATGAAATTACCAGGCTACCCATATTTTTAAAATAATATTTGGCTCAAAAATGAATTTACTATGAATTTTCGAAATAAAGGCTCTTTAAAAGAAATTAAGATTTTAAATCATTTTAAAATTTCAAAACTCTCAATTAAATACTCCCACTAATTTTAAAAACTAATTCACATCTCAAAGATGATAATGCAAAAGATTTCATGATTTAAATCGACTCCAATGATTTTATATGATTTTCTAAAGATTGAAAATGCACTTTAAAAATAGTTTTAATGCTCCAAAAATATAAATAAAATTTTACAATCATATATGACACATCCCAATCATCATATAATCACATAAACATGTTTTCACATATATCTTGACCTCACAAAAATTTATCTATCACATAATTCACATAATTTCCACATTTAACAATTACCTAGGCATTTATAAATTGCGAAAAATTCTAGGTCGTTATAGCCTTCCCCCCTTAAAAGGATTCTTTCCCCAGAATCTCACCTAAGTAAACAAATGAGGATACTTGTCAAGCATCTCGCTTTCAAGCTCCCAAGTTGACTCTTCAACTTTAGGATTCCTCCACAATACTTTAACCAATCTGACAGTCTTATTCCTGAGCTTCCTATCACTTCTATCTTGAATCTCTACGGTTGCTCCTCATAAGATAAATCTGGTTGAATCTCAATAGGCTCATACTCGATTACGTGACTCGCATCAGGATTGTACTTCTTAAGCATAGATACGTGAAACACATTATGAATATGGTGCATATGCGGTGGCAACGCCAACTCATAAGCAACCCTTCCAACTTGCTTCAAAATCTCGAATGGTCCTACATACCTGGGACTCAACTTTCCTTTCTTTCCGAATCTCGTAACTCCTTTCCATGGTGATACTTTCAATAATACTTGATCTCCTATCTCAAAACTCATGTCTTTTCTTTTCAGATCAGCATACTTTTTCTGACGATCCTGGGCAGTAATCAATCTCTTTTGAATAACTTCAACCTTCTCCTTTGTCTGCTGAAGCAGCTCTGGTCCTAAAATCTTTCTCTCACCAACTTCTTCCCAATACACTGGCGATCTACACTTCCTTCCATACAAAGCTTCATATGGGGGCATTCCAATACTCGCGTGATAACTATTATTATATGAAAACTCAACCAATGGTAAATGCTCATCCCAACTTCCTTTAAAATCCAATGCACAAGCTCTTAACATATCTTCTATCGTCTGAATAGTCCTTTCACTTTGTCCGTCCGTCTGCGGATGATAAGTTGTACTCATCTTCAGTTGGGTTCCTAGACACTCTTGAAATTGCTTCCAAAATCTTGAATTAAATCGCGGGTCTCGATCAGACACTATCGAAATAGGAACTCCATGACGTGACACTATCTCCTTCAAATACAAATGTACTAACTTGTCTAATGAAAACCTTTCGTTAATCGGTAAGAAATGTGCAGACTTCGTCAATCGGTCAATAATAACCCAAATCGCATCATGATTCGCCTTAGTCCTTGGTAATCCAACTACGAAATCCATGGCAAGGTGCTCCCACTTCCACTCAGGAATATCTAACGGTTGTAACAATCCACTTGGCTTCTGATGTTCTGCTTTAATCCTCTGGCAGGTATAACAGTTACTTATCCATTCAGCAATCTCTCGCTTCATATCCGGCCACCAAAAATTCTCCTTCAAATCCCGATACATCTTTGTACTTCCAGGGTGAATAGAATATCTCGAACTATGTGCTTCACTCAGAATCTCATTCTTCAATTCCTCCACATTGGGAATCCATATCCTCTTCCCAAATCTTAAAATACCTTGATCATCTTTCTGTGTACAAATCTCTTCTCCGGTCAATGTATTCATTTCACAACTCATCACTTCTTCCTGGCATCTTCGAATCTTCTCTAACAACTCCGGTTGAAATGTCATCGTACTCAGAAACTCATCAGCATCCTTTGAATCATAAACTTCCAGAATTAACTTCTCAAATTCTTGAAATAACTCCTTAGGCATCGTCAATGTGATTAACCTCTCCTTCCTAATCAACGCATCAGCTACTACATTCGCTTTTCCTGGATGGTAACTTATCGTACAATCATAATCTTTAATCAATTCTAACCATCTTCTTTGCCTCATGTTCAATTCTTTCTGGGTAAAGATATACTTCAAACTCTTATGATTGGTGAAAATTTCACACTTCTCTCCGTACAAATAATGTCTCCAAATCTTCAGCGCAAACACAATTGCAGCTAACTCCAGATCGTGTGTCGGGTACTTCTGCTCGTGCTGCTTAAGCTGTCTCGAAACGTACGCAATAACATTTCCGTGTTGCATCAAAACACATCCTAATCCTTTGTGCGAAGCATCACTATATATAACAAAATCTCCCTTATCATCAGGCAATTCTAACACTGGCGCGGAAACTAATCTTTTCTTCAATTCTTGGAAACTTTCCTCACACTTATCACTCCAAACAAACTTCTCATTCTTCCGCGTCAACCTAGTCAATGGCGAAGCTATCTTCGAAAAATCTTGAACAAATCTCCAGTAATAACCTACCAATCCTAAGAAACTTCTCACTTCAGTAGGAGTTCTCGGTCTACTCCAACTAACCACAGCTTCAATCTTTGCAGGATCTACTCTAATTCCTTCTTTGCTAATCACATGTCCTAAAAATTGCACTTCTTGCAACCAAAACTCACACTTAGAAAATTTTGCATATAATCTTTCCTTCCTCAGGGTTTCCAATGCGATTCTCAAATGTTCGGCATGCTCTTCCGGGTTTCTCGAGTATATAATGATGTCATCAATAAATACAATTATAAACTTATCCAAATATCTCTTGAACACTCTGTTCATCAAATCCATAAACACCGCTGGCGCATTCGTCAATCCGAAAGCCATTACTAGAAATTCATAATGTCCATATCGCGTGCGAAAAGCAGTCTTTGGAATGTCTTCTGGCTTAACCTTCAATTGGTGATAACCTGATCTTAAATCGATCTTAGAAAAGTAAGCAGCATCCTTCAATTGGTCAAACAAATCATCAATCCTTAGCAGTGGATACTTATTCTTGATAGTCAACTTGTTTAACTCCCTATAATCAATACAAAGCCCCATGCTTCCATTTTTCTTCTTCACAAATAAAACTGGTGCTCCCCACGGGGACACACTTGGTCTTATAACTCCTTTGTCCAATAAATCTTGCAATTGCGTTGCTAACTCCTTCATCTCAGCAGGTGCCATCCTATAAGGTGCTTTAGATACTGGCTCGATTCTTGGTTCTAACTCAATCGGAAACTCAATCTCTCTATCTGGAGGTAATCCAGGCAATTCGTCGGGAAATACGTCAGGAAGCTCATTCACAACGGGAATATCTTCCATCCTAGGGGTTTGCTTCTCCGTATCAACCACATGGGCTAAATAAGCTTCACATCCTCGATTTAACAATCTCTTCGCTTGCATAAACGTTAGAAATCTCTTATGTTGCTTCTGTCCTTGAAATATCACTTCACTACCACCATCGGTATACAACTTAACTTGCTTTTTCTTACACTCAATCTGCGCATCGCACTTAGTCAACCAATCCATTCCTAGAATAACATCAAATTCTCCCAACTTAAAAGGTAATAGATCCGCATAGAAAAGAAGTCCTCCAATTTCAATATCATAATTAGGACACTCCCGGTCTACGGAAATCTTATCCTGATTAGCAACTTCTACTACTAACGCCTTTTCTAACGAACGAATCTCACAGTGCAACTTAGCAAGAAATCTTTCAGATATAAAGGATCTAGTAGCTCCTGAATCAATTACTACTTTAGCTTCAAAAGAGTTGACAGGAAGCGTACCTACAACTACGTCGACATCATTCATAGCTTCATTGACAAACATGTTGAAAGTACGAGCTCTAGGTTGGGATGCTTGATACGGTACTCGCTGGGGTGCTGGTGGTGCGGTAATCCTCATTACTTTCGAAGTCTGGACAGGCTCCTTGCAACTACGGGCCATATGTCCCACCTTTCCACATTTATAACAAGTGACTCCTACTGACTTCACCTCTGGACATTCATGAGAATAGTGTCCCTTCTTCTGACACTTAAAACAAACAATGTTAGGCTTATTGCAGATACCCGGGTGCTTTCTTCCACAAATCTTGCAGTCTGGTAGTACGGTTCTCGCTACAGCCTGAGGGTTCAGTCCTTGGGGTCTACGGTCTTGTCCTCCGTCACCACTCTTGAATCTCTGAAAATTTCTATTTCCTCCTTGTCTATTTCCCAATCTTCCCTTATTCTGAAAACTCTTCTAACCTTCAGTCTCCGGACTTTTTTTCAACTTTCTCAAACTTTCTCTTCTTTCCAGCTTTCTCCTTCTAGTTAAAATCACTTTCTCCTTCAATCACCATGGCCTTCTGAACCACGGCAGTATAAGTCCTTAGCTCAAATGCAGCTACTCTACTCCCCAACCACGGTTTCAATCCATGTTGAAACTTCTTCGACTTACTGGCTTCATTACCTACGAACTGAGGTGCAAATCGGGACAACTCTGTGAACTTGGCTTCATAGTCAGCCACAGTCATATTCTCTTGCTTCAACTCTAGAAACTGAACCTCCAACTGGTCCTGAAGATATCCTGGTAAATACTTCTCATTAAACAGCTCTACAAACCTGGGCCAAGCAATCACTTCTCCTTCAGTAGCTCTTAATGATTCCCACCAAAAGTTGGCCTCTGATCTCAAATAAAAACTAGCAAACTCCACTTTCTTCCCTTCCTCAACTCCGACTAAAGCAAACGATTTCTCGATATCCATCAGCCATGATTTGGCTTCTACGGGGTTCAGGGTACCTTTGAATTCAGGTGGATAAACAGCTTGAAAAGAGTTAAAGGTGACAGCAGGTTGGGCAGCTTGGTGTTGTTGGTGCTGAACAAAAGCGGCAGTTTGTTGTTGTAGAAGTTGAAACATTTTGGCCATTGTTGGGTTATCTTGGTTTTGCTGGTCTTGGTTATCATTGTTGGTAGTAGATCTTCGTTTGGGAGACATCTTTCTGATAAGAAGGTAAACATTTGGTAAACAACAAGTAGACATATTCAAAAGAAAACAAGGTTCCTCCATCTGGTACCAATAGACGATCGGTTCCGATTAAATCAACATAATATGGGTACAGTTATAACGTAACGAAATAGGGTTTATATGAACAGGTCAATAATTATGGAAATACGGTAGGTAAAGATGATATGTAAAAGTGATAAGTAAAGCAGTGGACATAGGGGTATACGAAGAACATACGTCTCGAAAACGATGATAAACCAACATCCAGAGTTAGGGTATTCAAACCCTCCTACAACAAGGCTGAAATATCGAAAATATCCGTCTACTAGAAATAGGAAAACATCCTAGACCAGTAGTAATCATATATATACACGCAGAATATAAACGGGTCAAGCTAGGTTAGTCCTAGAAATCTATCGCGAAGGGAAAACCTAAACCTATAGTCACTCCATAACATCTATCACTCTTGAATCCTAGTTGTATCTACTTCTTTTATTAGTGATCATAAATTTCCTGGCTTGTTTCAGTGACCAAAACCCGTCGCTCTGATACCAACCTGTCACGCCCTCTCGACCCGGGGCCTAGATCGGAAGGTCACTGACACATTCTAGATACAAACAACCTGAAAATATATAAATATAGATATAGCATGCTGACTGGCCCCAACTCTACTATCCAAGATCTTTCACAGGTAATGGTATGAAACAAGCAAGCCATCGTCTAACTACTTATTATTACAAACCATAATCAAATTATTATTACAAACCTTAAATTCAAATTCTTAACAAACTCGTTCTCACAACTATCTTATCAACCAAACTACTAGAACATCCTCACTGAGCTGTTATTGCATCTATCTCAGGAGCTATCTGAAACTGGACCAACTTTGGACCACGGTAGGTGCGCTTCCTTGCGGTTTAGATAGTACGGACCATGATTCTTAAGTTACTGTCAAAAGGTTAGATAAAATAATAATGAGCTAACGCTCAGCAAGTAAATCATGATCTCAACTGAAAACTGAAAGGGTGACAGTAGGAAAGAATATGGCATAGCTCTCTGAAAGTAATAACAATGATCCTGGCGTATAGACTTGACAGAGGATCAACTGATAAGAGGATAGCAATAGATATGCTGGAGATAATAAATCAATACTGGCATTTGACAATGACTTGGCATAATTTGATAAATAAAGCAATAGTAGATATTTCAAAATCTGTGTAAAACAATTGACATTTCAAATGGTAAAACAATTTAATTTCAGAGTAAAGTAAAAGTAATCATCACTTTGATAAAAACTGATTGGAGGTTTTATATACCTTTTTAACAAGACAGAATGGGTGATCAGCCCATAAAGTCCCCCCATATCGGACACAAAGTCCCTCTGGGTATCAATCCTCTCATTAGGATTACTTGGGTTCCCAAGAGGCAACACATTGGCCTATAAATAAAAGTGTCGAACTGGACAAACCAAAACTACACTGTAATACACAACCAGACGGAACCAGCATTACCCGTTCGCCCCGTCTCTCTAATTGTCAGGAATCCGTATATAAAAACATTTTGACGGAATTCCTAACACTTTTACAAAATCTCTTTTGGAAAACATTTTTTTTTGAAAACATTTTAAAATCTTGAAAACATTTTAGTACTCAAATCCTTTCAAAAACCTTTACCCTGAAGTACCTTCGACTCACTGATAACAGATCAGCCCAGTCTAAGTAGCTTCAAAGCATTTTTTTAGAAAACATTTCATTTTGATTTGCAATGATAAAAGTCAAAGAGTTTAACTCAGTATTCTGACATCACGGAATAGAGGTACAAGTCTGAATCAACAAGACATAGGCTCAAATGGAATCAAGGCTTCGATCAGGGTATAAAGGAACATTTCAAATCAAAGGTCAAAGATATATGATAAGTCTTAGTTTGAAAACATTTGATTAAGTCATAAGGTTTTAGAATCTTTGATAAAAGAAATCAAGGTTGTAAAACAGGGTTGAAGTCAAAAATGAATTTTGATAAGTATTTTAAAATCGACATAGGGTATCCGGGACACGGACATAGGTTAACTTTTAACAGTGGTTTATCTGTCAGTCAATTAGGTTTGACTTTGGAAAGCAGTTAAAAAGAATTTAACAATAGGTATCAGGGTTATGGCATAAGCATATGAAAGCAGGATATATAAACATGGCTCAACATGGTATGACAATATCAGGATTATGAACTTTCAAGAAGAGACAGAATTACTTGCCTTCGGTAGTATGCAACAGCTTAACAGCTCAGCTCAATGATACTCAACTTTAGCTTTTCCTTTATCGCTAGGGCCTACGTCCTTCAAATCTACATAATCCATAATCACTTTCTTAGCACACTACACTCCTAATACGACTCATCCTAATCTACCCAAACGATTCCTATATCGCATCACCACTTAATGTATATCACATACTTGTTATTCAAATAAGTACTTAACATATAGCAGTTAAGGCATGTAATTCATATAAGTCACTTAAGAACTTAACATATAAGGTCATCTTGATTTATAAATATCTTATACTATGCTACTACACATTTTATGATTTATATTTCTAACGAAAATCGGGCAGAGTCTCCTTTATTTATAGGACTATCCCGCCGGAACATTACCGACTCAATTCACAATCAATTCCCTACGATGGATTTAAAATCCACCTACAAGCTCAATCATTATACTACTTATTACAATCTCAAAGTAATATGAAATGTTTACACTCAACAGATACTATTATAAACTCAATTTACCAAGTTACTGATTTTATAGCACCTTAACAGGAAATGACCACTTAAACACATAAGGTAGTATTAATGTCTATACTAGCATATATAATTCTTACCACTTATTCATACACCATTTATATCACTATATAAATTGAAATCAATAACCAAATATCAATGATTAATCACTATTCAATTATCGAATAAAATCACTTAGTCATATTTAATAAATCTCAAAATCACATAATTCATTCTTATAATCAAAATTCAAATTAAACTCATAATAAAATCCGAAAATCACATTTACATGTCCACTAAATAATATTTAGCATATAATCATCAAAATTAATTCTTAATAATCAAGAACACTTCAAATTAATATTATTATTTCATAAAATTTAAACAATTCACATATATATACTAAAATTCGATTTAATATAGAAACAAATCAGAAAAATCACACATGCAGGTTATTTATCTCGAAAATTCATCTAATTATCAGGAACATACTCAAGACTCGAGAATCAAACATACAATTAGCTAAACAATTAATTTATTAACTTAATTAGTTCGAAAAATTCGAATTAATACTATAACTTGTAAATCTCTTACATGCAACTTGATATTCATATCAATCAAACATATATATTCACAGACGATGCTATTCAGCCATTACACCGCCACCTACGACCAACCACTCGCCGGAATTCATCACCGGAAAAGAGGGTTTTGAATAAAACTCAAGAACACACACCAAACTTAATAAAAACTCGATTTAAAGTCATATCTAATATCATAGTATCAACTAATCATCAAATCATAAGCTCTCTAGGCTTGCATGTCGATTTTAGCACATATATATACACACGGCCATATATATATATACATACAAACACATCCAAAACACAACCCAAATCATTAAACTAAACACAATAATTAAATATAGATGATCAAACAAGAGTTTTAGACATGGTTTTGATGATCAAAATCGAAGAAAATGAAAAAGGGAGAGGGAGAGGAGGTACCCAGCAGTCGCACTCGTGAGCAAGAAGAAGAAATGAGGCTGGGTGCTGTTTTATAGAGCCAGGGGCAGTTTGGTCATTTGGCAAAAAGCTGAAAATTCATTTCTTTAAAAATCTGATTTTAATCTATTAAAAATCAAAATAAAATGGAAAATTAAGAAAAATATAAATTTTAAAATTCTAAAATAAAGTTTATGAAATTACAAGGGTCCCCGTATTTTTAAAATAATATTTGGCTCAAAAATGAATTTATTATGAATTTTCGAAATAAAGGCTCTTTAAAAGAAATTAAGCTTTTTAAATCATTTTAAAATTTCAAAACTCTCAATTAAATACTCCCACTAATTTTAAAAACTAATTCACATCTCAAAGATGATAATACAAAAGATTTCATGATTTAAATCGACTCCAATGATTTTATATGATTTTCTAAAGATTGAAAATGCACTTTAAAAATAGTTTTAATGCTCCAAAAATATAAATAAAATTTCACAATCATATATGACACATCCCAATCATCATATAATCACATAAACATGTTTTCACATATCTCTTGACTTCACAAAAATTTATATATCACATAATTCACATAATTTCCACATTTAATGATTAACTAAGCATTTATAAATTGCGAAAAATTCTAGGTCGTTATAAAAAGCACCCAAAACGGGCTCAGCATTTATTACAAATAAACCAGTTGACAAGTAACCCTTGCCAAAAAATGTACCAGTATGAATAAGAACTACTTTATTACATTTGAGAGAGACTTCAAAGCCATTAGCTACTAAACAGCTACCTTTTATTATATTTCTACGCATGTTGGGAACATGATGCACTCTCGTCGGGGATAGAATACGACCCGAAGGAAACTTCAAGTCCACGTTTCCTATTCCATATACTTGAGCGGCACTTTCGTTCCCCATCGTCACTGTCAAGCTATGACTCTGTTGATAAGATACAAATAAACTAATGTCAGCACAAATATGCACATTAGCTCCAGTATCAATCAACCATTCATTTGACAGATAAGTGGAAAATAGTACAGGATTGTAGGTAACATACCGATCTTCGTTGGTTTCAGAAGCCAAAGCCTCACCAACAACCATGTTCGCTACAGGCCCACTTGAGGTTCCAAGCACAGCATTCGCTTGAGCTTCCCCCTCGGCTTTCTTTGCTTTCTTTGTAGGGCAGTCCTTACTCCATTGCCCAACCTGCCCACAAGACCAACATGGTTTGTTTGCCTTTGGTTTCTTGGCCTTATCCTTGTCATTCTTAGGTTTATTACTATTACCCTTCTTAGAGACAGCCTTCCTTTTCTGTCCTACAGTTGCTACATTTACCTTCGAACTTCCATGCTCAGTTGGCATCACATGTCCCTGTTTGGACTTGTGTTGTTCTTGCACCGAGATGTCCAGCATAAGGTTGGTCCAGGTGATCTCTCCTTTCTATCTTTTCAGGGAGAGAGAGAACTCTTCCCAAGACTTTGGGAGCTTTTAAATCACACTCATCACCTTAAACTTTTCGGGGAGGTCCATTCCAGACTCCTTCAAAGCATGCACTATCATCTCGAACTCATGCACTTGCTCAGTCATGGACTTATTGTCCACCAGCTTGTAATCAAGGAACCTCGCCACAGAATACTTTTCCAGACCTTGTGAGTCAGTATTATGTGTCTGGTCCAGCTTCTCCCATAAGAGTTTTGCGGTGTAGGCATCAGAGGAGTACACATCAAACAATGTGTTGGTTAGAGCAGCCAGAATTGCTGCCCTAGCAACCCCATCCTTTTCAGCCCACTTCGCATAACTCTTAACTGATTCAGCCTTCTCTTGATCCACAACCGGCTTCTCATATTCCACAACAGGCCATAGACCCTTTACAGTCAACCACAACTTCATCCTTTTCTGCCAACGAGAAAAGCCAACGCCCCCATTGAATTTCTCTGGCAAGCCAGTTAATTCAACGGGTTGTGGAAAACTGTAAGTGGTCCAATCAATGACCCCAGCAGATGCAACCGAACTACCACTAGCAGGAATTTCACTCCCGTTAACCATTATGCTAAATACTATATAACAAATTATCTCTTCAAGAATGTTGGGAATTATGACTAAAACAGCAACATAGAGGCAGTTATATATCGTATTTAACAAGTCCAGGCCAAGCATACAATTAGCGAAACAAAACATGAAGGTAAAACATATGCATGTTAGTAACTGATAGAACAAAGAGAAGGCAGAAAACATACCAGTAGCCATAGCTATATCAGTATGTAAAACAAGTAAAACAAACAGCTGAGTCGTCAGGATTTGCTAGAAAGCCTGACTGCTCTTGAAGAGATAATTGCCCCCACTTACAACTGTGTTGGGATGCTTGCAACACCTCTCCCAGGATAAAACAGCTCCGAGTACAGTGATCACAGCAATCAGAATACTCAACTTCGACTAGCACCTCAGTCGCCAGAAAACCCTGAGCATAAACTATAATAGGAGGAGAACAGAGAGTGCAGAGAAGAGAAGAGAATGTAGGGTGTGGTCTGTATATTCAGTGTGTCTACAATCAGTAGCTTAGCTCTCTATTTATAGGAGAGGCCAAACGTAACTGATGCCACCCAATTAATATTGTAACTGCCGATTTACATTTAATAAAATGAAATGGCTGATTTAATAAAATCAAAACGGTTGATTTAATAAATCGTAACTGTTACGTTATATTTATCCACACATATCAGTTTTCATTTTAATTATACGAATATATATATTATCAAATTCTGACCCAACATCAGGATCTGATCCATCAGGATTTTCGTCCGTCAGGATCTGATGTCCATCAGCATTTGATCATTCATCAGGATCTGATACCGTCAGGACTTGAGGTCCATCAGTATTTGATCCAGCATTAGGATCTGGTAGTACCTTCAGGAATTCATCAGGACTTGAGCCCATCAGTATTGGATGTCTGCCAGTTCCTGATTTATTCCAAGTACTGATCCCGAACGATATATATATTTATTCTAATTAAAATATTATTTAAACACAGAAATAAAATCCCTCGCCCAGGTCGCCTCGCGTACGCGAGACGCCGAGACATTCGCCCAAATCGCCCTTCGACCGACCCGACCCGACCCGAGTCGAGACGAGACGTGGCGTGGCGTGGCGTGGCGAGGCGGGCGGCGGCGGCGGCGCGCGCGCGTGTGTGTGTGCGCGTGGAGCACACATTAACACCATGCACCATCATACACCTTAGTAGTTGTATACTACCCATGTGTGTGATTCTATATAAAGCCAACAACCCCCTTTATTCATTTCAATGTGGGACAAATACACATTCTCATTTCAAGCTTATTCAAGCTACTAACTTCAAGTCCATTTCTCTATGGGTTTCACTAAGAAAATTACTTAGACCCAAATATGAAATTTTAAGTCCTCATAGTAAGGAACAATTTCCAATAGTTAAAATCCGGAATTAACATCAAGAACATAAAATACTTATGCTCTAAAAACTCCATTTTCTAACAAGATTTGCATTCAGAGATATATGTAATTGATTTAGAATATCTTGTAATTGATAGTGTAACTGTGTACTCTATATAAACACAGTTTTAGGTTTTACATTAAGTAATCGCTTACACGATTTATCTTGTAACCTAGCAGCTCTTAAGAACAAGAATTTCTTAAGAGAGTTTTGTAACAGTTTTATATCAGAATTAATAAAGCTATTATTGATTCATACTTGTGTTATTTGTTTAAGTCGAAAATCTTATACAATTGTATTCAACCCACCTTCTACAATTATTATTTACTGGGCAACAATTGGTATCAGAGCTAAACTGATTAATATTAATCAGAAACGATCTTAAGATGTCGACAAGCAAGTATGAAAGCATCAAAATTCCAATTCTCAAGAAGACTGAGTATCCAACTTGGAAAGTGAAAATGATGATGTATCTGGAAGCAACTGATCCTGACTATCTTGACAGGATCAATGATGGACCATTTCTTCCAACAAGACTAGTTGCAAGAACAGAGACTGTTGCTGAACACTATGTCATTAAGGCAAAGAGTGAGTGGACGACAGAGGAAAAGGCTCAAGTACTCAAAGATGCAAAGGTAAAAAATATTTTGCATAACAGTCTTGATAATGTCATGTCTAACAGGGTAATAGCATGCAAGACTGCAAAGGAAATTTGGGATACTTTGGAAACTCAATGTCAAGGTATTGAATCTATCAAAAGAAACAGAAGGGCTCTGTTGATTCAGGAGTATGAGCAGTTCGATTCTAAATCTGATGAAAGCCTTACTGATATGTATGATAGATTATTAACTCTACTGAACAATCCATCACTAGTTGGCAAAGAGTATGATCCAGAGGACTCAAATACTAAGTTTCTCAGAGCTCTAACTGAGGAGTGGGATACTCAAGCTTCAATCATAAGGCATCAATATGATTTGAAGATGCTGTCTCTTGATGAAGTCTATGGGATGCTAAGAACCCATGATCTTGAGGTTCAACAGAGGAAGAACATGAAAAATGTCAAAGCAAAAGCTGTTGCTTTGAATGTTGAATCAAAATCAAAGGGAAATGCTTAGGAGGTTTCTAACAGAAAGAGTAGAGTGGAAGAGTCAATTCCTGATGACTCATCATCAGATACTGATACTGAGTCTGATCCTGATACTGATGATGACTCTACTGATTCTGATATGATCGAAATGGTTGCTATGATAGTCAAGGGCTTCAAAAAGATGAAGTTCAGAAAGGCTAGGAAGCAAGGGAAATTTCAGAAGAAAACCTTCAATGCTGACAAAGACAGGTACAAGAAGAAAGAAGGTAAAAGCAGCAAATTTGACAAGTCAAAAATCAGATGCTATAACTGTGATGGAATGGGTCATTTTGCAACTGAGTGCAAGAAGACCAAAACCAAAGCTCTCATTTCTTCAAGCAAGGATTGGATGGACTCATCATCTGACTCTGAAGAAGAAAAAGTGAATTATGCTTTGATGGCTAAAATTGATGAGACTTCTGCTGGTGAAAATAAGGTATCTGAAGTTTTGTTTGATTTTGATACTAATAATGTCTCTGAGCTAAGATCTTTTTTAAAATCTCTGCATATTAGTTTTAGGAGTCAATCTCTTGAAAATACTAGAATAAAATCTGAAATGGCAGAGGTTGTTAAGAGAAATGATCATATAGAAGCTGAGTTAATTTTCTTGCAGGAAGTTCAAGCAGAATGTGATAATGCTAAACACATGAAACTTGAAACAGAGATTAAATGTAATGAACTTGAAATGCAACTTAAGGAGGCAAATGAAAAACTCAGAACCTGGACACATTCTGGTACAAAAACTCATGAAATTATTACTGATAAAAACTGGAAAGAGTGTCTAGGTTATAAGCCAGAAAATGAGAAAAAGGACAAAGAAAAGGTTGTTTCATCTAATCCAGGAAGAGTTATAGTTGATGACTCAACAAATCCAAAAACCTACAGATATGTTACAGACAGTACTAAAACCAAATTAAAACCTGTTAATTATGTGTATCCAGAAATTCCCAAATCTACTTCAGAAAAGGGATCTACTTCTACACATCATTCTGAGTCTAGAACTGTCAAAAACAAAAATGTAGGTCTTTTGTCCAAGAAACAATTAAGGGATAGAATCTGTGATGTAACAGATAGGAAGAGAGTTCCAACTGTCAAAAGGAACAGGAATGGTAAAGTTGGAATAAACAAGGAGAATAATTATAAGTATATTCCAAATGCACCAAGAAAAGTATGCTTTAACTGTGGTAATACTAATCATCTTGCTATTGATTGCAGGAGGAGTAAAAAGAAGCCAACTGTAGTTCCTAAGTCTGACATTAGGAATAAATCAGAATTCTATAAACCACAGAATCCTTGTTTCCATTGTGGCAGTAAATGGCATTCTATTTATACATGTGAAGATTACCATAATTTGTACTATAATTATTATGAGCCTTTGCCTAAGTTCAATAAAAGTGCAAATTTTGGAAAAACAAAGAACTTGAATACTAATCATGCATCTGTTAAGAAAAAGATTAATTCTGATGGAGTTAATCCTGATGAAGGTGTCTTTACAAGAAAATCTTCTGCTGCTAAAAATGTTAAATTGCATGAAAAGAGAACCCAACAAGTGTGGGTTCTTAAAATTTCTAACTGAGTTCTTTGTGATTCTGATTGCAGGGTAAAAAGAAAAATGTGTTAGTCATGGATAGTGGATGCTCTGTGCACATGACTGGAGACAAAACCTTGCTATCAGAATTTGAGGAGAAGGCTGGCCCAACTGTGTCTTATGGAGATGGCAACATTGGACAAACCTTGGGATATGGCAGTATTGTAATTGGAAATGTCATCATTGAAAAAGTAGCTCTGGTGAAAGGACTCAAGCACAATCTGTTAAGTGTTAGTCAAATCACAGACAGAGGTTATCGTGTCAATTTCAATGATACTCATTTTGAAGTTATCAGCAAATCTTCAGGAAAGGTTGCATTAACAGGTCAAAGACATGGTAACATTTATGAAGCCAACATTCACACTAAAACTGAAAATCCAACTACATGCCTCATCAGTAAAGCTTCTGTAGATGAAAGTTGGAATTGGCATAAGAAGCTTTCTCATCTCAACTTCAACAATATAAATGAGTTGGTTAAGAAAGACTTGGTAAGAGGATTACCAAAGGCTCTATATACTCCTGATGGACTCTGTGATGCTTGTCAGAAGGCTAAACAGAGAAGGACATCATTCAAGAGTAAATCTGAATCCTCAATTGATGAACCATATCACATGCTTCACCTTGATTTGTTTGGACCAGTGAATATTATGTCCATCAGTAAGAAAAGGTATACTCTAGTCATTGTTGATGAATATACTAGATTTACTTGGGTTTATTTTCTTCACAGAAAAGATGAAACTGCTGAAATACTGCTGGACCATGTGAGACTTATCGAAACTGGCACAAAATACAAAGTCAAGATTCTGAGAAGTGATAATGGGACTGAATTCAAGAATTCAGCAATGGAAGAGTTCTGCAAATACAAAGGAATAGTTCAACAATTCTCTGCTCCTGGCACACCTCAGCAAAATAGAGTAGTTGAAAGAAAGAACAGGACTCTTATTGAAGCTGGCAGAACTATGTTGGAGGAAGCTAAACTACCTACATATTTCTGGGCAGAAGCAGTCAACACAGCATGCTACACTCAGAACATCACTCTAATCAACAGACATGGTGTAACTCCTTATCAGATGATTAAGGAAAAGAAGCCAAGTTTGAAGCATTTACATGTGTTTGGCTGCAAGTGCTTTGTTCTAAGACCTCATCCAGAACAGCTAGGAAAATTTGAGACAAAAGCCGATGAGGCCATCTTTATTGGCTATCCAACAACAAGAGCCTTTAAAGTCTACAATCTAAGAACAAAGACAGTCATGGAGTCTATTAATGTATCTTTTGATGATAGAAAGATAACAGGCATAAAAGAAGACTCTCATGATAGTTTGATTTTTGCAAATGAAGCTACCAAGAATTCTGATGAAGTCATGTCAGATACTGATACTCTGTCAGATCCTGACGATCGATCAATTCCTGATCGAACACCTGTTACTGATGATGACTCAAATAATGCAAATGTTGAGGGGGAGCAAGAGCAAGACATCACAAGTACTGAAACAACTCAAACATCAAGTAGAGACTCATCAGAAACAGATTCAAGTGACAATCATGATAGTATATCAGAAGGAGATAGCACTATCTCAGGGGGAGCTTCTAGCAATTCTAGTTCTTTTGAAGAAAACACCAATCCAGGGGGAGCATCCAGTTCAAGAAATGACTTACCATCAGCAAGGAAATGGACTAAAAGTCATACTCCTGATTTAATCATTGGGAATCCTGAAGCAGGTGTTAAGACAAGAAGTGCAACTCAGAATGAATGCTTATATAATAACTTTCTGTCAAAGGAGGAGCCTAAGAAAGTTGAAGATTCACTTAAGGATGCTGATTGGGTGACAGCTATGCAAGAAGAACTAAATGAGTTTGAAAGAAATGAAGTCTGGAAACTTGTACCAAGGCCCAAGGGAAGGTCTATTGTGGGTACAAAGTGGGTATTCAGAAACAAGACTGATTCAGATGGCACAATTGTGAGAAACAAAGCAAGATTAGTAGCAAAGGGGTATTCTCAACAGGAAGGAATAGATTATGATGAGACTTTTGCTCCTGTTGCAAGACTAGAGGCCATCAGAATTTTTCTGGCATATGCAGCCCACAAGAAATTCAAAGTATTCCAGATGGATGTAAAAAAGTGCATTTCTCAATGGAGAACTGGAAGAGAAGGTATATGTTGAGCAACCTCCTGGCTTCATTGAACCCAAATATCCAGATCATGTCTATAGACTGGATAAAGCACTTTATGGACTAAAGCAAGCTCCAAGAGCCTGGTATGAAACCCTAGCTCAATTCTTACTGGAAAGTGGATTCAATAGAGGTACAATTGATAAAACCTTGTTTTATTTGAATCATGGTAAGGATTTGCTGTTAGTTCAAATATATGTTGATGATACCATTTTTGGGTCAACTAACACTAAGCTGTGTGAGAAGTTTTCAAAGCTAATGCAGTCTAGATATCAAATGAGCATGATGGGAGAAATGAGCTATTTCTTAGGTCTGCAAGTTAAACAGACTGATGATGGGATCTTTATCAATCAGTCAAAGTACACAAAGAATTTACTAAAAAGGTTTAACATGCAAGACAGCTCTACAGCTTCAACTCCTATAGCTACAGCTACAAAGCTTGATCCTGATCAAGGAACTGAGGTAGATGTAACCAACTACAGAGGAATGATTGGCTCACTCTTATATCTAACTGCTAGCAGACCAGATATCATGTATGCAACCTGTCTATGTGCAAGATTTCAAGCAAATCCTAAGGAACCACATCTCATTGCAGTGAAAAGGATTTTCAGATATCTAAAGGGCACTTCTTCTCTTGGCCTTTGGTATGCTAGAGAATCAGACTTTAGTTTATGTGGTTATTCAGATGCTGATTTTGCAGGATGCAAAATAGACAGGAAAAGTACTTAAGGCAGTTGTCAGTTTCTTGGAGGAAGACTAGTTTCTTGGTTTAGTAAAAAGCAAAAGTCTATCTCCACATCAACTACAGAAGCTGAGTACATTGCTGCTGGAAGATGTTGTGCTCAGATCATGTGGATGAGAAATCAGCTAATGGACTATGGTTTGTCATTTTCAAAAATACCTATTTATTGTGATAACCAAAGTGTTATTGCTATGACAGGAAATCCAGTTCAACATTCTCTTACAAAGCACATCAGTATCAGGTATCACTTCATAAGAGAACAAGTACTGGAAGGAACAATTGAACTTCATTTTGTTCCTACTGATCAACAGTTAGCTGATATATTCACCAAGACACTACCTGAGGCTACTTTTACAAAGTTGGTGAATGAACTTGGAATGTTAAACTATGGCAGAACTTGAGAGAAAGAAGTCATCAGATACTGACAACTTGCAAATACTGATGGAAAGTCAATCCTGACAGTGGTCAACGTCGAATCCTAATGCAACGATTCGATCATCAGTATTTTGTTCAGAATCTAACTGTCTTCGTTTTATCTAAATTTCCTGATTCAAGCTATGATTAATGTTATTGAATTCCTGATAATGTGATCACTTTAATTAGTCCTCATATTTATTCTTAGATAACATGATAAATCAGGAAAAGATTGAATAGAATAGAGAAATTAAATTTTTCATTGATAATAAGAAAGAGATTACATTCAAAGATTACATATTTTTGTTCTCTATCTACTAATCTATTCAACAGGAAATAAAAGACCAATCCACTCCATTGTTTGTAGCCATCCCAGATCCCATCTTTGCCACTTTGTTTGGGTGGAAGTTGACAGGGATAAGGTTATTTTTGGTGACATATTCATTAACAATGGTTGATGGAGTTGGATGAGGATGCCTTAGATGAAAGCCATGCTAATGCTGTTTGGAGGGCAGCATCTATGTCGATCACTTTTGCAGGTTTTTCATTCTCGATTTCTTCAAGACCTGCATCCATCTGCAACCAGAGAGTCTCAAGTTGTCTTTCCCAGTCGAAAGCATCAAACTCTTCACGAGTATAGCTAAATATGTCTCTTTTCTCTAAGAGATGGAGGTTCTTCTCTTTGATTGTAAGGTTCGACATTGTTAGAAAAATTTTGCTGTGAAGGGTTTTTCTTACTTTTCTTTCAGGAGAGAATGAAGGGTTAAGGAAGTAAGTGGACAAGTCTCTAAGATTAAATAGAGAAGGGTGGAACAAGAATATGAAACGATTCATATTACTGGTGTAAGTACCAGGTATTATTCGATTGTGATGTTTTAAATTTCTTTATTTAAAACAAAATTACCATGTTTTATTTTAATCACAATTTTATTTCTCGAATAATTCGAGCGCGTGTGTTTCACTTGATTATTACATACAGTTACAGATGTAAGTCGTGACGCGTGCAACCATCACCACTCTCTCACGTAATTTGGTCCATTACTCCAGTATAAACGAATGGTTTACTGACACCTGTTTTTGAGAAATCATAAGGATTGTCCAAATATCAATTTAGTTTTCTAATTGATTTATTATTCTCAAACCATCAGTAAAACATCGTCTCTCTCTGTCTTTGCACTCTCAAACCCTAATTTCAAAATTAGCACAACTTTTGTGTTTGAAATTTCAATGGAGAATGTATCTTTCATGAATAAAAAGGTGGTAATCAATGGAGTTACTTTTAACACAAATAACTTTACTGCAGTTCTAGATCATCAGGACTTGCCCAATGATTTCCACATTATTCAGGACTTTTTGGCCTCAAGCCCAATCAATTATGCTCTAACCCAACCTGCCAAGATATCTTTTAAGTCTGTTATGCAGGTTTGGAACACAAGTGTTTTTGGGAAAGGACTTCCATCAGAAAAGCCTCAGATGAGCTTTGAGTATGATAATGTTACATACTATGTGACTCCTGAGATTGTCACTGAAGCCCTACACTTACCATCAATCATTGGTAAGCCTGTATTCAAAGTTCCTGATTCAAAACTCCTTGAGTATGTTGTAAGTTTGGATTACAATGGTACGCAAAAGAAGTTTGGAGAGCTCTACAGGACAAAGCTTAAGAAGGAATGGAATTTCTTCTTCGACACCATCAGCAGATGTTTCTTGAATAAAGTGTCAAATTTTGATGCCTTACCCACAGGTTCAGCCAAAATTGGGTATTCTCTAATTCATGATCTCTCATTTGATTATGGGTCTTTTATACTAAAGGCATTAAGTGAAAGAAAAGCAGATAAATGTGGTTATGTTTGCTTTCTTAGATTTTTCCAATTAATATTCTCTCACTTATGTCCTCATGTTGTTTTTGAGAATGATACGATTTTGCCTATATGTAAAATCTTAGAAAACAATATAAAGAGTTTAATAAATTCTGATAAGGCAAATAAGTTTGATGGACCTCCATACATTCCTGATGAAGTATGGTCTCTTTTAGGAGAGAGAATGCCTATTCAATATGGCCTAGCAACTGATGCTATGGGACAGGACCTTACACATCCTATTCCTGACACAAGCACACAACCTAAACACTTATCTAAACAGTCAACCACCTCTGGTGTCTCACAAAAGGCATCGGTTGTAAAATCAAAGAAATTAGCTAGATCTGATGTGTCTAAGAGGCAATCAGGATCAAAGGATTTCTCCACTCCAACTCACTCTCAAATGAAGTTACAAGGGGGTGAACAAAGGGTTCTTGAAACATCTGGTCTGAATAAAGAAAAAGGAGTGAAGAGGAAAGTTGATCAAAGAGTTATTTCTGATTCTGATTCTGATGATGACACAATGCCTATATCAGTCTTGATGAAGAAGAAGGAGATTGATGTTGTTGATACTAGAGAAGTGGCTGTCTCTGAAATGCCGAAGAAAATAAGAAGATTAATCAGCAAAGGCAAATTTGTTGATCACACAGAAATTCTGAATCTTACTGATGCTATGGAATGCAATCCTGATGTTGTTAATCAGGATGGATCATCAGTTCCTGACGCTAATGCTAATCCTGACATCTCTACTCCTGATAATTCACCTATGAAGACTGTTGAGATTACTGATTCTCCAGCATCTGCATCTCCAAAGAGAAGAATTATTGAGATGTCTGTCGATCAAGTAAATACTATTGCTGCTCAGTTGGGTCTTAAACCTTCACCACTTGAAAAGAAAACTGCTGAAGCAAACGTATTTCACAGACAGAAGAAACAGAGGACTGCTATGTCATCTCTGAGAGGATCTAGCCCACAAGAACATGAACTTCAAAGTAGTTCAGAAGCTATTACAGATCCAGTCACACAAGAACCACCTACTCAAAGTGTAGGTGCAGACATTTCTGAAGGAATAGTCACACAAGAACCATCTATCAAAGGGAAGGTGAAGACAAGGATATTCCTGCCCCACAAGAACCATCTTCTCAAAGTGAAGATGCTGGCAAAATCACATCAGCAGGGGAGTTTCCTGACAATGCTCAAGGGGCTTCTGAAATTGAAATTGAACTCGCTAGAAGTTTGGCAGATAAAGCTGCTCATGATTTGCACATTGCTGAATGTGATAAAGTGATTGCTGACACTGCATTTGAGGGAAGCACACAAGAACCTTTGACTCAAAGTGTTGAAGAAGCTTCAATACCTCAGACTACACAAGAACCATCAGTAGCAAATACTGATGCAAGTCATGCTATAGTTGCAGTGGTTAATCCTGATGTAAGTACTACTGATCCACTTATTCCATTGCTTATTGAGCCAATTTCAGCAAGGCCAATGGATTCTTTAACTACTTCATCAGGTAACATCTCTTTCTCTACTTCCTTTACTACTGATAGTATGATTACAGATAGACCTGATAAAAGGGATACCTCTATTTGTATGACTTCAGACCACTCTTCTCAGCCACCTCTTATTTCTTCACATTTAATGAGCCAGAACCTTTCTTGTGAGATTGAGAGTGAACATTTAGAGAAAAAGAAGAGTGATGAGAGGAAGTCTCCTGAACTGGCAAAAGGAGAGGTAGAAAAGAGTGAGAAGTTGTTAACTTCTAGTGAGGTAGAAGTTGCTATTGAAAGTAACTTAGGTAACATTGTGAGAAGTGATGAGATCACTTTAAAAGAAATGAGAGATTTAGGAAATGTTACTAATCTGTCTGCAGGGCATCAGGATTCACCAGCTGTATCTACTGGTGTTTTGAAAATGAAAGGTGTTATGCTTCCTGATGATAATGTTGATAATAAAATTCCTGAGGCTGGTGGTGGCTCAGATGATGATGATGATGATGATCATGCTGATCCTGAAACAATTCAAATGCAGGCAGCTATAAAAGCAAGTCTCCTATCTACTTATGGGTCTTCGAGTAGATACATGCAGTCTGTTACTAAAGAAGAATTCAGAGGGGAGTACAGTTCAATTCTTCCTCCTGATACTCGAGCTGCAAGGGGATATGAATGGGATACTGAATGGAATGTACCGAATGCTGAGATGAATTTTCAAAATGCTCTTTTTCATTCTGGTCATATTGCCACGAGGATGCCAACTCCTGAACTCAAGGCTCTTCTCAAAACAAATGCTCTTCTAGCAAAGGGATTGAAGAGTGAAATTGACTCTATAAAGGCTGTAACTGATAAATTTCAAGCGGGTATTCAAACATCTGTTTCTATATCTGCTACTGCTTCTCAAGCACGTCTTCTTGCTGATGATATTAAAGCACTTGACAAGAAAATGGATTCCAGAATGACTGTCTTGGAATCAAAAGTTGATAATATTGATGAAACCCTCAAGCTTATTTTGTCTTTCTTCATTGAGGAAGATACTGATGTCAAAAAGGGGGAGAAGATAGTCAAAACAAAATGCTCACCTAATCCAGTTGTACAAAAGAATGATGATAATTCTGGAAATGATGGTGGTGTTAAGTCACATCATAAAGTTGAAACCTCTGATACTGCTTTAGTAACAAAGAGATCTAATACTCAAACTAAGCAGTCAACTCATGTTTCTAGATCTGGTGAGAAGACAGTGACAACAATGATGCAATCTCAGAATCCAAAAGAAGAACAGTTTGTGACACCTGGTCAAACTCTGTCAACCATTCCTGAGGATGATGTGTATGTGGAACAGGATGAAGATGCTGCTAATCTGTTTCATGAACTTGACACAGGTGATGGTCGTGTTCTTAAACTGTTTCATAAAGACAAAAGAGTTCAACAGTATCATGCTGAGAAAGCACTTATCTTATCTACTGGAGAAAATCCAAACATGACTACTGATGAGTTCTTAGAAGAACAGAACAGGATCTTTGAAGAGATTGCAAAACAAAATGAAGCTCCTGCTGCAAGAAGAGGAAGAGGCAGAGGAGGAAGATACAGAAGTAGAGGAAGATTATTTGCTCAAACTAGTACAAGGCAAACAAGATCTAGTGGAATCAAATTGAAAGATGTTTCTGAAAATGAAAAGAAGAAAACTCCACTATCTCTTGCATTAACTCCAAACAATAGATTCAATGCTCCTGAAGAAATTGAAGAGGAGATATTGCCTTTAAAGAGAAAGAGTAAGGTAGCTGTTCAATCTACTGCATATAATGAGAAGTCAGTCTTTGGTTCAATTCCTGATGTTGTCTCTGATTCTGAAGAAGCTGAAATTTTAAAAGAACTTAAGATTATGATTCTTAAGGTTGTGGTTGAATTTCACAATGTGGAAGTTTTTGAAGATACACTGGAGTATGAACAAGAGAACTTCAGAAGATTTGAAAGAGAAAGTGAAATCAGAGCTAAAGCCAGAGAAGCAGAAAGGATAACAACCAGAGACTACTTAAGAAATGTTCATAGATCAGACAGGAAGTTATGGTATGATAAAGATAAATCTGTTCCTGAACATCAGCAGAATTATCCAACAGATGAGAAGAAGAAGAAGAAGAAGAAGAAGAAGAAGAAGAGTAAGAAAAAGGAGAAGAATAAGTGTGATTATAGGAAACCGGTTGTTTTCAAATCAGCAGGACTGATAACAGAGTCTTCTTTGATTAATGAATCTTTATTGATTGTTAAATCAGAGTCTACTACATTTATTGCTGAAAATCCACCAAAATGGGTAAGTATGCAATCTGGTTTGAAAGGATTGGAACCTGGCACAAGAGGAGGAATTGGGTATAGTCATGCACAGATTATTTTCATTGCACAAACTAATCAACATGCTCTAGTTGACAAGATTGGGGATGAGTTAACTGTTGATCATCTCTGGAAACTTGAAGCTGTTGCTATCATTGCTGATTGTCATGCTGATGCAAAGAAAATAGAAAAGATGTTGTACTTCATGAAAAATAGAAGTGTGAAGAAGATTCCTATTCATGAGTTGTTGTGTAAATCTGCAAAAGAGCTGAAATATGTTCTGTATCTTCTCAGAAGCAAAAGAATCAATGTTAATGAAAGAGAAGTTTACTACAATTGGTGTGTCATGATTTACAGGACAATTAGACAGAGATTCATGGATGGAGGGACGAGGTATGATGGCAATTATATTCCTATGTACTTAAATTTAAGAGACATAGAGGTTGAAATGAAGAAGGGTACAGCTGTTAAAGAAGTGTATCTAGGCATGGAACAACTGTCTCTAAATCCAGATGGGAAGGAAATTGCTTATGTGTTGCTAGGTGACTTAGATCTTCCAAGAAGCTCAATTCAGAATCTCAGGGCAGCTATCTATCAGATTAATGAGGAAGATGAAGAACTCAAAAATCTGAAGAAGAAACTGATTCAAATTCTTGAAAGCAAGGAAGAAGAATTGTTATCTGAATTCTTGAGGTTGAATCTGTTTTATCAAAGAATTTCTGAAACTGTTCCTGATGATTTTTAGAAGGTATTTTGTTTTGAGTTTTTGACATCTTTGAATCAAGGAATTTGTGCTTTGTTTTATAAAGAACAAATTGGGGGAGATTGTTAGATATTGATTCAAGTAATGATCAGGATCTGGGCATTACTGATCAGATACTGATGCTGACGTCATCAGTAATACAACGTCAGTATTGGACTATCATCAGGATTAGAAGCTGGTCAATATTTCATGAAGATTCTCATCAGACCAGAGATCAAGGAAGATTGATATATCGGTTCCTAGATTGTAGGAATGCAGCTATCATACAAGATATGCATTCAGAGATATATGTAATTGATTTAGAATATCTTTTAATTGATAGTGTAACTGTGTACTCTATATAAACACAGTTTTAGGTTTTACATTAAGTAATCGCTTACACGATTTATCTTGTAACCTAGCAGCTCTTAAGAACAAGAATTTCTTAAGAGAGTTTTGTAACAGTTTTATATCAGAATTAATAAAGCTGTTATTGATTCATACTTGTGTTATTTGTTTAAGTCGAAAATCTTATACAATTGTATTCAACCCCCCTTCTACAATTGTTATTTACTGGGCAACAATACCTAACATTAGAACCACATGGGTTGCCTCCCATGAAGCGCTTCTTTAACGTCATTAGCTTGACGTTACTTCCAAGCCTCCATTAAGGATGATAATAATTTGCCTGGTCATCTCTTCGCGATACTTTATCATCATCATGGCGACACACTTTTTGCTCCTTCTCCTTGCTTGGCCTATTTATGTAACAACTATGTCCTATTCCAATGCCTTCATCTGTTGAACCAAAATCTGACAATTTTTAGAACAACACACACTCGCGGGCTTTGCTTGAATATAATGGAGGAGGGTAAATGTGAGTTGCTGAAGCCTTTGGTTCCTCAAAGAGAACATCCTCCATTGGCTCTAATGCGCTAGCTCCATCTTTAAACTCTGAGACAAGTAGAAGACCTGCATCTTTCCCATGTTCTTTAGCCTCTTGGTACGCACATACCAATTTTTGAAATTTGTGTAGCTCGTCAGTGTCTGTCCCAAATAGTGCCCTTTCCAAATCATCCACCATCCTAACATGATCAAATTCCTCACACGGCTTATGAACACTAACCTCCTCCTGGAATTTGTCTTCCTCAATTAAGCATGCAGTACCTTGCTCCAAGTCACCATTATCCTCTGGTATTGCTTCTGGTATGAATTGTTGATTCTCTTGTTCCAAGGCACTCAAAACTTGAGCAACAAGTGTCCCCATAGATTTGATAAGCTTCTCATTACTCTCTGCAAGCATCCTAATCTCCTTCCTAATCTCCTTCAAATCATCAACCTCATCTGAATGAAAAGTAGGAATATGTTGCTGATGTTGAAACTCTTCACTACAAAAGACATATGAAATATCTAGAACATCTTGCTGGTACTGTTGAGGATGGTATTGAAAATATGGTTGTTCCTCATAAGTGACATATGGATCAACTCCTTCGTAGTAACAATATTGTGAGGGATCATGAACGCCTAAACACCGCTCACATTGCTGAGGCTGTTGAATACCACCTTGGTTGCTCCAGCACTGATACGTCTCATGTGCGCCCGCACATAGCTCACAAACACTAGCCACCTGCTGAACTCCATAGTAAGTTATAAAATCCATCTTCAACGCCCACACTCTCTGACAAGTACCTGAAACACCAACGAACTATACAAGAATAGATGAGAAAAAGAAATCCGAGTCAGTGAACTCTAACGACCACTATTGACAAGCACATAAACCAAAAATAAAACATCAATGATCCCCGGCAGCGGCGCCAAAAACTTGTTTGCACTAAAACACGCAAGCGTACGCGGTCACAAGTAATACAGATATAAGTCAAGTTCGTTCCCACAGAGATCTGGTTATGGTTTCAATTCATTTCATGCACCTATGCAATAATGTATGGTTTTTAATCACTGCTAAGACAAATAACAAAATTTGGGTTTTAATTAACTAACTAACTAAGAAGTAAACTAACAAACTAAGAATTAACTAACTAACGAGAATTTAAATCTAATTACTTCTGCAAGAGAAAACATGGAATCCTAACTTCATTAAATACTTTGCTTAGATCTGACGCCTTTAATCACTATATGCAATGGTTATGATATCTGATCGAATAACACGAAACAAGTATACGCTACTTCTCAGTATACGAATACCAAACTAAACATACATCCACAAAAGAGATAGAAGATGAATAGACACCAAGTATGCTTAGACCCTATATCTCTATAGAATTTGAAAACATAACGGTTGAAGAACAAGTTATCCACATTGATCACATAGGGCAGCATAATATCTCTATTTACGCCACAAATCATGATGTTAAAACAACAACCTATCCTATGCTAGCATGGCAAGTTCTAAATCTCAAGATCCACTCTCGTTTAACAAGAGATTAACAAAATAGATGTCCATGACGCATCTATCAAGTAAGCATAACCATACGAGGATATCAGATATTCATCACACATAGGTCTTTAAAGCAATCAAGATACTAAAGCTCCATGAATAAATCCGTTAGAATCCCATGATAACGATTAGTTCATAATCGAACCTCTCGTCATCATGGGATCTGATGAAACCATGATAAAAACAAAGTATGAAAAGATACAAATAAACCTAAGTAATTGATATCTAATAGTTCTACTCCTAATGATACAAATTACAAAGGTTGGATGTGTTATATAGGCTCTATAATTCTTGACCAGCAAGAAAATACCCAAAATAGCGTTAAAATAGAATTTCTGCAAAATACGTTTCATAAACTGATTCTGTTTTTAAGGAAAATTCGTAGCTGACTTTTCTTCAGTATTTATGGACCGTTCCAGTAGTAATTGGACATCTGGAGCACTTTATAATGATAGAGAATCTCGTTAGCTTCGCGTGGACTGCTTACGGGCCTCAAACGGAGTTGTAGAACTCAAGATATTTCCAAAATAGTAAAAACTGTCATTTTTCAGCACCGCACGCGTGCAACCTGCGCCCATCAGTCTGTTTGTCGCGCAACCTACGCCCACCACGCGCAACTTGCTCGTGCAACACCAATCCCATATTATAGAAAATCTCCCAAGCTTCGCGTGGGCAGTAAGATCGCTGAAAACGGACTTCTAGAACTCCAGATATGTCCAAAACAGTGTAGACTGCGCAACCGTCTCAGAAATCCGAATTTTAATCAATTTATTCTCCAAAAACGATAGAAGCATCAACCTTAATCAACATTCTCGTAAATATGCACAACTAAACAAAACACATCAAAACCACCACAAACTTGAGTCCAAGACAATCAATTTAAGCCGATATGGAACGCTCCAAGTGGATATAAACTCCACTTATCAGAACTTTGTCATCATTTGAATCATAATCAGATTCAGAATCCAGCTTCCTCTTTTCTCCTGTTTCTTTTTGCACTCCAGAATCAAATGAAACTTTATCAACCTCAGCTGCAGATTTCTCCAAAACCAAGACCCCTTGTTCACCCCCTTGTGACTTCTTTTTAGAGTGGATTGGAGTGGAGAAATTCTTTGATCCTGACTGCCATCCTGACACATCAGATCTAGCTAATTTCTTTGTTTTTACAACTGATGCCTTTTGTGAAACACCAGAGGTGGCTGACTATTTAGTGGAGTGTTTTGGTTGTGTGCTTTGGTTAGAAACAGGATTGGTAATGTCCTGTCTCATAGCACCAGTTGCTAGACCATAATGAGTAGGCATTCTCTTTGTCAAGTGAAGCCTGGCCTCATTAGGTATGACAGCATTCATGCCTTCAAAACCATTTGTCTTATCACTTCTAAGCAGAGAATTGATACTGTTATCAGAAATCTTAAAGATAGACAAAACAGTATCATTCTCAAATTCGACATTAGGACATAAATGAGAGAATATCAATTGAAGAAATCTAAGAAAACAGACATAACCACATTTTTCTGTTTTTCTATCACTCAATGCCCTTAATATAAAAGACCCATAGTCAAATGAAAGATCATGAATTAGAGAGTACCCAATTTTTACTGAAGAGCTTGGTAGTGCATCAAAGTTTGAAACTTTGTTGAGAAAGCATCTATTGATTGTATCAAAGAAAAAATTCCATTTGCTCTTTAGTTTGGTTCTGAACAACTCTACAAACTTCTTTGGCTCCCCATTGTATCCCATTCTTACGGCAAACTTAAGAAGTTCAGAATCAGAGATATCAGCAGGAGTGTCCTTCAGGATTGGTAGTTGAAGTGCTTCTTCGACAACTCTAGGAGTTACATGATGTGTAACACCATTGTATTTGAAAGACATGTTTGGCTTTCTTGAAGGTTCACATACACCAAAGACGGCAGTGTTCCAAACCTGCATAACACACTTAAAAGAAACTTTTGCAGGTTGGGTTAAAGCATGTTTAATTGGGCTTGTGGCCAAGAAATCTTGAATAATGTGAAAGTTATTCGGTAACTCCTGATGATCAAGAACAACAACAAAATTGTTAGGAGCAAAAGTGACACCATTAACTATGGTTTTGCTGTTCAAGAATGGTGATGAATCCATTACTGATTTGAAGAGAACAAATATTTGGATTTTGAAGAATAGGGTTTATGTTCGCACTGTGGTGAAGAGATGAAATACTGATTGTTTGAGAGTAATGAATCAAATTAGAAAACTAAATTGATTTTTGATAATTAATTATCTCTCAAAAACACGTGTCAGTAATCAACTCGTGCAAGTAAAATTAGTGGACCAAATTACGTGTGATAGTGGAAATAACTGTGCGTGACACGATTTACGAGATGTATGTAAATATTACTGATAGTGTAACACACGCGCCAATTATATTCGAGAAATAAAAGAAGAAAGTGTGTTTTAATTAAAGGAATTAATCAACACAATCCAAAAATACCTGGTACCAAAAACCAGAATATGAAGCGTTCCATGTTCTCGTTCTACTCACAGCTCTTATATAATGCGTCGAGACTTGTCCATTAACTTTAACCCTTCTTCTCTTCAAACTCAAAAGTCTTCACCAAGAATGTGACATCCCAAAATCCGGGGTACAGATTTGGGGCCACTAACCACAATCACATAATATATACCTGGATATATACATAAAATGATAATAAAATACCCCTGATCCAAGACCGCATACAGGTTATGGTATGAAACAACTATCAAATTACACAACTCAATCTCATAATAAAATTGTTATACAATCTTTTAACAAACTAAGTCCACTCTCAAACTAGTGTACCAACCTTGACCAATTTCCAAAACCACTACCCGACGAAATCAACAACTCGAACACCACCTCTCGCTGCTGGAACGGTAATAGCAACTGACTACAAGGTCCATTAATCTTCTCTATTAACTGGAAAAAAATAAACAACAAAGCAAGACTGAGCCAATAATGCTCAGCAAGCGTAAACAATGATAGCAATATCAAGAACAATATAGATTCTGATCAGCAAAATTAATCATCATATGCTGCGAAAGAAAGCAGCAGAAGAATTTACTATCGTAACACGAAGATGAGCCAACCATGCTCCGCTAGAATAAATTGTATCAACAACGAGAATTGATAAAAGTTCTGATAACCAAAGATAATCATCACAGGATTAAAGGAATCAGGCTTAAAAGAAACTCAACCTCAATGTATAGATTAGAATTGGATTTTTATGTATTTTAAAAACAATAAGGTTAGGCTGCTGATCAGTCACGCACTAACCCCGGACAAACGCACACAGCAATGTCCTATAATGGATCCACGGCACACATTGGCCTTAATAACTTCCGACCACGAATCTGGTCCGACCTTACGGTCAAAAACATTTTAATCACGACCACAGTAGGGTCCGACCTTTCGGTCAAAACATTCCAATTCTACTTCAAACTCACGAGGTGTCGGAACAATCGACAACCTTACCACAACAACTGGAAAACTCACGTTCCAGAACAACAATTCATAATTAAGAATCACCAATGAAATATCAACATCGACAAGATCAACCCAACAACAAGGGTAAATAAAGAATAATAATATCAATAGGTGTGGGGTGATGAATAAAGAACAATAATCTCAAAGGGTATCGACAAGTTCGATACGAATAATTAGGATCATACATCATTAAATGAATCGAAGAAAGAATTTATTGGCAACAAGATTAACAACAAGTGAGAATATACGATAAAATGAGGATATAGTCAAGTGCTAAACATTTAATAAATTTCTCCAACATCTAGAAAAGTTTGGACTAAATTGGGTAAGTTAAGTGGTTCAGAAATGGCACTCCGCTGAGGAATCCGATAACATACCATGTTTATAAAATATCCTTGAGGAAAAAGGGTATTTGTAAGATCATTCGAAGATTTGCACTTGAGCTAAAGGTGGAAATATAAATATTTGCACGTCGTTTGAAGAATGATGTCACTTTGTAAACATAATTTGACCGACATAGTTGATATATGACTAGAACAGAATTGCATCACTTGAACAATAAGTGAGGAGCGAGAATACTTTCCTCGATTCACGGAGTTCTCGACCTTAACATCGATCCATAACTCAGTTTCACGACATTTCCTTACTTGCTAGCCTTTTATTTGGCCCTACTTCCACTTCTACTTCGTAACCCACTAACTTCCATGTCAATACATCCATCAGCTTTGATACTTGTCCTTCTGCTCAAAATTCCTTATACCCGTGCGCTGCTCCAAGCCGAACCTCCTACTCGTACCTATATCAAGGTAAAGTACTACTTTAGTACGCTTATAATCGTAACCATCTAACTCTGTTCTACCCAAATGCTACCTGTAATGTTTACAACTTAACACATATAGCACATTGGTGCACAATTAGTCCTTGTCTACTTACTATAAGAATTAAAATAAATTTTCAAGAAAATCGGACAGCACCTCCTTTATAAAATCGTATAACCCGTCGGAATACAACCGACTCAAAATCAATAACAATCACTCTTAAATCCAATTATCAACTCAACTTGTATTTACAACTCGCAATCCACCATTCACATACTAGTTTCCAACTCAATACCATTCACAATGTATTCTAATAAACACACTTGACGTGCTTATAACAATCCACATATTTAACATTTTAAAATAAGTAAAATCCCCGATGAATAACCGACAACTTTAAAACACTTTAACCCGAACATTTATCAAGCTCCCAAAAATCATATTTCCGACATATACCCACAATATTCAACAAATCTCGAAATTAAATTCCAAAAATTATATCTCTAATATTCAACTGAATTTTTCCTCTAAAATTAACAACAATTCTTCATACTTTGCATTTTTATGATAAAACGAAATTAAGATACGCTTTCGCGCACTTACGGCGTTTGCACATACACACCACCCGTATCTTTTCTGGCGACCAGGGTACACCACCACTGCTACCTCTTTTAAACATAGTGCTCCCAAAAACAGGACACCCCATTTTTCCTATTCTCACCCTATCACAATCCCACAAAACTCACTCTTGTTCCCCTGCTTCTGAATCGTAAATCACCTTCAAACTCTCAGCCTCCCTTAGTATTTGCATCAACTTTACAACACCCACAATTCCATTCATACACCCACCAGCACTTGTATTAACACGCCCACAAAGATGCACTAGACCTACACCTCTCTTTATCCCCCGATTGCCCTGCTCTGTACCTGCAACACTCCAGCTCAATCACATTAATACTCAATAATCCCAAAAATCTCACACTCCTCTCACACCTATACTCAACGACCCTACAACTTTCGCAATACCCGAACTCTTAACCTCCTCAGTAACTTCCTCAGCATCAAACTTCTCAACTCAAAATTCGACTAAACAAAACATATATTCGACCCCATACCACTGCACAAACTGCCGAGACATCAAAATGACCCACACGGCCACACCCACTTCACATCATACAATTAAACCACCTACATACCCTCCATCTTCAATTACCCAACCCCCAACTCTGTATTAACATCAACCACTCACACAAGTTGTATCACAGCCGCAGTAATCCAACAAAACATAACACAAGAACAGACTCAGCTGCACATTGTACCCTCGCACGCACACACTGAATGATTTACACACACACAGCTACGACTATACTCTCTCACACACCCACACAACGATTCACTTACACAGCGATGTGAATTCGCGCACACGATCGAACACAGCGATGTGAATTCGCACACACAAGTACTACCCATCACTACCTATGAACAAAATCATACGCACACTATCAAGCTAGAGGAGAACAGTAAAAATGCGCACACAATCGCCAGAACAGAGGAGAGTAGAGACCCAGATCGTACTCTTATAATTGACACCAATCACACCCACTGATTCAACCTATACATACACAAAAACCATATAACCAGCGAACCCAACAACATACATACACGCACAACTTCACACAGGTTGCACAGCACACACACACGGTAGTATAGCCGGAGAAAGAAAGGACATCGAAGAGAGGAGGGGAGAGACTGATAACTCCCTGGACAACCACCCCCACACACCGTTGTCTACAATGAACACAACGCCACCACCACACTTGACTATTCTTGGTTACGAAAACAGGGTAGAAAATGATAGAATATAGAGTGAATTTCAGCAGGGGTTTAACTATAAAAATGATCTTGATGCTTTCTTGACTGAAAATCGAGAGAATTGAGATAGATGATTGGAGAAGCTTCGAGAGTGTTGAAAGACTCGGCTGTTAAACCGAATTGGGGAGAAATGACAGGCTAATTAGGGATTTAAGGGATTAAAAAGGGTATAAAAAAAATTTAGGAAACATAAATTTAAAATACTGAAACATCTAAATTAATTCTCCCGCTAATTTTAAAAACTCAATAATATCATAAAGATAATATCACAAAAGATTTCATGATTTTTTATCAACTCCGATGATTTTATAAAAATCCCAGAAGATTAATGATGCATGATTTAAATACATTTAAATCATCAAAAATGCAAATAAAAATCCACGAGCTTACACGACACACATATATCATCATATAAATATATAAACACGATATCACACATATTCCACCTTCCCAACAATATCCACATAATAACACTCATAATTAATAATAAATCTAAATTTATAAATACAAAATTTTCTAGGGCATTATGAAGAACACCTTCATCAGAAAGATGTCTAATCTTATCATCAGAGAGAAAAATCTCCATCTCGTAGAGAATAGAGATGTCTTCAGTTATACTCGTGAAGAGTTTGCTGCATTTGATTGGGAAAGGTAACTTGAGACATTGTGGCTGCAGATGGATGCTAATCTTGAAGAGATCGAGAAAGAAAGACCTGCAAAAGTGATCGATATCGATGCTGCTCTCCAGGCAACATTCGCATGGCTTTCCTCTAAGATATCCTCACCTGACATCATTAACCATTGTTAATGAATATGTAAGCAAAAATAACCTTATCCCTTTCGACTTCCACCCAAACAAAGTGGCAAAGAGGGGATTTGGGATGGCTGCTATCTTTTTTTTCCTGTTGAATAGATTAGTAGATAGAGAAAACAAGATGTACTGTTTGCATGTAATCTCTTTCTTTTTATCAATGAAAACTTTTAGTTATCTAATCTTATTCATGAGTAATCTGCTTCTTTTTATGTTTACTGAACTGTTGATGATTGATAAGAATCAGATAAATAAACATGAAAACTGATTAAAGTAATCACATTATTAACAATTTTATAAACACATTCCACAAATATGTTTAGGAAAATAGAATAATAAAGAGTACTTCACTTCTGAAAATTTTACTGATAAATGAACCGTCGCATCAGGATTCGAAGTTTGACTAGAGTCAGGATTGACTTTTCATCAGTATTCGATGTGCATCAGGATCACATGACATCAGTTTTTGACCTTTATGAAAACAACACCTAGAGGGGGGTGAATAGGTGTTTATGGTTAACAATGCTTATTTATGACCTGTTTTGAAAATAACTGAAAACAGCTTGCTATTTGTAATAACACAGTTCACAAACAGCATGTTGTTTGTATCTAAAATGCAATGCAGAAAGAATATAAACATTAAGTACAAGAGACACACAATCTTTTAGCCAGGTTCGACCCCTAATCCCCTATGGTCTACGTCCTGGTCCCTTACCAAACTTGGTAAGAGATTATATTATTGATCAACTATAATCCAATTACAAGATACAACAATATATCTCCCTTAACCCTTGCTGCTTACAAATGGCTTGCTATTTACCTGTGCAGAACTAACCTTCTAAGTACTACTTCCCAAGTATACTTCTCTAGTCTAGCTCGACTCACCCTAAAACCTGAAGCCAATCTTGTACAGCAACAAAACAATTACAACTTTGAACAATACAGATTTGAATAATACAATTTAACCTATGAACCCTCTGAAAATATATATATGCGTATATGTAGGGTTTGAGAGGTTTGTAAGATTTTGCAATGAAGGCTTTGTGTTTGAATATATCTTCTTGTTTTCTGCTCGTGTATTGATGATAAGAACTGAACATTAACATCTCTTTTATAGGTAAACAAGAGTATTTGAATGAAGGCTTGAAATGGCTCCAACGGGAGGAAAATCAAAAGGTTGAATATGAGATTAGATTTGTTTTGATTCTCAAGAACGTGGGAGAGGCTGGAAATTCAACTGATGAAGAAGAAGAGATGTTGAGCGTGCAAGGAGAAGAATATTTGATATTCAAGAGAGAGACAAGAGCATGTGATTGGAATAGAAAAGTCAAAAGTGTCATACTTCTTTTCTTATAATCAAAGTAGAGAATATATTGTTCCCCATGAGTTGAATTATGATCTGGTGGGTTAAAATAATCAGAGGGCCCTTACAAATATTCCTAACAATGTTCCCACTTGATGCTCTTTAATTCCTTTATATTCGGTAAAACTGCCCAGACTGAAATCAGCATGCTGTTTGTGAAACTGGCTTGCTGTTACTGAAACTGGCTTGCTGAAAGACCATGCACTTGGCATGTTGTTTGATTCTGAACATAAGCACTGCATACGACCTATGGTTTGCTGTTTGTATCAACTGATTATACAATCAGTAAACTATTTATATTCTACAAAACCAAGTTAGTATACATATAGAAAGCATGCTGTTTTATATCTATTAATAAGTTTGTTATCATAAAAAACTTAGGAGTTTCAATCTCCCCCTTTTTTTGATGATTACAACTAATTTAGGAGAATTAGAATAACTCCCCCTAAATCCCTGCATCTCAAAATTAGATATAAAACGATGATCTAACATGTAAGAAATATAACACTAAAGATCATATGTTAAAACATGCATGTTCAGAATAATTCAGAATAATTAGAAGCCATTCTCCTAAAGTTCTCCCCCTTAATCCATCAAAAACTAAAAATCTTAAGATCAACAAATGATATGCCAGAATGTAGGACAATTAGCATACCAATTATAACATACTGATAGAACAAATGGTAAGCTGATTGGACCAGAAATTACCTTCCAGCGTGCTGATTTACATAGAGCACATACCAAGTTGCATTCGAATGACTGAAAATCTTTCTTCTGCAAGAGGCTTTGTGAAAATATCAGCTAGTTGGAATTCAGTTGGAATAAAGACCAACTCTATCTTGCCCTTAGCAACATTATCTCTCAAGAAATGATGTCGAACATCAATATGCTTCGTTCTTGAGTGATTCACCGGATTTTTAGAAATGCTAATGGTGCTAGTGTTGTCACAGTTTATTGGAACTTTTCTACACTTGATATCAAAGTCCCTTAGGGTTTGAATCATCCATAGTGGTTGAGAACAACAGCTCCCTGCTGCTAAATATTCCCCTTGTGCAGTGGATAAAGCAACCGAAGTTTATTTCTTGCATTGCCAAGAAACTAGGCTTTGTCCAAGAAAAGTACAAACACCACTGGTACTTTTTCTATCAATTAGGCAACCTGCATAATCTGCATCACTATACCCAACAAGATAAAAAGTATTTGTGATAGGATAAAACAAACCAAGAGAAATGGTACCACTTAAATATCGGAATATTCTTTTAATGGCATTTAAGTGAGACTCTTTAGGGTTTGATTGAAACCTTGCACAAACACATACACTATACATTATGTCAGGTCTAGAAGCAGTTAAATACAGTAGGCTTCCAATCATACCTCGATATTTTTTAATATCAACTGCCTTACCATTTTCATCTGCAAACAGCTTGCTGTTTTGAACCATAGGGGTTGATTTTGACTTGACATCTTCATAGCCAAATCTTTTCAATAGACTTTTTGTATACTTGGATTGGTGTACAAAAATTCCATCCTTAGATTGCTTGATTTGAAGACCCAAGAAATAATTGAACTCACCCATCATGCTCATTTCGAACTCACTATGCATACATAAGCCTTTTGTACCAAGCTTTAGGGGCTTGCTTTAATCCATAAAGAGCCTTCTTTAGCTTGAATGCATAGTTTGGATATTGTTCACTTTCGAATCCGGGAGGCTGTTTGACATAAACTTCCTCTTCCAGCACGCCATTTAGGAATGCACTCTTCACATCCATTTGATATAGCTTGATTTTCTTGAAACATGCATAGGCTAGGAGCATCCTTATTGATTCCAAACAAGCTACAGGAGCATAGGTTTGATCAAAGTCAATGCCTTCTTGTTGGTTATAGCCTTGAGCTACAAGCCTTGCTTTATTTCGAGTAATGGTGCCAAATTCATCAACTTTGTTCTTGAATACCCATTTTGTTCCTATGAGTGAAGCATCTTCTGGTGGCTTGACAAGTTCCCAAACATCACACCTTTCAAATTGATTTAATTCTTCTTGCATGGCCATTATCCAATTCTCATCTTCTAAAGCTTCATCAATGTTTTTGGGTTCTTCTTGAGCTAAGAAGGCTGCATGAGCACAATAATTTGCCTTCCCTCTTCTTGTAGTAATTCCATCAGTAATATCACCAATGACCAACTCTGGTGGATGATTCTTGACCGTTCTTGTTGCCCTTGGTAAAGAATGTTGAGCTATTTCTTCATGAGTTGTCTTTCTCATCTTTGATGGTGGTGGCTGATCATCTCCATTATACAAAGGCAATTTTTCAGTAGACCTAGAACCTCTGGGACCTTCCAAAGTCATTTTTGCTATTTTTAAAATTGTATCTTCCATTTCAGCTTGCTGTTTTGAACTTCCAGCTTGCTGATTGTCAGTGTCTGCATCCTCTTTGGATTGTTGACTTTCAGTGACACTTTTATCTTCCGCTTGCTGATTTGAACTTCCATCTTGCTGTTGTTCACTTTCAGCTTGCTGATTTGCACTTCCAGCTTGCTGATTTGCACTTCCAGCTTGCTGATTTGCACTTCTAGCTTGCTGATTTGCCCTTCCAGCTTGCTGATTTGCACTTCCAGCTTGCTGGTTGACAGAGACTTGAGGTTGCATACTATCTCTTTCACCTGCAAATTCTTCCTCATCTCTTGGTAGATCATTGTTAGTTTCTTGAAAAGTAACATCAATAGATTCTTCAACAATATGCTTATTAATATTATAAACTCTATAAGCTCTACTTGTTAAAGAATAACCAAGAAATATGGCTTCATAGGATTTAGCATCGAATTTACCATCTTTTCCAATTGTCTTGAGAACAAAACATTTAGAACCAAAAATCTTGAAGTAACTGATATTTGGCTTCTTGTTTCTCAACAATTGATATGGAGTTTTGTCCAACATTGGCCTGATTATAATTCAATTCAACAAATAGCATGTTGTATTCACAGCTTCGGCCCAAAAGCTTCTCGGTAGCTTGCTTTCTTGTAGTAGGGTCCTTGCGTAGCTTGCTTTCTTGTAGTAGGGTCCTTGCTGTTTCTTGAAGTGGCCTATTCTTTCTTTCCACCACTCCATTTTGTTGTGGAGTCCTTGGAGCAGAAAATTCATGGGAGATTCCTCTTTGTTCACAATATGTAATAAATTTGTCATTGACAAATTCACCTCCTCTATCACTTCTTATACCTACAAGTCTTGTATCATGCTTGTTCTCAAGTAATTTAATCAATTTCTCAAATTCATCAAAAGCACAATTTTTAGTATTAAGAAACAATACCCAAGTAAATCTAGAATAATCATCTACAATTACAAAACCATATTGTTTACCTCCAATACTTTTATAAGATTCTGGACCAAATAAATCTAAGTGCAGAAGCTCTAAGGGTTTAGAGGTAGATACCATTTTCTTAGATTTATGAGTGCTTCGAATTTGTTTACCCAATTGGCATGCTGAACATACTTCAACCTTAGAATATCTCAGTTTTGGTAGTCCTCTGACCAGATTCTTGCTTGATAGTTTATTAAGCAAGTCCATGTGTGCATGTCCCAACCTTCTATGCCATATATATGGATCATTGTCGATTGCAGCCAAACAGCATGTTGTTTCCTGCATTTCGAAGTCTAGTACATATATATTTCCTTCCCTTCTAGCAACTAGGGGGATTTTGTTAGCACCGATAGTAATAACAGTTTTATCTATGCCAAACTTAACAAAATGTCCATCATCAAATAATTGAGTGACACTAAGTAAATTATATGAAAGACCTTTGACATATTGCACTTTATCAATCGAAATATTACTATTACCAATGGAACCAATACCAAGAATTCGAAGAGTCTTACTATTACCAATTGTAACTCTTCCACCTTTCTTCATGTTGAGACTTATGAACTGAGACTTGTCTCCACACATATGTCTAGTGCAACCGCTATCCAAAATCCATTGTTTCGACTTTATTTTGGCGGCAAGACATATCTACAAAACAAACAAACACCGACTTAATGTTTTGGTACCCATATAGGTTTGGGTCCAGATTGGTTAGTAGCAAGAATGTATAACACATTTAAATCAGCTTTCTTGATCCACTTTTGGATCACTTTTGGTGACTGTTGGTATGCTGTTTGTCTTCTGTCAGGAGCATTCTGCCATGCTGTTTGTCGCCTGACTGGTCCATTCTGGTAAGCTGTTTTCCCTTTATCATTGATTTGAACCACACAATGTATTTCCAGATGGCCTTTTCCACCACACTTGTTGCATGTTTTCCAAGGCATAGCATAATCATAGGGTATGCCATTTTTACCATCATATTTGAGTACACCAAGCTTCTTGTGTATGTCCATGCCAACTCCTTCTCTGACCAAAGGGACTTTTGCCTTCTTCATCATTGTCTTTAAGGTGTCTTCTCCTTGAACAAAAGTTTCCATCCCTTTCTCGAGATCCTTGACCTCTTTTTCCAGAAGAGAGATCAATTCAGCTTGCTGTTTAATGAGTTCAGCTTGCTGTTTTCGTTTCTCAGCAGTTTTTGAGGATTCGGCTTGACTTGATTCCTTGTGCTTGAGTGATTTTATACATTCATTTCTAGCCTCAATCTCTGACTTCAGATTTCTGAGTTCTTTCATGAGTGCTTCATTCCTTTGTAGAATTACTTTGTTAACTCCTTCGATTTGACTAAGTTTTTCTTTTAAGTCAGTGATAAGATCATCATGATTTGTTTCTAGATCCTTCTCAGCCATTAAATTAGAAATAATTTTCTTCAACTGATTGTTCTTCTTTTCCAGCTTGCTATTCTTATTTTTCAGTTCCATAAACTCAATCATGGATACATGGTTTGGTACCTGCATGGTTAGTTTTTCCAGCATAATATGAGAGGAATTTAAATCAGAATAGATTGAATGTACCTCACTTGTATCATCTTCTGAATCCGAATAATCACTATCCACAAAATCTTCTTTTATGGATCATAGTGAGCTTTCTTCATCATTTAGATCTACAAGAGCCAAATTCACCATGTCTTCACTTGAGTCATCACTGGAGTCTGAATCATCATCACTCCAAGTCAGTAGAGCCTTTGCTTTTCTCTTGTCCTTGAAAGCAGCTTGCTGTTTAGACTTTAACTTAAAACAGTCCTTCTTAAAATGGCCTGGCTTGCCACATTCGAAACAAGTTTGCTCCTTGGCTTTCTTTTTGGAGAAATCACCTCTTTCCCTTTTCATTCTATTTTTCTTTTCAATCAGCCTCTTGATCTTCTGTGAGATGAGTGCCATTTCTTCGTCAGATTCTTCATCAGATTCAAACAGCTTGCTGTTTGCAGATTCTGGCTTACTGTTTGTAGAATGAAGAGCCAAATTCCTCATTTTGGCTAGAGGAACCCGAACACCTTCAACCTGACCTTTGCTTATCTTGCTTTCAAAATGTTCTAGCTCAGCAAACACAGCTAGGTGATCCATGGTGTCGATTGTTGATGATGATTCCAAAGCCGTGACCTTGGAATAAATGGTACCGCACTTAACACTTTCATGTTAATTTCATCTTGTGGAATATCTTTTCCAAGTCTTTTTAATGAGTTTATAGTAACTTGGAATCTTGCTTGACCTTCTTTAATAGTTTCATCATCCTTGAGCTTGAAGTTTCCGAAATCATTCATTAGCTTGCTAAGCTTCACCTTTCTCAAGGTTTTTGATCCTTCATGATAGGTTTCCAAAGCATCCCACATTTCTTTTGCTGTCTTTAGGGGGGAGACTTTGTCATACTCAGCTTGATCTAGAGCATTCATTATGGAGTTTCTAGCTTCTCCATTAAAACCACATTTGATAATTTCATCCATGGTGAGATCATCAACATCTTTCGGTTGATTCTTTTCATCCAAGAATTGATAGTCTCCTTTCTTTACAACTCTTAACACCAGTGGCCTTTTGGATAAGAATGTTTCCATTCTACATTTCCACCAGTTGTAATTTTCTGATCCAGTGAGGAGAGGAGCTCTATAATCGGCTTTTGCTTCAAGATAATGTTCTGCCATGATCGATACTTTCCTGTTACAGAATGGTTAGTATACCTCTCTCTGATACCAATTGAAAACAACACCTAGAGGGGGGGTGAATAGGTGTTTATGGCTAACAATGCTTATTTATGACCTGTTTTGAAAATAACTGAAAACAGCTTGCTGTTTGTAATAACACAGTTCACAAACAGCATGTTGTTTGTATCTAAAATGCAATGCAGAAAGAATATAAACATTAAGTACAAGAGACACACAATCTTTTAGCCAGGTTCGACCCCTAATCCCCTATGGTCTACGTCTTGGTCCCTTACCAAACTTGGTAAGAGAATATATTATTGATCAACTATAATCCAATTACAAGATACAACAATATATCTCCATTAACCCTTGCTGCTTACAAATGGCTTGCTGTTTACCTGTGCAGAACTAACCTTCTAAGTACTACTTCCCAAGTATACTTCTCTAGTCTAGCTCGACTCACCCTAAAACCTGAAGCCAATCTTGTACAGCAACAAAACAATTACAACTTTGAACAATACAGATTTGAATAATACAATTTAACCTATGAACCCTCTGAAAATATATATATGCGTATATGTAGGGTTTGAGAGGTTTGTAAGATTTTACAATGAAGGCTTTGTGTTTGAATATATCTTCTTGTTTTCTGCGCGTGTATTGATGATAAGAACTGAACATTAACATCTCTTTTATAGGTAAACAAGAGTATTTGAATGAAGGCTTGAAATGGCTCCAACGGGAGGAAAATCAAAAGGTTGAATATGAGATTAGATTTGTTTTGATTCTCAAGAACGTGGGAGAGGCTGGAAATTCAACTGATGAAGAAGAAGAGATGTTGAGCGTGCAAGGAGAAGAATATTTGATATTCAAGAGAGAGACAAGAGCATGTGATTGGAATAGAAAAGTCAAAAGTGTCATGCTTCTTTTCTTATAATCAAAGTAGAGAATATATTGTTCCCCATGAGTTGAATTATGATCTGGTGGGTTAAAATAATCAGAGGGCCCTTACAAATATTCCTAACAATATTCCCACTTGATGCTCTTTAATTCCTTTATATTCGGTAAAACTGCCCAGACTGAAATCAGCATGCTGTTTGTGAAACTGGCTTGCTGTTACTGAAACTGGCTTGCTGAAAGACCATGCACTTGGCATGCTGTTTGATTCTGAACATAAGCACTGCATACGACCTATGGTTTGCTATTTGTATCAACTGATTATACAATCAGTAAACTATTTATATTCTACAAAACCAAGTTAGTATACATATAGAAAGCATGCTGTTTTATATCTATTAATAAGTTTGTTATCATCAAAACTTAGGAGTTTCACTTTATTTTCTTTCAGAGACTCTCATAGTTCACCATTCCCAGTTCATTCACCAACTATGTAAATGTAGCTTCAGGTAGTGGCTTGGTGAATATGTCAGCTAGCTGTTGATCAGTAGGAACAAAATGTAGCTCGATTGTCCTTTCCATTACTTGCTCTCTTATAAAATGATATCTGATACTGATATGCTTGGTAAGAGAATGATGTACTGGATTTCCTGTCATAGCAATAGCACTTTGGTTATCACAATAAATAGGTATTTTTTAATATGACAAACCATAGTCCATTAGCTGATTCCTCATCCACATAATCTGAGCACAGCAGCTTCCATCAGCAATATACTCAGCTTCTGCTGATGTGGAGATTGACTTTTGCTTTTTACTAAACCAAGAAACTAGTCTTCCTCCAAGATACTGACAACTACCTGAAGTACTTTTTCTGTCTATTTTGCAGCCTGCAAAATCAGCATCAGAGTATCCACATAAACTAAAATCAAACTCTCTAGCATACCAAAGACCAAGAGATGGAGTCCCTTTTAGGTATCTGAAAATCCTTTTGACTGCTATGAGATGTGGTTCTCTGGGATTTGCTTGAAATCTTGCACATAGACAGGTTCCATACATGATATCTGGTCTACTAGCAGTCAGATACAATACAGGAGTGAGCCAATCATCCCTCTATAGTTAGTCACATCTACTTCAATGCCTTGATTTGGATCAAGTTTAGTAGCTATAGCTATGGGAGTTGAAGCAGTGGCACTGTCTTGCATGTTAAACTTCTTTAACAAATTCTTTGTGTACTTTGACTGATTTATCAGGATTCCATCATCAGTCTGTTTAACTTGCAGACCTAAGAAATAGCTCATTTCTCCCATCATGCTCATTTGATATCTGGACTGCATTAGCTTTGAAAACTTCTCACACAGTTTGGAATTAGTTGACCCAAAAATGATATCATCAACATAAATCTAAACTAACAACAAGTCCTTACCATGATTCAAATAAAACAAGGTCTTATCAATTGAACCTCTACTGAATCCACTTTCAAGTAAGAATTGAGCCAAAGTTTCATACCAGGCTCTTGGAGCTTGCTTTAATCCATAAAGTGCTTTATCCAATCTATAGACATGATTTGGATATTTAGGATCAATGAAACCAGGAGGTTGCTCAACATATACCTCCTCTTCCAATTCTCCATTCAGAAAAGCACTTTTCACACCCATCTGGAAAACCTTGAATTTCTTGTGGGCTGCATATGCCAGAAACATTCTGATAGCCTCCAGTCTTGCAACAGGAGCAAAAGTCTCATCATAATCTATGCCTTCTTATTGAGAATACCCCTTTGCAACTAGACTTGCTTTGTTCCTGATAATTGTGCCATCTGAATCTGTCTTGTTTCTGAATACCCATTTTGTACCTACATTTGACCTATCCTTTGGCCTTGGTACTAGCTTCCAGACTTTATTTCTTTCAAACTCATTTAGTTTTCTTGCATAGCTGTAACCCAATCAGCATCCTTGAGTGCATCTTCAACTTTCTTAGGCTCCTCCTTTGATAGAAAGCTATGATAGAGACATTCATTTTGAGTTGCACTCCTGGTTCTTACACCTGTGTCAGGATTCCCAATAATTAAATCAGGAGTATGGCTCTTTGTCCATTTCCTTGCTGGTGGTAAGTCACTTCTTGAGCTGGATGCTTCCTCTGGATTGGTGTTATCATCAAAAGAACTAGAATTATTAGAAGCTCCCCTTGAGTCAGTGATATCTTCTTTTGACTTGCTTTCTGAATTATCACTTGAATCACTATCTGATGAATCTTCTCCTGATGATTGAGTTGTTTCTGCGTTGATGGATTCTTGCAGTTGCTCCCCCTCAACATTTGCATTACCATCAATAGTTTGTGTTTCATCAGGAATGAGAGGGTTGTCAGGATCTGATGGAGTATCAGTATTTGACAAAATTTCATCAGTTTCCTTGGAAGTTTCATTTCCAAAAGTTAAACTATCATGTGAGTCTTCATCTAAGCCTGTTATCTTTTTGTCATCAAAAGATACATTGATAGACTCCATGACTGTCTTTGTTCTTAGGTTGTAGACTTTAAAGGCTCTTGTTGTTGGATAGCCAATAAAGATACCCTCATCAGCCTTTGTTTCAAATTTCCCTAGCTGTTCAGAATGAGGTCTAAGAACAAAACACTTGCAGCCAAACACATGGAGATGCTTTAGACTTGGTTTATTATCTTTAATCATTTGATAAGGTGTCACACCATGTCTGTTGATTAAGGTATGTTTTGAGTATAGCATGCTGTGTTGACTGCTTCTGCCCAGAAATCTGTAGGTAGTTTAGCTTCCTCCAAAATAGTTCTGCCTGCTTCAATAAGAGTCCTGTTCTTTCTTTCAACTACTCCATTTTGCTGGGGTGTGCCAGGAGTAGAGAATTGTTGAACTATTCCTTTGTACTTGCAGAAATCTTCCATAGCTTAATTCTTGAATTCAGTTCCATTATTACTTCTCAGAATCTTGACTTTTGATTCTTTACCAGTTTCAATAAGTCTTACGTGGTCCAAAAGTATTTGAGCAGTTTCATCATTTCTGTGCAAGAAATACACCCAGGTAAATCTAGTATAATCATCAACAATGACTAGAGTATACCTTTTCTTACTGATGGACATTATGTTTACTGGTCCGAACAAGTCAAAATGAAGCATGTGATATGGTGTATCAATCGAGGATTTTGTTTTGCTCTTGAAAGATGTCCTTCTTTGTTTAGCCTTCTGACAAGCATCACAAAGTCCATCTGGAGCATACAGTGCCTTTGGTAATCCTCTCACCAAATCTTTCTTTACCAACTCATTGATATTGTTGAAGTTGAGATGAGAAAGTTTCTTATGCCAATTCCAACTTTCATCTACTGAAGCTTTACTGATGAGACATGTGGAGGGACCATCAGTATCTGTGTAGATGTTGGCTTCATAAATGTTACCATGCCTTTTTCCAGTTAAGACAACTTTTGCTGATGCCTTGCTGATCACTTCAAAATGAGTATCATAAAAGTTGACATGATAACCTCTGTATGTGATTTGACTAATACTTAGCAGATTGTGTTTGAGTCCTTTCACCAGAGCTACTTTTTCAATGATGATATTTCCAATGACTATCTTGCAATATCCCAAAGTTTGTCCAATGTTGCCATCACCATAAGACACAGTTGGGCCAGCTTTTTCTTCAAATTCTGACAATAGGGTTTTGTCTCCAGTCATGTGAACAGAACAACCACTATCCATGACTAACACATTTTTCTTTTTACCCTGCAATCAGAAACACAAAAAACTCAGTTAGAATTTTTAAGAACCCACACTTTTTGGGTTCTATTTGCATGTGATTTAACATTATTAACAGCAGAAGACTTCTTAACATAAGCAGTTCCTTTAGAATTTACTCTATTAGAAATTGCTTTGTTATTATCAGATCTATTAAATGCATGCTGAGTTTTCACATTCTTTGTTTTACCAGAATTTGCACTTTTATTAAATTTGGCCAAAGGCTCATAATAATTGTAGTACAAATTATGGTATTCTTCACATGTATAAATAGAATGCCATTTACTGCCATAGTGAAAACAAGAATTCTGTGGTTTGTAAAATACTGATCTATTCCTAATGTCAGACTTAGGAACTACAGTAGCCTTCTTTTTACTCTTCCTGCAATCAATATCAAGGTGATTAGAGTTACCACTGTTAAAGCATGTTTTCCTTGGTGCATTTGGAATATACCTATAGTTATTCTCTTTGTTTATTCCAACTTTACCATTCCTGTTTCTTTTAGCAGTAGATGTCTTCTTCCTATCTGTTACTTCACAGATTTTATCACTGATTTGTTTTTTAGACAATAGACCTACATTTTTGTTATTCATGATCTTGACAGTTTTAGACTTAGAGTTCTGTGCAGAAGTAGATCCATTTTCATAAGTGGATTTGGGGTACACATAGTTCAAAGGTTTGAGTTCAGTTTTAGTCATGTCTAAGCCATATCTATAGGTTTTTAGATTTGTAGTCTCATCTATTACAATCCTTCCTGGTTCTATTGTCTCCTCATCTTCACTCTCCTCCTCGTGATTCTTTTTCTTGTATCCTATACATTCTTTCCAATTTTTATTAAAAATGATACCATGAGTTTTTCTTCTAGAGTGTGTCCAAATTCTGAGTTGATTTTTAAGATCTTCAAGTTCTTTTTCAAGTTTGGTACATTTAAACTCCATTTCAAGTTTAATATGTTTAGCATTATCACATTCTGTTTGTACCTCTTGCATGAAAAGTAACTCAGCTTCTAGATGATCATTTCTCTTAGCAACCTCTGCCATTTCAGATTTTATTCTTGCATTTTCAAGAGATTGACTCCTAAAGCTTATGTGCAGAGACTTTAGAAATGACCTTAACTCAGAACATTATTAGAATCAAAATCAAAGACAGCATCAGGTACCTTAGTTTCAGAAGCAGCAGTTTCATCAACACTTGCCATCAAAGCATAGTTCACTTTTTCTTCTTCAGAATCTGAGGAAGAGTCCAACCAGTCCCTTCTTGATGAGATAAGTGCCTTTGTCTTCGGCTTTTTGCACTCAGTAGCAAAGTGACCCATTCTATCACAGTTATAGCACTTGACCTTTGATTTGTCAAACTTGCTGTTTTTGGCTTCATTATTCTTGTACCTATTTTTCCAAGCATTGAAAGATTTCTTCTGGAAGTTGCCTTGTTTCATAGCCTTCCTGAACTTCATCTTCTTGAAGCCCTTCACTATCATAGCAACCATTTCCATCATGTCAGAGTCAGTAGATTCATCATCAGTATCGCCATCAGGATTGGCATCAGTATCTGACGATGAGTCATCAGTAATTGACTCAACAGCTCTACTTCTCCTCCTTGAAACTTCCATAGCTTTTCCCTTTGGATTTGATTCAGCATTCAAAGCAACTGACTTTGCTTTGACATTTTTCTTGTTCTTCCTTTGTTGAACCTCAAGATCATGGGTTCTCAACATTCCATAAACTTCATCAAGAGACAGCAACTTCAGATCATACTGATGCCTTATGATTGAAGCTTGAGTATCCCATTCCTCAGACAAAGCTCTTAGAAATTTGGTGTTTGAATCCTCTGGATCATACTCTTTTCCAACTAGTGATAGATTGTTCAGCAGTGTTAGAAATCTATTATACATGTTAGTGAGGCTTTCTTCGGATCTAGCATCAAATTGTTCATACTCTTGAATCAACAGAGCCCTTCTGTTTTTTTTAATAGATTCAGTGCCTTGACATTGAGTTTCCAAGGTATCCCAAATTTCTTTAGCAGTCTTGCATGAAATGACTCTGTTTGACATGACAACATCAAGACTGTTATGCAAAATGTTCTTTACCTTTGCATCTTTGAGCACTTGCACATTTTCCTCTTGTGTCCATTGATTCTTTGGTTTGATGACATAGTGTTCTGGAACAGTCTCTGTTCTAGCAACCAAAGACATTGGCATAAAAGGACCATCATTAATCCTATCCAGATAGTCTGGATCATTGGCTTCCAGATACATAAGCATTTTTACCTTCCATGTCGGATACTCAGTTCTCTTGAGAATTGGAATCTTAATACTTTCATACTTGCTTGTCGACATCTTCAGATCATTTCTGATTATACTTTATCATTGGGCTCTGATACCACTTGTTGCCCGGTAATGAACAAGTGTAAAAGGGGTGTTAAATACACTTGTATAAGATTTTCGACTTAACAGTAATAATAACACAAGTATGAATTAATAACAGCTTTATTAACTCTAATATAAAAATGTTACAAACTCTCTTAAGAAATTCTGATGTTCTTAAGAGCTGCTAGGTTACAAGATCTACTCGTGTAAGCGATTACAAATATGTAAAACCTAAACTGTGTTTATATAGCACACACAGCTACACTATCAATTACAAGATATTCTAAATCAATTACATACAACTCTGACTGCATATCTTGCATGACAGCTGCTTTCCTACTTTCTAGGAACCGACAGATCAATATCCCCAATCTCTGGACTAATGAGAATCTTCATGTAATCCTGATCAGCTTCCAATCCTGATGACAGCTTAATACTGACATCGTATTACTGATGACGTCAGCATCTGATCAGTAGTAGTCCAGATCCTGATCATCACTTGAATCAATATCTAACATATACCACTACCAAATAAGAAACATCTTTTTTGGAGATACAAAGATTGATTGCGAGCCTTAGACATATATGTAAAAGAATATAGAGAAATTACTATATATATTGCAGAAAGTATGCAAGCTGCTACATAATTGATTTGGACAATGTATGCAAGTTGTTAGATAAATCAGTTTTCGGCCATGGATGAACAAATATGAATATCCACCAGTACTTTAAAATTGTACAAATCCTAAAAGAACATAAGGTACTAAGTATGCTGTAAATCACAAACCATAACGAGATGTTCAAAATGATTACATGAACTACTGTTTAGCTAATGTACTTCAAGTTACATCTTACAACTTAAAACTGATAGTACAAGTATCTTTAAGAGAACGACATGATAAACGATGTTGGAAAATCTCGAAGAACGCAAATGTCGAGCGAAAAATGAAGAATCCCTATAATCCACTTTGTAATCCACTTAGCAATCCTTCCCCATTGCAATTTTCACTTCAATTACCATCTCTTCTTTACCATCTCTTCTTCTGCTCCAGCAAAGACATCAAGTAAAGCTTGATAACAAAGTCTCATGTACTCAGGAATTTGGTCTAAGATACTGATCTCCCACCTATAAAAAAGAAGTACATGTACTCCAATTATTTTAGTTGGAAGACTTTTACGGAAATAATGTAAATTATGTTTATAACTTTTTAGTTCAATGTTTTCTGTCTAATTAATCCAACCAAATGTTACGAAATTCAACGATCTACCAACAGAGTTGTAATAACTTCTAAACCATATAGCCAGCAACCTTAGAGTACATACCTCGGACTGACGACAATTTACAACCTCTACGTTCATGATTACTTGTATGGTCCTTATAATATCTCCGCGTACCTTAATCTAAAAACTTGTATTCAGAGCATCTGCACCGACTTCCTTCAATCTGGTCCAAAACTTTCCAGCAATTATACTAACTACCGCCTTTTTTTGTAAAGCAAGTACATCAAGTATTGATCACAATTCAGGTCCTAGCTTAGGTATATTAAGTTTAACCTTAATATCTATACCAGTAGCTTCAGTGCCAGCGAAAAGATAATTCAATGATATAGTCTATACTATCTTGGCAACCCTCTAAATCAGGTAAAACACACAGCATATAACAAAGATTTTAAGGGAATTACAACTTATTTAGATTCTTGCTTTAGGAGAAAAGAAGCAATGTCTTGTTAATCAATTTCTCGCAGAATTACTGGTATAGTAGTTATATCCTTGCCTAGCAGCTCACAAAGATTGATTTACATGCTATTAAGTTCTTATCCAATATCCTTTTTTGTTCGTAAAGTTCAACACTTTTCAGCAGAACCATCATTTCATTTTAGTCCCAGCTAAGTGTAATATAAATAATATTTGGCCAGACAACTCCTGGCGGAAACTACAGTACAGTAATTGTGCTTCTCTGTTCTTTAGATCCTTCTTCGTTGTAAAGGTTCCGCACCTTGCTATCTAACCAATGTTAGTCAAATTTAGAATAACTTCTATGCCAATGTTACGACTTGCACGCTATTGTTGTATGTAATAATTCATACCAGATAATTATTCTTTAACGTAGTAACCACCTGATTTCAAAGTACACTTCTAAACTCAACTAACATACATGAACATAAATAAACCTCAATTCAAAATAATCTTAAAACTAAAATTAATCGAATAATAGCATATAAAATAGAAACCAATACAGAAATAAAGAGTGGATATATATTTTTAGGATATTGTTGTGGCTGCTGATTTGATTTGAATCGGCGGAAAAAATAAAAGATATATAATATAAATAGTGTCAAATCGGAGAGCTTCTAATTACCCTTATAATACCTCCTTTCTCTACTTGTTTCTTTATTAATCGGAAAGCTTTGCATATATCAACACAATTTCATCTGTTAAGAAGAAAACATCACACATTAAATCAATATCCGAATAATCTATAAGTACATAACAAACAGAGCACATCTATATTAAGTCAAAGACAAATGCACACACAACATAGATTCATAGAGAGAGAATAAAACAGGAGAAACTCTTATTTTGTCCATAATATTTAAGAGATTTGAAAATTGCAAGAAGTTGTACTTGATGCACATCAGAATGCTTAGTCTCTGGAATGTGATCCTTCCACGCAAGGAGTAACTCTAGCACTAAACCAAGTCTTGACCTATGCTCTTAAACCAAACTGGAATTCAAAAATGTAGAAGTCAGCTAAGTGCCTCTGTTAAGTAATGTCAAGTAAGAGACATATCATACATCAAGATTAAGAAATGTCAGCAAATCAGAACCAAGTTGCTTACATGCTGGGATTTCAGAAAAATCATAGAACTCATATTCCTATCTTCCTACATCACATCATGAATCTAAATCTCATCAACTGGATTTTCACCACCAAGCAATCCCACATTCATCAGCATACCACCAACAAAATGAAGAGAGAGTGTTGGTAGCTAGTGCATGGGCAGGATACAGATGAAGCAATATACAGATGAAATCATACCTAAAGCATGAAAAATAAAAGCAGTACATACAAAAGCAATACCTATACTTTATGTTAAACTTTAGAACTAAGAATACATACCAGCTTCCATAAAATTCCTAGCAGTAGTCTGAAATCAGTTATGATGTGAGAAATTTCTTAGGTATTAAGTCGTCAAAAAGGAGTATCTAAAATGGAATTTGGAGCATGCCCATTAGGCTGAAAATCTGTAGAAACAATTCAAAGTGATAGAAACAATTTCAAACTTCCTCGACCTGTCAAAAATGGTATATCAAACTTGTAAAAGCTGCTAAGAACAAATAGTGGATCTCAAAGAGTAGAACCGGACTAAGAACTCTAACCTCGATTTTTTTAAGAGTTCGGCACGACGGTACAGCATACATGTAGTTAAAAAGTAAGTTATACCTTTAACATAAAACCATACATACATATCCCTGAAATCATAGTATCCATATTACAATCCATCCATTATTAAGAAAGAACATGAGCAAAATTAAAAAACAAAATCAAAAAACATCAAACACAATCCATCCATTATTAAGAATCTTTGCCGACATCGATTTCACTTCATCTGTATAGAATCAACATCAATTAGTATCAAACATTATTCAATATACATATACACAAAAAAACATGGATACATATAAGAGAAAACAAAAACAAAAGAAGATAAAATGATGAATATTTGTAGAATTGAAAGACCTTGAATCCGGTTGTGGAAAGAGAATAACCTAATTGATATGAAATGAATTTTTGAATTGGTGATAACGTAAAATTGAGATCTCCAGTTGATACGAATTAATGAACAACCAATCAAAAAAATAAATTAAAGTAATCAATGGTACAAAATCTCAATAATTTTGGAAAGTTTGTTTGTATTGTGCTATCACATTTAGTAATATAATTTTTTTTAAATAATTTTATGGTTGGGAAAGTTTCTACAATAATTATTAATGTGGTGTTTTTTCAAAAAGAAAATTAATTTTTATATGTTAATTTTGAATTGTGAAAAGCAAATCAACAATGTGGAAGAGATCACACAAACCATTTCAGAAAGTTGATTAATGAGGAGAGTAATTAGGGGAACAAAATAACAATTTGAGTTTATTTTGGGAAAGTTTGTCATCAACGTGTTATCACATGCATAAGATGATATATCACTCAAATCACAACAATTTTGGAAAGTTTGTGAATAGCGTGCAAACCAATTAGATAAAATATCAATTTTTATTAGTAATATGAATAGCTAAAATATTAAAAAAATGATCATTGAATGAGGTTAAATTGGTTGATTTACAAAAAGAAATTTACCTTAATACCCTTTTCTATGTAAATTTAGTGTTCATTAAGAATATATTGATTAGTAAAACAAAATGAATGTTAGTTCTTAAAGTTTTTAACCACTAAGTGATATGTAGATTGAAATTCAATTACATACTCTTAATTTCAATTATGTTTTTAATATAATTTTTTTAACTTGTTATTTTTATAAAGGTTTTAACACTTTTTTTTGAAGACGTTAACCAACCAACTAACCAAATATACCAGTGCGATGCACGGGTTTCTTAAATTTATATAATATTTTATTTGTATTTCAATAATTATATATCTCATATATATTACTTAATATAATATTGGCATAATATATATAGTATTAAATAACAATTGTATAATTATATGATATATTGTTCGAATTATGACTATATTTTGTCATAATAATACAAATATAAATGGACGTATATACTTACATTCAAATTTTTGTTGATATTATCAAAATCAAATTATGATTTCATAATAATCTCTAATGCAATATTTGTCTAAAATAGAATTTAATATTAATTTGTATTTGTGTGAAATTTTTATTGTTTATTATACAATTTTAGTTTGTTTTCACTTTGTTGATTTTTGTAAATTTATTAATAAATATATGATATTAAAATTATTTAAATTGATTTTGAAAATATTTGATTTCTAAGTAATTGAAAGAATCTAAAAAGTTGGGTAACTGAAATGATACAGTATGTAATTGAATATTAATTGGAGTGTAATTAAAAGAGTTTGTTATTAAGTAAAAAAAATATTATATGCATTTTAATTTATTTTATCATTTTTGGAAGGTATTAACAAACTTTTTAGAAGGTGTTAACCAACTAAGCAACAAATTAGTTATATCATATTTCGCTTATAATAGTATAACTAGCATATAACCCGTGCAAAGCACGGTTATCATATCTATACTAATATATTAAAGAAGAAAGATTGAAAGTTTGGTCGGTTTGGTTATCCTAATTATTAAAAATAAATAATGACATAATATAATTAAATGTAATTAGCCATTGCTATTTTCAGATTTACTTATAAAAACATCAATCGTACCATATCATCAAATTATTAATATTTCCTTTCTAATTAAAATATGTTACCTTTTTTATTTAAAACTAATCTTACAATGATTAATATATACGAAAAAATATCACACTATATTTTCAATTATTAATAAAATATATTAAAAATCCTTATATGTTGTTTATAATAAGAAAATATTAGTATAATACGTAAATATGAGTATATTAAATTATATTAAATAAAAATTTAAAACCTATTAAATTGATAATTAAATAATATTAGAACCGTTTGATGTAATTATAAGCTATATTTAATTAACGATTAAATTTACTTTACTAAATATTTAATGTTCGAATCCCGACATATTTAACTTAAAATTTTATTATATAAATTTTAAATCATGCAATCATTTATTAAATTTAATTCAAATTTTATTATATTAATTTTTAAAATTAATGATTATATAAAAACATAATTATAGAATAAAATAAAATTTTATAACATATCAAAAGAAACCCGTGCATCGCACGGGTTATAAGATAGTACTATTATTGTAAATACTATATAATTCTAATCGGAACATAATTGAAAACGTTTATAATTCTATAAAACATGTGATTTTTATTTTTAATAAATTATCTATAATTTATTTGAATTTGGAATTTTTAACATGTTTTTTTTAATTTTTTAAGTATATATTTTTATGCCTTATTGATAAATGATATTGTATATAATAAATTAATAATTTTAATATAAAGTATACCCTTGTCTGTGTTGTGTTTTATTTACTTTAGAATTCTGTATTTATCATCCTCCCGTCTCGGATTGGAACATCAACCGGAAGAGTTTGTATACGTATTTTTGCTTCATTTTTTAATTAATAAATTAAATGTGTTCTTTTGGAAGGCTTAAAATTTGTTTTAAGAAAGTGTGAACCGAAAGAATCGTAGAAAGAAGTGTGTGCAGACGATGATTCTAATCGGGATATAATTGAAATATATAATTTAAGTGAATTTGGAATTTTTACACGTTTTACTAATTTTATAGATTATTTATATATAAGTTTTATTTAATTTAATAACTAAATAGTAATGTTGTACATTTTTTTGGAAAGTCTTAACCAAAACCAACCAACCAATTATACCCTATTTCGCTTATAATAGTATAGTATAGAAGATTTATTTATAATTTTTATTTAATTTAATAACTAAATAGAAAAGTTGTACATTTTTTTGGAAGGTATTAACCAAAACCAACCAACCAATTATACCATATTTCGCTTATAATAGTATAGTACTACTTATAATTTTTATTTAATTTAATAACTAAATAGGAAAATTGTACAATTTTTTGTAAGGTGTTAACCAAAACCAACCAACCAATTATACTCTATTTCGCTTATAATAGTATAGTATAGATATAGATTCGCTTATAATAGTATAGTTTAGATAGATAGTATAAATTTCACTTATAATAGTATAGTATAGATTATTTATTTATAAGTTTTATTTAATTTATAACTAAATAGGAAAGTTGTACATTTTTTTGGAAAGTGTTAACCAAAACCAACCAACCAATTATACCTTATTTACCTTATAATAGTATTTAACCCGTGCAAAGCACGGGCTATTATATATTATTTGTTTGAATTAATATATTAATTATTTGATTCAATATTAAAACTTAATTCATTTTAATAAATTTTATTATTAACTTTAAATTTACACATGTTCCATTCTTTATTTCATGACATAAATAAATATCATCAATTTAAAGTTATTTTCAAATTTATTAATAAATATCTTAATAATTTCATATATATTTTTAAAAAATTATTTTGTGTAAATTAAAATCATAAAAGAAAGAATCGTAGGAAGAAGTGTGTGCGGACGATGATTCTAATCAGTATATAATTGAAAACAATATATAATTCAAGTGAATTTAGAATTTTTATCACGTTTCATTAATTTTTTAAAAATATATTTTTGTGCCTTATTGGTAAATTTTGTTGTTTATAATAAATAATTTAATATTTTTAATATATTTTTTAACTTGTTATTTTGAAGAAGGTGTTAACAATTTTTTTGGAAGGCGTTAACCAACCAACCAACTAACTAACCAAATATACCTTATTTTGCTTATAATAGTATAAAATATGCGATTTTTTATTTTTAGTAAATTATATATAATATAAGTGAATTTGGACCTTTTAACAAGTTTTTAAAAATATATTTTCCTGCCTTATTTATAATAAATAAACTAATATTTTTAATATGATTTTTTTAACTTGTTATTTTTTAGAAGGTGTTAACAAATTTTTTTGGAAGGCGTTAATAGGGATGGGCATTCACCCCGGCCCGCCCGATCCCGGTCCGATCCCCGCACCGAACAGGGCGGGGAATCGGGGATTTTTTCGGGTACGGGCCGGGGAGCGGGGATAATTTTTAAAAAAAACGGGGAGCGGGCCGGGGCCGGGATTCTATGTCTCCCCGGCCCGATCCCCGACCCCCGCCCCGATTTTCTCCACCCAACCCGATTCTCAATCCTCGACTCTATTTCACCATATTATAATATATATAATTATATATATTAATATATACAAATTTCAAATAATTTATATTGCAAAAAAAATAATATTTTAATCTTATATATTTATCTTTCTAGTAGTTAAATAACTTCACTTTCATGTTATTTATAATTGTTGAATTTTTAACTTAACATCTAATCTAGCTATAGTTGCTAATTTCACTATATATCACAAGAAAAAATTATTTCAAACTTACCAATTAGTGTTTAAAATTATTTAAAATATTTTTTTTGTTTAAAATGAAATTCCCCGATTCCCTGTGGGGATCCCCGTTACCCGTTTAGGCCGGGGACGGGGAATAAAAAATAATCCCCGACGGGGATCGGGCCGGGGCCGGGGATCCGGTTTGAATTCGGGGATGGGGGCGGGGATAGCACTCCCCGGCCCCGAAGTGCCCCGATGCCCATCCCTAGGCGTTAACAAACAAATTAACTATTTGTTTTGCGTATAGTATTAATCTAATTAGTAAATTCAAATGTGGATTGAGAGTAATACGGTACATTGAGTGGATGGAACTCTAAACAGAGTAGAAAAGGGCTGAGATTGAAAATTTGAAGTGTAATACAATACCATTTGTTGTTAACACCTATAACGACTTTGTATATTATATAGTTTATTTATTTATAATTTTTACTAAATTTAATAACAAAATAGGAAAGCTGTACATTTTTTTGGAAGGTGTTAATCAAAACCAACAAACCAATTATACCCTATTTCGCTTATAATAATATAGCATAGATAGTATAGACATTATATAGTTTATTTATTTATAATATTTATTTGATTCAATAACTAAATAGGAAAGTTGTACATTTTTTTGGAAGGTGTTAACTAAATCAATCAACCAACTAATTATACCCTATTTCGCTTATAATAGTATAGTATAGATAGATTTATTTATAATTTTTATTTGATTTAATAACTAAATAGGAAAGTTGTACATTTTTTTGGAAGGTATTAACCAAAACCAACCAACCAATTATACCCTATTTCGCTTATAATAGTATTGTATAGATATAAATTTAATTTATTTTATCATTTTTGGGAGGTATTAACAAACATTTTTAGAAGGTGTTAACCAACCAACCAACTAATTATACCTGATATTATAGTAAGTATAGATTTTTGGGAGATATTAACAAACATTTTTAGAAGGTTTTAACCAACCAACCAACCAATTATATCCTCTTTGGCTATAATAGTATAGTATAGATAGATACTCCCTCCGTCTCTTTAAACATTGCTCGTTTGACTAAAAACACGGGTTTTAAGACAGTGGATAATGAATATTGTTTTTTAATGGAGTAGTGGGTATTGAATACTCCCTCCGTCCCTTATTGTTCTTCTCATTTGAAATGTCGGGACTGTTCATAACATTAGACAAATTATTAATTTACGTCTATTCTATAAGACCAAATATAGCCGTGAGTGATCTTGTTGGATTCGTATTTATGAGTACTTTAATACAGTGAAGTTTTTAAATTTAAAACTAATACAAAATTAAAGATATTAACGATTAAAAGTGTGCGTTGGCAAACGTGTCCAGGGGAAATGAGAAAAGTTTTAAGGGAAAGAGGGAGTATTGTTTTTAAGGAGTAGTGGGTGGAGTAGTGGATATTGAATATAGTTTTTAAAGAATAGTGGGGGGAGTATTGGGTATTGAATATTGTTTTTAAAGAGTAGTGGGTGAAATAGTGGTTATTAAATATTGTTTTTAAGGAGTAGTGGGTATTAAATATTGTTTTTAAGGAGTAGTGGGTGGAGTAGTGGATATTGAATACTGTTTTATATGGCTTAAAATAGAAAGGAGAAAAGTATTTTTAATGTTCCGAAATAGTAAACAGGAAATGTTTTAAGAGACGGAGGGAGTATATTTTAATGATATCGAGGTTCTATACTTCTATTATTGTATTGTGTTCCATAAAAAAATCAAACACCATAGATAGATAAGATAATATATACTCCCTCCGTCCCATATTACTTTACCCGTTTGCTGAATTTCACGGGTTTTAAGATAGTGTGGAATGAATATTGTTTTTGTATGAAGTAGTGGGTATTAAATATTATTTTTAAGGGATAGTGGGTATTGAATATTGTTTTTTTGGAGTAGTGGGTGGAGTAGTGGGTATTGAATATTATTTTTAAGGAGTATTGGGTATTGAATATTGTTTTTTTGGAGTAGTGGGTGGAATAGTGGGTGTTGAATATTATTTGTAATGATTAGTGGGTGGAATAGTGGATATTAAATATTATTTTTAAGGAGTAGTGGTGGAGTAGTGGGTATTGAATATTATTTTTTATGACCAAAAATAGTAAGGGGAAAAGTATTGTGAATTACCTTAAAAGGAAAGTGGGAAAAGTATTAAGGGACGGAGGGAGTATCGAGTAGTCTTAGGCCCCGTTTGCCTCCTCTTATTTACAACTTATAAGTAGTTACTTGTTTCGGAAAAAATTTCGTATTTACATAAATTTTTTTAGAGAAAAATGTGTATGGAGAGTTTAATATTCGTTATCTTGCAAAAATAAGTTAATTATTTCAGAAAAAAGTAAATATTTTCTAATTTTTTTCCAGAATAAATAATTTATTTTTGAAAAATAAGATTATCGTCCACATCCAAACGAAAACACATATCTTTTCCACGTAGCCGTCTCGCTCTTTCACCTATATATACAAACCCCCTCCCCTCTCTTCTTCTCACAATTATCTCTTCTCCTACACACACACACTTTTCTGTCTTTATTTTCATCAATTCCAAGGTATGTTTAATCTAGGCTGTAATTGGATTAGTGCTGATTTGTTGATTTAATTGTGGTTATATATATATATATATATATATATATATATATATATATATATATATATATAACGACATAGATCCATGTTATGTATATACTTGTTTTTTATTTGAGGATGATCGAGGTTTATTATGATTGGATTAGTGGTAATTTGTTGGTTTATTAGTAGAAACTTGTTTTTTTGACCTAATTAGATTGAACCGACGGTTGCGGTTTTTGATTTTGAAAAACCGAGACTTTCGGTTCCGGTTCCGGTTATAAGTTAAAACCGAACCGACTAAAACCGAACCGAACCGATTATTAAAATAAATAAATAAATAAATATATAATTTTATATAATTTATATGTATTCTTAAAATTAATAAATATATTATATATTGAGTTTAGGTGTGTGGCAATGTTCGGTGTGACCTATTACCCAAGTTTGAGTTTAGTTAGAGAGATGAAATCTAAATAGATGATTGGACTCGATCAATTCAAATATAATCCGAGATGACTCATTAATTAAAATTATACTCCTTTAACCTATTTTTTTAAAGCCATAAGATTTATTAATAGAGACGGACAAAGCCTGGGATACAGGAGTAGCATATCATTACACATACTAATGAGCAACAAGCTGAGAGGTATAACAAACTAAAGAAACAGAGACAAGAAATAGAGACAGGCGACGACAATGAAGAACCACCAATATTTAATTTTATTAATATAAATTTTATTAATTTATATATCTTATGTTTAAAAATTGAGTACATTATAAGTTATAAAATTAAAGTATTGTAATATATTTATGATTTTTTCGTTCGGTTTTAAAACCGAAACCGAATCGTTAAAAACCGAACCGAGCTTTTTAAAACCGAAACCAAAACCGACGGTTCGGTTGCGGTTGCGATTTTCAATTTTTAAAACCGAAGACATGCGGTTTCGGGTTCGGTTTCGGGACAAAACCGACCCGAACCGAACCGTGCTCTCCCCTAACCTATATATACAAACCCCCTCCCCTCTCTTCTTCTCACAATTATCTCTTCTCCTACACACACACACACACACTTTTCTGTCTTTATTTTCATCAATTCCAAGGTATGTTTAATCTAGGCTGTAATTGGATTAGTGCAGATTTGTTGATTTAATTGTGGTTATATATATATATATATATATATATATATATATATACTTGTTTTTTATTTGAGGATGATCGAGGTTTATTATGATTGGATTAGTGGTAATTTGTTGGTTTATTAGTAGAAACTTGTTTTTTTGACCTAATTAGGTGTTTATTTATGTGCATTACAATTGAATTAGTTATTGATTGTTGAATTGATTGTATTTATGTACAGATGCAAATCTTTGTGAAAACTTCCATTGGAAAGACCCAAAGCTCTCACACAATCACCCTTGAGGTTGAGAGCTATGATACGATCGATAAAGTCAAGGCCAAGATCCAGGACAAGGAAGGATTTCCCCCAGACCAGCAGAGGTTGCTCTTTTGTGGCAATCAGCTTGAGGATGGCAGGACCCTTGCCGACTATAACATTCAGAAGGAGTCTACCCTTCAACTGGTCATCCGTCTTCCTGGTGGTTTTCATCATCCTGTTGGTATGCAGATCTTTGTCGTGAAGACTGGGACTGGAGAGCTCATTACTCTTTTTGTCGAAAGCTCAGACACCATTCACAAAGTTAAGGCTAAGATCCAGGACAAGGTAGGCATTCCCCCTGACCAGCAAAGGTTGCTCTTTTGTGGCAATCAGCTTGAGGATGGCAGGACCCTTGCCGACTATGACATTCAGAAGGCGTCTACCCTTCAACTGGTCCTCGGTCGTCCTGGGGGTATGCATGTCTTTGTCGAGAAGACTTGGACTGGTAATATCATTCCTCTTGAGGTCCAAAGCTCAGACACCATTGACAAAGTCAAGGCTATGATCCAGGACAAGGAAGGCATTCCCCCTGACCAGCAGGATTTTCTTTTGGTGCCTCCGCATTGCTTCTGCCCAGAACGCATTCCCCCTGACCAGCTGAGGTTGCTCTTTTGTGGCAATCAGCTTGAGGATGGCAGGACCCTTGCCGACTATGACATTCAGAAGGCGTCTACCCTTCAACTGGTCCTCGGTCGTCCTGGTGGTATGCATATCTTTGTCAAGAAGACTTTGACTGGTGATATCATTCCTCTTGAGGTCGAAAGCTCAGACACCATTGACAAAGTCAAGGCTATGATCCAGGACAAGGAAGGCATTCCCCCTGACCAGCAGGATTTTTTTTTCGCTGATAGGCATCTGGCAGATGGCAGGAGGACCCTAGCTGATTGCAATATCCAGAAGGATTCGATCCTTTATCTGCCTCCGCATTCCTTCGTCCCAGAAGCAATCCATGGTTTTGGAGATTTTGATCCTGATATGATCCTTCCTCTTAGAGGATTCCGTGTTTAGAAGATCTTGATCCTGATTGGATACTATAGATCTTGATCCTGATTGGACAATGTTTGACTGAATGTTATAGCATCAGTTCAGTACTGTGCATTCGTGAATTATATGTTGTAATACTTTTTAGAATTATATCTAATATTAATGTATGTTATGGTTTTTAAAATTATACAATAAATAGTTAATAGTTAATAATAATATATACAATAATATATAAATATATATATATATATATATATATTATATTTATATTAATAATAATATATTTATAATAATAATATTATATTTATATTAATAATTATATACAATAATAAATCAAAATTCAAAAAATTCGGTTCTTATGGATCGGACCGAACCGACCGAATTATTTCGGTTCGGGTCTGGTTCGGTCCAGAATTTTATTCGGTCCGGTTCGGTTCTAAAATAATTGAAAATTTGGTTCTCGGTTCTTTCGGTTCGGTTCGGTTCTGGACCGAACCGACCGAATGCTCACCCCTACCCGTGATTGTGAATAAAAATGAGAAATTACTAGATGCACAAGGCTGAAAAATGATGAAATGAAGCTAATTAGTATTAAATCTATGAACCTGTATGAGAACTTTTATTTATGACGCTCTTGCCTCCATAGACTTTCTTGCAATTAATTTTCCGAAAAATGGAGTACCTCCCTTGCACTGTAACATGCCAACAGTGGATAAACAACGAACCTGAAAATGGGTAAGAATATATGCACAGTTTTATGTTGTTTTAACACTGATCTAATCGTGTCGGAAATACGTATCCGTTTAAAGTTATTTAATCCTATCGTTGAGTTTAAACATGTTGTTGCGAAGAGCTGTTTTGTAAGATTTGAAAAGTTTACATACTACCTTTTAATATATATTTTTAATTATTATCAGTACCTCTTGGTTTTTCCTGATAACACACAATATGTCGCTTTGTAGAATATCGTGGTACTCTATATAGAATTCTTACAGAATAATTTTTCGTCGAAGGTGTTTTATTTCAATTGTTGCAAGGTTTGACCTGTTTTGTTATGTTTGTTTATTCTTTATTTTTTATTGCTAATGTCGTTCTCTGTTAGCTCAGAAAATTAGTTTCATTCTTCAATGAAGTTGTTGTTTAGGTGATTGCCTTATGCTTTTTGTCTATTATCCAGCTTTTGTTATTTAGTTATAAATCTGACAATTGGCTGAATATGTGTTTGTCTTTGTTTTAAGCTTTTAGATATATGCTTTCAAAAAAAAAAAAAAAGCTTTTAGATATATAATTATGCTAACTATGAAGTAAAATGACAACTATGATTTTGTTACAGTTTTTTCCCAAGGTTAGTGTAATATTTTTTGTCGATGCTCTTTGAATCGTACACAAATGAGATAATTTCTTTGTAAGTTATGTGTGTTATTTTGCAGAGATTGAGGCATATCTACCATCTGGGATTACATCTTTATGGACTTTTGTTAAAAGACAACATAGAAATTATGCTACTATATAGCTTGGATTAATCTCAGATTGTTCGAAGCAGAAACGAGCAGTGATAACTGATAACATCCTACCTCTTGAAATGAGTGAGTTTGGAATGATTCATGTTATAATTGCTAATATGTCATCTTTTTTCAAGTGTTATTCTTTCAGATTTGGAATCTCACATTTAGTCACTTTTTAAAATAAAATTTGCAAATATGATGTTAATGAGAATTTGAATCCATAAGAATTAAGTGGACCAGACGCTTTCTTTTGTTCATCGTCTTTCATCATAGCCAAGTAACCAGAAAACTTAATAGCCATGTGGATTCTGATTTAAAAGATGTTTCTACTCAAAAGAAAACTTAATAGCTGATTGCAATATCCAGAAGGATTCGATCCTTTATCTTAACATTTGATTCTTTATGTGTACGAAAAATTAGAAAAAAACGAATCATTCTTGTATGCAATTTTAATGGTCAACTATCAAAGTACTACTTGGTCAAACTAGTATAATGTTCGGATAATATTTTTTAAATTTTTTTTGGACGATCCAACCGTAGATGATGTTATATACTAATTTTAGTGAAGTGTACAAAAAGTTAGAAAAAAAAATCATTCTTGTAAGTGTTTATCATATAAATTCGCCAAATGTACTACTCCTTCCAACTAGTGGCGTATCGGTTGAACATGATCTATTTTTTTAATTTTTTTTTCACAACGATCCAACCGTACGGATGATGCTATATAGTGATTTTAGTGATGTGTACGAAAAATTAGAAAAAAACGAATCATTCTTGTATGCAATTTTAATGGTCAACTATCAAAGTACTACTTGGTCAAACTAGTATAATGTTCAGATAATATTTTTTTAATTTTTTTTGGACGATCCAACCGTATGGATGATGTTATATACTAATTTTAGTTTAGTGTACAAAAAGTTAGAAAAAAAAATCATTCTTGTAAGTGTTTATCATATAAATCCGCCAAATGTACTACTCCTTCCAACTAGTGTCGTACTGATTGAACATGATCTATTTTTTTTTATTTTTTTCCCAACGATCCAACCGTACGGATGATTCTATATAGTGATTTTAGCGATGTGTACAAAAAATTAGAAAAAAAAAACCATTCTTGTATGATATTTTAATGGTCAACTATCAAAGTACTCCTTGGTCAAACTAGTATAATTTTCGAATAATATTGTTTTTTAATTTTTTTGGACGATCCAACCATACGGATGATGTTATATACTAATTTTAGTGTTGTGTACAAAAAGTTAGAATAAAAAATCATTCTTGTATGTGTTTATAATATAAATCCGTATAAATCCGTCAAAAATACTACTCCCTCTAACTAGTATCGTACCGATTGAACATGATCTATTTTTATATTTTTTTATTAAAATTTTGAATCTACCAAATTAACAAATAATTAAATTTTATATAATTTTATTCCCTCCCAAATTATTATTCAAACCAAAATTTATTTCATATATTCTTATTTCCCCCTTAACCAATAATTCATTTCCCCCTTAATGAAAAATTCATTTCCCTCTTTCATTCCCCTCATTCCCATCATTTCATTTGCCCTTCTACTTCACCCTTATTTTTCAGCAGCCGCTCATCTCTTATTCTCTAACAAACCCAAACACCCACAACTTACAACTTACTTCTCTCACAGATACACACAAAACTTATATCTCTCCCACAAAAGCCTGATGTGTCTGCAATAATCGCCATGTCTTGCTCTCTATCTTGCAAGCGTCAAAGCTTTTTCTCATTCACTTGATTAAGGGTTCGATTGGTGGTTTGATTTAAGTTGGGGCTTCTTGGATTTGGCTTCATTAGGGATTTTCTTGAATTTGAGTTTCGATTTCAGGTTCTATCCTCTCACTTCAATTTGTAATTTGTATGATTCTTTGATTACTTTCTATCATCTCTTTCACTAACTCTAACATTACTTTCAGGTTCGATTTGTTTTATTTATTGATGTAACTAGTGTGTTTGTCTGGAATAGCTGTTGGGGAACAAAAGCTATCACCGGTTTCGTTGCTCGTTATCCAGATTGTGAACTCAGAACTCTAAAGAATGGACAAAATTAATTACCGTTTATATATCCTTTACCATTTTTATATTGAAATGTATCTCTTGCGCGTGATAAATTTGTACTACTATGTTTAATTATTCATTGCGTATCTGCTATTTCTTATTCTTCTTGACTTTGGTAAATTTTGTTGTGCAGAGGCAGAACCTTTGGTTGTTACGGTTCTCATTCCAAGCAAAGGCTGTATAAATATGAATCTTATTCTTCTTGATTCTGCTTCTCCTTTTTAGTTGGTAATTACTGAAGGTTTTATTTTCATTTGTTGTAAGTACGTATAAATAAGATGTTTAAATTACACTTACAAGAATGTAACTCGGAATATAACATTAATTATTCGAGAACCAACATACAGCTTTTATACTCACTCACTCAAATAACTTGCACATACGACCACTTATACTTCACAACTTATATTAACCATTAACTAGTATAATTTAAAAGTAACTATTTGGCTTCTAATTATGTCAACAATAAGCAGCATGATATGACTTCTACATTACACATTCACTTACAGTACTCAACCCACATCCAACTTATTAAACCTCCGTACACCCTCATGCAACCACCTGAACACTTCCCATGTCACACCCAGCACTTCCACACTACCTGTGCTCCCAACACTAACTATTTTACACTTGCCAGCAACCTTTTACTTCAATACTTCTCTCATTCTTTTCTACACCACAACACACGCACACTGGTACCCACACATATATACATAACCACACATAATTCCACGCCATCATGCACTCATACACATACAATCCGTGACACAATCACATAAGCATACACCCACTTCCTTCTCCTCTTGCAATACCTCGCCTCTCTCCCCTCTTTCTTCAGGTCTCCCACACTCTCTCAATCTCCCCTGTTTTGCCCCTCCATCAGGGGCGGACCTAGGGGGTGGCTGGGGTTGGCTCCAGCCCTGGTGAAAATTTTAGAGTCCCCTTAATATATATTCTCAATTTTCAACAAAGCCCTGGTGTAGCTCAGTTGGTTCGTGGGCTGGAACAAAGCAGGGGAGACTCAGGTTCGATTCTTAACTGCTACATTTTTACAGAAACATAAAGCAAAAGACTTTTCAGCTATTTAAACCCTTGTTTGAATTCAAGTATATATTTTTTGTTGGAGTTTTATATAACCCCATTCCCAACTAAAGATTATAAGACCTTTAGTTCTAAAGGCTCTTTCTAAATTTGAATAAAGAATGTCACACTTCATAACAGAGCTCAACCTCTATGTTGGAATCTATTCGGATCAGACTATAAGGTATCAACATTATTGCATGTAACTTCCCATTTATCAGTTATTTTTTCCACATCTAGGTAGTTGTCGGTCACACTACCAATTCGGTTTTTTATTTTCCAAAAGCATCATACTTGCGTCATCCTTTAACTCACCTGGCTACATTTTGTTACTTTGCTGATCACTCACACTGTGAGAATATGACATTAACAGTTGTTCCTTCTTCATGCAGTGAACAGAGGGATGCATATGCATGAACGCAATCTTAGTGTTCTAGCTTGTTGTGCACTCTGGGAAGTTAATAAGGACATGGTGAGTTGGGTTCTTTTTGGCTTGCAAACCTACTCATCATATCGTTTTCGCCTAAACAATATTTGCCGGGAAAGTACAAAACCCAATTTGCTGGCTTGCAAACCTACTCATCATATCATTTTCGCCTAAACAATATGAAGTTGAAATTACAAGTTAATAAATTTGAGTTAGCAAGTTTCTTTTTAAAATATATTGGTGCATTGTTTCCTTGATTTGTACTAGTCATTTTGCCTACTGCAGCCTAAACATATACTGTATGAAAACCCCCCTAATTCTGGAAAAATTTAATCATATGAATGAAAGATAAAGAGTAAATTTTGTTTTAGCCCAGTGAAATTTTTAAAGAATATTTATCAAAAAATACCATTTTTCTAAGTTTTTTTGCGATTTTACCATTTTCGCAAAATATTTGCAAAAATATTTTTTTTAAAAAAATAATTTGCAAAAATACCATTTTATTTTCAAAATACGGTCTGTAATTAGATACAACCAGATGCAACGTTGCTTGCATCTAGTTGCATATATGGCTATGTTTGTAAGCAATGCATTTGATTGATTTAGTTACATGATTTACATCTGTTGTTGTAGACCTTATTTTTGCAAAAATTATGGTTTTTTTTGCAAATTATATTTTTTTAAAAAAAATTGCAAAATAAATTCTGGACTTGGATATTCATGCAAAAAGCCCTAAATTTTAATAACTCTCATTTTTTTGCTTTGTTTGAATTATTTGAAATATTGGCTTATAACATGTATAAAAACATAGATTATTCTAAATATTTCATTATTAAAATAGAAGGAAAAAATGTGTTAAAATACATACTTAGCGTAATTACCTAAGTATATGATGTATTTTAAATTTTTAATAATAAGTTAATATTTTGTTCAAATTGTTTAATTACAGAAGTGCCATTATATTATATATTTTTGTAAAAGAAATCCTTCGAATGTTTTTCAGAAAAAATCAAGCGATTCTTTTTTGTCACCTAAATGTGGCGAGTTTGTAGGAGAATCAAGTTCTATAAATTTTTACTTTTTTGCTTTTTATTTATTATGTCAATAATATTTTATAATGGAACTTATCCTTAATTTTGTTTTTAAAATTTATTTTGTTAACTAGCATAATAACCCGTGCGAGGCACTGGTCAATTTCTAAATATTTTTGGTTTAACACGTAACAATAAAATTTTTAATTATTTGTTTATTGAGAATATGTATAATGTTTTAGATATATCAAATATAAGTTGACTAAGTATCAATGCTTTTGATTTGTATGTAAGACATTACTAGTTTGCGCTACGTTGGTAATTTAGCTCATAAAGTGAATGATATATTTTCTTATTTGTGATATGTAATCTACATGTATTGAATGGGTACAAATTATGTAGTTAGTGATACATATTGGGTCACTACCTGATGGTGGAGTGATATTTCCCCCTATCCTGAATCTATCCCGATCTAGAAATAAACTATTTTGCTAACTAATCCCCGTCCCATATGGGATACGGGGATCTCGCGAGAAATGGAGAATTCTCATTTTTTTCTTAAAATGAAATTTTATATATTTTAGAACCTATGCGAGTGACGAACTATTCTTTTAGTATCACACTTAAATATTTGTACTAATGTCGTTCAAGCATTATTTTGATCATGATCGAGTTTCATAAATTAATTCAAAAACATTATATGTAATTTACAACAAAAATTTTTTTAATATGGTTTTTCGGTATTTAGAAATTATATATGGTCTTTTTAAATACAAAAAATATTTTTTATAAAACAAATATAAATTTGAATTTTTTTCATTTTTCATTTTTCTGAAAAATAATTTTCTAAATACCGAAAATACCCCTGTCAAATTTTTTTTAAAAAATTATAATTAACGGAGTTAATAATTATTAACGGAAAAAGTGCAAATCGAAGTGAAATTATAAGATCAAGGATGCAAAGTGCCACAATTTAAAGTATAGGAACATTTTGATAAAAGTGACAAAAAAATGGATGCAAAGTGTCAATTTCTCTATTTTTTGCTTTTATCAATTGAACATGTCAATTCTCTGTCTATGTTGTCGTCCTTTATTGTTTACTAGCATAGTAACCCGTACGAGGCATGGGTCATCCTCTAGCAATTGTTATAAATTCTGTATAATTTTACGATTTAAGGATATTTTTGAATATAATTGCACCTTTTATGTTCATACATATTATAATGTCAGTATTTTAATTTATGTATTATTTTATTTATGTATAGATCATATGAGCACTAAAATTAGGATGTTTTGTAGCATATAAATATATTGTATATGTTATAACACAATTTCTTTTAGAACAATGATAAAAAGACATATCATCGATGTGAATAATACTCGTCATACAATACTTTCCAGATAAAATTAGTACGCTCCTTAATATTTATTTCTTTAAATATCTCATCAAGATATAAGTCACATAGAATTATACTCCGAAATTACGAGAGGGCTGATTCCCAACACCAGTATAATTTCATATCTTTTTTGCATAAATATTAAAGGGATGGTGCTTTTGTAATTTTTAAACATATAGGGATATTATCGTAAGTTCACAACCATTAAACTGACACTTTTTTGCACTTGTGTTGTGGTTTAATATATAGTGATAGATAGATCGTGTACCATATTATGATACCTAAAATATAATATTTTTAAAATAATGCGAATCACAATTATTTTTACTCAAAAATTAAAATAATAGTAAAAATAAGATAATGGAGATGTCGGGTTTATGTAAAAGGTTTTTTTAACTCAAAACTAAAAAGTCAATGTAGCATAGTGGTTGGTAGGATAACTTGTGTAAAGGATGTTCTAGGTTCGATTCACCACAAAAACTCATTTTTTTTCATTTAAATAAAAGAGTGGCATTTCATGTAATTTTATAACTTGTAAGGGTATAACTGTAATTTCACAAGGGAATTATTTGCTCAAATTATATCCTTGTTGCTCTAGTTAAGTATGTGCAAGTTTATAATTTGAAATTTGATACGAGTAGTACTGATAGCAATCATAATATTTTTTTAATTTATTGTGGATCATAGAATATGATTGAAGTATTCGGTGGGTGCTTTCTAATTAAGATGACTTTTCAGAACACTTACAATTCCAACCATTGTTTCTTCGAAAATGGTGCATTCCTTTAGCTAATTTATAACCATTTTTAAGGTAAAATCTAAATATCCTTCAAGCTATTCCATTCCGAAAGTGTAAGTTCTGGTCCTGATTTTAATAACAATCCTTTGAAACTCTGTCCAGGCCTTGTTCTTTAAGTTCTTAAAATTCTTTTTCTAACTTTTCCCTCTCATTTCTTCTAATCTCTTGATATTTAAGAATTCATTGTCTTTGTTTCTTTTTCGACATCTATTTATCTTTCAAGATATCATATTATGAATAATTTACTTAACAGATCTACCTTGCGTAACAAACTTATCATTCTCTTGACCTATGCGCTTGAGAATTGATGAATTACGTCTCGATAGATATTTTTCGTGCTTCCATCATCATGAGCTAAAATTGTTCATGTCTCATTTCCCTATACTTTGACATTGAATTCATCATTATACTTTGTCAAATATTATATACAATTTATTCCAATATATTATTGAAAAATATCTTTATAATTCAACTATATATTTCATGCAAGTATTTAATCAATAATTGATAACTCATAATTCCATCTTATAAATAAACAACATATTCTATGTAATTATTTATAAATAATGGTTATGTTATCCAATTTTATTTGTATATTATATATTTTGGATAATTTTCTTACTATTCATACTTTTATTAATATGTACTATTCATATATATTAGTTGTTTCTAGTTTCACTAACAATAGTTAATAAAGTTTAATTCATATAAAATGTTATACCAAAATTAGTTACAAACAATTATGCGCTCCATTTATGATATTGTTAAGAAAAGTAAATAATTTATCACAAAAGAATAATTATAGGCCTACATCTATACTATACTATTAAACCCGAAACATTAAAAGTTTCGTAACCGGTCGGTACTCTGGCCGGGCTTGATTAACATATTCTTAAGTACAAAAATTAATAAATACTTGGATCGGGCTTAATTAACATATTCTTAAACCCAAAATAAATCTATACAATACTTGAGAGAATATAAAAAGTTTGATACTTGGACTTATTAGGCCTAAGTTATAAATTGTAATTTAAAATATTGAATAAAATATAAATAAATAAATATTTATGTATGTAGTTGATGAATTTTAGTATTAACTCAAATGATCACATAACTCAATTTTAGTGAAACACTTGATTCATCTTCAATAAATAGTGAAATAGAACATAAACAAAAAAAACATTTATGTATGTAGTTAATGAATTTTATTTTTATCACAAATGTTCATGTAGCTCAAGTGGTTGGAGGGATGAATTGACCTATGCGAGGTCTTGGGTTCAAATCCTTATACACATTATTTTTTCAAAGATTTCAGGTTAGGTTTGGAAGTAGGCTTGGAATGAATAAATTTGCTCAGGATAACCGAACGTGTTCTCCTATTATATATAGAAAGATTATTTTTACTTAAAAATTAAAATAATAGTAAAAATAAGATAATGGAGAGGTCGGGTTTATGTAAAAGGTTTTTTAACTCAAAACTAAAAAATCAATGTATTTTGAACAGTTGTGTGTCTTTTTTGTGTGCGTCTGTGTGCTTTTGATCTAAGGAAAGGCTTCAGCCTTCGTGTGTGTCTTTGACTACATAGGTACACTTTAAACAACTTATACAATTGGGATTTCAGTAACAGCATTACTGGCTTTATTTGTAAATTTGACGAAACTGGGGGCGATAATAAAAATGAGAATAGAGTCTTCAATATTAAACTTCCAAATATGGGGCTCAAAAGTAGGGATGGCAAAACAATTCGAACGACGGATACCCGATCCAAAACCCGACTTTTTGGATATCCAAAATCCGAATTTTTGGATATGGATATGGATATAGATTTAAATTTCATACCCGAAATTTTTTGGATATGGATATGGATTTCATGTATACCGAGCCGAAACCCGATCCGAAACCCGATCAAAACCCAATCCGAACCAGAAACCTGAAAAATACCCAAATTTTATTTATTGTATTTTATATTTTATATATTGATATATAAATTTATAATTTATATATGTTATATAACTTATATTTATAACCCATATAATTAAATACCCATTACCTAATATATCTACCTAGCCCATTTAACAAAAACCTACCCGCCCCATTACCTAACTTTACCTAATACACTTAATATATATATATACTCCTACACTATATCTGTGTTTCATTTCTCCTGTGCGGCTCTTTCATTTCTCCTCTGTGTCTCTCTTTTCTCTCTCTCGATTTCTTTCCTTAATTGGTAAAACTCCGATAATCTAGGATGTATAGTCCTCCGATAATGATTATCGAGTGTTTATATCACCGAATTAAGGGAAGATAATTGAGATTACTCATTTTTTTTCTTAAAACGGAATCGGCAATAATCAGATAGAATGTGAGCTCCTTGGAAAGGTATGTCTCTCTTGTTTCGGAGAAGTAAGTGGCTCACGAGGAATGGAAAGAAACATATTCTATTTGATCTCGAAGTCCTCATATAGCACTTCTTCCAATCCTGGATGGGGGATCACTTGTTTTCACTCCTAAATGAAAGCAAAACTAAACGATAAATTCATAACTCAATTTAGCATTCTATCGCAAGAATGGTTCCCCTATCGAAAGGGAGCTGTGTACACCGTCAAGGGTTGTTTACTTGCGATTTAACACGCAAATAACCCTGTTTCGGGCGAAATGCCATCTTATGATAAAGGTCTACACCAACACCTCTGATTGTATGCTTTTACAGCGATTAACAACTAACGCTTGTCCTTTTTGTGAAGTCAAAGAGCTTTCTATTAGGGTAGCGGTGTTCTCAGTCGGCGAAGCCTCTCCGTATCAATCGAGCATACTATGTGTAATGGAAAAGTTTACGATAAATAAAAAAAAGGGGGTCAACTGTCCACCCAGTCAAGTGCAAAAAACACAGTAGAATCACGCAACGCACGCTACTAAATCCCCGGGACATTTCTCTTTTTTCTTTTAAAGAGCTCTTGAAACAATTCGATTAATTTGAAGTTTGAAATGAAAGAAGACGACCAAAGTGAGTAAGTAGGGTCTTCTCTCAGCACGCCATTCCTACGCCTATGGCTAATAGAATAGAGTCGAAATTGCTTACCTTAACATCGAATAACATAGTGAGCGGCTACTAGCTTGCTGCGGCTCTTTTATTGGTGTCCTAGTGTAGAGGGGGAATTGCCACTATCTATTTATATAGATAGATCGGAGGAGGGCGAGAGCTGAGCCCGCACGCTCTATGCTTGATCCCGTACCGCAGGCTTCTTCAGGCGATGAGGCCCGGCTTCTACTGAATTTGCGAAAGAACCTCCCGTTTTGGCCACGTCCGTTTCTGTTCCGAAGAAGAAGGTTTGGGTCCGGTTCTTCGGCCTACCACCTCAAGGTTGAGCTTGTTCAATTGAAGCTAATGCTATACCGCCCTTCCCTTGTTCAAGATAAAGCGAGGTTCACCAGGTTCTACCACTAAGGGACCAAATCATCAATGATAAATTGTGTTTGACCTGGTTTAAAATGATATAATAATCCTATAAAGACTTTCTTTGGTAGTTTACATAATTCATATGCGTCTATGCATGCCGGCAACCCTCGAGGAATCTTAAATAGAGGAAACAACTAATACTATAAGTAAACAAAAACACATGCCTTACTGTGGTATAATCACCCGCAACATGCGGAACACGACGATCATTAGAAATTCACGAATTAGAGATGCTGTAATATACTCTTTCCCATAAATTCTCATACCAGACCAACCTACTGAAATGCATTCGGGAAATTTATGACAAAAGTATTCAATTAGTTAGGAGTTAGGTATGAGACAAACTATGAGCATACTATATACCCCAAGCGTCGGGTGAATTGGCTAAGGGGAACATGAAGTTGGAATCGCTAGTAATCGCGGATCAGCATGCTACTAACAGAGTTAGATGAATAGTAAGGCTTATGCCGAAAGAACTGACCGCGTAATGGCAATCCATCTTGATGACGAATTCCATGATAACAAGAAATAGAAATGAATCGTCCGATGTTAGTTCTGCGGCTCTTGGAGAGTTTTTACAATGGATTCAGAAGCATCAAACCTCTCTCCCAAGATGCAAGAAGCAAGGCAAGGCGAAAGCGAAGGGATCACAAAGATAGTTGACTGCCCCAGCTAGGAATAATAATCTTTCATTTCAACTCTTGTTTGGCTTTCCCAACAGACCATACTTTGGTTTTACGCACTCATGTTATTGATAGAACGAGAGGGAGCTTGCAAAGCTGCTCAATCATAGAGAGGCAAGAAGGGGGAATGGAATAAAGTAGAGCCTTTCATGGAGGAAGGGCTTCGTACCGTACTCGAGCTTTGGATCAATGTCCCACCCTCCGCCCCTAAGACCTAAAAAGACTTCCGTCTATGGAGGCCTTGTGCAGTAAACCCCCTACGGGCGGTCGTCCGTCGTCGTAAAGTAGTCCCCGCGAAGCTTTCGGGAAGAGGGGGTCAATTTACTTAACCAAAGCCATACCTGAGTTACTTAGGAAGCGGCTTTGTCTTAGCCATTCTACCTTCTTCTTTGCCCCTTGGGCAGCTACCGAACTGGCTTGCTTTGCTTATTTTACTGGTTGACGACACCAAGCACTTGCCCGCTGCTCCTACCGCCCGCTTGGCGGGCGGAGCGCTCGTTATCCTTACTTTTCTCTCTGCCGGGCCCCCCCATTGCTCTAGCCATAAGCTATGGCAGCTCAGCTCGTGCCGCGACAACCTTTACCAAGTCCGAACGATTGTCGACCACAGATCCGCTGGTCTGCAATATTCACCCCGGCCCACAAGCACAAATCCTCGACGCGGAATATAATCCCAAAGTACTCCAATCGATTCCTTTCCTCTTCGATTTTGAGATTTACAGAGTATATATTAGTAATTAAATTGTACATCTTCGTGATGTTCATCAACACTAGAAATATAGTTGGCTTCCACATTTACACGCACAAGCATCATTTACTATATGCACAAATAACTCCCATTGATAAGTGCATATTTTTGCATATTTTTATTACCTATTTATTGCTTGAACTCGTATTTTAATAATTCATTTTGTTGCATTTCAGGAAATTCGTGAATAAATAAAGAAATGGCAAAATAAAAAAATAAAGTGCAAGGAAAGGAAAAAGAGGAAGAAAAAGGACCAAAAAGAAAAAGAGGAAAAAGAATTAGGAGTTTGGTGGAAAGGAAATCTTGGAGGACACATGGAAGGTGGAGATCATCCCAACACACTTAAAAAGTGTATGGCCAAGATCAAGTCTACCAAAGCTTAATGGGGAAGGAATCTTTTAATGGCTAGGATTACACCACCACACAAACCAAATGTAGGGCCAAGATTTACCCACACTCCCCTAAACCCTAATTCCCATCCTATAAATACCCCCTCATTTCCCTTGTATTTTTCAACTTAGAGTAGAGTAGGAGTAGGGTAGTGTAGTTTTAGGGTAGATTTAATTTCTTGTTTTAGTTCTAAATTTTGTAAACACTCCCTTTTATTTTAATGCAATTTTATTTCCTTTAAATTCTTGTCTTGCACTTTCCTTTATTGTTGCCTTATTTCGTTACTTTTGTAAATCCGTTTAGTGGACAAAGTAGCGAAATGCTAACCACTAGGGGTTGAGAGTAACGAAATTTTAAATTCGTGTTCGTAGTTTAATTCGTAGTTTTGCCCCTTTAAAAATCAATTTTTTTGTGGGCACTTCTATTTTACATCATCATTTTAGTGTAGTTTAATTTTAATTTCGTAGTTGATTTGTTAATTTTCGTATTTAATTTTCAAAAAAAAAATATATTTTCATAAAAATTAGTGTATAAATCAGTTCGTATTTTCTGTTCATTTGGGGTTAATTCGAAGCTTAATTATTTTGCTCTGTTCTTTTTTTTCATTCCAGTATCCTTCCCTGTTTTCTCTGTTATTCCCAGTTCAATCCCACCCTCTTCTTCCATCTTTTTAATCGAACCAACAGCAACCTCCCTTCTTTGATTCTAGCCACACACGACCCCTCTTCTTTCTTTTTCCCCTCTGTTTTGCTTAATCGAACCTTAAACCCAGCCTTCTTCTTCCTCCTTTATTTTCGTTCATCACCATAACAAATCATTTCCCTTTATTTTATTTTCTTGGAATAAGAATCTCGAAAATCCCCTGTTCATTTTCGATTCCCCTTTTTTTTCGTTCCCGCAATCTAAGATCCCTCTCCCTTTTTTTCGTCAAGTTCTTGTATTGCTGTTACATCTAGGTTTTTGTTTGTTAAATTTCTGTAATGAATTACTACTGATCTAACTAACAGCGGCAGAATGAACACATAAACTGGAGTAAATAACAAGCTCAATTATAGAATTCAGATCTCACAATTTGTTCAAAACATTACAAGGTAAAAAAAGATAGATAATGGACTTTCGAGAGGCCCAAATCTCTCCCAGTAGTAAGAACACAGACTAACATCTCGATACCTCATTACCCCCCTCTTTTCCCCTATTTGTTCACCTCATTCCCTTCCACGTACTATTACTCTTTTACCCTCTGCTATTTGATGTTCTGACTGATCTGCCCTTCAAGTCACGCCTGGAACATACATGTAATGCACGTGGCTCTGTTGTGGATGCATTACATTACCCCGCTCCCCAAGACTCACCTTGTCCTCAAGGTGGAACCAAGGAAACCTCTGGTCAATCAAGCTCATGTCTTCCCACATAGCTTCATCTGGTGTCAACCCCTGCCCTTGCCGCAGAACTTTACTCCTGACCTGATCACTATCCTGAACACGACTTAAACTTAACATTTCAGCTGGTTCCATTACCATCTCCAGCTCTGATGTAATCTGGGGCGAAATAGTAGGAGCCCTTCCCAGTCCTGCCCTCGACCTCAGAGCAGCTTCTGCCACAGCACTAACAGCTTGGTCTTGACCCACCACCCTTCCATGGAACCTACCACCAAGACCAATCAACCCCGCTTTCTCATTCTGTCCGAGCCTGGTTACAGGAATACCATTTGCATCAATGTCGAAACCGATAGTGATCTGTGGCGCACCCCTCGGAACAGGAGGGATTCCCTCAAACTTGCCCAAGAGATTGTTATCTCTGGTCCAGGCTCTCTCACCCTCAAAAACTTGAATCAACACACCAGGTTGATTATCCGAATCAGTTGAGAACACCTGTTCCTTATTGGTCGGGATGGTTGTATTCCTTGGAATCCGGACAGTCATCACTCCTCCAGCAATTTCCAACCCAAGCGAAAGTGGAGTAGCATCCAACAGCAGCAAGTCTGGCCCCTTCTCATTGCCTTCACCACTAAGAATTGTAGCCTGAACAGCTGCACCATAAGCGACGGCTTCATCAGGGTTAATACTTTTGCACAACTCCTTCCCATTGAAAAAGTCCTGCAACAATTGCTGAACCTTGAGAATCTTAGTGGAACCTCCATCAAGCACCACATCATGAACAGTGCTCTTGTCCCTCTTTGCATTTCTCAAACACTTCTCAACAGGCTCCATACACTTTCTGAAAAGATCCATGTTGAGCTCTTCAAATCTTGCCCTTGTAATTGTCGTGTAGAAGTCAATACCTTCAAACAAAGAATCAATTTCGATTGTCGTCTGAGCAATTGAAGAAAGAGTCCTCTTCGCCCTCTCACAAGCAGTCCTTAACCTTCGCAACGGCCTTGCATTCCCACTAATATCCTTCTTATTCTTCCTCTTAAACTCTTGTACAAAATGATTCACCATCCTATTATCAAAATCTTCACCTCCCAAATCAAAGATGAGCACATTTTTCTCACCAACACTGGAAGCCTGCTTGTCAAGATCATTGGCAATAGCAACTGCAGTCGGCTCGTTGATAATTCGAAGTCCACTAAGGCCAGAAATAACACCGGCATCCTTTGTCGCCTGCCTTTGTGAATCATTGAAATAAGCAGGAACTATAACAACAGCATTCTTTACGGTTGAGCCTAGAAAAACCTCAGCAATCTCTCTCATCTTGGTCATAACCATAGAAGATATCTCTTCGGTAGCAAACTGTTTCTCTTCACCTTTGTAGTTGACAACAATCCTTGGCTTCTCTGCAGGACCAGATATGACCTTGAAAGGCCATAACTTCATATCACTCTGAACAGAAACATCACTGATCCTCTTTCCAATCACTCTCTTAGCATCGTAAACAGTGTTGAGGAGTAATTGTTGGAGCAGCATGCACAAGATTGTCCCACTAGCTTCAAAACACTCCACCGCCAACCAGCTGATGGCATGGGGATCTGTAAGTCCTGTACCCACCCTAATTTCTTCATATGTAAGCATAACCCATGACCATGCTCCTAATCGTACTTCAATATATATGTTTGCACCGGCCTGTAGTAACATATCTACAACTGAGACCTGCCTACTAATAATGGCACCAAAGAAGAAAGAGAACGAATTTGAACCTCTTTTACCGCCAACACTTTGCCATCCATCAGGGCGAAAATTACAACCACCCTGTCCCAGCCCACCACTCGTGAAATATGTACTAAATTTACTAGTACCACTTGATTTTACAAGTTCAGTAGCTTCCAAAAATAATATTGCAATTACATCATGCCACCTGTAATGAACCCACATGTTACTAGCTACAGAAACTTCTTTAAATCAGCACCGTATGGGCTCCAGAAACACACACTTGCTGAGATGCCCATTACCAAGAACACATCTCACAACAGCATTCACTCGAACACTTTTATTAAGCAACCTAAGATTCAATTCAAACTTTTCACTTCCTGCCAGATCTTTACCAAGCTCATCCTTGTGAGGCTTATGGCATACTACCTCATACTCTCTATCCCAACATGGATACCACGTTCTAGCATCACTCGGTTCACCTCCTGTTATATTACTGGATCTACATACCAACCCCACAAATTCATCATAAAAGCAATCTTATCTTCAACTGAAATTTCAACAAACACTTCGGTTGTATTTAAAATATTTTTTAAATTATTACAAGATATTCCAGAAAATTTTCCATACTCATCTTCATGAAACTTGTAAACGATAATTTTATCAAACTTGGCTAGTTGATGGGGAGTATTTACCTTCCCATCCTTGTCATGCTTGTCCGAAGAGATCGACGTAATGGTAGAACCCGGTCCCGGTTTTTCAACGCCTTTGTCGATCTTGTTGTTGACGGGTACCGCAATTGACTGCATCTCCATCGACTCCCGAAACTTGTATGGCTTGTCATTCATGGTTAACGACTCCTGGTACTCTCTACTCTTATTGATACGACCAGTCGTTTGTTTTGCCGCTTTGGTTTGCCTTTCAATAGCCCATTCTGCCAGTGATTGACGCACCGCCTCCTTTGCTTTTTCAATTGCCTTCTCCACCCCTTTCATAATCAACTGCTTCATCTCCTCTTCGAGATCTGTCATCTTCTCTCCCATTAGATCAATGCTCTGATACCACTTGTAATGAATTACTACTGATCTAACTAACAGCTGCAGAATGAACACATAAACTGGAGTAAATAACAAGCTCAATTATAGAATTCAGATCTCACAATTTGTTCAAAACATTACAAGGTAAAAAAAGATAGATAATGGACTTTCGAGAGGCCCAAATCTCTCCCAGTAGTAAGAACACAGACTAACATCTCGATACCTCATTACCCCCCTCTTTTCCCCTATTTGTTCACCTCATTCCCTTCCACGTGCTATTACTCTTTTACCCTCTGCTATTTGATGTTCTGACTGATCTGCCCTTCAAGTCACGCCTGGAACATACATGTCATGCACGTGGCTCTGTTGTGGATGCATTACAATTTCGCTGCTATGTCATTTTCTGGTTCTGTAATGCGTTTTCAGTTCTAAGTCTGAGTTTGAATCGGAGTTACAGTTTGTTGATTGAGTTGCTGCGTATTTATTCGAGTTGTAATTGAGTTTTGCTATTTGTAGTGATTGACCGAGACACCGAGTCACTGGATTTACGTTTGAATGTATTGGCATTGAGGTTCTTGTTTTGTAGTCCAGTAGTTTCGAGGTTCTCGAGTTGCAGTACCTCAGTTCTTAGTACCGTTTGTTGTTTGAATGAGTCTGGTATTGGCTAGTTCGCTGCTTTGCTGCTGGGATAGTATTGTAGTTTGAGTAGTGTTCACTTCGTTCGAATTCATTTATGTTGTTAAATTGTTTAATTTGTTTTGGAGTTCTGAGTTTGTATTTCCGAGTTAGTTTTTGTCGTGATTTTTAGAATCTGTTTGCGGAGATTGATTTCGTTGTTCTTGTCTACGTTGATTACGTTGTTCCTGTTTAAAATTGATAAGTTCGCAAGCTGAGTTCTGGGTTGGTCTCGGGTGAGTCACTGTTAATTGTTCAGTGCTACTGTTACATGTTACCGAGTTGTTGTCGAGTCTGTGGTTTCTGCGAGTTTTTGGAGTCTGTGGTCCGTTCGAGTTATGGCAATTTTTTTGTGGTAATTTAGTGTTGTCACATTGTTAGAAAAGATTTTAGATTAGTTTAGTTTTGTTAGATTATTTTAGCTCTAAATAAATTCGAATAATTCGCTTTAAATTAGTTAGTATATTTTTTTTAATTAATTTTAGGAGTAGAATAATTAAAATGAAATTTTCCAAAATTAGAAACTTGTTCTAATTCGATTTAAATTAAAAATTAAGGAGTTTGCGAAAATATTAGTCCCTGTGGACGAATCTAAAATTACTAAAACGAGATTGTGCGCTTGCAATCAAAATGTTTTATTTTCTAGCACAACAAGTTTTTGGCGCCGCTGCCGGGGATTAATAATTTTTTGCGCCTTAATTTTTAATTTTTCGAGTTAGTTTTATTTCTTGTCTTATTTTTATTTTGTTCTTTTTAGGAAATTGTGAGATTTCGGAACTCTTCTCAAGAAGCGTGGAAAAATTGGAATTTATGGAAAGCGAGCTTCGGTAACCGTATCTCACTCTTTTCGCCCTTTTTATTTTTAGAAAAACACAAAAAAAAAATCAAAAAATCAAAAAAAAATCAAAAATCACAAAAAAATTTAAAATTGAAAAAATCCAAAAAAAAAATAGTTAGTAAATACATAATTGTTGCATCATGCATTTAATCACCTAGGGCACATCATCTAGATTTTTATTTTCTTGTTTTTAATTTTTCGTACCTATTAAATTGTGGTGATCGCTGGAGGACCCCAAGGTACGTTAAATTCTTCTTTTCTTTAGATTAGGACACGTAGTGTAAAGCATCCATATTTGTTTATGATTTTTGTATATATCATTATTTGTTGCATCATTTTGTAAATAAACCTTAAGGGCAAAACCCACTACAAGATAAGGGAAGGGATTTCATCACTCTTTCCTTAGCCCAAAAACAATAAATTCTCATTTTGCATTCCCTAGCCATTAATAAAATTAATTAGACATTTGCCCCTAGGAATTCGCGCTCAATTAGGAAGGTACCTAACAGACGAAGTAATCATTATTTATTCCGACTTTTTGGTGTCTAGGCAAGCGAGAGCTTACCTGGCCAATTTAGGTTCGGTGTCTAAGTGACGAGTTTGGCCTCTTGGCAATGCCTGCTCTAATCTGGCCGAATCGGTCCGAATAAATTCTGATTTATCGAGTTTTTGGTGGTCCTTACGGTTAGGAGCAATGTCTAGTTATTTTATTTAGGGAACCTAGGTTAGATTTTTCTTTTAATTTTTCACCATTTATTTTGTGTGTTTCATTTTCGCACTTACTTGCTACGTGGTTTTATTCTTGATCAATCTTTACCATGTCCGTAGCATTTAGGGAGCGTTACTATCAAGGTTGGGATTTTGACAAGGAGTTAGCATATAATACGATGTGGTGTGAGTCAACTAGGGAACCTAGTGTATATAACGAGCCGTCTAGTACTTTTAGTGATTTGCATTATAGTGAAAATAATATTGCGATCGACTCTGAACTAGATAATCTTACTAGACGACTCGAAGCTTTAGAAACCCTTAGTGGCCCTTCACACACGTCTTGGCACCCAAATTTCAACTCTCCGAGTCTCGATTTTCAACATGGCCCCGACTCTCAACAAGTCAACGCCATGTTTCAACCAACCTTTCGAAATGACCATTTTACATCGTTTTCTAATTCGGGTTGGAGAGATTATCCCGATCTCTCATGGAACCAAGGTCATAGCTATCAAACTCCGCCTCCACATTTTCAAGAATCGAACTCTTATCCAATTCCAAGTCAAGTTCCTTATTCGAGTCCCAGTCAAACACCCGCCCACCCACCCGGATTTCATGATTCGAGTAGGAAACTTGACACCTTAGAAAAGAGTATCGAGGCTTTATTGATTTCTCAAGCAAACTTCATGCGAACCAGAACTTCTGATAGGCAAATTTTGAACTCTAATGTTCAAGCCTTATCTAAGTTAGAATTTCAAATTAATCAATTAGCCACCATGTGCCAGCGTGAGACAATAACCACCCCGAATCCACCCGAGGTCAACCCTGAATTTCTTCTCACTCAAAGACCTATCGATACTCTCGATGATAACATTTCTCCTAGGTCTAATGTTCCAGTTGACACTCCTTTCGGTGGTGATTCACACGAAGAAGATTCTAATGCTGACATCATTCTTTCTCTAGGTCAAACGAAGAATCCCGATGATTCTGAGTTTGTGGCTTCACCTAGACAACCATCATCTTCTTCTAGTGAACTTTTCCTTTCATCTTCCAAACCTCTTCCCGAACAACCTAAAGAACTTCATACTCAACCAATAGGAGCTAATCTAGTTAAGGAGGTTGTTTCAAGGTCAAATTTGGACGATCATGAGATTGAGTCTTTTCTTAAACAAGATTCTCAATTGCATTACGAGACCAATCGAGAGCTTCACGAATCTTTTAAAGATTTGACCTCGGAAGAAGTGTTTGGAAAGATGAATAATATTCGTTCCAAATTGGAAACCCAACATAAGGATAGTTCTTGTGATCCTAATTCTGTTGGTGAAACTTTTTTCGAAGAGCCACCCCCACCCGTTTCTATTTCTTCATTTTCCACTCGTTCTCCATCTTTCATCGAAACTCATGATATTCGTGACCAACATCTTATCGTAATTAATTTGCTTAAACAACAAAAAGAAGCATCTTCGTGGTCCATGAATATGAGTTTTATTCTTGCGCCTAATCGAATCGTTCGAGTGGTCTATGCTATTTTTGTGGGTGAGTTTCTGAAATATGTTGGTTGTATAACAACAATAGTTTTTCCGAGAGCAGGTATTGGTTAGTAAATATTTGTTTTGTACCTCCCCTCGTGTAAGATAGGTATGGGGGAGGATTTGCGTGCGTGTGTGTGTTGTTTTTTATTTCGTAGTTTTTAGAAATTTTCAGTCTCCGTCATCCCTTATCAGGTATTTCCTCAACTGTCTCCTTTCTCTTTTACTCATTTCTCTCGCATTTTCATACATTGAGGATAATGCATGATCTAGGTATGGGGGGGGGGGTTTTAGTGTAAATATATAAAATTTGAAAAATCCAAAAAATTAAAAAATGAAAAAATAAAAAAGAGTTCTTTTTCTAGTTTTGTTAATTGATTCCTAGTGCTTGATGCACCCTTGCATGTTATGATAATCTTATGATCCATTAGCTTTTGTTTAAGAAGTGATTTGCTAAAGTTCTTGTTCACACACTTACACTAGCAAGGTGAAGCTAGTAAACTTATTTGAATTATGCATGAAATTAGAAGGTCATGATTAGGTGTAAGATGATTTGGTCTTTATGATTTGAGTACAAGTAGGTGCATTAAGGATACCATTTCTTGAGATTAATTATGTTTTACTACACCAAGTGAGATTTTGAGCCTATATGCATATCTTTTGCATCTATATTCTTTTGCTTGAGTGTCCACTTGTCATTTGCATTGCTAGCCCTTGCTTGAATTCTATCTTGAACTGCATGACATTAATTAATGATAAAATGATAAAGGCATTTAGGAATAACCTATATTTCCAAAAATATCCACACCATGCTTACATGATCAATTAGTTAACCCGTTGAGCTTAATCATATTCTTTCGGTGACACACCACATTACTCGCCTAAGACCTATTTCTTGTTTAGCCTTACGTATTCTTGATCCCATTTTGTCAAAGGCTAGTAGGAACTTAAAGGAGCAATAAGGTGTGTGAAATAAGGTTTACTTTTGTTCATAACTTTTGAGGAAATATATGTTGGTTACCTTGTTAGTCGATTTTCAAATCAAATCTAAAGGAGGATTATTGTTACATTTATCTTAGCTCTCATAAAAATAAAGAAAAAAAAATAGAAAAAAATGAAAAAAAGAAAAAAAGAAAAAGAAAAAAAAAAGAAAAAAATATACATATGAGAGCATACTTATGTTTTTTGTAATCCTCCTTCATTACGACTAGTCAAGGCTTTTATTTGTTGAAAAAAAAAATAGAGTTGTGTGGGGAGGTGTTGTGCATGAAATTCATGGTAACTACTAGCTTTTGACACTTCACCTTATTTTGGCCTTTCTTGACATACCTTGTCCCGAGCCCCATTACAACCCTATTAAAGACCTTTTGATTATCATTATTAATGTATGTTGTGATTTAAGTTGGGATGATACCAAGTGTCAAGCATGCATTTGATTTTGTTGGAATTGAGTGATACACTTATCCTTGTTTTTGAGTGAATATTCTTTTCTGAGTGAAAGGTGAGGTATTGCTTATCTGTTTTTTTGCATAAGAGATCTCAAGTTTTGACTCTGAGGTGTGCTCTTGTAGACTTAGCATGATTACCAATAATTTTTGCATTTGACTTGAACTTATAATCACTCTTGCATGTTCTTTAAGTAGACTATGTGAATCCTTGCACTTTCCACACCAAGACTTTGCAAATTCATTTTGATTATTAAGTTGATGTGTCATGAGAGGACATGTATGTGTGGTGTGCATTGCCATGTGATCTTTTATACAAACTAGACGGATTTTGTGGGTACATTCACTATAGGCCCTCACGAGACCTTACTCGTCCACTAGGGCTGCCTAGGGGTTTAAAGGGCTTGTTGCATATGCCAAATGCAACCGTCACACCTACGAAAAGGAGTATAGGACTTTTATCTAGATTTTCTTTTTATTTTTGTTTTACTCGAGGACGAGCAAAAGATAGGTATGGGGGCATTTGATAAGTGCATATTTTTGCATATTTTTATTACCTATTTATTGCTTGAACTCGTATTTTAATAATTTATTTTGTTGCATTTCAGGAAATTCGTGAATAAATAAAGAAATGGCAAAATAAAAAAAATAAAGTGCAAGGAAAGGAAAAAGAGGAAGAAAAATGACCAAAAAGAAAAAGAGGAAAAAGAATTAGGAGTTTGGTGGAAAGGAAATCTTGGAGGACACATGGAAGGTGGAGATCATTCCAACACACTTAAAAAGTGTATGGCCAAGATCAAGTCTACCAAAGCTTAATGGGGAAGGAATCTTTTAATGGCTAGGATTACACCACCACACAAACCAAATGTAGGGCCAAGATTTACCCACACTCCCCTAAACCCTAATTCCCATCCTATAAATACCCCCTCATTTCCCTTGTATTTTTCAACTTAGAGTAGAGTAGGAGTAGGGTAGTGTAGTTTTAGGGTAGATTTAATTTCTTGTTTTAGTTCTAAATTTTGTAAACACTCCCTTTTATTTTAATGCAATTTTATTTCCTTTAAATTCTTGTCTTGCACTTTCCTTTATTGTTGCCTTGTTTCGTTACTTTTGTAAATCCGTTTAATGGACAAAGTAGCGAAATGCTAACCACTAGGGGTTGAGAGTAACGAAATTTTAAATTCGTGTTCGTAGTTTAATTCGTAGTTTTGCCCCTTTAAAAATCAATTTTTTTGTGGGCACTTCTATTTTACATCATCATTTTAGTGTAGTTTAATTTTAATTTCGTAGTTGATTTGTTAATTTTCAAAAAAAAAATATTTTTTCATAAAAATTAGTGTATAAATCAGTTCGTATTTTCTGTTCATTTGGGGTTAATTCGAAGCTTAATTATTTTGCTCTGTTCTTTTTTTTCATTCCAGTATCCTTCCCTGTTTTCTCTGTTATTCCCAGTTCAATCCCACCCTCTTCTTCCATCTTTTTAATCGAACCAACAGCAACCTCCCTTCTTTGATTCTAGCCACACACGACCCCTCTTCTTTCTTTTTCCCCTCTGTTTTGCTTAATCGAACCTTAAACCCAGCCTTCTTCTTCCTCCTTTATTTTCGTTCATCACCATAACAAATCATTTCCCTTTATTTTATTTTCTTGGAATAAGAATCTCGAAAATCCCCTGTTCATTTTCGATTCCCCTTTTTTTTCGTTCCCGCAATCTAAGATCCCTCTCCCTTTTTTTCGTCAAGTTCTTGTATTGCTGTTACATCTAAGTTTTTGTTTGTTAAATTTCGCTGCTATGTCGTTTTCTGGTTCTGTAATGCGTTTTCAGTTCTAAGTCTGAGTTTGAATCGGAGTTACAGTTTGTTGATTGAGTTGCTGCGTATTTATTCGAGTTGTAATTGAGTTTTGCTATTTGTAGTGATTGACCGAGACACCGAGTCACTGGATTTACGTTTGAATGTATTGGCATTGAGGTTCTTGTTTTGTAGTCCAGTAGTTTCGAGGTTCTCGAGTTGCAGTACCTCAGTTCTTAGTACCGTTTGTTGTTTGAATGAGTCTGGTATTGGCTAGTTCGCTGCTTTGCTGCTGGGATAGTATTGTAGTCTGAGTAGTGTTCACTTTGTTCGAATTCATTTATGTTGTTAAATTGTTTAATTTGTTTTGGAGTTCTGAGTTTGTATTTCCGAGTTAGTTTTTGTTGTTTACATATCATCTAAAAGGATCACCTAGATGACATATGGGATGACATATAGATATTTTAACTAACAGTTTTCTACCCTTGGAGATGCTCTTACAACGTATCGGAAAAAATCCCACCAAACCTTTTCATACTAGAATGTGCTCAAGTTAACTTCATTTATGTAAGGCATCACATCTTAACAGATATAGATCCTCGTGATTTTTTCCCTATTTTTCCCTGTTTGGAGTACGGAAGGTTTACAATTTAATTTTTTTGTGCCCCGTTTTCACATGCTAATTTAATTTAGCATCGAGTATTAGTAATACTAGCTTATAACCCGTGCAATGCACGGCTTTCTTGTATTATTTCTTGTATTATGTTATAAATTTTATTTAATATTATAGTTATATTTTTATATAATAACTATTTTTAATAATTTTTTAAATTTTAACGTATACGGTTTTTAATATATTTTATTAATAATTGAAAAATATTTTATGATATTTCCGGGTATATATAAGTAATTAAATTAAAAGGTAATGTGTTTTGATTAGAAAGAAAATATTAATGATTGAAAGATATGATATGATTGATATTTTTAGGTGTTTATAAAAGGTAACATCTTCAACTAAAAGTAAAAGTGAAAAATGCAATCGACTAATTATCATTAATTATATTATTTTAGGTGTTTTATTTTTCTTGAAAATTATGGTGTGATATTTTCGGGTATATGTTAATGATTGTACGATTTGTTTTAAATAAAAAAGGTAATGTGTTTTAATTCGAAAGAAAATATTAATGATCGAAGTATGTGATATGTTTTTAGGTGTTTATAAAAGGTAATATCTTCAAGTAAAAGTAAATGTGAAAAAGACAATCGATTAATTACCATTAATTTTAATATTATGTAAAAGTGAAAAAGGTTGTTTTAAATTAAAAAGGTAACTTGTTGTAATCCGAAAGGAAATATATATTAATAATCAAAATATATGATATGATTGATATTTTTAGATATTTATAAAAGATACTATCTTCAACTAAAGTAAATGTGAAAAAGACAATCGACTAATTATCATTAATTTTATTATGTTAATGTGAAAAAGGTAATCGACTAATTACGATTAATTTTATTATGTTAATCGACTAATTACCATTAATTATATTATGTTATTATTTATTTAAGTGTTATATTTTTCTTGAAAATTATGGTGTGATATTTTTGGGTATATATTAATAATTGTACGATTTGTTTTAAATTAAAAAGGTAACGTATTTCAATTCGAAAGGAATTATTAATGATCGAAAGATATGATACGATTGATGTTTCTAGATGTTTATAAAAGGTAATATCTTCAACTAAAAGTAAATGTCTAAGCGTCCGGAAGCAACTTGCGTGCTTTTCGGTTAGATGATAAACTTTCTTGAATGAAAGAAACTCTTTCTCCGGCTATACGGATATTGTACTTTGATACAATTCATTAATTAAAAAGTTATTTCTGACAAAAAAAAGTAAATGTGAAAAAGGCAATCGACTAATTACCATTATTTATATTATTTATTATTAAATTTAATTGTATTCATTTTTTACAATGAAGGGTGAATAAGTAAATTCACGAAATACCAAAAAACAGGTACCAAAAAATAGGTACCAAATTTATCAATAATTGTAAGATTTGTTTTAAAATAAAAAGGTAACGTATTTCAATTCGAAGGGAAATATTAATGATCGAAAGATATGATACGAATTATGTTTCTAGATGTTTATAAAAGGTAATAACTTTAACTAAAAGTAAATGTGAAAAAGGCAATCAACTAATTACCATTATTTATATTATTTATTATTTATTTTAATTGTGTTTATTTTTCATTATAATGAAGGGTGAATAAGTAAATTCACTTAGTACCAAAAAACAGGTAACAAAACTTTCAATGTTTCGGAATTTATATAATTGTATAGATTGCAATTTTCAGCTTTCTATGTTCGAGAAGTCTATTTCAAAGATTAGATTACGTGATCTGGTGAATGATACTAACAACTTCAGCAAAGATAATTTAATTGGTACTAAGAGAACTGGGACTGTATACAATGCAGTGCTTGAAAATGGCACTTAACTTATGGTGAAAAAGGTTAGCATTCAAAGTAAGAATTTGTGTCGGAGGTGGAACTTCTTTGGGCAAAGTTGAAACACCGAAATTTGGTCCCTCTACTAGGTTTTTGCGTTGCCAAGTAGGAAAGGCTACTCATTTATAAATGCATGCTAGACTGTGCTCCATAATAAGTTGCATTTTCTTGGTGATGTTAAAAAAATACATTGGTGCATGTGCGATGCTGAAAATTAGTATTTAGGCAGCCAAAAGGTTTAACTGGCTCTATCATCACCGAAATATAAGTTCTGCTGCTAAATCTAATTGCAGGGCCTTGTACTCTTTTGTCATATATATATTGCATTAGCCGATTCAGTTTGTTTAGATTTTTTCATATAAAGCTATCTAGCTGAGGCATATTAAGAAACATATCATATGGCTCCTCAAAAAACTGTTCTTATGGGTAATTATATTGGTACTTGACAATAATTAAAAATCTTCTAATTTTTAGTTTAGGCTTTTGGATTTTGTTTGTTGTGTATCTATGGAATGGAAAGTATCATTTGTAATGTCTTTTGTGTTTAGAAGTAAAGTATCTCATGATCTATATTTAGACGCACTTACGTTCTCTTTTACTCATATTTGTTGTTTGGTTAATTGGTGTTAACATTGACCTTTTTGTGTTTGTAGGGCTAATACTTGAAAATTCTAGCATCAACCTCTTGTAAATTATAACTGAATTTGGAGAGGTTATGTATAAGCGTTTAAGGTTATCGGCAACTGAGATATTCTCCATTGACTAATTTGGCAATTGGACGTGTAGTAGTGCCCATAGACGCCACAACAAATGCATCATGTATTAAGATCTTGAAAAAAATTCATCTCTTACTTTGTTTTGTCTTTTAGACGGTATATTTATTCATTTTCTATGCATTCCTGCTACGTTTCCTTCTAATATACACATTTTGTTAGATCTTGCATGATGTAGATGTTTGGTTATGTAGAATCAGTCATGTTTTACAGTACATTTGGGTATGTTAAATTATCAGGTTTGACTTTGTTTATTTCTCTGCTTTTTTCCTCTTCATCTTTGAATCAGTTTATGTTCTTATTCTTAATAGTCCTCTAAGCTTGGCTTTCTTGTGATCATTGTCCGGTTCTGCATTTGTTTGGATGGGTTATGCTAATTGCTCTGTTTTCCAGATTTGGAGTTGTTTGAATTTCTTTGTGTTCTTCATTCTTGTGTGTGTAGCTAGTATGTGTTTTGATCCTGTAGAATCAATAATGGTTGAAGGAGTATTGTTTTGAGTTTTGTAACTGTTAATTTAATCATGATCTTTTTTTTTTGCCACCAAAAGAAGAGACTTATATTACTTCGAATCAATACATAATACAATTTGAAAATCAGGATGAATATTCTCCACCCTCCACTTACGATCAGCTAATGAAGAGCTGTATCTCGCTAAATAGTGAGCTACGCCATTCGCAGATCGTTTAACAAATCTTAACATTACGTTTTGGGTTGTAATCCTATTAGAAGCTTTCTGCACTCATCTACTATTCTCCCTATGTAAGAATGAGTAATGAGTGAGCTGCAAATCCATTGCACTAATGTCAAGCAGTCCGTTTCCACGATCACATCATGATGCTGCTCTTCCTTGACCCAACTAAGTGCCTCTCTAATTCCCATAGCTTCTGCAAGTTCTGGAGACGCTGCGCCTTGATAGCATTTGGACTTAGCTTCTACTAGAGTACCTGAATGATCCCTTACAACTATTGCGTGACTAAACCTGTTCGGGTTCTCAAATATTGCTGCATCGGAGTTAACCTTAACCTTGTTCAATCTCGGTGCCTGCCATTGTTCTCGACCATCTTCGTGGGTCATAAAACCCATGAAGTTGTTAAAGGATTTATCTTGAACAAATCGCCATTAGTTAAGGACGGATAACGCCGTAGCTAACACCTCTGAAACATCCAAAAATTTCTGGTTCCACACTAAGTCATTTCGGTTTTTCCATAACACCCAACAAATCATGATTGAAATGTGAACTGCCTCTGTACTCCTTTGATCAAAAACTATTTTAAGCCACTCAACATAAGAATTAAACTCGCCAGTTATTGTTGGTAAATCAGCTTTACTCCAACAATTTTCTGCAAATGAACACAAAACTAATGAATGGAGAATGGATTCTGTACCCGCATTGCAGGTGGGACAAATGCTATTCACTGGAACCTGCTTGACACACAGTAAATCCTTTGTTGGTAAACAATTAGTCACAGCTCTCCAAACAAAATTTTTAACCTTGGCAGGGATCTTCAAATTCCATAGTTTTCTCCAGAAACCCGAGTTATCTCCCCATGAACTACCATTTCTTACTTCCCGAAGAAGTTTATAAGCGCTTTTCACCGAGTGCACTCCCGTTTTTTCACGGCTCCAGTACCAGTTATCTACATCTTCATTTCCTAAAGGTATGGAAAGTATAAGGTCTGCATCACGTTCTACGAACAAGTCGTTAATTAATTCTATATCCCAATTCTTTTCTCCTGTGACCATGAGTGAAGAAACCTTTTGGTTAATTAACGCTTCACTATATGAGTGGACATATATGAGTGGACATAGGGGTCATTAACGTCCGGGAGCCAAGGCACGTTTATGATAACTATTGACTGACCGTTGCCTACGCGGCATGAGCTACCTTGCTTAACCATATTTTGAGCTTCCAAGACACTCCTCCAAATATAACTCGGGTTGTTACCAATTGTAGCTGTCAAAAACGATCCTGATGGATAGTATCTAGCTTTAAAGACCTTGGACATTAGCTTATCTGGAAATACTAGCAGTCTCCAAGCTTGTTTTCCTAAGAGGGCAATATTAAAATCTATAATGTTGCGAAAGCCCATTCCTCCCTCATTCTTCCTAAGACTCATTCTCTCCCACGACATCCAGTGAATGGACCTATCTTTGTTTGGATTTGTTTTCCACCAACATTTGCACATGACTCTTTCTAGCTCTTTACAAACTTCGAGTGGAAGAAGAAAAACACTCATTTTGTAACTAGGCATCATTTGAGCGATTGACTTGAGCAATATTTCTTTTCCTCCTCTTGATAGTTTCTTGTTATCCCAATTCTGAAGCCTTTCCTGAAGTCTGTCTCTTATGTATCCAAATGCAACTGATTTCTTCCTGTTTAAAAAACTCGGGAGACCCAAGTACATACTATTATCTGTCGCCTCGAAAAAACTCAACTGGTTGCACAATTCTTGTTTTAGCTCAATACTAACGTTTTGCTGAATAGAACAAATGACTTATCTACGTTAACCTGCTGACCTGAGACACATCTTAGTTTTAGCCTACATCTTAGTTTTCTTTCTTTACCCTACATTTTGTAGCTTTCATTTTGTATTTGTTCTTTGTAAACACTTCTCTCATTTTAATACAAGCTTCATTTTCATTATTTTCGTAAATCCGATTAGTGAACAAAGTAGCGAATGCTAACCACTTTGGGTTGAAATTAACGATCTTTAATTTTTTGTTCGTAATTAATAATTGTAATTGTGCTCCTCTAAATTTCCATTTTGTTGTGGACATTTAATTTTAAATCATCATTTTAGTGTAACATAATTTTGATTTTATAGTTAATTTCTTTGTTATTGTTAAAATAAAAAATCACAAAAATATTGCTAACATTTCTGTTCGTATTCGTCCTGTTTTATTTGGTTTAATTCGTGGTTTATACTCTGTTTCCCCTGTTTTCACAGACTCAAGCCCAGATCTCTCTTCTTCGCTCTCTGCAAACAACAAGCCCCTATCCCCTGTCCTTAGTCTTCCCCATCGAACTCTCTCTTTCTTTCTTCCCCCGCAAAAAACCACCACACCACACCACACCACACCTCTCTCCTGATTCTTGTTGCCGTATCTATTTGACAAGCGAACCCCAAGTCCCCTTTTCCCCCTTCTTGTTCGAACCCACAGACCACAAAACCTTAACCCCTTTCTTCTTATTTGTTTTTCTTCGACTCTAAATTATACACAGCCTTCTTCTTCTTCTTCTTCTTCTTCTTTATTTTTAGTTTTATTTTTAATCCACTCTTCATATGTTTTCCTGTGTTTTTGAGTTTCGAACTGTTAGCTGTTATTGTCAATCGAAGTAGTTGATTTGTTTAGCCGCTGCAACTTGTTGATTTGCTGGTTGAATTCGAGTTTTGTCGTTGTTATGCGCTGGTTTGGTGCTTGTCGACTTGAGTTTCACCGAGTTACTGCGTTGCTGAGTCGCCATTTGTTGTTGTTTATTGCCGAGAGTTTTGTGGTTATTGATTCGTTTCGTTTAAGCTTTTGGATTGTTCTGAGTTTTGTTCCTTTGATTGTTAGATTTAGTTTATGGTTGTAAGTTTTGAGTTCTTGGTTTTGCAGATTTCCGAATAGTAACCGAATCGATATGCTTGTTTTTGGTTTCGAATTGTTAGTTGTTTTTGTTGATTCGTGTAGCTGCGTTGTTAGTGTTCAGTGTAATTAAGTGGTAGTTTTGTTGCGTGTTTCTTCCGAGTCGTGTGTCCTGTTAATGTACTGGGTTTGTGCTGAGTTTTGTACAGCTTGTGTTGATTTTCCTGAGTCTAATCCGAGTTATGGTTGTTGTTTGCGTGGTGTCGTTACTGTTGGTCCAAGTTCTTGTTTCATTGCTGTAGTTCCTAGTTTTCCTGTTCTGTTTCGAGTTTTGCCAAGTCTGTATTGTTTTAGTCAAAATCCGTTTCATCTTCTTGTAATGGCTGAGTTTCGGTTTTGCTTGGTTTAGTTCGAATAAGTCCACTAATTTCGTAGTTCGCAGATTGCATTCTGAGTTTTTTTGTTTGTTCTTGTTGAGTCGTTAGTTTAGTTTCGAGTTTTGCCTTCCTGAATTATCAACATTAGACTGTAGTTTTAGTTCACGTTTTGTCGACAGTTTGTTTGAGCTATGTTTGCCATTTTGGATTTTTGGCTAGTTAACTTTTAAAATAAATCATGCCTAAATTTTCTTAATTTTTGTGTAAATAGATTTTTAGAATAAAATCTAGTTTTAATTCGATCTTGATTAATTTGATTTTCTTGGTTTGTTCACTTTTAATTAATTAATTCAAAAATAAAATAATTTACTTTTCTTTTAAAAATAGATTTAATTTCCTTTTTGTAATAAATTAGTAAAAATCGAAATTCTCAAAAAACCCAAATTTGTCCTAATTCGCCTAAGTTAAAAATTAAGGAAACGCGAAAATATTAAGTTTCTGTGGAACGAATCATAAGTATTAAAACGATGATCGTGCGCTTGCGATAATTAAATGTTAATTTTTAGCACATCAAGTTTTTTGCGCCGTTACCGGGGAATAATTATTTTTCGCGCTTTAATTATTAATTTTTCGGATTAGTTTTCTTTCGCTTGCCTTATTTTTTATTTCGTTTTTTTTAGAAAAGTTTGGAATTTCATGAATCTTCTCACGGAGCTCGGAGCAAATTGGAATTTTTGGAAGCGTGCTTCGGTAACTCGTATCTCACTATTTTCGCCTTTTTATTTTTAGAAAATCACAAAAAAATAAAAAAATAAAAAATAAAAAAAAAATTGGGAAAAAAATAGGTGGTAAATACATAATTGTTGCATCATGCATTTAATATCTTAGGGCACATCATCTAGATTTTTATTTTCTTGTTTTTAATTTTTCGTACCTTATAATTGTGGTGATTGCTGGAGGACCCGAAGGTACGTTAAATTTTCTTCTTTTCTTTAAGCTAGGACACGTAGTGTAATGCATCCATATTTGTTCACCGCTTTTGTATATATCTCGTTGTTTGTTGCATCATTTTAATAAATTTTAATTGCCAATTGTCTTCTCTCTAGTGTCGGTCACCGCTTAGTAATGATTTACTTAGAGTCTTTGGATTATATTTTGTTTAATTTATGTTGGATGTTATATTTTCTGTAACCTTGCTATTATTTTTGCTATTATTTCTCTGAAGGAGGTTTTATTTGTGTTTAATTGACATTATGATGGTGTGTTGGGTGGATTTGTTTAGTTAGACTTAGGGTTTGCTCATATGAAAATCCTTAATAAAAATGAGATCTGAGATCTAATCACAGCCCTATATTTAAAATACTCATTATGTCCTACTCAAACTGGTTTGTTTGACTTTTTTTGGTCAAACTGACCAAACTTTGATTGACTTTTAAAAATTATCGATCAACATTTTTATAAATCTAAAAAATGTAGGCTATAATAAATGATCTATATTTTCTTATCATATTTTTTCATTAACTATATTTAACATATAATATACGTAATATAAGTTACAAAATTGGTCAATTTGACCAAGAAAAGTCAAACAAGCCACTTTGAGTGGGACGGATGGATAGGGGGTGGTATTTTGTGTTAATTGATATTTGATAATTATTATTTGTTATTTGTTTTTATTAATTGTTATTTGTTTCTTTTTAATTTAATGGTGTTTATTTTGAAAATCGTTTTAGTTGGTGACTTTATATTTTAGTAAGTGGTTTATCTACTTAGGGTTTGCTCATATGAAAATCCTTAATTAAAATGAGATCTGAGATCTAATCACAGCCCTATATTTAAAATACTCATTCTGTCCTACTCAAACTGGTTTGTTTGACTTTTTTTGGTCAAACTGACCAAACTTTGACTGACTTTTAAAAATTATCGATCAACATTTTTATAAATCTAAAAAATGTAGGCTATAATAAATGATCTATATTTTCTTATCATATTTTTTCATTAACTATATTTAACATATAATATACGTAATATAAGTTACAAAATTTGTCAATTTGACCAAGAAAAGTCAAACAAGCCACTTTGAGTGGGACGGATGGATAGGGGTGGTATTTTGTGTGGTTTATTGTAACAAAAGCATTTAAAAAATTTCACTTAGAGCCATAAAATTCCAATAGGCGGGTTCCAAAATTTTCTGTTTTGTATAGGCGGGATCCAATTTATTTTGGTATGGCGCTCAGCTAAAACAAAGCACAACTAAAACAAAGCAGAATTTTTATTATCTTCCCGGTTCTCCCCTTTCTCAAACAAAATACCTAATTTTTCGCTGTCGGCTCAAAATCAAATCGAGACTCGTACAGTTATACTACTCATACTCGCTCTCAACTCAAAACCAAAATCCAAACTCATACTATCTACACTATCTCCAAGCAGACAAGGTAACCTTCATTGCCTCAATTTTATTGTTCTTCTTGCCTAAGTATATTGTTGGGTATGAAATATCTTTGTATTTTAGTTGATCTATTGCTAACAATTTACCAATTCTGTTCTTACCTTTATCTCTACACACCATATTTGTTAGATTTTATTCCAAGTTTATGAATTTTATCTAAATTTTCTCATATATATATATATATATATATATATATATATATATATATATATAGGCAAGTGCTCAAATACAAACCATTCTTAAAATACAAACCTACAAACCAACACTAAATTAATTATATTTCATCTATTCTAAGGTTTCCGCCAAGGGTACCTTCACAAAAAATGCTTAAAATAATTGGCTCTATCCAACAAAAAAAATAAAAAAATTTCAAAAAAAAAAAAAAATCTTGCCGTGGAAATGCGAAGCATTTAAGACAGTAAACGGATGAGTTAGGTAGTCATGAGGGCCGAAGGCTCTCGACACACCCGTCAATCGTCTATTGCCTTTACCATTGATTGCCATTCCTTACAACTTTAGAATGATAAAGGCGCGAAGCGCCGTACAAGAAGGTGCGAAGCACCGTTAACCAGTGAAATCCACTGCCACGTCATCACGTGAACAGTGATTTTTTTTTTTTTTTTGGATAGAGCCAATTATTTTAAGCATTTTTTGTATTAGGGTACCCCTAGTTTGGTCATTAGATTATGCTTGGTTTGTAGGTTTGTATTTTAAGGAGGTTTGTATTGGAGTAGCCCCCTATATATATATATATATATATATGTATCTAAAACTCAGTTTTTTGTGAACTTTTGGGTTTAATTAAATGTTCAATTTTTGTACCCAATGAGTTTTCTTTCAAGATTAGTTTGAATAGTCAAGATATTATCCATATAAGAGAATAATTACTTTGATATTAGGTAATATATTTGAGATTGGTAATTTAAGGAATTATGGATAGCTAAAATGATTAAAATAGGATATCTAGCTAGCACTTTATATTATACATCTTCTATTAATTTATTCTCAATATTTTTTTACTATTTTTTAGATGAGGAAAAGAGGCATCCATGAATCTGACCGTGCTCTCAAGCTTACAAAATATGAAGAAGAGAGGCTAAAGAAATTAGCATTTAACAAAGAAAGAATGGAGGCAGCTGGTTTTAAGACTTGTTTAGCAAACAAGGCCATTTTTAGTCAAAAGTTCAAAGCTCCTGAGAAATATGAAGAGCAAGATTCAGAGGGCTCAGATTACGAAGCTGAACCTAATGGGGAACATGATTCTGATGATGAACAAATATTTATTCAGAACAAAAGTCGTCGTGTGAAGTTAAGTTATTCTAATATCTTATTTCTGTTTAGTATTTATTTTACTCCAACTTTTAGGTTAATTGATTGGTTTATATTTGTAAATCTCTTAGGCTTCAAACAAAGGAAAAATTTCTGGAAATTATGGAAAGAAGGAGGGAGCCATTCGGTCATCGACTATGAGTGAATTTGTGAAAGTGAGATCAAGAGAAAAACAGACAAAAATGGTACAATAAAACAAGGTGACAGAGCAACCTCAAAAAAATCTACAGAGAGCTATTACATGTCAAGTTCCGGATGAAAAACAAAAAAAAGTGCTTGGAATGCAAAAGCAGCCTCAAAAAGTCCTTCCTGGATCCTTTGCTCTGTACTTACAGATGCGGAAGAAGCAGCAGTTAGAAAAGAATAATGTTGGAGAAAAGGAAAAGTTTTGCAATGAAGAACCATTTGATCAGACTGAGCACGATTTTGAACAGGAGGAAGAAAATTGTGTTCACACAGGCCTGAAATCACCTTTAATGCAAATTAGTCCTAACATGAACTTGATGGAAGATGGTCGTACTAATGTCTCAATGACAATTGAAGGGGAAATCCAACAAAATAGAGAAATATCAACTACAAAAAAAGGTAAACACCTGTTCTTTTTTATTTTTTATTTCCCTTTCCGAAAATGGAGATGATAATTATACTAAAACTCAAAAAATGTTCGTTGGATTATGTTCTTTTGCGAAGTTTGTGAAGAAGATTGCCGGAAAGATTACTAGTATTTAGTCTCATATTTAGCCAATACTAGTCAATTTATATCCTGTGTTTATGTTATTATTCTGTCTAATTGGAAGAAGTGTTCATCTTAAATGTATATATTTGATAAACTACGTGTTTGGACTGCCTTTTAATTGTGATAAATTATTCGTTTGTGGTCCCTACTTATTGTGATAAATTAAGCTTATCGGTAGAATTCAAAAATTAGTTGAACCCTTCATATCATCCTTAGGTAATTTTTTAGTGCAAATTAGACAACATCGAGGTTCGTATTAAGGAATAATTTAATTTTAAAGGTAAATTCATAAGTAGGGAGTTGGCCTGTAGGTAGCAAGTAGCAACTGCCTATAGGGGGTTCGACCACCAGACAACTTAGAAGTCTAGCTGTAAGCCACCTGACCTGATCGTGGCGGTAAATAACTACAGATGGTTTTTGTTTCCTTGGTACCTGTACAAAGTTTATCATACTTGGAATATTTGAGATATTGATTATAGACATGTCTTGTCTACAGAAAATATGTTGGTTGCTATGAAGAGACCCTGATTTTGTATAGGTTTTCTTTGCTAGTAGCATTGCAGTTGACCTGGCTTCTATTGCTCTGTCTATATCTAGAAATTGTAAAATGAATTTGATAGGATTTTGAAGTACATTCTTTATCAACATATAGTATATCATGTGGCCTGGCTTCTATTGCTAGTATAACATATAGTATTAGGATTCAAAATGCAGTCTGTGTAATTTGAGAGGCAGCATTGCTAGTTAGGCCTTTCTTTGGTCTACCAGGTCAATAAAAATGTACTTTATAGTTGAATTATGTCTGATCTTGCAAGATTTTAGTAATTAGTTGGTGTTACATATATATACTACAGGTAAAATGAATGAAATCGATGTTCTAAACTTTTGCATTTTATGATAATCGGTTATATGTACAATAAAAAAAACAAGGGGTCCTACTGTTTTGGCTGAAGTGCATAAGAGAAAATTTGAAGACCGTCCACCAATTGTTTTGAATGAATATGGTCAACCAATTGGACCTACTAAGGGGGCTTGCAGGGAGTTAAGCCGATTCTTGGGTACTGTGGCTAAGGATTCAATATTAGCACCGTTAAACTATTGTGAATGGTCTAAATTTCCATCTAGGCTCGAAGCAAAGATATGGGACTATGCCTTGGTATGTAAAATTAACCAGTGTATAATTTTTTGTTAATAATATGGTATTTAATATATTTATATCTTTAATGAACATTTGTGAAGGAGAAATACATGATTCCTGAAGAAGGTTGTGATTGGGTGATGACCACCGTAAATACATTATGGCGTGTTCATAAATCAAGGGTGAAAAAGCAACATTACTATGCATTTGATAATGATGATGATAGATGGAAAAATCGTCCGGAGACTATGTCTGATCAACAATTCTTGGATCTACTACAATACTGGAACTTGGAGGAAATTGAGGTATTTGTACACCTTATTAAATTAAAGTACAAATTATTCTTCTTTTGGCAAATTGCTTCAATTATTAAAAGTGATTTTCATTAAAACAGAATAGAATCACACATAATCGAGATTGAGAGGGTAACAGCTCATGTTCCTAACTACAGTTTCCAGTTTCCACATTTGAATAACAACATTTTGAGATTGAATCGAGATTTGAGTAATTTTATTAATTTCATTTCCTAGTAGAATGGACCATCTATTTGCTACGGCTATTAGATATTGTGTTACTGATTCCATGTATACGTCTATCTCTATCATTTACTCATATATGATCTGCCAAAATGCAGCTACAAAACTTGCCAGCTTAGTATTTTAGAACTGAAAAATAGTCATTTTAATAAGAAGCCTGGAGCGTAACCAACTATCTTTCTTCTGCAGAATCCGGAGCAAGGTCAAAACAAAACAAAAATATTATCAAAATTATTTTCATCTTTGGCATGATGATCTATTTATATTTTGTTGTAGGATGAAAGTTTGACGAATAAATCGAATCGTCTCATGCATGATGATCCACACACTTTGGGGCCTACTTCAATGGCATGTTTGCGATATGAATTGGTAATCTTTACTTGGATCTTTTTCTAAATTAGAGAATAATATGTATGGACTAAATTTTGAGTTTTTTTACTGATACATGTTTCAACAGCAACAACACGACCCAAGTAAACAACTTCCATCTCTAGCTCAAGTGTACAAAAACTCCAGAAAGAGAAATCCTGAAAAGGAATATATAACAAACCCGGATAAGGCTAAAGAAAATATAGTGAGTAAACTGATTATAGCTTATTATTGTTTTGATTTGAAATAGCTGCAAGTGATTTTAACTATGGATTGGGAAGGTGTCTTGCTCGTTGTTTTACTATATTTGCTATAATTTGTCAAAGTTATCACTATTTGGCTTGTTTTTGTTTTAACTATTTTGTTATATATAACAACTTGATTCTTACATAGAATAAGATGATGGAGCTACAAGCAAAACAACAATCTGGAGAAGAATCCACGAAAGATCCTTATGATGAAGTGATGGGTAAGGAAAAGAAAAAGGGATATTTACCCATGTATGGACGAAGCGTGACTAAGTCTAAGATTCAGAAAAATGAGAAGATGTCAAGATATGTACTTCCTGATGATTTCTTAACGGATATCAAAGCGAATTTGACTCAGGAAGTTACACAAGATATTGCCTCTCTTGTACTTTCTCGGATTAAGGCAGAAAATCCCGATATTAATCTTATCATACCTGATTTTTGAGTAGCAACAAGAAACAATTCTTCTGATCCAAATGGTGAACAAGTTGACAAAACAACATCCAAATCCCCATCTGAACAACAGGTACTTTTTGTTCAATCCCTGTTAGGAATATGTTGTAGTTGATGATAACTTAACATTCAAGCAAAATTGTATAAGTCAAGTTTTGTAACTGTCAACGGATAAGACCTTATAACTCTATTCGTTGACAGATAGCTCATCAACATATAAAGGTTTTGTAGCATACTGCAATATCTCTATTTCTCAGTTGATAGTGTTTTTATTCAGAGTCATGTTGACCATCAATGGATAGGCAGAATAGGGTAGCCAATTGTAAATAAGTTATGCTATGTAATTCTGTCTAAGTGAAAGTGTATCAACGGATGAGAACAGGGCTCTATCAACGGATACAACTCAAATCTACTCGATCAACGGATACAACTCAAACTACCATCAACGAATAACTGTGCACAACATCAACGGATAATCATTATCACTTTATCCTATGCTAGCTGGGAATTAGCAGTTGATAAGGACAGGTTTGACTGACAGATCACATGGATTGATAGTAGGTATAAAAAGCAGTATGGCAGCCATACTTTGGAAACACAGAAGAAAGAAGCATTCCATTTACATAGTACATACAAGAAAGGTGCAGGGGACATATCTGTTCACAAGGACAACCTTTCGGCTACATGTGGATTTGGAGTGGAGTAGCAAGTCAACTTGAATTAGATTAATATTATCTTATTCCTGTAGCACTTGTAAACTTGGGATATATAACCAAGTGTAGCAACTCTTTAGACTGTAAGAAAACAGACATATTTGCTTAGAGCTTCTTGAATATCTTTAGAAGCAAAGAGTTGTAAACACAGAAGCTGTGTACATTTGTATCACAGAGTTTTCTTCAAATAAAAGTCTCAGGTGGTACATTTAACCACCTGATTTTTTATGTGTTTGTGAACCATTTCTTATTCAGCAATTATTTCCTTATAGATTTCTGTGATCTTTATCAGAAATTTATAACTATCAAGAATTGTATTCAACCCCCCCTTCTACAATTATACAAGTGTGTAATCTGGGAATAACAATTGGTATCAGAGCAAGCTTCTAATATATCTGAAGTTTAAAGATCAACACACTTCCAACATGTCTAAGAAGGATTATGGAGTGAAGATACCGGTTCTTGATAGGGAAAATTACTTTCACTGGAAAGTAAAAATGCGTCTACATCTCATGTCTATTGATGTAGGCTTTGTAGATTGCATTGAGAAGGGTCCTCATGTTCCAATGAAGGCTGCTTCAAGAGTTGGTCTTGCTGCAGATGCACCAGACACGTACATCCCAAAACCTGTTTCTGAGTGGAGTACTGAGGATGTTGCAGAAGTTCACAAAGATAAAAAGACCATGAATATTCTGTTTAATGGTTTAGAAACAGACATGGTTGACAATGTTATCAACTATACTACCGCCAAGGAAGTATGAGACATTGTTCAAACCCTTTGTGAATGTACAGAACAGGTAAGGGAAAACAAGATGCAGCTACTGATCCAACAGTATGAGCACTTCCATTTCAAGAATGGAGAGACATTGAATGACACATTTAGTAGATTTCAAAAGCTACTGAATGGCTTGAAACTGTATGGAAGAATCTACCAAGTGAAATATTCTAATCTCAAATTTCTGAGATCACTGCCCAAAGAATGGAAGCCTATGACTGTTTCTCTAAGAAACACTCAAGAGTACAAGTCATTTACTCTTGAAAGGCTCTATGGAACTTTAAAGACATATGAACTAGAAATGGAGCAGGATGAAGAAATTGAGAAGGCCCAAAAGAAAAGTGGGTCAGTTGCACTTGTTGCCAACTTGGAGCAGAAGCAGGAGAAGAGGACTGAAGCTGCTAAATCTACACCAAACAGGGAGGTTTGTGAAGGTAGAGCAGAATCAAGCAAAAGCAAGGAAAAGGTGTCTGAAGAAATGAGTGTCCTACAGCAGGATGAATTGGATGAGATAGATGAGCATTTAGCCTTTCTATCTAGGAGATTCTCTAAGCTAAAATTCAGAAGAAACTCTGGGGTGGCCAAGCCATTTAACAAGGATTTTTCTACAAGTAATTATGTGGATAAATCCAAAATTAAATGCTACAATTATGGAATTGCTGGTCACATGATAAGTGAATGCAGGAAGCCTAGATCTGAGAACAAGGGAAAGTCAACTGAAACTGTTGACTACAAGAAGAAATATTTTTATCTTCTCAGACAGAAAGGAAAGGCATTCATGACCCAAGAGTATGACTGGGCTGCTGATGGAAATCATTCTGATGATGATGCTGAGTTTGTCAACCTTGCATTAATGGCTGATTCTGAGTAGGAAGCAAGTTCAGCTAGCAATCAGGTATTTTCTACTAATCTCTCTGAGCTCACCAAAGAGGAATGCAATAGTGTTATAGATGAAATGTCTACTGAACTATATCACTTGAGTGTTACTTTTAAATCACTTACTAAAGAGAACAATAGGATTAAAGAAACTAATCAGTTCTTAAGTGATAGAAATGCAGTTCTAGAAGTTCAATTTCTAGAATTTGAGAAAATGAGAGTTGATTGCAATAATGCTAAAAGTGAACTTGAAGCTGTGTTAAAAAGAGAACTGATTTTAAGAGACCAGCTTGAAAAAGAACAAGGGATAATTGCTAAATTTCAAAGTTGTAGGAATATTTCTCAAAACATAATAGAAGTCCAGGGAATAGAATCATTTGTGAGGGATACCTGGACTCAAAAGAAAAAGGAGCTAGAACCTTGCCTTGAGGATCTAGAGACTATTTGTGAATCAACGGATAGTGATCATCCATTGACAGATGAACCATCAACGGATGAGAGGTATCCGTCGACTAACAAAAAGTCTGTTAGTAAGAAGGAACTCAAGAAACTGAATGATCAGTATGGTCCTGTAGCCAAGAACTTTGTTTCTGGTGAAAGTAGCCAAGCCAAATCAAGTGAGAAGGCTAAGGCAGGTGATTTACTTAACAAAAAGGCTGTTGGTAAATCAGTTAATGAAAAGGTAGAGACTGAGGGTAAAAAGAAAAAGAACAGAAATGGTAAGATAGGCATTAACAAGAAAAACAATTATTCTCCTGACAAGTTTGCGCCTAGGAAAACTTATGGTAATTGCAATAGTGTCAATCATCTATCTTCTAATTGCAAATCTGTTAAAAGAACTCCTGTTCATGTACCTCAATCTATGCCAAGTATACCTGCAATACCTGTTATGCCTGGTTTGTATCAGAATGCTAGTTTTTCAAATCCTTATGTGAACATGCCATATGTGCCTAATCCTTATTTTCAATCTGTGAATATGCCACAAATGTCATGGAGCATTCCTAGCATGGATAATATGTATGCCAATTTTTCACAAATGCATGCATCAAATATTTATGCAAATGAACATCTGTCAAAACCTATCACTCAATCATCTACACCCAAAGTGAAGATTGCTAATAGTGTAAAACCAAAGGCTAACAAGAAAGGACCCAAGGAAACTTGGGTACCAAAATCAACTTGATTTGTATTTTGGATTGTGTGCAGGGAAATAAGAGGAATCTATGGTACCTAGACAGTGGATGTTCTAGGCATATGACAGGAGATTCAACCCTGCTCACAGAGTTCAAGGAGGAAGCTGGCCCTAGAATTACCATTGGAGATGACAACAAAGGATATACTAAGGGATATGGCTTGATTACAAAGGACAATGTCATCATTGAAGAAGTGGCTTTAGTTGAAGGTTTGAAGCACAATTTGCTGAGTGTCAGTCAGATTTGCGACAAAGACTATGAAGTAAAGTTCACTAAAGAAGCTTGTGTTGTTTCTACCAAGGAAAACAACAATGTGGTTCTGACAGGCTTTAGAAAAAGAAATGTTTACATAGCTGATTTCAACTCAGTATGCTCAGAATCCATTACTTGTCTCTTCAGCTAAGCAAGCAAGGATGAGAGTTGGCTATTGCATAAAAAGCTGTCTCATTTGAATTTTAAAGTTATGAATGATTTGGTAAGAAAGGATCTTGCTAGAGGAATCCCTCAATTGGAGTTCATCAAGGATGGATTGTGTGATGCCTGCCAATTAGGGAAGCAAAAGAAATCATCCTTCAAGAGCAAGACAGAGTCATCCATTGTTAAGCCCCTTCAATTGCTGCATATGGACTTATTTGGTCCAGTAAATGTCATGTCCATTTCAAAGAAGAAATACTGCCTGGTGATTGTAGATGATTTTTCTAAGTTTTCATGGACCTTCTTTCTGCACTCCAAAGATTGTGCAAGTGAAATCATCATCAATCATCTCAGACTAGTAAACAATGGTTCTGAAGTGAAAGTACAAAGAATCAGGAGTGACAATGGCACCGAATTCAAAAATTCCACAATGAAGATTTTCTGTGAAGAGAATGGAATTGTCCATGAGTTTTCTGCTGCTAGAACACCTCAACAAAATGGGGTTGTTGAAAGGAAAAACAGAACTCTCATTGAAGCAGCTAGAACAATGTTAAGTGAATCAAGATTGCCAACATATTTCTGGGCTAAAGCTATCAACACTGCCTGCTTCACTCAGAATATTTCCTTGATCAATCAAGCTAGAGGAATGACTCCTTATCAGTTATTCACCAACAAGAAACCAACGTTAGCTTTTCTTCATGTCTTTGGATGTAAGTGTTTTGTGCTAAGAAATCATGGAGATAACCTGGGCAAATTTGAAGCAAAGGCAGATGAAGCTATCTTTGTTGGATATGCAGCAGGGAAAGCCTATAGAGTCTACAATCTAAGAACCAACATTGTTATGGAATCTGTACATGTTGTGTTTGATGATCAAAAGATTCTAGGTCTAAATGATGAAGGCTTCCATGAAAAGTTGAGATTTGAGAATGAGGTAGAAGGAAGAATGTACATTGATGATGATGAGGAAAATGAAGAACATGGCCTTGGAAATTCACCTAGAGTTGTTGGTCCAACTAGAAGTGATGCTAACACTGGAAATGAAGCATCCATTGACAGTCATACTAGATCATCAGATACATCCGTTGACAGGCATTCTCATGTATCCATCGACAGGCAAAATGGAGCATCCGTTGATAGTCAAAATGATGCATCTGTTGACAGTCAACTTCATAACTCCTCAAGGACAACGAACTCAGGGGGAGTTTCTCAAAGTCAAAACTCAATGATCAATCAACAAGATCATGCTCATGTAGATGAAGCAACCTCAACTAGATCAAACCTTCCACCTTCAAGAAAATGGACCAGAGATCATCCTTTTGAGTTAATCATTGGTGACTCAAACTCAAGAGTCCAAACTAGGAGGGCCACACAAGAAGAATGCCTATACAGTAGTTTCCTGTCTCAAGAGGAACCTAAGAAAGTGGAGGATGCCCTTCTAGATCCAGATTGGGTCTTAGCAATGCAAGAAGAGCTAAACCAATTTGAGAAAAATAAAGTATGGAAGCTTGTGCCCAAACCTGATGATAGAGGTATCATAGGTACCAAATGGGTTCTCAAGAATAAGACTGATGAAAATGGCATAATTGTGAGGAATAAAGCTAGATTAGTGGCAAAGGGCTATTCTCAAGAAGAAGGAATAGATTTTGATGAAACTTTTGCTCCAGTGGCAAGACTTGAGGCCATCAGAATTTTCCTAGCCTATGCAGCACATGCCAACTTCAAAGTCTATCAGATGGATGTTAAAAGTGCCTTTCTAAATGGGGAACTGGAAGAAGAGGTATATGTCCATCAACCTCCTGGCTTTAAAGATCCAGAATTTCCAGAGTATGTATATCTTCTCCTGAAAGCACTTTATGGTTTGAAGCAAGCACCAAGAGCCTGGTATGACACTTTATCTCAATTTCTTTTGGAGAATCACTTCACTAGAGGTACAGTAGATAAAACCTTATTTCATAAAAATGTCAATAGTTCTTCAATACTTGTTCAAATCTGTGTAGATGATATTATTTTTGGGTCTACAGATGAGAAACTTTGCAAAAGGTTTGCCAAACTTATGCAAAGTAGATATGAAATGAGCATGATGGGTGAATTAACTTACTTTCTTGGTTTACAAGTAAAGCAAGTTAATGAGGGAATTTTCATAAGTCAAACAAAATATATTTATGATCTTTTAAAGAAATTTGACTTAATGGATTGTGCCTCTGCAAAAACACCTATGGCCATTGCAACTAAGCTTGAGCTGAATACTAAGGAAAAATCTGTGGACATCTCAAGCTATAGAGGCATGGTAGGCTCACTTCTATATCTAACAGCTAGTAGACCTGACATAATGTTTTCCACATGTCTTTGTGCTAGATTTCAAGCTGACCCTAGAGAGTCTCACATAATTGCTATTAAGAGAATTTTCAGGTATCTCAAGGGAACACCAAACCTTGGCATTTGGTACCCAAGAGATTCTGGCTTTGATCTAATTGGCTATTCAGATGCAGACTATGCAGGTTGCAGAATTGATAGGAAAAGTACTTCAGGCTCCTGTCAATTTCTAGGGAACAGGCTTGTGTCATGGTTCAGTAAGAAACAGAACTCAGTCTCCACTTCTACAGCCGAAGCTGAGTACATTGCAGCTGGAAGTTGTTGTGCACAGATTCTTTGGATGAAAAATCAACTTATTGACTATGGTCTAAAAGTTGAGAAGATTCCAATTTTCTGTGACAACACTAGTGCTATTGCCATCACAGAGAATCCAGTGCAACATTCGAGAACCAAGCATATTGACATCAAATACCACTTCATTAGAGAGCATGTGATGAATGGTACAGTAGAAATGCACTTTGTGCCAAGTGAAATGCAGCTTGCAGATATCTTCACCAAGCCTCTTGATGAATCTTCATTCACAAGGTTGGTAGGTGAACTAGGTATGCTTAATTTTTCGTAATTCCTAGTGGTATCTAATCATACTGTATTGCAGCTAGAAATGTGTTTTGATTTACTTGAGAATTAAAAACTCTCAGAATAACTCTTAGCAGAAATTTTGTTTAAGGCAAAATTTGTTTATCAACGGATATCCTTTTATCCGTTGGTAGTATAAACACATTACTAGATTTTCGTATGTCAACGGATAACAGGTTGTCCACGTCATCGATGGATAAACTGTTTTCTCAACCGTCCAATCTTTATCCGTTGATATACATATTTCTCTTTATAGCCATTGGTAAACGTGTATAATTAGTCACGGCTGTACTTCTTTTCTTTTCATTTATTATCTGACAGTTACTTTTGTCCAATGGGGTAATTACTTTTAATTATTTCATTTTTAATTCTTGAAAAATATAAAAGGCTGTCTTGTGCCCTCACATCCCACCTTTATTCATTTTCAAGAATCTCATTAGTTAACTGCATCTTCTTCACTAAATCTCTCTCTGCAACAAAAGTTCAAACACTTCAATGGCGCCTATTGTTAAGATGATGTCTTCCACCGGGTTTACCTATGAGAAGAACAATTTCGCGGCCTTTGTTGATACAGTGAACGCTCCAGAAGCATATCACACCATGATGAATTTCGTGAAGAAATGCAAACTGTCATATGCTATGACTGCCTCCACTCCTCTAATCCATGAGGTAATTGAAGAGGTGTTGGCATCTGCTGAGTACAATGGTACAGACAGTACACTTGCTTTTTCTTTGAAGGGTAAAAACTATGTAGTTAATTCTGATGTGTTAACTGCTTGTTTAAAATTGCCTGAGAATAACTGTCTGAATGTACCCAGTAATGCTGAAATTGTTACCATGCTTAATTCCATAAATTATACCCTTAGTACTGAGAACTTAGGGAAAATTGTTAAGAAAGGTATGGTTAAAGAATGGAGTTATCTTTGTGATGCCTTCATTAAAACTTTTTCTGGCAAGATTAGTAACTTTGATGCTGTTACCAATTCCATGCTAGTTATGCTATGTATGCTTTTGACTGATAAATTCTATAATTTTGGCACACTAGTCATGTATGAGATAGCAGCTAAATTAGGTAAAAAGGAAACTAGGAGCAAGAATGTTTATTTTGCTAGATTTTTTATGCTCCTAGCACTGCATGTATCTGAGAATGAGCTATCCATTGCTAACCCGGATAGCAAGTTCAATTGTTTTGTTCAGGAGAAGAGAGTCTTAAGTGATTTGATTCGAATGAACCTAAATGCAGAAGTACAATTGGTATATCTACCAATTGTTCAGGTAACTGTTTCCAACCCTGAAACTCCTATCTCCAACCCCCAAATTTCTATGCCTTCTAGTGTCACAATGGAGTCTGTGGCTGTGACCAAACAGGCTCCTACCAAAGTTACCAATTCCAGAGTTCCAAAACCACAATCTAAAAGACAAACCTCAGATGTCTCTCAAAAGGCACCTGTTGCAAAAACTACCAAAACTCTTGAGGGGAGTGTGAAGGTGGTAGTGAGTGGTGAGGGACAGGGTGAACATCAAAGAAGCCCTAAGGATTAGGAAGGTGAGGCAGGTGCAACCAACATTTCAGTCTCTCAAAAGACTGTTAATGAACCTACAAGCCAAATTCTAGCTACATCCTCTCAATAGGGTGTGACTACTGATTTAAGTTCCACTCCAGGAACACTGCACAAAAGGGGAAGAAACACAGATAGCTCTCACTCTAAAACCTATGGTAGAAGAGTAAAATCCAAAACCATTGGGGAATCACAGGGTGCATACACTGTACAACAAATTGTACCTTCTTAAATTCAGTTTGATGTGACTTCAATAAATGTGGAGTCACAGCCCCTTGATCTTAACCTTCAAATCGATACACATTTTGATCCACCATCACCAACTCCATCTCTGGATGTGGATATGATATCTACATCAATTCCTGATTCTTCATCTTTAAAATTCCTGGAGAAGCCCCACTCAACAATTGGTGGTCATCATCTTTTAGATGATTTGTTGGGCCATCAATCTTCCATTCCTGAATTCACAACACTATCTGTGACCTCTTCTTTAAAATCAATCACCACAGATTCAGTGTTGGTTTTCACTTCAACGGATACTCTTTTTCCTTCATCGACGGATATCCTTCATTCGTTGACAAGTGTTTCTCCATCAACGGATATGTCTACAACTAATTATCCGTTGACAGCAATAACTACTACATCAACGGATACAATTTATCCGTTGACAACTCTCTCTACCAATGAAAAATGTGACATTCTCATGTCAACTGTGGAGGAGTTTGTAGTAGTTGAAACACTTTTAGGAATGAGGGAAGGGAGTGAGAGGCTGCCTTGTGAGCAGGCAAAAGGAGAGAAAAAAATGAGAGGCTGACCATTTCTTCCGGTCAGGAAAAAGGAGAGCTAGAGAGTTCCACCTTAGTAGGTGAAGGTGAGGGTGTGAGAGGTGTGAGCCAGGGGGAGCCCCTGATGCAAGGAAAGAGAGATGAGAGGAGAGAAAGGACTACAGGAGAAATAAGGCAGGAAGTTTCAGCCATTGCAAGTGAGTTAATGGAGGTTAATGAAGCTTCCAAAGAGTTGGAATTTAGACAAGAATATCAGTCAATTATTGACTCCATCTCTTTGGATCCTGAAACCTTTACTCATCCTGTTTCTGCCTATCAAGTCATGGCACAACAGGGCAATGTGGAGGCAGAGAAGGCAATGCACGTAGTGCACACCTCAGAATCTCTTCAAAGAGCAAAAGAAGCTTTACAAACCCTGTCTCCAAGTGCCGGAAGTGAAGAGTTTGGCAGTGATGACAGTCAAAGTTCAGATGGTGAAGAAAACAATGAGGATGAGACTCTAGGATGTATGTTTTCCAATGCCACTGAACTTGGGAATCTCAATGTGGAAATCATGAAGCAATATCAATCTGCTAAGGCTGAGCACCAAACTGCAGACCCACAGAGAAAGACTGCTCTTGAGCAAGTTATGGCCTCCTTGAAATTACAAAATATGCAATCTGTTATTCAAAGAACACAACAGGAGGAGGTCAATTCTGCAATTAGAGATATGAAGATAGCACTAGATGCTAGGATTGAGGCACTAACTCCTACTACCACTCAGAAGGTGCTTTCTAGCAAACTTCTCAAAGAAGATAGCCTGGCTAAGTCTGTTCAGCTTCTTTCCTCCAGAGTGGATAGTATGGAATCTCAAATGCACACTATCATTGCCAATCAATCAAAACAGACTCAACTACTGGAAATGCTACTTGCAGCTTCAACCCCAACCCTTGATGCTAACAAAAAGGGGGAGAAAATGGGAACAAGCACAGAAGAGGCTACAACATCTACTGGCCAATTTCAAGCTACCAGTAGTGAGATAGCACAGATTGAGGGGGAGCAACAGCCAATTGTAGTGGTCAATCCAACAGAGTTTGAAATAAAGGCTTCCCCTATGAAGAAACAAGTGGCTTTGCCTGAGATTCAAAGTTTAGAAGAAATCTTAGATGGTGAAAGGCAAGCCAGAATAGAAGCTTTGGAAAAGATCAACAAGAAGACTAGTGAAAGAATTCTAAGGACAGAGAGGATGATCAATGAATCAATTGCATCATCTCTGTTTCTTAATGCTCAATCTTCTGCTCCAACAATATCAACCACAATCGTGAAGGTGCTCACTCCAAGGGTTGTGGCTCCTACATTCTATGATGCTGAGCCATCATATGTCAAAGAGTTTGAACCAACCATCAATACCAGAGCCTACTCACCTCCAAAGGAAAATGGGAAGAACAAGCTTCAGTTAGACTACCCATTTCCCAAGGATGATGAAGAAAAGCTAATGGGAAAGACAATCATGGAGTTCAAAGTACAGACAAATAAGAGTGTAAGAGATTGGATGGCTGTAATCATGAGGAATGGAAAAGTATTAAATATATCCAACAGCCATCCTAGATTTGTGGAAGCTAAAAGAGAAGAAGTCTCCAGAATCCAAAGGGAAGCCCATCCAAGTACAGAAAATCAATATGAAAACTCAGATGAGAAGCAAGCCAGGCTGGCTCAAGAGTTAATGGATGAGGTAGAGGTTGAAATGAAGGAACCTGAGGAAGTTCCCAAATTCAAACCTAAAAGAAGGAAAGCTAAAACCAAGAGGCTTCTTTCTCCAGAACCCTCTCCAGAAAAAGAAACCATTGGCTCATCAGTACCTATATCTGCAACAGTAATCGACCCAACTGTAAACTTTCATGGTGACCCCATAATGCCTAAAGAAGAACCAATGAATTTTGATTCAATTGAAGTTCCTTCATTCTTGCTGAATCCAAAACAGAAGAAAAGGGCTCCAAAGAAGCAACTTTCAAAGGGACCAGTTCAAGTTGCTAGGGTACCTGCTATTGTCAAACAACCAATCTTGGAAAACAAAGAAGACTTTATCTATCAGGCAGAAATTGAAGAATACTCTGGCATGAATCTATATTTGGATGAATTGTCAGAAGTAAGAGGAATTGACAAGTACAAGAATCAGCCTGAGAGATTAGTGTTTGTCTACAAGGGAGGAAGTCAGAGGACATGACCATTACAGAAGGTTCTTGGAGAGAATTATCATACACTGACCAAAGTGTTCTCAGCATTCAAGAGACACACAGGGTTCTCTGAGACAGCTAGAAGGGAGATAATTAGCAGAATAGAAGAAATAAGGAGAGAATGGAACTCACCCTCAAGTCTACCAAAGAAAATGAAGATCCCATATAATGGACAGAAAATCCATATTCAGCCCTTTTGGATGATGGAGTTCAGGGATGAAGAGGGCACTAGGAGATTCTTCAGGTTAGAAGACCAACTGTCAAAGGCTAGTTCTGATTACCTAAGATGGTTACAACTAAAGCTAAATCCAAAAGTTGTTGAAGAAGATACCTTCTATATGCAACTTTAAATGCAAATTGAGTCCAACTCTGCCAAGGAAGGAAAGTCAAGGGTGCAGCCAACCAGAGAGAGGAAACATCATTAATCTGCTCAATCTAAAGGAGCACATCTCTGATAAGTTTCTTAAAGCTTTCTGTTTTTAATTTTTGCAGCTTAATACAAATTTTGCATACTGTAGTGTGTATATCTTTAGGAATGTTTTGTTATCATCAAGGTTCTGAATTTATGCTTCATTGCCATCAAGTATAAATTGGGGGAGATTGTTAGGAATATGTTGTAGTTGATGATAACTTAACATTCAAGCAAAATTGTATAAGTCAATTTTTGTAACTGTCAACGGATAAGACCTTATAACTCTATTCGTTGATAGGTAGCTCATCAACGGATGAGGTTTTGTAGCATACTGCAATATCTCTATTTCTCAGTTGATAGTGTTTTTATTCAGAGTCATGTTGACCATCAATGGATAGGCAGAATAGGGTAGCCAATTGTAAATAAGCTATGCTATGTAATTCTTTCTAAGTGAAAGTGTATCAACGGATGAGAACATGGCTCTATCAACGGATACAACTCAAATCTACTCGATCAACGGATACAGCTCAAACTACCATCAACGGATAACTGTGCACAACATCAACGGATAATCATTATCACTTTATCCTATGCTAGCTGGGAATTAGCAGTTGATAAGGACAGGTTTCACTGACAGATCACATGGGTTGATAGTAGGTATAAAAAGCAGTATGGCAGCCATACTTTGGAAACACAGAAGAAAGAAGCATTCCATTTACACAGTACATACAAGAAAGGTGCAGGGGACATATCTGTTCACAAGGACAACCTTTCGGCTACATGTGGATTTGGAGTGGAGTAGCAAGTCAACTTGAATTAGATTAATATTATCTTATTCCTGTAGCACTTGTAAACTTGGGATATATAACCAAGTGTAGCAACTCTTTAGACTGTAAGAAAACAGACATATTTGCTTAGGGCTTCTTGAATATCTTTAGAAGCAAAGAGTTGTAAACACAGAAGCTGTGTACATTTGTATCACAGAGTTTTCTTCAAATAAAAGTCTCAGGTGGTACATTTAACCACCTGATTTTTTATGTGTTTGTGAACCATTTCTTATTCAGCAATTATTTCCTTATAGATTTCTGTGGTCTTTATCAGAAATTTATAACTATCAAGAATTGTATTCAACCCCCCCTTCTACAATTATACAAGTGTGTAATCTGGGAATAACAATCCCCCTTTCATATTCTTCTGTTTCTTATTTCTTTTATGGTCTCTCGATTTCTAGTATAATTGACAATTTTATAATTGATTGTGAAAATGAACTTCTATAGTGAAAGAAATATGAACCAGACTTTCATTGCATCAGAGTTAATACTTGGCATTTGGTGCTAGTATGCAACTTTTAAAATATCTATGTGTACGATTTGGATTAGTAGAATTTTAATTATCTTCTGTCTTCCCTCTAAAAGTTCAAAGTTCAGTGTTGCTAGATTTATAAAACATGTAATGAAATGGTATTATTAATTTTGATTACCAAGTCAATATTATGATGTTATTGTGTTCCTTTTATTCTTAGTTAAATATATTGTATCATGAAATCTTGTAAAATTTTGTCAATAAATAAGTTTGAAATTATTATAAATTGGATTAAAAATAATATTAAATTCTAATTTCTAAAATTTAAATATAAATAAATTATAATAGATTGAAAGGACTGTGTGTTACAATTGTGTTTATTGTAACATGGATTACTCTATTGTAATGGTCAATAATAATAATAAATTACTGTTACAGTAGATACAATCACCATTACATTAGAATCTGGAGTGTTACAATAGCACTCTTGTAACGGCATCAAATGTAATGAATTCGGGGTGTTACAATAGGCCTGTTGTAACGGGTTTTTTACTATTTTGTAATGGTTTTTAACATTACAATAGGTCACAAAATATAGTAGTGTTCCCACCTTGCTGCAACTGCCCGTCCACTAACTGCTAATGCCACCGATGATCAACCACCGACCGTCACCTCTAATCAGACCTTCTTCATCATCGTCACTACATCACCAAACAATTTATTGCAACTAAACTCAAAATTGAAACAACTACAGCCACGGATCTGATACAATCATACCGATAAAACTAGTCAAATACATACAAATCTCAGACCCAGATGCATACATACACACAAATCATCAATCTAATTATTCGTCATCATACCCCGCCATCGTCAATAACATTGCGCCGGAGTTCAAAATGCTGTGTAATCTCTTAGTGGTTGCTTATAATCCGAACAGTGATTTGTGAGTGATGACGTGGAGATCGGGACTGATTGAAATTTTTAGTGATTTGTGTCAATTTTGTGGTGATTTACGGGTTGTTATCGGCGATGGGGTGGTTTGTGGTGGTGATTTTTCGTTTTCCGGTGGTGATTTTTTGTTTACAGGTGGTCGGAGTGGTGATTTCTGTGTTTCTGGTGGTGATTTCTGATTTAGCGGTGGTGATTTTGTGTTTGTCGGTGGTGATTTTTGTGTTTCTGGTGGTGATTTTTTGTTTGGCGGTGGTGACTTTATGTTTGCCGGTGGTGATTTTCTGGTGGTCGCCGGAGGTGGTGGTGGTGGGTGGTTGAATGAGAAAAAAAATGGTGAAATCCCAAATATAAAATATTAAAATATTAAAATCTAAAATGAATGGTAAGAGATGAATATAATATATTTAAATGAGTGGCTATGATTAGATCTCATATCTCACAATAAGTGGGGGTTGTCATTTGAGCAGGACCCTATCTACTTATATCATTCTAGCATTCTCTTCTGCATTGTATTAAATTTTAATATTTATGAGTTTTGAATTTCTTTGTTTAGAATGAGCTAATTTTATTGTACTTAATGTTTCGGTTATGTGTTTTAATGTATTTTATTAAAATAAATATTAATGGTCCTTAATTGTCGCTTAGATTTAGGGTTTCCAGTTAAGTTCTAGGTTACTATTTTATAGTAATTTTTCTTTAATATGGTTAAGATTTGTATTAACATAACTGCTTTTAGTTATTATGCTTATTAATATTAATAATAATATTAATATGGATTAGATGGAATAGGTTTTATGGTTTAATTCTGTTTCTATATTTTCACATATTATGCCGTGTTTATAGCCTTCTGTTTGTCTTAATTGTAAAATGTTTAAAATTATAGATGGTTTTAATGCATAATTGATTAATGTAGTTGATTAGTTGATTGCCTGTTTAATGCATAATTGATTATTTGATTAAATTTGTATCCCTTTTTACTCCCTGTTTAATGCATAATTGATTAGTTGATTGCAATTATTTGTTTCCCTAATTATATGATAATTGATTTATTGATTTCCTTTTGTAATGTTATTTGATTTTTGTATTTTTTTAGATTACTATTGGATTTTAATCAATTTTGCATTTATGAGTGTAGTTATTTCATTGGTTACATGTTTTAAATGACCACTTTATGGGTGTTAATTGATAATATTTATTTTTCGTTTTTAGTTTATATATGAAAATTGATTCTTTTAATCAATATGGTTAAATTGGATATTTCTATTTTGTTCCATTTTATATGGATGTTTGATAGAGTATATTTTTATATATATTTTAGATGATTTTATTCTCATATTTATTGTGTTTTGCATTGATTTGGATTTTTATTTAATAGATTTTATTGTTTTATTGTAGGAAATAAAGAATTCATGATTTGGAAGGATTTGGAGCAAAAAGAGCTATTTTGGAGATAAAATAGGAGAAAATTCGTAATATTGGGCTATACGGGCTGCCTGCACTGTTTGGGCCATATCTTGAGTTCCAGAAGTCAGAATTTGACGATCTTACTGTCCACGCGAAGCTTGTGGAATTATCTTTAATTCAGAGGTGGTCCAGTAAGAAAAATCCAACTGGAAGAGCCCAGAAACAAAGGAGCAAAATTAGTGACGAATTTTACAAGAAAATCCTATTCAATTATGGATATCTTTTTGTAAATTGATTAGGATATTAAAAATACTTTTATTAGGAGATAGATATCAGATTTTATTAAGGGGTTTTGTTATAAAAGGAAGAGAAAAACGTGATATAGAGAGAGATAGACATATACAGACGTTTTTACATAAGCTAGGGTTTTTGGTTTTTCTCTCTCCATCTCTTCCTTTGTAAGCACTTGGTTTAATTTGGATCTTTATTGTTCTTCGTTATTCAAAGGTTTAAGGTATTTCTTATCTCCTTTTTATTAATTACATGTTTATTATGGCTTCTTTCATGATTCTTATTGCTTTTACTTCTACCATGAGTGAGTAGTTTAATTCTAGGGTATTAAGGGGAGCCATGTTTGCACCATGATTTGGGCGTAATTTGATTAGTATATTGATGGGTAAAGAGTAATTCTGATTGATATGTTATAATTCTTAATTTGTGTAATTGCGCAATATCACGGATTAATTGATTGCAATAGGAGTAATAGATCGAAATATTTTACTACTAGAGGCTTACATACAATTAGCAGAATTGAAGGTGAGTGTGAGAACATCATTAGATATTCTGAGAGCGTTAATGCTTGAGAAAGATTAACCATTGCTTTAATTACTTAATCCCATTGAAAAGCTATACTTTTGTGATTTGTTTGGTGTAAACATGGTGAACCTGAATTGCCCTAGATCCCTTAATTAATTGATTTAAAACCTTTGTTAAATTTGTTTTAGTAGTTAATAAAATTCTCAAACAATCGTTGTGACTAGAAACAATTGATAGCAATTGAATTGAAATTGAAACTGTCTCCTTGAGGATTCGACCCGTATTTGCTAATATCTACTACAATAGATACCGTGCGCTTGCGGTTAGGTATAATTTAACACATCAAGTTTTTGGCGCCGCTGCCGGGGAGACGCCTAGTTTCTATTATTTTAGTTTGATTGTTTTATATTGTTTCTCTTGTCTCTTTGGAACTCTTGTTCCAACTGAGACCGATCTTACTGCTTTTCCTTGTTTAGTTGTTGATGCCCAAGACCAGGTCTCAAACGAAAATTGATCAAGCGAAAGAGGATACAACTCCTCTTAGTCCAGATTCTGGAATTACTTGTCAACAATACATAGATTTACAAAGGAAAGAGAAGCAGCAAAAGATACCTGAACCAAAGATTGAGATGGCGGACCTTCCTCCCAAATCTTTGAAGAATTACTCACAGCCCTCTCCGAGTGGGGTACCTACTGGCCTTGCTATGCCAGCGATTCAAGCAGCAAATTTCGAGATCAAGCCTGCTTTGCTCACTATGATCCAACAGAATCAATTTGCTGGGCTTGCCTCTGAAGACCCTACACTTCATCTGCAAAGGTTTCAACAGCTCTGTTCTACAATTAAACATCAGGGAGTCACTCCAGATCAGTTGAAAGTCATGTTGTTCGGTTTCTCTCTTCGTGATAAAGCTCAAAAGTGGTTGAACGATATTGAATTGACCAAGTGGGATGAGATTGCTCAAGCCTTCTTAACTGAGTTCTTCCCTCCTAACAGAACCGACGATTTGATCGACAAGATGATGGGTTTTAAGCAAGATTATGGTGAATCTCTACGGGATGCTTGGGACAGATTCAAGGATTATCAACGTGCATGCCCTCACCATGGTCTTGAGAAGTGGTTTCTGCTTACACGCTTCTACAATGGTCTTGATCCTGAGACAAAAGGTATGGTTGATAACGCTGCAGGTGGTGTATTTCTGGATAAAGGGGTTGATGATGCACATGCTTTTCTTTCAAATTTGGCTGCCAATCACTTCAGTAATCCGAGAGCAACCAAGAAAGGGGGTAAACTTGAAGTGGATGCTTATTCTCTATTATCATCTCAACTCGCTGCATTAACTCAGGAGATCCATTCTTTGAAGACATCTCAGCCCTCTACTCAACCTATGAGTATCAATGCATTGTCATCCATGGCTCCTATGAATAATTCTGTTTATGAAGTCTGTGGCATTCAAGGCCACTATGGTAATGATTGCTAATACAATGCTCAAAATTCACAACATTTTCAGATGGAGCAAGCAAATGTTTTCCAACAGAGGCAGCAGTACAATCCGTACTCCAATACTTACAATCCTGGTTGGAAAGATCATCCGAACTTCTCATATAGGAACAATAACACTCAGAATTCAAATGTTCCTAATCAGCAGCAATATCAGCAGTCGTACCAGCCTCCTCCACAGCAACAGTATAGGCCTTCTCAAGGACCTATGAATCCCCCTGGATTCCAAAGGCCTACTCAGAATTATGCTCCTCAAGCAAGTCATGCTGCACAGGCTGATAATCAAGGTGACATGATGAAGATATTGTTACAAATGCAAACAAAGATGAACCAGATGGAGATTCATAATAAGATGTTGGAAACTCAGATTGCTCAAATGGCTAGTTCTTCATCTACAAGGCAACAAGGCTCTCTACCAGCACAATCAACTCAGCCAAAGGAAAATGTGAATGCCATTGCTCTTAGGAGTGGTCGTACATATGATGCTCCTCCAATGCCTACTGACGATGTTCCTACTGAGAAAGAAAAAGAGGATTCTAAGAAAGACAAGGTAGAGAAAGTTGTTGAAGATACAAACGAAGATGAAACTGAGGAAAACAAGAAAAATGACAAAGAGAAGACTGCAGTTACTCCTCCACCATTTGTGCCAAAGCTCCCATTCCCTAGCAGGATGAACAGAACTAAGGTGGACCAAAAGTTTGGTAAGTTCATGACGCTTGTCAAGAATCTTGAGGTAACAGTTCCTTTCACTGATTTAATTTCTCAAGTTCCATCATATGCAAAGTTTCTTAAGGATATTCTCACTAAGAAAAGGTCTTTTGGTGAGGTAGAGACAGTAGCTTTTACTGAAGAGTGTAGTGCTGTTTTACAAAATAAGTCTCCACCTAAGCTTAAAGATCCTGGTAGTTTTTCGATCCCCTGTCATTTAGGTGCATTGTTCATTGATAAAGCTTTATGTGATTTAGGCGCTAGCGTCTCAGTCATGCCTCTCTCGGTTTTTCAAAAACTAAATATGGGAGAATTAAAATGTACACAGATGACTTTGCAAATGGCAGACCGTTCGATAAAATATCCCCTTGGAATTTTAGAGGATGTGCCTGTTAGGGTTGGAAAATTCTATATTCCTGTAGACTTTGTAGTTCTAGATATGGAAGAGGACAATCAAATACCTATTATTTTAGGTAGACCATTTCTCTGTACTGCAGGTGCTGTTATTGATGTTAAAAGTGGGACTCTCACATTGAGTGTTGGTGATGATAAAATTACTTTTACTCTAACCTCTGCTCTTAAATCCCCTTTGCTTGAGAATACTTGCTGCAGGATTGATGTTATAGATGAAATTGTCCAAGATGAGACGCCTCAGATTCTATTGAATGATGCATTGGAAGCAGTGCTCATGCTTGAAGCTTCAGAAGGAGAAGGACATGCTGAAGTCGATTCATTGATTCTTGAGTTGGATGGTGCAGCTGATCCGAATTGTGAGGTAACCAACACTGTCACTTCTTGTGGTGAACCTCAGGTAAACAAGTTAGAGCTAAAGTCTTTACCATCTAATTTGAAATATGTGTTTCTTGATGAAGAAAAGACTTGTCCTGTGATTGTTAGCTCTAGTCTTGATGATAACCAGATTTTTAAGCTTCTTACTGTTTTGCGTGCACATAGAAAAGCTATTGGGTATAGTATTGATGATCTTACAGGGATTAGCCCAGACTTTTGCATGCATAGAATTCACTTAGATGATGACCATAAGCCTTGCATACAGGGACAACGTCGCTTGAACCCTAACATGCAAGAGGTTGTTAAAAAAGAAGTTTTGAAATTGTTAGATGCGGGCATCATTTACCCAATTTCTGATTCTAAATGGGTAAGCCCAGTTCAGGTAGTCCCTAAGAAAGGAGGAACAACGGTAATTAAGAATGATAAAGATGAATTAATTCCCACTCGAATTGTCACCGGTTGGCGAATGTGCATTGATTACCGTAAGTTAAACACTGCTACTAGGAAAGACCATTATCCTCTCCCTTTCATTGATCAGATGTTAGAAAGACTTGCTAAGCATAAGTACTTTTGCTATTTAGACGGATATTCAGGGTTCTTTCAGATCCCTATACATCCTGATGACCAAGAAAAGACTACATTTACTTGCCCATATGGTACCTTTGCATATCGTAGAGTGCCTTTTGGTTTGTGCAATGCCCCTGCTACTTTTCAGCGTTGCATGACTGCTATATTTTCTGATTTCATAGAGTCTATCATGGAAGTATTTATGGATGATTTCAGTGTTTATGGGTCTGATTTTGATGTATGTCTGCATAATCTTTCTAAAGTGCTTAAACGTTGTGAAGAGGTGAATTTGGTTTTGAATTGGGAAAAGTGCCACTTCATGGTCAATGAAGGAGTGGTACTTGGTCATTTGATTTCTGAACGTGGCATCCAGGTTGACAAAGCAAAAATTGAGGTGATTGAGAAACTTCCTCCTCCTGTTAATGTCAAGGGAGTGAGGAGTTTCCTTGGTCATGCGGGTTTTTATCGTCGTTTTATAAAAGATTTTTCAAAAATTGCAAAACCCCTCACTCAATTGTTGCTTAAGGATGCCACCTTTGTGTTTACTGATGCTTGTTTGGAGTCTTTCAACAGGATTAAGGAAGCCTTGATAAGTGCACCAATCATTCAATCTCCAGATTGGAATCTTCCATTTGAAATCATGTGTGATGCAAGTGATTATGCAGTTGGAGCAGTTCTCGGTCAAAGGAAAGACAAGGTATTGCATGCCATCTACTATGCAAGTAAAACCTTGGATGAAGCTCAAGTTAATTATGCTACGACTGAGAAGGAACTTCTAGCTGTGGTATACGCTCTTGACAAATTCCGATCCTATCTCATTGGCTCAAAAGTCATTGTTCACACTGATCATTCAGCACTTAAATATCTGTTGGCGAAGAAGGAAGCAAAGCCAAGGCTTATTCGTTGGATCCTGTTACTCCAAGAATTTGACTTGGAAATCAAAGACAAGAAGGGTGCTGAGAATGTAGTTGCGGATCATCTCTCACGGTTGCGTTTCAAATCTGATATTGCGTCAAGTACCCTTATTGACGATTCTTTTCCAGATGATCACTTGTTTTCGGTTGCTACTCAAACTCCATGGTATGCAGATTTTGCAAATTTCTGTGTTAGTGGATTTCACCCTCCAAAATTGACTTATCAGCAAAGGAAGAGGTTTTATCATGATGCTAAACAACATTTTTGGGATGACCCTTTCTTGTATCGCAAGTGTGCTGATGGAATTTTTCGTAGATGTGTCCCTGAGTTCGAAGTACATGACATTCTTAAGCATTGTCATTCTCTCGCATGTGGAGGCCACCATGGTCCTTCAAAAACTGCTGCTAAGGTACTTCAATCTGGGTTCTTTTGGCCTTCTCTATTTAAGGATGCTCGTGCTTTCTGTTTGGCGTGTGATGCATGTCAAAGGACGGGTAATATTTCTAAACGCCATGAGATGCCTCAAACCGGTATTCTTGAAGTCGAGATATTTGACGTATGGGGTGTTGATTTTATGGGACCTTTCCCAAGTTCTTGTGGGATGAGATACATCTTAGTTGCAGTCGATTATGTGTCCAAGTGGGTTGAAGCAGTTGGATCAGTAACCAATGATTCCAAGGTGGTTATGAAGCTTTTCAAGAATATTATCTTCCCTCGATTTGGAGTTCCTAGAACAGTGATAAGTGATGGTGGTTCTCATTTTCGCCATCGACAGTTTGAAACTTTGTTGAAGAAATATGGCGTTACTCACAAGGTTGCTCTTGCATATCACCCTCAAACAAGCGGCCAAGTGGAGGTTTCTAATCGCCAAATTAAAAGCATTTTGGAGAAGATGGTGGCAAAGTCAAGGAAAGATTGGTACTTGAAAGTTAGATGATGCTTTGTGGGCTTATCGGACGGCATACAAAACACCTATAGGAACCACTCCTTATCGGTTGATCTATGGTAAAGCATGTCACTTGCCAGTGGAGTTGGAACATCGCGCCTTTTGGGCTATCAAAGAACTCAACATGGATTTGAAGGCTGCGGGGCAAGCGAGACTTCTTCAACTTAATGAGTTAGATGAGCTTCGTTTTGATGCTTATGACAACTCTCGGCTTTACAAGGAGAGAACGAAGAGGATGCATGATAAAATGATCCAGAGAAGAGATTTTCAGGTTGGTGACAAGGTGTTGTTGTTCAATTCCAGACTTCGACTTTTTCCAGGGAAGCTCAGATCAAGATGGTCTGGACCTTTTACCGTCACCGATGTCAAATTTTATGGTGCTATTGAAGTTATGGCACCGGATGGAAGAAAATTTAAGGTTAACGGTCAACGCCTTAAATTATATGTGGATGGTGCATTAGTAGGAAAGATGGAAGCGATTTATCTCGACAATCTCTCCACAGAGATCTGAACCAGCTGAGTCGAGCTAATGACGTTAAACAAAAGCGCTTCTTGGGAGGCAACCCAAGCCTTGTTGAAAAAAAAGAGAGAGAAAAAATGAGTGTTGTTGTTAAAAAAAAAAAAAAAAAAAAAAATCGATTTTTGAGCAATTTGCAGGTCAGTAACGCAGGTTGCCCCTGCGTTTCTGCAAGTGGGGCAGTTTGCGGCTATGTAACGCAGGCTGCGCCTGCGTTACTGGAATAGAAGCAGTTTGCGCGGCTGAGGCGCATTTTGCGCCTGCGTGTCTGTTGATGGCGCGGTTTGCTGTGCGCGAGCGCAGTCTGCGCGTGTTCCAGGAGAAAGTTTTTTTCAGCTCAGTACCTGCGCTGTTGTCTGTTGTGTACATAATAATAAAAAAAAAAAAATCTTTTCCACCCCCATTCTTTTTATACTCCCCTTTCTAAACCTTTTCTAATCCTATTTCTATTCCAAAACCTCCCATCTCTCCACCAAAATTCTAAACCTATATTTATTTTATTTCTTATTTATTTATTATTATTTACTATTATTATTTATTATTTATTATTATTCTTATTATTATTATTATTATTATTTTTATTATAATTATTATTCATAATTATTATTATTATTATTATTATTATTATTTATTATTATTTATTATATTTATTATTATTATTATTTATTATTATTATTTATTATTATTTTTATTATTATATACCCCCCTATACATATACATCCAATTCCTCTTCTATTTTCTTTAAATCTCTAAAAATTCAATTCTAAAGAGGAATTAATTGCAAGTTCACCTCTTTGATTCGTAGTGGGATTTCTTTTCTCTATTTTATTACGAATTTGTGTTCTTGTCAATTGGGGTTTTTGTATTATCCTTGTTAATTGGGTATTTTTGGTAGGATATTTCTTGGTGGTTGTTGGTGGTGCGTGGGTGGCTCCTAAGCAAATGAGAGATGGTTTTCACATCTAACACCTTGATTCCAGGGGAGTTTTCTTTCTTTTCTTTTTAGTATATTTTATTTTGTTTTTAGTTGTAGTTTTGTATCTTGTTTATTTGTTCATTGAGGACAATGAAGCGCTTAAGTGTGGGGAGGTGTTCTCAACGTAGTGTATATATAAAAAAAAAAATCCAAAAAAATTTAAAAAATTAAAAATACCAAAAATAATTCTAGCCATGCAATTTGATTAGTTGTTGTATTTTGCTTGATACACCCATGCATGCGTAGAATTCTTGTGTTTATGGATGCTTTTGTATGAGAAGTGACGTGCTTTGTTCTTGTGCACACACTTTCACTAGCAAGTTGAAGCTGGTAGACTTAATTGGATGTTGTAAGTGATTAGAATGACATGAATATGTGCAAGATGACTTGGTTTCCATGCTTTGAGTACAAGTAGGTGCGTTAGAGAGTCTTGTTACCTGGGATTGATTATGTTTTGTCACACCAAGTGAGTTTTGAGCCTATATGCATATCTTTTGCATGATTTTTCGTTTGCTTGAGTGTCCACATGTTGTTTACATTGCTAGCACTTACTTGAGATCTTTCTTGAAATGCATGACATTACTTGATGATGAGATGATAAAGGCACTTAGGTATAACCTTGTCTTTTCCATATTTCCACACCCTTTATACATGATCAATTAGTTAACCCTTTGAGCCTAATCCTATTCTTTCGGTGACACACCACATTACTTGCCATTATCCTTTTTATTCTATTGGCCTTACATTAAATTTGAACCTAAATTGTCAAAGGCTAGCATCGTGCTTAAGGGAGTAATAAGGTGTTCATAAAAGGGGGGGGGTTATTGATGATCATACTTTTGGGGAATTATTGATTTTGGGTTGATGCTTGCTAGTCGAAATTCATAATAATATCTATGGATCATTGTGCTTATTCCTTAGCTCTCAGAAAAAAAAAAGAAAAAAAGAAAAAAAGAAAAAAACAGAGAAAAAAAGAATAAATAAATAAATTTGAGAGCATTCCTATGTTTTGTATGATCCTTCTTCATTCGACTAGTCAAGTTATTATGTAAGGGGTATTGAAAAGTTCAAGTGTGGGGAAGTATCCATTGGTTTTAATAAGTATGGGAGTTGTTTTAATTTTATTGTTGGGTACTAGCTTTTGACATTAACCTGTTTTAGCTTTACTTGACATACCTTGTCCCTAGCCCACGCTACAACCCGAATAAAGACCTTTTGATTGTCATTAGTGATGTATGTTGTGTTGAGAGTGAGATTGATTGCGAGTGTCAAGTTGTGTTTATGATTTTGTTGGAATTGAGTGATACACTTAACCTTGTTCTTGAGTGAATATTCGTTTTTGAGTGAAAGGTGAGTTATTACTTGTTTTGGCATAGGAGATCCCGGGTTTAGACTTAAAGATGTATTTCTTGTGGGTTTAGCATGATTACCAACGATTTTTACACTTGACATGAATTTTTATGACCTTCTGCATGTTGGTTGAGTAGACTACGTGAATACTTGCACTTTCGACACCAAGACATCGTATGTTTGCTTTGATTCTTAAGTTGATGTGGCATGAGAGGACTTGTGTGTGTGGTGTTGTGTTGGCATTGATCTTTTGCATGGTTGGATGAATTTTGTGGGTACATTCAATATAAACCCTCACGAGACAACACTCGTCCTACTAGGGCTGCCTAGGGGTTTAACGGCTTGTTGTATATGCTCAATGCAATCGTGTCATCTACGAAAGTGATGTTTGTTAGGACTTAGTTTTTATTTCACTTATTTGCCCGAGGACGTGCAAATGCTTAGTGTGGGGATGTTTGATAGAGTATATTTTTATATATATTTTAGATGATTTTATTCTCATATTTATTGTGTTTTGCATTGATTTGGATTTTTATTTAATAAATTTTATTGTTTTATTGTAGGAAATAAAGAATTCATTATTTGGAAGGATTTGGAGCAAAAAGAGCTATTTTGGAGATAAAATAGGAGAAAATTCGTAATATTGGGCTATACGGGCTGCCTGCACTGTTTGGGCCATATCTTGAATTCCAGAAGTCAGAATTTGACGATCTTACTGTCCACGCGAAGCTTGTGGAATTATCTTTAATTCAGAGGTGGTCCAGTAAGAAAAATCCAACTGGAAGAGCCCAGAAACAGAGGAGCAAAATTAGTGACGAATTTTACAAGAAAATCCTATTCAATTATGGATATATTTTTGTAAATTGATTAGGATATTAAAAATACTTTTATTAGGAGATAGATATCAGATTTTATTAAGGGGTTTTGTTATAAAAGGAAGAGAAAAACGTGATATAGAGGGAGATAGACATATACAGACGTTTTTACATAAGCTAGGGTTTTTGGTTTTTCTCTCTCCATCTCTTCCTTTGTAAGCACTTGGTTTAATTTGGATCTTTATTGTTCTTCGTTATTCAAAGGTTTAAGGTATTTCTTATCTCCTTTTTATTAATTACATGTTTATTATGGCTTCTTTCATGATTCTTATTGCTTTTACTTCTACCATGAGTGAGTAGTTTAATTCTAGGGTATTAAGGGGAGCCATGTTTGCACCATGATTTGGGCGTAATTTGATTAGTATATTGATGGGTAAAGAGTAATTCTGATTGATATGTTATAATTCTTAATTTGTGTAATTGCGCAATATCACAGATTAATTGATTGCAATAGGAGTAATAGATCGAAAGATTTTACTACTAGAGGCTTACATACAATTAGCAGAATTGAAGGTGAGTGTGAGAACATCATTAGATATTCTGAGAGCGTTAATGCTTGAGAAAGATTAACCATTGCTTTAATTACTTAATCCCATTGAAAAGCTATACTTTTGTGATTTGTTTGGTGTAAACATGGTGAACCTGAATTGCCCTAGATCCCTTAATTAATTGATTTAAAACCTTTGTTAAATTTGTTTTAGTAGTTAATAAAATTCTCAAACAATCGTTGTGACTAGAAACAATTGATAGCAATTGAATTGAAATTGAAACTGTCTCCTTGAGGATTCGACCCGTATTTGCTAATATCTACTACAATAGATACCGTGCGCTTGCGGTTAGGTATAATTTAACACATCAATGTTCTGTGCCAATTACGAGTTTGCCTTTTTTTGGCTTGTTATCAGTCGTCCATTTGACGAATAATTTTATCGGTCGTCCGTTTGACGAATATTGTCGGTCGTCCGTCTGACGAATTTTTATATTTTATATTTTATATATTATCTTTTTAATATATTGTAGCATTTTATTTTTATATTTGGCTGGATTTTAAATTTATTTTATCTTATTTATAAATTTTTGTTTTTGAAAAAGTATTACAATTTATTCAATTTTAGTTATTTTATTATTTTCATCTAAATGTAATAATAACTCTTCAATTAATTTTAAATTTTAAATTATTACTTTATATTTTAAATAGAGGTCTAACCAAAGGGTCCCCTTTGGTTAGATTATATATATTCTTATTTTTTATATTATTATCTTATCATCGTATATAGAATTTATTATTAAATAATACTCCCCGTCTCTAAATATGTTTCCTGTTCCTCTGGACACGTTTGCCAACGCACACTTTTAATTGTTAATATCTTCAATTTCGTATTAGTATTAAATATAAAAACTTCACTGTATTAAAGTACTCATAAATATGAATCCAACAAGATCACTCATGACTATATTTTGTCTTATAAATTATGCGTAAATTAGTAGTCAACCGCTTATAATGAATAGTGTAAAAAGTCAAAACAGGAGACACAATATGAGACGGAGGAAGTATAATATTGTTTACTTTTTGTTTTATCTCAAACTTATGTCTTTTTTTTAACTTAGTTTTCTTGATTTGTATCTGGTTTTGTGACTTTTCAGATTTACTTGGATGGGAAGAAGATGGAATATGAGATATTTGAAGTCGGGAATGGGATTGCTATAGCAGAAGAATCAAGAAGAGTTTAGCTTTTTGTTTAGTTAGCATGATGTAAATTGGTGTACTTTTATTGTAGTTGGGCACTCTTTTTCCTCGCTTGAGTTTTTTTTCCCAAAGGGTTTTTGCTCATGTGGGGTTGTTTAACGAGGCCTAGTTTGGTGGATATAAAGGTTTTATTATCTAAGCTTCCTGGGGAATCTCTTTACTATGGATCAGGCGATTCATGGATTGGCTAAACATACCTTTCGGTTAGATAATGAGTTTTTATTATCTCAAAGATGTCTTTCTGATTTTATATCAATAAAATGATTTATCATTTTCAAAAAAAAAAAAAAAACTACTAGCAAGAACCTTGTTCCGTCCTAAGAAAGTGGTCAATCTCTTTTAGATGCTACATCAATAATGATGTTGGTTGAAGTTATATACTATTGTGTTGCAAGCCACATGTTCCTTCTTCAAACAGTCTATTAACTTTAGTTGATGACTATGATGAATGAAGCATATCATTTATCTCTGGTAGTGGCACGACTAAGGGGCTGTTTGTTTCCCCTTATTTCAAGGGACTTATGCCTTATAAGGCCATAAGCACTTATGGGGGGTGTTTGCCAAAATAAGTTTTAGCTCAACTTATAACTTATAAACCCATAAGTTGAATGTTAAGAATTCTAACTTTCAACTTATAACTTATTCTTGATATACGCAATATATAATATCCTTCAAATCTTCAAAACCATATATCTCTCGATCCGTTCATCAGAAAATTGATATGTATATATCAAATTTCTCTATTCATCGAGATCTATTCATTGATATCCATTGTTATATATAAAAAATAAATATTTTGAAAATTATAAAAAACAGTTAACTTATAAGTCCTGATTTACCCAAACAGTGTACTGATTATAAGTTCTGATTTACCAAACACTCTAATCTCTGCTCTACTCATCACTTATATGACATAAGTGCTTATAAGCCATAATCTACTTATTTTAAGATACCCCAAACATACACTAAATAATAGGTGATGTGAATATTTTTTGTTCTGTAAATATATATTAACATTTTATTGAGCTTCCTAGACTATTAGACCCACTGTGATGACACTAGACATGAATCGACACTGTTTTGTAACTTAAAACCATCGTCATATCCAATTAGGTTATATTTTCTCTCTTGAAAGTAGGGCCTGTTTGCCTTTCCATTTTCTGCCCAACTTATGGCTTATAAGCCCATAAATCCTTATGGGAGATGTTTGCCAAAATAAATTTTAGCTAAACTTATAACTTATAAGTTCATAAGTTGAATGTTAAGAATCCTTAACTTTCAACTTATTATTTATAACTTATTCTCGATATAAGCAATATATAATATCCTTCAAATCTTTAAAACCATATATCTCTCGATCCATTCATTAGAAAATTAATATGTATATATCAAATTTCCCTATTCATCGAGATATATCCATTGATATCCATTGTTATATATAAAAAACAAATATTTTGAAAATTATAAAAAAAGTTAACTTATAAGTTCTGATTTACCCAAATAGTTTACTGACTATAAGATTTACCAAACACTCTAATCTCTACTCTACTTATCACTTATATGACATAAGTGCTTATAAGTCATAAGCTACTCATTTTAAGATATCCCAAACATACACATATTATTGTTACTATATTCTTTTTTGGGGTGTGTGATTTTAGTTTTTTTCCTGCATTTGGTTCATTCTTTTGTTGAATATTCTTTTTAACTATTTGGACATGTCATGTTGCTTCAGTGTTATATGTATAGAGGGTAAATTTGATGGATATTGGAGGTAATATGGAGGGATTCGTGTTATGCTGACATTTTCATCAAGAACACAGAGAGAAACAACGAGAGAGATAAGAGAGAATTGAGAGAGAGAGAGATTGAAGGTGAAAAATCATTCATTGTGTACAATCTGTATTTACAAGTTGCAGAGTGAGAAAGATGCTCTAGATGCTCTTATATAGAGAGCTTACAATGTGTAACAACCTAACTAACTTTGGCGGGAAAACTATCTATTAAAATATGTACAAATTAATTTAAGTAATATCACTAACACCCCCCCTCAAGTTGGAGGGGAAGGATTGAACTCCCAACTTGGACAAAACTACTTGATGATGAATACCAGGTAGAGATTTAGTAAAGACATCAGCGAGTTGAGTGGAAGTTAGTGTGTAACTAAGTGAAATTAAACCAGAACCAAGTTTTTCTCGAACGAAATGACAATCAAGTTCTATATGTAGATAGCAGCCATATTGTCACATTTGACAGGTATAGGGTTAATATCTTGGACTCCAAAATCATAAAATAATCGTGATAACCAAGCCAATTCTGCAGTTACACGTCGTAGGGAACGATATTCAGCCTCGGCAGAAGATAAAGAAACTGTGTGTTGCTTCTTAGATTTCCATGAAATCAAGCAATCTCCCAAAAATACAACATAACCACTGACAGAACGTCTGGTGTGGGGACAAGCTGCCCAATCAGCATCACAATATGCTTCAACTTTAAAATCATGTGAATTGCTGAAAAATAAGCCTTGATCTGGATCAGACTTTAAGTATCTAAGAACATGAATTGCAGCTTTCCAGTGTGGTTCACGGGGATCAGACATAAATTGGCTCAAATGTTGGATAACAAATTATAGATCAGGACGTGTGTTTGTTAAAAAATTCAACTTGCCAACAAGTTTTCGATATAAGGAAGGATCATGAAAATGAATGCCTTCTCCAGGAAGAAGCTTGTTGTTTAAGTCTAAGGGACTAACCACAGATGTCATTTGAGAACAATCAAATTCATTCAGCATATCAAGAATGAATTTCTTTTGAGACAAAACTACTCCATCAGGCACATAGTTGAATTCAATACCAAGGAAGTAATGTAAACGACCCAGATCCTTGATCTTAAAGGTATTGTTCAGAAAAGACTTAATAGAAGAGATTTTTGAAGTGTCATTACCAGTAACTAGGATGTCATCGACATAAACAGCTAGAAAAGTGACAAGTCCATCTGATTTCTTGTAGAACAGAGAGGTATCGTTTTTAGAAAACTGATAACCTTTAGATAGTAAAGAAGTGCTGAGTTTGAAATGCCATTCTCGAGATGCCTGTTTTAGGCCATACAATGATTTTCTGAGTTTACAAACAAGAGTAGGGTCTGAAATATTCAAACCAGGAGGAAGTTTCATGTATATGTCTTCATGTAAATCCCCATTTAAAAAGGCGTTGTTGACATCTAACTGAGTCATTTCCCACCCTTTTTAACAGATGTTGCAACAAGAGCTCGAATAGTAGTCATTTTAACTACTGGAGAAAAAGTTTCAGTATAGTCGATTCCCTCTTTTTGAGTAAATCCTTTAACAACGAAACGTGCCTTGTAACGTTCAATAGAACCATCAGCATGCTTTTTGACTTTAAATACCCATTTACAAGATATAGCTTTCTTGCTTTTGGGTAAAGGAACAAGAGACCAAGTCCCATTAGCTTCAAGAGCAGAAAATTCTGCAGCTATTGCTGCCCTCCATTCCGGATACTGATTAGCAATGTCAAAAGATGATGGTTCAGAAGGAGGTAATATAGAAGAAGATGTAGGATTGGCGCAACAAACTGAATCAGATGATATGGAGAAATGAGATGGTTGACAGAAAGAGGTGAGTGTATAAGAACAACATGAGGCTGAACACTGAGCATGAACAGGATGAACATAATCCTGTAAATAAGATGGAACTTTGATAACTCTAGTAGATTTTCTCTGAATAGGATGGGAAGTTTCTGAAGTGGAATTTTCTAAAGTTGAATGATCTGGTGATGAGTTATTGGAAGTTTCTGGTGATGAATTGTGTGAAATATGTGGTGATGAATTGTTTGGGACAATGACAGTGTCAGAATCTTGAACATCAAGAACAGGTAATGGAGTGTGAAGAGAAGAATTATTAGATTCAACTAAAGGGAAAATGCTTTCATAGAACTTTGCATCTCTAGAAACAATTATAGAATTATTTTCTAGATTAAGAAACTTATAAGCCTTTTTGCCAAATGGATAACCTAAGAATACACACTTCACAGATCTAGGAGAGAGTTTATCTCTATGAACTTTAGGAATGAAAACATGAGCAAGGCAACCAAAAGGTTTAAGGTGATGATAAAATGGTTTAATACCAAATAATACATCAAAAGGTGTTTGACCATTTAGAATTTTTGATGGAAATCTGTTTATGAGATAGGTGGATGTCAAAACACAGTCACCCCAATACTGTTTTGGCAAATTAGACTGAAATAAGAGAGCTCGAGATGTTTCTAGTAGATGTTTATGTTTTCTCTCCACAACTCCATTTTGTTGTGGAGAGTGAGCACAAGTAGTTTGATGTAAAATGCCTTTAGTGAGAAATAAATGACTGGCATTCTTACTTAATCCAAGCTCCAAAGCATTATCTGTTCTAACAGATTGAACATGACTCTTGAACTGATTTTCAACCATAGCAACAAAGTATTTGATAAAAGGAAAAGCATTGCTTTTCGAGCTAAGAAGATGTGTCCAGGTAGCACGAGAAAAATCATCAACTATAGTCAAGGAGTATCTATATTTATTATAAGTTTTTACAGGATATGGACCCCAAATATCCACATGAATTAACTGAAAACAAGCATTTGAATGAATCTGACTATGTGGAAAAGGTAATCTGTGTTGTCTTGACTTAGCACAAACATCACAAATATGAATGTTACTAGAGTGATCAACATTACAAAGAGAAAGTGTTTTCAGTTTAGACATAGGCAAATGACCTAGTCTATGATGCCAAAGTAAAGCTGAGTTGTTGCAGGAAGAAACAGAAGCAACTAGACAAGATTGTGGAACAGCAGAAGCAATTGAAGGATGAGTTAATATGTAAAGGCCTTTCTGAGTTTTACCAAGAGCCAGTGGCTTCCTCAGAGAAGAGCCCTGCAACAAATAAACATCATTAGTAAAACTAATGACACAATCAAGTTGTTGTGTTAGTTTACTAATGGAAAGAAGATTTAGTTTAAAATGTGGTACATAGAGAACATCATGAAGTGTAATTTCAGATGAAATAGGTACATTTCCAGAATGAGTAATATTAATGATATGACCAGTGGGGAGAGAAACAGTAATAGGAGATGAAAGAGAAGTAAATGTAGAAAATAAGTCTTTGTGAAAACACATGTGATCACTTGCCCCACTTTCAAGAATCCAAGTAATAAGATTTGAATGTGAAAAACAAGCAGTAGATAGATTGATATTACCAGCAAAGTTTGCCATAGATGGTGAAGAATCTGAAGATTGAGATCCTTTCAATAGAGTCATGAGCTGTGAATACATCTCTGGTGTTATGTTCACAGAAGGATTAGAGTTTCCACTGGTAGTTGTTTGAAGAACTGAAGATTGTGATGTATCACCAGACATATCACTAGTCAAAGAAGAAGTTTCAACTTGTGCAGCTTGAGCAAATCTTTTTGACTTGGTAAACTTAAAATCAGCTGGGAATCCATGCAATTTATAGCATTTGTCAACGGTATGACCAAGTTTCTTGCAGTAATTACAAGTGAGATTGAACCTTTTAGAATTAAAACCAGACTTCTTAACAAACTGAGAACCAGGTGTCCTTGAAGAGTTAACATGAAGTGAAGCAGAATCAGCTATAAATTGAACACCAGAATGAATTTCTCTTTGTGATTCTTCTTGTAAAAGAATGTTGTACACCTGGCTGATACTTGGTAAAGGTGATTGCATTAAAATAAATCCTCTCATAGCAGTATAGGAATCATTCAATCCCATGAGAAATTGTAGAACACGTTGATCTTGTTGAAATTTAGATAACTTCAATGAAGCTCCACATGTGCATCCACAAGTGCACACAGGAATAAGAGAAATAGAATCTATGTCATCCCAAAGCATTTTGAGCTTAGTAAAATAGTCAGGAACATTACAATTTCCTTGTGATAGTTCAGATAGTTCTTTGTGAAGTCCAAAAAGTTGAGTTCCACTTGAAGAACCATATCTTTCCTCAAGTTCATTCCACATTTGATGTGCAGAATTAGAGTAGATAACACTACGACCAATAGTTTTTGACAAAGAACCAAGAAACCAGGAAATTACCATATCATTACACCAGGACCAACTTTTAAAGGTTGGAGAATCAGCAGCTGGTTTAACCAAAGGTCCATCCACAAATCCTAACTTGTTTCTTGCAGATAATGCTATAGTCATAGATCGTTTCCAATTACTAAATCCAGTTCCATTAAAAGGATCGCTAACAAGTTTCATACCGGGACTATCTGATGAATGTAGATACAAAGGATTATCCTGATCTAGAGTAGTTCTAGTTTCTTGATTTGTAGACATGATTATCAAAGAAAACTAAAACGGAATGAGAACAGATCACTAATCGCAAATTTCAGATCAAGATTGAACAAAAGAGATGATCGAAATAAGAAAATCAATGAAGAACATGAATCAAAATCACAAATTGATATAAGCAGAGAAGAATGATATCGATTTCTTAATCGCAAAACGATTCAAGCAAGATCACAAGAAAAATCACAGAAGAACACAAATAGATCACTAAATTGACTAAAAACAGATAAGAAACGACCTAATTGATGACGATGATGACATTAATCGATGAAAATGACAGCGATAATCGATGAAAATGGAGACTGAGATCACAGCGAATGCGTTCTGAAGATCGTATATCACGGCACCGGCTCTGATACCATGTTATGCTGACATTTTCATCAAGAACACAGAGAGAAACAACGAGAGAGATAAGAGAGAATTGAGAGAGAGATTGAAGGTGAAAAATCATTCATTGTGTATAATTTGTATTTACAAGTTGCAGAGTGAGAAAGATGCTCTAGATGCTCTTATATAGAGAGCTTACAATGTGGAACAACCTAACTAACTTTGGCGGGAAAACTATCTATTAAAATATGTACAAATTAATTTAATTAATATAACTAACAATTCGAGGTATCAAAGTAAAAGGATGGTAGATTAGTTCAGGTTCAAGAGGTAGAGAAAGCGGTGCCCTAATCCCTTCTTCGATATATACCCGCTAATTTCGTAATTCGTTTATTTAAATAATTTTTTTTATAGCAGCTTCTTTCAATGTCTAAATATTTCGTAGTCTTTGGATTATGTCTTCCTTTTTGCATGGACTTGGATTTGTATATGTATTCAGGCACTTATAGTTTTGTGCATACACACACTTGACTTGAGTTTTTAAATTTCCTCTATTATAAACTGCTGTTTTCTTCTCATTTAGCTCATTTCTGGGTTTAATAAATAATCCGGTGTTGTTTTATTTATATCTTATGTCTTCATAAAATAAGTAGCTTATAATTTATAAGCACTTATGTCATATAAGTGATAAGTAGAGTAGAGATTAGAGTGTTTGGTAAATCAGAACTTATAAACAGTAGACTGTTTGGGTAAATCAGAACTTATTAGTTAACTTTTTTTTATAATTTTCAAAATATTTGTTTTTTTATATATAACAATGGATATCAATGGATAGATCTCGATGAATAGGGAAATTTGATATATACATATCAATTTTCTAATGAATGGATCGAGAGATATAAGCTTTTGAAGATTGGAAGGATATTAATATATTGCGTATATCGAGAATAAGTTATAAGTTAAGGATTCTTATTATGAACTTATAAGTTATAAGTTTAGCTAAATCTTATTTTGGCAAACACCCCCATAATGACTTATGGGCTTATAAGTCATACAGAGTAAGTGTATGTTTGGGGTATCTTAAAATAAGTAGCTTATGACTTATAAGCACTTATGTCATATAAGTGATAAGTAGAGCAGTCAGTAGAGTGTTTGGTAAATCAGAACTTATAATCAGTAGACTGTTTGGATAAATCAGAACTTATAAGTTAACCTTTTTTTTATAATTTTCAAAATATTGTTTTTTTATATATAACAATGGATATCAATGGATAGATCTCGATGAATAGGGAAATTTGATATATACATATCAATTTTCTAATGAAAGGATCGAGAGATATATGGTTTTGAAAATTTGAAGGATATTATATATTACGTATATAAGTTGAAAGTTAAGAATTCTTAACATTCAACTTATGAGTTTATAAGTTATAAGTTGAGTTAAAACTTATTCCGGCAAACACCCCTCATAGCTTATGACCTTATAAAGCATAAGTGCACAGGAAAAAGAAAGGCCAAACAGGCCCTAAGTTATAGGCAAAATGAGTTCCCAAATAGGCCCTTAGTTTCCATGTAGGCGAGCGAATCTCCTATCATAGTTGATAGAATTCAATATATTGAGTAAATCGGAGGTCAAGACATTGTGGGTGTTTGGGGTATCTTAAAATAAGTAACTTATGACTTGTAAGCACTTATGTCATATAAGTGATAAGTGGAGCTGAGATTATAAGTCAGTAGAGTGTTTGGTAAATCAGAACTTATAATCAGTAGACTGTTTGGGTAAATCAGAACTTATAAGTTAACTTTTTTTAATAATTTTCAAAATATTTGTTTTTTATATATAACAATGGATATCAATGGATAGATCTCGATGAATAGAGAAATTTGATATATACATATCAATTTTCTAATGAATGGATCGAGAGATATATGGCTTTGAAGATTCGAAGAATATTATATATTACGTATATCGAGAAATAAGTTATAAGCATAAGTTGAATGTTAGGATTTCCTAACATTCAACTTATGGCCTTATAAGTTATAAGTTGAGCTAAAACTTATTTTGGCAAACACCCCTCATAAGTGCTTATGGCCTTATAAACCATAAGTTGACCACGATAAGTGGAAACAAACAGCCCCATTGTGTGATCAATCTACAACTATTCTTGCAAAGAAATGAATCGAATCTTAAATTTTAGAATGCGATTGAAGTTTTTTGCCAAAAAGTTTATTTATTTATTTCTGGTTTCCTTTATGTTTGCTTAAATGTGTATCAGAACTCTATTTAACAAATACGCATTGATAGATGCTTCGTACTCGATAATTGTTTTTTTGTAGGCATTGTTATCCATGTGAATCTAAGACAAAAGTAAGAAAATTTAATCGAGGGATTTATCTTCATGTTACAGTTCATGATTATAAATGACTCACTATGATTGTTTAATTTGTAGGTTATGTATAGAAATCAAGCAGCATTTAATTAAAATATGTCTTTGGTTAGAATATGTATACTTGTCTTAACAGTTAACATTGTGCACGAACTCTTTTTCTAAAATTAGTCAGGGAAGAAACTTAAAAGCTCTTAAAAATTTTCACACCCAAATGATTGGCCAAGTAAAAGCAGTTGTGTCTATTAGCTAAACTATGTGTACACAATGAATAGATCAGGTGTTGAAAGAGCTGAAAAAATTAGCCGGCAAACGTAATGCAGGAAGTTTCCAACGTGTTATGCTCATTTTACTTCAGTGCAGGTTGGAAACATCAAGCATGAACATCTTTAAGGGTGTTATGTATATTTGTTAGCTATAATATAATATATTGATAATTATCTAAAATTATAGTTAAGAGGTTCTAGGTTTACTCCAATGGTATTATATATAATTATATTATCCAAAATTATACTCCTACCTAATAGATTTAGAGGTTTTACAAATGTAGCTAACCCAATTTTAGTTATCTATATTTTTTTGCTAAGAGATAATGGTTGGAGTATTGAATTTTTACCTAATATCTAAAATGTGCCACATAGATGCCATGTAGGTGACACATAGATGAATTTAACTAACAGGTTTTACCATTGGAGATGCTCAAATAGCTTAATGGAAAATATGTTCCTCGATAAATTCAAAGGTCATTATTACGTTTATAATAATGTACTCCCTCGGTCCCAAAATACATGTCCCTTTTGAAAAATGAATTTGTCCCATTTTACACGTCCCTTTTCTTTTTTCAATACAAAATTTAAGGTGATTTTCCAAAACTATTCCTACATTTATTGTATCTAAAATTTTACTTTTTTCAAACTTAACACTATTCTCATTTTCCAATGTATTAATTAAGGGTATAAATTAGAAAATATTACTCCGTATTTAACTAACTTTTATCTTAATATGTGTGTTTTTTAGAAGAGGAACATATATTTTGGACGGAGTGAGGACTATATTTCGATTATTGGGTTTCTTAAACTTTGAACTGACTAAGAGGTATTTTAATGAACGAGTTATTCTTGTAATATTTGTGAACATGGTTATATCAAAGTACGGAGTATATTGTTATACTAGTATATTATCCGGTTTAATTATTAGGTTTTTGAAATTTTGAACCAACTCGGTGACATTTCACTTCACTGCCTATGCATTCTTAAGATCTTTCTAAACAGGGTTGTGTTGGAGATCTATAGTCAAAGTTGGGATCTTGTAATGAGAATGCTCAACAACTTTCAGTTCCGATGCGGAGATTCCTATTATGCTTAAAAAGATTATCAACTCTCAGTGAAGGGATTTTGAGATGGCTATGCCTTAAGGGGTAAATTTAAATAGGATTCAGAAATATACATTGCTGCTAATTGTTACTCCCTCCGTCCCATTTTATAAGACACTTATTCTTTTTTGGAACGTCCCAAAAAAAATGAACCTACTAAACTTACAATTTTTAACATTACTTTTCACTATTACACCCACTACTTCTCTATTTTATACTTCATTTTTATTAAATAAACACTATTACACCCACTACTTTCCTACTTTACCCATTTTTTATACACCCACTTACATAACCAACCAACCACATGCTACCCTCTAGCAAGTCAAATACGGAATAGTATTTTCTTAATCTCCGTGAAAGTCAAACCATGTCTTACAAAATGGGACGGAGGGAGTATAAAGATGATGAACATATAATTTATACATGTTAGCTTATTATTTTTTTGCATAAAAGTTTATTACATATTTTTTTATATCATATATCTAAGATGACTATTTCAAACGGTTTTTAAACGCTTGCAGAATTAGGTGTAAATTATTAAAGGTGTTAGTTCGGTCCCGTTGGTCAAGGTGTTCATGCATCCTCGCAATGTTATTTAAACTGCACTTTCAGACGGTAGCCATTAGGCATAACATGAGCAAAGAGTTACTCCCTCTGTCCCAGCAGAAACTATACGTTGGGAGATGGGGTGTGTCACGCATTTTAATGTTCATTTTAAGAATAGTTCAATAATTTATTTTTCAATTTTTTTTATATAAAAATAAGTATGTTAAATTTTTATAAAAAAAATAATTTTAAAAGTAAGTTATGGAAGTATAATTTACATGAACATTAAAATGCGTGCTAAATAGTGAAAAAAAATTATATAGAATTTGGTGAGACGGAGGACAACTTACATTGAGCTCGACTTTCTTGTCTGCCTCTTACAATTTAGTGTCATCTTGGCGGGTAGGTATTACTTTTTTTTCTTTTTTTTTTGATAAAATCATACTTGCATTAAAATATCACAAGGTTACAGATGATACAATCTCGAGCAGAAACATTCCACTCCGAAAAACCTGACATAGAATATGTCGCCCTCGCTAAGCAATGAGCTACAATATTCGCAGATCTATGTGTGTAACGCACTAACACTTCATCAAAGTGTTTATCCATATTATCCGTACAAGCATCCAAGATAATATAATTCAGCACCAAAGCTCACACAAATGGTGAGACAAAAGCCAACTCACACAAACAAGCGGTGAGACAAAATCAAACTCACACAAAGATCGTGTGAGTTGGGAGAGGGAGAGGGAGAGGGAGAGGGAGAGGGAGAGGGGGAGGGGGGAGGGGGGAGGGGGGAGGGGGGAAGGGGCAACATCAAGTATCTTTGTTGTAGAATATTGGGATAATAAATTATTTCGTTCTTCAACTTTATACTGTTTTTGGTTTAGGTCCCTGAACTATGAAAAATAATATACGGATACCTAAACTTTTAAAATTTCTGATTGACATCCTTCCTTTCGCGAAATGAAGTGAAAATTTAACATGTTAATCTTCGAGTGATTATAAGAATGGGTGGTGAAAATTTCGATTTCAAATTCACTAACATATAGAAATCTGTACTTTAATTTCAAGAACACGAAAAAAAACTTACTAAAATCTGCAGATTTGCATATGTTAGTGAACTCGAAATTGAAAACTTTCACCACCCATGTTCTTATAATCACTCGAAGATTAACATGTTAAATTTTCACTTAATTCCGCGAAAGGAAGGATGTCAATCAGAAATTTTAAAAGTTTAGGTATCCGTATATTATTTTTCATAGTTCAGGGACCTAAACCAAAAACAACTTAAAATTGAAGGACGAAATAATTTATTTTCCCTAGAATATTCGACACTTTTTTTTTGTTACTTTCTACCTCAACTGAGCCCTCATATATGTGCTAGATATATGTGTAAAATTTAATGAAAACTAATATAGAATATGCGGATAGAAGAAGAAAATATGATTGAGCCTCAAGGTTCGTAGAATGTCTAGGAATAATTGGATGTGCTTAACATCAAGGCAGCTGTTAGTTTTGGCGGCAAGAGATGGATATTTGGTTCGACATTTCATATAATTTTTACACTTTATGGGTCAATTTTTTTTAATCTAATAGTGCCAGGTTAGTCTAACGAAATTGAAGTAAATTTCTTGAATGACTTGAGTTGCGATTATATTGTTAGTGTTAGGTCCCAAACAAGGGACAACACTTGACGCAGCGAAATAACACCCTAAAGAGAAGACTACGATCACAAGTTATAAGCTATAATAAGACAATAATCAAAGTAAACACACAAAGAAGAAGGAATTTGTTGGCCAAGTGAAACAGCCTTTTTCTTGTATATATTGATACGTTTCTGTTTTCTGTATACAATATCACAAGCGTTAAAACCTAGCTAATTCACTACCGTTTACATATCATATTAACTATGGGCCTAGTTTAAGAAAACTACTTTTGGGCCAAAAATACCCGCTCCAAGTCGCCTCACCACGGGTAGCTTAATCCACACCGTGGTGCAAAAGTTCCTGCCCCTACCTCAATAAACATGCCTTCCGCACCTCCAAATCCGATCTCCACCGTTCAGAATTTAGATACATGAGTAAGGAAGACGTTGTCCAAAATTCAGGACGATCCGACCGTTGGAACTCCGGGAAACGCAAAAACAAAACAGCTAACGCAACCAGAAAAATTTCTACGAATTTTTCACATTAGCACCAAAAAACTAGCACAACCTTTCAATCTCACAATTCTCCACCTCGTACATTATTTGATCAACCTCAAATTATGGACGAACACTGAGAACACCATGAAAGCCTTGATATGTAAACCCTAACCGGCTGCGCCATATTACCATGACTGCCTACGTACCCTTAACCGGGATCAAGCCACCGTAGTTCACACCATGGGGTGAAATCTCCACCTCACCCTAACACTGCCCCGAAGGGCATTCAACACCGGATGATATTCAGCAAGTCCAAGCAATGTTGAAACTTGCGCCATGTCACCACCTTGGTTAACATGTCCGCAGGATTTTCATTTGTGTGCACCTTCAATAGAGAAACATCACCATCCTCTATGACATCTCGCACAAAGTGATACCTAACATCTATATGTTTGGTACGCGCATGATGAACTTGATTCTTAGCCAAGTCAATTGCACTTTGACTATCACACCACAAGTCAACATGATCTTGCTCAATCCCCAAATCACATAGAAAACCCCATAACCACAATGCTTCCTTCACTCCCTCTGCAATAGCCATGTACTCGGCCTCTGTAGTAGAAAGTGCCACTGTAGCTTGCAACATCGATCGCCAACTAACTGGATCACCATGTATACTAAACACATAACCAGTAATAGATCGTTGCTTGTCAAGATCACCTGCATAATCCGAGTCCACAAATCCGCTAACCTTACATGTATCACCACCAAAGCATAAACCTTTGTCCATAGTACCCTTTAAATATCGCAATATCCATTTCACTCCTTGCCAATGTGCTTTCCCAGGATTCGCCATGAATCTACTGACCACACTAACTGCCTGTGAAATATCCAGACGTGTACACACCATTGCATACATCAAACTGCCAACTGCACTAGCATAAGGAATACGCTCCATATTTTTCTTCTCTGCCGCTGTACTAGGAGATTGTTTATTGGAGAGCCTAAAGTGTGGAGCCAATGGAGTCACCACTGGTTTAGCACTTTGCATCCCGAACCTCGCAATAACCCGTTCAATGTAGCCTTTCTGACTTAAGAACAATTTATGGTTCAACCTCTCTCTCTGAATCTCCATTCCCAAAATTTTCTTAGCAGCACCCATGTCTTTCATCTCAAACTCCTCACTAAGTTGAGATTTCAACCTATCTATCTCCACCTTGCTTTTTGAAGCAATAAGCATGTCATCCACATACAATAATAGATAGATATATTCACCTCTACGAAGCTTTCGAATATAAACACAACAATCATACTTACTTCTGGAGTACCCATGCTTTCGCATGAAGGAGTCAAATCGCTTGTACCATTGCCGAGGAGACTGCTTTAGTCCATAAAATAACTTCCTCAAACGACATACATGACGTTCCTTACCCTCAACCTTGTATCCCTCAGATTGAGCGAAATAACACCCCAAAGAGAAGACTACGATCACAAGTTATAAGCTATAACAAGACAATAATCAAAGTAAACACACAAAGAAGAAGGAATTTGTTGGCCAAGTGAAAGAGCCTTTTTCTTGTATATATTGATACGTTTCTGTTTTCTATATACAATATCACAAGCGTTAAAACTAGCTAATTCACTACCGTTTACATATCATATTAACTATGGGCCTAGTTTAAGAATTAACCCAAAAATACTTTTGGGCCAAAAATACCCGCTCCAAGTCGCCTCACCACGGGTAGCTTAATCCACACCGTGGTGCAAAAGTTCCTGCCCCTACCTCAATAAACAGGCCTTCTGCACCTCCAAATCCGATCTCCATCGTTCAGAATTTAGATACATGAGTAAGAAAGACGCTGTCCAAAATTCAGGATGATCCGACCGTTGGAACTCTGGGAAACGCAAAAACAAAACAACTAACGCAACCAGAAAAATTTCTACGAATTTTTCACATTAGCACCAAAAAACTAGCACAACCTTTCAATCTCACAGTTAGAGGTTTTGTAAAACATATATGTTGGCCACTATGACTATGCCACTTCTCATTCCATTTGTGGGAATTTGACTTTTGCTTGGTGATTTCGTTTTGCTGTTTTACTTGGAGTAATCTTTTTGTGCATTTATGTTTGTTATATCATTCTCATGTTTTTTTTTGAATAATATATTATTCTCATATTTATAATTGATTTAAATATTTAGCACAAAAGATGATCATTATTTTTTCAATAATAAGTTTTGGCAAGTCATTTAGTTCTTAGTTTAAATGACCATCCAATTATTCTGCCTCATATTCTAGATTACTTGTAGTTGTGCGGTGATTGCCCACAAGTGTACCCGGAGTACAAATATTTTTTTGTGCTTCAACCTGAAAAACCAAACCAAACATACCCAGTATATCCCGCATGAAGCAGGGTCTGGGGAGGGTAAAATGTACGCAGACCATACCCCTACTGTACAGTAGAGAGGCTGTTTCCGTGAAGACCCCCGGCTTAGTGCACCGAATAGCAAAGTGAATTTAATACAATGATGATAAAGGTGGGTAAAGTAATCGACCGAACCTGGGCCCATGGCCTGGATCTCATGGGGCTTACCTACTCGGGTAAGGGGCACTCTTCTCCTGATCTAGGAAGACCTCCGGCCAAGCTCCCTGCGCCTGCAAAATCAGAAAACAGAAGATAATATGAAGATGAAAAGCCAAGCTTCTAAGCTAATGCTAAACGAAAGAGCCCAACTCTGAGGCTCTCAACCACAGAACCACTCCCTAGAAGGGAATCAACAACTCTAATCTGGCGCCTCCAACAACTCCTATCAGCTATCGCGTTCTCGTCCAAGTTTAAGGCCTTCAAATCCATCCTGAGCTGTTCTTCCCACGACCTCCTCGGTCTGCCTCTTCTCCTCACCCCAACAACCGAAAGACTCTCGACCCTCCTCACCGGGGCTTCCGGAAGCCTCCTACGAACGTGGCCGAACCATCTCAACCTCCCTTCCCTAACTTTCGCAGCAAAAGGTGCCACCTCCAACTCGCTCCTGAAAACCACATTCGGGATTCTATCTAACATCGTGCGACCACAGGACCACCGCAACATCCTCATTTCAGCTGCTTCCAACTTGCACTCGAGGGCCTTCTTCGCCGCCCAACACTCCGAACCATATAACATCGCAGGACGGATAACTGCTCTATAGAACTTCCCTTTCAGCTTTAACGGGACCTTCTTATCGCACATCACCCCTGATGCAGCCATCCACCTTAGCCACCCCGCGTTGATACGATGAATGACATCATCTTCAATCTCACCTTCCTTCTGGATGATCGAACCCAAATACTTGAACTTTTCCGTACGGGGGACGGTCTGATCTTCAATCCTAACCTCCACCCCTTCCTCGTTGGCGTCACCACTGAAGTTGCACCGGAGGTATTCGGTTTTAGACCTGCTCAGACGCAGTCCTTGGGGCTCCAAAGTGGATCTCCATAACTCCAACTTCTCATTCACCTCCCCCCTCGATTCCGCCACTAGCACTATATCATCGGCGAAGAGCATACACCAAGGGATGGCGTCTTGAATCCCTCGCGACATGACATCTAGGATCAGGGCGAAAAGAAGAGGGCTAAGGGCCGACCCCTGGTGTAGCCCAATCTCCACAGGGAAATAACGAGCATCACCGACTGGGGTCCGAACGCAGGAACAAGCTTGAGAGTACATGTCTTGAATCGCCCTGACGTACTCCGACGACACTCTCCTCTCCGCTAGGCTCTTCCAAATAGCTTCACGGGGGATGCTATCATACGCCTTCTCAAGATCGATGAACACCATATGGAGGTCTTTGCGACGCTCTCTGAACTTCTCCATAAGGCGTCTGACGAGGTGAATGGCCTCGGTCGTCGATCTTCCCGGCATAAAACCAAATTGGTTCTCTGAGATTTCAACCTCTCTTCTAATCCGAGATTCAACCACTCTCTCCCAAAGTTTCATAGTATGACTGAGTAATTTAATTCCTCGATAGTTACTACAGTTCTGGGCGTCACCTTTGTTCTTGAAGAAAGGGACTACAATACTGCGCCGCCACTCCTCTGGCATATTAGAACCCGAGAGGAGTGCATTAAACAGATCTGTTAGCCATAGAACGCCAACCTCACCAAGACAAAGCCACACCTCGATTGGTATCTGATCCGGACCTACCGCCTTCCCTCTAGCCATCTTTTGAAGGGCACCCTTGACTTCCTCTCTGGAGATACGATCACAAGGGCCGACGGAGCGAGCGGGCGAAAGAGTGACCTCTTGCGCCACACTGGCACCACTCCTCGTCGCCCCATTGAAAAGATTGTGAAAATATGAACTCCACCTCTCCTTAATGGCATCTTCACTTATTAACACTTGGCCTGAATCATCCTTAATAAACTTAACAGAATCCAGGTCGCGCCGCCTTCTCTCCCTAGCTTTAGCTAGTTTAAAAATAGTGTTCGCTCCTTCCTTGGTATCTAGGCGCTTATACAGCCCTTCGTACGCTTCACTCTTGGCTTTCGCCACAGCCTTTTTTGCCTCTCGTCTCGCCACCTTGTATGCTTCCAGCTTCAGAGACCTCTCCGTTCCTGAACTCGACAAAAGTTCTTTAAATAACATACATTTTGCCTTTACTTTCTTTTGAACCTCCTCGTTCCACCACCATGACTCTTTATGTCCACTGAACTTTCCTGAAGAGACCCCCACCACCTTCTCGCCCACACACCGAATAGCCTTCGCCATGTTGGACCACCTACAGTTAACATCACCACTAAGATCGAAACAACCTTCTTTAAACAAAGACTCCCTGAATTCGGCCGCCTTCTCTCCCTTCAAGTCTTTCCAAAGTATTCTTGATCTTGACTCTCTAGTTCTGCGAGCATTACGGCCACCTATGGAAAGGTCCATGGCCAATAGACGGTGCTGAGAAGCACAAGCCTCACTCCGGAACACCTTGCAATCTACGCACGCCCTAGCATCCCTCTTGCGCATAAGAAGGTAATCTATTTGAGTGTTGAGGCCTCCACTGCTGAAGGTAATGAGGTGTTCAGGCCTCTTCTGAAAAACAGAATTCACAATCACCAAATCTTGGGCAGTAGCAAACTCCAACAACGCTGACCCACCGGCGTTCCTGACCCCGAAGCCGAAACCCCCATGGGCGCCGGGATAGCCATCCGACCTCTCACCAATGTGGCCATTAAAATCTCCACCCAGCACTACAAGTTGGTCACCCGGAATACTTCCAACTAACTCATCTAAACAGACCCAAAAAGCCTCCTTCTCTGAGACGCCCAAACCGACTTGAGGGGCATACGCGCACACCACGTTCACCACCTTCTCCCCAACCACCACTCTGACGGCCATGATCCTGTCATTACACCTCGTCACGTCCACGACGTTGTCTTTTAGATCATTCGCCAAAAGAATACCCACTCTATTCCTCGAGTTGGCAAGACCCGAGTACCACAACTTATACCCGTTCGCTTCTCTAGACTGAGCTCCCTTCCACCTAGTCTCTTGAATACATGCCACATCCAACCTTCGCTTCTTCAACACATCCACGAGCTCCAACAATTTGCCATTCAGGGTACCTAAATTCAGACTGCCAACACGCAAAAAACGCGACATCGATAAAACATAATAAAATACTAATAGTAATAAAAGTCAAATACAAGTAATTAAATAAATAGTAATAATAATAATAAAGATAATAATAGTCAAAATAATAATGATAGTAATATTACTAATAATAATAATAATAAAATAGTAATAATAATAATAATAATACTAATAATAATAATAGTAATAATATTAATAATAATAATAATAGTAATAATAATAATAATAATAATAATAATAATAATAATAATAATAATAATACTAATAATAGTAATACAGGAACGAAACAGAACACCAGCAAAAACGAAAAGAAAAAGGAAAGAACAAAACAGATCCGGAGAAAAAGCAAAACAGAAGCAATAAAACAACAGAACAGAACAGGCGGAATTAGAAATCTACTACGCAGAATTTGATAAGAGACGGGGGGAAGAGAGGGGCGAGAGTAAGTGTGAGGCGAGAGGAGAAGAAATAGGGGTTGGAAGGAGGGCGAGTTTGGTGGGAGGAGGGTTGGGAGGCCGGTGATGAAGACGGTGGTGGTGAGGGGTGAGATGGGGAGGGGGAGAGGAGGCTGAACGGGGGAGGGGGGATTGGAACGAGGGGGGGTTGGAGGCTGTTGTTGCTGCGATCAAATGGCAAGGGAAGGGTGGAGTGATTTCGGATTGTAAACGAAAATAAACAGGGGGCTGAGAACAGGGTGGACGCGGGGGGGGGGGGGGGGGCTTAGTCGGAGATGGTAGGGAGAGGGATAAACGTGGTTTGATGAAAGGTAGAGGATGATTAATTGGGGGTGGGGCAATGGTGTTTGACGGTGGTGAAAAGCGGACGACGGAGAAGGAGGAGGGGAGGTGCCACGAAGTAGTGTAGATGGTTGGGCTGAGGCAAGATGGCTGGACTTGAGGAATGCAGCGGTCGGAGGGGAAAGAAGGGGGATGGGATGCGAGAAAGGGGCAGAACGGGGGCTTGGAAGAGAAGGGAGGGGGAGTACAGGCTGAGAAGAGGGGTTGAGGTGAAGGAGGTGAGGGATAGAGATTGAACGGAGAAAGGAGGTTGGACGGAGAGAAATGATATAGGAGCAAGTAATGGTCTAACAAAAATGCTGCAAAAAAGAAATACTGATTGAATAAAAACGCTGCAGAAATTTCAAAAACGTTGCAGATTGAATAAACTTCCGGCGGAGCGCCGGTCAGAGGCCACGGTCTAACAGTAGGCTGCCGTTAACGGCTAAATTTTGCTTGAGAGCGTTTGAGAGTTCAAAAGAAGAATTAGTGTTAAAAGTTGAAACGAGGCCAGATGTAGTAATTTGTGCTTCAACCTGGATACATCTAATATGACTATTATTGTTAGTGTTTGCACGCAAACATTATCAAGGGCCTACCTCAAAAAAGGTACTCGAATGAAGTATCATACTCCCTCCGTCCCAGCCAGTTCTTTACATGGCGGCTGAGCACGGAGGTCAAGGATAGTGGATGTAAAGTGAGTGTAATATTGTTAAAATAAATGAAGTAGTGGGTGTAATAGTGATTTTATTGTTAAAATAAGTGAAGTAGTGAGTGTAATAGTGATTTTATTGTTAAAATAAGTTAAGTAGTGTGTGAAATAGTGTAAAGTATTGTTAAAATAAGTTAAGTAGTGTGTGAAATGGTGTTAAAACTTACTATTTTGGGTAATGTAAAGAAATGGTGGGACGGCCCGAAAAGGAAATTGTAAAGAAATGGATGGGACAGAGGGAGTACTATACATTTCATTTGGTCTTATGGCCAAACATTTTTAATGTATTTATAGTGCTCCCGGGGTTGAGAAAAAAGAGAAAAACATGAGATTGTGAATATTTGTCAAAGTACACCGGCTTCACTACCGTATATGCATGGTTCTAAAAATCCCCGATTTAGTCGATTAATCCCCGATTAATCCTCTGTAAGGTAGTTAGCCGATTCGATTTTTGAAATTCGATTAATCTTGTAAATATATTTAAAATGATAAGTTTAATTAAAAATTAGACTAATATATTAAATATTATTATAATATCCGATTAATACTCCGATTAATCCTTCCGATTAATCCCCGATTACCCGATTAATCTTAAATTGGTACCTCAGCCGATTTATACCGATTACCGATTTTTACAACCATGCGTATATGTTTTAATATTTTATAAGTTACCCTTAAAAATGTGAATGCCTTACAGATAATATGTATAAAAATGTGAATGCCTTTACTATTTACACTCTTAACTATTTATGAGACTTGATGCAATCTTGTTATGTACAAGATCAAGATCCCATGTTTGTGTAAACCTTTTATATAACGAAATTTGTGTTTTCTTTGAGTTAAAATGATGGAGGACCGTGTCTTGCACGGGCTAGCTCCAATGCTAAATAAGAATTAATAATATAAATATTTTATAATTTTATCATTCTTATTTTCATAATTATATATGATTTCAATGAAATTTTATTAAAAATAATAAATAATCATTTAAGTTATATTTTAATATAAATAATATTGATTATAATTTGAATATGGAATCAAATATTAAAAAATAGTTATCATGATTCTGTTTACATGAAATCATTGCATCTTTAGATCTAATTAGTCTATTAAACCGCGCTTTGCGACGACATTATAAAAAAAACCTTATAATATATTAATCATATTTATAATTGAGTAAAAATTGAACGAAGAAAGAATTACAATACAATATAAATGAGTCAAAACAATATTTGGTAAATTGATAATAAAATAAATAGATGATCATGTGTACGTCCTGAACGATAATTTAGATATATACATACTTTTCTCTAACATTTAACATTGTTAAACACGAGCTTTGGCCAAGAATAGCCTAAAAAGCTATATCACATAACAAGAATATCCCAAAGCAGTGACGATGGTCATAAATACCCGTCTATTACGTATTTCATATGAGAGTAATAGGATTACGTATTTGATATTGGGGTAACTAGTATAGATTTTTAATCTATTATGCATTTGGAGAATGGGTAATAGGGGTTACCCATTTTTCAAATGTGTAATAGGCTTCCCTGACGTCTATTACCCTCTTTCAAATGCGTAATATGTATAAAATCTATTACTCCTCTCCCAAATGCATAATAGAGGGGTATTTATGGCCACAATCTGTGATTTGTGTTATTCTCAATTTCATTAAAAAATGGAGTATTTATGTCATTCTTTCATTAAACATGTTTCCTTGTTGAGTCATATACTTAACCCTTCCTCCATTAATATTGCACAAAGTTCAAAATTGGACTGAATTAGACAGAATCGAATTGGGTGATAATCAAATTATCAATGGTAAATACTTTAAATAAAATGAATAATATTATTTTTAACCTAATTTAAAGACTTCTTGTAGTTTACATTTATTGTCTTTAACTTGGTTTTCATTTAAATTTTAAATAAAAATACAAAAAAGTGATTAATTATTTAGCAATTTCATTATTTTAATATTATTATATCCATTGTTATTGTTTATTTTTCAAAATTCAAATGTCTACCTATTTTCAAAAATATAATAATAAAAATTATAACATGAATATTAAAATCTGACAGTTTTCGTTGACATCTTTGGAGCAAGTCCAACAATGTCCTAAGTCATTCCTAAAATATAATATAAATAATTAGGTCCTAGTAACTTAGGACATGATTAGCTAATTTCATCTCCAACAATATGCCTTATATTTAATATTTTATTATTAAAATCACCTTTCATCATTACAATACAATATATAATAGAGAGAGAAAGAGTGAGTTTATAATAATTTATCATAAAATATGAGTTAGGACAACCTTAGGAATGACTTAAAAATAAGGATTGAAGAGAGTGTCCTAGTGATTTAAGGCATCACTAGGACATTGTTGGAGCAGTTTTTTTTATCAATTGCCCTAAATTTTAACTTAAGACATTGTTTAGGGCATCTCTTGGACTTGATCTTAGTTGGTTAAACTGGGATTTCTTCGCTAATGAATCACCCTCTGGTTAAATACTTTTCTTTTTACCGAGTTGCTCTCCCATTTTTCTCAATTTGAATATATATCTCAAAACCACAGCTTACTAAACAAAGTTTATCACATATTATTCTACTTTAATTTATTATAAATTTACATAATTTTTTATAAGATTATAATATAATTTTTGGAAATAATTGTTTGAAGAAATATTTCATGATAACATTAAGATAATGTAATTAGTTACATACGTTCTCTATTCTAAAAATCGCCGATTATCGCTGATTAATTAATGTCTGGTAGCTCTTCAATTCGTGATTGATCACGATTAATTACCAATGAATCGATGTTTGGTGCCTTCATCGTTTAAGTCCAATTTCCTCTTTTTAGAACACTGCCTTTGTTTGTAAATATTTAAAAGTAATTTATATTTTTTTAATTTTTAAAAACATTTTTAGAGAGCCTTCATCATTTAAGTATGCAAGTTCTTGATAATCACATGTTATGCCCGAAAATCGGTCTGGGCCCAAATAGGCACAATACATGAAGAGTCCTCCTTAACGGACTGGATCCAAGGTTTTACATAGGCATTGGGTGCGGGCTAGCGTTGATGAGGCCAAATGCCATGATCTAGCATTGATGAAGCCAAGTACCAGGGACTAGCGTTGATGAGGTGAAGTGGCCTAACTTGACAATGATGAGAGGATGGCCTCTCATATGAGGGCTTGAATTTGGAGAGAGTAGAAGCAGCCCCGACCCTCGGGTCACCACATATCACGTGAACATGGACTCATATACTTAAATGAAGGGATGCCACCCCAACCTTGGGCTCGCATCGCACAATCGAAGAGTTGGGTGAAGGCGCATCTCAGGAGAGGCATCAAAACTATAGACGCATGAAGAGCGGCCCCCTCCCAGGGGTCGCGTAACAGTGTCCCCCTCCTAGCGGTTGCATAGGAGTGTCCCCTCCTAGGGGTCGCGTAGAAGAGGCCTCATAGGTAGGAGTAAGAAGAGTAGCCCCTCTTGTGGGTCACATAATTACATCAACCACCTTCAATCAATCAGGCATTATAAGGAAGACGTGTGACTTCCTCTAGGGATTGCATCACTTGATCAATATTTATGAAGAGAGTGGCATGACCCCGACCTTGGGCTCACGTCACAAAGCTATAACATGGTCACATGGGATCCTACTTGGGGTCACATCCTACCATAAACTCATTTTACCTAACATCTCATGGCATAAAAACATGAAGACACATGGTCAGCCTACAAAAGGGCGCATGAATGATATATGAGCACTTGCGAGGCCAGGCCTTAAGGGATCGCTCGTGAGGCCGGGCTCTCAAAGATATCAGGACCGCTTGCGAGACCAGGCCTGAAGGGGTCGCTCGTGAGGCCGGACTCTCAAAGATATCAAGACAGCTTGCGAGGCTAGTCCAACATGGGACGCTCGTGAGGTTCTCAAAATTACTAGAACCACTTACGGGGCTAGACCAGCACGGGTGACTTGTAAGATCAGGTACTCAAATGGTTAGGACCACTTGCGAGGCCAAGCCTCAAGGGGTCGCTCGTAAGGCCAGGACCCTCCAGGCGAGCCGCTCGTGAGGCTGGAGTCGTAGGGTTTGCTCACGAGGCCAGGCTTTCAAAGACAAACGGAATCGCTCGCAGGACCGGGGTTTCTGGATCCGCCTGTGAGGCCAGGCTTCCCGACGTATAGCTGCGGATACTATCATGAGACCGGGGTCATAAGATTCGCTCATATGGGAGCTCCGTATACATCCTTCATCCCCTCTCAAGAACGAGGAGGTCTCTCCTATCAGAGTAATGGATTTTGCTTCGTTCTGAGTGCGAGTCTAAGTTGACCCGTGCATATTTGATGTTCAGAGAAATAATGTCATTTTCCGTTTCCAGATATTGTAGTTGATTTTGTCAAACATTCTGATTGGAGAGATAAAAAAAATTCGAGATGAAAATTTTGAGTTCTTAACAACTAACAAAAATATAGGATCAATCAATTTATTTTTAAATAAATCAATCAGATTTGATACCAATTGTTAGGTCCCTATATGTTTGTAGAAATGGGGGTTTGAATATAAACGTACTGTTTTATCGATTTATTTTGGATAATAAATTTAATGTCAAGAACGATAATACTTCAACCATTGAACTATTTTTTTTTATATTTTACATTTATTATTAAATAAACTCGCACCCCTCCTCTTGCCCTTTATATTTTAACTTTAATCATAATTAGTGGGATTAAAGGAACTCTAGAAGATTTCACAAACATAAATAGTATTGGCACACAATCAATTATCCAGGTAGGAGTCCTTTCGGTTTAAATATGGTTATAGGCATCAATATGTATGTATATATATATATATATATATATATATAAAGGAGGATACGCGGGAGCTTAGGTGGCTCTATTTTTTAATTTTCTAGATTTTTAGAATTTTAAACACTAATAAATGTAAAAATATCATTTAACATATTAGAAGTAGAAAAGGTGTTCGAATTTATAGATGAGAAGAGTTCAAATTTATTGAGAAGACATATAATTAGAAGTTCTATTGGAAGTAGAATAGTTATTTAATTATAAGGCATATGATTAAAAGTTCTATTAGAAGTAGAATAGGAATTCGAATAAGTAAAAATAAATATAAAAATAACTTTTACCATATTAGAAGTAGAATAGGTGTTCGAATTTATAAATAAGAAGAGTTCGAAATTATAGGGAAGACATATGATTAGAAGTTCTATTGAAAGTATAATAAGCATTTATAAGGCACATTATTACATGATTATAAGTTCTATTGGAAGTAGAATATATAAAGGAGACATATAATTAAAAATTTTATTGAAAATAGAATATACATGGATGGTAATGACATTTTTTACAATATTTTAAAAATTACATATTTTTTATACAAGGTATTTATACTTCAATAGAAAATATTTTCATAAATTCAATAGTAATGGTGACCTCGAAGGGTCCTTCCAAGCGCAATATGGTCCTGCAAGGACCTTGAGAGGTGACCCCATAGGGCCTTGCAGTCATAATTGTAAATTATGTCTTCTGTTTAGTTGATATATGAGCTCATGCTTCCACTTGTGTCTTCAAGTTCTTCTTAGAATATGATGAGAAGACTCCCTTTATGTTGAGGACTCCTCATAAGTTGAGAGGACTCCCTATAGCCTCATATGTGGAGAGGTCTTCTCTTTCTTATATAATGAGAGGACTCCTCGTAGCTTCCTATATTGCGAGGCCTCCTTGCAGCCCCATATGTTGCGAGGCCTCCTTCTCGCAGCCTCATATATTGAGAGGCCTCCTCCTCGCAACCTCATATGTTGAGAGGCCTCCTCCTCGCAGCCTCACATGTTGAGAGGCCTCCTCCTCGCAGCCTCATATGTTGAGAGGCCTCCTCCTCGCAGCCTCATATGTTGAGAGGCCTCTTCCTCGTAGCCTCATATGTTGAAAGGCCTCTTCCTCGCAGCCTCCTCGCAGCCTCATATGTTGAGAGGCCTCCTCCTGCTTTACAATTAATTAGATGCGTGCCTTGTATGTAGATTGTAGAAAAGATTGACGACTTTGATTGGTACCGGTTGGATGAAAAAACTAGGAAGTTTGCTGATAACCTCAAGATGGAGATGACTAAGGAAGCGATAAATGGATCCCCATGATCTGCTAGACTCAGTGGAGATATGGGCACTCCCTTTATTTGCATCGCACTTGTAGACTTAATTTTTTTTACTTATTTGGATGCTCCTTGAACCTGGATTGGCTTGCTTTATTGATGCTCCTTTATTTGATGCTTATAATATAGGCCTCGCATCTGCTTGCACAAGGGACTCATGTTACATGTATAGATTCCTCCATAATGCTAACGCCTCTTCATATCTGTAACAATTTTCCAAGTGTTTTAGAGTAGCTGATGGGGTCTTCAAATGATCCTGATCGCTGAAAGATTGACCTTAGCATATGAGTTGAGATAGTTCCGCATAGTATAGACTTATTGATCATCGCCTATGGGGCCGAGAGGCCTCACATCACAAGATGTCGCGTTGCTAGAGACTGTACTTGTAATATTTTAAATGTCTTACTAGAAGAGGTGTTTATGTAATGCCACTACCCCCCGAGTCCTCATTATCATTATAGATGTGATGTGGAATCAAAATGTTTCAGCATCCTTCTTGTATTATTTGAGGTTGACACCATTTGTAATGAAGAGAATTATGTGTGATCTCGATATAAGTATACTTGACCTCTCCAACACTATCCCAGAGCACTTATACACTTCACTGTTGTCTCAAGGCACTTGATCTCATCACGCTATCCCGGGGCACTTGGCCTTTGTAAAGCATAATGTAATGTAATATGTAATAGAGGACATATATAACTCAACTAGGATAAAAGATAAATAATATTAACTCTATACAGGGATCATGAAATTTGAAGAACAAGCACCGACAAGGATCAAGTCGCTGAAATAAGGTCATTAACATGATCAAGCCTCAGTGACAGAATAAGATGTATAGATGATTCAGTTGAAGGGCCAAAAGATTCCATGTATTTATATATAATTTGAAGATATTGCTGCAGGCTAATCAATTCGAATGTAACAAAGGTGTGAAGATCAAGATCAGTGCTAGTCACTTGTGAACCAGACCAGTGCACTAAGTGTCAGCACATACGAGAAGGATCAACACATTAATTCACAGAAAGAATTGCCAAAGCCTATTGACGATCAAGGACAGACATAATATCTCAAGATATTGTCAAAAATTAATTTACTCTGAAAATTAACTAAGTAACAGATTAATTAATTATTTATAATAAATAATTAAATTAATCTGGTACTTGAACTATTTTCTGAGATGAATTAATTCAACAAAATATTATAAACAGAAGAGAGAAAGAATAGTAATACTATGCGCGGTTACTATGCAAGATTACTATGTGCGGTTAATATGCAAGGTTACTATTTGGGGTTGGTGTAATAGTGCCCGGTTACTATTTGGGGTTGTTGGAATAGTGCTCGGTTACTATTTTGGGGTTGTTGGAATAGTGCCAAATAGTGACTTTCTAAAACCTATAAATAGGCCTGTTGTATTTCATTTCAAAACACACCTCAACACACAACTTTCTCTTCTCTCTCTTATATCTTCTCTGTGTAAGCTGCTAGACAGTCCATCTAGTAGGAAAGCCGGCTTAGCCCGCTTTCAGGAAGTGTCAGGTAGAAGGTCCTCGTGCCTAAACTATCCTAGGAGTGTTTGATTTTGTAGCTGATCCATAGGATTAGATTGTGTAACAAACCTCCGGGTTTTATCTATTCAAAGATATTTCCCAAACAATTGTGTTATTTCGATTCAGTATTTTTAATTTCATATTCACATAAAAAATCGAAATATTGGTAAATAACGTATTCAACCCCCTTCTACGTTATTCCGGACCTAACAATTGGCATCAGAGCCACTCTGTTATTATACAACAGTTAAGATCCAAAAAGCTATACAATCATGAAAAAGAATTTCAGAAAAGCTGAGGGAAAGGAAGGCAGGTCTGGGAAAGTGGACAAGTCCAAGATCAAATGCGATAATTATGGTGAGAAAGGACATTTTGCACCTGAGTGCAAGAAAGCCAAAGCTGATAAAGGTCAAGCTTACATCACAAAGAAGAAGGACTGGGCTGACACTTCAGACTCTGAAGATGAGGTGAACTATGCCTTAATGGCAAATGCTGATAGTATCTCTGAAGCTACTGAGACCAAGGTACCTCACTCTACTCTAGCTTTTGATACTACTGATATATCTGAGTTAAGACTCTTTATTAAAAACTTGCATGCATGTTAGCTATAGAGATTAGACTTTAGAAAATGAAAGAATAAAATCTGAAAGTCTAGACCTTAAAAAGAGAAATGACTATCTAGAATTAGAATTAGTCCAGATGTTAAAAATTCAGAAAGAGAGAGATGATGCTATTATTGTTAAAACTGAATTATTGAAAAGGCATGCTTATCTTGAATATGAACTTGCTAAAGAAAGAAACATTATTAAAACTTGGACTAACTCTGGTAAAAATACTCAGATTATCATAGAGAATGATTGTTGGAAAGAAGGTCTAGGTTACACTGATAAAAAGAAAACTGCCAACCTAGAAGCTGAGACCTCTAAACCTATATTTACTGAAAGGGCTGCAAAGCCCAAAATTAATCCTGTGAGGTTTGTACCAAAATCTGACAAACCAAAACAGGAAGTCAAATCAGTAAATATTGACTTAATGTCTCAGAAACAGCTTAAACATAAGCTGAAGGAGTTAAAAAGAGTGAACAAGGTAAAAGAACCTAGGAAAAACAGAAATGGAAAGGTAGGCATCAATAAAAGCAACAACTATATGTCCATTCCCAATGCTCCTAGGAAGAAATGTTAAAACTATGGAAATCCAAACCATCTTGCTACCTTTTGCAGGAAGAATAAAAATATAAACTCTATACCTTCTAAGTCAGGAGTTAAGAGTGGTTCAGTTAGGTTTAAGCCACAGAATCCTTGTTTTCACTGTGGCAGTATTTGGCATTCTATTTATACATGCAAAGAGTATCATAATTTATATTATGATTATTATGAACTTAAACCCTCTTTGAATAAATTCAAGATTGATTTTACATGTATAAATTCTGATAAAAAGAATGTTAGCACAAACTTTGATAAGACTTCTGCTGCAAAAGCTAACAAACTTAATAAGGCCAAAGGATCCAAGCAAGTCTGGGTCCTTAAAACTAATCATTAGTGGTTTTTGTGATTGCAGGGTAACAGGAAAAATATCATTGTTCTGGACAGTGGATGCTCAGGACACATGACTGGAAATAAAGCCCTGCTATTAGAATTTGTGGAGAAAGCTGGCCCAAGTGTTTCTTATGGAGATGGCAACATAGGAAGGACTCTGGGATATGGCAATATCAATCTTGGGAATGTCATCATTGAAACTGTAGCTCTAGTCTCAGGACTCAAACATAATCTGCTAAGTGTGAGTCAAATCTGTGACAGAGGTTATTATGTCGATTTCTATGAAGAACACTGTGAAGTTATAAGCAAATCTACAAGCAAAGTTGTTCTGAAGGGATACAGGCATGGTAACATTTATGAAGCCAAGCTTTCAACAAACTCTAAAGGCTTTACAATCTGTCTACTGAGTAGAGCATCAATTGAAGAAAGCTGGAACTGGCACAAAAGACTTTCTCATCTGAATTTCAACAGCATTAATGAACTAGTGAAGAAAGATCTTGTGAGAGGATTGCCCAAATCAGTTTTTACTCCAGATGGCCTATGTGACTCATGTCAAAAGGCAAAACAAAGGAAAACTTCATTCAAAAGTAAGACTGAATCCTCAATTCTTGAGCCATATCACTTATTGCATGTTGAATTATTTGGTCCAATAAATATAATATCTATTGGAAAGAAAGGATATGCTTTGGTTATTGTTGATGAATACACCAGATATACATGGGTGTATTTCATGCACAAGAAAGAAGAAACTGCATCAATCTTAACAGAGCATGTCAGACAACTGGACAAAGGATCTAAGCATACAGTGAAAATCATAAGGAGTGATAATGGCACTGAGTTCAAGAATGTAGCCATGAAAGAGTTTTGTAAAGAAAATGGAATAAAGCAAGAATTCTCTACACCTGGAACTCCACAACAAAATAGAGTAGTAGAGAGAAAGAACATGACTCTCATAGAAGCTGCAAGGACCATGCTTGATGAAGAAAAGCTGCCAACTTACTTCTAGGCTGAAGCTGTGTAAGCTGCTTGTTTCACACAGAATGCTACACTCATAAACAAGCATGGTAAAACACCATATGAGATGGTGAAAAATAAGAAGCCGAACCTGAAGTACTTTAATGTGTTTGGATGTAAATGTTTTGTTCTTAAGACTCATCCAGAACAGCTTTCTAAATTTGATTTAAAAGCTGATGAAGGAATCTTTGTTGGATACCCACTATCGACAAAAGCATTCAGAGTCTATAATCTGAGAACAAAAGTGGTCATGGAATCTATCCATGTGTCTTTTGATGATAAAAAGATAACAGGACTTGAAGATTTTGATGAACATGACCAGCTGAGATTTGAGAATGAAGAAATAAATGTTGATCTACAAAATTATGATACTCTTTCAGACTTTATTGTTCAATCTATACCAGTAGATCAGACAGTAGCACATGTTGAGGGGGAGCAAGTTAACGATGAAAATGAACCCAAATCAAGTGAAGAAACATCAAAGAATGCATCTACTACTAATGATGCATTAAACTCTGATTCATCAAACTCTGAAAGCAACAGCTCAGGGGGAGCAAACAATGATTTTGGATCTACTAGTCACCACACTCAACACAATTATAAACTTGGGGAATCATCAAGATCAATTCTGCCAAGACAAAGGGTATGGAGTAAAGCGCATCCCTTTGAACAGATCATTGGTGAACCGGACAAGGGTGTACAGACTAGAAGAGAAACACAGAATGAATGCAATTTCGCAGGATTTTTATCTCAAATTGAACCTAAAAAGGTTAATGAAGCTTTTGATGATCCAGATTGGGTAACTGCAATGCAGGAAGAACTCAATCAGTTCGAAAGGTAGAAAGTTTGGAAGCTGGTGCCAAGACCAAAATAAAAATGTGTAATTGGCGCTAGATGGGTGTTTAGAAATAAACTGGATGAAAATGGTATTGTTACGAGGAACAAGGCTCGAATGGTAGCAAAGGGTTACTCTCAAGAAGAGGGAATTGATTATGATGAAACCTATGCTCCAGTTGCAAGGCTTGAAGCAATCAGGATGTTCTTAGCATTTGCTGCACACTCCAACTTTAAGGTTTTTCAGATGGATGTGAAGAGTGCATTTTTGAACGGAGATCTAGAGGAAAAAGTCTATGTTGAACAACCCCCTGGGTTCGAAGACAAGGAATTTGAAGGTTTTGTGTACTTTCTCTTCAAAGCTCTCTATGGTCTCAAGCAAGCCCCTCGAACATGGTATGATACTCTCTCCAAGTTCTTACTTGAAAATGGTTTTACAAGAGGTATCATCGACAAAACTCTCTTTCATAAAAAGCATAAAAATGATATAATTCTGGTGCAAGTATATGTGGATGATATAATATTTGGTTCTACTAATGATTTGCTATGCAAGAGATTTGCAAAGCTAATACAGAGTAGGTACGAGATGAGCATGATGGGTGAATTGTCCTTCTTCCTTGGACTTCAAGTTGTTCAGAAGCCTGATGGTATTTTCATCTGCCAATCAAAATACATAAAGGATCTTCTGAAGAAGTATGGGATGGAAGAAGCAGCTACTGCCAAGACCCCAATGCCAACTGTTGTCAAGCTTAATCAAGACAAATATGGTAAGTCAGTTGACATCATGAAGTATTGAGGTATGATTGGCTCTCTCTTGTACTTAACTGCTAGTAAACCAAATATTATGTTCGCAACTTGTCTATGTGCTAGATTCCAGGGTAACCCTAAAGAGTCACATCTTATAGCTGTTAAACGTATTTTCAGATACCTTAAGGGAACCCCCAATCTTGGGATTTGGTACCCTAAAGGAACAGGTTTTGACCTAATTGGCTATACAGATTCTGACTTCGCAGGTTGTAAGATTGATCGGAAAAGTACTTCTAGAAGCTGTCAGTTTCTAGGAAGAAGGTTGGTATCTTGGTACAACAAGAAGCAACACTCAGTATCTACCTCAACAGCCGAAGCAGAATACATTGCGGCAGGTAGTTGTTGTGCTCAGATCCAGTGGATGAGGAATCAACTTCAGGACTATGGACTCATGTTGGACAAAATTCCAATTCTATGCGACAACATGAGTGCCATTGCCATTGCCAACAATCCAGTTCAACACACCAAGACTAAGCATATTGATATCAGGTATCATTTTTTACGAGAGCATGTCATGAATGGAACTGTGGTATTATATTTTGTTCCCACAGATCAACAAATTGCAGACATCTTTACTAAACCACTGGATGAATCCACTTTCTCCAGGTTAGTTGGTGAACTTGGGATGTTAAATCTTTCTAATTAATTTTGGATAATCAATAACTGCAATTTGTTATAAGTTCACATGTATTTTAAATGTCCATATGTTTAGAACTTGTGAATTTATTTGCATCCAGTCCTCATATTATAGTTATCTCTATATTAATTACCACGCTTATAAATGCTATATTTTATGGTAATTAGTTAGTAAATAATTGAGTTAATTTTAGCATAATTAAATAAATATCTTATTGACATATATCAATTAATGATATTTTGTTAATTTTATGTCTATTTAATTGTGAGTTTATCTGATTATTGTGGATTAATTCTTGAATTATTGTGTGATTATTTTTAAATCCATAATAATTAGAAGTATTAAATATGTGTATGTGTATAGGCTATGTTTCGGCGATAAGATGTTTTTTCGGCCGACAGGTTTCGGTGATAAGATGTTTTTTTGGCTAATTAGGTAGTTAGGTGAGAAATTATTGAGCGGTGTTATTTTTTAAACATAACCTGTCACTATTACACCCAACCCAGTATTACTTGAAATCTTATAAATGATGAGTTTTTGTTTGTGTTTAACATCATCATTTTTCAGATATATAGAGCATATACACACAATTGCTGAATATTTCGAGCTTTGATCGGAAAGATCTCTCAATCTAGCTGGTGGTTTTTAGATCGGATTTCATATTCTTGCTTTATACATCATCCTTTATAGAAACTAACCCTTGTTTTTGAATTTCCTCAAAGTTTTGAAAATGGCATTGCAGGGAAGCTTTTTAATTGCTAAAGTTAATCCTATTTCCATTCAGCAAATCGAACCCATTCAGGATGAGCAATTTCGGGCTTGGACACAATTTTTGAATGAACATTCATTAATTCGCTATGCTTTAGTTACACCAGTGTAGCTTAACCATGATGAATTGCGTGAACTATATTGCAGTGCGGTTAACACTTCTGGACAGGACGGGTGTGCAATCACATATCGACTGTTTGGTAGGTCGATTAGGGTCACTAAACGAGATGTTAATCGAATTCTTCATTTTCCTATTGAAAATCTCATTTCTGATCCTACACCTGAACAGATTGAAATATTCTTTCATTTTATAAGGTACCAAGATGACAATTTCAATACTAGTAGTCTTTCAAGAATGTTTCTAACCCAGTATTGGAATTTCTTCTTTCACACTATTAACCATGTTTTTTCCTCAGATAGAACAAATCAAGATCGAATACCTGAATTTATTCAAAAAATAGGGTATGCGGTCGCCAACAATTTGAGGATTAATTCTGGAAAAATAGTACTTGGTCAAATCATTTTAAATATGAAACACTTGGGAACAAGAGATGTTCAGACTCAAAATGTCAAATGTCTATATCCAAGATTTCTACAGCTAATATTAAATGATTTTTTGAATGATGAAGACAGGGTACGCTTGGAAAATGGTCAAAAGGTGGAATGTTCTTCCATGAAGACGAATGTAATTAATTACATAAGCAAAAAGAAATATACGGATGTGCCTACAGTCCTAACTGAATATCTAAAGACTGTCCCACTTCCGTTGTTACCAAGACCAGTGAGAGCAGGTATACGACAAGGTAATATTTCAATCCCTGCTATTCCAACCTTTGTATTCCCTATTGTGTCACAGGAAATACAGTTTCTACAGCCCCTAGTGGCCATCTTACCCGACCAAGAGCAGGAAATCCCACCGACTCTAACACAGGTCGAAGAGCCCATTCTACAAATGCAAACACAAACACAAAAACTCCTACACCTCAGTTGTCATTTAAATGACCATTTATTCACATTATTGAGGGAGATAGTGCCTCAGCAGCACCACAAAAGGAGTTAGTTACATCAGCCGCTCTACCTCATTCTAAACGGACTAAACCCAATGAACCTGAGGTAACGGCAACTGTTAGTGAAACAATTCTTTCTTATCCAATGAGTGCAAATGTAAATGAGGTTGAATTGACGGGATCAACTATCTTGAGTTCCATTTCACGGAACATAATAGTGGTTGATGATCTTTCTAAAGATCAAATGCCTTCACAGGCATCCGAGGTGGAATTACCTACCTCAATAACTGCTGGTGAATCTTCCATTTTACGGAAAGTTCCATCGGTAGGAGGTTCTTTTATGAACCAAGTGTCTTCACAGACGTACAAGGGAAACTTGGGTTTTGTGCCATTTAATCGATTCAAGTTTAACCTCCCAGAGGGAAAATCTCTGGATCTCTTTCGAGATTTACCACTTTTTACCAGTGGTCGGCAACTCGCTTCACGCGAGGACGGAAGCTCACGAACTTTCATTGCACCATCCGTGACCTCTGAAAAAGGGGCTACGATGATTTCATTTGTAGGTACACATATCGGTGGAAGCTCTGGAGGAGAGTTGAGGGAAACACGAACAGCACATGTAATTGTCACCCAAACCACTAAACCGAGTGAATATAGAGTGTTGAGTGAAACACCTGCAGAACGTACGAGTGAGCAACCTACTCAACCACATGCACCTGTAACCAGAAAGGAATACAACAGACTCCTTACACGGGTCCAAACAATGGAGAAAGAGTTGTCAAATATTTGTAAGTCCATTGCAGAAATCAAAAATTTGCAACTAATTCAAAATGATGCATTCCAGGTTCAATTACGTTCCATGGCAGTCCAGTTTAGTCATGCAATCAAATCTTTGGTAAAGCCATCTTCGTCTAATTTACCAACTCCACATCCTACTACTCTGAAGGATAACCCAACTGAGGGGGAGAAGGTGGATGATCAAGAAAAATCTACTAGGCATAAGGGCAAGGAAAAGGTTGTTGACACGGAATTAACTTTATATTGGGAAAGGAAAAGCTAATGGGAGTATTAGTGCTATGTGGAAAGAAAGCAAAGGTAAACTTGAAGATATGTTCAGTCTAGAGGAACAATTATCTTGCACTTAGAAATTTGGAAAATGTATATATGATCCAGAATGTACTTTAATATTATTTATCTTTGTATTTTATTTTTTGTATCAGTTGATTTATCTTCTAGAAATTTGCTTGTCAAACCCTAACAATCAAATAGGGGGAGATTATAAAGCATAATGTAATGTAATATGTAATAGAGGACATATATAACTCAACTAGGATAAAAGATAAATAATATTAACTCTATACAGGGATCGTGAAATTTGAAGAACAGGCACCGACAAGGATCAAGTCGCTGAAAGAAGTTCATTAACATGATCAAGCCTCAGTGATAGAATAAGATGTATAGATGATTCAGTTGAAGGGCCAAAAGATTCCATGTATTTATATATAATTTGAAGATATTGCTGCAGGCTAATCAATTGGGATGTAACAAAGGTGTGAAGATCAAGATCAGTGCTAGTCACTTGTGAACCAGACCAGTGCACTAAGTGTCAGTACATACGGGAAGGATCAACACATTAATTCACAGAAAGAATTGCCAAAGCCTATTGACGATCAAGGACATACATAATATCTCAAGGTATTGTCAAAAATTAATTTACTCTGAAAATTAACTAAGTAACAGATTAAATAATTATTTGTAATAAATAATTAAATTAATCTGGTACTTGAACTATTTTCTGAGATGAATTAATTCAGCAGAATATTATAAACAGAAGAGAGAAAGAATAGTAATACTATGCGCGATTACTATGCAAGATTACTACGCGCGGTGCAAAGTTACTATGCAAGGTTACTATTTGGGGTTGGTGTAATAGTGCCCGGTTACTATTTGGGGATGTTGGAATAGTGCTTGGTTACTATTTGGGGGTTGTTGGAATAGTGCAAAATAGTGACTTTCTAAAACCTATAAATAGGCCTGTTGTATTTCATTTCAAAACACACCTCAACACACAACTTTCTCTTCTCTCTCTTATATCTTCTCTGTGTAAGCTGCTAGACAGTCCCTCTAGTAGGAAAGCCGGCTTAGACCGCTTTCAGAAAGTGTCGGGTAGAAGGTCCTCGTGCCTAAACTATCCTAGGAGTGTTTGATTTTATAGCTGATCCATAGGATTAGATTGTGTAACAAACCTCCGGGTTTTATCTATTCAAAGATATTTCCCAAACAATTGTGTTATTTAGATTCAGTATTTTTGATTTCATATTCACATAAAAAATCGAAATATTGGTAAATAACGTAATCAACCCCCCTTCTACGTTATTCTGGACCTAACAGCCTCATCATTCTATCCCAGGGCTATCCCGGGGCCTTTTCATGCTATCCCGGGGCCCTTGGCCTCATCATCGCTATCCCGGGGCACTTGGCCTCATCATGCTATCCCGAGGCACTTTGCCTCATCATCGCTATCCTGGGGCCTTTTCATGCTATCCCGGGGCACTTGGTTTCTTCAATGTCATAACAAACTTCCTTGTGTTGCATATGTAATAAGATTGTTGTGAGGCATCTCACTAGGAGGCATCTCACGTAGAGGCATCTCATTAAGTGCCATCTCACTAGGAGGCATCTCACGTAGAGGCATCTCATTAGGAGGCATCTCACTAAGAGGCATCTCACGTAGAGGCATCTCATTAGGAGGCATCTCACTAAGAGGCATCTCACGTAGAGGCATCTCATTAAGAGGCATCTCACGAGGAGGCATCTCATTAAGAGGCATCTCCTTAAGAGGCATCTCACGTAGAGGCATCTCATTAAGAGGCATCTCACGCAGAGGCATCTCACTAGGAGGCATCTCACATAGAGGCATCTCATTAAGAGGCATGTCACGAAGAGGTATCTCATTAAGAGGCATCTCACGAAGAGGCATCTCACTAGGAGGCATCTCACACAGAGGCATCTCACTAGGAGGCATCTCATTAAGAGGCATCTCACTAGGAGGCATCTCATTAAGAGGCATCTCACTAGGAGGCATCTCATTAAGAGGCATCTCACTAGGAGGTATCTCATGTAGAGGCATCTTATTAAGAGGCATCTCACGAGGAGGCATCTTACGTAGAGGCATCTCATTAAGAGGCATCTCACGAAGAGGCATCTCACTAGGAGGTATCTCACACAGAGGCATCTCACGTAGAGGCATCTCATTAAGAGTCATCTCACCAGGAGGCATCTCATTAAGAGGCATCTCACTAGGAGGCATCTCACGTAGAGGCATCTCACGAGGAGGCATCTTATGTCGAGGCATCTCATTAAGAGGCATCTCACTAAGAGGCATCTCACAAAGAGGCATCTCACAAAGAGACATCTCTCCTTTTTGATATCCACACCATATAGAGGCCTCATTAGCTACGTCATATTTGGGCCTCACAATTTCGACGAGGAGATGGGGGTCTGTCGTCATGACGATGGGACCGCTCATGATCTCAACGAGGAGATGGGGGTCTGTCATCACGACGATATGACAGCCCACGATCTCAATGAGGAGATGAGGGTCACCTAGAACCTTGATCATTGCCTTGGCCTCACACCTAGAGACGTCGCTTATCCTTCTCGAACCCGGCCATGCTATGCTAGGTGCGGCCTCGCTACGCTAGGTATGGCCTCACAACGCTATGTGAGGTCTCGCAGCGCTAGGTGAGGTGAGCTCTCGCTCCTTGGGTGTCTTGTGAGACCCCGGGTCTCGTTATTGTTCCTTCCGTTCTTCTTGTTCGACTTAGTCATCCTTCTCCCAATATGATGACTAGCCCCTCCTTCTAGCGCCAAATGTTATAGGGAGAAATTGGTATAACAATGTTTATGGAGGTTGCTGGAATCACGGAGCAAAATACAGATATTTTGCTAAGAACACGAAGAACACGGAAGGAGATTGGAGATTGTTTGTGGCTAATCTTGTTTGTTGATATTTCAGGGGTGAGCTGTCAATCATCCAAAACAAGGTGCCTACGTACCCTATTTATAGGGCTCAAGCCATACGTAGTTCTTGGAGAAGAAGTTACCTAGACGGGCTATGGTTTTTTGAAGATAAGTCGTAGTCCAAACCCACTCATTTTATGGCAGATGTGGCAATGAGTCATTAACTCTATCCATGATCCATGTCCCAAAGAAGGAAACTGATGGTCTCGCATGGTCTAGAATCGAGGCCTCTCAAGGGAGGCTAGTAGATAAGTAACAAAGGCCTGGCATGCGACCTCGAGGGGTTGAGTAATGCGAAGCGAACCCAAGTGTATAGATATTCATATGACCTCGAGGGGCCTAGCTATGAGTCTTCCAGTGGAGAATGAGATAGCGATCTCGTTTAGTATGTAGATGTAATAATAGTGCGAAGCGATCCCTTGGAGGGAGGTAATAGCGAGGCGATCCCTTGGAGGGGAGTTATACGCGACGCGATCCCTGTAGATGCGACCTCGAGGCCGGGCTAGCGTGAGACGCCTAGAGGCCTAGAATGAGACCCCTTTGAGGCCAAACAAGAGTTCCCTTGGAGGCCTAGCGTGAGACCCCTTGGAGGCCTAGCGTGAGACCCCTTGGGTGATAGCGTCTTCAAGAGATAGAGGTGAGGCGAGGCGCTCCCTAGATTAGGCCTCATGCGTTGTTGATCCATCTTCAATATTTGAGCCAATTAAGAGATATTCGAGCCCATTAGGAGAGTTGGGCCCCTAGTATAGTCCATTGATCCTGTTTAGGATCTATGCCGAGATTCGGGCATAACAAATGTGAATGAAAATTAGGAAACAAGTTCGGATATGGAAATAAAGTGTTGATATGTCAACATGATTTGGTAAGAGATACGAGATAAGATGGGCAGAAGCATAATACAATGTAGTAATCAAGTATTTGGGTCTTGTACATATCAATTTTACTCTTACTTATTTTCATGTTCTTGTTATTATGATTCAGTTATTTGTATAATTTCAACACATATAATATAATTAGAAGTTAAACAGTTTAACAAAAGTTACTTTTTTTAGATAATTTACCTGAATCCAGGAATGTAAAGATTCTGCAAGCCTAGATAGGTAGGGAACTTTTGTTGTTGTTGCAATTCGAAAATGCGCTTCCCTTTTTCGAAATTACTCCTAAAAGCTGTTTTAGATGAAACTTCAGCTGCTAAGGTAGAGAATTCTTTGTGAACATCCATCTCAAATTCGTCTGTTTCTTCATTTTTTTTCTTGCCAAATATCCAGCATCTTTGTTACACTAGCTACCACCTCTGGAACCCAGGCCTATATAACAACATTAAACGCTATTAAAATGATAAAATAAGTGAAGAATAATTTAGAGATGTCTAAAGTGAATACTATAGAGGTGTAAAGTTTTATTATTGAGGAGAATTAAAAGAGTAATTCTTGATGCAAAACGACATGGGAACTCTTTATAAATTTCCTATTAAAAATAATAGTAGTTTTTCAAAAGATGTTTTTGAGCCTACTAAAAATATTATTCATTAAAAAAATGTTAGAAAAGAAAACGCTCATTGATGAATAAAGATATGTTAAAAAAACATATTATTTAATTAATATAACATCTTGTTTTTTTTTTCAAAATATACAAGTTTTTTAAATTTTTATAAATTAGTTTTGATATTATCCAAATTAAATGAAGTCCAGTAAATTAAACTTATGAACGTGTTTGGTTTAGCTAATTATTTTAGTAAAGTATATATTTTTCGAAAAAGTGCTAAATACAATACTTTATATGTTATTATATTTGTAAAATATATTAAAATATAGGCTTTTGTTATAAAAAAATAGTCAAATATTATGCACGTGCTAATTAAATGAATATAACTGCATTAGAATTTAACGACTAAAACATTTTAAATATATTAGTCAAAAAAATTGGCACAAAATATTATATATATATATATATATATATATATATATATATATATATATATACAGTGAATTAATTTAGACTATATTTTCTGAGTGACACAATATATATATATATATAAATATATATATATATATATTGAAATAAATCAGATGAATCAAACCTTCACTTTGTCCATACTGAATGCTGGGGATGCTATCTTGAGTTCCATTTCACGGAACATAATAGTGGTTGATGATCTTTCTAAAGATCAAATGCCTTCACAGGCATCCGAGGTGGAATTACCTACCTCAATAACTGCTGGTGAATCTTCCATTTTACGGAAAGTTCCATCGGTAGGAGGTTCTTTTATGAACCAAGTGTCTTCACAGACGTACGAGGGAAACTTGGGTTTTGTGCCATTTAATCGATCCAAGTTTAACCTCCCAGAGGGAAAATCTCTGGATCTCTTTCGAGATTTACCACTTTTTACCAGTGGTCGGTAACTCGCTTCATGCGAGAACGGAAGCTCACGAACTTTCATTGCACCATCCGTGACCTCTGAAAAAGGGGCTAGGATGATTTCATTTGTAGGTACACATATCGGTGGAAGCTCTGGAGGAGAGTTGAGGGAAACATGAACAGCACATGTAATTGTCACCCAAACCACTAAACCGAGTTAATATAGAGTGTTGAGTGAAACACCTGCAGAACGTACGAGTGAGCAACCTACTCAACCACATGCACCTGTAACCAGAAAGGAATACAACAGACTCCTTACACGGGTCCAAACAATGGAGAAAGAGTTGTCAAATATTTGTAAGTCCATTGCAGAAATCAAAAATTTGCAACTTATTCAAAATGATGCATTCCAGGTTCAATTACGTTCCATGGCAGCCCAGTTTAGTCATGCAATCAACTCTTTGGTAAAGCCATCTTCGTCTAATTTACCAACTCCACATCCTACTACTCTGGAGGATAACCCAACTGAGGGGGAGAAGGTGGATGATCAAGAAAAATCTACTAGGCATAAGGGAAAGGAAAAGGTTGCTGACACGGAATTAACTTTATATTGGGAAAGGAAAAGCTAATGGGAGTATTAGTGCTATGTGGAAAGAAAGTAAAGGCAAACTTGAAGATATGTTCAGTCTAGAGGAACAATTGTCTTGCACTTGAAAATCTGGAAAATGTATATATGATCCAGAATGTACTTTAATATTATTTATCTTGGTATTTTATTTTTTGTATCAGTTGAGTTATCCTCTAGGAATTTGCTTGTCAAACCCTAACAATCAAATAGGGGGAGATTGTAAAGCATAATGTAATGTAATATGTAATAGAGGACTTATATAACTCAACTAGGATAAAAGATAAATAATATTAACTCTATACAGGGATCGTGAAATTTGAAGAACAGGAACCGACAAGGATCAAGTCGCTGAAAGAAGTTCATTAACATGATCAAGCCTTAGTGACAGAATAAGATGTATAGATGATTCAGTTGAAGGGCCAAAAGATTCCATGTATTTATATATAATTTGAAGACATTGCTGCAGGCTAATCAATTGGAATGTAACAAAGGTGTGAAGATCAAGATCAGTGCTAGTCACTTGTGAACCAGACCAGTGCACTAAGTGTCAGTACATACGAGAAGGTTCATCACATTAATTCACAGAAAGAATTGCCAAAGCCTATTGACGATCAAGGACAGACATAATATCTCAAGGTATTGTCAAAAATTAATTTACTCTGAAAATTAACTAAGTAACAGATTAAATAATAATTTGTAATAAATAATTAAATTAATCTGGTACTTGAACTATTTTCTGAGATGAATTAATTCAGCAGAATATTATAAACAGAAGAGAGAAAGAATAGTAATACTATGCGCGGTTACTATGCAAGATTACTACGCGCGGTTACTATGCAAAGTTACTATTCAAGGTTACTATTTGGGGTTGGTGTAATAGTGCCCGGTTACTATTTGGGGTTGTTGGAATAGTGCTCGGTTACTATTTGGGGGTTGTTGGAATAGTGCCAAATAGTGACTTTCTAAAACCTATAAATAGGCCTGTTGTATTTCATTTCAAAACACACCTCAACACACAACTTTCTCTTCTCTCTCTTATATCTTCTCTGTGTAAGCTGCTAGACAGTCCATCTAGTAGGAAAGCCGGCTTAGCCCGCTTTCAGGAAGTGTCGGGTAGAAGGTCCTCGTGCCTAAACTATCCTAGGAGTGTTTGATTTTATAGCTGATCCATAGGATTAGATTGTGTAACAAACCTCCGGGTTTTATCTATTCAAAGATATTTTCCAAACAATTGTGTTATTTCGATTCAGTATTTTTGATTTCATATTCACATCAAAAATTGAAATATTAGTAAATAACGTAATCAACCCCCCTTCTACGTTATTCCGGACCTAACAGCCTCATCATTCTATCCCAGGGCTATCCCGGGGCCTTTTCATGCTATCCCGGGGCCCTTGGCCTCATCATCGCTATCCCGGGGCACTTGGCCTCATCATGCTATCCCAAGGCACTTCGCCTCATCATCGCTATCCCGGGGCCTTTTCATGCTATCCCGGGGCACTTGGTTTCTTCAATGTCATAACAAACTTCCCTGTGTTGCATATGTAATAAGATTGTTGTGAGGCATCTCACTAGGAGGCATCTCACGTAGAGGCATCTCATTAAGAGCCATCTCACTAGGAGGCATCTCACGTAGAGGCATCTCATTAGGAGGCATCTCACTAAGAGGCATCTCACGTAGAGGCATCTCACGTAGAGGCATCTCATTAGGAGGCATCTCACTAAGAGGCATCTCACGTAGAGGCATCTCATTAAGAGGCATCTCACGAGGAGGCATCTCATTAAGATACATCTCCTTAAGAGGCATCTCATGTAGAGGCATCTCATTAAGAGGCATCTCACGAAGAGGCATCTCACGAAGAGGCATCTCACTAGGAGGCATCTCACATAGAGGCATCTCATTAAGAGGCATCTCACGAAGAGGCATCTCATTAAGAGGCATCTCACGAAGAGGCATCTCAGGAAGAGGCATCTCACTAGGAGGCATATCACACAGAGGCATCTCACTAGGAGGCATCTCATTAAGAGGCATCTCACTAGTAGGCATCTCATTAAGAGGCATCTCATTAAGAGGCATCTCACTAGGAGGTATCTCACGTAGAGGCATCTCATTAAGAGACATCTCACGAGGAGGCATCTTACGTAGATGCATCTCATTAAGAGTCATCTCACGAAGAGGCATCTCACTAGGAGGCATCTCACACAGAGGCATCTCACGTAGAGGCATCTCATTAAGAGTCATCTCACCATGAGGCATCTCACTAGGAGGCATCTCACGTAGAGGCATCTCATTAAGAGGCATCTCACGAGGAGGCATCTTACGTAGAGGCATCTTAGTAAGAGGCATCTCACTAAGAGGCATCTCACGAAGAGGCATCTCTCCTTCTTGATATCCACACCATATAGGGGCCTCATTAGCTACATCATATTTGGGCCTCACAATTTCGACGAGGAGATGGGGGTCTGTCTTCATGACGATGGGACCGCTCATGATCTCAACGAGAAGATGGGGGTCTGTCATCACGATGATATGACAGCCCACGATCTCAATAAGGAGATGAGGGTCACCTAAAACCTTGATCATTGCCTTGGCCTCACACCTAGAGACGTCGCTTATCCTTCTCGAACCCGACCACGCTACGTGCGGCCTCGCTACGCGCGGCCTCGCTATGCTAGGTATGGCCTCACAACGCTGTGTGAGGTCTCGCAGCTCTAGGTGAGGTGAGCTCTCGCTCCTTTGGTGTCTTGTGAGACCCCGGGTCTCGTTATTGTTCCTTCCGTTCTTCTTGTTCGACTTAGTCATCCTTCTCCCAATATGATGACTAGCCCCTCCTTTTAGCGCCAAATGTTATTGGGAGAAATTGGTATAACAATGTTTATGGAGGTTGCTAGAATCACGGAGCAAAATACGGATATTTTGCTAAGAACACGAAGAACACGGAAGGAGATTGGAGATTGTTTGTGGCTAATCTTGTTTGTTGATATTTCAGGGGTGAGCTGTCAATCATCCAAAACAAGGTGCCTACGTACCCTATTTATAGGGATCAAGCCATACGTAGTTCTTGGAGAAGAAGTTACCTAGACGGGCTAGGGTTTTTAGAAGATAAGTCGTAGTCCAAAACCACTCGTTTTATGGCTGATGTGGCAATGAGTCATTAACTCTATCCATGATCCATGGCCAAAAGAAGGAAACCGATGGTCTCGCATGGTCTAGAATCGAGGCCTCTTAAGCGAGGCTAGTAGATAAGTAACAAAGGCCTGGCATGCGACCTCGAGGGGTCGAGTAATGCGAAGCGAACACAAGTGTATAGATATTCATATGACCTCGAGGGGCCTAGCTATGAGTCTTCCAGTGGAGAATGAGATAGCGATCTCGTTTAGTATGTAGATGTAATAATAGTGCGAAGCGATCCCTTGGAGGGAGGTAATAGCGAGGCGATCCCTTGGAGGGGAGTTATACGCGACGCGATCCCTGTAGATGCGACCTCGAGGCCGGGCTAGCATGAGACGCCTAGAGGCCTAGAATGAGACCCCTTTGAGGCCTAACATGAGTTCCCTTGGAGGCCTAGCGTGAGACCCCTTGGAGGCCTAGCGTGAGACCCCTTGGGTGATAGCGTCTTCAAGAGATAGAGGTGAGGCGAGGCGCTCCCTAGATTAGGCCTCAAGCGTTGTTGATCCATCTTCAATATTTGAGCCAATTAAGAGATATTCGAGCCCATTAGGAGAGTTGTGCCCCTAGTATAGTCCATTGGGCCTGTTTAGGATCTATGCCGAGATTCGGGCATAACAAATGTGAATGAAAATTAGGAAACAAGTTCGGATATGGAAATAAAGTGTTGATATGTCAACATGATTTGGTAAGAGATACGAGATAAGATGGGCAGAAGCATAATACAATGTAGTAATAAAGTATTTGGGTCTTGTACATATCAATTTTACTCTTACTTATTTTCATGTTCTTGTTATTATGATTCAGTTATTTGTATAATTTCAACACATATAATATAATTAGAAGTTAAACAGTTTAATAAAATTTACTTTTTTTAGATAATTTACCTGAATCCAGGAATGTAAAGATTCTGCAAGGCTAGATAGGTAGGGAACTTTTGTTGTTGTTGCAATTCGAAAATGCGCTTCCCTTTTTCGAAATTACTCCTAAAAGCTGTTTTAGATTAAACTTCAACTGCTAAGGTAGAGAATTCTTTGTGAACATCCATCTCAAATTTGTCCTTTCCTTATTTTTTTTCTTGCCAAATATCCAGCATCTTTGTTACACTAGCTACCACCTCTGGAACCCAGGCCTATATAACAACATTAAACGATATTAAAATGATAAAATAAGTGAAGAATAATTTAAAGATGTCTAAATTGAATACTGTAGATGTGTAAAGTTTTATTATTGAGGAGAATTAAAAGAGTAATTCTTGATGCAAAACGACATGGGAACTCTTTATAAATTTCCTATTAAAAATAATAGTAGTTTTTCAAAAGATGTTTTTGAGCCTACTAAAAATATTATTCATTAAAAAAATGTTAGAAAAGAAAACGCTCATTGATGAATAAAGATATGTTAAAAAAACATATTATTTAATTAATATAACATCTTGTTTTTTTTTTTTCAAAATATACAAGTTTTTTAAATTTTTATAAATAAGTTTTGATATTATCAAAAATTAAATGAAGTCTAGTAAATTAAACTTATGAACGTGTTTGGTTTAGCTAATTGTTTTAGTAAAGTATATATTTTTCGAAAAAGTGCTAAATACAATACTTTATATGTTTTTATATTTGTAAAATATATTAAAATATAGGCTTTTGTTATAAAAAAAATAGTCAAATATTATGCACGTGCTAATTAAATGAATATAACTGCATTCGAATTTAACGACTAAAACATTTTAAATATATTAGTCAAAAAAATTGGCACAAAATATTATATATATATATATATATATATATATATATATATATATATATATATATATATATATATATGCAGTGAATTAATTTAGACTATATTTTCTGAGTGACACAATATATATATATATATTGAAATAAATCAGATGAATGAAACCTTCACTTTGTCCATACTGAATGCTGGGGAAGCTATCTTTCGGTGAACAGCCCATTCGTGACCTATCAACCCAGGAAGTCCTTCCCCATTGAGCGTCTTAGCCAAAGGATTGAAACTATCTCTATCAATGATATCCATTTTTCTGAGAAAGACATCTTTGATAATATATGGATCTACCAAAACCAGCCTTGGCTTTACCCCGAACCAACACAAAAAAGTCTTGCCATATTTGGCTGACCACTGATGATATTCTGGCAACACCCGGTGCACAATATCATGTTTAAAAGACATTGATTTTGATAGAGCTTCGTTTGCCATTCGTATCATCTCTGGTGTGTTTCCATAACATGGACGATAGTTTGGGCCGTTTACACCTTGTTTTCTGAAAATTTGTTGAATTTTATACGGAACCCATATTACCGAGTACAAGAATTTTAAGCTTGCAAGAATTAGCATTATGATAACGAAGAAAAAAGCCATGGGCACAACTGTATAAGAAAAGAAATGAGTAATAGATGCTTAAAAAAACTAAATGTTGCACTACATTCGTTCACAGAAACAATATTCCCAGCTACACGCCTACACTAATATATAGTAAGCTAGCTTTGTCACCTTAATTATTTTAAAATCTGGTGGATTTTAAAAGATCCTAAAATCTGGTGGATATTAAAAGATGTTTTTATATTTTGAACATTCATATGGATATAATTTTGAATAAAAAAATCCCATTAGAATCTAGTGGTTTTGAACAAAGATAGATTTGAAGATTAAAAAATATGTGATATTAAAAAATTGATTGATTTTTTTGAATATTATAAAATAATGGATTTCATAATGTTTTTTTTAAATCTTTTGAAATCCATTCAAATTCTATAATATTTTGAACAATGTAGTCTCTGCGAGAATTTGTAGAAAAAGGCAATTACAATCTTCTAAAATATAAATGGAATACACCCCCTAACGTATTCGATTCACATTTTAAAAGATTTTGACAGATTAATAATAATCTATCAAAAATTTAAAAATTATTGTTGATTTTAATTATACACAAAGTCTGACAGAGTTATGTAGAATCTCAAATAGAGTTGATGTAGAGGTTTGTTGATTTCGGTAGAACTCCGGACAAATCCTCAGTCCTCAGTCCAAATCTCATTAATTTTATAGAAACAATATTCTCAGCTACACTAATATATAGTAACCTTTGTCACCTTAATTATTTGGTGTATTTAACATTAGTTTTATTTAATTAGGATTTTCAAACGTTCATTAAAGATCCTTTTTATACATATTTTTTTAACTTGAAGATCCTTTTGTATTTAATTTATAGTTTGATATTGTTTACTTAAATCTGTATATTTTTTTGTTTATTTTTCTGCATGTATTCAGATTGGATTTCAAAAAATTTATTAAAATATGGTATATTTTAAAAGATCTTAAAATCTGGTGGATATTAAAAGATGTTTTTAGATTTTGAACATCCATATGAATACAATTTTGAATAAAAAAATCCTATTAGAATCCGGTGGTTTTGAACAAAGATTTTAAGAACTCCACTATTTAGTAGTGATAGGTACCAAATTATGTCCCGAATGATATGACATGGATGAGTTTGCGATATGAGTTATTTTAATTATTGAAATTATGTAAATTTAGGGGTCCATTTTATTTAATTATGATTAGTCGGTATGGATGAGTTTGTAGTATGAGTTATTTTAATTATTGAGATTGATGTGAATCCAGAGGTCTATTTTATTTAATTATGATATGACTAATAAGAAAGTGACACGTGTAATTTGAGAATTATTTTGGGATCCAGGGTCTCTAGCATTTACCTATTACATTATAGGTATATTCAATCAAGATGTTATATTATCATTAAAAATATATGGGTATTAATTTAAGATTTTATAAAATCCTTCAAAATCTGGTAATTTTAAAAAATTGATTGATTTTTTTGAATATTATAAAATAATGGATTTCATAATGTATTTTTAAACCTTTTAAAATCCATTCAAACTCTGTAAGATTTTGAACAACGTAATCTTTCCGAAAATTTGCGTAGAATTAAAGTCAATTACAATCTTCTAAAACATAAATGGAATACAACCTAACGTATTCAATTCACATTTTAAAAGATTTTGACAGATTAATACTAATCTATCAAAGTTTTAAAAATTATTGTTGATTTTAATTCTACGCAAAGTCTTACAAAATTATGTACAATTTCATAGAGTTGATGTAGAGGTTTGTTGATTTTGTAGAACTCCTCACAAATCCGTCAAAATCTCATTATTTAATAAAATCCAAAACAAACCGATCAGTTTTATAATAACATCGTATTTTAAAAGATAATATGAATTCTAGTTGAATACTGCCAAATTATTAAGAATAATTTAAAATATATATTAAATGTTATAATGACCTTTTTAAAATCATAATTGAATACCATCAAATTTTAATGAATTATTAAAAATCTAAATTGAATACACTTGAATTTTTAAAATTCAAAAATATCCTTAAAATTCTAAACTGAATACACTCGTAAATTTGTAAACCTCAACTGGGATTCAAAACAATAAGATGTATGAATTAATAATTAAAAACATAAATGTGTAAAAGAGATAAGCACATTTATTATGATATATTTGATTTGATGATAAAATAAATACTTAGAGTAAAAATATTATTTTGTCTATGTAACTAGTCGATTGATATTAATATTATAAGTATACACTAACTATGAAACTATCTATAGCTTAATATCAAGGGAATTTACCAAAAATACTAGATTTAAAGTTTCTATTTGCAAAAATACCATCTCCTTGAATTAATTGCAATTTTACCAACCTAAGTTTCAAAATTTCAAAAATACCAACCCTAACCCTAACCCCCCTCCCCCTTTCTGCCGACTTTCATTCCTTCCGCCTGTGTACTTTTTTTTTGTTTTTTTTTAAGTGGGGTGATATTTTGGTTGCAACTGAATGCAACCACATTCAACCACATGATTTCAACACTTTTTTTTAAGGTGGGGTGATATTTTGGTTGCAACTGAATGCAACCACATTCAACCACATCGACTTCAACACTTTTTTTAAGGTGGTTGCAACTGAATGCAACCACATTCAACCAAATGCAAACACATTCAATTTTTTTTAAGGTGAGGTGATTTTTGTGGATTTGGGTTGCAAGGCCCCGCCAGGGGCAATATTCAACCAAATGCAACCACATTCAACTTTTTTTTAAGGTGGGGTGATTTTGGTGGATTTGGGTTGCAAGGCCCCGCCAGGGGCAATATTCAACCAAATGCAACCACATTCAAATTTAGTTGCATGTGGTTGCATTCAGTTGCTGATTTCAAGTTCCATTTTTCAGTTGTCATTTTCGACCTCTTTTTTGAACTCTAATATATATATATATATATATATATTAGAGTTCAAAAAAGAGGTCGAAAATGACAACTGAAAAATGGAACTTGAAATCAGAAATTTAGTTGCATTTAGTTGAATGTGGTTGCATTCAGTTGAATATGCCCCTGCGGGGCCTTGGAACCGAAATAGTACCCACCTTTAAAAAAAAGTGTTCAAGTCGATGTGGTTGAATGTGGTTGCATTCAGTTGAATATGCCCCTGCGGGGCCTTGGAACCCAAATAGCACCCACCTTTAAAAAATAAAAATAAAAAAATAAAATAAAAAAAAAGGACACAGGCGAAGGAATGAAAGGCAGCGGGAGAAAGGAGCGGGGAAGGAGGGGGAGGGAAAGGGGAACCCTAATATCTAGTATTGTTGCAATTTTGAAACTTAGGTTGGTAAAATTGCAAATAACTATTATTAGTAAAAGTAAATGTGCAAAAATTTACTTTTTCCTATATATTTATGAAAAAAGCCCTAATATCAATCCAAAAACTCATGTTGTGTCAACTGATAATCCAAGGAAGCTTTTAAACGATAGAGTATAAACTTGCATAAGTAGAATCAAAATATAATATTTTGAAAACAAAATCTTAGGGTTGGAAAACTTGCTTGGAATCCAAAGTAAGGTTCCCTTCTAAAAATAGATATCAAATCTCGGTTGGCCTTCTTAATCGAATAGCTACACATACCACGAGTAAGTACACTCAACTCCATTAACCAATTACGTGATTGCTACATCTTTTGTCTTTACGAGTCCTTAGTTAATTTCCATTACTCCCTCCGTACCTAAATTCTTTTCCTGTTTGCTGAATTTCACGGGTTTTAAGATAGTGGGGAATAAATATTGTTTTTCTATGGAGTAATGGGTATAGAATATTGTTTTTAAGGAGTTGTGGGTATTTAGTATTGTTTTTTTTTTTTGGAGTAGTGGGTGGAGTAGTGGATATTGAATATTATTTTTAAGGAGTAGTGGGTGGAATAGTGAGTATTGAATATTGTTTTTTTGGAGTAGTGGGTGTTGAATATTATTTGTAATGATTAGTGGGTGGAGTAGTGGGTATTGAATATTATTTTTAAGAAGTAGTGGGTATTGAATATTATTTTTATGGACAAAAATAGAAAGGAGAAAAGTATTTTGAATATCCTTAAACGGAAAGTAGGAAAAGAAATAAGGGACGGAGGGAGTAACATTTATCTTATCAATGACCTTTAATCCAATTCTTTACTCCAATAAGTAGCCATGATGTTCCTCAACAACTTTCATGTTTTATCCGACTTGTAATTATCCTTTTATCTTGGCCAAAATGGCTCGTCAAAACAATGCCCTTAGAGTTGAGTTTTCGGGAAGTTACTATTACGCGACTTGCGCTCCAACATTTTTAATAAATTGAAAAATCCATAATTAAATACGAAACCACCTCAAGGAATTTCTTTAGTGTTATGATATTTATATTAAATATCAATAAAGATACAACATTCTTATCAATCATAGGCAATTCTTTAGCAGCATTCCCCTTCAAATTACTATAAAACTTGAAAATCTCCTCCTTAATATCATTGTGATTAACACACTTACTACCATCCATTCTTTTAAGATATTTATTTGCATTTTTACTAATTCTCTCCTTAGCATAAGCATGAAAAAACTTAGTGTTAGTATCATCATAAGCAATCTAGTCAGCCCATGATTTTTGCTTCCAAATTTGCTCTTCTATGCCACTCCATTTTTCAAGATCACTAAGTAACCTTCTTTCTTTTGCTATCACGACTTCATTAAATAATCTTGATTAAGCTTGTATTGAATCTTTGAACTGAGTGCTATTAATCATCTTGAATGGTTCCTTCAGGCTCTTCAATTTATTCTGGATATCTAAAAGATTATTTTATTATGTCTCTGTTTCCACTTATCCTTTATAATACTATCAAAATCCTCAGTTTGAGCTATGACATTTAGAAATCTTAAAGAAGACTTTTGCATTAAGATCTTCAGCTTCATATCTATCAAAAGCGGACAATGACCATTAGAGACATTTTTCTCTAATACCTCAACCACCACATCATTGAATTTACTCAACCAGTCAGCATTAGGAACGCAACGGTCAATTCTAGATAAGATCATGTACTCTTTATCCTGATTATTACACCAAGGCCATGTTTGTTTCATGGGATTAAGTAAGGGATAGGACTATAATCCTTAAAAAAATTTAATCCCATGTTTGTTTTGTAAAATCATATTTGGGATTAGTTTAAGGATTATAGTCCTTTAAAATATCAATTTCATGTTTGTTTTGTTGGATTGGAGGATAGGATTATAATTCCATCTAATACTTGGTTGAAGGAGGTATTATTTAATCCCCTCTAACAAGTCATTTTTTAAAGGATTATAATCCTTTCATTATAATCCTATGACAAACAAACATGGGATTAGCAAATTTAAAGGATAATAGTCCAATCCCATATTCTATCCCTCAAAACAAATATAGGATTAAAATTTAAAGAATTATAATCCAATCCTTGATTTAATCCTTCTAAACAAACATAGTCTTGGATAATTTAAAGAATTATAATCCTTAGTATAATATTGAAATGATTATAATGCTTAGACTATAATCCTTGGACTATAATCCCACAAAATAAACATGGCCCAAGTATAATAACTACCTATTGTTCTAACCACAGTCAGGTCATTTTCTCTTAAACAATCTTCAAAATCCTTAATCTCATTCTCATTTATAGCATTTCCTTCAAATCTATCTTCTAGCAGTAAAATTGAGTTAAAATCTCCACAGAAAATCATAGGACCTTTTAATTGATCAACTATGTCACCAATGAACTTTCAAAGATTCTTTCTCATTTCAATAGTATTATACCCAGTAAAATGACTAACCTTACCCAATTCCAAATCAGTAATTCTACAACAAATACCTTGAGCACACTCCTTAATCATTACCACATCAATCTTTCTATAATTCCAACTTATCCAAATTCTACCATTAACAACATCTTTATGGTTATGAATCACTGGCCAATCTTTAAAAATCTTCTTACTACTGTTTTTGAATTTCTTTCGTTTTATTCTGTTTCCAATATCTATTTTATTTCTCAAGAGAAAGAGCTTTACCTCTTTCTTTTTGAAGGGCTTGAGTGTCATTATTGTTAACATTAGTTAGTGCCTCCTAATCTAGACCCCGGATTTGGAGTGCATCATAAAACTTCACGGATAATTCTATTTAATAAAATAATAATATTATGAGTTTCATGTGTCTAAAGATGACCTCAGGTACAACCCTGAGGTTAAAACAATTACAATATAAATGTAAGGGTATTTATGTAAAATCACTGTAAAAAAAAGTTATTTACAAAAATGCCCCTGCGGACCCCTTACTTTTAGTACAAATATGTTATAACCTTAGGAGAGTTCCCTGAGGACAACCTCAGGTCCATTTTTCTTTAATATTATACAGTAATTACTAATAACTAATCAATTAACTTTTTCAACTAAAACAAGTTATCTTTTCTATTTTTCCTAACTAAAACTTCTATATCCAATTAACTTTTCAGTTACAATACGTTACAGACAATTGTATATAATGAAATAATATTATAATTCCTAATAACTAACTAATTATCATTTTCTATTAAAACATGTTACTTTTTCTATTTTTTCTAAATAAAAACCCTTATTTTCCAAAAACAACACAAGCAATTCTATTGATTAAAATAATATTATAATATTATAATTTGTAATAATTAGTCAACTATCTCTTTTATTTGATATATTTAGTATTTTTATATTAATAATTAAAATTAGCAATTTAATAAAAATATAACATGTTAAAAATAGTTTTTAAAAATTAATAAGCTACCATATATGGCTTGCACGAGTTATAAGTTAGTTATCTCCATGATATTTGTTTGTCTCTTTGAGTGCCATTGATTCTACTTGCACCCATTTTTTATTATTCTCCATTCTAACTAATAGGGCCACTACACTCCCTCAGTTTAACCATCCCTGCTTTCCTATCGAATATGATTTTAAACTTTTGAAAGCTGTTTCCACCTGCCCTGCTTCTCCAGATTGTGTCTTTTTAGCTCTCCATGTTTCTGATAATCGTCACCATTGGTCCATTGGAATGTTTCGCCATGGTGATACATAATGGACTACTACTGATTTTCATTTTGAAGAATCTTTGGATCCGGCAGAATCAGATGTTGTGTTCATTCAAGGACTTTTCTATTTTCTCTGTTACGATCAACGAGTTGCATCCTATGACATTGTTTCCAAGGAATTAAAAGTTCACTCCTTTTTAACTCCAATTTATTATGGGGGCATTTACAAATTCTTCAAGTTAGATGGGGAGATCATGCTTATGTTTTATGACATCAAAGTTCGCAAACATTTTCTTACAAGCTATGATTGGTCGCAAAAACTTTGGGTTCCTCTAAAAGACTTAGGTGATCATTCTTTGTTCCTTAGCATGCGTTCTGTTTATGTGGATACCATGAATTATTATGGAGTATCACCCAACAAGATATATATCCTAAAAGATGAAACCTGCTATGTTTATTCTTTTGAGAATGGTGAACTGTTGAAATCTTACTCCTCTGGACTTAGAAACTGGGATGGTCTAGATTATACTTCAGTATGTACCCTGTGGGTTGAACCTCCTGATCTTTTGCCGAAATAAGGTACCATCCAAGAGAAGATGACAACGGTCGTAGGACAATTAAAGAAATTGTTCAATGAGAGATGCAAGTGATCCCGAGTTCGTCAAAATATGTGTTAGTGATGGTTTGCCGAGTCATCTTTTATGAAAACACTAAGGGTCCGTTTGGATTAGAGGTTGAGAAGGGTTGGGTTGGGTCGAGTTCAAATTTAAAAATTCGTTTTTAAAAAAATTATAAAAGTAAAGTGTTGGATTTTGGTAGTTTACGAAAGAATTAAAATAGTATTACATATTAAATCCAAAATCCAACACTTTACTTTTAAAATTTTCTCAAAAATGAATTTTTAAATTTGAACCCGACCCAACCCAACCCTTCTCAACCCTCGATCCAAACGGACCCTAAAGGCCTTGTCCCTATTTTAAAGCGTATTTTGTACTATTGGTATGTGTCATATAATTCAAAAATTCTGCAGTTAAATACTACATGTGTTTTTTGTGCCTTTGTATTCCTAATAAATGTGCTACCTGTCCATCTCCACTCGTAGTTTATAGGACTTGAGAAATGAGAAGTCTGTTCATTGCCTAGATGTTAACAGGGTTTCAACTAGAAAAGTATACATTAGTAACTGCTTAGCTTTGTTACTAGGGGTTGATGTATGCGAAGTTTAATGCCTATGCTATCCGTCATTTTTAATCATGGTCTTGAAACTATCCTTCATCTTAATTTAGTAAGCAGCTACCTCAGAGGTCTAGCTGTTTAAAATGCGAATTTTAATATTTATTACACAAGCTTTTCCATCCTTGCCTGCAAGATGTGTACGTCCAAAACACATTAGGATACATTACTGCCTGTTATCAGTCTAAGCCTGTATTGCCCCATCGGCCATTACCTTCTAAGAAGCTAGATTCTGCGTGAATTTGGAGATATATGTATATGTGTATGTGTATATATATATGAAAAAAAGGTTACGGGTTAACATAAAGCAGGATTGGTGGCACCATAAGCTAAATTGGTTACCTTGTGGAGTTGTGGGTATATATATATAAAAAAGGCTAAAGGTTATAAAGGTTAATTTGATCCAGTAGACTATCCTCCTCTCTTTTATAATAAATGTATGTATATTTACATGTTACTTTGAGTGCACCATCGGAATCGATAACGAAATAGTTTATTTATTATGTTGAAATCTCTGCTCTGCATCTCCTAAGAAGGATTTGATACTTTCTAGCTCAAGCTTAATTTTGATGAATTCCTTTTGAGCATCTCCTAACAATGAGGCCTGCTGATATAGATACTTGTATATCTATAGAGCATCTCTGCTCTGCATCTCCTAAGAAAGATTTGATACTTGTATGTTTTGTTGAAATTCTGTCTTGTGGCTCCTGTCCATGTCTAGATTACTTGGTGGTGTTGAGCAACTTTATTTGCTGTCCAGGTCAAGCAGACCTTCTTGAAGGTGCAAGATTTGGATAAATTGAGGAGACCTTGGCGTTTATGTGGGTAGAAGAGTTGCAATACTGAATCTATCGTTATATGTTGTACATTTGATAGCGACATGGAGCGTGTGGGGGTCTCAATACCCTCCTCTACCAGCTTCATCAATGACATGCCAGCTGATCCTTTGTTGATAAGATCAACGGCACTTTCAGACATAGCAACTAGCCGTTTATCAAAATTGACGAAAGCAAACTTCCTTTGTTGATAAAATCAACGGCACTTTCAGACATAGCAACGAGCCGTTTATCAAAATTGACCAAAGCAAACTTCCCTGATACATTCATCCTGGTGAGCAACCAAGTTGTGAACCAAGATCTCCACTCTGTGTTCTTTGAAATTCTGCTCCGCAGATTTTTGCTGCAACTTGGGTAAGTTTCTGTGCAATTTTACTACAGAGGAAACTTACCCAAGTTGCAGCAAAAATTTGCGGAGCAGAATTTCAAAGAACACAGAGTGGAGATCTTGGTTGTCACAGCTTGGTTGCTCCTCCGAATGAATGTATCAGGGAAGTTTGCTTTTGTAACACCCCCAAATCCAGGGTCAGGGATCTGGTCGTTACGGTCTCAATATCCATCCATAAAACCAACATAATTTAAATTACAACCTTGTGACCCAAAACAACAACATAAAACACACCCGTTATAGTCCCAGAGATGAAATCAGAGTAACCATCAATATTATTAATCACAAGTTTGAGTTCTTACAACCCAAAGAATTACAATTACATGCTCTTTGCCATCCATTGGTATATACCATATATATAAATACATTTGATGTGCAAATGCTAACAACTAGCCTACCAGAAGCTGCATCATCAGCAATGGTAGCTATGACCTCAGCGGTTAATCCTCTAGCGGTTGACACCTGCCTATGCTGAGTACACCTTGCGCGACCATCTGATCTAGCTGTTGTTGTAATATAAATAAATAAAGCAAGGGTGAGCAATAGCCCACCAAAAATATAATTGAACGGCAATAATATATAACAGTTCAAAATATCTTTGAAACCACGCCATGCATTAACGAACGTAGTACCAATATAAGGTATGAGATGAAGTTACAAGGTAACTCAAAATATAATTGTTCCGAAGAAATATCTGCTATGTCAAAGATAAGCAAGATATTATCAAATTTTCATAATAGAGGAACTTGCAGGAAGAATATTGCAATTCCGGTTCGAACACTTTTCAAACCTGCCAACAATGATAATGTTGCAGAAAATTTCCCAATTTGGAAGATGAACTAATACGGGAGCTTGCCGCGCCAGGAGCCACAACATTTACGATGATCAGTCGCATGTCATGCTCCCCATCATTTGTTCTCTACGTGTAGAAGGAAGCACCGACGGATCGCCCGCCCTCTGGAACCCCCCGGCCAACGGTTGGGCCATTAATTGCTGGACCGGCGCCACTCGGCCACTTACGCGTCTCCTAGTTCGAATAACATCCATAACTCTGAAACATAAAGTTCGTCCCCCTTTCCCCAAGTATAGTACTTGTTGATAGGACTGCACAAAGTAGTCGTATCTAATTGGAAAGGAAAATTTCACCAATATTTCCCAAGCTGATGCTTGTTAATGGATAGACACTTGTTCCATCAATCTTACCCCTCGAGCGTTGAGGAGGTAACCAAAAAGATTCATATCGATGTTTGAAAGAATCAAGATGTGAGTGACAAGATAGTTTAGCAAGTATAGGACCGGGCAGTCCAATAAATAACATCTCCAAGTGAGGTCCCCTTATATATTTTTGGAAGTTGAGCGAGTATTTAAATCTTCTTATAAGATAGATTTAAATGGAAATAAAGTTTTGGGAACCTCCCCTTGATAAAAATAGTCATAAAATACTCCGAACTATTTTACACCATATGTGAAGATGAAAGATAATCTTTGAATAATATGAATTATTATAAAAAAGAACTTAAAAGAATTTAAATAAATATTCCAAGAATATTTATTAAATCAATAATAATTAAGGAATATGATTAAATCATAATATTGCTCGTAAGTAATCCTCGAATAAATACATAGAATTATTTACTAAATAACTCTCTTCTTTAAATGAATATTTAATATAATATTCATTAATTAAATAAACTCAAATAAATATTTAAAATTATATTCACTAAATAAATCAAACCTTAAATGAATAATTGAAAATAATATTCTTTTCGTAATCAAAACTTTAAAGGAATATTCGAAACAATATTCCTTAAGTAAATAAAACTCCAAATGAATATTTTAAAATAATATTCATCAAGTACATAAAATCTTAAATGAATATTTGAAATAATATTCATTTAATAAATAAATCCCAAATGAATATTCAATTTATATTCATTAAACAAATAATGTTTTAAATGAATATCCAAATAATTTTCATTTAACAAATAATATTCTAAATAAATATCCAAATGATATTCATTTAGTAATCAAAACCTTAATATTCGAAATAATATTCCTTGAGTAATTAGAACTTCCAAAGAATACTTTTAAAATAATATTTATCAAATACATAAAACTTAAATGAATATCCGAAAGTGATATTCATTTAGTGAATAAAATCCCAATGAATATCAAAGTAATTATTCATTAATAATCAACTCTAATGAATATTCAAAAATAGTATTCATTTAATATTTCTCGACTGAAATAATACTCAAATAACGTTTCTCGAAAGATTTCCAAGTATTTGATACTTTTATGGAAATATAAATAATGTTTAATAATAACATTCCTAAAAATGAATACTACTCTGTCGCTGGAATCCCTCCGGGTTTCCACGACTATCTATATAACACAAAATACCGACTCCCGGTCTCATATTTAAAGAATAAATATCATACGCCCTTCACTAAGGGTCCTAGCAACACAATCCTGCTTATAACTGATAATCCATATCTAGTCTATAAGCCAATATTAATTCAGGGAACAAGTATTCCAATATACTTTGAAAACAAGCATGCATGCTATGGCATATGTATAACAACAATTATATATATTTTCACAACAACAGTTCCAAGGTATTGGAAACTTGCCTGGTAATCCTGTAGGGGTAGTGTGCCTCGTGTCAATCCAATGATCTATAAATAGTCACAATAACCGAGGTCAATCACTTAACATTTCGAAGGTTAAGTATAACTTAACTTAAGTCATGTATAAGTTTAGTCCAAAACACACCTCGAACCCATCCTTAATGTCGGATTTTTCGTATATCTTACTTAATCAATTATAACCTCGTTCTTTGCACCAATATGTGGTCTTGATAATTCTTAACAAGTTTCGTGTTTTAGTCGACTCGAAATTCCCTTTTTAACTTAGCCAAAAAGGGTGGCCAAAGTAGTATCCCTAGAGGTGACTTTCCTAAGAATTACTATTCCGGGACTCACACTCCAACACTTTTAATAAATTACTGAAACCGTATTTAATTACGAAACCACTTATAAAATCATCTTTCGTATTTGTAATATTTATCATGAAATTTCCAATTCGAAGCCACGGGTCTAGATAGGTGAAATGTATTTTTGAAGTTCGGTCGACTACGGATCTTTACTATTCACACCTCTTTCACTAAAACGTTCATAACTCGGTAACCGTTAACTCAAATGACGCACCGTTTTCGCGTACATGATCTAGAGAATGTCTAGAAGGTAGCTAACTCAAAATTGGACTTAGATCAGAAGATTAATTTTTCGGATTTTTGCCAAAACAGGGCAGGAGCTTCTAGTGAATAGTGTTACCTCCGAAAAGTGGTTTCTTCGCACTTAACCTCGATTCGAACATTTTTATAAAATCGGAAAACGATCCATTTTACTTGTGGTTTTCTCTCACGCCTTCCTTATGACCTCTAATATTTAATTACCATGATTCGTCACTGACTTAGTCATGTTAAGGGATTCCAATTTCAGTTACGAACTTTCGTTTACGGTTTCAAACCACTGTTACGAATTTAATCATAACTCCTAAACCGTAAGTCCATTTCATACGAACTTTATATCAAAACGAAGCTTATAACATAATCTAGCTTATAATGGCAAAAATCGAATCTAAACAGTGAGTTATAGGTTCTTTCAAATTCGTTTTCTTAAGGTTAACGAAATTTTGGCATTACGACGGCTATAAATCGAATATTTACCAAATTCCAAACCTCCCAATAATCATGATATCTACTCCAAACAACATATACATGATTTATAACCATGAACTGAGGCCAAGCAATGCCTTTCCGTTCATCTAAGCTATTTTTAACATTTATCAAAACCCAATCTTAATCATGCTTATAATCATGCTTATAACTTACTAGTAACATAACTAAGTTTAAATCCATCAAGAACAAGCATATACCCGAAGTAAGATCTAGGGTTCATGAGGTTTATACCTTCCTTGGAGAGTTTTAAAGCCCTTGCTAAGCCTTGTATAGTCCATGTCTATCCTTAACCAAGTTTAGATCATCCAAGAAATCAAGATCCAAGAATTTTGTTCTTGAGGTTACTATTCACCCTCCTCTTTGAGAATTTTATTGAAAATGGAAAAAGTGGTGTTTGAGGCTAAGATTTCTAGGGTATCATTTTTGTGAAATATAAGATCTTCCATTAAATTTGGAGATCAAACAATGGTAGGAAGTTAGGTTTTGATTCTTGAATTAAGAGGAAAACCGAATGGAGGCTAATGGAGAGAAAGTGGGTTGCTTTCTTTGTTGCTTGGTTGATCAAGTGAATTATTGTGATGTTTTGGAAAATATCTTGTATAAAGCTACTTTATTAAAGTGGTGTAGTCATCCATGATGCAATTCAAGAGGACAAGTGTTGCATTCTTGTGGTTTGATGTTACAATCTTGCTAAGTACTAGTTTGACTCTAATTGATCTAGTTCCTTGCTAACTAGTTTGGTTCCTAGATATTTTCCTCACTTGCACATGCATGCACCTTACCTTCCTGCTTGCTCTTTTGTCCGGTTATTGCTTAATTCGACTGATTGTTCGAGAGAATAACTCATTCGTTTCTAGTTAGGGTTTTACCGAAAACCTTCATAATATTTGTTATACCAATCTCCATCTTTCTTAATACTTCTCGAATTTAAATTCCTGAAATCCCTTTAATAAATCCTCAAGTCTTGCAGTGTCCAGGGAAATCTCGGAGAAAATAAAAGTGCTATTTTTCTGAATCCGACAGCTTTTACATACACTTAATTTCCTCCTGGATCACTAATACGAACTCAGATTTCCGTTCTGAATACTTCTATATAGCGTCGTCTAATAATATTCTTATTTCCACCAAAATCACTATTCACTACTTATTCTCTTTTATTCCTTATATATATAAAAATGTCCTTGTTCTCTTTCGGGCATTCCTTAACCCTTTTACGGAACCATTGGATTAACAACAGATATTGATTTGGATGACACAAGAATATCTCCTTCCTCTTTGGAGTGTCATAACTTATTTCTTAGGAGATAGATTATTCTAATCTAGGTTGTCAACCCATTGCATTCTTCATGACATATAATCTTTTAAATCTATACCCATTCACATTCATTGTTAATACCTTGTAGTCGGAGTCACTGTTCATTCTTTCATCAATATATAAAAAAAAGTTTTAATTCTACCGAAAATTCGGGTTCTTACAGTCTCCCCTCCTTAAAAGGATTCCGTCCCGGAATCAGGTAGAAGACAAATGGGGTAATTGTTGGTCATTTCACTTTCTAGTTCCCCGGTCAATCATTAATCATTCCAATATTCTTACAGCACACCTCACTAGTGCTATAATATATCCTTTATCCTTTTTCATCAACTTTGCTACTTTTCGAATAACATACTATCCGAGTTATGCTCTTACTCAGACATATACTACTACTCTTATTAGTATTTGTAGTGGTTTCGGTATTACTACAATGCTGCGAATTCGGAGATAACCTCACTCGTACCATGCAATTCCTGATCGCTTTAATCTTCGCAATCTCGATCAATACATAGAATTAGAAGAATTTATTGAGAGATCACTATGATCAATGAACATTTGTCCTATTGCATAGTTAGTACAGAAGGTGGCCAGCCTTTAGTACTTAACAAGCAATTTAGAGAAGCTATGGTATTCCACTTAGACTCCTATCACATAGACAGGTAGTCACGTAGCAGTACCTCCCCTCTTTAAAGGGTTGTTCTTCTCAATTTAGAAGAAGATAAATAAGGGATAAGAAAAGGAAAGAATTTCAAAGAATTATATAAGAAAATTTTCATGATTGTTAAAATATCAGACTTAGAATTTACCTCTGAACTATAGAGGTTTATTAGGGAAGGAAGTAATCGTATTCGTATCAAATACTACTTTATCGTAATCTCACATGTCCTTGCTGCTCTGTCCATCACTCGATGGACCTATACTCTTGTTCGATATTAGCATCACTTACTTTTGGAGGATCCTTCAACCTCTCAGGTTAAATCTTGGATTTCTCGCTTGACATTATTATTACTGACATTTCACGCCACGACACTGGCTCTTTCATATTCATAATTCTAGCACTATCAGGTTGTCATTCCGAGAGCTCATTAGAAAAACCAATTCATCAATCCATTCATAACATTCCTTGCTTCACATTTCATAATTATCTCCCTATCTTTTCTTTATCAATCACATCCATCTTATCATCTAAATCTTATTTACTTCTGTCGTTTAACTCCACCGTCATCTCAGTGTTGAGACACTCGTCACCTTTACTCAATATGCGTTACACGTTTGGGGTCAATCTTTCCTTTGTTCCACCATCTAGATTTTCACCTTATCATTCCATGAGTTCTTTATTACTCATTCAATCTATTTCAAATTTCCTCGACTTCCCCCAACCTAAAAGAGGTCAACTTGTATGTCATTTATTTCAAGTATCACGTCGTTCCAAAATTAAACCATCCGAAATAAACCTGGAAGATTTTTTTTTTTTAACTTAGATTCAGTCCCGACATTTCTATAGTCGTCATCACCTAATTTCTCAGAAGGATCCCCATCGGTTATGGTTTACGCCGTTCTTTAATAGCTAAATATACGGGTTTCATAATTGTCAAATCAAGATCCTCTAGGAAAACAAAATCATCACTATTCCTTATCCACCAGGAACGCTTCCTGAACTTGACGTAGATATTACATGAAGCAGATAAAATTGCAGAAGAGCTTCCAGCATCGCAGCTGGAACAGACTGGTAAGATTATTAATCATATGTCTCCAGTATAAGACTGGAAGCTTTGCAGTTTATTTAATCACTTTCCGAACCTCGTTAATTCTTTTCACAAAGATACTTTTCAGCATCACGATTCTCCAACCTCATGTTCCCTATCTTGTTTGCACAGAAATACACCAGCATAAACTTGCTTGTCATTCATCAACATGCCAATTAGCTTATCTATATCAGTACCAATCTATCTTCTGTATTTAGTCATCCCTTATTACCTCATCTCTCCCCTCTTTTTCTAAGATAAAGGAGCGTCGCTTGGGGAATTTGGTCTGGTCTGTCGCAGAACCTTCTAGTGTCGATAATGTGCTGCAAACAAAATCAGGAATCGAATGTTTACTTAAACTATCCTTATAGTTGATCCTCGCATAATCATCAGGGAAACGTAAATTCCTCCATCGCATTCTGACCTTCATGGCCGTTCTCATTATCACGCTATTTCTTTTGTATGAGCATTTATACTTACTCCTTTATACTTAAAGTGTCGGCCACCTCATTGGCCTTTCCTGAATATAATAATTTCTTGAAATCAATGTTTTCTGGATCTATTCCAACTCAGGGTGGAAGCATCCTCCCTTGAACTCTGCTAAATGAGAGAAAACATATTCCAGCCTTTTTCCAAAAGTCATTGCTTCCACCTTCCTGTGTGAACTTTATCACGGTTACTCCCAATCATACCTAGGATATTTCTTATCTTAGTCCTTTCTCATTTTAGAATAATCTCAACCTTATTGGTTCAATCCATAATTTCTCATGGTTTCACACATGCTTCATCTGGCCTTATTGCTACTATGCCATACATTCCTTACCAAACTTCCCTTTTGAAGTTTAGAATATTACCTCTTTCATTATAAGGTTTCTTAGGTCATCCTCCTCATTCCTTCTGTACCTTCTGGGTATAGGGTATATCAAATATCATTAACCGATTCTATAACAATTCTGTCTATGTACTTTTCGAGACTTCTCTCCATAAATCGTTACAGGTTATTGATACTTTGGTTGATTCAACTTATATCGTCTGGATTCACAATGTCTTTATTAGGGGTAATACTATCCTTTGTGCATCCCCCAGGGTTCGTCTTAATCTATGGACATTCTATCCTCAATTCTATTCCCAGGGAATACTTACATCGTGAAATTGATAATCAAATCATATATTCTTAATAAGGATCTCTGCTCAATCATTCTCATCTTAATAATCTATAGGTAGCTTAATGCTAACCTCTTCTTTCAATCGAATGTCAGTCTATATGACTTTCCAAAAGACAACACATGTCTATCTGCTCTTTCTTACAGAACTGGGTAATGGTAGCAAGGATGTTCTGGAAGATATTGGTCATTTTCAACATGAATCTCTAGTGCCCAATGCTCCTCTTGAGGACACTAAGCCTCAGATAACATTTATGCATCATACTGCACTAACTTTGGCAATCTTCGTAACTCTTCATTGGTCACTACCCTCAATCCTAATACGTCCATGGTATATATAAAATCCATCATCATGTATCTCAATTCATTTTATATCAAAAGTCCTCGCGGTTGGCACTTGGTTAGAAGCACCCCGCTTTGTCCTTACATTGCTGGTTTAGTCACTTGATAATCCTTAGTGACTTGGCCCCACTGGCCATGCTAAAATATGTGAGTTTCGGGGTTGGCTAATAGCAGTACTTTTCTAGCAATTGCTGGCACAGTGCCTTCGACTTTGATACCTTTTGATCTTTTAAAAACTTTACTCCATATAAGTCTCAATTGACTTCTCGGTACCGTCTCCGGTCACCTTTCATTATTTTTTATCTTTACAACTACTCTTATTAATTCCATGTGCCACAAAAGTTCACACTCTTGGCATAACAGCCTTTTCATTTAAGTCAATCCCGGAATTTCTCAGTCCGGCTTGTTTCTTAATTACATTTCCCTTTTTCCGTCAAATCTCAACTTTATAATTTTATCCCTACATTCAATCGTAATAATCGGGGTCTGTCTACCAACCTGTATAGTGGTTATTTTACCCAATCTATAGGGTTCGCTCCAGTTTCCATTCTCTTCGGTGACGTATTCTGATAATCAGAAAGACAAGGTTTGCCAAATTTTGTCCCATTCCTTTCCAGGATTAGAGAAATTTCAGTCAATCTATCCACACACTGGTAGCGTTAAGAAGACCCATTTTAATACCCGAAGATTATTTCTAGGAACATCTGAGCTGGTTGAACCATATACAGTTACAGTAATGAAATGATTGACCTAGAGTTGGGAGTTTAACCATTGGAAAGAAACCAACTATATACCTCCCCTATAAGGGAAATCAAAAGTTTCCACCTAAAACATGCCACATCTTCCCGATACATATTCGTCCTAATAATCGATACTACCGAACACCGGTCTTTCTAACAACTAGTTTTAGAAGGAACACTACCGTCGTAATTAGTCGTCCCACAAAATTTGCACTATCAAGGCCATCCGAATCTGGTAAACCGTGTTGTCCAAATATATATTCGAAGTTACACTGCTATGCAGCATAAGCACAGTGCCTACCCTGCGTGAGATGCACCATAAAACATTGCAAAATTCTCCTCCTTTCATTTAGGAGACGCCAACGCTGGGTCGTCACCAATTTCATCTTTAGCTCCATGAAGATTTTCTCATATTTATCTTGTCCATTCAAACTCTTTAATCTTACAATTAAGTCGGGTTACGGGACTACACTCTTTGTAAAGTCCTGAGCAAATCTTGGGTGGTACCTCGTGAATTTATGAAATTTCTTACCTTTTCCAGTGTGGTTGGCCAATCTCCATTTGAAACTGTCTCTAACTTGGTGGGGCCGACCAACACTACTCCTATTGATCATATGTCCTATTAACTGGACTTCATTTTGCCAACACTCTTACTTCGAGAACTTGGCCTACACCTGTTCTTTCAGGTTTCATCTAAAAGCATTCTCAATTACATCTCAACCACTGCTAGCCTTACCTAATCCATTTAAGATTCAGTGTCAGAATAAACTTAAGGTAACTACCATAATCCATTCAAGGAAAAGAAAGAATTTAATATTCCTCTGAATCACATGCATCTAATGTTTCTGGTTCATCATTTCACTGAATTGAACTAAACTTATACTTGGTCTCTAACAGTAGTCTTGTTACGAGTTTATCATTGACTTACTGGTCTTTTCCTCTTGTAGGTTCCGAGATCATTGTCTCGCTTATTACTTCCTTATGTAACTTTATCCATTCATAAAATGGACATCTCACTGGATAAACCACCTCATCAATCTCAATTTGGTTTTATAAATTATAACCTATGAAATCTTCCTTCTCATGGCAAATTACTGTTGACAATATTCAAACTTAACCCATTTATCAAATGATATGACACTTCTTGCCTCTATCTCCATTGTTCCTGGGACTCTACTTCCCAACATATATCGATGTCTTTGATAATCATGCATCATTCTTACTCCTTTCCCCTCACTCTAGAAGTCTCTAAGGATTCTTATCTAACCTCATATAAGATCTCAAGTAATTCCTCAAATCCATCTTACTTGCTGGTACTTCATCCGGCAGTCCAGCTATGAATCCAATATGCCTCTTTAATTCTCTTCATAATTCAGTTCTTTACGCCCACTTCTCTGAGCACTATATCTAGATTCTTACAGTCTCTCTGGTTGCAGCCCTCATCTCCTCAAGGTAAACTTCCCTGTCTCTAACAGGATTCTCCCCCTCTGCTGGAACCTCTTCCGGGTCCTCAGAAGAGTACTCTATCGAATCCACCATCCGATCGTCAGCATGTAATCAAGCATCATCGCGCTGTTGCTCGTACGCTTCAAGGTCTGTCGCCTTACTAGTCGGTACGAGAACAAGCTTAAGTTACTATCATGATACTTAATAGTTCCCATAAGGGTTTTATATGTCATTACTACATTAAGTAGTCCGACTATGAACTTGGCAAGAGTTCTTATTATCTTAGTGAATTTATTGTTTTAACATCGTATCATCTCTGGGATTTATAACGTAACTCTCTGATACCATTTCTGTAACACCCCCAGATCCAGGGTCAGGGATCTGGTCGTTACGGTCTCAATATCCATCCATAAAACCAACATAATTTAAATTACAACCTTGTGACCCAAAACAACAACATAAAACACACCCGTTATAGTCCCAGAGATGAAATCAGAGTAACCATCAATATTATTAATCACAAGTTTGAGTTCTTACAACCCAAAGAATTACAATTCTACAATTACATGCTCTTTGCCATCTATTGGTATATGCCATATATATAAATACATTTGATGTGCAAATGCTAACAACTAGCCTACCAGAAGCTGCATCATCAGCAATGGTAGCTATGACCTCAGCGGTTAATCCTCTAGCGGTTGACACCTGCCTATGTTGAGTACACCTTGCGCGGCCATCTGATATAGCTGTTGTTGTAATATAAATAAATAAAGCAAGGGTGAGCAATAGCCCACCAAAAATATAATTGAACGGCAATAATATATAACAGTTCAAAATATCTTTGAAACCACGCCATGCATTAACGAACGTAGTACCAATATAAGGTATGAGATGAAGTTACAAGGTAACTCAAAATATAATTGTTCCGAAGAAATATCTGCTATGTCAAAGATAAGCAAGATATTATCAAATTTTCATAATAGAGGAACTTGAAGGAAGAATATTGCAATTCCGGTTCGAACACTTTTCAAACCTGCCAACAATGATAATGTTGCAGAAAATTTCCCAATTTGGAAGATGAACTAATACGGGAGCTTGCCGCGCCAGGAGCCACAACATTTACGATGATCAGTCGCATGTCATGCTCCCCATCATTTGTTCTCTACATGTAGAAGGAAGCACCGACGGATCGCCCGCCCTCTGGAACCCCCCGGCCAACGGTTGGGCCATTAATTGCTGGACCGGCGCCACTCGGCCACTAACGCGTCTCCTAGTTCGAATAACATCCATAACTCTGAAACATAAAGTTCGTCCCCCTTTCCCCAAGTATAGTACTTGTTAATAGGACTCCACAAAGTAGTCGTATCTAATTGGAAAGGAAAATTTCACCAATATTTCCCAAGCTGATGCTTGTTAATGGATAGACACTTGTTCCATCAATCTTACCCCTCGAGCGTTGAGGAGGTAACCAAAAAGATTCATATCGATGTTTGAAAGAATCAAGATGTGAGTGACAAGATAGTTTAGCAAGTATAGGACCGGGCAGTCCAATAAATAACATCTCCAAGTGAGGTCCCCTTATATATTTTTGGAAGTTGAGCGAGTATTTAAATCTTCTTATAAGATAGATTTAAATGGAAATAAAGTTTTGGGAACCTCCCCTTGATAAAAATAGTCATAAAATACTCCGAACTATTTTACACCATATATGAAGATGAAAGATAATCTTTGAATAATATGAATTATTATAAAAAAGAACTTAAAAGAATTTAAATAAATATTCCAAGAATATTTATTAAATCAATAATAATTAAGGAATATGATTAAATCATAATATTGCTCGTAAGTAATCCTCGAATAAATTCATAGAATTATTTACTAAATAACTCTCTTCTTTAAATGAATATTCAATATAATATTCATTAATTAAATAAACTCAAATAAATATTTAAAATAATATTCACTAAATAAATCAAACCTTAAATGAATAATTGAAAATAGTATTCTTTTCGTAATCAAAACTTTAAAGGAATATTCGAAACAATATTCCTTAAGTAAATAAAACTCCAAATGAATATTTTAAAATAATATTTATCAAGTACATAAAATCTTAAATGAATATTTGAAATAATATTCATTTAATAAATAAATCCCAAATGAATATTCAATTTATATTCATTAAACAAATAATGTTTTAAATGAATATCCAAATAATTTTCATTTAACAAATAATATTCTAAATAAATATCCAAATGATATTCATTTAGTAATCAAAACCTTAATATTCGAAATAATATTCCTTGAGTAATTAGAACTTCCAAAGAATACTTTTAAAATAATATTTATCAAATACATAAAACTTAAATGAATATCCGAAAGTGATATTCATTTAGTGAATAAAATCCCAATGAATATCAAAGTAATTATTCATTAATAATCGACTCTAATGAATATTCAAAAATAATATTCATTTAATATTTCTCGACTGAAATAATACTCAAATAACGTTTCTCGAAAGATTTCCAAGTATTTGATACTTTTATGGAAATATATATAATGTTTAATAATAACATTCCTAAAAATGAATACTACTCTGTCGCTGGAATCCCTCCGGGTTTCCACGACTATCTATATAACACAAAATACCGACTCCCGGTCTCATATTTAAAGAATAAATATCATACGCCCTTCACTAAGGGTCCTAGCAACACAATCCTGCTTATAACTGATAATCCATATCTAGTCTATAAGCCAATATTAATTCAGGGAACAAGTATTCCAATATACTTTGAAAACAAGCATGCATGCTATGGCATATGTATAACAACAATTATATATATTATCACAACAACAGTTCCAAGGTATTGGAAACTTGCCTGGTAATCCTGTAGGGGTAGTGTGCCTCGTGTCAATCCAATGATCTATAAATAGTCACAATAACCGAGGTCAATCACTTAACATTTCGAAGGTTAAGTATAACTTAACTTTAAGTCATCTAAGTTTAGTCCAAAACACACCTCGAACCCATCCTTAATGTCGGATTTTTCGTATATCTTACTTAATCAATTATAACCTCGTTCTTTGCACCAATATGTGGTCTTGATAATTCTTAACAAGTTTCGTGTTTTAGTCGACTCGAAATTCCCTTTTTAACTTAGCCAAAAAGGGTGGCCAAAGTAGTATCCCTAGAGGTGACTTTCCTGATAATTACTATTCCGGGACTCACACTCCAACACTTTTAATAAATTACTGGAACCGTATTTAATTACGAAACCACTTATAAAATCATCTTTCGTATTTGTAATATTTATCATGAAATTTCCAATTCGAAGCCACGGGTCTAGATAGGTGAAATGTATTTTTGAAGTTCGGTCGACTACGGATCTTTACTATTCACACCTCTTTCACTAAAACGTTCATAACTCGGTAACCGTTAACTCAAATGACGCACCGTTTTCGCGTACATGATCTGGAGAATGTCTAGAAGGTAGCTAACTCAAAATTGGACTTAGATCAGAAGATTAATTTTTCGGATTTTTGCCAAAACAGGGCAGGAGCTTCTAGTGAATAGTGTTACCTCCGAAAAGTGGTTTCTTCGCACTTAACCTCGATTCGAACATTTTTATAAAATCGGAAAACGATCCATTTTACTTGTGGTTTTCTCTCACGCCTTCCTTATGACCTCTAATATTTAATTACCATGATTCGTCACTGACTTAGTCATGTTAAGGGATTCCAATTTCAGTTACGAACTTTCGTTTACGGTTTCAAACCACTGTTACGAATTTAATCATAACTCCTAAACCGTAAGTCCATTTCATACGAACTTTATATCAAAACGAAGATTATAACATAATCTAGCTTATCATGGCAAAAATAGAAGCTAAACGGTGAGTTATAGGTTCTGTCAAATTCGTTTTCTTAAGGTTAATGAAATTTTGGCATTACGACGGCTATAAATCGAATATTTACCAAATTCCAAACCTCCCAATAATCATGATATCTACTCCAAACAACATATACATGATTTATAACCATGAACTGAGGCCAAGCAATGCCTTCCCGTTCATCTAAGCTATTTTTAACATTTATCAAAACCCAATCTTAATCATGCTTATAATCATGCTTATAACTTACTAATAACATAACTAAGTTTAAATCCATCAAGAACAAGCATATACCCAAAGTAAGATCTAGGGTTCATGAGGTTTATACCTTCCTTGGAGAGTGTTAAAGCCCTTGCTAAGCCTTGTTTAGTCCATGTCTATCTTTAACCAAGTTTAGATCATCCAAGAAATCAAGATCCAAGAATTTTGTTCTTGAGGTTACTATTTACCCTCCTCTTTGATGATTTTATTGAAAATGGAAAAAGTGGTGTTTGAGGCTAAGATTTCTAGGGTATCATTTTTGTGAAATATAAGATCTTCCATAAAATTTTGGAGATCAAACAATGGTAGGAAGTTAGGTTTTGATTCTTGAATTAAGAGGAAAACCGAATGGAGGCTAATGGAGAGAAAGTGGGTTGCTTTCTTGGTTGTTTGGTTGATCAAGTGAATTATTGTGATGTTTTGGAAAAAATCTTGTATAAAGCTACTTTATTAAAGTGGTGTGGTCATCCATGATGCAATTCAAGAGGACAAGTGTTGCATTCTTGTGGTTTGATGTTACAATCTTGCTAAGTACTAGTTTGACTCTAATTGATCTAGTTCCTTGCTAACTAGTTTGGTTCCTAGATATTTTCCTTACTTGCATATGCATGCACCTTACCTTCCTGCTTGCTCTTTTGTCCGGTTATTGCTTAATTCGACTGATTGTTCGAGAGAATAACTCATTCGTTTCTAGTTAGGGTTTTACCGAAAACATTCTTAATATTTGTTATACCAATCTCCATCTTTCTTAATACTTCTCGAATTTAAATTCCTGAAATCCCTTTAATAAATCCTCAAGTCTTGCAGTGTCCAGGGAAATCTCGGAGAAAATAAAAGTGCTATTTTTCTGAATCCGACAGCTTTTACATACACTTAATTTCCTCCTGGATCACTAATACGAACTCAGATTTCCGTTCTGAATACTTCTATATAGCGTCGTCTAATAATATTCTTATTTCCACCAAAATCACTATTCACTACTTATTCTCTTTTATTCCTTATATATATAAAAATGTCCTTGTTCTCTTTCGGGCATTCCTTAACCCTTTTACGGAACCATTGGATTAACAACAGATATTGATTTGGATGACACAAGAATATCTCCTTCCTCTTTGGAGTGTCATAACTTATTTCTTAGGAGATAGATTATTCTAATCTAGGTTGTCAACGCATTGCATTCTTCATGACATATAATCTTTTAAATCTATACCCATTCACATTCATTGTTAATACCTTGTAGTCGGAGTCACTGTTCATTCTTTCATCAATATATAAAAAAAAGTTTTAATTCTACCTAAAATTCGGGTTCTTACAGCTTTGGTCAATTTTGACCTTTCGGTTCATTTCTCAGACTATTTGCGGCTCGTTTCTCTGTCTGAAAGTGCCGTTACTTTTATCAACAAAGGATCAGTTGGTTTGTCATTGATGAAGCTAGTGGAGGAGGGTATTGAGGTCCCCAATTTTGTAAAGCAGATTGCTGGTGAGTGTCATGGGCGGAAGCTATAAATTGACAATTTTTTTGTAAATCTCATGTAGTAGAAGAGTAGTACTATGATTGATATTAGTTTGTGATTGTAGTAGTATATGATGTATCAACTTCGTCTAAATTGTGTGGTTATCAGCTTGTAATTGTAGTATTATATGATCATGTTAGAGATTGAATTTTTATATTAGCATTTTCATGAAATTGTGTTTTCTTGTTTGGTGACCATTTTAATAGATTGCTTGTTTTTTCCCAGAATTTATTCATGATTTGAATTTGCCTTTGAGGTTCTTTCTTAAATTCTTGCTAATCAGTTCCTTGTATGACCCTTTTTCTTCAACTTATGCCTGCATTTCGAATTGATATGCTTGTATCTATCTTTCTTCTCTAATATTAAAGTTTGCATTCAGTTTTGATTTGGATGTGTTGTCATCATGAATTGATCCCGAGTTCAGCATTTTGTGAATATTTCTTTTATGATTTTTAATAGGGTTTGTGTCTCTTCTAACCCTTCCTGAATTCGACTCCGAAGAAGAGAGGGTGTATAATAACCCTAACCTTAGAAATGCTACAGTGATTAAATGAATAGTAAATTTTGACGATTTATGGAAATGGTATGTAGGTACTCTATAAGTGAAATAGAAAATGAGTAAACAGAAACCATATTAGTGATGTACTATGAAAATAAGTGACTTGAAATAATGTCGGATTTCAGAAATTCCTGACTATGGATTTTCAAGGATTTTCGATTTCAATTGAGGCTCTATGGAATGTGACATGAAGGAGTATAGAAATATTAAAAGGTTTATATTTTGAGAAAATATTAAAATTTGGTTAAACCAAGGAGTGACTAAGTTAAGAAAATGCTAAGGAATTTGGATTGTTAAACGATTTCAGAACCACTTGGATAATGAGGTATATTCGAAACGAATCGTAATTAGACGAACTTGGAGACTAAGTAACCAAGATCATTACAACAAGGATATACACACCATATTAGTATTTAGCAAAATCATTAAGACATTAATTAGGAAAAGCAAAAATAAGAATTCTAGATTATCTCCCATGACATCATGCATTACACCATCAATTCCACTAACTTTTATCAAGTATTAATTAACAAAATTACTTTATAATTATCCTTATAACATTTCAAAATATCTACCAAGAGAAGATAAGATTAAAACAACACAAAAATCTCTCCATCCTCTTCATCTTCATCCAATTCGAATTTTACTATTCACCAAGGAAAAACAAAATTCAAAACCCTAGTTACAATCAACTAAAAATCAAGGGAAAAATCATGGAGGCTACTTGAGGATATATAAAGACATCCACCAAGTTTCATAGTAAACAAGCATCATTTGGTAAGGTAATAAATTCATCAAAGTGATGGGTGAATAGTGATGAATAGTAGTTTTCAAGAACTAACTTGTGTTTTATGGTTTCTTTAGACTATACAAGCTATTGTAAGGTTGTTTAAGGGCTAGATAAGGATTATTAAGTGTTGTAAAAGCTTCAAGAAGGTATAAATACTCTTGCTTTTTTATATTTATGATGGATGTTGAGTTGGTTAGTGATTAAGTGGTGTAAATGTTAAGATTATGATGTTTTATGTGTTTGTAAGTGATTAAAGTTGAATATGGGAGGAGTATATGCTTGTAACCATGGTTGGTAAGATGACCACATGGTGTAGGTGATGGTGTATAAGGTGGATGATTGATTTGGAGGAGTTTGATTTTTGGAAAGTATGAAAATATAGCCGTTATAATGCCCGATTTTTGTTTAACCAAAGAATGCCCTGTTTTGGAACAACAGACGTGTACGGTAGGTTCCTGTTTAGAACACCAACTGACCATGAGATGATAGATCTTGGTTCATAGATTGTTTTGATATAAGGTGCGTTAAAATCTGATGAACGGTTTAGGAGAAAAGTCAGTTTTAGTGAAAGACGTTCGAAAACCGAGAAACCGTAATTGTATCAACTTTGAGGCTATAATTACCATACTTTAACATTTTTAAAAGTTACGAAATTTTGGGTTAAGGTAGTAGTGTGGTCAGAGAACCATTACCAATTGACCTTACATTAAAATTCGAAAATTATAATTTATAAGAATTTTTCCAGTCAAGTGTGGTTATTAGGGGAAATGGTAGAATACACTAAAACTTTGATTGAATTTAAAAAGGGTAAAGTTCTTGGAACTTTTGGTGCGTAAAAGTTATGAAACATATGTTATGAGTCAAGGGTGTTATTGTATAAAGATTAGGTGATTAAGAGGGATATATATACTAACGGTGATCCTTTCGTTTCTATAGAGACGGGAGACGAACTCCGGATCATACCTTCAGGACACCGAGATCGAGGCAAGATTTTATCTATCCTTACTTTGGAAAACTATTTATCTTCAAAGTAAAATGCTTTCATGGAATATGTATATATTTTCTATGGTTGCCATATTACTAAGAATTTATTTCCTGATTTTGGGAATTAAAGAGAGATGGATATGATCTATGAATTATGAGTATGGATATAAATACGAGATGCATAAAGTGATCATGCCTTATGGTTAAGAGTTATATAAAGGAATGATATCAGTTGTTATCTAGAATTATATAAAGGAATGGTATCAGTTGTTATCTAGAATTATATAAAGTAATGGTATCAGTTATTATCTAGAGTTATATGATTTATAATATTATGTTAAAAATATTCTTTCTAAATGTTGTGATAGATATTATTGAGTATTATTTAATACTTCTAAAATAAATGGAATACTTTGTGTATATAAGAGCATATTGATTTCATTGAATACAGAGGAGATGTCTGAGTCATAATCAAAGTATTATGACATATATAATTTTTAAAGGTGATGATAAATGGAAATGGAAATGATATATGTGAAGGGAAATGTGAATGGAAATATGAATGGAAATGGAAAATGTGAAATGGTGTTTTATAAATGGAATAATGATTTGACAAAAAGGGGGATTGCAACAGAAAGCGTAAGAGGCTGTGTGCGGCACAGTCCAGCACTCAATATTTTATTTTCGACCCATGTGTTGCCGATGGAGGATGTAGTGGAGAACCTTTCTCCAGGAGGATGTAGTGGAGAACCTTCCTCCAGGGATGTTTGACATTCCTTCTACTAGTAGAAAACAAGGAGCGAGTACTTAGGCGACTGATCATCGTCCTAACGTATTTGGCACTAGCGGATATCCCCAAAACTTTTAAAAGAAGTGTTGATAATGGTTTCAGGTTTGTATACTGAAAAAGGAAAATGGTATGAAATGATGGGATTATTTTGCAATAAGAAGAGAAACTGATTTTATATTATTTTTATATAAGTGTTGTATAAGAAGGAAAATGGAAATATTATACTGAGATGATATAATGGTTTTAATTATTTTAGAAGAGAAACTAATATGAGAAGGCTATATATTTCTTTTGGTATAAAAATTAGTTGGAAGGAGTATTTATCGAATAAAAATAAATTCTTTCATAATAATTATGATTTGTCTTATGTTTGTTATACAAATATATCTATGTTTCTCCTTGATGATAGTCTGTAAAGTTTATCTTGCTGAGCTATTATAGCTCACTCTTGCTACTTATGTATATAACAGCTAGGTATGCCGATACTCCGTACCACGCCCCGCAAGAGGGTAAGGGAAAGACGACCTTCTGAGAGCACACTAGCACCGATTCCTGAGGTAGCGTAGAGACAGACGGGTGCTGGTAGCCTTATGTATAATTAAGTGTGTAAGCATGTAATGAACTTTCAATTGTTAACAATGTATTTAAGCTTGATCCTGGTTTGTAATAACTCCTTAAAACTTTAAACTCTTAATATCATGGATGTTGTTTTCTGAGCATATGACTGGTGTATGTGTTAATATTATTAAGTGTGGGGTCTATTGTGTGAGTTTTATTATGCATTTATATTCCAGCTGCAAAGAGAAGAATATTAATAAAAGGGAAATTGGTCCGTGACGGCCTGGATTCCTGACCCCGAATTTGGGGTTGTCATAGGGTGGAAATATGGATTTAGACAATGTCAATCTTATTTGGGATGGATTATACTATCATCCTCATTTGTATGGTGGTTTGATACTCACAAGCTATTTTGCTGGGATTATTGTTTCAAATTTGTCGTACATATTCCCTGATTTGAGAATATTTCAAAAGAAGAAATGTCAGAAAAAGCGTGCTCAGGTTTACATGGATGGATGTTTTGGTCTCATGCATTATTGGCACGCAAATGCATTGAGACAAGCCAAAGCACTAGGAGATAATTTGTGAGTTGTTAGCGATAAGCAGATTATAACCAATAAAGGGCCCCCTGTTCTATCTATGGAAGAAAGGTGATATATATTTCAGAATTTTTATTTCAGTCATTATATTAAAACGTGGCATTGACATAAGTATTCTATAAGACACCCTGTACCAATTTCTTAGCACCCTGTACTAATTTCTTAGACGAAACCCTTTTGTAATTACACAGCTCTGTTATTATTACCTTTTTAAATTTTTATCTTCTTCATGATGAATTTGGTATTTGAACTATAAAATTATTACATGTCAAGTAATCGAATATTAATGTATGGTCAATATAATCTGGTGTTGGCATTGGAGCTGCTGCTTTATTTCATTAGCATAGATGGTAGGTTTGCGTGCCAAAATCGTTATCGTCCCAGTACAGTGAAACTGGTGAAATGAAGAAACCTGAGAATTGTTAATCCCAAGTTTTTAAGATGATCTTTTTGAATGAGTCTTCGAATTAAATCATGGAGATTTGATTCTAAGTTTCCATATTCGACTGCCATATCTGTTACAGGATATATATCATATTTATTGCAGGGCATTCATCTTGGGATATCTATCAGAGATATCATACGATTTGATTATGATTCAAATCCTAAAAGAGCCGTTGCCAATAATCTTTGATTGATTGATCATATAATCTCTAATCTGTGCTTGATTGATTCTTATTCTAACCGCTATATTATCAAGGATTCATTCCTAACAGCTACATATTGTTTGCACTAAACCACGCAAGCGTACGTGGTCACAAGTAATATAGAATAAAGTTGAGTTCGTTCCCACAGAGATCTGGTTATGGTTTTAATTCAGTAGATGTACCTATGCAACAATGTATAATTATTATTCACTGCTATGACAAATAACAATTTGGGTTTAATAAACTAAATTAACTAAGAAATAAATTAACAAGCTAAGAATTAACTAACTAACAAGAATTGGAATCAAATTACTTCTGCAAGATAAACCATGAAATCCTAACTTCATTAAATACTTCGCTTAGATCTGACGCCTTTAATCACTATATGCAATGGTTATGATATCTGATCGGATAACACGAAACAAGTATACGCTACTTCTCAGTATACGACTACCAAACTAAACATACATCCACAAAAGAGATAGAAGATGAATAGACACCAATTATGCTAAGACCCTATATGTCTATAGAATTTGAAAACATAACGGTTGAAGAACAAGTTATCCACATTGATCACATAGGGCAATATAAGTATTCTCATCTCATACTACAAATCATATTGATAAACAATTATGAACCTATGCTAGCATGTCAAGTTCTAAATCTCAAGATCCACTTTCACTTCACAAGAGATTAACAAATTAGATGTTAGCTACGCATCTAACAATTAAGCATAACCATACGAGGATATCAGATATACATCACACACAGATCTTTAAAACATCAAGATACAAAAGATCCATAAATAAATCCGTTAGAATCCCATGACAACGATTAGCTCATAATCGAACCTCTCGTCATCATGGGATCTGATGAAACCATGATAAAAACAAAATATGAAAATATACAAATAAACCTAAGTAATTGATATGTAATGGTTATCCCTAATTACAATGGTAGGATGTGTTTATATAGGCTCTAGAAGTCTTGTCCACCAAACAATTGCCTTTTTAGAGTTGGAATAGAAGATTGGCAATTTCCGTTCTTGAATGAGAATAGAATTGCAAATTCCATGTGTAGATCTGATTCTGAAATGTTCTAGCCACCCAAAGCAATTACCATACGTATTAAAAGTAGGAATTATAGCAATTTCCTTGTCAAAGTTGAATTTCTGCAGTTCGGCACATAATACGTTTCCTAAACTGATTCGATTTTTAAGGAAAATTCGTAGCTGACTTTTCTTCAATATTTATGGGCCATTCCATTTGTAATAGGACATCTGGACCACTTTATAATGATAGAGAATCTCGTTAGCTTCGCGTGGACAGTAAGATCGTCCAAAATGGAATTGTAGAACTCAGGATATGGCCCAAACAGTAAATCAGGATTTTTAGGACAAAATTTCAGAATTTCCAGAAGGGTTCTCCCGCTGCAGCGCCCTTCCCAGGCCGCAGCGCGCCATGCTTTCTGTACAAGATTGTAGAAAATCTCCAAAGCTTCGCGTGGGCAGCAAGATCGCTGAAAATGAACTTATAGAACTCCAGATATGGCCAAAACAGTGTAGACTGCGCAACCTACCCAGAAAATCCGAATTTTACGCAAATTGCTCCTTTTTCCTCCGTTTCTTTTGCATTAGCTAACATCTTCAATACCATGACACATGTAACTCCTTGGTAGCATAACACAAGTGTCCAATCTTCATTCCAATGCTTAATTCCACTCTAATATCGATTAGAAACACCAACACTAACCGATAGCTACAACCCTGCACAACTACACAAAACACATAAAAAATACAACAAACTTGAGACCAAGTCAATCAATTTAAGCCGATATGGAACGCTCCAAGTGGATATAAAATCCACTTATCACACCCCCAAACTTAAACTGATGCTTGTCCTCAAGCATAAACAACTAAACACTAACTAATTAGTACCACTTCCGTAGGTGATCACGGTTACATTTGGCATATGCAACAAGCCCTTTAAACCCCTAGGCAGCCCTACTGGACGAGTAAGGTCTCGTGAGGGCCTATAGTGAATGTACCCACAAAATCCATCTAACTAACAATGTAAAAATAATGCAATGCATGAATGCAACTAAATGAAAATGCAATTAATCTAGTACTAATATCCTACCATACCTTGAAATCCTCTCATGCCATATCAACTTAAGAATCAAAGTAAATACGCAATGTCTTGGTGTCGAAAGTGCAAGTATTCACATAGTCTACTCAATGAACATGCATAAGTTCTCACAAGCCCATGTCAAGTGTAAGAACTAGTTAGTAAACATGCTAAGCCTACAAGAGTACATCTTTGAGACAAAACTCGGGATCTCATACGCAAAAACAAGTAAACACTCACAATCCACTCACAAAAGAATACTCTCTCAAGAACAAGGGTAAGTGTATCGCTCAATTCCAACAAAATCATAAGAATGCTTGACATTTGGTATCAATCTAACTCTTAACACAACATACATCAATGACTATAATCAAAAGGTCTTTATTTGGGTTGTAACGGGGCTGGGGACAAGGTATGTCAAATAAGCCAAAACAGGTGAAGTGTCAAAAGCTAGTAAGTATCATAATAAATCATACACAACACCCTATTTTTCCCCCCCACATAATTTTTCTATTTTTCTTCCAACAAAACAATCGACTAGTCGACAAAAGTAGGATCATAACAAACACAAACATGCTCTCATAATATATATATATATATATATATATATTTTTTTCTTTTTTTTTTCTCGAGAGCTAAATATAACACAAATAATAATAAACATAATAACAATGATCCCATGAATTTATTACACATGTCGACTATCAAGTAAACAACCAAACCCAATTTTCAATATTTCCCCCAAAAGTAAGACCAACAATAAACCCCACCTTACACACCTTATTACTCCCTTAAGCACTCTACTAGCCTTTGACAATGTGGGTTCAAATTAATGTAAGGCCAATACAAGAAAAAGGTCTAGGCAAGTAATGTGGTATGTCACCGAAAAAAATAGGATTAAGCTCAACGGGTTAACTAATTGATCATGTAAATATGGTGTGGTAATATGGGAAAATATGCGGTTATTCCTAATTGCCTTTATCATTTTAATCGTCAATTAATGTCATGCGTTTCAAGAAAGACCTCAAACAACTGCTAGCAATGCAAACAATCCGTGGACACTCAAGCATACGAATAAATTGCAACAAATATGCAATAAGGCTCAAAAACTCACTTGGTGGAAAAACATACTCAATCCCAAGCAAAAATCTCTCTAACGCACCTACTTGTATTCAAAGCATGCAAACTAAATCATCTTGCACATATTCATGTCCTTCTAATCACTTACAACATTCAATAAGTCTACTAGCTTCAACTTACTAGTGTATGTGTGTGCACAAGAACAAAGCATATCACTTCTCAATCAAAAGCGTCAACAACACAAAATTCCTATCAAGCATGGGTGCAAATGCAAACTACTATGAACTCACATGATAATAACAAAATAACAGAATGCCCTATATGAAACAAACGTAGATAACACAAACATAAATGCATAATTTACTACTACTAATATGCAAAACATGAAATCCTACATGAACACATATACAACAACTACTAATCCCCCAAACCACCCCCAAACTTGAAATATTCAATGTCCGCATTGAATGGAAGTAAATACGAGGGATAGTAGAAAACATACCTAAATAAAAATGCCGAAAAGCGTGGGTTGCCTCCCACGAAGCGCTTCTTTAACGTCAATAGCTTGACGTTACTTCCAAGCCTCCATTAAGGATGATAATAGTTGGCCTGGTCATCTCTTCGCGAGACTTCATCGTCATCACGGTGACACACTTTTTGCCCTTTCTCCTCGCTTGGCCTATTCGTGTAACAACTCTGTCCTATTTCAATGCCTTCATCTATTGACCCAAAATCTGACAATTTGTAGAACAACACACACTCGCGGGCTTCGTTTGAATATAATGGAGGAGGGTAAATGTAAGTTGCTGAAGCCTTTGGTTCCTCAAAGAGAACTTCCTCCATTGGCTCTAATGCGCTACCTCCATCTTTAAACTCTGAGACAAGTAGAAGACATGCATCTTTCCCATGTTCATTAGCCTCTTGGTACGCACATACCAATTTTTGAAATTTGCGCAGCTCATCAGTGTCTGTCCCAAATAGTGCCCTTTCCAAATCATCCACCATCCTAACATGATCAAATTCCTCACATGGCTTGCGAATGCTCACCTCACCTTGGAATTTGTCTTCCTCAATTAAGCATGTAGTACCTTGCTCCAAGTCACCGTTCTTTTCTGGAATTGCCTCTAGTATGAATTGTTGTTTCTCTTGTTCCAAGGCACTCCAAACTTGAGCAACTAGTGTCTCCATAGATTTGATAGACTTCTCATGACTCTCTAAAAGCATCCTAATCTCCATCCTAATCTCCTTCAAATCATCAACCTCATCTGACTGAAAAGTAGGAATAGGTTGTTGATGTTGAAACTCTTCACTACCAAAGACATATGACTTGTCTGGAACATCTTGATGGTACTGTTGAGGATGGTATTGAAAATATAGTTGCTCCTCATAAGTGACATATGGATCAACTCCTTCGTAGTAACAATATTGTGAGGGATCATGAACGCCCAAACACTGCTCACATTGCTGAGGCATGGATGTCCTCGAATATGCCCACCATGGCAACTCCTCGCCTGCCATCTTCAAACACTCAAGTACCTGAAACACACCAAACTAAACAAGATAGATAAGAAAAACAAATCCGAGTCAGTGAACGCTAATGACCACTATTGACAAGCACATAAACCAAAAATAAAACACCGATGATCCTCGGCAGCGGTGCCCAAAACTTGTTTGCACTAAACCACGCAAGCGTACGTGGTCACAAGTAATATAGAATAAAGTTGAGTTCGTTCCCACAGATATCTGGTTATGGTTTTAATTCAGTAGATGTACCTATGCAACAATGTATAATTATTATTCACTGCTAAGACAAATAACAATTTGGGTTTAATAAACTAAATTAACTAAGAAATAAATTAACAAGCTAAGAATTAACTAACTAACGAGAATTGGAATCAAATTACTTCTGCAAGATAAACCATGAAATCCTAACTTCATTAAATACTTTGCTTAGATCTGACGCCTTTAATCACCATATGCAATGGTTATGATATCTGATCGGATAACACGAAACAAGTATACGCTACTTCTCAGTATACGAATACCAAACTAAACATACATCCACAAAAGAGATAGAAGTTGAATAGACAACAATTATGCTTAGACCCTATATGTCTATAGAATTTGAAAACATAACGGTTGAAGAACAAGTTATCCACATTGATCACATAGGGCAATATAAGTATTCTCATCTCATACTACAAATCATATTGATAAACAATTATGAACCTATGCTAGCATGTCAAGTTCTAAATCTCAAGATCCACTTTCACTTCACAAGAGATTAACAGATTAGATGTTAGCTACGCATCTAACAATTAAGCATAACCATACGAGGATATCAGATATACATCACACACAGATCTTTAAAACATCAAGATACTAAAGCTCCGTAAATAAATCCGTTAGAATCCCATGACAACGATTAGCTCATAATCGAACCTCTCGTCATCTTGGGATTTGATGAAACCATGATAAAAATAAAATATGAAAATATACAAATAAACCTAAGTAATTGATATGTAATGGTTATCCCTAATTAAAATGGTAGGATGTGTTTATATAGGCTCTAGAAGTCTTGTCCACCAAACAATTGCCTTTTTAGAGTTGGAATAGAAGATTGGCAATTTCCGTTCTTGAATGAGAATAGAATTGCAAATTCCATGTGTAGATCTGATTCTGGAATGTTCTAGCCACCCAAATCAATTACCATACTTATTAGAAGTAGGAATTATAACAATTTCCTTGTCAAAGTTGAATTTCTGCAGTTCGGCATATAATACGTTTCCTAAACTGATTTGGTTTTTAAGGAAAATTCGTAGCTGACTTTTCTTCAATATTTCTGGGCCATTCCAGTTGTAATTGGACATCTGGACCACTTTATAATGATAGAGAATCTCGTTAGCTTCGCGTGAACAGTAAGATTGTCCAAAATGGAATTGTAGAACTCAAGATATGGCCCAAACAGTAAATTAGGATTTTTAGGATAAAATTTCAGAATTTCCAGAAGGGTTCTCGCGCTGCAGCGCCCTTCCCAAGCCGCAGCGCGCCATGCTTTCTGTCCAAGATTGTAGAAAATCTCTCAAGCTTCGCGTGGGCAGTAAGATCGCTGAAAACGGACTTATTGAACTCCAGATATGGCCAAAACAGTGTAGACTGCGCAACCTACCCAGAAAATCCGAATTTTACACAAATTGCTCCTTTTTCCTCCGTTTCTTTTGCATTAGCTAACATCTTCAATACACCATGACACATGTAACTCCTTGGTAGCATAACACAAGTGTCCAATCTTCATTCCAATGCTTAATTCCACTCTAATATCGATTAAAAACACCAACACTAACCGATAGCTACAACCCTGCACAACTACACAAAACACATAAAAAATACAACAAACTTGAGACCAAGTCAATCAATTTAAGCCGATATGGAACGCTCCAAGTGGATATAAAATCCACTTATCACACCCCCAAACTTAAACTGATGGTTGTCCTCAAGCATAAACAACTAAACAATAACTAATTAGTACCACTTCCGTAGGTGATCACGGTTGCATTTGGCATATGCAACAAGCCCTTTAAACCCCTAGGCAGCCCTAGTGGACGAGTAAGGTCTCGTGAGGGCCTATAGTGAATGTACCCACAAAATCCATCTAACTAACAATGAAAAAATAATGCAATGCATGAATGCAACTAAATGAAAATGCAATTAATCTAGTACTAATATCCTACCATACCTTCAAATCCTCTCATGCCATATCAACTTAAGAATCAAAGTAAATACGCAATGTCTTGGTGTCGAAAGTGCAAGTATTCACATAGTCTACTCAATGAACATGCATAAGTTCTCACAAGCCCATGTCAAGTGTAAGAACAAGTTAGTAAACATGCTAAGCCTACAAGAGTACATCTTTGAGACAAAACTCGGGATCTCATACGCAAAAACAAGTAAACACTCACAATCCACTCACAAAAGAATACTCTCTCAAGAACAAGGGTAAGTGTATCGCTCAATTCCAACAAAATCATAAGCATGCTTGACATTTGGTATCAATCTAACTCTTAATACAACATACATCAATGACGATAATCAAAAGGTCTTTATTTGGGTTGTAACGGGGCTGGGGACAAGGTATGTCAAATTAGCCAAAACAGGTAAAGTGTCAAAAGCTAGTAAGTACCATAATAAATCATACACAACACCCTATTTTTCCCCCCACATAATTTTTCTATTTTTCTTCCAACAAAACAATCTACTAGTCGACTAAAGTAGGATCACAACAAACACAAACATGCACTCATAATATATATATATATATATATATATATATATATATATATATTTTCTTTTTTTTTTCTCGAGAGCTAAATATAACACAAACAATAATATACACAATAACAATGATCCCATGAATTTATTACACATGTCGACTATCAAGTAAACAACCAAACCCAATTTTCAATATTTCCCCCAAAAGTAAGACCAACAATAAACCCCACCTTACACACCTTATTACTCCCTTAAGCACTCTACTAGCCTTTGACAATGTGGGTTCAAATTAATGTAAGGCCAATACAAGAAAATGGTCTAGGCAAGTAATGTGGTATGTCACCGAAAAAAATAGGATTAAGCTCAACGGGTTAACTAATTGATCATGTAAATATGGTGTGGTAATATAGGAAAATATGCGGTTATTCCTAATTGCCTTTATCATTTTAATCGTCAATTAATGTCATGCGTTTCAAGAAAGACCTCAAACAACTGCTAGCAATGCAAACAATCCGTGGACACTCAAGCAAACGAATAAATTGCAACAAATATGCAATAAGGCTCAAAAACTCACTTGGTGGAAAAACATACTCAATCCCAAGCAAAAATCTCTCTAACGCACCTACTTGTATTCAAAGCATGCAAACTAAATCATCTTGCACATATTCATGTCCTTCTAATCACTTACAACATTCAATAAGTCTACTAGCTTCAACTTACTAGTGTATGTGTGTGCACAAGAACAAAGCATATCACTTCTCAATCAAAAGCGTCAACAACACAAAATTCCTATCAAGTGGGTGCAAATGCAAACTACTATGAACTCACATGATAATAACAAAATAACAGAATGCCCTATATGAAACAAACGTAGATAACACAAACATAAATGCATAATTTACTACTACTAATATGCAAAACATGAAATCCTACATGAACACATATACAACAACTACTAATCCCCCAAACCACCCCCAAACTTGAAATATTCAATGTCCGCATTGAATGGAAGTAAATACGAGGGATAGTAGAAAACATACCTAAATAAAAATGCCGAAAAGCGTGGGTTGCCTCCCACGAAGCGCTTCTTTAACGTCAATAGCTTGACGTTACTTCCAAGCCTCCATTAAGGATGATAATAGTTGGCCTGGTCATCTCTTCGCGAGACTTCATCGTCATGACGACGACACACTTTTTGCCCTTTCTCCTCGCTTGGCCTATTCGTGTAACAACTCTGTCCTATTTCAATGCCTTCATCTATTGACCCAAAATCTGACAATTTGTAGAACAACACACACTCGCGGGCTTCATTTGAATATAATGGAGGAGGGTAAATGTAAGTTGCTGAAGCCTTTGGTTCCTCAAAGAGAACTTCCTCCATTGGCTCTAATGCGCTACCTCCATCTTTAAACTCTGAGACAAGTAGAAGACCTGCATCTTTCCCATGTTCATTAGCCTCTTGGTACGCACATACCAATTTTTGAAATTTGCGCAGCTCATCAGTGTCTGTCCCAAATAGTGCCCTTTCCAAATCATCCACCATCCTAACATGATCAAATTCCTCACATGGCTTGCGAATGCTCACCTCACCTTGGAATTTGTCTTCCTCAATTAAGCATGCAGTACATTGCTCCAAGTCACTGTTCTTTTCTGGAATTGCCTCTAGTATGAATTGTTGTTTCTCTTGTTCCAAGGCACTCCAAACTTGAGCAACTAGTGTCTCAATAGATTTGATAGACTTCTCATGAATCTCTAAAAGCATCCTAATCTCCTTCAAATCATCAACCTCATCTGACTGAAAAGTTGGAATAGGTTGCTGATGTTGAAACTCTTCACTACCAAAGACATATGACATGTCTGGAACATCTTGCTGGTACTGTTGAGGATGGTATTGAAAATATGGTTGCTCCTCATAAGTGACATATGGATCAACTCCTTCGTAGTAACAATATTGTGAGGGATCATGAATGCCCAAACACTACTCACATTGCTGAGGCATGGATGTCCTCGAATATGCCCACCATGGCAACTCCTCGCCTACCATCTTCAACCACTCAAGTACCTGAAACACACCAAACTAAACAAGATAGATAAGAAAAACAAATCCGAGTCAGTGAACGCTAACGACCACTATTGACAAGCACATAAACCAAAAATAAAACACCGATGATCCCTGGCAGCGGCGCCAAAAACTTGTTTGCACTAAACCAAGCAAGCGTACGTGGTCACAAGTAATATAGAATAAAGTTGAGTTCGTTCCCACAGAGATCTGGTTATGGTTTTAATTCAGTAGATGTACCTATGCAACAATGTATAATTATTATTCACTGCTAAGACAAATAACAATTTGGGTTTAATAAACTAAATTAACTAAGAAATAAATTAACAAGCTAAGAATTAACTAACTAACGAGAATTGGAATCAAATTACTTCTGCAAGATAAACCATGAAATCCTAACTTCATTAAATACTTCGCTTAGATCTGACGCCTTTAATCACTATATACAATGGTTATGATATCTGATCGGATAACATGAAACAAGTATACGCTACTTCTTAGTATACGAATACCAAACTAAACATACATCCACAAAAGAGATAGAAGATGAATAGACACCAATTATGCTTAGACCCTATATGTCTATAGAATTTGAAAACATAACGGTTGAAGAACAAGTTATCCACATTGATCACATAGGACAATATAAGTATTCTCATCTCATACTACAAATCATATTGATAAACAATTATGAACCTATGCTAGCATGTCAAGTTCTAAATCTCAAGATCCACTTTCACTTCACAAGAGATTAACAGATTAGATGTTAGCTACGCATCTAACAATTAAGCATAACCATACGAGGATATCAGATATACATCACACACAGATCTTTAAAACATCAAGATACTAAAACTCTATAAATAAATCCGTTAGAATCCCATGACAACGATTAGCTCATAATCGAACCTCTCGTCATCATGGGATCTGATGAAACCATGATAAAAACAAAATATGAAAATATACAAATAAACCTAAGTAATTGATATGTAATGGTTATCCCTAATTACAATGGTAGGATGTGTTTATATAGGCTCTAGAAGTCTTGTCCACCAAACAATTGCCTTTTTAGAGTTGGAATAGAAGATTGACAATTTCCGTTCTTGAATGAGTATAGAATTGCAAATTCCATGTGTAGATCTGATTCTGAAATGTTTTAGCCACCCAAAGCAATTACCATACTTATTAGAAGTAGGAATTATAGCAATTTCCTTGTCAAAGTTGAATTTCTGCAGTTCGGAATATAATACGTTTCCTAAACTGATTCGTTTTTAAGGAAAATTCGTAGCTGACTTTTCTTCAATATTTCTGGGCCATTACAGTTGTAATTGGACATCTGGACCACTTTATAATGATAGAGAATCTCGTTAGCTTCGCGTGGACAGTAAGATCGTCCAAAACGGAATTGTAGAACTCAAGATATGGCCCAAACAGTAAATCAGGATTTTTAGGACAAAATTTCAGAATTTCCAGAAGGGTTCTCGCACTGCAGCGCCCTTCCCAGGCCGCAGAGCGCCATGCTTTCTGTCCAAGATTGTATAAAATCTCCCAAGCTTCGTGTGGGCAGTAAGATCGCTGAAAACGGACTTATTGAACTCCAGATATGGCCAAAACAGTGTAGACTGCGCAACCTACCCAGAAAATCCGAATTTTACACAAATTGCTCCTTTTTCCTCCGTTTCTTTTGCATTAGCTAACACCTTCAATACACCATGACACATGTAACTCCTTGGTAGCATAACACAAGTGTCCAATCTTCATTCCAATGCTTAATTCCACTCTAATATCGATTAGAAACACCAACACTGACCGATAGCTACAACCCTGCACAACTACACAAAACACATAAAAAATACAACAAACTTGAAACCAAGTCAATCAATTTAAGTCGATATGGAACGCTCCAAGTGGATATAAAATCCACTTATCACACCCCCAAACTTAAACTGATGCTTGTCCTCAAGCATAAACAACTAAACACTAACTAATTAGTACCACTTCCGTAGGTGATCACGGTTGCATTTGACAGATGCAACAAGCCCTTTAAACCCCTAGGTAGCCCTAGTGGACGAGTAAGGTCTCGTGAGGGCCTATAGTGAATGTACCCACAAAATCCATCTAACTAACAATGAAAAAATAATGCAATGCATGAATGCAACTAAATGAAAATGCAATTAATCTAGTACTAATATCCTACCATACCTTCAAATCCTCTCATGCCATATCAACTTAAGAATCAAAGTAAATACGCAATGTCTTGGTGTCGAAAGTGCAAGTATTCACATAGTCTACTCAATGAACATGCATAAGTTCTCACAAGCCCATGTCAAGTGTAAGAACAAGTTAGTAAACATGCTAAGCCTACAAGAGTACATCATTGAGACAAAACTCGGGATCTCATACGCAAAAACAAGTAAACACTCACAATCCACTCACAAAAGAATACTCTCTTAAGAACAAGGGTAAGTGTATCGCTCAATTCCAACAAAATCATAAGCATGCTTGACATTTGGTATCAATCTAACTCTTAACACAACATACATCAATGACGATAATCAAAAGGTCTTTATTTGGGTTGTAACGGGGCTGGGGACAAGGTATGTCAAATAAGCCAAAACAGGTGAAGTGTCAAAAGCTAGTAAGTACCATAATAAATCATACACAACACCCTATTTTTCCCCCCACATAATTTTTCTATTTTTCTTCCAACAAAACAATCTACTAGTCGACTAAAGTAGGATCACAACAAACACAAACATGCTCTCATAATATATATATATATATATATATATATATATATATATATATATATATATTTTTTTTTTTTCTTTTTTTTTTCTCGAGAGCTAAATATAACACAAACAATAATATACACAATAACAATGATCCCATGAATTTATTACACATGTCGACTATCAAGTAAACAACCAAACCCAATTTTCAATATTTCCCCCAAAAGTAAGACCAACAATAAACCCCACATTACACACCTTATTACTCCCTTAAGCACTCTACTAGCCTTTGACAATGTGGGTTCAAATTAATGTAAGGCCAATACAAGAAAAAGGTCTAGGCAGGTAATGTGGTATGTCACCGAAAAAAATAGGATTAAGCTCAACGGGTTAACTAATTGATCATGTAAATATGGTGTGGTAATATGGGAAAATATGCGGTTATTCCTAATTGCCTTTATCATTTTAATCGTCAATTAATGTCATGCGTTTCAAGAAAGACCTCAAACAACTGCTAGCAATGCAAACAATCCGTGGACACTCAAGCAAACGAATAAATTGAAACAAATATGCAATAAGGCTCAAAAACTCACTTGGTGGAAAAACATACTCAATCCCAAGCAAAAATCTCTCTAACGCACCTACTTGTATTCAAAGCATGCAAACTAAATCATCTTGCACATATTAATGTCCTTCTAATCACTTAAAACATTCAATAAGTCTACTAGCTTCAACTTACTAGGGTATGTGTGTGCACAAGAACAAAGCATATCACTTCTCAATCAAAAGCGTCAACAACACAAAATTCCTATCAAGCATGGGTGCAAATGCAAACTACTATGAACTCACATGATAATAACAAAATAACAGAATGCCCTATATGAAACATACGTAGATAACACAAACATAAATGCATAATTTACTACTACTAATATGCAAAACATGAAATCCTACATGAACACATATACAACAACTACTAATCCCCCAAACCACCCCCAAACTTGAAATATTCAATGTCCGCATTGAATGGAAGTAAATACGAGGGATAGTAGAAAACATACCTAAATAACAATGCCGAAAAGTGTGGGTTGCCTCCCACGAAGCGCTTCTTTAATGTCAATAGCTTGACGTTACTTCCAAGCCTCCATTAAAGATGATAATAGTTGGCCTGGTCATCTCTTCGCGAGACTTCATCGTCATCACGACGACACACTTTTTGCCCTTTCTCCTCGCTTGGCCTATTCGTGTAACAACTCTGTCCTATTTCAATGCCTTCATCTATTGACCCAAAATCTGACAATTTGTAGAACAACACACACTCGCGGGCTTCGCTTGAATATAATGGAGGAGGGTAAATGTAAGTTGCTGAAGCCTTTGGTTCCTCAAAGAGAACTTCCTCCATTGGCTCTAATGCGCTACCTCCATCTTTAAACTCTGAGACAAGTAGAAGACCTGCATCTTTCCCATGTTCATTAGCCTCTTAGTACGCACATACCAATTTTTGAAATTTGCGCAGCTCATCAGTGTCTGTCCCAAATAGTGCCCTTTCCAAATCATCCACCATCCTAACATGATCAAATTCCTCACATGGCTTGTGAATGCTCACCTCACCTTGGAATTTGTCTTCCTAATTAAGCATGCAGTACCTTGCTCCAAGTCACCGTTCTTTTCTGGAATTGCCTCTAGTATGAATTGTTGTTTCTCTTATTCCGAGGCACTCCAAACTTGAGCAACTAGTGTCTCCATAGATTTGATAGACTTCTAATGACTCTCTAAAAGCATCCTAATCTCCTTCCTAATCTCCTTCAAATCATCAACCTCATCTGACTGAAAAAGTAGGAATAGGTTGCTGATGTTGAAACTCTTCACTACCAAAGACATATGACATGTCTGGAACATCTTGCTGGTACTGTTGAGGATGGTATTGAAAATATGGTTGCTCCTCATAAGTGACATATGGATCAACTCCTTCGTAGTAACAATATTGTGAGGGATCATGAACGCCCAAACACTGCTCACATTGCTGAGGCATGGATGTCCTCAAATATGCCCACCATGGCAACTCCTCGCCTGCCATCTTCAACCACTCAAGTACCTGAAACACACCAGACTAAACAAGATAGATAAGAAAAACAAATCCGAGTCAGTGAACGCTAACGACCACTATTGACAAGCACATAAACCAAAAATAAAACACCGATGATCCCTGGCAACGGCGCCAAAAACTTGTTTGCACAAAACCACGCAAGCGTACGTGGTCACAAGTAATATAGAATAAAGTTGAGTTCGTTCCCACAGAGATCTGGTTATGGTTTTAATTCAGTAGATGTACCTATGCAACAATGTATAATTATTATTCACTGCTAAGACAAATAACAACTTGGGTTTAATAAACTAAATTAACTAAGAAATAAATTAACAAGCTAAGAATTAACTAACTAACGAGAATTGGAATCAAATTACTTCTGCAAGATAAACCATGAAATCCTAACTTTATTAAACACTTCGCTTAGATCTGACGCCTTTAATCACTATATGCAATGGTTATGATATCTGATCGGATAACACGAAACAAGTATACGCTACTTCTCAGTATACGAATACCAAACTAGACATACATCCACAAAAGAGATAGAAGATGAATAGACACCAATTATGCTTAGACCCTATATGTCTATAGAATTTGAAAACATAACGGTTGAAGAACAAGTTATCCATATTGATCACATAGGGCACTATAAGTATTCTCATCTCATACTACAAATCATATTGATAAACAATTATGAACCTATGCTAGCATGTCAAGTTCTAAATCTCAAGATCCACTTTCACTTCACAAGAGATTAACAGATTAGATGTTAGCTACGCATCTAACAATTAAGCATAACCATACGAGGATATCAGATATACATCACACACAGATCTTTAAAACATCAAGATACTAAAACTCTATAAATAAATCCGTTAGAATCCCATGACAACGATTAGCTCATAATCGAACCTCTCGTCATCATGGGATCTGATGATACCATGATAAAAACAAAATATGAAAATATACAAATAAACCTAAGTAATTGATATGTAATGGTTATCCCTAATTACAATGGTAGGATGTGTTTATATAGGCTCTAGAAGTCTTGTCCACCAAACAATTGCCTTTTTAGAGTTGGAATAGAAGATTGGCAATTTTCGTTCTTGAATGAGAATAGAATTGCAAATTCCATGTGTAGATCTGATTCTGGAATGTTCTAGCCACCCAAAGCAATTACCATACTTATTAGAAGTGGGAATTATAGAAATTTCCTTGTCAAAGTTGAATTTCTGCGGTTCGGCACATAATACGTTTCCTAAACTGATTCGGTTTTTAAGGAAAATTCGTAGCTGACTTTTCTTCAATATTTCTGGGCCATTACAGTTGTAATTGGACATCTGGACCACTTTATAATGATAGAGAATCTCGTTAGCTTCGCGTGGACAGTAAGATCGTCCAAAACGGAATTGTAGAACTCAAGATATGGCCCAAACAGTAAATCAGGATTTTTAGGACAAAATTTCAGAATTTCCAGAAGGGTTCTCGCGCTGCAGCGCCCTTCCCAGGCCGCAGCGCGCCATGCTTTCTATCCAAGATTGTAGAAAATCTCCCAAGCTTCGCGTGGGCAGTAAGATCGCTGAAAATGGACTTATAGAACTCCAGATATGGCCAAAACAGTGTAGACTTCGCAACCTACCCAGAAAATCCGAATTTTACACAAATTGCTCCCTTTTCCTCCGTTTCTTTTGCATTAGCTAACATCTTCAATACCATGACACATATAACTCCTTGGTAGCATAACACAAGTGTCCAATCTTCATTCCAATGGTTAATTCCACTCTAATATCGATTAGAAACATCAACACTAACCGATAGCTACAACCCTGCACAACTACACAAAACACATAAAAAATACAACAAACTTGAGACCAAGTCAATCAATTTAAGCCGATATGGAACGGTCTAAGTGGATATAAAATCCACTTATCACATATTCTTGTGCTATATAAAGGAGATCTTTTGGCAAGAGGAAAAACAACTCTCAACATATCTGCAATACAACTTCTTACAAAGACTATCAAGCTTATACACTGCGTACAGAAGTTACAGCTCATCGAGTTGTAATTTTGTATTCATATTATTCATACTTGTGCTGGGTTGTGTCAATTAGATAGGATTACAAGTCATAAGCCAAGATAGCTAGTGGGCTAGGTAGCAGGTTTGCTAGGTGACAAGTGTGTCAAGGGAAGGGTTCTTCAAGAGGCTTTAAACTTGTAATCGGGAAAGACTGTAAGCTTTATATTATTGTTATAATAATATAATCTCTGTGCTAGTTGGCATAGGGACTTGGATGTAGGCCATAGATTGGGTAGGGGCCGAACCAAGTGAAAATTTCTGGTGTTCTTGCTTTATTTTCTGTCATTTAATTTCTGCTGTTTATTTACTCTGTTAGTTAATTGGGACACTCTCACACACAAAAGAGACAGTCTCATTGTCATTTGAGATAGTCTCATTTACTTGGCAGTTAAATATATTGTGCTCAATTAGGTGCATTTAATCCTTGTTTAAGTGTTTATTTTGATAGATCCATGGCACAATCAGGTTGGCAAGAACGTCGTTCAATCAATGTTCCACCACTCTTGCTTGGAACGGAAAATTATCATGACTGGAAGTTTCTAATGAAAATATTTATCTAGAAGGATACATATGAATGGGATGCTGTTGAAAATAGTATCACTATTCCCATGAAGGATGACAAACCCAAACCAGTAAAGGATCTCACGATTGATGAAGTCAATTCTTTGAATTATAATGCTCGAGCTATGAATTCTTTACTCAATGGACTATGTGCTACTGAACTTCGAAAAGTGTCAGCATGCACCTCGGCTAAACAAGTTTGGGATACTATTGTGGTGAGTCATGAAGGCACGTCAAAGGTTCGTGAGGTCAAACTTGATCTTCTCCTAAGTGACTATGAAAGCTTCAGATTGGAAAAGGATGAAAGCATAAAAGAAGTTCAGGGACGATTTCTTACACTGATGAATTCTATTGCTCTCCTGGAAAGACACATTCCTCAGGCAAAAATTAACAGAAAAATTCTTCGATCATTGCCCAAAAAGTTTGCTCTTAAAGTAACTACTCTGCAGGATTCCTCCTTGATCTCAAAAATGGATACACTCACCCTTTTCAGTGAACTAGAAGAGTTTGAGAATCAGTTGAGAAGATATGATGAGGAAGAAGAAGTACCAAGGAAGAAGACTCTAGCTCTTAAAACTATTGCAGACTCTAGTGATGATTCAGATGAGGAAATTGCCCTCTTAACAAAGAAGTTTCAAAAGTTCTTATCCAAGAAGAAAGTAGATAGTCGACATATTCAAAAGTCTTATAGACCCAGAAAGGAATTCAGAAACAATACTAATGATGAAGTATGCTTTGAATGTGGCAAGAAAGGTCATATCAAAAAGAATTTTTTTCAGCTGAAGGCAAAATTGAAAGGTTCTGGATCAAAGGATCAAGGCAAGGAGAAGAAAAAGAGTAAAGCATTTCTCACATGGAGCGATGACGAATCTGATATAGAAATTGATTCTGATGATGAAGTTGCTCAACTATGTTTTGCTGGATTCCATGAAAACTTCAGTGAAAATGAAGAGGTATTTCCTACTCCTCCAAAATCATTTATTTCTGAAGATTTACTAAATTTGCAGGCACAAAATAAAAAGTTGCGTAATAAAAATGCATACTTAAAACAAGCGTTAAGCGAAGTGCTAAGCAAAATGGATGATGCTATAAAAGAGGAACCATTTGTTGAAGAGAACAAATTGCTTCATGAAAAGATAGACAAGCTTGCTGAAGAGAATACTCATCTGAAAAGTGAGATTGAAAGAAAGGACGCATGTTTGGCTACACTAAGGTAGAAAACAGAGTCTTCCAAAGAAACAGAAAGCAAAAAGACGGAAACAGAACAAAAGTTCAATGAATTACAAGAAAAGATTGATCGTCTAAAGAAAGATCTAGCTAAATTCGTGCACGGTGAAGGCACACTAGATGTAATGCTGGCTGTCCAAAAATCTTCCTTAGGAAAGGAAGGATTCGGTTTCAACACAGGCAAAAAGAGTGTATTTCAAAAGACCAATAAGAGGACCACTATGAAGTACAGTATGCCGTATGAGAAATGCAAGGATTGCGGAAAAAGGGGACATATCTCAGAAGAATCCAAATTCTGTAATATCAAGGGCCAAACTGCTAAACCATATCATTCATATATGCATGACTCTTCTAATACTTCTCAAATTTGGATTAAGAAATCAGAAAGACATTTATATAACATTATAGATACTAACAATGCAGGACCCAAATCAAGGTGGGTACCTAAGACATGAATATATATATGCTTTGCAGGTATGCTTAAAGGTTCACGTTCCAAAGAATAAGTGGATCATAGACAGTGGTTGCTCTCGTCATATGACTGGAGACAAGTCAAAATTTCTATCTCTAATTGCGTAAGATGGAGGGTTAGTTACCTTGGGTGATTCCAATACGGTAAGGATTATTGGAAAAGGCCCCATAGGTAATGAAAAATTCTCTATTAATGATGTAAGATTAGTTGATGGTCTTAAATACAATCTTATCAGTGTGAGTCAACTCACAGATTCTGGTCATAGTGCTAATTTTGATAAAAATGTGTGCTTTATTGGTACTAACTCTAATGAGACTCCTCTAGTAGCCAAACGAAAAGGAAATATCTTTGTGTTAGATTTTGATGAACAAAAGGAAGAAATTTGTCTTGCTTCCATACAAGAACAGCAGCATCTATGGCACAGAAGACTTGGTCATGTTCATATGGATCTCTTGAAGAAAATTTCATCTCGTGGTTTAGTCAAAGGTCTGCCTAAACTCAAATATAAAACGACAGATCCATGTTCTGCTTGCCAATTGGGAAAGCAAGTCAAGACATCTTTCAAAGCAAAAAATCAGGTTTCTACAACTGATTCATTGCAGTTATTGAATCTCGACCTATTTGGGCCTGAAAGATATGTAAGTCTTGGAGGTAAGAAATATGCTTTTGTTATAGTTGATGATTTTTCTCGATTCACATGGGTACTGTTTCTTCGTACTAAAGATGAAGCTTTTAGTGAATTTCAAGATTTAATTGCTAACCTTGAAACTAAGTACTCCAAGAAGCTGAGAACTATCAGAAGTGATCATGGTGGAGAATTCGAGAAAGTCTTCGTTACTTATTGCAAGGACAGAGGCATATCACATGAATTTTCTGCTCCACGTACTCCTCAACAGAACGGAGTAGTTGAACGCAAGAATAGAACACTACAAGAAACTGCTAGGACTTTGCTTCATGAGAGTAAGCTGCCTCGAAAATTCTAGGCAGAAGCGGTAAATACTTCTTGTTATGTACTTAATAGAGTGTTAATTCGTCCTCTATTGTTGAAAACTCCATATGAATTGCTTAAGAATAAAACTCCTAACATTATCTATTTTCGAGTATTTGGTTCTAAATGCTTTATTCTAGATACTCAGCCAAATCGTGGGAAATTTGATCCCCGTGCCACTGAAGGTATATTCTTGGGTTACTCCACTTCGAGTAAGACATATCGTGTTTATAATCCTGAAAAGAATAAAGTAGAGGAATCTATTAATATTACTTTCAATGAGACTAATCCTGATCTAGCCAAAGGGTGGGAAGTTTCTGCAGATGATGATTCTCATGTTCAAAAGGATCAGTCTCAATCCGGAAAGAGACAGTCCCAATCAGAAAAGGGACCGTCTCAATTTGAAAAGGAACTGCCTCATTCTTCAACAGAACAGGAGACACCTCAAAGGAATTCTACTTTTTCTCAATCATTTCCAGAGTTTTCTGAAGCATCTGACAATCAATCTTCTGGAACTAAAAGAAACTCCTCAGGAATTCCTTATCAATCAGATAATGCAAATGAAGAAGAAATAAGTAGATTGAATCTTCCTAAATCCTCCAGAGTTGTGAAGAATCATCCTCCAGACAATCTGCTTTCAGATTTAAATCAAGGAATCACTACTCGAAGCAGGGTTAGAAACTTTTGCGCATTCTATGCTTTTGTAGCTGAATTTGAGCCCAAAAATGCTCAAGAAGCAGTGGAAAATAAACAATGGTCAATAGCAATGCAAGAGGAACTTAACAAATTCGAACGTTGTGATGTATGAGAACTTGTACCACCTCCAAAAGATGTCACAGTCATTGGTACTCGCTGGGTTTTCAAGAATAAAAAGGATGAAGATGGAAACATTATCAGAAATAAAGCCCATCTCGTGGCTCAAGGCTATAATCAATATGAGGGTATCGACTACGACGAGACCTATGCTCCAGTAGCGCGTTTAGAAGCTATACGAATTCTTATGGCATTTGCAGCATACAAGAACTTCAAGCTTTACCAGATGGACGTCAAAAGCGCATTCTTAAATGGATATCTGCAGGAAGAAGTCTATGTAAAGCAGCCTCCAGGTTTCATTCATGAAAAGTATCCACACTTCGTATACAAACTCAAGAAGTCTGTCTATGGTCTTAGACAGTCTCCCAGGTGTTGGTATGATCGACTCAGTACAATCCTTGTTGACTCAGGTTTTACTCGTGGTACACTCGATCCTACTCTCTTTATATTTCATAAGAAAAAAAAAATTTATTGGTTCAAGTATACGTTGATGATATTGTGTTTGGAGCTTCAGATGAGGCTTTATGCAAATGGTTTTCAGACTGTATACATAAGGAGTTTGACATGAGTCTTATGGAAGAATTACAATTCTTTCTTGGACTCCAAATTAACCAGACTAATACAGGTATCTTTATCCATCAGAGTAAGTATATTAAAGATTTACTCAAAAGGTTTGATTTAGAGCATGTCACTTCCAAATCAACTCCAATGAGTGTCACCACCAAACTTACTAAGGATGAAAATGGTAAGTCTATTGATATTACCAAATACAGAGGTATGATTGGTTCTTTGTTATATCTTACTGCATCTCGTCCAGATATCATGTTTAGTGTTTACTTGTGTGCTCGTTTTCAAGTAGCCCCTAAGGAATCCCATCTTAATGCTGTAAAGAGAATATTTAAATATTTAAAGGGAACTGACGACTTGGGACTATTCTATCCCAGTTCCCCGTTCTTTCATTTAATTGGATTTTCAGACGCTGATTACGCAGGATCACAAGTTGATCGTAAAAGCACTAGTGGAGCATGCGAATTTTTAGGTGATTGTCTAGTAACTTGGCACAGTAAGAAACAAACTTCCGTTGCAATGTCGACAGCAGAAGGAGAATACACAGCTGCAGGTAGCTGCTGCGCACAAATCCTTTGGATGCAGCAAACCTTGAAAGATTTTGGTATAAAATGTTCAAATATCCCAATTTATTGTGATAATACTTCTGCTATTAATATTTCCAAAAATCCTGTCATGCATTCTCGTACTAAACATAATTATGTTCGTCATCACTTTATTCGAGATCATGTTGCAAAAGGTAATATCGAGCTTATTTTTATTCCTATTGAAAATCAAAAAGCTGATATTTTTACTAAGCCTTTATCTGAAGACAGGTTCTGTTTGCTTCGAAGGGAGCTTGGTATGTGCACCATGTAATTGATTAATTGGTAAATAGTATTTCTATATTGTGCGTTAATTTCCTTAATTCGTGCTTATGTGAATATGTACGTTTATTTAAATGATTTAAATTGATTTAATTGTACATATGTGTTAGCTTTTTATTTGTTAGTAATGGGCATCCGTTTTTGCTACTTTCTTGCATGGTTAACACCTGTATGCCTTAATTGCTTCTTTCTCGGGCACGTATCTGTTGGGTTTCGGGGCATAAACGCAGCGGATATAAAGCGTAAAACAAATAAAAAACGAAACCCAAACTTAGGATCCATGTATAAGTTGTGACTGATTATGGAGAAAACGAATCATACCTTTAAAAACTTTACTTTCACGAACTCAACGGAGATCCTAGCTTTCACGATTTGTGGCTACCTCTCGGAAAACACCTCTATGGTATCTGATAGGATACCCTTTACAAGCAGCCGGAATTACTATCCGGGCCTACGACAGTTACTAAATCCGGAGATATGTCACCATTATCTGGTCCGGATCCGTGATGTAACTACAGTACGAGGTAATAGAGCACGTGGCATCTCAAGGCTCCTGTCACCATCAAAGGGTCCCAACTAAAAACGACAGCTAATGATTACCAATAATTGGCATAATACAAGAAGGAGGAGGACACACTCTAAAAGGTGCCTGACACACTTTCCCACAATTATTCTCCTGGACAGGTGTTGTGCATCTACGCGTCCCAGGTGTCCTACCTACCTAGGATTGAACGCCCATGATTAAAGGTACCAATCCCTAAACCCTAATCCTGGGTCTATAAATAGACCCAGAAAAGAAGGTTTAGGGGTTACATTCTCCTTTACACACACTCATATACACACACCCTCCATAAATAGATACTCTAGTTCTTATCTTTTATCCTCCAACGCTGTCGCTTATTCTCACGCCGGAGGTGCCGCGGGTCCAAACCCACCTCCCAGCATTGTTTTGCAGAGTCCCAACCACCAGCTACACCGCTTTCCGGGCTTGAGGACGGCGGAGGAATCACCGGATCGGAATATAGAGTTATCATTGGCGCTAGAAGGAGGGGTTTCCTTTGGTTTCGGTGCCACAGGACTCGACGATATCAACAAGCTCTTTAAAAAAAAGAGTCTGAGATCGAACTGTAAGATCTACAAAACCACTGTGAAACCTTTTGTAAAAATGTCTGCTATATGTGCACGTATTCGAGGTTATTTAGCTCCCCGAACCCAGATCTGTGATAAAGTTGCAATTTTTAGTTTCTAAACTTAGCTGAAATTTAGATCTGAATCGTCGGTTAAGTACTCATATCTAATACCTTGTGATTTTATTTGAATATCGAGCCCATATTCAAGCTATCTTATACAGAGCACAGTCTAGATTTGTTATAATTGTTGCTTTGTGAATCATCCTACTTTGAAAGGTTGAATCTTGGTAAGGGGAAGCAAATCTACGCAAAGACCCAACACTCGGGCACGGGATCATGATACAACCCCAGAACCGACCTTAGTTCCGGCTGAGGTACCTCCAGTCGTACAGAGAGCAGAGATCGGACCGGGCGACGCCCGAATTGACATTGAGGTCAATCAGTACAAATACACGGATGTGCCTCTAGCTGGAATGCACCTCCAAAATCTAACCCGGGAGGAATTGGCGGAAGCAATCCGGGCATTCCGAACAACCCGGGCACCGCCACCTCCCGAACCAGAACAGGCAGAAAACTCCCAAGGCTCCCAACACTCTCATCGGTCCAGGATGTCTGTCTTTGACCGGCTTGGAAACAAAGACAAAGAAAAACAGGCAGCCAATAAAGCTCAGAGCAAAAGCCAAGAAGTTGAGAAACTCAAAAAGCTGGCCGATCTAAAGGAACAAATCATACAGGAGGAAGAAGCAAAGCTTGAACTCAAAATCCAGAAAAGAATACAGGAAGAAGAGGACCGGGTCTTCAGGAGGTCCGGATCCAAAAGAATTCTGAGAGAAGTTAGTCCGGAGGTAATCTCGGACGAAGACGAACCCGAAGACAATTTAATGCAAATGATTCATGAGCTGCAAAAGAAAGTGGGGCAGGACTCCGGACTTGAAATTGAGGGGACTCTGACTCCATTCAGCCGATCTCTAGAAGCTATCCCCAGACAAAAGAACCTGAAGCATTACAACTTCGACTCCTTCGATGGGCTGGGGGACCCAGTGGAGCATGTTAACTACTTTGAGCAGATTGCTCTCATCTACTACTACAATGACATAACCAAATGCAGGTTCTTTGCGTCAACCTTAAAAGGAGGGGCTCAGAGGTGGTTCAGTCGAATCCCTTCCCGAAGCATTCGCTCATGGAAAGAATTCCGTGAGTCCTTTTTAAAGAGGTTCAGAGCAAACCGGACTCATGAATTACACATGTGCCATCTGGAGACTATCCGTCAAAATGATAATGAATCACTCGTAGATTATATGAAACGATTCCAGGAAGCGATAAACAAAGTCTCGCGCTTGGATGAGCGAGAAGCTCTTAGCATCTTCCGGAGGAATCTGGACCCGGATCAAAATGAAAGATACGTCTATGAGTTGATTAATAAGGAACCTGAAAGTCTGGCTGCATCATACTCCATGGTTGCACGATTTATCAAAGAAAGTGATGTCCTACAGGCAATGAGAATGACCCGCCAAGGGAACTCTTCACACCGAACTGCCAGCGATGACCGCTCTCGTGGTGGTTATCAACCTGACAAGAGATTCAAGCCCAACAGACAAACCAATTATATCCAAAATTCACAACCATCGGTCTTCGAAAGGATCTCAAAACCCGCTGCAGTAATTGTTAGTCCGGACTCCAAGCCCACTAAGCCACCCAAAGCTGAACCAAAGCCAGAGCCGGAGTGGACTCCACTCAACCGAACACGGGCTGATATTCTGAAAGAAGTCCGCGACAAACCATACTTTTATCCGCGCAATGTGATTATCACGGGACTCATGGTCATACAACATAAAACTGCTTGTCCCTTAAGTACTTCATCGAAGATCAAATCAAAAGAGGGAACATGGGGCAGTAGATAGCTCGGAAGAACACGGAAAAGGAAACGGGAAAGAAACATGTGGTCAACGTGGTAATGGGGGGGTCCAACTCTCCTCCCCCAAGCCCGGACTCAAGCAAAGAAGTAATGATGGTCCAGTCTTTCCCCGAACAAGTGATCACTTTCAGCAATGCCGACTTTGAAGGAATTGATCCCAACCATAATGAAGCCTTGGTGGTTAGTCTGGACGTGGCTGAAAACGAGGTCAAAAGAATCCTGATTGATAATGGATCTTCGGCCAACATTATCTTCAAGCATACATTTGATAGAATGCAGCTGGGCAGCGTGAGAATGAATGAATGCAGAGAGGACCCTCTCTTTGGATTCGGAAACAACTTAGTGCCGATTCAAGGGACACTATACCTGCCTGTTCAGTTTGGAACCTTCCCAAAGCAAGTCACTCATATGATAAAGTTCTACGTCATCAATACCCCTTCTTCCTACAATATGATCCTTGGTCGTCCAGCGTTAACAAAACTCCGGGCAATAACCTCTACCCCTCATCTAAAGCTTAAATTTCCCAACCCTCAGGAGTTGGGGAGGTTAAAGGGGACTCCGAAACCGCTAGTCGTTGTTACGGTCAGGCACTGGTCATGGCTGAAACTGACCCGGAGAATAAACGAAAAGCGTCCTTGTACCACAAGAACTTAAGTAGAAAGAAGCACAGAGCTTACTTCAAAAAACAGTCCGGACATGAAGTCCAAAATATTGAAAGTATAGAAGCCCAGACAAAAGAAGAGCTGATTGCCAAAGCCAGGGATTATCTAGAAACAAACACCTAGGCCCGGGTTCAAAATCGAGATGATCGAATTGGAAGAAGGTAACCCAGACCGAAAGATAAAGATAGGATCCGGACTGGACCCTACATTCAAGAAAAACCTGGTACAACTCCTCAGGGATTATGCTGATGTCTTTGCCTGGAGTCCGGAGGAAATGCCTGGACTCGATGAATCGGTGGCCATGCACAGCCTGGATGTCAATCCTAACAGGAAGCCAATAAAACAGAAAAGAAGAAACTTTGCTCCGGATCGGCAAAAGGCGATTGATGAAGAGGGGGAAAAACTCCTTAAAGCAGGAATAATTTGTGAGATAAAATATCCGGACTGGCTGGCCAATGTAGTTTTGGTTAAGAAACCCAATGGCAAATGGAGAATGTGTGTCGACTATACAGATTTGAATGCCGCGTGCCCCAAAGATCCATATCCTCTTCCCAGCATAGATCAACTCATCGACGCTACTGCGGGGCATGTGATGTTTAGCTTCATGGACGCATTCTCCGGATACAACCAAATCAAGATGAATCCGGCCGATATAGCCAAAACCGCTTTCATAATTCACAGAGCGGTTTACGCATACAAATATATGCCGTTCGGATTAATGAATGCCGGGTCATCCTACCAAAGGGCAATGGTGGAGATTTTCAAAGATCAGCTGGGCCGAAACTTGGAGTCTTATGTGGATGATATGATAGCTAAATCGAAAGCGGTGGAGGAACATGTTCCGGACTTACAGGAGTGTTTTGAAAATTTGAGGAAGCATGAGATGAAATTAAATCCGGAGAAGTGCACATTCGGAGTAGTAGCTAGCAAATTTTTGGGATTCATGATCAGTCAAAGAGGAATCGAAGCCAATCCGGAAAAGATTAAGGCCATAATGGAGATGGAGCCGCCCCGAACTAAGAAAGAAATCCAGAAGCTGGCGGGCTCTTTAGCGGCTCTAAGGCGATTCATCCCAAAGCTGGCCGAAAGATGCTTGCCCTTCTTCGAGCTGCTTAAAGGGGCGAAAAACAAAAGAGAAATTAACTGGAATCCGGACTGCCAGAAAGCCTTCGACTCTATAAAGCAATTCCTGTCATCACCACCAATTCTATCTAAAGCTAAGTCAGGGGAAGCATTGTTTCTTTACTTAGCTGCAGGACCACAGGCTGTGGGAGCAGCCCTGATCAGGGAACACGAAGGGAAATAGAAACCGGTATATTATGTCAGTCAAGTACTGAAAGATGCAGAGACCAGGTACCCAAACTTGGAAAAATTTGCTTTTGTTCTGGTAACAGCCTCAAGAAAGCTAAGGCATTATTTCCAAGGAAGAGAAATCAAAGTCGTAACTGACCAGCCTCTGAGAAGGATAATTCATGAGCAAGATGTGTCCAGCAGACTTGTAAATTGGGCTATCGAGTTAAGCCAGTTCCAACTCACGTTCGTACCGTGAACGGCAATCAAAGCTCAGGTGTTAGCTGATTTCGTTGTGGAATGTTCTTTCCCTGAACCCCGAACTAGTCCCATGATTGTGGATCCGGGAAAAGAGGAAAATGATTCAGACCCGGAGGCTTGGTCTTTGTATGTTGACGGATCCTCAACAAATGAAAGATCCGGGGCAGGGTTAGTTATGAAAAGTCCTCATGGATTTCAGATACAGCAAGCCATAGCCTTCAAATTTTTAGCAACAAATAACTAGTCAGAATACGAGGCACTCTTAGCCGGACTCCGTTTGGCCAGATCCTTGAAAGTACAGAGCCTGAACGTTTATAGTGACTCCCAAATTGTGGTGAAGCAGACCAAGGGAGAATATATCGCCAAGGATCCAAGACTAGCTCAGTACCAGGCCCTGGTCAAAAGTTACCTTACGGTGATCCCAAAGTTTGAAATGATCCAGATAAATAGAGAAGAAAATACAGAGGCCGATGCTTTGTCAAAGCTAGTGCAGAACGAGGCCGAATTGGACAGCTCGGTTTATTTTGAGGAGATTGAGAAACCCACCATTGAAAATGTCGAAGTGATGGAAATAGATGATCAACCTAATTGGATGACCTCTCTAATTTCGTATTTGGATAAGGGAGAATTGCACGATGACAAGAATAAGGCACAGAGACTCAAGGCCAAAGCTGCTAAGTTTTTCCTAGAGGAAGGACAGCTCTATCGAAGAACGTTCTCCAGTCCGGTCCTGAAATGTATTGGTCCAGCCGAAGCAGAATACTGTCTACAAGAGGTTCATGAAGGGATTTATGGAGATCATTTATCTACAAAGGCCATGGCTTACAAAATAATAAGGCAAGGCTATTACTGGCAAACAATTCACAATGATGCGGTAGAGTTTGTCAAAAAATGCAATAATTGTCAGTTGTTCAGCAATGTGCAAAGACAAAGTCCGGTTATGCCTTCATCAGTCTTGTCTCCAGTGCCTTTTGCTATCTGGGGTATTGACATTGTTGGTCCATTTCCTCGGGCTAAGGGAGATCTCAGGTATTTATTGTTAGCCATCGATTACATGACTAAGTGGGCAGAAGCCAAAGCCATGAGAACTATAAATCAGCAAGACTGCATCCGGTTTATGGATAACATACTGATGAGGTTTGGGCTTCCTCAAGTTTTGGTCTCAGATAATGGACCCCAATTTGTCGGTTCAGATTTTGAGAACTACCTAAAGGAAAGAGGCATCAAACATAAGAAGTCGTCGGTGGCATACCCCCAAGGTAATGGGCAAGTGGAAGTAACAAACCGAATTTTGCTAAGGGGGATAGAAAAGAGACTTCAAGAGTGCAAAAAAAAGTGGCCCGAAGAACTTCCTAATGTGCTCTGGGCATACAGGACTAGTCCCCGAACAAGTACTGGGGAAACACCCTTCAAGCTGGCTTATGGAACCGAAGCAATGCTCCTGATAGAAGTGGGTTCCCCCTCTCACAGGGCTATTAACTTTGAAGAAATCGCAAATGAGGAAGGACTCCGAATCAATCTAGATCTGGTTGACGAGGTTAGGGACGAAGCAGTTGCGAGGATGGAAAAATATAAGGAGAAAACAAGAGAGTACTTTGGGAAAAAGGCAAGAGTCAAAAATTTTCAAGTCGGAGATCCAGTGTTGCGGGATGCCGAGGCTTCGGACCCAACCAACACCGGAAAGCTCAAGCCAAAATGGGAGGGTCCGTATAAAGTCAAAGAGGTGCTTCGCCCTGGAACATACAAGCTGGTCAATATGGATGAGTCCGAGATTCCCAACACTTGGCATGGTCTCCGACTATGGAAATTCTACCAGTAAAAAGAAGGTCAAGGCCCGAGTAATCAATCAAGGAGCTACCTCTAAGCCCAGAAAAGTCTTCAACAGATAGATTAGCCTCTGTAATGAAGCAAGAATAAGTTATTTGTAGTAGGGATGTTATAATTAATGAAAATAGGCCTTGCCTGGTGCTATTTATATTTCGTTGTAAATTTATTGTAGCACTCACAAACACAAGTCCCTGGTCCGGAGCCATAGGCAAAATTGGAACCAGGGCAAAAGCAGTATGCAACAACCACTCTAGTCCTGACTTGTTCCTATGAAACAACCCGGACCGGGGGCGAAAACGAGAAATTTCTCTAAGTAACCCAAAGCTATAAAGCTTTGGACTTAGATAAAAAAAACAACCACTCTAGTCCGGGTTTGTTCCTATGAAACAACCCGGACTGGGGGCGAAAACGAGAAATTTCTCTAAGTAACCCAAAGCTATAAAGCTTTGGACTTAGCTAAAAAACAACCACTCTAGTCCGGGTTTGTTCCTATGAAACAACCCGAACTGGGGGCGAAAATGATAAATTTCTCTAAGTAACCCAAAGCTATAAAGCTTTGGACTTAGATAAAAAAAACAACCACTCTAGTCCGGGTTTGTTCCTATGAAACAACCCGGACTGGGGGTGAAAACGATAAATTTTTCTAAGTAACCCAAAGCTATAAAGCTTTGGACTTAGCTAAAAAACAACCACTTTAGTCCGGGTTTGTTCCTATGAAACAACCCGGACTGGGGGCGAAAACAAGAAATTTCTCTAAGTAACCTAAAGCTATAAAGCTTTGGACTCAGATAAAAAAACAACCACTCTAGTCCGGGTTTGTTCCTATGAAACAACCCGGACTGGGGGCGAAAACGAGAAATTTCTCTAAGTAACCCAAAGCTATAAAGCTTTGGACTTAGCTAAAAAAAACCACTCTAGTCCGGGTTTGTTCCTATGAAACAACCCGGACTGGGGGCGAAAACGATAAATTTCTCTAAGTAACCCAAAGCTATAAAGATTTGGACTTAGATAAAAAAAACAACCACTCTAGTCCGGGTTTGTTCCTATGAAACAACCCGGACTGGGGGCAAAAACGAGAAATTTCTCTAAGTAACCCAAAGCTATAAAGCTTTGGACTTAGATGAAAAACAACCACTCCAGTCCGGGTTTGTTCCTATGAAACAACCCGGACTGGGAGCGAAAACGAGAAATTTCTCTAAGTAACCCAAGGCTATAAAGCTTCGAACTTAGCTAAAAAACAACCACTCTAGTCCGGATTTGTTCCTATGAAACAACCCGGACTAGGGGGGCGAAAAATCAAGCACAAAGATGCAACAAATTCAAAACAGAAGCCAAAGAAAGAAAAGCAAATGATTATGGCTGTTTTTCAAGCCATTTTTATTAAGCAGGGGGAAGGGGAGGTACAACGGTTATCAAAATAAAAAATATAAAAAGATTATATTTAAACGGCGGCAACACCAGCACCACCAGCACCTTCCCCGCCGTTGCCAGGCCCGCGGCGTCCTCTCCCAGCCTGACCATCCACCATCCTGCGCAGAGCTAGAGCATCATCAATACTTTTCAGGACTGCATCGATCTCGGCCATGGTGGTGGGGCCATCAAACACTATCCCATCTACTATAATTTTGTTGTTCTCATAGTCGTAAACCAGAGTTTTGGGATCCATGGCTGAAAATGGGGAGAAGATAAGAAAAGAGAACTGAGAAAGTTTTTGGCAAGAATGAAAAAGAAGAGGGGGTATCACGGATACTTATAGGAAGGAAGTGAGGACGAGCTCCAGGCGTTTCCAGTTATCAATGCATGGGAAACCGACAAGACATTAATGCTGGTCGACTAACGCAAGGACCAAGGCGTTTGACCCTGGAAACCACAATGTTCACCGAGTCCCTGGCTGAATTCAACAAAAAACGAGGTAAACACAAAAAACTAAGAGAACAAAATAAATCCTCACCACCATCCGGACTCCATCTTTCGGGATTAAATCCAGACTGAGAGGCAAACCTTACGAAATCTCTATAAGTTACTCAGCGTTCTCAAATGTTGAACTTAAGAGAATATACGTAAAGCTCTTACCACCAATCCGGACTTAATTTTTTATCTCGAATCCGGTCTGGGGGCAAATTGCAGGAGATTCCTCTAAGTCACCCGAGATTCTTAAACTCCGAATTTAAAAGAAGCAAAAATATGGAAAGGAGCAAAAGGAGTAAAAGAAATTGCCGAATATGCATCACAATACAGATAATGTTCAACGAGGGACCGAACCAGCCATATAGTTCGAAACATCCCGGAGAAAATTCGACCACTAAAGTTATAGTTCGATATTACAACAAAGACATTAAAATGAAAAGTAGTTGAAAACTAGACGGTAGGAGGGTCTTCGGCAGGAGGTTCTTCGGCGTGAGGATCCTGAGGGACGATGTCTTTGTTCGGAGACGGATCCCGGACGTCCTCTTCCCTCTCTTCACCATCTTCATCATCCGAATCAGATTCCTCCCCGGAGTAGTAAGGTTCTGGATCTTCCTCGGTGGCAATGAAGTGTTGTTCCGCGGCAATGAAGAGAGGTTGGAACTCGTCCCAGCTAGGTGATGGGTTCTCCTTCAACAACCGGTGAGAAACGACCCAAGCGCGGCAAATTTTGGAGGCGGCCTTTTTGCCCAACTCCATATAGTACTCCTGGGAGTGGCGAAACTCATCCAGGATGGCAGCGGGTTCTTTGTAGCTGTCAAGCTTCGCCCGGAGATCCACGAGTTCCTTCTCGGCGGATTTTGCACGAGCTTTCGCATCATCAGCCTTTTTCTGGAGGGTTACGAGCATCCCCTCGGACTCATGGGTCTTCAGCTGTAATTCCTCAACACTTTTCTTCAGCTTGGAGTTGGCATGATCCAAATCGAAAATTCGAATGTCCTTCTGCTCCGAAGCGGAAATAGCAGCCCGAGCAGCTTCAACGGTCTCCAACTCCTTATTGCCCACCGCAAATAGCCCGGCCATCTCAGAGCCCATCTAGAAAGATAAGGTAAGTGCGTTAGGAAAGAATACGTTAAGCAAGGACGAAACTTAAAAAGACAAGAAAATATACCTTCAACCAAGTATTCATCATCTCTTTGAACAAGGGGTTAAACCCCAAAGCCTGATAGCGCGCCCATTCCTCCTTATTGGGCAGATCTGCGATAAACTGGCTGCATTTCTCAGCCTCAATTAGAGGCTCTTTCCCCGGACGGCTTGTCTGACTGGGACCGGAGACAGTTCCAAAAGTCTTAGCAACCTCTGGCGCAAAAGGAGTAGAGCCCGGGGCAGAGGTTCGAGATGGCTTCCCCCCGGTGAGATCCACAACGACATTTCCAGCATCTCCTCCCCGAGCCCGTTTTGATCTCCTTTCGAGCCCGCGTGACAATTCGTCTTCAACCTCGGGGGGGATAGATTTACCTTCCAGATTGGCCCCGGACTCCGAATCTTGCTCAACACTCGCGTCCGTCTTGGAACCCTCCCCTTCGCCAGCGGTCCTCTTCTTTTTCCCTTTCTTCGAATGCTGATTCACTTTGTGTATGCCACCTATCCCCTGCATAGTTGTGGCCAGACATGCCGTTTCAGCATCCAATGCCTTCATCCTCTCTTTATGGTAAGGGCTGTATTGAGGCAAACCTGAAAAGAAGACAGAGTAAAAAACAATTAGAACGATCGACAAAGGGAAAGAAAATTTCAAGATATAAATAATTACACACTACTTACATCCAAAAGAATGTAATATTTCATGGTCCATGAATGAATGCCGAGTTGTTGAAACCCATAAAGCCCTACAGAAGTCATGAACCTTTATCCGGGCATCGCCTGTTAATTCATATTCTTGGAAGTTACGACAGGCCTCAACCCGGAACAGAGGCATATAGTCAATATTTTCGAACTGCAGGAAGGCCCACTCTTCATGCCAACCCTTGAGGGAGGACATCATGGTGACAGGAATCACCCCTCCCTTTTTAAAACCACACCGTTGGTAATTGAATCGGAGCTCATACAAGGGCACTAAAGTTGACTTGACCAAAGTAAAAATATAATGGAAAAGCCTAAAAGTAGGAAGGAATCCTTTGACGTTACAGCAACCAAGGAACCACATGATCCACTTAACAGCATTCGGGGTGAGTTGAAACAAGGCGATTTCATATTGAAATTTGCAGAGGCACTTAATGAATTGATGACAATGAGGATTGTATCCCGATCTAAGGTGCTCCAGAGAAACTCCTACCAAACCATCCCCGGGCCTATGGTATATTCTTTCGTGGGGTTCGGGCCACCTCCAAACAACTTTGTCGTCTAGATGAAAGCACGACCTAAAACACTCATCTAACTTATCGGTATTGGCAATATCTAGAAAAGGGGCCATGGGGGTGCTAGTTCCGGGGAGGTGTGATAACTCAGCGTCCATAGAGCACTGGTCATAAAAGACAGGACCCCCGGAAGACATTTTATACACCTCGGATAAGTTCCTGTAATAATATTCGTCTGGGACGGAAATATCTTTCTCAACAAAGAAGAATTGGACATCTCTCCAACGACCCTCGGACGTACTAAGGGTCTCCCCCGGGGAGAGTCGCAGGGTAGGGAGCTCGTCTAGAGTGGTCTTCGGGGGTTTCCTAGTTCTTTGGGTCATGGTAGATGAAGAGGAGGAACAAGATCTAGGCTCGGTAGAGAGGTCTGAGTCCGAGGAAGAGCTGGAAGGTATAAACGAGGATCGGGGTCGTTTAGCCAATTGCTTCTTATACACCATAAAACACCACACTACCCCAGATTCCCCAAAATACAGCACACCCCCGAACCAAAAAAAAACAAAAAGAGAAACACAATTATCAGAAACACCAACACGAAACCAGAAATCAGAACAAAAGATCTACACAAATAGACACAAATACATGCATACATAAAACAAAATTTGAAACCCAGAAGCTTCAAAACCCGGAAATTTAGAATAAACTAAACAACCACCATAGTCCCAAAACTAGAGATTCAAAAACACAAAGCCTCAAACGACCCAAAAAGCAAAACAATCACTATAACTCTAAATCCCAACGAATACAGTAACATGGAAAGTAAGTAGTTATAGAGACAATGGCATATGAACAGTTGGGGAAAAAATAACATCGAATTACTCCGCACGAAGTTCAAGTACAGGCAAGAAAAGCGAAGAAAAATAAGGAGAAAGAAACGCTTACAATGAGGAAGAAGACGTAGAAAAGCTCTCACCACCGATCAACAACCAAGGTTTTGAAGGAAAAAGAAGAGCGGAAGAAACGTACGGTAAAAGTGAAAAGTGGGAGAAATACAATTGAAATATACTTATAGAGAAACTGAAATGAACAAATGGATGAGATGCTGCCACGTGGACGGCCAGGAAGAGCCTTGATTAAAATAAAAGAGGTTGTCAGAAAGAGCAATCATGACTGCGCGTCTAACGAGGAAAATGGACAAGCTCTGGAAATTCGGAAATATGAAGAAATATCAAAAAATAGCTGAGTAACGTTTCGAATCCACCAGCCTACAGCCCCGGACCACGTGCTCTACACGCAATCCGGGCCGGGGAGGCAAGAAATATCAAAAAATAGCTGAGTAACGTTTCGAATCCACCAGCCTACAGCCCCGGACCACGTGCTCTACACGCAATCCGGGCCGGGGAGGCAAGAAATATGGAATTTTTCTTTTCATCTACTCAAAACGACGGACATCGAAACTCAGACTACTACTCCCCCATCCAGAAAAATCTACATAGGGGAGTGGGGGGCAAATGATAGGATACCCTTTACAAGCAGCCGGAATTGCTATCCGGGCCTACGACAGTTACTGAATCCGGAGATATGTCACCATTATCTGGTCCGGATCCGTTCCGGATCCGTGATGTTACTCCAGTACGAGGTAATAGAGCACGTGGCATCTCAAGGCTCCTGTCACCATCAAAGGGTCCCAACTAAAAACGACAGCTAATGATTACCAATAATTGGCATAATACAAGAAGGAGGAGGACACACTCTAAAAGGTGCCTGACACACTTTCCCACAATTATTCTCGTGGACAGGTGTTGTGCATCTATGCGTCCCAGGTGTCCTACCTACCTAGGATTGAACGCCTATGATTAAAGGTACCAATCCCTAAACCCTAATCCTGGGTCTATAAATAGACCCAGAAAAGAAGGTTTAGGGGTTACATTCTCCTTTACACACACTCATATACACACACCCTCCATAAATAGATACTCTAGTTCTTATCTTTTATCCTCCAACGCCGTCGCTTATTCTCACGCCGGAGGTGCCGCGGGTCCAAACCCACCTCCCGGCATTGTTTTGCAGAGTCCCAACCACAACCTACACCGCTTTCCGGGCTTGAGGACGGCGGAGGAATCACCGGATCGGAATATAGAGTTATCAGTATCCACACGAGCACACGGAATGGATGTACTAGCCTCTTTTGATGATTCGAAATCTGCCTCTTTTTGCTGCTACTCTTCTAAGGTTTTCCCAAAAACATAATGACCTATTAACCTATCATTATCTATTTATAATGGCTGATTAATAGGTCCATAACAGCAAAGCCCAACCCTTGTAGGTATAGGATTAAATAATAAAACGAATTTCCATTATTTAATTAATAACTAAGTCATACTTAATTATTATGGGCAGAAATACTACTCTAATTCGAATTTATATTATCTCAATTAATTAAGTCTCACTTAATTAATATAATAAAATTCAAATAATCATCAATTAATTTAAATTCATAATTTAAATTAACTATTCCTTTAAATGCTCAATGTGTGTGACCCTATAGGCTATTATTTAATTGGCAACAATTTTATTCTCCAATAAAATTATAAACAATGAGCGGTATCTAGTAATACATCATTGCTACCCAATTAAACAATAATTAAATCGTGATTCGATAAAACCTTTCGTGATTAATGTCTCCGTGTAATATATTCCCTTTTAACCAAATATTATAGATTAAACTCGAGGCATGTCTTTAGTCATCCTCTTCAACATTTAATCCGGATTTACTTGATCAATGAGTAGACTATTAAATAACAAATCATTATTTGAGCACGGCCATGCATTTTATAGTCTCACTAAATCAAGAGGCCAATAATATATCTCCTAATTATAGGAGGGTTAAATCCTTTATCTATCATTCATATTTCTCATACGACTCATGATATACCCGATCTCCACTTTTATCATCACCCGGTCAAAGGTAACTTTTAATGTTGTCAAAGTATATTAATCCTCGTATAGAAATATAATGATCTCAAGTCAAAGGATCATTACACCATTACCACTGTGAGTCATTCTTATGACTTTATTAAACATGAAGAATCTCACTGTGGGTCTGTCCAGTACCATGTACTCCTACATGTACCTATGTATTGACTTTAGTATCTCCATACTTATAACCAATGAGATGTGGTTATCTGTCAAACAACATACTAGTCTATTTATGTATTATTATTGTCCTATATAATAATAATCGACTAGGGACCTTTAAGAATATGATATATTATATAATCTCAAGTTCAAGTCATGTACTTGAACTATACAATGTGTATCATGATTCTAAGGACATTTATTATGCTAACAAATATATCGCAGTAATTAAAGTCATAATAAATACGTTTATTTAATAATCAAATGACATAAAAGTTTATTCAAGAAACAATGTATTTCCTCTGGGGCACCTACACTAACAATATCCCTATAATTGTCTATACATTTTTTCTTCTCTTTCTTTGTATCTATTATATCTCCTCTCTTCTCTCTGTTTTTTTCCCTTTTCTCTTCTAAAGGCGAAACGAAAATCTCGATCTATTGCTACTCGTTTCGGAAAACCTTCTACCAAGTCAGAGTCTTCTAAACGACTAGAGGCTGGGATCTCTGAAGATCATTCCAACTCTGAATCTTCCATTCCGGAGCCTAGTCTGAAAGCCGAGTTTTTGACTACTGAAGGATATTCTAAGAACAAGGCAAAGCCGATTCTCAAAGAAAGAATGGTCGATAGTGACTTACTTCAGCGCATTGGTATAGTGTAGATGTTTGAGACTCTCAAGTGTGCATCTCTCCTAGCGCCTCCAACAAAGTTCTATCCTGCTCTGAATATTCTGTGTATGACTATGTGGCATATTTGTGGTTGTTGATCATATTTGTGGTTGTTTGAATATCTGGCATATTTGTGGTTTACTTGAAATATTTATTTGATAACATGGCTTGATTTATTCTCAGACTATTGGATTATATTGCTTGCTTTGTCTATATAAGTGTTTTTGACAGGGGGAGACAGCAATAGCTTGATTGACATTCAAAAATGTTCATCATCATAAAAAAGGGGAGATTGTTAATCCCAAGTTTTTAAGATGCTCTTTTTGAATGAGTCTTCGAATTAAATCATGGAGATTTGATTCTAAGTTTCCATATTCGACTGCCATATCTGTTACAGGATATATATCATATTTATTACAGGGCATTCATCTTGGGATATCTATCAGAGATATCATACGATTTGATTATGATTCAAATCCTAAAAGAGCCGCTGCCAATAATCTTTGATTGATTGATCATGTAATCTCTAATCTATGCTTGATTGATTCTTATTCTAACAGCTATATTATCAAGGATTCATTCCTAACAGTTACATATTCTTGTGCTATATAAAGGAGATCTTTTGGCAAGAGGAAAAACAACTCTCAACATATCTGCAATATAACTTCTTACAAAGACTATCAAGCTTATACACTGCGTATAGAAGTTACAGCTCATCGAGTTGTAATTTTATATTCATATTATTCATACTTGTGCCGGGTTACGGCAATTAGATAGGATTACAAGTCATAAGCCAAGATAGCTAGTGGGCTAGGTAGCAAGTTTGCTAGGTGACAAGTGTGTCAAGGGAAGGGTTCTTCCAAGCGGCTTTAAACATGTAATCGGGAAAGACTGTAAGCTTTATATTATTGTTATAATAATATAATCTCTGTGCTAGTTGGCATAGGGACTTGGATGTAGGCCATAGATTGGGTAGGGGCCGAACCAAGTGAAAATTCCTGATGTTCTTGCTTTATTTTCTATCATTTAATTTCTACTATTTATTTACTCTGTTAGTTAATTGGGACACTCTCACACAGAAAAGAGACAGTCTCATTGTCATTTGAGATAGTCTCATTTACTTGGCAGTTAAATATATTGTGCTACTCGATTTACAAGAATGACAAGAAGGTTGCTAACAGTCAGCAAATAGTCAGCAAATGTCTCATTCTATACCAACATCTAGATGATTTGTGCAATTTTCAAATGGCAAGTGTTATAGAGAGAATATTGTATAACAATATTTTGGAGGTTGCTGGATTTATGGAGCAAAATATGGATATTCTGCTATGAACGCGAAGAACACGAAGGTGATTTGTGACTATTTATGGCTGCTCTTGTCTATTGATATTCAGTGGTGAACCGTTTCTCAAATCTTTACAAGATGCCTACGTACCCTATTTATAGGGATCAAGCCATACGTAGTTTTCTTAGAGAAGAAGTTATCTAGATGGGCTAGGGTTTCTATGGGCTCGGCTTGGCCCAAATCCACTAGTCGTCGCCTTGGGTCATATTCTACCCATTCATACTGCTCATGACCCATGGCCCATTAAATGGAACCCACAGCTAACATGATGCTATAATTATCATTTTTGGCGAACCTGACCAGATGGTCTCGCATGCGACCTCGCTGGGCCTGACCATGCGAGGCGATCCTCGCTATTATGGAGATATCCTACTCATGCGACCTCGCTGGGTCTGACCATAACCCTTTGTAGTAAACATGCTCTAGGCCACGCTGGACCCATAGGCCTCGCCGAACCTCATGAACTGCGACCCCGTACTCTAGGGCTCGCTGGCGATCCTGTTGTACAAAATAATGCAATGAATCTTCATATGATGGCGGACTTTAATGACCCATTCCTCATTTTTAGGACCATTATGTGAGATGTACCGATATTCTAGTCCATTAGGCCTGTTTAGGACTTTATGCCAAATACAAGCATAACAACTACCCCTCGAGTCCATATTGTCATTAGCGATGCGATGTGGACTCAGGGATATTTACTCCATGAATCCTGACCCGACACCAAGGCCCACTATCAAATTGTCTTTGGGCTCTCCTCGCAGGCCCAACGAATTTGAACGGTTTCTAACAGCTGGAATATCGAGATTGACCCCAGGCTGGTTGAGATGGTGACACGTGTTGTATGCCCCTCTCTCTCCTTGCTACTATATATACTTCAGTTTTCAAATCATTTATCACTTTCCTTATTAACAACATACCGAAGTGCTGCCAATTTGCTCCCAGATCAAACAAAGAATCCGGCTCGCTTTCCATCAAGAACGAACTCCAATTTTTTCAAGATCTCCACTCAATCTTCATCAAAAAGTAAGATTTTTTCCTTTGTTCTTCATTTAAATGCATGTGTAGCTTGTAATTTCATGTTTCTTTATCTGCAATTATATGCGACGCGAAATCGAATTCATGCGACCCCGAGTACTTAATTTCACACTACGAGCCCTGCCTCGCTAGCATAACTAATGCGATCCCAATTAGATATTGGACCGTTGCCTCGCCTATAAAATAGGAGTATGATATAATTCCTCCCCCGTGCGCGATGTAAGGACACTTAGAGCTTTCTATATATTTCTTCTTTCTGTATCCCCTTGATATTCTATAAGTGCACACACTAATAATTCACCATCTTTTCAGATGTCTAACAATGATAGCTCGAGGACTCCTTCACCTCTTCCACACATTTCCATTAGCGAGCAGGCTGCTGCAAATATCGCCAAGGCTGCAAGCGCAAGCGACAACTCTTTCAAAATATATATGGACCCTCAATGGTCACAGTAGGAATTCACCAGAGAGACCCCTCTAACAACATGGAGGACACGGCGACCCTCCGCCTCGCAGAGCCAATCCATTGAGATCCCCTCAAACTTGGTAGACCCAGCATCCACAACTATTCCCCCTTCTTCAGTTCAAGGCAAAGTCGACAAACTACTGAAGAAAGGGCAGGAATTCTTTGCTACCGTCCCCAAACTTCTTTCTCCCCTTAATAAGAATCTTCTCAACATAAGCCCCATAGTACTTACCAGCACCTCTTCAATAGACTCTCTTGGCCATGCCTACTATGAGCTCGAGGGTGGAGATGATAACGAGGCAAACTTTGATGACTCTGATTACGAAGAACCTTCTTCTGATGATGGTGGTCTGGTCGAAGTGGCCAGAGTTGTTAACTTTGAAGATTACAACTACATTACTGAAGCCTCCCCTCATCCTTACATTCCGACCCCTCAACCCGAGCTAGAGGGCGTTATTTACATTGGGGGACCTCGCCCTGAGGACATTGAAGAGGGCTTGAAAGTGAAGCCTGGTCATCCTCGCATCTTGGGATGCAGAGACTTATCCACAACTCTTAATGCTGAATCCTTGAAAAAGGCGGTCGATACATACAGACCGGAAGGCAAAATCATTCTACCAAAGGCCTCTATGCGATGCTATCGCTTTAACTATTCAGAAAATGGAGGAAGAGTGCCTCGAATGGTGTTGTCATCTGCCATGATGAAAATTGGCATCTCTTCGCCTCTTCATCCCTTCATCAGAGATTTATGCGAGACTTACCATCTTGCTCCCATTCAGATTAATCCAAATGGGTATAGAACAATGATAGCCCTTTACATTATCTACCACAAATTGGGATATCCTGAACTCGATGCGAGGACCATGGGTTATTTTCTGTAACTGAAGAGATGCGGGCCATCTGACTTTGGCTACGTCTACTTCTCAGTCTGGCCAGAATTTAACAAGAAAGACCTATACCATAGCGCCCCAAGCAACGCAGGCTCATGGAAGGGGCCTTATATCTATGTCCACGAGGTGCCCAGAATAAAGACTTCATTTAATTATCTTCCAGTAGGTCAAGTGCGAACCGTCCTGAAGGGCGAGGAGAAAACACGAGCTGACGATGTACTGAAAACACCCCGTGAGGATAGGAATGTACGAACCCTCCTCACTTTAGAAAATTTAATTGAATGCGGATTCCTGAAGGAGGGGATCGAGCTTCCCTTTGAGGCGGGGCCTTCAAATGCGAAGAAGGCATCGCGGAAAAGAAAAATGCAAGAAGAAGCCTCGTCCTCTAGGGTTGTGGTCGCAGAGAGTGAGAATCTCTTTACTGTCGTAGTCCAATAACTTCTTTATATTGTCTTCACGTTTTCTTCTTTTATGATCATAGATTCTAACTGCTTTCTACTTTTATTTTGCTGATATGTCAGGAAAAGGTCGTAGACCTCCATTCTTGAAGAGCAAGGATACTCAAACTGCGAACCCGGTTGCCACTCCTCCTCCAAAAAATAATGAACTCTTGCCTCCTCCACCTCCCACATCTAATACTGGGATCGCTCTTCAACCCTCCCAGGCCAACCCCGAGCAGCATGTTTCAAAAAGACACAAGAAAAGCGGTCCGTTGCCTCAAGTAGCCAAACCTGCAGACACGACACCAGTCCATCATTTATATGCAAAGCATGGGTATACTCATGCTACTGAAGAAGAATGTACTGAGTGGGTGGGGGCCGAATTGATAGAGAACTCTGAGTCTATCTCCAAATGTCTGTCTGAGGGTTTTATTGGTCAGGCCTCGCATCTACGAGAACTAAGAGGGGTAGTTTCTGCTAATGAGAGGCTGGAGAAGGAGGTGAAGTCACTAAAGATCAAGGCTGAAGAGGGGAAGAAGCTGCTGATGGAAAACTACAAACGAGTCCTTCAGACTGAAACTGTGACCCTTCGATCTGAGCTTAAAAAAGTTAATGATGAAAAAGCGGCACTCCATAAGTCCCTGACCGAGGCAGAGCAGCATGAGGAGGAGCTAAAGAAAAAACACGAGGAGGAGCTGAACAAGCTGAAAGCGGAGCTCGCTGCTGCTCAATCTGGTCGCGAGGCTGTGGAGGAGGCTGCGCAGACTGAATTTATGAAGGGTTTCATAAGGAAGGTCCCTGCTTTTGACTGGTCACAGCTTGGACCTGGAAATGCCGAATTCGCTGCCGATCTCCGTAAGGAAATCGAAGATGAAGATGCCAAGGAAGCTGCTAGGCTCGCTAATGAGGCTGCCAAGGCGATCGCTGCTAACCAGGAAAAACCTAAGGAGACCGCTGCCTGATTTTCTCTTTTTTTTACTCTGATACTCTGAACTGGGGATGCGGACACCCTTTGAATGTCTCACAAATTGTAATAATCTTTTGATAACTGTTTTGATAACTTTGCTGGGCTCACATGGCGACCCAGAAGTAATTGATAACTTCACTGATGATGATATGATCATAATTTCTTGTCCTCATTTCATCATACAATGTCTTGTGTTTACTTTATCTTCATAAAATACTTCCATTCTTTATGTATCTGAAATATTATCTAGTAGATTGTCCTCGCAACTGCGAGGCTTTCCCTGTTGAATTTGTAGCTTTTTCCCTTTTCAATTAGCTTAACTTCAAGGTGTACCCCATCTTTTGGGAATTAAGACATACGATGCCTTCCTTGCGATGTGCAGGCACGATCCGGAGACGGAGGTCGCACCGGCCTTGATTTCTTTTTACTTTAATCTTTGACCTTCTTTAAGGAGATACTTTTTAAATAAACTTTGAAGACATTCCCTCAGGTCGCAGTAAGTGCACGCTCGCGACCTCATTGACCTGAGGGGTGTTCAGCCTCGCATACGCTGAGCTGGACTAGTCCTGAAAATTTTAAAATACTGACAGAAGAATAAAATTACACTTTTTTTTTTGGAGAACAAACTTCATATATATATATATATATATATATATATATATATATATATAAATACTAGGGACAAAGCCCAACTTTCAATACATCATAACGAGGAGGTGTCTATATGATCACTAACCCCCGAGTACTTTATATGAATTTATTCATGCTAAGTAGTAGTAGATAGAGACCACCATGAACGAAGCTTCTACTGGTAATATTTCCTCAAATGTTCTGCATTCCAAGCTCGTGGCATGACCTTATCATCCATATCAGTTAGATAATAGGTCCCTTCATTGATGACACGTACCATAAACATTATAGGGCCCCTCCCAATTGGCTCCAAAGACCCCATGTGATGAGACCTTAGTATTAGGCATCACTCTCCTAAGAACCAAGTCCCCCACGCGAAGTTGTGGCACACGAACCTTTCCATTATAGTACCTTGCAGCTCGCCTTTGATAAGCTGCGAGCCTTAACTGAGCCTCCTCCCGTGACTCTTGTATCATATCCAAGTATAGCCTGTGATTGACCTTGTTTGCCTCAGGGTCGTAATGTTCCCTTCTGAACGAACCTGAGCCTACCTCAACAGGCACCATGGCCTCGCACCCATATGTCAAAGAAAAGGGAGTCTCGCCTGTAGTGGATCTCGGGGTCGTGTTGTATGACCACAAGACCTTTGGCAACTCTTTGGGCCAACTACCCTTACTCTCCTCCAACTTAGCTTTAAGGGTATGCTTGATTATTTTTTTGATGGCCTCAGTTTTCCCATTTGTCTGAGGGTGACTCACATCAGAGAAACTTTTCTTGATTCCCAAACTCTCACAGAATTCTTTCATCTCCTTGCTTTCAAATTGCTTCCCATTATCTGAAATGAGCTGATATGGGATCCCATAGCGATACACAATTGCTCGGTACATGAAGTCTTTTAATTTTCTAGCCGTGATGGTAGCAAGGGGCTCGGCCTCGGCCCACTTAGTAAAATAGTCCACGGCCACGACTGCATACTTTACCCCTCCCTTAGCTTAAGGGAGTTCGCCAATAAGATCTATTCCCCACATGGCAAAGGGCCAAGGGCTCATCAGCGAGGTGAGGTGAGCAACCGGAGCATTACTGAAATTTGCATATCTCTGACATTTGTCACATCTCCTAGCGAACTCAAAAGCCTCCCTTTTTAATGTAGGCCAGAAGTACCCTTGTCGCAAGATTTTCTGAGCTAGGGAACTACCCCCCGGGTGATTGCCACATATTCCCTCATGAACCTCCCTCAATATGTAGTTGCATTCTTCACCATCTACACACCTCAAGAGCGGGGTGTTAAATCCTCTTCGGTATAGCACCTCGTCGTAAATTACATAACGAGCCGCCTGATACTTGACCCTCCTCGCTTCTTTCTTTTCTTGAGGCAAAACCCCATTCTTTACATACTCCCATATGGGGGTCATCCATGTCGACCCCTGGCTAACTATTTCCATAACACTTTCCTCTGGGACACTAGGTTTACTTTGAATTTCCAAGGGAATAATCCCAAGTAAAGTGGCCTCGCATCGCGAGCCCATTTTTGCGAGGGCATCTGCTCCTTGATTCTTTGCCCTCCTGATAAACTCCACCTTTACTTGCTTGAATGACTTCATAAGCCTTTGAACACACTTTAAGTATAGCTCAATCTGGGGTCCCCTCGCTTGCCATCTGCATCCAACATGACCAGTGACTAACATAGAATCGATGTAAGCATTAAGATTCTCTACCTTCATTTCTATTGCGAGCTTGAGGCCAATTATGAGAGCCTCATACTCAGCTGCATTATTAGAGGCCTCGAAGGCGAAGTGCACAGCACTGCTCAACTTGCGATCTTCAGGCGTAACGAGCTCCATCCCAGCTCCGGCTCCTTCTTTGTTAGATGCCCCATCAACATATAACTCCCACCACGAGGCCGAATTTTCAGTTTTGATTTTGGGTTCAACCACTTCTGGGATCGCAACGAGAGCCCAGGCATCTTCCTCAGATTAGGAAGGAAATTCCAATATGAAATCTGCTAACGCTTGCCCCTTTATTGCACCTCGAGGCTTGTACTCGATATCAAACTGGCTCAGCTCAATGGCCCACTTTAAAAGTCTACTCGAGGTCTCAGGTTTATGCATTACCTACCTTAGGGGATAGGCAGTGTGAACCTGAATGCTATGGGCCTGAAAATAAGGCCTCAGCTTTCGCGAAGCCAACACCAAAGCATAGGCGAGCTTCTCCATGCTAGAATAGCGAGTCTCAGCATCTTACAACCTTTTACTGACATAGTAAACAGGGAACTGATCCTTTTCTTCCTCGTGAACAAGGACAGCATTGATGGTATATTCTGAAACTGCCAAATAAACAATAAGAACTTCATCTTCCTTGGGCTTAGAAAGCAGTGGGGGCGAGCCTAAATGCTCCTTTATTCTCTGAAAAGCCTCCTTGCACTCAGGGGTCCATTCAAAATTTTTTCCCACCTTCTTGATCGCTTTAAAGAACTCATGACACTTGTCAGATGACTTGGAAAAAAACTGATTCAATGCTGCGATCCTTCCAATTAGACTTTGTACCTCCTTGACACTTCTTGGCGACCTCATCTCCATCAAAGCTTTTATCTTGGCTGGATTGGCCTCGATTCCTCTGTGATTAACAATAAATCCCAAGAATTTTCCAGACTCGATGTAATAACCCGAATTTTCAGAAAATGATTTTAGTATTATTTTAAGAATATTAATGTTTTCCTAAAATGAGGAGGAAATTTTTTATTTTATTTTATTGTTCATTATTCTAGTTCAAGGAATTTCAAAAGCGAATTATTTAATTATTGTCTGGTTCAGAGTAATTATGAACTATATTATGTGATTATTGTTGGAAGGTAGAATATATGTGAAGTTGTTTTTATGTGTTTATATGATGATTTGTGTGAGTTGTGAAGGTTGATGTATTTTATTTATATTTTTGAGGATTTAAATATATTTAAATCATGCATTTTGGTCCTCTGTTAATTTTATAAAATTATCGGAGGAATTAAAAATCATGAAATCTTTTGTAATATTATCTTTATAATATTATTTAGTTTTTAAAATGGTTGGGTGAATTAATTTGGATGTTTCGGTATTTTAAAATGATTATAAGAGTTTTATTGTATTTTAAAGGATCAAAACTTTGAAAATTCATATTTAATTCATTTTTGATCCGAAAAATATTTTAAAAATATGTGGGTGTTCATAATTTTATACTCTTTATTTTAAAAATGAAAAGTGTAATTTTCCGTAAGTTTATTTAATTGTGATTTATATAAGTTGCTTATTAGAATGTATTTGGGCCCGAAATGAATTGTAGTAGTAATATAAGAGTATTGGGCTAGGCCCAATAAAAGAGAAAACACACAACACACACAGCAAAACAGAATCGGGGAGAGAGAGAATTAGGGGAAAAGAAGCAAAATTAGGGTTTATAATGAAATTGGGGGAATTGAATTGGGGGTTAAATCGTATATATATGTATGTATAGGTGTATAATACGTGTGTGTAAGTGTGTGTGCGTCGTGTGTGTGTGTATATATATGCGCGGGTGTGTGTATCTGTGCGTGCAAGATGGTCGGTTGCAGAGCAAAGTCCGGCGGCTGGAGGGTGCTCCGGCAGGTCTGGTGGCGGCGTGTGTGCGGTCAGCGGAGGGGAGAAGGCCGGGGAGGAGGAGAAGGCAGTAGCTGGTCAGAGAGAGAGAGAGAGAGAGAGAGAGAGAGAGAGAAGAGAGAGATGGGGGAGATGATTTTCCGACAAATCGGACCGGAACCGGAACGGTATAATCTCGTGTCTTATCTATTTAATTTCGTATTTTAGTTATTTAATTTTCATATTTAATTAGTTGATTGTAAAATTAAATTAGTTGTGAAATTGCGAGTATTGTTTAATTGTTGTAATTATAATTAGATTTAAATGGTGAGATTAATGTGTTGATTTCCGAGATTAAATTCGGGGATTATGATTGTCATGATAAATTGTGAGTCCAATAATATAAGTGGGCTAATTGGTAAGTGTATGTGCTAAATGATCTTAGTGAATAAAGTTAGTGTTTTAGTGGAGAAATTGCTAATTGTTAGTTGTTAGTTTAAATTGTAAATGTTAACTGTTAAATGCTAGTTGCTTATGGTGTCGGAAATGTTCATATGTTAGATAGTATAAATCGAGTCATAGTATTTGACGGTGTTACTATGTATAAATGGTTATATGCTAAATGTAATAAACGAGTAATAGTATTTGTTAGAGGTCATGAGTGCCAACTACGTGGTGTTGGCTTAAATGTGGATAAACTTAGTTTACTTTCTTTAAATGTTGAGGTGCCGCATGTCTGGGCGGATACTTTTCTTTATGTGCTAGGTGCCGCATGTCTGGGCGGATACTTTTCCTTATGTGCTAGGTGCCGCATGTCTGGGCGGGTACTTTTCATTATTTGTTTACTTTTATGTTGCTGCAAGTTGAGGCAGCTTTTATTTTATCAAAAGCAGGGTTATAAATTGTTTTGTTTGGCATGGAGGGGCTTAGCCCATAGTCCGATAAACGAATACTACATGCCGAAATTTTCTAAAAATCCCCTGCATTTTATTTTATTTAACTTATTTGATTTCAAGGGTTTAAAGGTATGATTTGGGTGTTAACTGTTTATTTAATTATTAGATACCTCTCGAAGCATCTACTAATTAAATAAACCTTATTCGTCTAATTAAATTTATTTAATTAGATGAATATTATTTTTAAAATGTTTTCTTAAAATCGCTTTGTTCCGGAATAATAATAAAGATATTTCGATGGTTATAAATGAGACATTTTTGGGTAAAAATGTCTGGAATGATATTGATAAATGTTATTTTAATGGTTATTTAATTCAATGAATATTAATTATAATATTCATTTTAAAAGGGATTATTGAATAGTTATTCTTTAGATATTCTAAGTGTTATAAGGGTGATTAAATATTGTTAAAAGGGTGTTTAAGGAATTTCATAGTGAACTGAATGTACGTCTTGAATTGATACACTGATGATATATCTTTATAAATGTTTTCAAATGGTTATAATGTGAAATGGAAATGGAAATGTGAAATGTGAAATGGAAATGGAAATTGAAATGGAAAAATGTGGAATGGTATTTGTATAAATGGAATAATAATTGACAAAGGGGGATTGCAATAAAACTTGCGTAAGAGGATGTGTCAGGGCTGTGTGCGACACAGTCCAGCATTCATTATTTTATTACAGCACGAAGATGCCAAGGGAGGATGTTAGCAGGTGGCCTTCCTCCAGGAGGATGTTTGCAGGTGGCCTTCCTCCAAGGTTGATTACCAGGTAGGAATCATCCCTTCTACTAGTAGTAAACAGAGAGCGGATACGGTCAGGCGACTGATCATCGTCCTACGTATCTAGCGCCAGCAGATATCCCCAAAAGATTAAAAGAAAGAATTGAGAATGGTTTTCAGATTTCTATACTGAAAACAGAAAAATGATATGAAATGATGGAATTATTGTTACAGATGCAGAGAAACTGATATTATATTATTGGAAGAGAAATTGATATTATATTATCAATAAGTAAGCGATTTCATATTGAATAACCAGCAAGCTTATGTTGGTGTATTACTGCGCAAACAAGATGTGGCTATTTAATTACCTTGTAACGACACCTTTTATATTATATTGGTACAGTGTTTAGTTGATATTGTTTTCAAACATTATACTTTTCCTATAGAATTTCGTGGTTATCAATGTTTCAAGAATGATATTAAGTATCAGTTGAATGTGGAAACCCATGCAAATGATGGGATATTTTGTTAAACTCTAATAATAACTTGCTGAGCAATTCTTTCGCTCATACTTGCTTGTTTTCAAATATTAACTTTTCAGTGGAAGGTAGCCGGACGAGGTTATCTGCATGGCTTAGATGAAGCGGGCAGCGTGCCCTTATGAAGACGATATGATCTAGAAAGTTTATATCTGGAGTAAGTTATATGTAAGTATATTAATGTGTAATATATATGTTACTTTGCGCAAAATAGTATTAGTTACTGGTGTACTTCTCAACGAAGTTATACTAGTAGTAAGGAGTTGATTCTTGTTTCTAGCCCTATAACCTAAAAGATGCTTGGTGGTTGGGGTCTCAAATGTTGTAACTTAATTATTAATGATTACAGATGGTTTAATGTGGTTAAGCAGGTGATTTGTTATTAAGGATTTCCGCGTGACGACCAAATCCCTGACCCCGGATTTGGGAGCGTTATAGTTTGGTATCAGAGCCGAGGTTATAGTAAACTAGAAACGAGAGTGAGTAGGAGTGTGAATAGTTATGTGAGAACGTCGGAGCTCATGTAGAGTTCATGTTGGACTACCGGGTGTAGTGCCAATGATTAAGTTAAGATTTGAATGCTATGTTGAATGCTACGTTGAGATAGAACTCCCTGCGATTATTAATGTTAATGATTGAATCCTTAGTGACTATTACGAGTCGACGATGACGTAAGTTATCAAGCACCTTGGGTGTGCATGGAAAAGAACAGCTCTGGGATCGAACGATTATCCATCAGAGGAGCCGACATAAAAGGCATTCGTGGAAACCTTGGCAATATCCCCATTGGTGAATTTTTGATTACCTCCCCAATCTATGAATTATTTGACATCTCTCTAAGAGAGAATTGTGATAAAGGATATATTTCCTCTTCGAAGTTATTTTTACTTGCGTTAAGTCATATTTGGTTTCAATTGTGCCAAGGGCTTTCATTATATTTACCTTCAGGTTTTCGAAGCCCTATCGAATGATATTATTTCAAACTTCCACTTTTCTTCAATAGTGGATGATTCAGTGGTGATATAGCACCACTTGCTTGTTGAATACCAGTATCTTTCTGGTTACCATTTTCTTTGGAAATCGTGCCTTGGAAATTGTTCGATTTTAATCCAAGGTGTCCCTTTGAGAATTAATTGTCAGAAGATGATTATTATTGACTTGAATTTGAATTTCTTTCATACTTCTCAACTTCCACTGAGACGAACAACCCTATACATATAGGGGCCACAAGGACTATCTGTCTGTGTGATAGAAGTCTGATGGGACGCCATCACTTGTGAGTTGTGAAATACAAGAAGGCTAATTACCTTTAGTAATGTCTTAACTGAGACACGCAACATGAGTTCTTATGATCATATTGATCTCTCAGTAAATTCTCTTATTTCCAATAAGGTTTGTTTCAAAACTCATAATCCTATGGTCACCAGTGGGTGACATTTGTCTTGATATGACAGTTATCTTTTCAAAGCTCCATGATTCTTGTTATCTCTAATAAATTTCAAGGGGATGCCAACCAGGTCGGTCAAGTCGAAATTCGCTGATAGAAATTAGATTCGAGCGGAATCGCCAAGAGCAGAAGCGAATCCCAAAACGAATATAATATCAGTGGCGTATCGATAGAATTAGTTTGCTCCCTCTCATGGATGTTATGATTAATGGAATGAGTGCAATCTCTCTCTCAAGGGTGTTATGTAATGGAATCAGTGAATTCTCTCTCAAGGATAGGATGATAATGGCAAGTTCGTCGACACATATATGTGAAAGGAATAGTGATGTGTCAGATAGATACCCTATAGTTGAATTGAGTTTTGGAGGAGTTGCTTATGAATGGATGTTATCTATGGTTTTGCAAAATAAGTATTGATGATGAAAGAGTTAAGGAATCCCAGTAGTGGCCTTAGCTGATTCCGTGGACGGAATCCTTTAAGGGGGGTAGACTGTAATAACCCGAATTTTCAGAAAATGATTTTAGTATTATTTTAAGAATATTAATGTTTTCCTAAAATGAGGAGGAAATTTTTTATTTTATTTTATTGTTCATTATTCCAGTTCAAGGAATTTCAAAAGCGAATTATTTAATTATTGTCTGGTTCAGAGTAATTATGAACTATATTATGTGATTATTGTTGGAAGGTAGAATATATGTGAAGTTGTGTTTATGTGTTTATATGATGATTTGTGTGAGTTGTGAAGGTTGATGTATTTTATTTATATTTTTGAGGATTTAAATATATTTAAATCATGCATTTTGGTCCTCTGTTAATTTTATAAAATTATCGGAGGAATTAAAAATCATGAAATCTTTTGTAATATTATCTTTATAATATTATTTAGTTTTTAAAATGGTTGGGTGAATTAATTTGGATGTTTCGGTATTTTAAAATGATTATAAGAGTTTTATTGTATTTTAAAGGATCAAAACTTTGAAAATTCATATTTAATTCATTTTTGATCCGAAAAATATTTTAAAAATATGTGGGTGTTCATAATTTTATACTCTTTATTTTAAAAATGAAAAGTGTAATTTTCCGTAAGTTTATTTAATTGTGATTTATATAAGTTGCTTATTAGAATGTATTTGGGCCCGAAATGAATTGTAGTAGTAATATAAGAGTATTGGGCTAGGCCCAATAAAAGAGAAAACACACAACACACACAGCAAAACAGAATCGGGGAGAGAGAGAATTAGGGGAAAAGAAGCAAAATTAGGGTTTATAATGAAATTGGGGGAATTGAATTGGGGGTTAAATCGTATATATATGTATGTATAGGTGTATAATACGTGTGTGTAAGTGTGTGTGCGTCGTGTGTGTGTGTATATATATGCGCGGGTGTGTGTATCTGTGCGTGCAAGATGGTCGGTTGCAGAGCAAAGTCCAGCGGCTGGAGGGTGCTCCGGCAGGTCTGGTGGCGGCGTGTGTGCGGTCAGCGGAAGGGAGAAGGCCGGGGAGGAGGAGAAGGCAGTAGCTGGTCAGAGAGAGAGAGAGAGAGAGAGAGAGAGAGAAAAGAGAGATGGGGGAGATGATTTTCCGACAAATCGGACCGGAACCGGAACGGTATAATCTCGTGTCTTATCTATTTAATTTCGTATTTTAGTTATTTAATTTTCATATTTAATTAGTTGATTGTAAAATTAAATTAGTTGTGAAATTGCGAGTATTGTTTAATTGTTGTAATTATAATTAGATTTAAATGGTGAGATTAATGTGTTGATTTTCGAGATTAAATTCGGGGATTATGATTGTCATGATAAATTGTGAGTCCAATAATATAAGTGGGCTAATTGGTAAGTGTATGTGCTAAATGATCTTAGTGAATAAAGTTAGTGTTTTAGTGGAGAAATTGCTAATTGTTAGTTGTTAGTTTAAATTGTAAATGTTAACTGTTAAATGCTAGTTGCTTATGGTGTCGGAAATGTTCATATGTTAGATAGTATAAATCGAGTCATAGTATTTGACGGTGTTACTATGTATAAATGGTTATATGCTAAATGTAATAAACGAGTAATAGTATTTGTTAGAGGTCATGAGTGCCAACTACGTGGTGTTGGCTTAAATGTGGATAAACTTAGTTTACTTTCTTTAAATGTTGAGGTGCCGCATGTCTGGGCGGATACTTTTCTTTATGTGCTAGGTGCCGCATGTCTGGGCGGATACTTTTCCTTATGTGCTAGGTGCCGCATGTCTGGGCGGGTACTTTTCATTATTTGTTTACTTTTATGTTGCTGCAAGTTGAGGCAGCTTTTATTTTATCAAAAGCAGGGTTATAAATTGTTTTGTTTGGCATGGAGGGGCTGAGCCCATAGTCCGATAAACGAATACTACATGCCGAAATTTTCTATAAATCCCCTGCATTTTATTTTATTTAACTTATTTGATTTCAAGGGTTTAAAGGTATGATTTGGGTGTTAAATGTTTATGTGTATATGTGTTAAGTGAATTAATTCGAGGGTAATTGTTGTCTCGAGGATTTATGTGCTAAGTGATTTAATTCAAGGATTTATGTGTTTCGGGGATTAAATGCATTTTGAGGATTTTTTATAAACTTAGTTTTGTCATAGAATGACACTAGTATTATAAATGTATATGTTAAGTGAAGTTGACTAAATGGTGGTATAGGGTTATGAGGAGTGATACTAGGAAATGTCTACATTTTAAAAAGGGGACTCTTTAAGTGTCAATTGCTATTAAATGTGTTATGTGCATTAATTGGTATTTGAGTAGTCAGCTATAGGGATAACAACTATAGTACGACTTTAAGTGACTCAGTGGTAATTCTGAGTTATGTCTACTCGAGATACGAGGTTGGACTGACGCGTGATCGTAACTGTTTCGGTACCATTAGGGCGTGATCAAGTGGATCAACGTGAATCAAAAAGTAAGGATCGAGGCGTCGTGTAAAGTTCATGGAACTACTTGGGCGAAACGCCAAGGATTTATTCGCGCTGTTCCGTTAGGTGCTAAGGACCAAAGGCAAGTTTATTTATACATACTCTATCATTCAGAGTATATTTATTTTAAAATATATGAAATGTGTAGAATAAGACTTCAGTCCATATTTACAAGATTTCTTCTATCTTTATCTGGATAAATTGTTTACTTTTAAGTAAAATGGTTTGACGGGTAATATATATGATATGGAGAGAGTGATATACTATAAGGAGTAAAGTGATATGGGAAGGAATGGTATCAGTTGTTATTATGGTTATTTTTATGATATTATGGTATCAGTTTGTTATCTAAAGTTATTTTATAATATTATAGTTATGTGTAAATTGAGGATATTTGAGTTCTAAACTGTTTCAGACGTTATTAATAAATATTTTTTTATATAAGGGGACAACAGTTGATATCTACAGATTTTTCTTAAAAAGGGACTTACAGGTAAAATATTTTAGTTTGTGTATTTTAAAGGTATTGATATATGAATGGAAAAGTGGAAAGGGGTTATCTTGAGAGGTATATTTTCGAAAACCCGGACAAAGTTTTTAGAAAGAATTTCGCAATAATTAACCTAATGGCAACATCACCAATAAACTAGGGTTTATTTAATTATTAGATACCTCTCGAAGCATCTACTAATTAAATAAACCTTATTCGTCTAATTAAATTTATTTAATTAGATGAATATTATTTTTAAAATGTTTTCTTAAAATCGCTTTGTTCCGGAATAATAATAAAGATATTTCGATGGTTATAAATGAGACATTTTTGGGTAAAAATGTCTGGAATGATATTGATAAATGTTATTTTAATGGTTATTTAATTCAATGAATATTAATTATAATATTCATTTTAAAAGGGATTATTGAATAGTTATTCTTTAGATATTCTAAGTGTTATAAGGGTGATTAAATATTGTTAAAAGGGTGTTTAAGGAATTTCATAGTGAACTGAATGTACGTCTTGAATTGATACACTGATGATATATCTTTATAAATGTTTTCAAATGGTTATAATGTGAAATGGAAATGGAAATGTGAAATGTGAAATGGAAATGGAAATTGAAATGGAAAAATGTGGAATGGTATTTGTATAAATGGAATAATGATTGACAAAGGGGGATTGCAATAAAACTTGCGTAAGAGGCTGTGTCAGGGCTGTGTGCGACACAGTCCAGCATTCATTATTTTATTACGGCACGAAGATGCCAAGGGAGGATGTTAGCAGGTGGCCTTCCTCCAGGAGGATGTTAGCAGGTGGCCTTCCTCCAGGGTTGATTACCAGGTAGGAATCATCCCTTCTACTAGTAGTAAACAGAGAGCGGATACGGTCAGGCGACTGATCATCGTCCTACGTATCTGGCGCCAGCAGATATCCCCAAAAGATTAAAAGAAAGAATTGAGAATGGTTTTCAGATTTCTATACTGAAAACAGAAAAATGATATGAAATGATGGAATTATTGTTACAGATGCAGAGAAACTGATATTATATTGTTGGAAGAGAAATTGATATTATATTATCAATAAGTAAGCGATTTCATGTTGAATAACCAGCAAGCTTATGTTGGTGTATTACTGCGCAAACAAGATGTGGCTATTTAATTACCTTGTAACGACACCTTTTATATTATATTGGTACAGTGTTTAGTTGATATTGTTTTCAAACATTATACTTTTCCTATAGAATTTCGTGGTTATCAATGTTTCAAGAATGATATTAAGTATCAGTTGAATGTGGAAACCCATGCATATGATGGGATATTTTGTTAAACTCTAATAATAACTTGCTGAGCAATTCTTTCGCTCATACTTGCTTGTTTTCAAATATTAACTTTTCAGTGGAAGGTAGCCGGACGAGGTTATCTGCATGGCTTAGATGAAGCGGGCAGCGTGCCCTTATGAAGACGATATGATCTAGAAAGTTTATATCTGGAGTAAGTTATATGTAAGTATATTAATGTGTAATATATATGTTACTTTGCGCAAAATAGTATTAGTTACTGGTGTACTTCTCAACGAAGTTATACTAGTAGTAAGGAGTTGATTCTTGTTTCTAGCCCTATAACCTAAAAGATGCTTGGTGGTTGGGGTCTCAAATGTTGTAACTTAATTATTAATGATTACAGATGGTTTAATGTGGTTAAGAAGGTGATTTGTTATTAAGGATTTCCGCGTGACGACCAAATCCCTGACCCCGGATTTGGGGGCGTTACACTCGACCCCAAAAACACATTTCTGCGGGTTGAGCTTTATCTTATACTTTCTCAATATATTGAACATCTCTGCGAGGTGGGCTACATGATCCCCAGCTTCCTTAGACTTCACAAGCATGTCATCAACATAGACCTCCATTGTCTTCCCAATTTGCCTCTCAAAGATCATATTGACGAGCCTCTGATAAGTGGCCCCTGCATTGAGGAGACCAAAAGGCATCCCAATATAGCAGTAGAGACCACTATCTGTGATAAACGAAGTGTGCTCCTGATCGGGGCCATACTTGGGTAATACTTGGGTATCTGATTGTACCCAGAGTAGGCGTCCATGAAACTTAAGAGTGCATGACCCGCTGTTGCATCTACCAACTGATCAATCCTTGGAAGAGGGAAGCTATCTTTTGGGCAATGTTTATTGAGGTCGGTAAAATCCACACACATCCTCCATTTGCCATTTGCTTTCTTCACGAGGACAGGATTAGCGAGCCAATCAGGATAGAAGGATTCCCTGACGAGCCCGACCTCGAGCAACCTATCCACCTCCTCCATGAGGGCCTCGGCTCGCTCCCTACTTATCGGTCTTCTTTTCTGCCTTACTCCCTTTTTGTTAGAATCGAGATTGAGTCTATGACACATCATATTGGGATCGATCCCTACCATATCTTCGTGAGACCACGCGAATACATCCAAATTAGCTTTAAGAAACTCAACGAGCTTCCCCCTAAGATCAGGGCTCAACTGCGACCCGACCTTCAACACCTTGGTTGGGTCTTTAGCATCAATAAGAACGGAGATCGTATCTTTTGTGGCTCCAGCTCGCTCCACATGTTCAGGAATGCGAGGATCCAGATCAATTTCAACATCACGAGCCCTGCTAGACTCTACTTCATCCCGCCTCGTGGCTTCTGCCCCCGAGGTCGGGGTCGCTCCAGCATGTCCATACTCGGTTACAACTGTTGTTTCTCGTGTGATCCCATTAGGCAAATCCACCAATGTTGATGTCTCCTTGCGAACCCATTTCCCTTTTCGGGCTCGTACTACGGCCTGTTCTGGACTCTCCTCATCATCACTAGCTTCATCGACAATTTTTTCCTGTAGAACGGGTTGCGAGGCCTCCATCATAATAGCCCCTGGAACCGGCTCTACTTGTATTCCCAAGTTATCAAAATATTCATCTGGCAACTCCTCGATAGATATTATATTGCAGCCAACTGAGAATTCGAGGCTGATTTGTGAGCCCTCTCTTCCTCTTCACTTTCCATATGATTTCTCCTCTTTTTTGCTGACTTTAGGGCCTGATTATAACATTCTCGAGACTCATGCTGAATTCCTCTAACACATCCTACACCTTGCGGGGTAGGGAACTTCATCGAGAGGTGGTAGATAGAAGTCACCACCCTCATTTCCTTCAAGATGGGTCTCCCCACAATAGCATTATAAGCAGATGGTTGATCCACGACCATGAAATCAGCGACCTGTGTAGTGATGCACGGCTCATCCCCCAACGTGATGGGGAGCTTGATGAGGCCTTTCACACTAACAGAAGCTCTTGTGAACCCATAGAGGTGGCCTACTGTTGGAATGGGGTCTTTGTCTACATATCCCATTTTCTTGTAGACATCATACATCAAAACATTCACAGCACTTCCATTGTCCACTAGCACTCTGTAGATATTCTGTGAGCCAATGCGAACTCGAACTACTAGGGCATCAGAGTGAGGATGGTGCACCCACTTTGCATCTTCTTCAGTGAACATTATATTTGTATCTTCCTCCTTAAAAAGCTTTGGGGGTCGCTCTTGCAAATTATGCACATTGGTGAGAGGCCGTTCCCTGGCCTCGCGTGCATACCTTTCTCTTGCCTTATTGCTGTCTCCTCCAATATGTACCCCACCATTGATCACATGGATGCTATTGCCTCGCTCTTCTCTCTCCTTGCGAGGCTCTGTATTCTGGCCTATATGAGGTACAACATGATATCCCACACCTGATTTTCCTGAGTTCTCTTGATGCTTTTTCACTTCACGGACCGCCCACTCTGTTAACTTCCCTTCTCGAATCAAATGATCAATTTGTTCTTTAAGTTGCCAACAGTCCGTTGTATCATGCCCCTTATGTTCATGAAAATCACAATACTTTGCGGTGTTCCAAGTTCCTTGTGGACCCATAGCACGAGGTTTTGTGAACATCCCTTTATTATCGTTGATAGCATAGATATGATCAACTGAAGCAACTAAGGGAACAAACTTGTCTTCATCTCTAGCCGGACGAGCCCGTGGTGAGGATCGTCTTGAGGAATCGCGATCCCTTCTTTTCGGGCTCGTGCTACGATCATGTCTTCGCCTGGGGCTTCTAGAATCCCTTCTCTTTACCCCTTTGCCTTTATTTCCATTTCTACCAGTCCCAGCATTCTTCTTGAGATCTGCCAATGATTTCTCAACACGCTTAAAGGGCTCAGCGACCCGGTGCAACTCTGAAAGTGTACCAGGGGTTTGCTCCAGTAGTTTCTCCCAAAATTTGGTTCCTTCCCTTACTCCAGCAATAAGGAAATTCTTCACGGCTTCATCATTTGTACCTCGAACACGAGGTACTTCAGCATTGAACCTCTTGAAGTAATCATGCAAAGTCTCTCCTTCCTTCTGTTTTATGTTCGCTAAGGTAGACACAGGGGGCACATAGAGCATTGAAGATTGGAACTGTTTGATGAAGATATCCAGGAGCTGTTCCCATGAATCTATAACCACCAAGGATCCTAGCTTCGAGAACCATTGTTGGGCACTCCCCCTTAGCAAGGCTGCAAACAGCCTACACCTCGCTAACAATGATACTTGATACACGTCCATCTCATTGTTGAATCGAATGACGAACTCGGCTGGATCAGTCTCCCCATTATAGGTCATGTCAGAGTGATGACCTCGGAACACTGCGGGCAGTGTAGCATCACGAATTTCATGAGTGAAGGGTGAGGAGGAGCCCATGTTGCTAAAAATCCCTTTCTCGTTATTCATCGCATCCAGTGCCTTTTTCAACTCCTCCAACTTATAATCCCCAATCCTAGCCTCTTTGTCTCCATCCTTCTTTCCTCCATTGCTTGCATGATGAGATTGAGTCCTTTTTGGGGCACTAGATTCCTCTTGGTCATTCCTACGATCCTTATTTTTGGGGCCTTCCTCGCGATGTGGGGATCGTTCGCGCTCTCGACTGAAAGGGGGTCTGTCCTCGCGATGATAGGACCGCTCACGCTCTCTGTGAGGAGAGGGGGTCTGTCTTCGCGACGATGTGACCGCTCACGATCTTTTCGAGGGGATAAGGGTCGATGAGAACCTTTGCTCTTATTTTTAGATCCTCCATCCTTGTTGGCTTTAAGCTTCTCCAGTTTGAGACGGAGATCGTGCTCGCTGAGTTTCTTTCCAACTCGGTCAAAGACACTGACAGACCTCCCCTCAGATGAGGCGGGCTTCGCCTTCGACCCTTCCTTATTCAAAGTAGCCTCCTCGTCATCCCAGTCAGGGTTCGTTTGGTCTGTTGCTACATCCTCAAAGTCCCCTATTAATTGCTTGGTGGGGCCTTTGCTACCTTCTGCTTGATGAGTTCGCTCCCCTGTCCTTGCATTCCTCTTTAAGCCCCTAGAACTGTGTCGCTTCTCCATCTTAGCCATCTTCTCCTTTACCTCGATCATTTGATTATCGAGGCCCTTCAAAAATGACATGACTTCGCTAGTTAAAGCCACCTGTTAGACAGGGGGTGTTTGCTCCTTCTCGAAATCATCCTCGAACTCTTCCACGATTCCTTCTTTATGCGCCTCGCTCTCTGGTCGATCCTTTCGCTGGGGGTCGTCCCTGTCTTTCTTATGCGACCCCGGGGTCTCCCGCTCTCCGTTTCTCTTCTTGTGTGATTTAGTCATCGTTCTCCCAATCAATGACTCGATGCCCTCCTTCTAGCGCCAAATGTTATAGGGAGAATATTGTATAATAATATTTTGGAGGTTGCTGGATTTATGGAGCAAAATATGGATATTCTGCTATGAACGCGAAGAACACGGAGGAGATTTGTGACTGTTTATGGCTGCTCTTGTCTATTGATATTCAGTGGTGAACTGTTTCTCAAATCTTTACAAGATGCCTACGTACCCTATTTATAAGGATCAAGCCATACGTAGTTCTCTTAGAGAAGAAGTTATCTAGACGGGCTAGGGTTTCTATGGGCTCGGCTTGGCCCAAATCCACTAGTCGTCTCCTTGGGTCATATTCTACCCATTCATACTGCTCATGACCCATGGCCCATTAAAGGGAACCCACAGCTAACATGATGCTATAATTATCATTTTTGGCAAACCTGACCAGATGGTCTCGCATGCTACCTCGCTGGGCCTGACCATTGAAGGCGATCCTCGCTATTATGGAGATATCCTACTCATGCGACCTCGCTGGGTCTGACCATAACCTTTTGTAGTAAACATGCTCTAGGCCACGCTGGACCCATAGGCCTCGCCGAACCTCATGAACTGCGACCCCGTACTCTAGGGCTCGCTGGCGATCCTGTTGTACAAAATAATGCAATGAATCTTTATATGATGGCGGACTTTAATGACCCATTCCTCATTTTTAGGCCCATTATGTGAGATGTACCGATATTCTAGCCCATTAGGCCTGTTTAGGACTAACAGCAAGGTATATTTTTTTTTCTATCTGTTACTCTAGTTGTGCATTATTTTTTTTGTATGCTAAAAGTAAAAGGTTTTTATTTATTGTTTTTGTCCATGTTAAGCCATCTTCAGCTAAATTTAGTCAGTCATCTACAATAAACCATTAATCTAGCTAGAAAGCCTTTAAAATTGAAAGCTATGATTCACCAACCATATACAGCCCAGAGCCCAGATTAACATGAATCTTAACTCTTAGTTCACTAGCTTAGTAGCAACTGCTTGAGTCATCTTATTTCCAATCTATTTGCATCATTCTCTTGCTATTCTGTGACTCGATTGTCGTTTAAGCTGATTACTTGTCACTATAATTTTAGGGGCCTCGACCAAATGCTCGCGTGGTTTACAATTTACATTGATGGTGCATTCGATCTTTTTCATGCTAGACTTGTTGAGGTAAGTGCAGTGGTCTAAATTTTCATTTGATACTTGCCTACTTGGCCTATGGCTATGAGAAATTATCTTTGTGTTGATTATATTTCTAATGTTCATCTATCTGATTTTTGCTTGCATTTAATTAAGCTTTCAAAGTGCTGATGGGATGCTGGAATAAGATTTACAAGAAATTTTGCTACTGTATGAAAATTTACCAGTTACTATCCTGAATCCTCTATGATATTAATTCGTGGTTGACTAAGATAATGCAAAGGTCATTATGAATGAATAAAATGGACACCAGACTAGATAAATCCATAAAAGACACATTTATAGTGGGCCAATAAATTGATGTAGGGGATTCAAAAACAATAACTAAACTAAATATTGCTAGAATATTTAGAATCCTAGCAATATCAAACAATTCCATAATGGTAGAAGAAGCATCCTAGCAAGAGTTTTTAGAATGCAAAGGGGTAGAGTAGACATGATTTTAAAAATATTCCATGTGATCTTATATTCAAACCTCCAAACTCAATATGAAGGCCATATAGATACCTGTACAACCCTGAAGGCTAGCAATGCTTTGTAGTAAAACTTTTCTGGGGTTGAGAAATTACAGTGGATGAGAGGCAGAAAGTTAGCTATAAAGAAAGTCTGAAATAACAAAGACAACTTAAAACATCAACTCCCCTGAGCAACTCATGCACTAATTTATTTTTTAATAGATTTTCACTGGTTTCCTAGAAATTTTACTTCCTTAACAATTTCCTTTTTTGCTAGGAGGTAATTGTGTACACATGAAATTTTTACCTTGTAAATATATTAGCATTACTCTTAGTCTGAAGATATAGAATTGCTTTCTATCTGTCCAAAATTTTCTTAGGTTAGACCTTTATGATTACTCAGATACTTAAGAATGCTCGAAAACTTGGGGATTTTCTGCTCGTTGGAATCTATTCGGATCAGACTATAAGGTTTCAACATTATTGCATGTAACTTTCCATTTATCAGTTATTTTTTCCACATCTAGATAGTTGTCCGTCACAATACCAATTCGGTTTTTTATTTTACAAAGCATCATACTTGCGTCATCCTTTAACTCATCTGGCTACATTTTGTTACGTACTTTGTTGATCACTCATACTGTGAGAATATGACATTGACGGTTGTTCCTTAATTCTCCATGCAGTGAACAGAGGGAAAGTCACTTTCCACTTATGTATATGCATGAACGCAACCTTATTGTTCTAGCTTGTCGTTACGTGGATGAAGTCATTATCGGTGCACTCTGGGAAGTTAATATGGACATGGTGAGTTGGGTTCTTTTTGGCTTGCAAACCTACTCGTATTGTTTTCGCCTACACAATATTTGCAGGGAAAGTATAAAACCCAATTTGCTGGCAGGGAAAGTATAAAACCCAATTTGCTGGCTTGCTGACCTTCCCCCTACCCCCCCCCCCCCCAAGCATCCCAGTACTAGTATGAAGTTGAAATTACAAGTTAATAAATTTGAGTTGGCAAGTTTCTTTTTTAAATATATTGCATTGTTGCCTTGATTTGTACTAGTCATTTTGCCTAATGCAGCCTAAACATTGTTGTCCATTCGTGTATGAAAACCTGGAAAAATTTAATCATATGAATAAAAGACAAAGAGTAAATTTTGTTTTAGCCCAGTGAAATTTTTAAAGAATGTTTATCAAAAAAATACATTTTTTAAGTTTTTGTGATTTTATCATTTTTGCAAAATATTTGCAAAAATACTTTTTTCAAAAAAATTAATTTGCAAAAGTATCATCTTATTTGCAAAATACGATTTACAATCAACGCTATACCTGGTTGCATATATGACTACCTAACAGGTTGCATATGTGATTGTAAGTCATTGCATTTGTTGATTTGGTTGCATCGACCTTATTTTTGCAAATAAGATGGTATTTCTGCAAATTATAATTTTTAAAAAAAAAATTGCAGAAAAACTTCTAGCCTTAGGTATTTATGAAAAATGTCCTAAATTTTAATACGTCTCATTTTTTGCATTGTTTGAATTGTTTGAAATATTGGCTTATAACATGTGTAAAATCATGGATTATTCTAAATATTTCATTATTAAAATAGAAGAAAAAATGTGTTAAAATACATACTTAGCGTAATTACTTAAGTATATGATGTATTTTAATAATAAGCTTACAAAAATTTGTTCAAATTATTTAATTACAGAAGTGCCATTATATTATATCTATACTATATTATTATAAGCAAAGTAGAGATTTTTGTAGTTTGTAGTTTGGTTAACCAAACTATTCATAACCGTTGAATCTTCAATTCAAATATATCATAACCGTTAGATATCCAACATACTAATTTATATTTAATTCTAAAAATGATTATACACAAAGATTTAAGGTTCAAATTCATCTAATAACATATTAAAATTAATATTTATAATATCATATTACACCATAAATAAATTACAAAAAAAATAAAAGTAACTCGTGCTTTGCACGAGCTATAAGCTAGGTGTTAGGGGGCCCAATATATAAGTATTTGGGGCCCAATCCAATAAAGCCTTTGGGCTCATTACCATTGGATTTATTGAAGCCCATCCGATCAGCCCAACCGAAGTCGCTAATGAAACAGTCGACCATTGTCAGTGTAACGCCTTAAACATTCATTACCCTCCATAACTGAGAATCAAGAGAATCAACAACGGTATACTCCTGGACATACTATAAATAGACTCAATTGTCAGGTGATAAAACACAATCACACACTCTGAAATACGGTGGTTTACATTGGCTTTACGTTTACGTTTTCACTACAGTTTACTGATTCTCACACCGGAGGTGAATCGGGGGGTAATTCCCTCGCATTCTTCTCTTTGCAGGAGCTATTGAAGCTTGTTCTTGGCATACCGAAGGTTGGTGTGACCGAGGCATAATCTGAGCCCTAACATTTGGCGCCGTCTGTGGGAAACGTATAAGCTTCTTTTTGTGAACCATGTTGCCAGAGGATTCCGAAAATCTCAATACAGAGACTCCCACTTCCAAAGAATTAAGGTAATAGAAAGAGAAGGGAAAAGCCATTGAAGCGGAAGGATCTCAAGGAGCAAAGAAACGGGCCTTGCAAAAGAAGGCCGATGAGTTAAGATTAGAGGCCATAAAACTCCGGTGCGAAGAGGTTGAGTTAGAAGAAAAGCTAGCACGAGAAGCCCTTCAAGATGGAGAAGAGGAGCCCGCAAGCGAACCTCAGAGAACCCCTTCTAGAAGCAGAAGAGAAAAAAGGTCCCGACCGCACGGGGAAGAGTCTTCAGAATCCGACACACATTCCTCGCACCCATTCCAAGATCCTTCGGACCTAGAGGAAGAGGAAACAGGCTCTCAATGGAAAGACAGGCTTCGAAGAATGGAAAAATGTATGTTCGGGGATCAGAAGAGGACGCGTCGGGAGCCCGTCGTGACTGAAGAAATCGAGCAGTATAGACCACCCCCAGGTCGACAGTTCCCAAAAATGACCGAATTTAATGGTAAGGGGGACCCAGAAGATCACTGTGAAAAGTACGAAAGTCTGATGACAGGAATGGGTTATGATGATATTATGCTTTGCAAAATGTTTAAAACTTATTTGAAAGGATCCGCTTCTTTGTGGTATCGATCGATGAGACCTAGATCCATACCTTCTTACGGTCGGCTAAAAAGCAAGTTCCTGAGGCATTACTCCCATCTTTGCCAAATAGAGAAGGATACCGAATCACTCATCCATTGTCACCAACGATCCGATGAGGAGTTAGGTGACTACCTAGCTCGTTTTAAAGAAGAGGCTGGCATGGTTACCAACCTGGATAAAGTCAAGGCAGCAGGATTTCTAACGGCTGGCCTCGACTCAGTTAAAGGGAGAAAGCTTCGGTCGTCCTTATATGATGTTCCCCCGAAGTCTCTGAATGACATCTATATCCGAGGAGAGAGTATCAGAAGGAAAATGGAGTCTATCGACGGTTACAAAGAATCGTCCAAAGACAGCCGAAGAAAGAGCAGTCAGGGGAACAACGACCGAAGGAAAATGACAAGTGAGATAATGATCGAAGGAATGATAGAATAAATGACTCGAAGAGAGACAGGGAGCCAATGGCGTTTACTCCGCTAAACACTCCAATCTCCAAAATTCTGAACGAAATCAAAGGTAGTCCTGATTTCCGAAGGCCAGCAAAGTTGAGGGTACCTGATCATAAGAAGAACGGGAATAAGTACTACGATTACCACCAAGACAAAGGCCACAACACAGATGAATGTTTTCATCTGAAGAGATTGATAGAAAGAATGGTAAAAACAAGCGACCTAAATCAATTTGTTAAAGATTTAAGGGACCATTTAGAACCAAAGAGGAATGACTCAGGACCGAAAGAGGCCACAAACCGGAATGAAGAGGAGGACAACCCTAGGCAAAGGGAAAGAGATGAAGTCCCTCGATATAGAGGGGAGGTAAGGACAATCATGGGGGGTACGGTTCTGGATCGTTGTAGCAAAACGTCCAAAAAGAGGTATGCCCGACAAGTCTACAACTTGTATCAACACACTACACAGGACAAGCAGCCTCAGCCCATCATGTTTACTGAAGAAGACTATGAAGATGTCATTTGGCCACATGAAGATCCTTTGGTGGTAAATCTGATCATCGGGCAGAACAAAGTATGAAAGGTGCTATTAGACGGTGGTAGTTCGGTCGACTTATGAAAAAATGAATCTTGGGGGAGAACAGCTGGAATCTTGCAATGAACCCCCACTCTATGGCTTTGGTAATTCCCCGGTTCCGATAGAGGGGACGATCGTATTGTCCCTAATTTTGGGTAAACCTCCTTGCACTGTGGAAAAGCAGGTGAAATTTTATGTCGTCCGAGTGGATAGCCCGTACAATGGCATCCTTGGACGCCCTACTCTAATAGCTTTCCAAGCTATAGCTTCGATTCCCCATTTGAAGTTAAAGTTCCCTACCGATCATGGCATCGGCAAAATGAAAGGAGATCAAAAGACAACCAGGATCATTATGCTAGAAGATCTAGACATATCCGAAGAAGAAACCGAAGAAGAAGGGAAGAAGAAAAGACGTATTAACGATCAATCCAGAAGCATTCACCACACTATGAACATTGAGCTAGAAAAGTTTGGGGACAATCTCTCAAATCCAATAGCCGAACCAGCGGTGGAGACCGAAGAGGTCGAATTATATGCAGGCATCTCTGGTCGAATGATCCGCATCGGGAGAAACATGAACGAAGATTTGAAAGCAAAGGTGATTGCTGTGATTCGAGAATACCACGACATATTTGCCTGGGGTCCCGAAGACATGCCCGGACTTGACCCGAGCATTGCCCAACACAGTTTGAATGTGAAAGAAGGGGCCAAGCCAGTCAAACAGAAAAAGAGAAACTTCGCCATGGAAAGACAAAAGGTAATTCAGGCACAGGTAGAAAAGCTTTTGGAAGCTGACTTTATTGAAGAGATCAAATACCCCGAATGGTTAGCCAATGTGGTAGTGGTCAAAAAAGCAAACGGCAAATGGAGGATGTGCGTCGATTACACCGATCTCAATCTCGCCTGCCCAAAAGGCTATTATCTGCTTCCCAACATCGAACAACTCATTGATGCTACATCAGGGTACGAAATTCTGAGTTTCCTAGACGCTTTCTCATGTTATCATCAAATCGCAATGAAATCTGAAGACATCCCCAAAATAGCATTCATCACCCCGAAAGGAACATATGCTTTCATTGTTATGCCTTTCGGCTTGAAGAACGCGAGGGCCACCTTTCAGAAGATAATCAACAAGGTTTTTAAAGATCAAATTGGAAGAAACATGGAATGTTACGTGGATGATATGATAGTAAAGTCCTTGTTTCGGGACCATGTCGATGACTTGAGAGAGTGCTTCGAGACTCTAAGAAGGAACAACATGCGAATCAACCCGAATAAATGCACATTCGGAGTATTCAGCGGCAAATTTTTGGGTTATATGGTTAGTGCTCGAGGCATTGAAGCCAATCCAGAAAAAATAAGAGCGATAATCGATATGGAAGCTCCGAAAACAATTCGGGATATTTAGAAACTGGCAGGAAGATTGGCTGCCCTAAGAAGATTCATCTCCAAATCGGCCGATAAAGCTTTACCCTTCTTTGAAGTATTGAAAGGTACGAAGACTTTCTCGTGGGGTCCAGAACGTGAAAAAGCCTTCGAAGATATCAAAGAGTATTTGACAAAGGCTCCGTTGTTAATGAGACCGGATCCACAAGAGACTTTACAACTATACTTGGTTGTGAATGATCGGACGTTGGGGGCCGTCCTAGTCAAGCAACACAATGGAAATCAATATCCAGTTTTCTACGTCAGCCACATGCTAAAAGAAGCAAAAACCAGATACCCAAATGTTGAAAAATTTGCTTATGGGTTGGTCATGGCCTCGAGAAAACTGCGACATTACTTCTAGGGGAGGACGATACAGGTCACGACCGATCAACCTTTGAAAAAAATATTACAGAGACCAGAGCCTTCGAGTAGAGTCGTCGCCTAGGCCATTAAATTGGGAGAATTCGATTTGGAGTACGTACTGAGGATCGCGATAAAAGCACAAGCCCTGGCAGATTTCATAATGGAGTGTTCGTTCTCTGGTTCCGAAGAAGTCCAAATCGAAGAAAAATTGATCCAAACTCCCGGCAAGTGGAAGTTGTTTGTAGATGGTTCGGTGGCCGGCACTAAATACGGAACAGGGCTAATTCTTACAAGTACTGAAGGTTTCAAGATATGTCAGGCCATCCGATTCACTTTTTCCTTAACCAACAACGAAGCTGAATACGAAGCACTTCTGGCTGGGATGAACTTGGCAAAAAACCTAGAAGTCAGACATCTTCGGGCATTCAGCGATTCGATGCTAGTGGTGAAACATTTCTCAGGAGAATATGAACAAAGGGACACCCGAACCAAAGCCTACGCAGCCAAGGTAAAAGCAAATTCCCTGTTGTTGTAGTCTTTTGAATTGACCACTGTAGCCAGAGAAAACAACAGCCGAGCAGATGCATTATCTAGGCTAGCCTCGGCCGACACCCAGAATCTCACAGGATTAATCTACCTCACTGAGGTCAAAGCGCCCTCCATCAATAAGAAGGTATGTTTCGAGATCCATCAAGGGGTAGATTGGATGACCCCAATTCGACTATTTCTAGAGAAGGGGACACTACCGTTGGAAAAAATCGAGGCTCAGAAAATCAAAAGTCGGGCCACCAAGTACACAATTATAGCAGGAAAAATGTATCGAAGATCGGCAACCAAACCACTGCTAAAGTGCCTGGCTCCCGAAGAACAAAAAACAGCCCTGGAAGCCGTTCACGAAGGAATCTGTGGGGAGCACTTGGCAGGTCGATCCTTGGCCTTCAAAATCCTAAGGCAAGGATTCTTTTGGCCGACCCTACGAGCCGATACACTGAGTTACGCAAAGAAATGCAGGCAATGTCAGCTCTTCAGCAACATTCCGAAGCAACCACCCGAAGAAATGACTTCTGTCTTAAACCCAATTCCCTTCGCCATGTGGGTCGTGGATATTGTGGGAATCCTACCTAGCAGTACCAAACAAGTAAAATATTGCATTGTTGCAATCGATTACATGACTAAGTGGGTAGAAGCACGCCCTTTGTCTTCCATAATCGAAGAAGATGCAAAGAAATTTATGCTGGAGCAAGTGATCCTCAGATTCGGGATTCCCAAAATTTGTGTATCGGACAATGGGACCCAGTTCATCGGAAAGAAATTCAAGAAGTTTTTAGCCTTCTTCGGGATTCAACAGAAATTCAGCTCAGTCGGTCACCCACAAGGAAATGGGGCAGTGGAAGCCGCAAACAGAATCATCTTTGATGGGATAAAAAAGAGGCTCGGAGAAGCCAAAGGGTTATGGGCTGAAGAGTTACCATATGTACTGTGGGCTTATCGCACCACCCCAAGATCTTCGATCGGAGAAACTCCTTTCAGTCTGGCATATGGCGCCGATGCAATGGTCCCAGTAGAAGTTGGTCTGGAATCATACCGAAGCAAAGTGTTCAACCTCGAAGCAAACGAGTTGGGCCTCCGAGCTAATGTGGACTTGTTGGAAGAGGCCAGAGAAGTGGCACACCTAAGAAATGTCAAGTATCAACAGCAAACTGCTCAATACTATGACTCAGGAATAAAGAAAAGGTCATTTAAAGTCGGTGATTTAGTTCTTCGGGAATTAGCAACTTCTATGCCAAGCAAGCAAGGGAAGCTTCAGCCAAACTGGGAAGGGCCCTATGTGTTCATCCACATCGTTCGACTAGGGACTTACAAACTAACTGAACTAGATGGAAGTCCGATCAAAAACACATGGCATGCTTCCCGATTACGCAAATATTATCAGTAAGCTTATTTAAGAAAAATTCAATTTCGATTATCAATAAAGGCTTGATTTTGTTTGGCCCATTTATATTTCTATTGATTATCTAACCCGAATGACCGAAGTATTTCTCGGTTGGGAACAAAAAAAAACCCCCGGAACATGAGTCCCAGTTCGCCCACAAGGTCTTCGGGAGGCAGAATTTGCCCAAAACCGAAAGAGGAAACCTTCGGCCGAACCGCGACTCGGGGACAACACGTGGCAATGTCCAAAAAGACTTCGCCCGAAACATTGAACTTCCAAAAAATACTCAAAGTAAAACTTCGAGTATAGGAACGACCAGCCAGAAAACCTCTAAAGAGGATGGCCAAAATAAAACAATTTCCGAAAATTACTCCAAGTAAAGAAAGCTTCGAGTATAGGAACACCCAGCCAGAAAACCTCTAAGAGGATGGCCAAAAATTTAAAAAGTTGTTTAAGCAAAGGGAAATACAAGTTACTTAAAAATCCAAAAATTGCACATGCAAGGAAAAAGAAAAAGTAACTTAAATCCGAATTTTTACCCAATAAACAAAGTGAAACAAAAAAGTGCCCGAAGGCCTTGATTTCATTGATTAAGAAAAGTACAAACTAGCCTAAAAAGGCGAATGAAAAAAAAAATTACAATAAATCAAGGAACTGCACTATCCGGTTCCCCCAGCTGGCTTAGCTCGACCTTTCGGTTTGCCATCCAGTCGAGCAACTCCTCAGTATCGGCCATCATCTTGTCATTCTGCTGCCATAAGGAATCATTCTCCCGTAGCAGTTCAGCATTCTCGGCCCGAACAGAAGAGAGCTTGGACTTCAGCTCCTTGACTTCCTTCTCCAGCAAAGGAATCTGCTTCCCTTGATGATAAAGCAGGAGGTCTTGATCCTTCACCTTCTCGAACACGGAAGCAGCCCAAGGGGTAGCCTGAAAGAAAAAAGTGTGAATTAAAAATCGTGTATAAGACAAAAAGTAATTCATTAAGAAAAATACTCCTTACTAGAGTAAGATACCCCAAAAGATTGGCAACAGCTTCGGCTGTATCAACAGCATCATAGAGGGAACGGTCCTTCGGGAGAATAAAGGACTAGCACAGATCCCCAGCAAACTTCTTTGAAGCCGCCGAAGCCGCAGCCCCAAAAGAATCTGACTCCATCACTACCCAGGAGGGTCGATGAGAGTTTTTATCCGTCTCTTCAACACGGCTCTTCTTCTCCGAAATGCTCGGAGGAACATTTTTCGGGGAAGAAGGAGGAACAGAGGAACCAGTAGTTGGCAGGTTTTTAACACGTCTCTCTGCCGCTCTCCTCTTCATCTCTGATCGACTTGACACTGGAACAAAAAGTGTTAATCAGAATAATTGAATATCAAAACGATAAGAACTAACATCAGAACACAATTACTGATTATCCGCAAGATGAACTCGAAGAAACAGGAGTTGGACAGAAATCAGAGAAAAGAAGGAGAAATTTTGAGCGAGATAAAAGATAGAACAATGCGATTGACAACATATATTTATAAAAGAGATTCACGACCCTGATGAAGTACCGCTTGATTAACCTCTGCCTACGATAAAGGCACGTGTCTTCCCAAGGAAAGAGCGGTCAAACTACCATTAAATGGGGGGGAAATACTAAGAGTCTCTGCATTCAAAAAAAAAAGAGATATTTTTATGAAAAGAGATATTGGCCATGGCACAAGTGACTAAGTCCCAGTTCGCCCAAAATGTCTTCGGGAGGCAGGATTCGCCCAAAACCGAAAGAGGAAACCTTCGGCCGAACCGCGACTCGTGGACAACACGTGGCAATGTCCGAAGAGACTTCGTCCGAAGAGGCTTAATACTTCAAATGTCCGAAGACTTGGGCCCGAAAAGACTCGAGACGTCAAAACTACAAGGATGAAAAATCCCTACGAGACTTCGCCCGAAGCATTGAATTTCCAAAAATTACTCCAAGTTAGTGATTTTTCAGTATATTTTGAGTTATCAAGAAATACATACATATTATTTCAGGTATGATTTATTAGCAAGGGAAAAATGACTTGAAAGAAAAGTTATTTAAAGAACAAGTTGATTAAAAAAACAAAAAATACGAAAATTCAGCAAATAAAAGCCCGAAGGCATAGTTACATCACAAACCCGAAGGCATAAGTTCAATACACAAAATACAAATTACATCATTCGGAATCGGGATCGGAGGAAACAATCAGAGGCACATCAGGGATCTCCGAACGAAGGACTGGATCATCTTCGGGGTTGAAAAGGATTTGCTTATAGTCAAGACCTGCGTTATGAGCAGCCATGACAACATCATCATATCCCACTGCAAAACCCCTGTCTTCGGATCGGGAGATGATTTTCCTCGCCTTCTTCAACTCCTTCTTCGGGCGGTGTAGCTCCAACCGGTCGGCCTCCTTGTCTTCGGCCAGCTTCTGCTTCTCCCCGAGCAAGGTATCGTTCTGAAGAATAAGATCACTCTTCTCTTGCATGAGAAGGCCTTCCTTTCGCTGAGACTCAGCCAGAAGATCCTCCAGCTTCTTTACCTGACCTTCCAAAGGATCAACCTTGTCCTTTAAAGAACCAATCTCTGCGTGGAATCCCCGAATGATGGCAGCTTGATCTTTGACTTTTTCGGTCACTGCAGCAGCCCAAGGAACGGCCTAAAAACAAAAGGCATCAGAACCGAAACGGATAAACAAAAGGAAAAAAAATTGTAAAGGGAACTTACCAAACTAAGGTGCCCCAGCATGTTCTCGCAAGCTTCCACAATAGGAGCTGCATCATAAATCGAATGATCGGTTGGAAGAATGAAGGAACTGCACAAGTCCTGGCATAGTTCCTTAGCAGGCTTCGGAGCAGGAGCACCAAAAGAATCAGTGTCCACCACACCCCAGGAAGGACGATAAGTCTTCAAAACATGAATTGAATCATCGGTTCTTCTCTTCTTCTCAGACTTGCCTCCATCCAATATGGGGGAATCCGAAGGGATCACAGCAACAGTGTCTATGGCAGGGATCTCTACTCCTTCGGTCTGCATAGGCATACTCTCTTTCACCGACAGAGCAGCCTCCACTTCTTGAGAATTCGAAGCAACGTGCCCTTGAGAAGTACTCCCAGGGCCACCAGCTAGCAAAGCCTTCCTTTCGGCCGCTCATCTCCTCATATCAGCCGCCGCAGACACTGAAAGTAAAATGATGAAAAGAGGACAGCTATTAAAAAATATAAGGTGAAGAAATAAAATAAAATTAAAAGTACCCATCATGTTCTTCAACCAAGCCCCATCTCTAGTAGAAGACAAAGGGATTTTGTTATCAGGAACTATAGGGTTATTAAGCTTTCGATAAAGAAGCTTCTCTTCATCGGAAAGGGCTTTAAGATGGACCCTATCAGTCTCGACTTCCTTCCACTTCAAAAATCTATGAAGACCAGGACCCGTGACATAGCACCAGTGGTCGTGAGTCTTCTTATTGCTAGAGTTCATAGCCGCCCAATTGGCGCGACCCACTCTTCGGGTAATGTTATAAAAACCCGGAGACTTGGCATTTTTTCGAAAATCGTAATGGTGCCAAAAAAGAACCGACAAAGGAGGCACCTCGTGCTGCAGGCATCAGTATTGGAAAACATTCATATGGATGAAGCTATTTGGGTCTAGCTGACCGATCGCTATACCCATATCCCTCAGCAGAACCTTTATAAGGGGCAACAAAGGAAATCGGAGCCCACAAACGAAAGCAGTCTCCGATATACCAGTGGCTATCTCTTCGGGTTGATCATTGACTGATATGCCCGGGGTGTCATATATATGATCCGTAGAATCGGGAAGAAAACAGCGATAACCTTCGGGAAAGTCGAATCTAACCCTAAAAGTGTCTAAGTCTTCTTGTTTTAAAATAGATGATTGATTGGCAGCGGCGTATGCAGTGCCATCCTCAAACAGTAAAGCAGGAACATGACCCACTGCATGACCCGAAGGGCCTGTTCCAGGGTTTGCCATCGAATCTGAAAAAAGAAAGGTGAGTCGTTAGTCCAATACTCGGGGATAGAAAGATAAAAGCAAATAAAAAACTATAGCCGAAAGGAAATCCCCGAGTATGAATAGACCAACGACGAATTGAAAAAGACCGAGAAAAGGGGGACCTACAGCGAAAGAAGTTCTTGTACTCAGAATACAGAAAGATAAGTCGGATACTCGAGGAGACTCAACACATTATGAAAAGTAAGTGCATTATCAGAAAGTACTTATAAAAGAAAAACATATATAGGGAAATATGGTAGAAAAATGGGCTTACTTGTTGAAGAGAGTGATCGACGATGGAAGTTGAAGGTCCGTTAATTGCTCCGAGGTCTCGCACAAAATAATCCAGACGGAAAATAGAGTAAACGAGATACAAGGACATGAATATATATACAGAAATGAATGACTGCGATGTATAGACGGTTCAATATCCCTGCCCCACATGATGACACATGGAGCACCGTTTGAATAAAAGGGATATAAATTGAATACAACTGTCACCTCAAAAGACGCGCCTTCAAAGAAAAGACACCGATCGACTAAGCTCTTCAGATAAGATAGTCTTCGGTCTCATTTCCAAACCGACCGAAGCCCGGGGACATGTCAGGGGGCCCAATATATAAGTATTTGGGGCCCAATCCAATAAAGCCTTTGGGCTCATTACCATTGGATTTATTGAAGCCCATCCGATCAGCCCAACCGAAGTCGCTAATGAAATAGTCGACCGTTGTCAGTGTAACGCCTTAAACATTCATTACCCTCCATAACTGAGAATCAAGAGAATCAACAACGGTATACTCCTGGACACACTATAAATAGACTCAATTGTCAGGTGATAAAACACAATCACACACTCTGAAATACATTGGTTTACATTGGCTTTACGTTTATGTTTCCACTGCAGTTTACTGATTCTCACACCGGAGGTGAATCGGGGGTAATTCCCTCGCATTCTTCTCTTTGCAGGAGCTACTGAAGTTTGTTCTTGCCATACCGAAGGTTGGTGTGACCGAGGCATAATCTGAGCCCTGACACTAGGATTTGTAAAAGAAATCCTTCGAATGTTTTTCAGAAAAAATCAAGCGATTCATTTTTATGTCACCTAAAAGCGGCGAGTTTGGAGAATCAAGTTCTATAAATTTTTATTTTTTAACTTTTTAGTTTTTTGTTCTTTCAATAATTTTTTATAATAGAATTTATTTTATTTTTGTTTTTAAAATTTATATCGTTAATGAGTATCATGTGCTTAGTGCTCATTTTGATTTTTTCGGATTACATTCTCGTTCATTCTGAAATTTTTGAGAACTTATACTTACTATAACACGCATAAATCTAATTATTCAAAAATTTATATCATAAAATACATATAAGCATGATTATTTGTTAACTCGAATAACTTGTAGAAGGGGGGGTTGAATACAAGTTATATAATCGTGTCTGATTTTTGCTTGATTATATGAACAAGAATAAACGAATGAATCAAACTCTTGTTTGTATTAATAAGATCAAATACAAACTCTACCAAAGGTGTACAATACCTTTAGCAGCTGCTGACAATACAAATATCTCTCTGTTTGTTTCGAACTTCTCGAATACAAACCTTATACAGAGCTACGCACACGAACTCACAATTTCGTCTCACGCCTCACGAGCTACTCAACGCGCACTCTTTACAATGATATTGAGAGAGTATTTATAATGCTACCTATCAACTAATAACAGAAAGATATAATCTATACATGACAATGTTCTGCCTTCTAGTCGATAGTTTCCTTCAATAGAAAACTCTTTCCTTCATAATATCTTCTTGCTTGTTCTTCAAACAACGATCCTGTTTTATAGCACTTGCCAGTTTCTGTAGCATCCATAATGACATCATCAGTAACACGACTGATATCAGGATCTGCACACTACATCAGTATCTGATCAACCATCAGTATTGGACCCGTCATCAGGATTTGCTCTCTGTTCCTGACATGTAGTCTTCGATACACTGTTCATTCCTGACAAAACTATACAGATAACTGTCTTACACATAAAACCTATATACAGTGCTAAATCCTTTATAAGATCAGGATTACAAGAAGTATAATGTGTAAATTCTATTCTTAACATCACAACTTATGAATTATTCCTAACAATCTCCCCCTATTTATGCTTTACAATCTGAAGCATAAATCTAAGTTGTGGATGTCAAAACATATAACAATACAACCAGAATAGAATTTATGAATGTAGAATTATGAAGTTAAGTACCTCCTTCTCAGATGTAGACGTTTATCTAGTACTTAGAAGAAAGAATTTTAACTATTAATGCTGCTCTTCCTTACCACTTCCTAGCTGAGATTCACCACTGTCACTCCTGGTTCTTCTTTTTACTACCATTTGTCTGCTCTTTATCTCCCCCGCTCTTTATCTCCCCCAGCTTTATCATCCTCAGTCTGGTGGTGTTGTTGTTGTCTTTGTCTTTATCTCCCCCTTTTTGACATCAGCAACATGAATTCCAAGAGATTCAGAAACAGAACAAATGAGATTCATAAGAACTGCTTGATTTTCCATAATTGTGACTTGGTTATCTTCAAGTGATTGAAGTCTTGTTTGAATAGCAATTTGAGAATTCTGAATATCTTTCAAAACATCAGAATGAACTTCAATGTTGGAAGTGCTTCTAGTATCTTCAGTATCAGAATCAGAAAGAACTTTATCTTCAAGTCTTGTAGAAGAAGTTGCTTGAGTTGTATGATATTCAAGTAATAAAACCTGATTAGAAGTATCAACGTCTTCATCTTTCTGTTCTGGAACTGAAACATGATCATCATCTCCTTCACCAGTATTCTGTGTACTAACATCTTCAAATCCTGACTCCTCCTTAGAGTGATCAGAGACTGTTGATGTCTCAATTCTAGCTGATATTGGAAGTACATACAAAGGAACACTAGGATCATTAGGATCTTCATCTGGTACATATGTATCAAGAGATTGCTTTATCCTGGCACCTCTTCTGTTAATGATTCCTGCAAGCCTCTCCTTTTGCTTCTGAGCTTTAACTTCTGGCTTTGCATTGTGATGTGCTAGGTCATTCTTCTGATACATTTTGATGAATGAATAAGTACCAGCATCCATACCCAAATTTTCAGACCAAGATTCAGGAAAAACCTGATCCCAGAAATCAAATGATGGTTTCCTAATTTTCTCTTCCTCACTATGGAGTTGATCATCCATACCCTCATTCTCACTTTGACTTTCTAAAGTCAACACTCTTTCTACCTCACCTTTTGCTTGGTCAGGAGCCAGCCGCTCAAATTGTGGATCTAAGTCCATCTTTTCAACTGTATCACTCAAATTTAGATAAGTGCTCTCATGACCTACAGAAAAATAGAGTTTAGAAGGAGTTTTTATACCTGAACTCACATGGAGAGAGGGTTCCTCATATGGCATGTGGCTTGAGGTTTTCTCCAAGGAGTGAGCTGCTATAGTCTCTGAACCCATACAATCATCTTCTTTCCTTTCAGAAACTACAGGCTCCAGTATACCACTTTCAGGTTGTTTACTAGACTCTGATGTCTTCAGTAATACTTCATTAGACATCATAGTTAGTACATCACCGTCTTTAAGTGTTGTTTGCTGAGACACACCCTCAAGGTGGATAGACTCTGACTGAACAAAATTTGTTTGATCTTCAGAAAAATCAACCAAAGTCATTCCTCCCATATCATAGGGTATCTCACTTGCATTCTCAGTCATCACAGAAGACCTTTCAACATCAGCTATCACAGCTCCTGAGTCATCCTTCCTCTGACTAGATGGTTCTTGTGTTACAGTGACTGTGATCTGATCTTTCCTACTATTCACCACTGGTGCAATAGTATCTTCTGTTGACTGCTTTCCTCTATCTACTTCCTCCAGTTGTTCACCTTGAGCTGAAGCATCTTCAATAATTACATCCTTGTCAAATAAATATGCATGAAGTGATTGAAGTGCAACATGCTTCGAGAGTCCAAATTTCTTGACTAATTGTCTTCTGACAGATACATAGAAATACATCTTCATTAAGTCAAGTCTTTGATGTAGAAGTCCATATTCATCTGGAAATAAAAGTTTTGGTACTCTTTCAACCAAAAAGTCTAGAACAGGCCTTGACAACTTCACTTTGAGAGAAATTAGTCCCATAGCCAGTCTGTATGATAATGTAGTTTCCCATGAAGAATCAATATCCAGATCTCTCTTGTCAAATATTGACATAGATGTAGCTTGATTTGTAGAAACCTGCATGATATTAGTTGGACTAGACTCTGTGTGTGTAGGTGACAATTGAATCTTTCTCCTTGTTCTCCTGATATAGTGAGCAAAAGATTTATCCTGAGAAGACTCAAGAGGTGTAGACACAGAAGTGATCTTGGGATGAGATCTTTGTTCAATAGACACAGTCTTTTGAGAGACAGTATCCAGTAACTGTTTTCCCTTTTTAAGAACTACAGCCTTTTGAGAGACTGCAACCTGGCTGTGACTAGGTTTTTCATCTCTTTGTGCTAACAAAGAAAGTTGAATTGCAGCCTTCAATTCTGCTCTCTCTGCAAGAGTTAAATCATCATCATCTTCACTAGAATTACTACTACTACTTGACACAACAAATCTTCTCTTCCTTACAACTGATGTCTTTTGAGAAACACCAGAGGTTGATTTCTTTGAAACAATAGGCTGTGGATCAAAATTTGGTTCTTGAATTGTTTCAGAGACTATGATGTTTTGGGCTACTTGGGTAGACACAGGTGGGTTCTCCTCCAATTGAGATTCCTGAGCCATTTCACCACAAAAGAAAGAAGAATTGTAGAGAGTAGGAAGATGAGTGTTAAGAATTACCTGAAAATGATGTGGATAATGAATTGCAGGTATTTCATCTAGATTCTTTTCATTGTCCTTCTTTGTAATATCAGAGAAAATTCTCTTTTGCTGTTCATAAGAAGAAACACAATGTTCCCTACCAAATCTAGCTTCAACATCAGGAATAAAATGGTTAATAAACAATTGCATAAATCTATGATAATAAACCATTTTCCTGTTTTGATCTCTTGACCCAAGTTTAATACTCATCTGACTTAAGATAATATGACCAATATTGATTACTCTGTCATAAAGCAAACTATAAGCAATATGTGATGTAACAGAAGTAATTTGCTGAAAAGAACTACATTTGCCAGTAAAACATTTAGCAATTTGATCAAAATAAAAAGACCATTCCTTTCTTAGAAAAGACCTATTCAACTGGCTCATGTTATCTAGAGGTCCACTATAACCTAACTCAGACAACATAGTTTTTATATTATCATCAGATGGTACATTCTCATAACTATCAGTAACAGGTAAGCAAAGTACTGAACTAACAACAGATTCAGTAATGTCAAATAAATCTTGTCCTAAATGTAGAACAATCTTACCTGATTGACTCTGAGTAGAATCAATTACCTCAGCATTCTCCCAAGCTTGTGAAACAGCTACTTGATTAATCTGTGGAGATGCTGTCAATGCATAACTTAATGGTCCATACACCAGAAAGTCCATGATTGGATGAAAATCAGATGACACTCCTTCCTTGTTGGTAATAGCTGCAACATGATTGTTTGTCATAAAATCAAAGTCACCAAACTTGAAAGCTACTGATTTAGGTAATCTTCTCTGAGCTGCCATTTTTGATCTGAAAAGAAACTTGAAAAATTCTTGAAATGGATTACTGATTTTGAAAACTCAAGAGTGATTTTTGCTTTAGAGAATGTAAGATTAGAGAAAGCAATTACACGATTAGAGTTTCAAAACAAATATATTTCACAAATCTTTCAGACCACTATCCCACGTTGACACGTAAATTGACAGGTGTCAGTCCCTGAAAAATGCGGTTACCCACGATTTTTGGAAAATAAAATCCAAAATTGATTTTCATGAAATAAATCAGGGTATAAATAAGCAATACTGATCAGCTTCCTTTTCCTGATGACCTCTCATCCTGATGGTCACACATGAAATCCTGACCAATATAATCAGCGACTTAATATGGAGTTTCCACGTGGCATTTTTCTTTTATCTGAAAAAGAAAATAAACAATTAATCTGAACAGAAAATCAATTGGTTAGATATTTTCAATATTTCTTGAAACAAGAAATACAGTCTCATGCAATAATTAGCATTTGACTTCATTAAGACTTCCAAGTGACTGCTCAGCTTCTCACGTCTTCCTTTAAAAGAACCAAACGCCTTGTGCCATTCTCCATAACCTTTCAATTTCTTTTCTTCTCAACAATGCTTCTCAAACCAAAAATCCCTTCAAACCCATTTTTCAGATTTTTCTTGGTCGATGAACATCCTGTTCTTGATCATCTCTTTGAACAAACCACTCTTCTCATCGAACTAATCATGAATGGATTGGTTTTCGATAATATCCAGAGGTTTCTCCTAGAACATCCATCTGTTGGATACAATCTTCCCCTAACCTCCTCAAAACTTGAGGATGAAGAATTTGGCCGAGAGTCTGAGGTTGATCTTGATGGAGATGCTATTCATTTAAGTTAGCTGCTCTCATTCAAGTCGCCCAGACAAGGAATCCAAGAGCAAACGAGGCTTTCATCCCCTGATGGATTTCTTGAGATGCTCCTTGTCCTGTACCTCAGAGTTCATATCAAAGACAAGTATAGAATAGAAATTTAGACAAAAAGATGTTGTATTTCATTTCCATGTAATGATTTTTATTAATGAAAATACAATTTCTTGTTATCTGCTTGTCTTTTGATTTCTGAATGATGTATAAATTATCAGTATGCAAATATCAAAACTTGCTAGCATAGACTTAACACATCACAGAATCAGATTACTACACAAAGTAAACGTCAGGATCTGAAACAATTTTCATAATCCTAATACTGACACAATACTGATGACGTCAGCATCCTGATAACAAATCTAATCCTGATGATTATTAACAAGTCTATCATACTGAAATTTATCAAGGCAAAGTGTTATAGCTAAAGCATTTAACAATCAAATATAGATCCTGACAAGAATATCAAGTCTATAAGCTAAGAACAACATACCTTGCTACTTTTGCAGATGTTAAAGATCTAAAAATTTAACATTCCTAACTCACTTACTAGTCTACTGAATGTAGTCTCATCAAGTGGTTTAGTTAGAATATCTGCAAGCTGTTTGTCAGTAGGAACAAAATGAAGTTCCACAGTACCATTCTCAATATGTTCTCTAATAAAATGATACCTGACATCAATGTGCTTAGTCCTTGAATGTTGAACTGGATTTTCTGCAATTTTAATAGCACTAGTATTATCACAAAACATAGGAATATTACTAAGTGTCATACCATAATCCAGCAACTGATTTCTTATCCAAAGGAGCTGTGCACAACAACTGCCTGCTGCTATGTACTCAGCTTCTGCAGTTGAGGTTGAAACAGATTGTTGCTTCTTGCTTGCCCAAGAAATCAATCTATTTCCCAAGAATTGACATGTACCTGTAGTGCTTTTCCTGTCTATCTTACACCCTGCATAATCAGAGTCTGAATAGCCAATTAGAAAGAAATCAGATTCTCTAGGATACCACAAACCAAGATTTGGAGTTCCTTTGAGATATCTAAAAATTCTCTTCACAGCAATTAAATGAGATTCCTTAGGATCACTTTGGAATCTAGCACATAAACAGGTAGAAAACATTATATCTGGCCTACTTGCAGTTAGATACAACAATGAGCCTATCATGCCTCTATAACTAGTATTATCCACACTCTTCCCCTTAGGATCAGAGTCTAGTTTAGTGGCTGTTGCCATGGGTGTTTTTGCAACTGCACAGTCTTGAAAGTCAAACCTTCTTAAAAGATCTTTGATATACTTTGACTGATTAATGAAAATACCAGTCTCAGTCTGTTTGACCTGCAAGCCTAAAAAGTAATTTAGTTCACCCATCATGCTCATCTGATATTTAGACTGCATAAGCTTGCTAAACTTAGCACACAACTTTTCATTAGTAGAACCAAAAATAATATCATCAACATAAACTTGAACTAAAAGCAATTCACCTTTTATCTTTCTAAAGAATAGAGTTTTGTCAATTGTACCTCTTGTGAAGCCATTTTCAAGAAGAAATTTAGACAAAGTCTCATACCATGCTCTTGGTGCCTGCTTTAGTCCATAGAGTGCCTTGTCAAGTTTGTAGACATGATTTGGAAACTTTGGATCAACAAATCCAGGTGGCTGTTCTACATATACTTCTTCATCAAGTTTGCCATTTAGAAAAGCACTCTTAACATCCATCTGGTATACCTTGAATTTTGAATGAGCTGCAAATGCAAGAAACATTCTGATTGCTTCCAATCTTGCTACAGGTGCAAAGGTCTCATCATAATCAATGCCTTCTTCCTGAGAATATCCCTTGGCCACCAGTCTTGCTTTGTTTCTTACAATCATACCAGATTCATCTAGCTTGTTTCTGAAAACCCATCTTGCACCAACAATAGATCTATCTTTAGGTCTTGGTACCAGTTTCCAAACTTTGTTTCTCTCAAACTCATTTAACTCCTCCTGCATTGCAATTACCCAATCAGGATCCTGTAAGGCTTCTTCAACCTTCTTAGGTTCATTCTTTGAGAGAAAGCAACTATACAAGCATTCATTTTGAATTGATCTTCTAGTTCGAACACCACTATTTGGATCACCAATTATCAAATCTTCAGTATGATCCTTTGTCCATTTTCTAACAGGTGGTAGATTAACTCTGCTAGTCTCTCCCCCTAAGTTAGTGGTATCTTTTGTAGAAGAATTCTCTCTACCTTCAAAAACTCTCCTTTGATCAATAGAATCAGTAGATTCCATATTGCTGCTAGTTACTGATCTTTCCTCAGTAGACTCTGAAAGGTCAGTTCCTGATGGAGTAGACTCTGAAACGTCAATTCCTGATGGAATAGACTCTGAAAGACTAGTCTGCTCCTGATGATCACTGTGTTCTCTCTGATTGATTTGCTCCCCCTCAACAGTAGCATTCCTTTGAGAAGCAATAGAAATTCCTTCTGGAGAACCTTCATCATCACTTGAGAGTATCTCAGAAATCTTCAGATTTTCAAATTCCAATTTGTCATGGCTTTCATCAGTTTGCAAAATTCCAAATTTCTTATCATCAAATGCAACATGAATTGATTCCATAACAATGTGAGTTCTGAGATTATAAACTTTGAAGGCCTTAGATGCTGAATATCCTAGAAAAATTGCTTCATCCGATTTGGCTTCAAATTTTCCAAGTTGTTCTGGATGAACTTTTAGGACATATCATTTGCATCCAAAGATGTGAAAGTATTTCACACTTGGTTTCTTTCCTTTGATCATCTCATAGGGAGTTTTTCCATGACTATTTACCAAGGTATAGTTTTGAGTGAAACATGCAGTGTTAATAGCCTCTGCCCAAAAATAGGTTGGAAGTTTTGCATCTGCAAGCATGGTTCTTGCTGCCTCTATGAGAGTCCTGTTCTTTCTTTCCACTACACCATTTTGCTGAGGTGTACAAGGTGCAGAAAACTGTTGAGTGATTCCATTGTCTGCACAAAAATCCTCCATTGTAGAATTCTTGAATTCTGTACCATTGTCACTCCTAAGTACTTTGACTTTGTACTTACAGTTATTTTGAATAATCTTGACAAGTTCAATGATTTGCTGAGGAGCTTCATCCTTCTTGTGTAGAAAGAACACCCATGTGAACCTTGTGAAATCGTCCACTATCACTAGAGCATATCTTTTCTTGTTGATAGACATAATGTTTACTGGACCAAACAGATCAAGATGTAGCATGTGAAATGGTTCAGTAATTGAATTTTCAGTCTTGCTCTTGAAAGTGGTTCTTCTCTGTTTTCCAAGCTGACAAGCATCACAAAGTCCATCTTGCACAAAATTTGCCTGAGGTAGGCCTCTCACTAAATTGTGCTTAACAAGTTGATTAAGCTTCTTGAAGTTGAGATGTGAGAGTTTCTTGTGCCAATTCCAGCTTTCATCACTTGTTGCTTTGCTGTAGAGACATCTAACAATTCCTTTAGATGTATCACTTAAGCTGGCTTCATATATGTTACCATGTCTTTGACCAGTTAGAACAATGTCTCCATTCTGCATATTCAAGACTTTGCATCCTTCTCTGTCAAAGATTGATTGGTAACCTTTATCACCTAGTTGACTTATGCGTAAAAGTGTATGTTTTAAGCCTTCAACCAGTGCTACATTCTCTATGATGACATTCCCCAAAATAATTGAGCCATATCCCAGAGTTTCTCCTTTGTTGCCATCTCCAAAATATATTACTGGGCCAGCTTTCCTCTCAAATTTTGTAAGCAGGGACTTCTTTCCAATCATGTGTCCAGAGCATCCACTGTCCAAGATAATTGAATGCTTCTTTCCTGTGCCCTGCAAACAAAAAGTAACTAGTTAGAATTTTTTAGGACCCAACTTTGATTGGATCCTTTCTTACTAGATTTAGAGACAACAGATTTTGAAGATTTTGCCTTTATTTTACCTGTTGCAGAGTCAACTTTAGACTCTGATCTCACAAACTGTTTGTGACTAGGAGTTTCAGATTTCAAAGAATAATAGTCATAATACAGTTCATGATATTCTCTACACATGTAAATGGAATGAAGTAAACTACCACAATGATAACAAGCTTTTTGTGGTTGGTATTGAATTTTCTGAGTCTTGGGGAATCTGGACTCAGTTTTCCAAGAAGGTTTTTGATTGCAGTCTAGGGCCAAATGATTATGATTTCCACACTTATAGCATTTTTTCCTAGGTGCATCAGGTACATTCTTGTAATTATTCTCTTTGTTAATACCTTCTTTTCCATTCCTATTTCTCTTGATCTTGCTAGACTCTGAAAGACCATCTAATCTCTGTTTCAACTGAGACTTAGACAGAAACCCTATGTTTACATTCTTAGGTTTCTCTAACACTTTCTCATCTGAATAACTATTGTTAATTCTCTTGTGTACAACAGGGGTACCTTTTGAATCAACAAATTTAACATGATTAGGTTCAGAAACAATTTTCTTACCTTCAGATTTAGAAGTGTTAGCTTCTACCTTACTATCATCATTGACAATAGCTACTTTTTCTTCTTGTCTAGCCTTATCAAAACCTAAACCATTAACCTTACCACGAATTCCACTCTCAAAGATTTCTATTGTCTTCTTACTGGAATTGTTAATGGTCTTAATCACATCTCTCTCTTCTTCTAGTTCTTTTCTGACATAGTCATAAGCCTCAAGAATTACACTATAATCATGCTTAGCTTTATCAGAACTCAACTTGTATTCTTCCATTTGAATTAATTCAGATTCAAGAAAATTATTTCTATCAACTAATTTATCATTCTTAACCTTAAGTTCATCTCTTTCACAAGTAAGAATTCTAAAATTAGTCATAAGATTCTTAAACTCAGCATGGATAGATCTAATTTCATCAGAATTTAAGCTATCAAATGAATCAAGAGAGTGAAGTGATACCTTAACAGAGGATGGAGAAGTTTTCTTTGGAGATCCAGGTTTGTCTGAACTATTGGCCATCAATGCAATGTTTTCATAATCCAATTCATCTTCAGAGTCACTGGAATCAGCCCAATCCTTCTGTGTGACCATAAGTGCATTACCCTTTCCTGAATTCCTAGGCTTCTTACACTCACTAGCAAAGTGTCCAAGCTCGCTGCAGTTAAAGCACTTGATCTTGGCCTTATCAAGCTTGACAATTGTACTTTTGCTCTTGTCACTCTTCTTCTCATCCTTCTTTTGAAAAGGTCCTTTGCTAAATCTTCTCCTGTTGAATCTTCCTTTCTTGAAAGCTTTAGCAAACATAGCAAAGAGTTCTTGCATCTCAGATTCAGAATCATTGTTGTCAGAGTCCATATCAGTAGTCTCTGACTCAGAACTTTCTTTGCTTTTCTTCTTCCTCGAATTTTTTACAGCAATCTCGTCATGTTGTTCTTCAGGAAGCTTCTTTACTTCAGATTGAGCAGTAAGTGCAATAGTCTTCATCTTTCCTTCACTCCTGCTCTTCTTCTGCTGCTTGTCAAGTTCATAAGCTTTCAATTTTCCATATACTGCCTCTAATGAAATCTCATCCAGATCATTAGCTTCCTCAATCGCAGATATCTTCTCATTGTAGAAATCAGGCAAAGCTTTCATGAACTTTGTATTCATATCTTCCAAGTCATAATATTTACCATGCATGGCCATCTCATTGATGAGTTTTGTAAACCTATCAAAGGTATCAGTAAGTGACTCACCAGACTTGGATTCAAAGTACTCATACTGTTGTATAAGTAATGTCCTCATATTCTTCCTGACAGGCTTAGTTCCTTCACAGTGAACCTTAAGATTGTCCCATATATCCTTAGCAGTTTTACAAGAGAGAACATAGTTAGTGAGAACAGAATCAAGACTGTTGAATAATATGTTTCTCACTTTAGCATCTTTGAGAACATTCTCCTTGTCCTTATCTGACCATTCAGATTTTGGCTTCTCTGCTGTATGTTCTGGAACAACCTCACCATCAACAGTTGCTTGTCCAACGACCTTTGTTGGAACAAAAGGTCCATCTCTGATTCTGTCAAGATAATCATGATCTGTTGCTTCCAGATGATGCAACATCTTTACTTCCCATAGAGTATATTCGTTTCTCTTGAGCATAGGGATTTTAGTATTCCCATCCTTGTAACCAGACATGATTGCAGATCTTTATGATTACTCGAAATCAACCTGCTCTGATACCAATTGTTAACTCGAATAACTTGTAGAAGGGGGGGTTGAATACAAGTTATATAATCGTGTCTGATTTTTACTTGATTATATGAACAAGAATAAACGAATGAATCAAACTCTTGTTTGTATTAATAAGATCAAATACAAACTCTACCAAAGGTGTACAATACCTTTAGCAGCTGCTGACAATACAAATATCTCTCTGTTTGTTTCGAACTTCTCGAATACAAACCTTATACAGAGCTACGCACACGAACTCACAATTTCGTCTCACGCCTCACGAGCTACTCAACGCGCACTCTTTACAATGATATTGAGAGAGTATTTATAATGCTACCTATCAACTAATAACAGAAAGATATAATCTATACATGACAATGTTCTGCCTTCTAGTCGATAGTTTCCTTCAATAGAAAACTCTTTCCTTCATAATATCTTCTTGCTTGTTCTTCAAACAACGATCCTGTTTTATAGCACTTGCCAGTTTCTGTAGCATCCATAATGACATCATCAGTAACACGACTGATATCAGGATCTGCACACTGCATCAGTATCTGATCAACCATCAGTATTGGACCCGTCATCAGGATTTGCTCTCTGTTCCTGACATGTAGTCTCCGATACACTGTTCATTCCTGACAAAACTATACAGATAACTGTCTTACACATAAAACCTATATACAGTGCTAAATCCTTTATAAGATCAGGATTACAAGAAGTATAATGTGTAAATTCTATTCTTAACATCACAACTTATGAATTATTCCTAACATTATTCTTGGCGAGTTTTGAAAAAATCCAAGTATTTTTATACTCTTTTAGCAGACTGTGATGGCCTTCTATTCGGGTGCAAATCAGGCGGGTCGTGCTTTATTCTGAATCGAACTAAGGTTCGAGAACCTTCTCTCATAGATTCCCTTCACCAAGTCATCGCCAGCAATCAGCTCTTCCCCCTTGGTGGATAAGGGCGATTCAAGTAGATCATGACCGTTAGATATCCAATAACATATTAATTTATATTTAATTCTAAAAATTATTATATACAAAGATTTAAGGTTCAAATTCATCTAATAACATATTAAAATTAATATTTATAATATCATATTACACTATAAATAAATTATAAAAAAATAAAAGTAACTCGTGCTTTGCACGAGCTATAAGCTAGTATTTGTAAAAGAAATCCTTCGAATATTTTTCAGAAAAAATCAAGCGATTCATTTTTATGTCACCTAAATGCGGCGAGTTTGTAGGAGAATCAAGTTCTATAAATTTTTATTTTTTAACTTTTTGTTTTTTTTGTTCTTTCAATAATTTTTTATAATAGAATTTATCTTTATTTTTGTTTTTAAAATTTATATCGTTAATGAGTGTCATGAGACAACCTAAGTGCTTAGTGCTCATTTTTTATTTTTTCGGATTCGATTCTCGTTCATTCCGAAATTTTTGAGAACTTATACTTACTATAACACGCATAAATCTAATTATTCAAAAAATTATATCATAAAATACATATAAGCCTGATTATTCTTGGCGAGTTTTAAAAAAAATCCAAAATATTTATAGACTCTTTTATCAGACTGTGATGGACTTCTATTCGGGTGCAAATCAGGCGGGTCGTGCTTTATTCTGAATCGAACTAAGCTCCCGTTTTGGTATTGCTATTGTTGACAGTAACAACAGCTTATTTCTGAAAAGCAAATAAAATGTTGGTTGGTAAACTTTAAAAAGCAGCTTTTCTCAAAAGTACTTTTGGCTGCTGTTTTTAAAGAAAGCATATCCCCTATGTTTTTGAAAAAGTTGCTTTTCAGATTTTACAAGAATCAGTTACTGTTATCAATATCAAATCTCACCAAAAACATTATTTTTTAAAAAATAATACGCAAAACATGAATATATAAAAAATATTACCAAACAGTTATTAGATTTTCACAACATCACTTATTTTAATAGCACTTTTTTCAACAGTACAGCAATTTTTAACAGCAATCCCAAATAGAGCCTAAATTGGATCGAATTTTTCAAGTTTGATAGTTTTTATATGTTGTTATTAATAATTAGATCAATAAACATATATTTTAAACAATGATGACATGAATATCGATAATCAATTATTCGTTTATTGATGTTTTGATAAATTAATGAATTATCCATGTACCAGATATAAATTAATGAAGGGTTTCGAGCATCAAATGCAACGGAATAAAATGCAAAAAGAATAAAAATCGAAACCCTACCGCAGGATCCATGCAAAAACATGATATTTAATTCGGAGTTAGATGATTACCTTAAACAAGCTTCATGAACGGATGACAATTAGAGATCCTAGCTACTTGAATCACCACGCATCCCGCTCTCGCGATCTACGCTCTACCGGTATCCACACGAACGCTTTTCTCGAAGGATTGATGTGTACTAGCACCCGAAAACTGCTTCTCTCTCTATCGTCTTTATTTCTCTAAAGAACGGCTAGGGTTTTGTAAAACTTATATCCCCATATAAAATCAACCATAAAGAGATATATATAGAGGGAGAAGAGAATTAGTTTTTCTAATTATAATCCAATTATAATTAATACTAATCCGAAATTCCAATTTATTATTTAATTAAGTCCCACTTAATTAATTAATAACTAATTTCGGAATTAGTTAAAGTAATTCCATTTTTCTATTTAATTAATTAATTAAGTCATACTTAATTAATATTATAAATAGAACAAATTACTTATTTAATTTAAATTAATAATTTAAATTATTTCTCCTTCAAGCGTTCTTTGTGTGTGACCCTATATGTTATTATTACGTTGGCAACAATTTTAATATCTAATTAAAATTGTAAACAATGAGCGGCATCTAGTAATACATCATTGCTACCCAAGTAATAATAATTAAATGGTGATCCAATTAAACCTTTCGTGATTAATGTTTCCGTGTAATATAATCCCTTTAACCAAATATTATAGATTAAACTCGAGGCATGTAATTAGTCATCCTCTTCAACGTTTGATCCGGGTTTCCTTGATCAATGAGTAGACTATTAAAACAAATCAATATTTGAGCATGGCCATGCATTTTCATAATCTCACTCAATCAAGAGGCCAATAATATCTCTCCTAATAATAGGAGGGTTAAATCCTTTATCTATCATTCATATTTCTCATACGTCTCATAATATACCCGATGTCCATTTTTATCATTACCCGGTCAAAGGTAACTTTTAATGAAGTCAAAGTATATTAATCCTCGTATAGAAATATAATGATCTCAAGTCTAAGGATCATTACACCATTATCACTGTGAGTCTTTCTAATGACTTATCAACATGTAGAATCTCACTGTGGGTCAATCCAGTGCCATGTAGAATATTACATGCACCTATGTTCTTGACTTTAGTATCACTATACCTATGACCAATGAGATGTGGTCATCAGTCAACAAACATACTAATCTTTATGCATTATAATTGTCCCATATTAATAATGCTCGATTATGGATATTTAGGAATATAAACACTATTCATATAATCTCATTTTTAAGTCACATACTCAAAGATATAGAATACATGTTACATATTCCAAGGACATTTATTATTCTAACATTTATTTCGCAGTAAATTAAGACATAATAAATCAATATAGAAATAATCATTGGAACATAACAAAATAGTCTTTCCTAGAAGCACAACTACATTGTCTCTAGGGTACTAACACTATCAATCTCCCACTTGCACTAGAGCCAATCGCTCATGTATCTAATACTCATGGAACTAGTGTGACCTTCGTGCTTCTGCTGCGACAAAGCCTTGGTCAGTGGTTCCGTAACATTATCATTAGTATACACTTTACATATATGTATATCTCCTTGATCAATAATCTCATTAATAAGGTGATATTGCCTAAGTAAATTCTCAATCAACCTTCTTGGTTGCTTCGCAAGCATCAATATACTCAGCCTCCATTGTAGAATCATTTATTGTCTTTACTGTGAACTATTCCAGCTTTCAGCACCTCCATTTAGACAAAACACGAATCCAGACTGGGACATAGAATCGTCCCTATCTGTCTGGAAACTAGCATCAGTGTAACCTCTTACAACCAGCTTCTCATCTCCTCTGTATATCAAGAACGAATCTTTAATCCGTTTAAGGTACTTAAGAATATTCTTGACAGCTGTCCAGTGACCCTCACCTGGATTAGACTGGTATCTACTCGTCATGCTTAAAGCATACGAGACATCAGGACGAGTATATATCATTGCATATATAATAGAACCAATTGCCGAAGTATATGGTACTTTACACATACGGTCCTTATCATCTGATGATTTAGGACATTTTTCCTTTGAGATCGCTATCCCATGAGACACCGGGACATAGCCCCTCTTTGCCTCTTGCATTCCAAAATGATGCAATACTTTGTCAATGTATGTACTCTGACTTAAGCCGATTAATCTTTTAGATCTATCTCTATAGATCCTGATCCCTAAGATATAGGTAGCATCGCCTAAGTCTTTCATCGAGAAACTTTTTCCAAACCAAGTCTTCATAGCCTATTGAGAAGGAATGTCATTCCCTATTAGTAATATGTCATCTACATATAATACTAGGAATGCCACATGGCTCCCACTAACCGTTTTGTAGACACACGACTCATCCTCATTTTGTATGAAGCCAAACTCTTTGTCTGTTTCATCAAATGGATGTTCCATCTCCTTGAGGCCTGCTTCAATCCATAAATGGATCGTCAAAACTTACAAACCATTCTAGCAAACCTTGAATCGACAAAACCCTGAGGTTGTGTCATGTACACATTCTCTTCTAAGCTCCATTTTATTAAAAGTGGTCTTGACATCCATTTGCCAGATCTCATAGTCTTAATAAGCTGTTATCGCAAGCAAAATCCTGATGGATTTGACCATAGCTACTGGTGAGAAAGTTTCATCATAGTCAACACCATGAATTTTCTTGAAACCTTTCGCCACTAGTCTTGCTTTGTAGGTCTGTTAATTTCCATCCATGTCAGTTTTCTTCTTGAAAACCCACTTGCACTCTATGGGTTTTACCCCATCAGGTGGTTCAACCAAAGTTCATACTTGGTTTTCATACATGGAATCCATCTCAGATTTCATGGCCTCCAGCCATCTCTCAGAATCTGGACTATTCATAGCATCCTTGTAGGTGAGAGGCTCATCATTATCTACAAGCATCACATCGCCACTTTGAGTCATGAGAAATCCATAATATCTCTCTAGCTCATGGCAAATCCTACTAGATCTATGAACAACCTGTATTTCTTGAGAAGTATTGTTCTCAACATCTTGAGTCTCATTCTGCTCATGTTCCAACTCTGGTTCAACAATATCTTGTAGTTCTCGATCCTCATCGAGATCTATTATCCTCCCACTGTTTTTCTTAGAAAGCAGTTCTCTCTCTAGAAACACAGCCGTTCGAGCAACAAACACTTTGTTCTCGGAAGGTTTATAGAAATAATACCCTTTAGTTTCTAATGGGTATCCTACAAAATTACATTTATCTGATTTCGGTACTAGCTTATCAGAGACCAAGCGTTTCACAAACGCTTCACATCCCCAAACTTTCATAAATTTAAACGATATTACGTTTATCAGTCCATATCTCATATGGTGTCTTTTGAACCGATTTTGAAGGAACTCAATTTAGTGTTTGTGTAGCCGTCTCTAGGGCATAACCCCAGAAACTAATTGAAAGATCCGCATGACTCATCATCGATCGCACCATGTCCAACAAGGTATGATTTCTCCTTTTAGACACCCCATTCCATTGTTGTGTTCCAGGAGGAGTGAGTTGTGATACGATACCACACTCCTTTAGGAAATTCTTAATCCAAGCTTAAGTATTCTCCCCACGATCAGATCGTAGAGTTTTAATACTTTCGCCTAATTGCTTTTCAACTTCAGCCTTATACTCTTTGAATTTTTCAAACGATTTGGATTTGTTCTTCATAAGATACATATATCCGAATCTACTAAAATCATCAGTAAAGGTAATGAAATAATAAAAGCCACCTCTTGTCATCGTACATATTGGACCACATACATCACTATGTATCAGTAAAGGTAATTAATTAATAACTAATTTCGGAATTAGTTTAAGTAATTCCATTTTTCTATTTAATTAATTAATTAAGTCATACTTAATTAATAATATAAATAGAACAAATTACTTATTTAATTTAAATTCATAATTTAAATTATTTCTCCTTCAAGCGTTCTTTGTGTGTGACCATATAGGTTATTATTACGTTGGTGATATGGGCTAAAAGTAAGCCCTAAAGACACATTTAATGTGGCATTAATTAGACCTAAAATGGTCCAAATGTGGGGCCCACCAGATGGGCCCAAACCCCAATTATAATATTAATTTCGTAATTAATATTTAGGGATAACTAACAGCTGGGAGATACAAGTCTGATAAGGACATTATCTCTATAAGGAGTAGCCTCCAAGCCACATAGTCATACAAGGAAACAGACTCCTACAAGGAAGGAGTCTAGAACCTTCCTCAAGGTTGACTTGCCCACTAAGTCACCTAACCCTACTACGATTTTAGGGCTTCTCAGCCTATATAAAGGGTCTGACCCCTCATCTCAGAACTACGTTTTTTGGCTTGATCTTTGATATTCATCAAAGTACGTAGGCATCTTGTGAAGGCAGATTCAGCCACGAACACAAGAGCAGCCATTAAAGCTCGAAGCTCACAAACCCTAGCCGTCATAATCATAACCTAGTTTTTATTCCACAACATTTGGCGCCGTCTGTGGGAAGAAGACATCAACCATGGTTCAAACACGAAGAACTGCACCAAGCACTACAGAGCCAATTGCTACTGAGGCTCTACCTCTTAGCTCTGCTCCACCCCTTACTGAACAAGTACTTCCGACATCTGAGCAAGTACCTCCGACATCCGGGACTATCGTTCCGTATCAAGTTTCTCAACCCCTAGGGACGACTACCCATGTTGAGAGTACACTACCTCCGATCGTCCACACAATACCAGGGACTAACCCTCCTCAGGTGGGGATTTCTTCCCTGGTTGTAGACCCCAACAACCCTACACGAGGGGTCCAGATCCACACTACGGATCTCCCCATAAGCACCAATCCAATGTATGGGATGCCCAATTACGGAGCTGGACCGAGTGGTCATGCCCTGTATATTCGAGATCGAGATTATCGCGATTTTTCTAGTCCTTATTCAGATGAATCATCTTCTGGCGATGATTACGAGCGTGATGAAGCTCCGAGGAGGCGACGTGCAAGTAAAGAACCTATGGGGAGAACTCGAACTATCCATGATGGACTCCCTTCAACAGCTGCTGAGAGGATTAAGGCTTATGAAGCTGAGATCTTAAAATTAAAGGAAGATATGGCCAGGGTGCAAGCCAGATCAAATCAGACTCTGCCACCTCCCACGTCAGGACCGATTCCCTTTGTAGATCTGGAGAGGCCTCCAAGAAGGCAAAGAAGGGCTACCATCCCAACTGGAAGAACTACAAGGGTGGAAACCCCTAAGAGCAACCCTAAGGATCTGATGCCACTTGGAGATCCTGATGATCCCACGCCCCCATTCACTGAGGAGGTGATGAATGCCCACATATCAAGGAAGTTCAAGATGCCGACAATTAAGGCTTACGATGGAACGGGTGATCCCGCAAATCATGTTAGGACGTTCTCGAATGCACTATTACTACAGCCTGCAAGTGACGCCTTGAAGTGTAGGGCGTTCCCTCAAACCTTGTCGGGCATGGCTCAAAGATGGTATAGCCGACTTCCTGCAAATTCAATTGGCTCCTTTAAGGAGTTAAGTGATGCTTTCGTTAGTCAATTTATCAGCGGGAGAGTTCATGAGAAAAGTTCTGCATCTCTCATGTATGTGGTACAAGGGAAGAATGAGAATCTGAGAGATTATCTTAAGAGGTTCACCAAGGAGACATTAAATATTACTGATTTAGAAAACAAGGTGGCCATGGTAGCCCTGGAGCACGGCACCACTGATCTTTACTTTAAAAGATCATTGGCAAAGCACCCACCCGAGAATATGGCTGAGCTCCAACGAAGAGCTAGTAAGTATATCAAGGCCGAGGACAGTACCATGAAGGATGTCGTGGTAAACAATGGCCAGGGTAATAATGAAACGAAGAAGCGAAAGCAAGACCAAGAGTATGATGCTAGGGACAAATATCCCCGTACTAGCAAAGATTCTGAGTCAACATCAAAGAAGAGTGTGGGACCAAGATTTTCTGACTATGCAAGGTTGAATGCTCCTAGGAGCCAAATCTTGTTAGAAATCGAGAAGGATAAAGACTTCCGATGGCCGAAGCCACTCAGGGGTGACCCCGCAAAGAGAAACAAAGATCAATACTGTAGGTTCCACCGAGACGTGGGACATGACACGGATGATTGCAGACAATTGAAGGACGAGATTGAATTCTTGATCCGTAAAGGAAAGCTGAGTAATTTCACAAAGGGTGGAGATCATGGAACCCAAAGAGGGGATTACAACAGGAGAAACAATGACAGAAGGGATAACGATCGTGACCGTAACACGCAGCCCCGAGGGCCAGTTATCAATATGATCTGGGGAGGCCCGACAGCGGCCGGTACAACTCGCAATTCTCGAAAGGCATACGCAAGGGAAGTGATGCATATTGTGGGAGAGGCCCCGAAGCGTGCTAGAACTGAAATCGTGATTGGTTTTGATGACTCTGATCTGGAAGGGGTGAAATTCCCCCATGATGACCCATTAGTTATAACCCCTGTGATTGGGAACTCGGAGGTAAAGCGAGTCTTGATAGACAATGGAGCTTCTGTTGACATTCTGTTTCATGATGCTTTTGAAAAGATGGGATACACCGATTCTCAGCTGACTCCAATAACATGCCCATTTATGGATTCAATGGGGTTGAGTCCAAGGTCGAGGGTACTATCCAGTTACCCATGACAATAGGGCAGGAACCTAAGGAAGCTACTCAAATGTTGAATTTTCTGGTAATTAAGGCAGCCTCGACTTATAACGCAATCCTGGGAAGGACTGGACTTCATGCGTTCAAGGCTGTTGCCTCAACATATCACATGAAGATTAAGTTTCCAACCCGAAACGGGGTCGGAGAACAAAAAGGCGACCAAAAGATGGCAAGAAGTTGTTATGTATCCGCTCTAAGAGCTGAAAGAGTCGGGGGGGCAGGTACTCCCGATTGAAGACATGGATGTCCGTAGTGATGATGAACAGCGAGGAAAGCCAGCAGAGGATTTAATACCTGTCCCTCTAGAGCTGGGTGACCCGGAAAAGGTTACATACATAGGAGCATCTCTGAAGGAACCCCTGAAGGGCGAATTGACAGCGTTCTTGCAAGAGAATAGCGATGTGTTTGCTTGGACAGCAGCGGATATGCCAGGGATTGACCCCCAACTTATAACTCATAGGTTGAACGTCGATCCTGAACGAAAAAAAATAAAGCAGAAAAAGAGGAATTTTGCTCCTAAAAGGCAAGAGGCCATTAAGCAGGAGTTGATAAGCTTTTGGAAGCTGGGTTTATTGAGGAGATTCAGTTCCCTGAATGGTTGGCTAATCCCGTCATGGTCAAGAAAGCAAATGGAAAGTGGAGAATGTGCATCGACTTCACAGATTTGAACGATGCATGCCCAAAGGATTGTTTCCCTCTACCAAGGATTGACACCCTAATAGATGCCACAGCTGGACACGAGATGTTAAGTTTCATGGATGGTTTCAGCGGATACAATCAGATTAAGATGCACAAGGACGACATTCCTAAGGTATCTTTCATAACTGATTTTGGTGTCTTCTGCTATCTTGTTATGGCTTTTGGGTTAAAGAATGCAGGGGCTACTTACCAACGGTTGGTGAATAAGATATTTGCCCATTTAATTGGAAAGACCATGGAGGTCTATGTTGATGACATGTTAGTCAAGAGCCTACTCAAGGCAGATCACATAAGGCACCTCAGAGAGGCGTTTGAAGTGCTAAGGCACCATAAAATGATGCTAAATCCAGCCAAGTGTGCTTTTGGTGTTGGTTCGGGAAAATTTTTGGGGCTGATGGTTTCCAAGAGAGGCATAGAGGCCAACCCGGATAAGATTAAGGCTATTCTGGATATGGAGTCACCCCGCTCAGTACGAGATGTACAGAAATTAACTGGCCGAGTGGCGGCCCTAGGGAGATTCATCTCCAAGTCTGGTGACAAATGCTTGCCTTTCTTTCAGGCATTAAAGAATGTGAAAAATTTTGAGTGGACTACAGAGAGCCAAGAGGCCTTTGAACAATTGAAGAAATACATGGCTGAAGCCCCATTGTTGGCCAAACCCAGCCCTGGAGAGATTCTTTACCTATACCTGGCGGTATCCGAACAAGCATTGAGTGCTGTTCTTGTCAAAGAAGAAAAGAAGGTTCAGAAACCCATCTACTATGTGAGTAAGGTGCTACATGGGGCGGAGTTGAATTACTCTCCCATTGAGAAGTTTGCATTGGCATTGATTACTGCCTCAAGGAAATTGAGACCGTACTTCCAGGCTCATAAAATTGAAGTCTTGACAGACCAACAGTTGAGAAGCATATTGCACAGTCCAAAAGCAAGTGGAAGGTTGATCAAATGGGCCATAGAACTTGGAGAGTTTGATATCAAGTATAAGCCTCGGACAGCCATCAAGGCTCAGGCTTTGGCTGACTTCGTGGTTGAATGCACTATTGACAACCAAGAAGTCGGGGGGCAGGAGATGATAACCACCCCTGAGAACGAAGATAAAGATGAAGAACTTATAGCTGACCAGAAAGAGTATTGGGTGCTCTATTTTGATGGAGCATCAAAAACGAAATCTAGTGGTGCAGGTTTGGTTTTGCAAAGCCCCGATGGGTTCACAGTTGAATACGCTTTGAAGTTGGACTTTCCAACAACCAACAATGAAGCTGAGTATGAAGCATTGATAGCTGGATTGGGATTGGCCAAAGTCATGAGGGTCAAGAACCTCAAAGTATGTGGAGATTCAAGACTGGTAGTCTCGCAAGTGAATGGCGAGTTTGAGGCCAAGGATGAAACTATGGCAAAATACCTCAGAGTCGTGAAAGCTGCTATGACTCAGTTTGAGGAGTGCTATGTGGAGCACATTCCTCGGGAAGAGAACGTTAAGGCCGATGCCCTCTCTAAGTTCGCTTCTTCTGAAATAGAGAATTACGCAGGTAGTGTTTACTTCCAGGTCTTGAAGGCCCCGACCGTCAACTCTAAGTTGGTAGAACCTATCGATATTGGAAGCTGTTGGATAGATCCTATTAAAGCTCATCTAGAAACTGGATGGCTCCCTGACAATGCCTTGGAGGCACGAAAATTGTCGGTGAGAGCATTGAGATATGCCTTGATTGAAGGCATCTTATACAAGAGATCGTTTGTCATTCCGTACTTGAAGTGCCTAAGGCCCCAAGAGGCAAGAGAAGCATTGGAGGAAGTTCATGAAGGGATCTGTGGGCAGCACTTGGGGGGCAGAGCCCTAGCTCACAAGATTACCCGCCTGGGATTCTATTGGCCAGAGATGCTGGCAGATGCCCAGGATTATGTCAAGAAGTGTGATAGATGCCAAAAACATGCCCCTGTTGTAAGGCAGCCGCATGAGAGGTTAACCTCAATCAGCTCTCCCATTCCGTTTGCAATGTGGGGGATGGACATTCTTGGTCCTTTCCCCATGGCTTCAGCACAAAGGAAATTTCTGATTGTCGCCATTGATTACTTCACTAAGTGGATAGAGGCTAAGCCTTTAGCGAAGATAACTACCAAGCAAGTTTCCCAGTTCTTCTGGGAGAACATAATCTGCAGGTATGGAATCCCCCGAATCCTTGTGACAGATAATGGGACACAATTCAACAATGAAGAGTTTAGGAAGTACTGTGAGGAAAATGCTATCGAGCTTCGTTTTACTTCAGTAGCTCATCCGCAAGCTAATGGACAGGCTGAGGTAGCCAATCGGATTATTCTTGATGGACTTAAGAAGAGGGTCGAACGATTGAGAAATACTTTGGTGGATGAATTACTGCCTATACTTTGGGCATATCGTACTACCTGCAAAGTAACAACTGGTGAAACACCTTTCCTACTGGCTTATGGAGCCGAGGCAGTTGTACCACTAGAAATCATGCAGGCATCATCTCGAGTTGAGGCATATGAACCTGAGACTAATGAGGAAGGCATGAGGCTCGCTCTAGATTTGATTGATGAAGTCAGGGACGAGGCAAATGCCAGAAATACGGAGCATCAAAAGAAAGCATCCTTCTACTATAACCACAGGGTTAAGGAGAGGTTCTTTCAGCAAGGTGACTTGGTTCTTAGGAAGATCGAGGCTTCTGGAGTTGGTCAGAAGGGAAAGCTATCCCCGAATTGGGAAGGGCCATATCGAGTCAAGAAGACGCTAGGAAGAGGATCTTACAAACTGGAAACCTTGGACGGGGTTGAGGTGCCCCGGACTTGGCATGCATTGAACCTCAAGATTTACTATGTTTAAGCTCTCCTTAAAAGGACCTAGCTTTTTGCCTATAGAAGTAGAAATAAGGTTCGAATGAAACCATAACAGAGCATGCTGCTCCTAGTAGGAAGTAGAGTATTTATGTAAGGGTTGAGCCCATTTTATCAGTATTCTTTTGACAGCCTAATAAAGCTTGTTTTGATTCCTCTCTGAATAACATCCTTTGCTTTGCTATATTGAACTCGTAAAACAAGTCATAAATCATAAGCTTGGTATAAGCCAAGGGGCCAAATACCTATAGAACTCTAAAGCTTAACAGAGTACGAGCAAAAGCAAGAAATAAAAAGCTAGAAAGGAAGCTAACTATACGAATAGTTAAGTTAAAGAGTTGCATAAATAAAAGCCCGAAGGCTATTAATGTTAAGTTACACAAATTGATAGTTTAAACAGAAAGCATGGCAAATAAGCTAAGTGGCCTGAGGAGCCTCCTTGACAGGAGAACCACTCTCAGAGCTGGTAGCAGTGGTGGAAGCTTCCTCATCCAAGTTAGTATCTTCCTTTTGAACAGGAGGCTGCTTAGGATTCGAAGACCTAGCTGCAGTATGCTTCCTAACCAAAGCATCATCCTCACCAAATAACTCTTCACTAGAGCCAGCCTCAGCTACAGTAGTTATGGTGCTAGGAGGATGAGGGCTAGGAAAGGCAGAAGACTGGAACAGGCCGGGATGGCTCCTAAGAACAGCCTCGAGTGCTTTGTTCCACCCCTCTGTGAACTGGCTAGGGAAAAGCATCTCATCGTGCTGGTCCATGAGACCCTTATACTCATCTGAGTCAAGATAGTCATCAATCAGCTTCTCTCTATCATCCTTCAAAGCTACCACCTCTGCATGGGCACTCACCAACTCCTCGTCTTTTTTCTTCAGCTGTTCCTCAAGCTGGTGGATATGTAAGCTTCTCTTCTGGGACTCAGTTTCAAATCCCTTGGCCTTCTCCTTCCAAGCTTTAGATTGATAAATCAGGCTTTGGAAATGAACATTGGCCTACATGTAGAAAGCAGAGTTTTAATAATGAAGACAGCGGAGTGTTTGAAATAAGAAACTAGTAGGATGGAAGGCTTACCGCAGCAAGGGCCTGAGAGCCAAGTGCTTCAGACTCACCAATGCCTCCATTGAGAACTAAGTCCTTGTAATCAGGAGGGGTGATTGAGTTCAACGACCAATCCATAGCATGCTTTGTTGAGCCCACCACAGAATCTCGCTTCCTGAATCCCCAAGATGGCCTAAACACAGCAGATTGTACATTGACTTGAGAGCTACCCTCCAAGTCAGCTATGTCACCAAACTTAAGGTTCCCTTTCTGAACCTTGTGTGGGCGTAAGAATGAGGGCTCAACCCCTTTTTCTCGAGGATCTGCATTCCTCTTTGCCCGAGCCATCCTGGAAGTCTCATCATCAGGATCAGGAGAAGCCTCCACAAGCATCTTTTCCACTACATTAACAAGAACAGATACAACTGAATAAGTCAAGTATGAAAATATAAAAACAAAGAAAGGAAAGAAAGTTACCCTGTTCAGAAACTGATGAGAGGCCTACTGCCCTCAGAGATTCTTCATTTATGAGGCTCTGGCAGGTTATAGACAAACCATCACCTTTGGTCAGGGTGTCAAAGGCGGCTTGATCTTCTGTACTAAGGGTGATCCCCTTAGCTTTTCCATCCGAAACTTTCGAAAAATTCTTTCTAAAAAGGGTGCCCCAGTCACCACCCTCCCACTCAAGATAGGCAAACTCTTTTTTCCAACCAGGGTTGTTATCTGGCACTGATTTACCATTGAAAATAGGGGGGACTTTGGGGCGAAGTTTGATGTATACCCAGCCATTATGCAAAATTGGGCTATTATAGATTTGAAAAATTTTGCGAAAAAGGGGGACAGATAAAGGTAGATTTTGCCTTAGGCATAAAACCATAAAACAAAGAATTATTCTCCATGCATTGGGAGGTAGTTGGCAAGGGCTGCATTGGATATCAGCTAAAAGACGTGGGATAAACTCATGAAAAGGAAAACGGAGCCCTGCTACAAGACACTCCCTATAAATACACAAGGCATTGGGCCTCCAATGACAAGGCCTGTCACCTGGCCCAGCTGGAACGAGTTTATAAGGTTTCCTAATCTTAAACAACTTATTATACCTAGCTATTTCATCAGCATCATGATATGTATTACAGCAGTCATATGCATCTAACTCGGTTAGGTTAGGGTAGTCATCTGCTCGCTCATTTAACATATCTAATAACGATGTGTAAGGAGAGCGAATGGTGATAGTACCTTTAGAAGAAGCAGAATTCATTTTCATGAGTCGAGCTTGAGCTTTGTCCGCCATTAAAGAGAGCTTAAAAACCTTGACTGTAAACGGAGAAGACAACCGGAGAAGAAGGCCGGAAGTAGCCAAGAAAACTTCAACAGAAACTTTGGAGAAAACTCTGAGCTAAAACTTAAGAAGTGAAGATATGAAGTGAGAAATGAGAGTGTAAGAAATGAGCTCTCCACTCTCACTCTTATATAGGAATACTCAGCCGGTTGAAATACTTACAAACGGTCAAAAAAACCTACTATGACCGGTCAAGATGGTAAAAGTGACCTATAGAAGGCCCATGGAACCGGCCCAATTAACATAGGCCCGATTCTGGAACGTTCCCATGAAAATATCTTGAAAAATACCAAAGATATTTTTAGAAAATATCAAAGATATTTTTGAAGAATTAGGGTTTGTTGATCAATCGAGGGATCTAGAATTTGGGCTAAAAAGGCCCGGACAGGCCAATTACAGCCATATGGCCGAGCCCAAGAAAGAAGATATTTTTTAAATAATCCTAGAAGGCCCAATAGGAAATGAGCCCAAGGTAAGGTAGCCCTTAATTCGACCAGAATCCTGGTCGAAATAACCAAGAATCCTGGTCGAAAATGAGTTCGACTAGAAGATTTTTGGATGCTTAATTCGACCAGAATCCTGGTCGAAATGACCAAGAATCCTGGTCGAAAATGAGTTCGACTAGAAGATTTTTGGATGCTTAATTCGACCAGAATCCTGGTCGAAATGACCAAGAATCCTGGTCGAAAATGTGTTCGACTAGAAGATTTTTGGATGCTTAATTCGACCAGAATCCTGGTCGAAATGACCAAGAATCCTGGTCGAAAATGTGTTCGACTAGAAGATTTTTGGATGCTTAATTCGACCAGAATCCTGGTCGAAATGACCAAGAATTCTGATCGAAAAGTCCTTCGACGAGAAGAAAAATTGACCCTTAATTCGACCAGAATCCTGGTCGAATCGACTAGGAATCCTGGTCGAAAAGTCCTTCGACGAGAAGAAAAATGAGACCTTAATTCGACCAGAATCCTGGTCGAATCGACTAGGAATCCTGGTCGAAGAGTCTGTCGACCAGAAGGAAAATGAAGCCTTATTTCGACCAGAATTCTGATCGAATTCCTGGTCGAAAATTGCCAGTCCTGGTCGAAATTTGTTATAAAAAATCGATTTTTTGACAACGAATCTTCATGGACATAGAATTTTGATGAGAAAAATACCTGTGGGTACTATAAAATCCTAAAAATTAGGATAAGTATGGAAAATACGAGGAATTTTGTGAATAATTCCTTGAGAAAGATATACAAAAATTTTGTAACTAAGGTTATGGAATATAATCGCTTAGCCTCGAACAAGGCCAATCGTTGTAAATGTGTAGGTCGCTCCACACTTTACAAAAGACGATATATGTGAAACACTATTGTACATATTTAAACCCTGACCCAGGTCTCAGAAAAGACCGTTATAACTTCAAGGAAAACCTGATCAGTTTTCCTAGAAGTTGGGGGGCAAATGATATGGGCTAAAAGTAAGCCCTAAAGACACATTTAATGTGGCATTAATTAGACCTAAAATGGTCCAAATGTGGGGCCTACCAGATGGGCCCAAACCCCAATTATAATATTAATTTCGTAATTAATATTTAGGGATAACTAACAGCTGGGAGATACAAGTCTGATAAGGACATTATCTCTATAAGGAGTAGCCTCCAAGCCACATAGTCATACAAGGAAACAGACTCCTACAAGGAAGGAGTCTAGAACCTTCCTCAAGGTTGACTTGCCCACTAAGTCACCTAACCCTACTACGATTTTAGGGCTTCTCAGCCTATATAAAGGGTCTGACCCCTCATCTCAGAACTACGTTTTTTGGCTTGATCTTTGATATTCATCAAAGTACGTAGGCATCTTGTGAAGGCAGATTCAGCCACGAACACAAGAGCAGCCATTAAAGCTCGAAGCTCACAAACCCTAGCCGTCATAATCATAACCTAGTTTTTATTCCACAACAGTTGGCAACAATTTTAATATCTAATTAAAATTGTAAACAATGAGCGGCATCTAGTAATACATCATTGCTACCCAAGTAATAATAATTAAATGGTGATCCAATTAAACCTTTCGTGATTAATGTTTCCGTGTAATATAATCCCTTTAACCAAATATTATAGATTAAACTCGAGGCATGTAATTAGTCATCCTCTTCAACGTTTGTTCCGGATTTCCTTGATCAATGAGTAGACTATTAAAACAAATCAATATTTGAGCATGGCCATGCATTTTCATAGTCTCACTCAATCAAGAGGCCAATAATATCTCTCCTAATAATAGGAGGGTTAAATCCTTTATCTATCATTCATATTTCTCATACGTCTCATAATATACCCGATGTCTACTTTTATCATTACCCGGTCAAAGGTAACTTTTAATGAAGTCAAAGTATATTAATCCTCGTATAGAAATATAATGATCTCAAGTCTAAGGATCATTACACCATTATCACTGTGAGTCTTTCTAATGACTTATCAACATGTAGAATCTCACTATGGGTCAATCCAGTGCCATGTAGAATATTACATGCACCTATGTTCTTGACTTTAGTATCACTATACCAATGACCAATGAGATGTGGTCATCAGTCAACAAACATACTAATCTTTATGCATTATAATTGTCCCATATTAATAATGCTCGATTATGGATATTTAGGAATATAAACACTATTCATATAATCTCATTTTTAAGTCACATACTCAAAGATATAGAATACATGTTACATATTCCAAGGACATTTATTATTCTAACATTTATTTCGCAGTAAATTAAGACATAATAAATTAATATAGAAATAATCGTTGGAACATAACAAAATAGTCTTTCCTAGAAGCACAACTACATTGTCTCTAGGGCACTAACACTATCAATTAATTCATGCATGATAAATTCAAGTATATGAATATTGTTTTTAGTCGTGAAGAGGTAAATATATATGTGTTTAAAATTTTTTTTATTTACAGTAAGTATAAATATATAAATATAAATATATAATAAATTAAATTTTATCCAGATTTAAATTGAACTTTAATTTGGCATTTTTTTTGGATCAGATTGAAATCCGTGTTTTTAAAAGACCGGGTTACCGAACTTAATTTAAAAAAAATAAAAAATTCAGACCGAACCTGGCAGAACTTTGCCTGAAAATATAAGGGATATTCTCTTTGATACACTCGTGGAATTGGCTTTTGCCAATGTTACCATCACATTTTTGGCTTCTATAGGTGGTACACCTGAAATATTGTTTTTCTCTTAGTCATACCCTTTTTTAAGTAAAACGTTAAAAAAAACGTTAAACACTTAATGAACATTAAAAATAATAGGGATATTCTCTTTGTTACACTCGTGGAATTGGTTTTTGCCAATGGTAACATCACATTTTTGGCTTCTATACGTGGTGCACCTCAAATATTAACAGTTGTCTAACAGAAGGGCATGACTAAGAGAGAAACAATATGTCAGGTGTATCATGTATAGAAACCAAAAATGTGATGGTACCATTGGCAAAAGCCAATTCCAAGAATGTACCAAAGAGAATATCCCAAAATATAATTCATGTTAAAGGACTTGAGCATGGATCGGGATAGGGTTTTTCGGGCCAGATCTTGACCGGGTTTTGACTTAAGGATTGGATCAGATTTTCGAGCTGGGCTTTGTGTGCATTTCTAGTTTTAAACCTTAGACTTAGACTTCTATATGTATAATTTTTAATATTAAATTAAATAATTTTAATTAATTTGATTTGATAGAGATTATAATTGAAACGGTTAAATAAAAGGGTTTTTTTTAAATATATCCATATTGCAATTTTTTTTTTCAAAAATACGGTTGCAACCAGGTTTACAACCCAAATACAACATTTGCAAACTGGTTTGCAAGCTCATCTGCAACTTACAATAGTATTTTTAAAAATATTTTCAAAAAATTGAGTATTTATATGAATATCCCTAAATAAAATGAGAATATAATAAAATTACTACAAAATATCTCATAATTTGGTTGTTTTTTTTAACAAAGAATTTAATTCATTAATTGAAAGCCATACGACATCTACAAAAATAATCTAGTCGAACAAACCGTAAAAAGAGACAATCGTCAATTAACCCAGTCTTTTTAGACCTTTTAAATATACCATCAAACGATTTGTTGAAGTTAATATATGTACATGTACCTGCTTCGTCACATCTAGTTTGAGCTATCGACCATAATTGCAATTCCATAAAGGGTTTGTCTAGTGTGTGCCCAAGGACACATGCTAAAAATCCGTGCTTGATGAGTTGTCAAATTTTGATTGGTGTATATTTCTGTGAATGCAGGGGGTCCATCATTATTAATGAAATCTCCACCAATCAAAATTTGATAACTAAACTAGCACGGATTCTTAGCATGTGCCCTTGGACACACACTAGAAAATTCGTTCCATAAGGGTTTGTGAGGGTTTGTCTAGTGTGTGTGCCCAAGGGCATCTATTACTAAATCAAAAACTTGAAAATTCCGCAAATCTAATATCTTGGACATCAATTCACTACAAAATACACCAAAAACATACTAAGCTCTCACAAGAAGAGAATAAACAAAACCCAAACAAATTGGGAGTCTTATTAAATGAAAAACAAAAGCTTAATCAAACAAATTGAAATAAAAATAAAAGATTGGAGCTTTTTATCAGTAAAAGACTGATGGAAGTGCATTAAAAAATATTAGTGACGGCTGCCTAGAGAGAGAGGGCCAGGTCAAACACGAATAGCGATATGATATTGTTTCATAATTTGGTTGTTAATTTATAGAGTAATAAAGAAGTATAGATGTGTTCCCATATTCACAAAGTTTAATTTTAAACTTTAGGATAAAACAAAAAGAAAGTTAAAATGAAAGCAATGGGTTAAAACCAGGACATAATATAGACCAGAACTGATGTCTCACCCCCTTAAAACTTGAATTTCGTCATTGGAAAACCATTTTAAGATCATGACGATATTAAACAAAAAAGACACATCTCCAGCTTACACAGAAGCTGTAGAAGAAATCATGAGAATTTACAGATCACTTCCACCAAGGCCCACCATTGAAGAGCTTGAAGCTGCCATTTCTCTTGTCAAAACTGTTGATTCTGAACAAAAACTAAAACTTGATCAACTCTCTAGCCAAGGCCACCTCAAGATGTTCCATCGGAGATTTTTTTGGTGTTACAACAAGTAAAAAAGACCATGGTTTTGTTTCAGAGTCATGAGCAGAGCAAAGAAGCTTTGGAGTTACTGCAAGTTGACAAGTTCTATCAAAAGTTTGATCAACTTATTCAGACAGCGTCAGGGTTGATTACTGGAGGTGGTGTTCAGATTGAGTTGGGTAATAATTTGGAGCGCCCTGTTGAAAAAACTGAACAAGCTGTTAGTGATGAGAGTGTGATCATGATAAAAGAAGGTGAAGAATCAGAGGTTTTAGGTTTGCCTTTAAAGAGTTCTGTAGCGAAAGTCGTTGATTTCTCTTCAGGTTTGTTCAAGTTTCATCATATAGATACTCTTGTGTATTGTAGACCTATAGGGTGTGTTCACTTAGAAAGAATGGAATGGGGTAGGAATGGAATGAAAATTGTAAACAAAATTTATGAAGAAAGAGGGATGTTGGGGGAAATAATGAACAAATATGAGGGAGAAGAAGTTTTTTATGATGAAGATTGCAAGGAAAATGATGAAGATTGGGAATGGAGCATTCCTTCCAATACATGTGGGTTAGAATTCTAGTTCAAATTATTTGGAAGGAATGAAGCAAGGAATGAAATTTATAAACATTTTCCTTAATCTCCCCCAAATAATAGTATAAATTTCATTCCATTCTCCCCTCATTCCATTCAATCCAAGTGAACATAGCCATAGTGTCTGTGTGTGTGTGTGTTTTAACTTTTTCAATCAAGAAAAACCCCGAAAAGCTTTGATTCTGGTACTTTTCTCCAACTGCTAGGAGTTGAGACATTGAAACATATGCAATTTGAATTATGATGGTCAATGCAATTCTGCTTTCATCTGCAATTTCTTCTGTTTTCTTCATTTTATGATAAATTCTTTGATGTACCCGAAAATTGTGTATGTGAACATTATTTGATTTTAGCTATAGCACTCTTCCAATTGTTTTAAAGATTATACTAATAAAATTATGCTAATGATCTACACAGTTGCATGATTATCGTCTTTGAAGTCAACTCATGTACCTAATATCAGTGTTCTCTCATGAGCAAATTATAGGTGGCAAAGACACTGAAAAACTGAGTCTGATGAAGGTGGCCGCTCTATTTGAAAGCACAGCAAAATCAAAAGAAAGGGACCAATTGGTTCTTGATCTGGAAGGCAAACTGATGGACAATATTGAGTGGCTTCCTGTATCTCTTGGGAAGTTATCACAGATTATTGAGCTGAATATATCAAACAATAAACTAATGGTTCTTCCAACCACCATCAGCGGCCTCACTGCCCTAAGGAAGATTGATGTTCATGCAAATCAACTTATGAACCTTCCTGATTCGTTTGGTGAATTAAACAACTTAACCGACCTTGATCTCCATGCCAACAAATTAAAATCACTGCCAATTTCATTTGGTGATTTGAAAAACCTTGTCAGTTTTGATTTGAGTTCAAACCATTTTAGTACCCTTCCGGATATTATTGGTAATCTTACCTCTTTAGAAATATTGAGTGCGGAGACGAATGAGCTTGCTGAACTTCCTTACACAATCAGATCATGCACGTCCCTTGTAGAGCTGAGACTAGACTTCAATCAGCTCAGAGGTCTTCATGAGGCAATTGGAAAGCTAGAAATGTTGGAAATTTTTACTTTTCATTACAACAGAGTTGGAAAGTTGCCGACGACAATGGGTAATCTTACCAAATTGAGGGAACTAGATGCAAGTTTCAATGAACTCGAAGGTATACCTGAAAGCTTCTGTCTTGCAGTCAATCTTGAAAAGTTGAATGTTGGGAAGAACTTTTCAGACCTCAGAGCTTTGCCAAGATTGATTGGAAATCTTGACAAACTCCAAGTGCTAGATATTAGTGATGATCAAATAAGAGTCTTACCTGATTCTTTCCGTTTCCTATCAAAATTGAGAGTTTTTCATGCTTACGAAACTCCAATCGAAGTTCCTCCAAAGCAAATTGTTACGATGGGAGTGATAAAAATAAAGAGATAAAAGAAAGTAACTAGGGTTTTATTATATCGACATAATGTTTGTAATACATGGCTCAATACTTATATAATAAACCTTTATAAGCTAAATTACTACATTACCCTTAATATTAATTATCACTAATATATTATAATTATATATATTCTAACATCCCCCTCAAACTCACGATGCTGCAGCATTAAGCATTGAGAGTTTGTCAGACAACAATCGGAAGCGCGAAATCGAGTGAGCTTTGGTGAAAACATCAGCAATCTGAAGTGAAGAAGAGACATAAGGTAAGGTAATGGTACCCTGCTGCAAATGATGACGAGTGATATGACAATCAATCTCAATATGTTTAGTGCACTCATGAAATACGGAATTACGAGCAATATAAACTACACTATTATTATCACAATATAGCAGAGTAGGTTGAGTAAGCTTAACACCCAAATCTGCAAGCAACCAGCGTAACCAAACAATTTCACAAGTCGCAGAAGCCATTGCACGATACTCAGCTTCCGAAGATGATCAAGAAACAACATCCTGCTTCTTACTCTTCCATGAAATAAGAGAATCACCAAGAAAAGTACAAAAACTAGTAGTAGACTTGCGATCTTCAGGATCTCCAGCCCAATCAGCATCACTATAAGCACGCAACTTTAAAAATGAAGTAGAAGGAAATAAAAGACTTTTAAATTGAGTCCCTCGAAGGTATATGAGAATATGAAGTACAGCACCCCAATGCACAGTAGTAGGAAAAGTGACAAACTGACTAACAACATGAACAGCATGCGCAATATCTGGACGAGTAACAGTGAGATAAACAAGACTACCCACAATAGTACGATATAAAGTAGTATCCGCTAGAGGAACACCATCAGATGATGAATAACGAACATGCATCTCAAGAGGAGTATCAACAGTCTTATTATCAGTAAGACGAGCACGATCAAACAAATTAGCAATGTATTTAGACTGAGATAAAAGATAACCTTGGGACGATGTAGCAACCTCGATCCCTAGAAAATATCGAAGCAAACCCAAATCTTTCATAGCAAAACAACGAGCCAACTCTCGTTTTACCGATTCAATACTAGCACAATCATCACCAGTAATAATCATATCATCGATATACAAAGCCGAGAGAATACGACCTGCACTTGTACAACGGACAAATAAAGCAGAATCATGATAACTAGAATGAAATCCAAGTGAAATAAGCACAGTGGCGAACTTCTCAAACCAACAACGGGATGCCCGTCGAAGACCATAAAATGACTTACGAAGCCGACAAACATAACCAGGACGATGAGGAAAACCAGGAGGAGGCATCATATAAACTTCCTCATGTAGATCACCATACAAGAAAGCATTCTTAACATCTAACTGAAATATGTTCCATTTAGAAATAGAAGCAACTGCCATCAAAGTACGAACAATAGTCATTTTGGCAACAGGTACAAACGTCTCCTCATATATAATCCAAACCATACTCCTGAGAATATCCTTTAGCAACAAGCCGAGCCTTGTAACGCTCAACAGATCCATCAGATTTGGTCTTAATTTTATAGACCCAACGACAACTAATAGCATGTTTCCCTGGTGGTAAAGGAACCAAATCCCAAGTATGTGTCTGATGTAAAGCAGTAACTTCCTCAGCCATAGCTGCCTGCCAAAGAGGATCACGAACAGCATCTCTATAGGACACAGGCTCAGAAAAACTGTGAATAGATGTAACAAATGAAGCAAAGGAAGGAGAATAAGAGGAATATGAAAAATCAGGATGTCGGGTGGACTTACAGATACGAGTAGATTGACGAGTGGGAGGAGGTGGATCCAAAATCTCTGAAGAGGATTGAGTGGTCGTAGACGGAGGCGGAGGTGAAGGAGTTTGAGATGTCTCAGGAACTGAAGTACTGGAACTTGTGGGCGAAGCTTCCTCAATATCCGAGTCAAAAGGATCAATACGAATGAGATCTGCCTGTTGCACGTTATGGGAACTAGCAGGGACAGAAAAATATGGAATATGCTCAAGAAACATAACATGATGAGAAACATATAATTTTTGCCTAACATGATCAAAACAACGATATCCTTTCTGACTAACACCATAACCCAAGAAAACACACAAATCAGATTTAGGGGATAATTTTGTACGCTCAACATGAGGGAGAAGAACAAAACAAGTAGAACCAAAAACACGCAATGAGGAATAATCTGGCACATCTCCATATAGTTTCTGAAAAGGAGACAAACCTGAATTATGAGAAGTAGGAATCATAATAATCACATATGTAGCAGTAAGAACTGCTTCCCCCCAAAATACACTAGGAACTTGAGCTGACAACAAGAATGAACGGGCTGTTTCCACAATATGACGATGTTTCCTTTCGGCAACACCATTTTGTTGAGGTGTGTCTGTACATGAGGTTTGACGTGTAGTCCCATCAGAAGCAAGTAACTGGAAAAATTCATTAGAAGTGTATTCACCCCCCAAATCACAACGAAAACATTTAATAATAGCAGAATGTTGGGTATGTATAAGAGCACGAAATTCCTTGAACATATCAATAAAATCAGATCTACGTTTCATCATATAAACCCAAGTATAACGAGTATAATCATCAATAAAAGACACATAATAGCGAGAACCACCCTTTGTGGGTACGGGTGATGGTCCCCACACATCGGAATGTATAATTTCAAAAGGAGCAACTGTATAAGAAATACTTTTATAGAAAGGCAAAGCAGCAAATTTAGCCAGTTTACAACCACTACAATCAGAAATATCATGAGTTTTCAAATGTCCTAAAACTCCAGTAGAAACCAAATACTGTAAACGAGGGGCGGAAACATGGCCGAAACGGGAATGCCAAAGATAAAAATCTGATGAAAGAACTACTCAAACGAAAAGATGATAAATCAACACTAGATGCTCCAACATCTAATACTTTCAGTTCATCCAAAACATAGAGTCCTCCCTGCCTACGACCTGTCCCAATCACTTTCTGAGATCTTGGGTCCTGAACACAACAAGCAGAAGAAGAAAATGAGAGCAAATATCCAGATGCACATAACTGACTCACGGAAACCAAATTCAACTTAAGATTAGGAACATAATACACATCAGAAAGTGTATTTTTCATGACATAACTCCAATACGAATAATTTGTACCATCCAACTGAACACTAATCGACTGAAGCCATGATGAAAACACAAATAACTCCGAATAACCAGAACAAGCAAACAAATTCAGATAATATAGAACAAATAACTAACCAAAACAGAATCCAATTCGGAAACGATACAAATCAAAAATCAATTAAGAACGAAGAAGACAAATCCCAGGCTATGTTGTTTCTTTTCCTCGGATACAGATTAGAAGCATGAAGGATAATGACAGCTTGGTTTGCATTCGAATTTGGCATACAATATTTGGAAATTTATTTTATAACAAACGTTGCAGTATTGTTTAATTCTTTGTATCAAATATCAGGTCCTGGCACTGTTCTGTTTTTACGTTTTTAATTTGTTCATTCAAGTGAAACTCAGAAGAACAAGCTCAGTTGCCTATATTACATTCATCTTGAGCATTATGGTTCTGTACGAGGGTATGATTTAAATTATTATCTTCAGTTTCTTGTACACAAGCATTTTCATATAACAAAACAAAAATACTTTGATATCCGAAAGTTGATGTTCAATTGTTCATAGAAACAATGTCATTTTCCGTTTCTAGATATTGTAGTTGATTTTATCAAACATTTTGATTGGAGAGATATAAAAATTTCGAGATGAAAATTTTGAGTTCTTAACAACTAACAAAAATATAGGATTTTTGATTTGTACGTCAATCAATCAGATTTGATACCAATTGTTAGGTCACTATATTTGTAGAAGTGGGGATTTGAATATAAACGTACTGTTTTATCGATTTATTTTGGATAATAAATTTAATGTCAAGATTGATAATACTTCAACCATTGAACTAATTTTTTTTAATATTTTACATTTATTATTAAATAAACTCGCACCCCTCCTTTTGGAACAAAGGCCCCCAATATCACAATTTTAAAGCAAATGGCCCCAATATCACAACTCAAAAAACTTGGCCCCAAATATCACTCCAAGACACATTTTCGTGTAGCGTTTTCATTTTTTTATGAAAATGCTACATCGTGTAGCGTTTTCCTTTTTTTCTTTTTTTTTCGTTTGAAACGCTAATCTAAACTGTGTTTCATTGGTTCAAACGTGGTTTAAAACTCTGTTTCATTCCAAAACGCCATTTCATGTGGCGTTAGACGTGTTTTGCAATTTTTTTTTCTTTTTGTGTTTTCTTAGGGGTTCAATAATTAACTTTTGGGGTTCAACGTTTCCATTTTGGGTTTTGGAAATATTCTGAATGACGAATAAACCATATACGAACTTAGGGTTTAGGGTTTGGGGTTTAGGATTGTTTACAACCCTAAACCCTAGACCCTAAACCCTAACTTATCCTTATTTTTAAACGCGTAGTGTTTAAAAATCAGGACGCCGGATTCAATCTTTTAATTAAAATTTTTAAATTTTATCTGTATTTCCTCGGGGTTTCAACGATTAACCTTTAGGGTTCAATGTTTCCATTTTGGGTTTTAGAAATATTCGGAACGATCATATATATTTAGATAAAAAATATTCAAAATGATCATATATATTTAGATACAAAAAAGCGCCACATAAAGTTGCGTTTCAACCAAGACCAAACTTTAACTAGCGTTTTCAAGCTTAAAACCAAAGTTTAACTAGCGTTTTGCTAGTTGGTTATTAAAAAAAAAGATAATGCTATATTAAGTAGCGTTTCATCTCTCTTCAGCCCCCAAAATGCTACACGCATTAGCGTTTTAAAAAAAAATCCAAAACGTTACACGCAACTGTGTTATGGAGTGATATTTGGGGCCAAGTTTTTGAGATGTGATATTTGGGACCATTTATTTTCAAATTATGATATAGAGGGCCAACACTTTAAGCATAATTAGTGGGATTAAAGGAACTCTAGCAGAGTTCACAAACATAAATAGTATTGGCACACAATCAGTTATCCAGGCAAGAGTCCTTTCGGTTAAAATATGGTTATAGGCATTTTGTAATAATCTACTAATCAGATCGTCATTGTTTATTTCAATCCCAAATTTCAGATTCGTGATTCTACAAGTGTTCTCTTTTCAGAAATTAAAGATTTTGTTGTCCAAAATTTTTAGGACATCTTTGCATATCATTCGGTTAGTCTTAATAAAAGAATTGAAACTCATTGTCACACATATTGTATTACGAACAACTTAATAACAAAAAAGTAATTTTGTCAAAAAAAAAACTTAACTATAGATCTCAAATATTGTAGAAAATATAGTTCATAGACATTTTCTTATAACCTGTCTTAGGTTCCCAACTGGCCAATTAACGAGCTGCCTTATTATGTGTCCACCTTACATGAACGTAATCAAATTATTAAAACCATCAAGTACCATGAATCCATGATCATATCCTTTTAACAAGGATGGGAGCACCATATTGAGGCTGCACCATGGCGAACATCATTGGAGCATGGACATATGATGGTGAAACCGCAAATGAAAACTTCTTAATTGTCATTGCTAGGATGATTATAGCTTCAGTCATTGCCAAATTTCGGGCAATACAAATTCTGGAGCCTAGCCCAAATGGAAAGAAAGCACACATATGCTTTGGAGGTTCAACAAACCTTGCAGGATTAAATTCGTTGGCATCCAGTCCCCATATGTTTGTGTCACGTTGTACAACATTTTGTGGAATGTACAATTCTGTTCCAGATGGGATGTTTAAGCCGCCAACTTTTATATTCTTCAAGGTCTTCCTGGTGATAATATTATCGGGAGCATAAAGTCTAAGTGTTTCTTTTATTATCATGCTAACCTGTGAATAAGAAATGGGAAATTAGAGTTTATTTACCGAAAATAACCAAAGGACTAGATGTACAAAAGTTGTTAACAAGATTCATCCACCATATACATATATAGGCCATTATTATAGAGAAAACCTCCTTATATAGAGAATATGAGAGAATCAATCTAAACCATTTATTTCCATTTATTTCTTAGGGCCTGCCAGGGGCACTTTCACAAAAAAGTCTTATAATTCTACCCTCTATCTATTTATAAAAAAAATTACAAAAAAAAAATTAAAAAAATTATTTGTTTTTAAAAAAAATGATGACAAGGTAGCAGTTTTTTAATTTTAAATATTTTTTTTAATAAATGGATAGAGGATAGAATTATAAAATTATTTTGTAAAAGGACCCACCAGGGGCCTTATATAAAGGGCAATTTTAATACATTTTAAGTGATTCTCTCATATTCTCTGTAAAACAAATTCTCTATAAGGGAACTCTATATATATATGATGTCATAGACACAATGAGTAATGATTTAACTTACAATCTTCAAGTCTTGCATGTTCTCTGCGGCTAGATGCTCACTGTCTTTGCATACTCGAACAACTTCGTCACGGGCTTTGTTTTGCCATTCCTGATGTTGTGCTAGAAGAAGAACTGCCCAAGTCAAAGTATTTGCTGTTGCTTCCCACCCAAAGAATATTGTCTTACACTCGTTAATGACTTCATCAATAGTCAACCCCCCTCCAAGTTTGTTGCTATTACTATCAGATATCAATACGCTCAAAGTTGAGTTTTCACTTGTTTTTCTACATGTCTCGATAATCATCCTCATTGTGTCCCGGATTTCCTTCTCCAACTTCCATCTCAATTTGTTCAATTTAGTAGGTAAAAATCTGAAGGTAAAATTATTTAGAATGACCAGACATTAAAAAAAAGAACTTCATATTTAAAGAAATAATTATTTATTATAAAACATGCATGTGCTTATTGTTGAAAAATTAATTTAAACTTGTAGATTAATGTTGTTATAGGGAGAAATTGGTATAACAATGTTTATGGAGGTTGCTGGAATCACGTAGCAAAATACGGATATTTTGCTAAGAACACGAAGAACACGGAAGGAGATTGGAGATTGTTTGTGGCTGATCTTGTTTGTTGATATTTCAGGGGTGAGCTGTCAATCATCCAAAACAAGGTGCCTACGTACCCTATTTATAGGGATCAAGCCATACGTAGTTCTTGGAGAAGAAGTTACCTAGACGGACTAGGGTTTTTAGAATATAAGTCGTAGTCCAAGCCCACTCATTTTAGGGCTGATGTGGCAATGAGTCATTAACTCTATCCATGATCCATGGCCCAAAGAAGGAAACCGATGGTCTCGCATGGTCTAGAATCGAGGCCTCTCAAGCGAGGCTAGAATAGAAGTAACAAAGGCCTGGTATGCGACCTCGAGGGGTCAAGTCATACGAAGCGAACCCAAGTGTATAGATACTCATATGACCCGAGGGGCCTAACTATGAGCCTTCCAGTGGAGAATGAGATGAGCGATCTCGTTTAGTATGTAGATGTAATAATAGTGCGAAGCGATCCCTTGAAGGGAGGTAATAGCGAGGCGATCCCTTGGAGGGGAGTTATTGTTAGTGTATTCTGAAAATATTTATTTTAAGTATATACATTTATTTCTGGCCCAGTTTTATTGAGAATCATTTGAATGTTTACATGCTGTCTAATATTATATATTGTGGACAATCTAGTATCAAATGGGATACAGAATATTAGATTGTTAAATACGGTTTATATAATATAATAAGGTTCACAGCACAGGTGGTGTTGGACAATCCACTGGTATGGCTGTAGTATTATTTAGATTAGTTTATATTGACTAATAAATAATACTAGTATACTTTGTGTATATTGAACATGATCAAATTTAGAATTGTTCCCTTATACTGATTAAGGAGGAGAACTAAGATTCTATGTTATTATTAATGCTTAGGTTCTTAATCCCGATATAGTAATTGACACGTGTATATTATTTACATGCTTTGATTTATATATGAAATAATTCTTTTGAATTATATCATTATATTTTGGGTGATGGAATTATATACATGGTGAATATTATTTATAGAAGGAATCCATGTCCTGATAATATTCGGGTTAATGATGTCCCCTTGAAAGCTCAAAAAGATTTAATTATGTGAAACCCTGCATGTGGAATTTATTCCGGCATAATTAAATAAAGGTTGAGTGGATAATCAAGGATAAAAGATATTAATTAAATAAATTATCAGTAATTTATTTAATTAATGGGCATGCGCTATTTTAAACATGAGGAATTTAATAAGCAAATAATATTGGAACCCAATTAAATAATTAAGTTGCGGTATTAGGAAAGGTAGTGCAAATATTAATTCTTTAGTGGATTGAATTAATATTTAATTACATTGGGCTAGGCCCATGATGTAATTAGAAGGCCCAACCTAATTATCCACATGATCCCTATTGTAGCCCTATATATATTCTTATTCTCCTCTTGCTAGGGTTGGTTAAGAAAAATATTGTAGCCACCTAGGAGCAAGAAGAGAAGTTAACTTGAGAAGACGAAGGCCACACTTCGCTCAAGGGAATTTGGGAATACAATAGAAGAGCGTGGAATCAACCGTTAACAAGGTGACTTTTGTTTTCGTACTTGTTAAATTATTGTATCAAAAATCGCAGGGCCACGATCAGATTGTCCCAACAGTTATACGCGACGCGATCCTTGTAGATGCGACCTCGAGGCCGGGATAGTATGAGACGCCTAGAGGCCTAGAATGAGACACCTTTGAGGCCTAGCGTGAGTCCCCTTGGAGGCCTAGCGTGAGACCCCTTGGAGGCCTAGCGTGAGACCCCTTGGGTGATATCGTCTTCAAGAGATAGAGGTGAGGCGAGGCGCTCCCTAGATTAGGCCTCATGCGTTGTTGATCCATCTTCAATATTTGAGCCAATTAAGACATATTCGAGCCCATTAGGAGAGCTGGGCCCCTAGTATAGTCCATTGGGCCTGTTTAGGATCTATGCCGAGATTCGAGCATAACAAATGTGAATGAAAATTAGGAAACAAGTTCGGATATGGAAATAAAGTGTTGATATGTCAACATGATTTGGTAAGAGATACGAGATAAGATGGGCAGAAGCATAATACAATGTAGTAATCAAGTATTTGGGTCTTGTACATATCAATTTTACTCTTACTTATTTTCATGTTCTTGTTATTATGATTCAGTTATTTGTATAATTTCAATACATATAATCTATACTCTTTATTAAAAGCAGAAACCCCCTTTAAATGGTATGCCATGTATACCGCGGTATGCACGGTATGCCAATTAATTAATTAATTAATAATAACTTATTTTACTATTTGATCTTACTTTAAAAACTGTTTTTTAAGTGTATAGAAGGCCAATAAGAATAAGAACTACTAATGAAACAAGTCCTCTCTGAACTCAAATACGGTATGCCAATTAATTAATTAATTAATGTATACTGCGGTATGCCATGTATATAGCGGTATGCCACTAAATATTAATTAATTTAATTAATTAAAATCATAATATTAAATATTAATTTAATTTAGTAATGAAGTTATATGCTAGGAGTCTATTAACTAAAAATTGAAATAAAAGTCGACAATATAGGACTTAGGGCTCCATTAATTCATATTTAAAATATATCTATAATAGATTAATAATAAATACAATTAATAATATAACTGTTCTTATATTACCAGAGATAAGTTATATAAATTTAATTAATTAAAATAATAAAATTAAATATTAATTTAATTTATTATTGAAGTTATATACTAGGAGTCTATTAACTAACAATCGAAATAAAAGTCAAGAATATAGTATTTTATACAACTTGGTGGTTCAAGATTTTATTCATTTAAAAAAGTTAAAAATTAGGAATTTAAGATAATTTATCACAATCCGTACTTCGCACGGGTTATCCGCTTACTCTTTATTAAAAGCAGAAACTCCCTTTAAATGGTATGTCACGTATACCGCGATCGCGCGGTATGCCACTAAATATTAATTATTTTAATTAATTTAAAATTGTAATATTATATAATAATTTAATATAATATTGAAATTATATACTATGATTCCATTAACTAAAAATTAAAATAAAAGACAGGAATATAGTATTACATAAAACTTAGAACTCTTTTAATTAATATTTAAAAAGTATCTATAATAGTTTAATAATAAATACAATTAATAATATAACTACTCTTATATTACCATAATGAAGTTATGTAAATTTAATTAATTAAAATAATAATATTAAATATTAATTTAATTTGATAGTGAAGTTATATAATAGGAGTCTATTAACTAGCAATCTAAATAAAAGTCGAGAATATAGTATTACATACAACTTTGTAATTCAAGATTTTATTTTATTAAAAAAATAAAAATTAGAAAGTTAAGATAATTTATCACGATCCGTGCTTGGCATGAATTATCGGCTAGTATATTTAGAAGTTAAACAGTTTAATAAAAGTTACTTTTTTTGGATAATTTACCTGAATCCAGGAATGTAAAGATTCTGCAAGGCTAGATAGGTAGGGAACTTTTGTCGTTGTTGCAATTCGAAAATGCGCTTCCCTTTTTCGAAATTACTCCCAAAAGCTGTTTTAGATGAAACTTCAGCTGCTAAGGTAGAGAATTCTTTGTGAACATCCATCTCAAATTCGTCTGTTTCTTCATTTTTTTTCTTGCCAAATATCCAGCATCTTTGTTACACTAGCTACCACCTCTGGAACCCAGGCCTATATAACAACATTAAACGTTACACTAGCTATCACCTCTGGAACCTAGGCTATAACAACATTAAACGCTATTAAAATGATAAAATAAGTGAAGAATAATTTAGAGATGTCTAAAGTGAATATGGTAGAGGTGTAAAGTTTTATTATTGAGGAGAATTAAAAGAGTAATTCTTGATGCAAAAGGACTTGGGAACTCTTTATAAATTTCCTATTAAAAATAATAGTAGTTTTTCAAAAGATGTTTTTGAGCCTACTAAAAGTATTATTCATTCATAAAATGTTAGAAAAGAAAACGCTCATTGATGAATAAAGATATGTTTAAAAAAACATATTATTTATTTAATATAACATCTTCTTTCTTTTTTTCAAAATATACAAATTTTTAAATTTTTATAAATAAGTTTAGATATTATCAAAAATCAAATGAAGTCTAGTAAATTAAACTTATGAACGTGTTTGGTTTAGCTAATTATTTTAGTCGAGTATATATTTTTCGAAAAAGTGCTAAATACAATACTTTATATGTTTTTATATTTGTAAAATATATTAAAATATAGACTTTTGTTATAAAAAAAAATAGTCAAATATTATGCACGTGCTAATTAAATGAATATAATTGCATTCGAATTTAACAACTAAAACATTTTAAATATATTTGTAAAAAAAAAATTGGCATAAAATATTATATATATCTATATATATATATATGCAGTGATTTAATTTAGACTATATTTTCTGATCAGTGACACAATATATATATATATATATATTGAAATAATTAAGATGAATCAAACCTTCACTTTGTCCATATTGAATGCTGGGGATGCTCCCATTCGTGACCCATCAACCCAGGAAGTCCTTCCCCAATGAGCGTCTTACCCAAAGGATTGAAACTATCTCTATCAATGATATCCATTTTTCTGAGCAAGACATCTTTGATCATATCTGGATCTACCAAAACCAGCCTTGGCTTTACCCCGAACCAACACAAAAAAGTCTTTCCATATTTGGCTGACCACTGATGATATTCTGGCAACACCCGGTGCACAATATCATGTTTAAAAGACATGGATTTTGATAGAGCTTCGTTTGCCATTCGTATCATCTCTGGTGTGTTTCCATAATATAGACGATAGTTTGGACCGTTTACACCTTGTTTTCTGAAAATTTGTTGAATTTTATACGGAACCCATATTACCGAGTACAAGAATTTTAAGCTTGCAAGAATTAGCAATATGATAACAAAGAAAAAAGCCATGGGCACAACTGTATAAGAAAAGAAATGAGTAATAGATGCTTAAAAAAACTAAATGTTGCACTGCATTCGTTCACAGAAACAATATTCCCAGCTACACTAATGTATAGTAAGCTTTGTCACCTTAATTATTTTAAAATCTGGTGGATTTTAAAAGATCTTAAAATCTGGTGGATTTTAAGAGATCTTAAAATCTGGTGGATTTTAAAAGATCTTAAAATCTGGTGGATTTTAAAAGATCTTAAAATCTGGTGGATTTTAAAAGATGTTTTTATATTTTGAACATTCATATTCATATGGATATAATTTTGAATAAAAAATCCCATTAGAATCTAGTGGTTTTGAACAAAGATAGATTTGAAGATTAAAAAATCTTTGATATTGAAAAATTGATTGATTTTTTTGAATATTATAAAATAATGGATTTCATAATGTTTTTTTAAATCTTTTAAAATCCATTCGAATTCTATAAGATTTTGAACAATGTAGTCTCTGCGAGAATTTGTAGAAAAAGTCAATTACAATCTTCTAAAATATAAATGGATACACCCCCTAACGTATTCAATTCACATTTTAAAAGATTTTGACAGATTAATAATAATCTATCAAAAATTTAAAAATTATTGTTGATTTTAATTATACACAAAGTCTGACAGAGTTATATATGTAGAATCTCATATAGAGTTGACGTAGAGGTTTGTTGATTTCGGTAGAACTCCTGACAAATCTGTTAGTGTAGGTGCCCTAGAGGCAATACATTGTTTCTTGAATAAACCTTATGTCATTTGATTATTAAATAAATGTTTTTATTATGACTTTAATTACTGCGATATATATGTTAGCATAATAAATGTCCTTAGAATCATGATACAAATTGTATAGTTTAAGCACATGACTTGAACTTGAGATTATATAATATATCATATTCTTAAATGTCCCTAGTTGACTATTATTATATAGGACAATAATAATATATAAACTAGTATGTTGTTTGACAGATAACCATATCTCATTGGTTATAAGTATTGAGATACTAAAGTCAATACATAGGTACATGTAGGAGTACATGGTACTGGACAGACCCAAAGTGAGATTCTTCATGTTTAATAAAGTCATAAGAATGACTCACAGTGGTAATGGTGTAATGATCCTTTGACTTGAGATCATTATATTTATATATGAGGATTAATATACTTTGACAACATTAAAAGTTACCTTTTACCAGGTAATGATAAAAGTGGACATCGGGTATATTATGAGTCGTATGAGAAATATGAATGATAGATAAAGGATTTAACCCTCCTATAATTAGGAGAGATATTATTGGCCTCTTGATTGAGTGAGACTATAAAATGCATGGACGTGCTCAAATAATGATTTGTTGTTAATAGTCTACTCATGGATCAAGTAAACCTGGATTGAATGTTGAAGAGGATGACTAAAGACATGCCTCGAGTTTAATCTATAATATTTGGTTAAAGGGATTATATTACACGGAGACATTAATCACGAAAGGTTTTATCGAATCACGATTTAATTATTATTTAATTGGGTAGCAATGATGTATTACTAGATGCCGCTCATTGTTTATAATTTTATTGGAGAATAAAATTATTACCAATTAAATAATAACCTATAGGGTCACACACATAGAACACTTAAAGGAAGAATTAATTTAAATTATGAATTTAAATTAATTAATGATAAAGATGGATTTTATTATATTAATTAAGTGGGACTTAATTAAGCTATAATAAAATGCACAGATATATGAGATATGTTTTTGACTTAATTATTATTTATTTAAATAATAGGATTTCATTCTATTATTTAATAAATTAAATATGGGCTAGGTTTTTGACTTGGGCTTATAAGCTTCACACTATCATATAAATATATGATGATAGCATATGGAGGCTTGTGATTTTGTACGTGAGAAATCAGAATTAGCCGCACATCAAAACATAACCCTAAAACATATTTTCATTAGAGGCTAGTACCTCTCTTCCGGACAAGATCGTGAGACGTTCTTGAAGGTGTTCGTGTGGATACCGTAGAGGAGGTTTCGAAGAGGAACATTCAGTGATCGTGGGATCTTTTCATCTCTATTATTCTGCAATCACAAAGCTTTATTAAGGTAATTATTCTTACTACCATGATTATCCGATTTATTATACATGGATCCGGGGCTTGGTTTCGATTTTTATTTACTGTTTTCGCTGCGTATATGTGATAGAAACCAACAATGGTATCAGAGCTGCTTGTATAATATGATAATCTGGTTATATATGATGTATACGATATGATACATGAGTTATCAGAACTATTTTTTCCTCCCGGGAACCATTCTGCATATAACATGCGTGACATATTCTGCATATATTTGCTTCTGTGTTCATGATTATGCTGTGTTCTATGATCTGTTGTAACCTTATATGTTTTAATAAGATTAAAACGTGACCTAAACATCTAAAAATCCAGTCGATAATCATGATTATCAGTTCATGCATGTTTTACGTAAGTATATACATACGGGTTCATATATATATATATATATATATATATATATATATATATATCTTCAACAAAATTTTTAGATGTTGATCATCCAGAATTGGTAAGATATGACTGTGATGTTACTACTAGTAATCGTAGGTCTGAATAATCAGTCTGGAAACGAAACAAAAAGGATAACATGAAGAACACGATCGTACTGAATGCCTAGTAATATGCAGTAAGTTATTGTACAGCAGACACGCATACGTAGTATGCGTTTCGTAAGTTATTGACAGTAAACACGCATCTATAGGATGCGTATCGTAGGTTATATGCTTGTATGCTGCTTGTTAACGTTACTTGGCCTTGCATTACATTTAGTGTTCTGTGTTAATCACAAAGAAATCCTGCTAGGGTTTTCATGATTTAACCTAGCATAATAAAAAAAAATTATTAATTAGTAATTTTGATTACTAAGTTAATATTTAAATTATTTTTATTAATTATGATTTGATCATATTTAATTTATGTTGTATAAAATTGTGATTATACAATATGTGATGCTTTTAATTGCTATGTGAGCATGATGCATGGTTATGGCCCCAAGACCTAGTTTTCAATTTATTTTATTAATTTTAATTTATGGTTTGTAATAATTAAATACGACTTGCATGTCGTTTTTCTTTTGTAATTATTTTATCTCGAATGCAACTCGAGTTCTTTTGTAAAATGTTTCAAGAGGAGCTTGGAGGCAATCAAGGCAGCTTTGGAAGCGAAGCAAGAGATTTTGTAATAATTAGTTATTACCACCATAGATTGACCTTGATTTTTCCATTAGCTTGGAAAAATCGCATAGGATTGGGCCATAACCAGAGCATATTAAATTTTGTGATGCACTTTACATATGATGCATGTGTAGAGTAGCAAATGTATGCATATTTTTAATTAGATTAATGATGTATACATGTATTAGATACGTCACCCATGCCATGCTTGCCATGCTAAACAAGATAAAATCTGTAACGATTCGAGATTTTAAAATGAACAAACGATCATGAGATTTCTGTGTTTATGAAACACGGAATTAAATACGAATTTTCAATTATTTAGATATGGTGAGATTTTGTCAAAAACGGGTTTTACCTGTAAGGAAGTTGGATATTAAGTGAGGCCACTTGTGACTCCTCCAACAACCTGGAAATCAAACTATTGATAATATTGATTTGAAGTATTTAATTCAAGGATAAATTGGGAATCTCTTTATGATGGGATCATGATCGTTTTAATTCAAAAACCCCTTAAAAAAATATTAAGTTTTAATCGGATGCTTTCCAATGAATAAACACTCATTGAATCCTAGATCGATAAGGGGAATGACTGCCAGTGGCAGGGGACTCCTGTCTATCGTGGTGAGATGTGACGAATATAAGCGGTTATATTCGACCGTTGTATCAATGGGTTTAACTTAATTAAGTCATCATAATAAGGTGAAAAATAAACGGTTATATTCAATTATTATGAACTTAGAAGCATAGAGTTTGGTTCAAAAGTCTATTAGATAGACAAGAACAATTGTTGTTCACCAAACTATCCAAGAATTATATATGATATAATTGACAACTGTTGTCTACCTAAATAATCATGTTTTAAGGACTACCTGTGGTTGACTTAGGATATGACGAAATATGGATCTTGGCTCACTAGAAAGATTTATGGGATATTCTTTCCGATTTAATAGTAAGGGCTATTAATTTGATAAAAATATTGGGAGATATATTATGAATATATCATAATCATTTGAACATAATAATAATAACTCAGACAATCTAATGTTTATTTTGTGCTTTTAACATTGTAGATACTGAATAATGACAAACAACACAAACTCTCTATCCGTTCGATCAATCCTTGAGAAGGATAGATTGAAGGAGGATCTGAAGAAGAAGAAGGCTCAACAAGCTTCTACTTCAGGAATATATGTTATAGAAGTCAATCTGTCTACTTCTACATCTTGGGTATTGGATACTGGATGTGCTTCTCACATTTGTATAAATGTGCATGAACTGCAAAGAAGTAGGACTTTGGCTAAGGGAGAAGTGGACCTACGAGTAGGAAATGGAGCAAGAGTTGCTGCTTTAGTCGTAGGAACTTATTATTTATCTTTGCCCTCTGGGCTTGTTTTAGAACTTGAAGACTGTTATTACGTGCCTGCGATTCGCAGAAACATTATTTCTATTTCTTGTTTGGACAAGAAAGGTTTTTCGTTTATAATAAAGAACAATAGTTGCTCTTTTGCTTTAAATGATTTAACCTATGGTGTTGCGCGTTTATTTAATGGTTTATATGTTCTTGATTTAGATAATCATGTCTGTAACATAGAAAACAAACGACTTAAAGTTAATGACTCAAATCAAACATACCTCTGGCATTGTCGTCTAGGTCATATAAATGAGAAACGCATATCCAAATTACATAAGGATGGATACTTGGATAAGTTTGATTTTGAATCATACGAAAAATGCGAATCTTGTTTGCTTGGTAAGATGACTAAAGCCCCTTTTATTGGTAAGGGTCAAAGGGCCACTGAATGTTTGGAGCTAATACATAGTGATGTATGTGGCCCAATGCGTGTGATGGCTAGAGGAGGCTACTACTACTTCATAACATTTACTGATGACTTCAGTAGATATGCATATGTGTATCTTATGAAGAATAAATCCGATTCTTTTGAAAAATTCAAAGAATACAAGGCTGAAGTAGAGAAGCAAATAGGCGGAGGTGCAAGTATTAAAATCTTATGATCCGATCGTGGGGGTGAATACTTAAGCACCAAATTTAAAGATTATTTAAAAGAGTGTGGTATTGTATCACAACTCACTCCTCCAGGTACACCTCAATGGAACGGAGTTTCAGAGAGGAGAAATCGTACCCTGTTAGACATGGTACGATCGATGATGAGTCATGCAGATCTTCCAATAAGTTTCTGGGGTTATGCTCTAGAAATAGCGGCTTTCACACTTAACCGTGTTCCAACCAAGAAGGTTCAAAAGACTCCATATGAGATATGGGAGGAGAAACGGTCAAGCATGAACTTTATGAAAGTTTGGGGATGCAAGGCGTTTGTAAAACGTCAAGTATCTGACAAGCTTGGACCTAAATCCGAAGAGTGCAATTTTGTGGGATACCCTAAAGAAACAAAGGCGTATTATTTTTATAGTCCTTCTGAGCAGAAAGTGTTCATTGCTCGAGATGCTATCTTCATGGAAAAGGATTTTGTTTCCAAAAGAGACTGTGGGAGAACTATAGATCTCGATGAAGATCGAGAACCACAAAATAGCATTGAACCTGAGGTGGAACAAGAGCAGAATAACGATAATTCTCAAGAAAGACAGGTTGTTCGTAGATCTGGTAGAATTCGCCATGAGCCAGAGAGATATGGATTTCTTATGACTCAATGTGGGGATTTGATGCTCATAGATGAAGATGAGCCTCTCACATATCAAGATGCTATGAACAGTCCAGACTCTAAGAGATAGCTTGAAGCCATGAAATCCGAGATGGATTCCATGTACGAAAACCAAGTTTGGGAGGAAACTGACATGGAAGAAAATGTTCAGACCTATAAAGCAAGACTGGTTGCGAAAGGGTTCAAACAAATTCATGGTATTGACTATGATGAAACTTTCTCACCAGTTGCCATGGTTAAGTCCATACGGATTTTGCTTGCAATTGCAGCATTCCATGATTACGAAATCTGGCAAATGGATGTCAAAACAGCTTTCCTTAATGGGAGCCTTGAAGAGGATGTGTACATGACACAACCTGAAGGTTTTGTCGATCCAAGGAATCTTGGCAAGGTATGTAAATTACGTCGATCCATTTATGGATTGAAGCAAGCCTCTAGGAGATGGAATATTCGTTTTGATGAAACTGTCAAGGAGTATGGCTTTATTCAAAACGAGGATGAACCTTGTGTTTACAAGAAGGTTAGTGGGAGCCATGTGGCATTCATAGTACTGTATGTTGATGACATACTACTAATGGGGAATGACATACCTTCTCTAAAGGCTGTTAAGACTTGGTTAGGGAGCAATTTCTCTATGAAAGACTTAGGAGATGCAACCTACATTCTAGGAATGAGGATCTATGGAGATAGATCTAAAAGGATGATCGGTTTAAGTCAGAGTACATACATTGATAAGGTTTTGCATCATTTTGGTATGCAAAATGCTAAAAGGGGATATGTCCCTGTGTCTCAAGGGATAACGATTTCTAAAGACCAGTGTCCAAAATCATTAGATGAGAAGGACCACATGAATAAAGTTCCATATGCATCAGCAATTGGATCTATCATGTATGCAATGGTATGTACTCGCCCCGATGTTTCGTATGCTTTGAGCATGACGAGCAGATACCAGTCTAATCCAGGTGAAGGTCACTGGACGGCAGTCAAGAATATTCTAAAGTACCTGAAAAGGACTAAAGATTCATTCTTGGTGTTTGGAGGAGAGGAGAAACTGGTTGTAAAGGGTTACACCGATGCAAGTTTCCAAACAGACAGGGATGATACTGTATCACAGTCTGGTTTTGTGTTTTGTCTAAATGGAGGTGCTGTAAGCTGGAAGAGTTCACAGCAAGAAACAGTAGATGATTCTACAATGGAGGCTGAGTACATTGCAGCTTGTGAAGCGGCTAAGGAGGCAGTTTGGATTCAAAAATTCATTTCTGATTTGGAAGTGGTTCCATCGATTGCAGATCCCATTGATCTATACTGCGATAATAATGGGGCCATCGCACAGGCTAGAGAGCCTAGATCGCACTCCCGATCTAAACATATACTCAGAAGATATCACCTCATACGAGAGATTAATGAAAGGGGTGAAATACATATATGTAAAGTGCATACAAATGATAACATTGCAGACCCACTGACCAAAGACCTGTCGCAGCAGAAGCACGACGGTCACACTAGTTCCATGGGTATTAGATACATGGGTGATTGGCTCTAGTGCAAGTGGGAGATTGTTAGTGTAGGTGCCCTAGAGGCAATACATTGTTTCTTGAATAAACCTTATGTCATTTGATAATTAAATAAATGTATTTATTATGACTTTAATTACTGCAATATATTTGTTAGCATAATAAATGTCCTTAGAATCATGATACAAATTGTATAGTTTAAGCACATGACTTGAACTTGAGATTATATAATATATCATATTCTTAAATGTCCCTAGTTGACTATTATTATATAGGACAATAATAATATATAAACTAGTATGTTGTTTGACAGATAACCACATCTCATTGGTTATAAGTATGGAGATACTAAAGTCAATACATAGGTACATGTAGGAGTACATGGTACTGGACAGACCCAAAGTGAGATTCTTCATGTTTAATAAAGTCATAAGAATGACTCACAGTGGTAATGGTGTAATGATCCTTTGACTTGAGATCATTATATTTCTATACGAGGATTAATATACTTTGACAACATTAAAAGTTACCTTTTACCAGGTAATGATAAAAGTGGACATCGGGTATATTATGAGTCGTATGAGAAATATGAATGATAGATAAAGGATTTAACCCTCCTATAATTAGGAGAGATATTATTGGCCTCTTGATTGAGTGAGACTATAAAATGCATGGCCGTGCTCAAATAATGATTTGTTGTTAATAGTCTACTCATGGATCAAGTAAACCTGGATTGAATGTTGAAGAGGATGACTAAAGACATGCCTCGAGTTTAATCTATAATATTTGGTTAAAGGGATTATATTACACGGAGACATTAATCACGAAAGGTTTTATCGAATCACGATTTAATTATTATTTAATTGGGTAGCAATGATGTATTACTAGATGCCGCTCATTGTTTATAATTTTATTGGAGAATAAAATTATTACCAATTAAATAATAACCTATAGGGTCACACACATAGAACACTTAAAGGAAGAATTAATTTAAATTATTAATTTAAATTAATTAATGATAAAGATGGATTTTATTATATTAATTAAGTGGGACTTAATTAAGCTATAATAAAATGCAAAGATATATGAGATATGTTTTTGACTTAATTATTATTTATTTAAATAATAGGATTTCATTATATTATTTAATAAATTAAATATGGGCTAGGTTTTTGACTTGGGCTTATAAGCTTCACACTATCATATAAATATATGATGATAGCATATGGAGGCTTGTGATTGTGTACGTGAGAAATCAGAATTAGCCGCACATCAAAACTTAACCCTAAAACATAATTTCATTAGAGGCTAGTACCTCTCTTCCGGACAAGATCGTGAGACGTTCTTGAAGGTGTTCGTGTGGATACCGTAGAGTAGGTTTCGAAGAGGAACACTCAGTGATCGTGGGATCTTTTCATCTCTATTATTCTGCAATCACAAAGCTTTATTAAGGTAATTATTCTTACTACCATGATTATCCGATTTATTATACATGGATCCGGGGCTTGGTTTCGATTTTTATTTACTGTTTTCGCTGCGTATATGTGATCGAAACCAACAAAATCCCCATTCCTCAGTCCAAATGTCAATAATTTTATAGAAACAATATTCTCAGCTACACTAATATATATATATATAGTAACCTTTGTCACCTTAATTATTTAGTGTATTTAACATTAGTTTTATTTAATTTGGATTTTCAAACGTTCATTAAAGATCCTTTTTATACATACTAGCCTAAAACCCGTGCGATGCACGGATTTTTTTAATATTATGTAAAAATTCATTAATCTCAATTTATTTTTTTAAAACATGAATTTTGGAGGCTTACATTTTTATATGTGATGATTTGATAATAATTATATAAATGTTATCCGTGATATTTCTAGAAAAGGAGGGATTTTAGTTACAAAATATAGAAAAGATGATAGATTTTAGTTAAAAAGAGTTATCTATTAATTATTAGTAATTATAAAATTATTACTTCATTTTATTAAATATGATACCCGTGATATGATTATAAAAATAAAAAATTTAGTTAGAGAAAATTAAAAAGGTAATATGTTGAAGGTGAAAAAGGTAGGGTAGTTGATTAGTTTATAGTAATTATAATTTAATTACATTATTTTACTAAATACAATTTCTCATCATCCGTGATATTTCTAATATTTCTATTAAAAGAGGGATTTTAGTTAGAAAATATAGAAAAGATGCTACATTTTAGCTGAAAAAGGTAATTGATTAATTAATAATATTATAATATTATTAGTTTATTTTATTAAATAGAACCGCCCGTGATATAATTGGAAAAAGATAGATTTTAATTAGAGAAAATAGAAAGATAATGTGAAGATGACATGATTTATGTGAAAAGGGTAATTGAATAATTTATAATAATTATAATTAATTATGTTATTTTACTAAATAAAATTGTTCATAGTTTTTAGAAAATGAGAAATTAATGTTGCCCGTTATATTTCTAGAAAAAAAGGGGATTTATTTAGAAAAAATAGAAAAGATGATATATTTTAGCTGAAAAGGTAATCGGTTAATTATTAGTATTATAATATTATTATTTTATTTTTATTAAATAGAAATGCCCGTGATATAATTGGAAAAAGGGAGGTTTTAGTAAGAGAAAAGAAAAAAGGTAACATGTTATGGCTGAAAAAGGTAACCGTCCATGATATAATTGGAAAATGAGAGATTTTAGTTAGAGAAAAGAGAAAAGGTAATTGATTAGTTAATAGTAATAATAATATATTTATGTTATTTTATTAAATAAAATTGCTCGTAGCGTTTTTAAAAAGAAGAAATTTTAGTTAGATAAAATGTAAAAGATATTCTATTTTACCTAAAAAAGGAAATTATTTAGTTATAGAAAAATAGAAAAAATAATATGTCTAACCTGAGAAAGAAAATTGATTAATAAAGAAGAAATTTTAGTTAGATAAAATATAAAAGATATTGTATTTTATCTGAAAAAGAAATTTTTTAGTTCTTGAAAAATAGAAAAAGATAATATGTGTAACCTGAAAATAGAAATTGATTAGTTAGTAGATCTGTATTTGAGTAAGGGTAAATAAGTAAAATCTAAAGGTACCGACCAACCAAACTTTTAATGTTTCCGCTTTTATATAATAGTTTAGATTTTTAATCTGTGCACGGATTTCTTTCTATATTTAATAAATTTTATTTCATGTTACAATTATATTTTTACATAATCATTATTTTCAAGAATTTATTTAAATTTAAGTAATTAATAAAAATTTATTTAATGACATGCATGGTTTAAAACATATATTATAAAATTTTAAAATAAATATGTTATTGATGGAATTCGAACATTGAAATTTTAGTTAATTATTATAGTCATATAATATATCTAATCATTAGATTTAACAGTTATACTCATGTTTACGGATTATACTAATGTTTCCTCATTATAAACAACGTATATGAAATTTTAACATATTAATGATTCTAAGATTAGTTTTAAATCAAGAAGGTAAGATGTTTTAATTAAAAAGGAAATATTAATGATTGGAAGATATGATATGATTTGATGGTTACAAAAGGTAATATTTTCAAGTAAAAGTAAATGTGAAAAGGGCAATTGGCTAATTATCATTAATTATATGATGTTATTATTTATTTTAATAAATAGGATAACCAAACCGAAAACCAAAACTATTCTAATAAATAGGATAACCAAACCGAAAACCAAAACTCTCAAAACTTTTAATGTTTCGGCTTTAATATAATAGTATAGATTTTTTTTAACTTGAAGATCCTTTTGTATTTAATTTATAGTTTGATATTGTTTACTTAAATCTGTATATTTTTTTTGTTTATTCATGTATTCAGATTGGATTTCAAAAAATTTATTAAAATCTGGTATATTTTAAAAGATCTTAAAATCTGGTGGATATTAAAAGATGTTTTTAGATTTTGAACATCCATATGAATATAATTTTGAATAAAAAAATCCTATTACAATCCGGTGGTTTTGAACAAAGATTTTAAGAACTCCACTATTGAGTATTTAGTAGTGCTAGGTACCAAATTATGTCTCGTTCATGAATGATATGACATGGATGAGTTTGCGATATGAGTTATTTTAATTATTGAAATTATGTAAATTCAGGGGTCCATTTTATTTATTTAGGATTAGTCGGCATGGATAAGTTTGTAGTATGAGTTATTTTAATTATTGAGATTGATGTGAATCCAGAGGTCTATTTTACACTACACCATATATTGGCTATTGCAACCATATTTTTAAAGGTTTGTCAAAAAACGTTGCTATTGAGAAAAGAAATCACATAAACTGCAACGCCTTTGAAAAATGTTGCAATTGCATTAAACAATTTAAGTGAGTTAAAAACATTCAGTCTATTGCAATATTTTTCTTAAATCGTTGCAATAAATATTACTTTTGAGCCCAAAAAATTGGCGGCCTTCTAAATGCGTTCAAAAAGATGTTGAGCGGGATTCTTTTACCGGGCTTACCAAAATAACAAAACAAAAAAGAAAGAAAAACATAACACACAGACATTACCCACCCACACAGACACAACACAACGCAGATCCCAAGTCCTCTGCAGAGATAGTTCCTGATTGTAAACTAAAATAATGCTGGAGGCTGGCCCGAGAATCAACATCTCTCTGTTCTTCATCTCTCTGTTGCTTGGATTCAATTTGTAAGTATCTCTTTTCAATTGGGGTTTTATTTTTAGGGTTTTTAATTTGGGTCATCTGTTCTTCACTTACTGGGTTTGATTTCTTTGACCAATTAAGCTAATTCATCTGGATTTTAGAAGGATTTTATTGTTAATATACCATTCTATTTGATACCTGTACAAATTGAGTCATATTTTTGACAAGTAATTTAGACTCTTTTGTTCATTAATCTTACAAACTGGGCAATTCTGGTTTTCATTCTCTTCATCTTCGCTGCTACTTTTTGTTGTTTTCAACTATGCTTCTATGTTCAACAATGTCTATATGTTCTATATTCATGAAACTAAATTACCATTTCAACTATTTTATATGTTTGTTACCCGGTTCTATGTATTTCAGACCCTAATAGATCTGAACTTAATCTTTTATGGATTGTTGAGTCATGAGGATTTTAATTTTTTGTTTAAGTGTTATCCTAGTTCCATAAGCAACCTATATATACCGCACTTGTATACTTTACTAATATTAATGGACAATTAATCATTATTTAAAAATACATAAAGAAAGAAATATATATGAATTAGGATTGTTACGTCCTTGACAAAGTTCACTGAAAGAATCTCGACCACAATTTTCCTAGCAATACCTCTTATGTCAATTTCATAATTTTAAATAATTATTTAATTATTCGTCTTAGGCAAAATGTGTCTTGCTTGTGAGAAAGGTAGTTCACCAAAACCTCGTCTCCTGACAGTGATGTCAGATAAATGAGATTGACAGTATATCCTGGTAGTGATAAATTCTCAAATGATTGCATTCTTTATACATGAGACATGTAATTTAGTAGTTACAGGTTGTTTCTGGAAAACGAAATTGAGAAGGTAGAAAATTATAGGGAACTACCTTTCTCAGGGAATCAAATATTGATTCTCGGGGAAGGTGCATTTGAATATTGATTTCAGGGAGTTGAATCAGGTTATGGTGTATTTATACTGTGTTTTGTGTATTTTGCTGAACCTTAGCACATAAACAAGTACTTCTCGGTCTAGATCATGTTTTAACTTGTTTCTTTTATGAAACTTTTTGCTTAAATACTATAGGTGTTAGAAAGGGATTTAGCTATATTTGGGTTCTTTATTGCCTTAGGAAGAAGTACACAGTCCTTCCTCTATGCAAGTGGCTTTGAGGTGGTAGAAGAACCAATGAAAGGATTCATAAGGTATAGCTTGTTGTTTATGATTACCAAATTTACCTACATATAATGATTTTTTCTTCTGCAAGTTTCTTCGAATTAGTAACTCTAATATATGTTATATGATTCTCTCTTTTAATCAGCCATCTTATTGGTGGCAGTTTGTTATATTATTCCAAGCTCTCATCTATAAGTTCTTATCAGTTATAGTTATATGTAGAGGTTACCACGTTTGAGATGCAAATACTATCTATGGTCTTTATTATATGACATAATTGAGTTTTTCTTTTATAGGTTGTTTTGTGAAGTTGATATATGGAAAATTCTTCTACCTGCATTTTATATTAAAATCAGTCTTGTTACTATATGGGTCTGTGACTAGTCTTCATCTGTTCTTTTGTAGTATGGAGAAACTCCTCTTCATATGGCTGCTAAGAATGGGTGCAATCATGCTGCACAAATGCTTCTTTCTCATGGTGCTTCTGTTGAAGCCAAAGCAAATATATGTAGGCTTACTACTCTGTAATGTACTCTATATATTATGTTGCGGCAGATCCAAGAATCAATTGCCCAGACTCAGCGCCAACAATTTGAGGCACTAGGCAACAAAAAAAGAGTGCTAGAGCCACAACTGCTGCGTTTGCGAGGAGATCACAGGCATTTCGAAGTTCTCGAGGAAGGAGAAACCAGAGAGCTATCGAACGGCAGGGATCTGATGAGGAGGATTATGCTAATGACCGTGATAGAGGTAAGGATTCATCTTTTGCTAATGAGCTGGTGATAAGAGTTCTGATAAGAGTGTACAAGAATGCAAACTATGAGAACAATTTTTTCCCTAAGGAGAAGCCAATGTACTTGTTTTCGAGCATATGGAATGCAGATGAATGGCAACAAGAGGAGGGCTAGATAAAATAGACTGGAAAAAAGCACCATTTGTATCATCGTACAAGGAATTTAGCGTTCAAGGTTGCCAATGGGAAGACCCTTACCCTGCCTGTGTATCAACTACAACAAGGAATTCTGGCGATTCCTGTAAGTTTGACGATTCCTGTAAGTTTGAACTTAGTTTATTTAAAAACCTAAGAGTTCACTTGTGTATTGCCTATGTCAACTGGTAAATCAACGAAGATAGATCACTTAAGTTTTCTCTTTTTCTTGTAAACTTGCAAGTGCAGTTTTGCACTCCAGGTTCTCGGTGCATATGACTTTATCTGATATAACTGTTCAATTTCCATCAACATTATGTATATCCCATTTATTAATTTCATTTTCTGTTCTGCTTTCATATGATCGCCGAAGGAAATGTTTCTGGAATTCGGTGGACACTATTGGATTTTCTCCAGGACATGTTGATGAACAAGTTACTGCACTGTCCTGGAGTCCAGATGGAAGATATCCAAAATGAATGAGATGATGAAGATGTCGATGCATGAGTCGTTCCTGTCACTTTATGTTTAAATTATGTGTTAATAATTGGTCGACTGCATGTACTTTATGTTTAAATTTGCGCACGACTATTTCGTAGCTATTTATATGCACTTTAGTCATTTCATTTTTACTTCACATGTTGAATGGTTTGTAGAACCATGTTGTTACATGGTGCTGCTTTTGAATTGTTCGTCATGTAGCCCAATAATGGTACATTTGGATATTTGGCATTAAGTTGCCCCGGTTTATGAAATATGAAATATTGATGATGCTTGAATTTTGGCTATAAATGGCCTGGTTTATTGTATTTCCAGCATGATCCTGCTAATTTTTTTGTTTTGAAAAAATGTTACAATAGGGTCAAAATATGTTGCATTAATCTATAAAAAATCATTGCAATTGGTCTGAAAAATGTTACCTTTAAGTGTCAATAAACTACCTTCTTATGCTACTGCAATAGTTTTTAATTGTTGCTATAGAGTCTAAAATGTTGCTACTGAAATTTATTGCAATGATTTAATTATGTTGCTGTATGGTATCGAAGACGTTGCTAAATCGACCTATTGCAAGGCAACCGGATGCAACGCTCAAATTATGCAAATTTGTTGTCATAGACTCTACTGCAACGAATATAGGCCTTAAGGCAATGTTTTCCTGTCGTTGCAATATGCAATATATGGTGTAGTGTTATTTAATTATGATATGACTAATAAGAAAGTGACACGTATAATTTGAGAATTATTTTGAGATCCAATTCGGGGTCTCTAGCATTTACCTATTACATTATAGGTATATTCAACATTCAAGATGTTATATTATCATTAAAAATATATGGGTATTAATTTAAGATTTTATAAAATCCTTCAAAATCTGGTGATATTCAAAAATTGATTGATTTTTTTGAATATTATAAAATAATGGATTTCATAATGTATTTTTAAACCTTTTAAAATCCATTCAAACTCTATAAGATTTTGAACAACGTAATCTCTCCGAAAATTTGCGTAGAATTAAAGTCAATTACAATCTTCTAAAACATAAATGGAATACAACCTAACGCATTCAATTCACATTTTAAAAGATTTTGACAGATTAATACTAATCTATCAAAGTTTTAAAAATTATTGTTGATTTTAATTCTACGCAAAGTCTTACAGAATTATGTACAATCTCATAGAGTTGATGTAGAGGTTTGTTGATTTTTGTAGAACTCCTCACAAATCCGTCAAAATCTCATTATTTAATAAAATCCAAAACAAACCGATTAGTTTTATAATAACATCGTATTTTAAAAGATAATATGAAATCTAGTTGAATACTGCCAAATTATTAAGAATAATTTAAAATATATATTAAATGTTATCATGACCTTTTTAAAATCAAAATTGAATACCATCAAATTTTAATGAATTATTAAAAATCTAAATTGAATACACTTGAATTTTTAAAATTAAAAAATATCCTTAAAATTCTAAACTGATTACACTCGTAAATTTGTAAACCTCAGCTGGGATTCCAAACAATAAGATGTATGAATCTATATATATTATAATGCCCGAAGATTGGAAATGTACCAGAAGAGTTCTAAGGCATTTTTCTTGATTTTTCATTTTTTGGATTTTTTAAAAAAAAAATCTTTTCTTGCATTAAATAGTTATTAATGGTATTTTAATTAGTCATTAATTATACCTATTAAACATATATTAAATTTATTCTATTTTATTTATTTGAAATTTAGTAGCAAACTTTATTTGAACGTCATTTATTATTTCAATATTGAATATTAATTATATATAGTTAAGTTTAATTTTTGGTGAAATGACGACTAAAAATTGTTTATATTACGTTCTTTTTTATTCCCTAACAAGATCATTGTAATTTCTTCTCGAATGACTATAAGGAAGACAACTTTAAATTTTTAAGCAATTTTATTATCAATGATTAAAAGTCTTAATAAAATATGAAATTACAAGATCTTTGCTTAATATCTTGAATTTGTATACAAACACTACAAACGGATTTTTAATTTTGCGCATGATCATAAATTACACATGGGTTATGATCAAATTGATTAAATTTAACAACCATTTTATCGGAAGATAAAATCGATAAAAAAAGCTATACACCCTTTTTTTAAATAAGTAGCTATATACTCTTTATTTTATTATAGTGTGTTATAAGAGGGGTGTCGGCTTTAAAAAACGTTATTTACCATAACTTCTCAAACATTCTTTATTATCAATGATCGTGGAAGTCGTAATAAATTATGGATGTACACAAATCTTTAATTAATATCTGAAATTTGTATGCAAATGATACAGACAGAATTTTTACTTTTGCACATGAATAAATTGCACATGTGATAGGAGCAAACTAATTAAATTGAATAAACCCAATCATTTTATTGGAATATTAAATCGATAAAAAATTTATACACCCGTTGTTTCATTATATTGTGTCAAAATAAATTAATATTCTAATTATATTTTTACACTATTATTGAACATGTATATGATGAGAGTAGTGTCGGCTTTAAAAATGTTATTAAGTTATTGATATGGGCTGAAAATAAGCCCTAAAGACACATTTAATGTCGCATTAATTAGACTCAATATGGTTCAAACATGGGGCCCATTAATGAGGTCAGAAGCCCTAATTTAATATAAATTTCGTAATTAATATTAGGGGAAATAAACAGCTCAGCAATAAGAGTCAAATAAGGATATTACTCCTGCCTGACTTAGCCTCCAAGGCATCCAATTCAATAAGGAAACAGACTCCTACAAGGAAGGAGTCTGGAACCGTCCTTGAGGCGGTGACTTGTCCCTCAAGTCACCTAACCCTACTACGATTCTAAGGCTTCTCAGCCTATATAAGGGCCTGACCCTCATTCTCAGAACTACGTTTTGGCTCAATCCTCGAATAAGGACATACAAGCCACTACGTCCTAGGTGAGCCCTCGTCGCCATAGCCCTGAGGGCACCATCACCTAGAACTACGTCTTGGCTTGATTCTCAATACGAGATACGTAGGCACTCTGTGAGGACCGATCAGTCCCGATACACAGAAACAGCCATTAAAACTCGAAGCTCAACAACCCTAGCATTAAATACAATTTATAATCTACTTTTTATTCCCCAACATTTGGCGCGGTCTGTGGGAAGAAGACATCGACCATGTTTCAAACATGAAGAACACCATTGACTACCACCGAGCCTCTTCCTCTTACCTCTGTCCCATCCGCAACAGATCCAACACCACCGACAACCAGGGTAATCGTCCTACCTCAAGTTTCTCAACCTTTAGGGATTACTTCCCATGTTGAGAGTACACTACCCCCAATCGTTCATACAAGTAGAGAAATCAACCCTCATCAGACGGTGATTTCTTCTCTGGTTGATCCCAACCACCCACCACATGGGGTCCAGATCTACACTACAGATCTCCCCTTGAGTACCAACCCAATGTATGGGCTGCCCAACTATCCTCCTACTCAAGGAACTGGACCAAGCGGTCATGCCTTGCAGATCCGAGATCAAGATGGCTACTCTGGTCCTTATACCAATGATTCATCATCTGATGTTGATGATCGCGATGAAGCCCCGAGGAGGCGACGTGCTAGTAGAGAACCTCGAAGGAGTACTCAAACTATCCATGATGGACCCCCTTTGATAATCGCTAAGAGGATCAAGGCTCATGAGGCTGAGATCTTGAGGTTGAAGGAAGATATGGCTAGGGAACAAGCTAGGTTGAATCAAAATCTACCTCCTCCAACTATAGGGAGGATCCCCATCATAAACTTGGAGAGGCCTTCAAGGAGACAGAAAAGGGCTGATGTTCCAACTAGAAGAACAACAAGGGTGGAAACCCCCATGGGTAACCCCAAAGATCTGATGCCACTTGGAGATCCTGACGATCCCACACCCCCGTTCACCGAGGAGGTGATGAATGCTCACATCTCTAGGAAGTTTAAGATGCCTACTATAAAGGCTTATGATGAAATGGGTGATCCCGCAAATCACGTCATGACGTTCTCAAACGCACTGCTGTTGCAGCCTACAAGTGATGCCTTAAAGTGTATGGCGTTCCCTCAAACCCCGTCATGCATGGCTCAAAGATGGTATAGCTAGTTGCCCATGAATTTAATTGACTCCTTTAAGGGATTGAGTGTTGCTTTTGTTACCCAGTTCATTAGCGGAAAAGTTCATGAGAAAATCTCTGCATATCTTATGTATGTGGAGCAAGCAAAGAATGAAAATCTGAGGGATTACCTCAAGAGATTTACTAAGGAGACACTAAATATTACTGACTTAGAAAATAAGGTAGCCATGGTGGCCTTGGAGCACGGTACCACTGACCCCTTCTTTAAAAGGTCATTAGCAAAGCATCCTCCTGAGAATATGGCTAAACTCCAATGAAGGGCTGACAAGTATATCAAGGCTGAGGATAGCATGAAGAAAGAAGCCACAGTAAGTGAAGGAGGAGGTAACAATGACTCCAAGAAGCGAAAGCAAGACCAGGAGTATGATAATCAAGAGTATGATGCTAGGGACAAGTATCCCTGAACTAGCGAGGACTCCGACTATGCCCCTAAGAAGAACCAAGGACCAAGATTCACTGAGTATGCAAGGTTGAATATGTTGAGTATAGAATACAGTAAAAGAATACAGAGGGGGGGTGAGTGGATTCTTGAACTTTCCTTGGTTAAGTCTGTGTAGCAGATAAGTGTTTGTGTGTGTAAAGATGTAGGTGCGGATAAAGAACAACACAAGTCACAATATCACTTTAATCTAATGTATTATTATATAAAGGTTGCTACAATCTGTGAATACAAATGATAGTATTCTCAGCTTCGTTTTTCTCAGAGAGATATAGCTTACAATGAATATGAAAAACTTGACTCACCAAAAGTTAATTGCTGAGGAAGTGAGGTTGTATCCTTATAGAACATGGATACAACCTACTTACTACAAATAAGGTAGTTAAAACAAATTACTTTCTAGTCTGTCTATCATATTTGAGTAAGAGTCCAAACGGTTACAGATTTGACTTTGCAAAGCCTGTTCAGATCCACTTATTTAGCCCTTTTGTCTCTTCTATATCTCTCCAAGCTTCTTTGTAGGCTTTCCAGAGCACGTTACAGATTGAGGTCCATAAAGTGCATTGGCTTGTTGCTGGTTTCTGACTTGTACAATTTCACCAGTATTTTGTCTCCAAGAATGTATTCGAGAAGTGACTGAGTAAGTGATTCGAGAACTAGAATTGACTTGATCGATAACTCTGAGTTCTCGAACACTGTTATATTGACATATCGAATTACTTCTCGAATAGCTCTTTTTCATCAGGATTCCTTGAGTTGTCGAATAGAACACTTGACTTATCGAATCCTTGAGATATTGAATAGCTTTCTTAGTCCTTGAGATATCGAATGGAACTTTGACTTGTTGACTCCTTGAGAACTCGAATACCACTTTGACTTGTTGACTTCTTGAGTTCTCGAATAGAGTAGTAGACATATCGAATCTCTGAGATATCGAATGAGATATCGAAAAGTGTATTCAGAGATATCGAATAGTGTCTTGAGATATCGAATCCCTGACTTCTCGAATGCTAGACTTCTCGAATAGACAAATGTACTTCTCGAATTGGTACTTATGCAAATTCTTCACTTTCTTCAAATCCCAATTGATTATTTGACAGTCTTTATCTCCTTGCTTGAGGCATGAACCTTGGAACTTCTTTCAAGCATTATTCTTGACTATATAAGTACAGTTACACAACTAGGATTTGGTACCTATTACAAGTACATAACAAGTAGACTCTACAACTAGAGCTTCCCTCAGTTAAGAGGTCATGTAAGTAATGCAAAGCATTACAGACAATTAGGCTTGTTATTTGATGTGAACAGGCATGCCTCTGTGACTAACAATCTCCCCCAAATTGTGAGTAAGACCCTTAGTCACAATTTCATGTCTGATAACAAGCCTAACATACATAAAGATAAAACTTTAAAAGTACAAGTATGTAGATTGATTGAAGAAAGTACATAGAAGTATTCTTACTAGGTATGAGAAACTACTAGTCATATCCTTTTGGATTCATCTCTTGAGCTTTGGCTTGCAGATTCACATTTTCTTCTTCTCTTCAGCTTCTTTGGCTTTCTTCTTTGCATTTTCCTCCATGGCAAGAATAATATCTTCCATTGTAGTGAGTTCTTCAATTAGAGAAGAGCCTGTCAAATCCTTGAGTACTTCATTCAGTTGTTTCTCAGAATAGGAACTGATGTAGTCCATTCTAATCTTTACATTTCTACCATATTTCTTGTACTCAATGATGTAAGGATTAAACTTGACTCTGCACAGACCCATAGCTCTCAATTCACCAGCTTTAGCTTCCATTGCAGCCATCTCCTCCTCCCTTTTCTTTAGTAGCTCTTCACTGTTCTTTCTCATTTCTGCCTGGTGATCTCTCTTCATTTTGACAAAGTCAATTAACTCCAGCTTCCATACCCTTTCCACTATGTCTTCAGAATTCAACATTGCAATTATCCTTTCTATGTCATATAGCCTGCCCCAGTGCTGGCATGTTCCTTGTCTGAATTTCTTCTGTCTTCCATCAATATATTTAATTTCAAGAAAATCATCAACAATGGCAACATGATAGATTCTTTAAGCCCATAGGAACTGCAGTTGGTCTTCATCATAGTTTTCATCCAGAGGTGGTAGGTTTAATCCTGGAATAATTGTCAGTGCCTTTGACTTGGATAACTTCACCCTTCTTGCAGCATGCTTGAAGTTAGTCTTTTTTACTTGATTGCTAGGCAGAAATTTTTGACCTTTGTTGGTAGACCATAATATTATTCCATTAGCATTTTGCTTTCTGAAACATACACATGGTTTCTTGACTTGAATCTTCTTCTCTTCTTGAGGTGGAAAAATAGTTGCAGAAGCCATCGAATCAGATTTTGGTAGGTCATTACTAATAGTATTCACCTTAGACTCAGAGTCTTGTGTTGTTGTGAGGTTACTGCTAGCAATGCCTAAGGCTTGCTGTTTTCCAATTTTCCTCTCATAGACTTTGCCTTGGTCATCATCATATTTCTTGTCATCCTTCTTCTTCCTCTTGTTTTAATCACCCTTATTACTCCTGTGATGTCTTCTCATTCCATCACTTTTATCTTTATCTTTGTCTTGATCACCATCCTTGCTTGGGTTGAACTTGGAAGACTCAAGTATAATGCCAGTTGCAATGTATGATCTGAGATAAGATATAGCTTCCAATTCTTCTGCTGTTCTTACACCCTTCTTCTTGTTCAGCTTCTCAATGATGGCAATAATGAGAGGTTTGTTCTGAGGGACTAGATGCTCAGGAATGATCAGCTGCTTAATATCATTAATTCTGGTTGCAGCTTGATAGATGATGGTTCTAGGATTTGTGAATACTTCAGGTAGCCTTGAGGGTTGATCATTCCTTAAGTCATCAAAGAGACTCTCGTTATTTTCATTCCCTTTTTCAATCAGTCCAAGGAACACATCCACTTCTGAGTGCTTTAGGCTTTGTAGAGTGTTGAAAGTCAAATGCCATATTTTTGACTTAGATACCATCATTATCTCCTTGAACCATAATTTGTTGAATTTCCTAGGAATAATAGTGAGGTAGTCAATCTGCTCCTTCAACTCTCTAAGATAGAACTGAGCATCACCAGCCTGTTCCCTTGTGGCTTTCAAAAACTCCAAGAAGGCTGTATCATGATAGACATTTGAATTAGCAACTTCTTGTAGCTTGGCCTCAGTAATGACTTCAGCTTCTACAGGCTTGGTACTTTCAGATTTGGATGATGGAGGTTCATCAACTAGCATGCTCCCTGCAACCACTGTGGTTGTGATAGATTGCTTCTGACCACTAGGAGTAATGACATGCACAGTTGGTAGAGTGACAACTGGCAGTGAGGTAGGAGGCTCATCAACTTTGGATTTTCCTTTTCCTGGCACATTAGGTATGGATTTTGAAGCTCTTTGGTGACCACCCTCCTTTATCTGTATGCCTATCTCCTTAGGTTTCTCCCCCTTTGTATTTGAAGTCCTTGTCCTCTTCTCCCCCTTAGGCTTGTTGTTAGGCACATAGGCTTTAGAAGTGACCTTTGGGTTTGAAGATTCTTCAGGTAGAGAGAGACCCATATGCTTCATCATAGCAGCCAACATAGATTGCTGATGCAGAAGAACATCAGCTGTGGTGGTTGCTTGAGTGTCCAACTGATCATTGGGAAGTGCAACCTTGTCTATAAGATGAGAATTAGACTTAGTGAGAGTAGCTACCTCCTTTTCAAGTGCATCTACCTTGCTGAATAATTCAGTAGATTTGAAGCCAGACAGGGATTGTTCTTTAAGTCTCTGCACTTCAAACCTAGTCATGTCATGCACTGGAACTTCAGTTACCATCCTGTCTCCATATAAATTCTATAACATTGTCTTCAGCATGGCATTGGAGTCTGTGGTTTGATCAGATAGAGATTGAAATTTATGCCCCAGACTTGTGACAGTATCCTTCAGCAGTGCTAGCCCATGATCCATCTTGGTGCAGGTGGTGTTACAGTATTTGAGGTCTTTAAACACACTGTCCAACTGAGGGAATTTGGCATCATTTCTTCCACTTTAGTGGCTGTCTTATCACACACTCTGCTGACCTCAGTTTTGACTCCTTTTCCAAGATAGTGGGCAGCCTTGAGGAATCCCTTGTGTGAATCATTCATTGTAACACCCCCCGATCCAGGGTCAGGGATCTGGTCGTTACGGTCTCAATATCCAACCACAAAATCAACATAATTTAAATTACAATCTTGTGACCCAAAACAACAACATAAAACACACCCGTTATAGTCCCAGAGATGAAATCGGAGTAATCGTCAATATTATTAATCACAAGTTTGAGTTCTTACAACCCAAAGAATTACAATTGTACAATTGCATACTCTTTGCCATCCATTAATAGATACCAATATAAATACATTTGAGGCTCAATTGCTAACAACTAGCCTACCAGTAGTTGCATCCTCAACAATGGTAGCCAAGACCTTAGCGGTAAACCTCTGACGGTTGACACCTGCTTACGCTGTGTGCGCCTTGCGCGGCCATCTGATCTAGCTGTTGTTGTGATATAAATAAATAAAGCAAGGGTGAGCAATAGCCCACCAGAAATATAATTGAACAGTGATAATATATAACAGTCCAAAATATCTTTGAAACCATATGCCATGCATTAACGATGTAGTACCAATATAAGGTATGAGATGAAGTTACAAGGTAACTCAAAATATATTTGTTTTGAATAAATATCTGCTATGCCAAAGATGAGTCAGATATTATCAACTTTTCATAATAGAGGAACTTGCAGGAAGAATATTGCAATTCCAGTTTCAACACCTTTTCACCTTGCCAACACCAATAGTGTTGCAGAATTTCTCACTTTTGGAAGATGAACTAATATGGGAGCATTGCCGCGCCAGATGCCCTGACGTTTACGATGATCAGTCGTATGTCATGCATCTCATCAGTCGTTCTCTACATGTAGAAGGTAGCTCCGACGGATTTACTTGTCTACCGCCCTCTGGAACTCCTCAGCCAATGGTTGGGCTATTGCTGGACCGGCGCCACTCGGCCACTTACGCGTCTCCTAGTTCGAATATCATCCATGACTCTGAAACGTAAAGTTCGTTCCCCTTTTCCCCAAGTATAACACTTGTTGATAGGACTCCACAAAGTAGTCGTATCTAATTGGAAAGGAAAATTCACCAATATTTCCCAAGCTGATGCTTGTTAATGGATATAAACTTGTTCCATCAATTCTTACCCCTCGAGCGTTGAGGAGGTAACCAAAAAGATTCATATCGATGTTTGAAAGAATCAAGATGTGAGTAACAAGATAGTTTAGCAAGTATAGGACCGGGCAGTCCAATAAATAACATATCTCAAGTGAGGTCCCCTTATATATGTTTGGAAGTTGAGCGAGTATTTAAATCTTCTTTAAGATAGATTTAAATGAAAATAAAGTTTGGGAACCTCCCCTTGATAAGAATAGTCATAAAATACTCCGAAATATTTTACACCTTATCTGAAGGTGATAGATAATCTTTGAATAATATAAATCATCATAAAAAGAACTTAAAAGAATTTAAATCAACATTCCAAGAATATTCATTAAGTCAATAATAATTACGGAATATTATTAAATCATAATATTGCTCGTAAGTAATCCTCGAATGAATATATAGAATTATTTATTAAATAAATCTCTTCTTAAATGAATATTTAAAATAATATTCATTGAATAAATAAACTTAAATAAATATTTAAAATAATATTTACTGAATAAATCAAACCTTAAATGAATATTTGAAAATAATATTCATTTAACAAATAACATTCCAAATGAATATCCAAATAATATTCATTAAACAAATAATATTCTAAATGAATATCCAAAATAATATTCATTTAACAAATAATATTCTAAATGAATATCCAAAATAATATTCATTTAACAAATAATCTTCTAAATGAATATCCAAAATAATATTCATTTAACAAATAATCTTCTAAATGAATATCCGAATAATATTCATTTAGTAATCAAAACTTTAAAGGAATATTCGAAGTAATATTCCTTGAGTAAATAGAACTTCCAATGAATATTTTAAAATAATATTCATTAAGTAAATCAAACCTTAAATGAATATTCGAAAGTAATATTCATTAAATAAATAAAGATCAAATGAATATTCCAAATAATAATAAGTAAGCCAAATGAATATTTGGGAATGATATTCGTCAACCAAATAACTCTAATGAATATTCAAAATAATATTCATTAACTAAATAACTCCAATGAATGATCAAAATAATATTCATTAAATAAATGACATTCTAAACGAATATTAAAATAATATTCATTAAATATTCCTTCACTGAGGTAATACTCAAATAACGTTCCTCGAAAGATTCGTAATCGAATAAAAATCCTCGAAATAATACATTTGTCGCTGGGATCCCTCCGGGTTTCCACGACTATTTATATATTACAAAATATCAACTCCCGGTCTATTTTTGAAGTATGAATATCATACGCCCTTCGCTAAGGGTCTTAACCAAACAATCCGGCTTATAACTGATATTTCATATATAGTCTATAAGCCGATATCAATTCAGGGAACAAGTAATTCAATATTAACTTGAAAGTAGGCATGCATTCTATGGCATATGTATAAAACAATCATCATATATATTATCACAACAACAGTTCCAAGTATCGGAAACTTGCCTGGAAATCGAGTGTGGGTAGGGGTAGTGGTAGCGTGTCCTGGGTCAGCTCGACGATCTATAAACAATCAGAATATTTAAGATTAATCACTTAACGCTTCTTAAAAGGCTAAGTATAAACTCCACTTAAATCGAAATATGTTTTCGAGTTATCTCGTTACGTCTCTTTTAGTGTAACTCTTTTTATCACCGATACGATCCGACATTCGTTCATTATCAAGACATGTCATCATGCTTATACTTGGTATATACTTAAGTCGTACAAGTTCTAAGGTCGGTCGTTTACGAATCAAGATTATACCTCGAGTTCTATCGCCCGTTTTCTAAGTTATAACCAAAGTCATACTTTTAAGGGGTTCGTTCGCGTTTAATCTCGATTCGAACATTTTTATAAAATTGAAAAACGATCTTTTTAATACGAGGTATTTTCTCACACCATCTTTATGATCTCTAATTTTTAATTACCATGATTCGTCACTGACTTAGTCATGTTAAAGGATTCCAATTTCAGTTACGAACTTTCGATTACGGTTTCGAACCTCTTTTACGAATTTAATCATAACTCCTAAACCGTAAGTCCATTTCATACGATCTTTATATCAAAACGAAGCTTATAACATAATCTAGCTTATCATGGCAGATTACCAAGCTAGGCAGTGAGTTAAACCTACTGTGATGCACGGTTTTCAAGGTTTAACGAAAATCGGGCATTATGACGGCTATAAATCGAACGTTCTACTAATCGTAACACTAAAACCAAGCCACACCGGGCATCCATACATCTTATACACATGTTATAAATCTCAAAAATTCCAGGAATATTACTCTTCACCATCATAATCATCATATGGTTAAACCAACTACAAGATCATGCTCATGATAACACTAATATCATAACTATGCTAAAATCCACCAAAAACATACATAATCTTAAAATAAGATCTAGGGTTCTTAAGGATTATACCTTCCTTGGAGAGTGTTCTAGCCTTAATAAGCTTGATATAGTCCTTGTATAGCTTTAAGATAGCTTGGATCATCCAAATCAAGCAAGAAAACAAAGTTAGTTTCTAAGGGTTACTATTCATCATCACTTTTGTAAAAATCATAACAAATCGAAAAATAAGAGTTTGGCTCTCAAATTTTTACCACATCTTGGCCTCTGCATAAGCTTTGATTTGAACTATAGATCACCAAAAACAAAGCTTCCTAGCTATGGTTTTGAGCCATCTTTTCCAGCTGGACAAAAACTGCCAAGAACAGGCAGGTTGGTTTCTTCAACTTGGGGAGGCGATTTGACTAGGCTATACTCATTAGATTGCCATGAAATTTGGAAAGAAGCTTGCCCATGGAGTTGAGAAGATTTGGTTAAAATTTGGTGATTTTATGATGGATAGAAATGGAGATATGAATTTTTCTTTCCTTGATGCTCCTGCTGGGCAGTTTGAGAGAGATGAAGTTTTGCTTGCCTTCTCTTGCTTTAATCTCATCCAAATAAATTATTGTGGTGAGAATAGATAATATCTTGTGTTAAAGTAGCTTTAATAAAGTGATGATGCAAGGGATGATGAAAATGGATGGACATGTGTTGATCTTTTGATGGTGTTAAGGCTAAGTATTGGTTTGATTGCTAAGTACTAGTTTAATCTCTAAGTGTACTAGTTACTTGAGTCACCACTTGGTTGCTAGATATTTTCTAGTAGCACATGCATGCATCTTGCCCTCTGCTTGCTCTTTTGTCCGTTTATTGCTTAATTCGTTGATCGTTCGAGGGAATAACTCATTCGTTTCTAGTTAGGGTTTTACCGAAAACCTTCTTAATAATTATAATACCATCCTCCATCTTACTTAATACTTCTCGAATTTAAATTCCTTAATTCCCTTTTATAAATCCTTAAGTCTTGCAGTGTCCAGGGAAATCTCGGAGAAAATAAAAGTGCTCTTTTTCTGAATCCGACAGCTTTTACATACACTTATTTTCCTCCTGGATCACTAATACGAACTCAGAAATCCGTTCCGAATACCGGGTATAACATTATTATAATAATATTCCAAATTCCACCAAAATCACTATTCATCACTTATTTTTATTTAATTCCTATAATTAGGAAAATGAACCTGGTTCACCCTCGAGTGTTCCTTAACCTTTTTACGGAACCGCTGGACTTATAATAGATATTGATTTGGATGACACAAGAATAATCTTACTTGAAGTAATATACTTATATCCTTAGGAGATAGATCATTCTTATCTATGCTGTCAACCAAAAGTATTCTGCATGACATATAAATAATTGAATTCAAATCCATTCCATTCATTTAATAGACATTCGTTACATCGCAGTCATAACCACTATTTATTCCCATATTATTACATAATAAAAAGTTTTAATTCTACCCAAAAATCTGGGTTCTTACAGTCTCCCCTCCTTAAAAGGATTCCGTCCCGGAATCAGGTAGAAGACAATTGGGTATTTGTTGGTTATTTCGCTTTCCAATTCTCTGGTCGATCCTTACACATTCCAATCTTTCTAAAGCACATCATACTGGTGTTACAACACACCCTTTATCCGTTCTACCAATTCTTTGATACTTTCGCATAACACATCATCCGGTATACGCTCTTGTCCGTTCTTATACTATTAACCTTATTGGTACGTGCAGTGACTTCGGTATCACTAACGCGCTACGAAGTTCGGAGATAACCTCACTTGTAATTTTGCAATTCCTAATCGCTTTAATCTTCGCAATCTCGATGTATATATATTTTTAGGTGGAAAAATTTATCGAGAGATCACTGTGATCAATGAACATTTGTTATATTGCATAGCTAGTACAGAAGGGGGCCAGCCTTTAGTACTTGACAAGCAATTAAACAATTAATGGCATTCCACTTAGACTTCTATCACACAGACAGAGAGTCACGTAGTAGTACCTCCCCTCCTTAAAAGGGTTGTTCTTCTCAATTTAGAAGAAGATAAATAGGAGTGGAGAAAAGAAAAGATTTTCAGAGAATTATAGATTTTTTTTTTTTTTTTTTCATGATCGTTAAATATCATACTTAAAATTTTCCTCTGAACTATAGAGGTTTATCAGAGAAGAAAAATAATCATAATCGTATCAAATACCACTATATCGTAATCTCACAAGTCAACATATCCTCGCTGCTCGACCCATCATTCTATGGACCTATGTTCTTGTTCAATCTTAGCAACACTCATCATCAGAAATCTTTCAACCTCTCAGGTTAAATCTTAGATTTCTCGCTTGACATTATTATTACTGACATTTCACGCCATGACACTGGCCATTTCATATTCATAATTCTAACGCCATCAGGTTGTCATTCCGAGAGCTCGTTAGGAAAACCCATTCATCAATCCATTCATAACATTCTTTGCTTCACATTCCATAATTAATTCCCAATCTTTTCTTTATCAATCACATCCTTTGTATTATATAATTATTATTTACTTTTGTTGTTTTTCTCCACCGTCATCTCAGGGTTGAGACACTCGTCACCTTTATTCAATACGTGTTACACGTTTGGGGCCAAATTTTCCTTTGTTCAACCATCTAGATTTCACTTTTTCATTCCATGAATTTCTTTATTACTCAATCAATCTTTTTCGTATTTCCTCGAATTTTCCAAACTTAAAAGGAGTCAATTTGTATGTCATTTATGTTCCTAATTCCAACTTTCTGTTTTGGTCAATACCCTTGCACTGTCAATTCCATACTTTTCTCGCTTTATTACTGGAGCTTCTCATGAGTCCTATCTGACTCTCTTATTGATTTTCATCTCTATCAGTCACTTGTCTTCATTTCTACTATAATCATTCTATGAACCATCATATTCGGATTATTTATTACAAATATCCCGTCGTCTCCAAAATTAAACCACCCGAAATTGACATGGATGATTTCTCTAACTTAGATTCAATTCGACATTTCCACTGTCGTAAACACTTAATTTCTCAGAAGGGTCATCCTTGCTTATCATTTACGTCGTGTTTGAATCACTAAACATGCGGGTTTCATAATTGTCAATTCAAGACCCTCTAGGAAAACAAAATAATCAATATTCCCTATCCATAGGGAATGCTTCCTGAACTTGACGTAGATATTACATGAAGCAGATAAAATTGCAGAAGAGCTTCAAGCATCGTAGCTATGCCAAGTTGATGGAATTATCAATCATATTTCTTTAGTAGAAGACTGGAAGCTAACGGTTTACTTAGTTAATTTCGCACCAGGTCCTGGTTTACCTTGACATAGGACTTCCTAACGCAGGTAATATGCTTAAGACGATATCAGGAATCGAATCTTTACTTAAACTACTCTTATGGTTGATTCTTGCACAATCATTAGAGGGAATGTAAATTCCTCCACCACTTTCTGACCTTCAAAGTCCTTCTCAATACCATTCCGTTTCTTTGGTATGAGCATTTATACCTACTTTCTTATACTTAAAGTGTCGGCCACCTCATTGGCCTTTCCTGAATATAATAATTTCGTGAAGTCAACGTTTTCTGGATTTATTCCAACTCAGGGTGAAAGCATTCTCCCTTAAATTCTGCTAAATGGGAGGAAGCGTATATCAGTCTTTTCCAATAATCATTGCTTCCACCTTTCTGATGTGAACTTTACTACAGGTACTCCCCATCATATCTAGGATATTTCCTTACTTAACTCCCTTCTCGTTTTAGGATAATCTCAACCTTATTGGTTCAATCCATACTTCCTCATGGTTTCACACATGCTTCATCTGGCCTTATTATTACTATGTCATACATTCCTTACCAAACTTCCCCTTTGAAGTTCACAACATCACCTCTTCCCTTATAGGGTTTCTTAGGTCATTGTCATCATCCCTCCTGTATCTTCTGGGTACAGGGTATATCGAACATCAATAATCAATTTTATAACAATTCTGTCTATGTACTTTTCGAGATTCCTTTCCACAAATCCTTATAGGTTCTTTATACTTTGGTCGATTCAACTTATATCGTCTGAATTCAAAATGTCTTTATTAGGGGTGATGCTATCCTTTGTGCATCCCCAGGGTTCGTCTTAATTTATGGATGCTCTACCCTCAATTCTATTTTCAAGGAATACTTACATTACCCTGAAATTGGCAATCAAATCATGTACCCTTAATAAGGGTCTGTTTTCAATCATTCTCATCTTAATAATCTATAGGTAGCTCATGTTAACCTTTCTTTCAAACGAATGTCGGTCTACATAACCTTCCAAAAGACAACATATGTCTATTTACTCTTTCATACAGAACTTGGTAATGGTAGAAAGGATGTTCTGGAAGATATTGGTCGTGTTCAACGTGAATCTCTTAGCGCCTAATGCTCTTTTTGAGGACACTAAGCTTCAGATAACATTTATGCATCATACTGCACTGACTTTGGCAATCTTCGTAACCTTTTGAGTGGTCACTACCCTCAATCCTAATACGTCCATGGTATATATAAAATCCATCATCCTGTATCTCAATTCAATTTATATCAAAAGCCCTCGCGGTTGGCACTTGATTAGAAGCACCCCGCTTTATCCTTACGTTGCTGGTTCAGTCACTTGATAATCCTTAGTGACTTGGCCCCCATCTGGCCATGCTAAATATGTGAGCTTAGGGGTCGGCTAATAGCATTACTTTTCTAGCAATTGGTGGCATATTACCTTCTACTTTGATACATTTTGATCTTTCCAAAGCTTTACTCCATATAAGTCTCACTCGACTTCTCGGTACCGTCTCCGGTCACCTTCCCTTCACTTTTATTCTTTCAGTTAATCTTATCAATTCCACGTACCAAAAAAGCTTAACACTTCTGGCATAACAACCTTTTCATTTAAGTCAATCCCAGAATTTCTCCATCCGGCTTGTTTCTTAATTACATTCAACTTCATAATTTTATCCCTACATTCAACTGTAATAATCGGGGTATGTCTACCCACCTGTATAGCGGCTACTTTACCCAATCCGTAGGGTTCACTCCAGTTTCCACTCTCTTTAGTGACGTATTCCGATAATCAGAAAGACAAGGTTTACTAAAATTTGTCAAATTCCTTTCCAGGATTAGGGAAATTTCAGTCAATCTATCCACCCACTGGTGATACTAAGAAGATCCATTTCGATACCCGAAGAGTATTTCTAGGAATACCCAAGCGGGTGAAACCAGAAACAATTATAATAACGAAATGATTGACATATAGCTGGGAATTTAACCATTAGAAGGAAACCAAATATACATCGTCCTTAGAAGGGGAATCAAAAGTTTCAAACTAAACATGCCATACCTCCCCGATACATGCTTGTCCTAAAAATCGATACTACCGAATACCAGTCTACTTAACAACTAGTCTCAGAAGGAACACTACTGTCGGGGTCAGTCGCTTCCCAGAATTGGCACTACCAAGGTCATCCGAAACTGGTGAACCGTGTTGCCCAATTGTATTCGACAATTCTGTTGTCATGTTGCACAAGCACAACACTTAAACCTGTGCGAGGTGCATCCTAATATATTCCAAAATTCTCCTTCTTCCATTAGGTAACGCCAATGCTGGGTCATCACCAGTTTTTATCTTTAACTCCAGAGAGATTTTCCCCCATTTAGCTTGTCCATTCAAACTTTTAGTCTTACAAATAAGTCGGGTTACGGGATTGCAATCTTTGTAAAGTCCTGAACAAATCTTTGATAATACCTTGTGAATCTTATGAAATTTCTCACCTTTGCCGGTGTGGTTGGCCAATCTTTATTTGAAACTGTCTTTAACTTGGTAGGGCCGACCAACACTACTCTTATTGATCATGTGTCCTATTGCTGGACTTCATTTTGCCAAAACTCTTATTTCGAGAACATGTCCTACACCTGTTCTTTCAGGTTGCATCTAAAAGCATTCTCAATTAAATCTCAACCACTGCTCGCCTTGCCTAATCCATTTATGATTCAGTGTCAGAATAAACTTATGGTAACTACCATAATCCATTCAAGGAAAAGAAAGAATTTAATATTCTTCTGAATCACATGCATCTAATGTTTCTGGTCCATCCTTCCACTGGATTGAACTAAACTTATACTTGGTTTCTTGACGATAGCCTCATTACTAGTTTATCATAGACTCACTGGTCTTTTAGTCTTGTAGGTTCTGAGATCATTGTCTTGCTTACTATTTCCTTATATACTTTATCCATTCAGGCCATTGCTTTCCACTATCTTTACTTTCTTAGCTAATCCATTCATAAAATGGACATCTCACTGGATAAACCACCTCATCAATCTCAATTGACTTTATAAATTATAACCTAGGAAATCTGCCTTCTCATGGCGAATTATCATTAATAAGATTCACACTAATCCATTTATCAAATAATGTGGCACTTGCTGCCTCTATCTCAACTGCTCCTGGAGATTCTGCTCCCTGACATATATTGATGCCTTTGATAATCATGCATCATTCTCACTCTTTTCCCTCTGCTCTGGAAGTCTCTAAGGATTCTTATCTAACCCCATATAAGATCTCAAGTAATTCCCCGAATCCGTTTTGTTTGCTGGTACTTTATCCGGCAGTCCAGCTATAGATCCAATATACCTCTTTAATTCTCTTCATAATATATCAGTTCTTTACGCTCACTTCTCTGAGCACTATATCGAGATTCTTACAGTCTCTCTAGTTGTAGCCCTTATTTCCCTAAGGGTAGACCCCTTATCCTTATCAGGATTTTCCTCCTTTGCTGGAACCTCTTCCGGGTCCTCAGTAGGGTACTCTATCGAATCCACCATCCGATCTTCAGCATATAATCAGGCGTCATCGTGCTGCTGCTCGTATGCCTCAAGGTCTGTCGCCTTACTAGTCGGTACAAGAACGAGCTAAGTTACTATCATGATACTTAATAGTTCCCATAAGGGTTTTATATGTCAATACTACATTAAGTAGTCTGACTATGAACTTGGCAAGAGTTCTTATTATCTTAATGAATTTATTGTTTTAACGTCGCATCATCTCTGGGATATATAACGCTCTCTCTGATACCATTTCTGTAACACCCCCCGATCCAGGGTCAGGGATCTGGTCGTTACGGTCTCAATATCCAACCACAAAATCAACATAATTTAAATTACAATCTTGTGACCCAAAACAACAACATAAAACACACCCGTTATAGTCCCAGAGATGAAATCGGAGTAATCGTCAATATTATTAATCACAAGTTTGAGTTCTTACAACCCAAAGAATTACAATTGTACAATTGCATACTCTTTGCCATCCATTAATAGATACCAATATAAATACATTTGAGGCTCAATTGCTAACAACTAGCCTACCAGTAGTTGCATCCTCAACAATGGTAGCCAAGACCTTAGCGGTAAACCTCTGACGGTTGACACCTGCTTACGCTGTGTGCGCCTTGCGCGGCCATCTGATCTAGCTGTTGTTGTGATATAAATAAATAAAGCAAGGGTGGGCAATAGCCCACCAGAAATATAATTGAACAGTGATAATATATAACAGTCCAAAATATCTTTGAAACCATATGCCATGCATTAACGATGTAGTACCAATATAAGGTATGAGATGAAGTTACAAGGTAACTCAAAATATATTTGTTTTGAATAAATATCTGCTATGCCAAAGATGAGTCAGATATTATCAACTTTTCATAATAGAGGAACTTGCAGGAAGAATATTGCAATTCCAGTTTCAACACCTTTTCACCTTGCCAACACCAATAGTGTTGCAGAATTTCTCACTTTTGGAAGATGAACTAATACGGGAGCATTGCCGCGCCAGATGCCCTGACGTTTACGATGATCAGTCGTATGTCATGCATCTCATCAGTCGTTCTCTACATGTAGAAGGTAGCTCCGACGGATTTACTTGTCTACCGCCCTCTGGAACTCCTCAGCCAATGGTTGGGCTATTGCTGGACCGGCGCCACTCGGCCACTTACGCGTCTCCTAGTTCGAATATCATCCATGACTCTGAAACGTAAAGTTCGTTCCCCTTTTCCCCAAGTATAACACTTGTTGATAGGACTCCACAAAGTAGTCGTATCTAATTGGAAAGGAAAATTCACCAATATTTCCCAAGCTGATGCTTGTTAATGGATATAAACTTGTTCCATCAATTCTTACCCCTCGAGCGTTGAGGAGGTAACCAAAAAGATTCATATCGATGTTTGAAAGAATCAAGATGTGAGTAACAAGATAGTTTAGCAAGTATAGGACCGGGCAGTCCAATAAATAACATATCTCAAGTGAGGTCCCCTTATATATGTTTGGAAGTTGAGCGAGTATTTAAATCTTCTTTAAGATAGATTTAAATGAAAATAAAGTTTGGGAACCTCCCCTTGATAAGAATAGTCATAAAATACTCCGAAATATTTTACACCTTATCTGAAGGTGATAGATAATCTTTGAATAATATGAATCATCATAAAAAGAACTTAAAAGAATTTAAATCAACATTCCAAGAATATTCATTAAGTCAATAATAATTACGGAATATTATTAAATCATAATATTGCTCGTAAGTAATCCTCGAATGAATATATAGAATTATTTATTAAATAAATCTCTTCTTAAATGAATATTTAAAATAATATTCATTGAATAAATAAACTTAAATAAATATTTAAAATAATATTTACTGAATAAATCAAACCTTAAATGAATATTTGAAAATAATATTCATTTAACAAATAACATTCCAAATGAATATCCAAATAATATTCATTAAACAAATAATATTCTAAATGAATATCCAAAATAATATTCATTTAACAAATAATATTCTAAATGAATATCCAAAATAATATTCATTTAACAAATAATCTTCTAAATGAATATCCAAAATAATATTCATTTAACAAATAATCTTCTAAATGAATATCCGAATAATATTCATTTAGTAATCAAAACTTTAAAGGAATATTCGAAGTAATATTCCTTGAGTAAATAGAACTTCCAATGAATATTTTAAAATAATATTCATTAAGTAAATCAAACCTTAAATGAATATTCGAAAGTAATATTCATTAAATAAATAAAGATCAAATGAATATTCCAAATAATAATAAGTAAGCCAAATGAATATTTGGGAATGATATTCGTCAACCAAATAACTCTAATGAATATTCAAAATAATATTCATTAACTAAATAACTCCAATGAATGATCAAAATAATATTCATTAAATAAATGACATTCTAAACGAATATTAAAATAATATTCATTAAATATTCCTTCACTGAGGTAATACTCAAATAACGTTCCTCGAAAGATTCGTAATCGAATAAAAATCCTCGAAATAATACATTTGTCGCTGGGATCCCTCCGGGTTTCCACGACTATTTATATATTACAAAATATCAACTCCCGGTCTATTTTTGAAGTATGAATATCATACGCCCTTCGCTAAGGGTCTTAACCAAACAATCCGGCTTATAACTGATATTTCATATATAGTCTATAAGCCGATATCAATTCAGGGAACAAGTAATTCAATATTAACTTGAAAGTAGGCATGCATTCTATGGCATATGTATAAAACAATCATCATATATATTATCACAACAACAGTTCCAAGTATCGGAAACTTGCCTGGAAATCGAGTGTGGGTAGGGGTAGTGGTAGCGTGTCCTGGGTCAGCTCGACGATCTATAAACAATCAGAATATTTAAGATTAATCACTTAACGCTTCTTAAAAGGCTAAGTATAAACTCCACTTAAATCGAAATATGTTTTCGAGTTATCTCGTTACGTCTCTTTTAGTGTAACTCTTTTTATCACCGATACGATCCGACATTCGTTCATTATCAAGACATGTCATCATGCTTATACTTGGTATATACTTAAGTCGTACAAGTTCTAAGGTCGGTCGTTTACGAATCAAGATTATACCTCGAGTTCTATCGCCCGTTTTCTAAGTTATAACCAAAGTCATACTTTTAAGGGGTTCGTTCGCGTTTAATCTCGATTCGAACATTTTTATAAAATCGAAAAACGATCTTTTTAATACGAGGTATTTTCTCACACCATCTTTATGATCTCTAATTTTTAATTACCATGATTCGTCACTGACTTAGTCATGTTAAAGGATTCCAATTTCAGTTACGAACTTTCGATTACGGTTTCGAACCTCTTTTACGAATTTAATCATAACTCCTAAACCGTAAGTCCATTTCATACGATCTTTATATCAAAATGAAGCTTATAACATAATCTAGCTTATCATGGCAGATTACCAAGCTAGGCAGTGAGTTAAACCCACTGTGATGCACGGTTTTCAAGGTTTAACGAAAATCGGGCTATAAATCGAACGTTCTACTAATCGTAACACTAAAACCAAGCCACACCGGGCATCCATACATCTTATACACATGTTATAAATCTCAAAAATTCCAGGAATATTACTCTTCACCATCATAATCATCATATGGTTAAACCAACTACAAGATCATGCTCATGATAACACTAATATCATAACTATGCTAAAATCCACCAAAAACATACATAATCTTAAAATAAGATCTAGGGTTCTTAAGGATTATACCTTCCTTGGAGAGTGTTCTAGCCTTAATAAGCTTGATATAGTCCTTGTATAGCTTTAAGATAGCTTGGATCATCCAAATCAAGCAAGAAAACAAAGTTAGTTTCTAAGGGTTACTATTCATCATCACTTTTGTAAAAATCATAACAAATCGAAAAATAAGAGTTTGGCTCTCAAATTTTTACCACATCTTGGCCTCTGCATAAGCTTTGATTTGAGCTATAGATCACCAAAAACAAAGCTTCCTAGCTATGGTTTTGAGCCATCTTTTCCAGCTGGACAAAAACTGCCAAGAACAGGCAGGTTGGTTTCTTCAACTTGGGGAGGCGATTTGACTAGGCTATACTCATTAGATTGCCATGAAATTTGGAACGAAGCTTGCCCATGGAGTTGAGAAGATTTGGTTAAAATTTGGTGATTTTATGATGGATAGAAATGGAGATATGAATTTTTATTTCCTTGATGCTCCTGCTGGGCAGTTTGAGAGAGATGAAGTTTTGCTTGCCTTCTCTTGCTTTAATCTCATCCAAATGAATTATTGTGGTGAGAATAGATAATATCTTGTGTTAAAGTAGCTTTAATAAAGTGATGATGCAAGGGATGATGAAAATGGATGGACATGTGTTGATCTTTTGATGGTGTTAAGGCTAAGTATTGGTTTGATTGCTAAGTACTAGTTTAATCTCTAAGTGTACTAGTTACTTGAGTCACCACTTGGTTGCTAGATATTTTCTAGTAGCACATGCATGCATCTTGCCCTCTGCTTGCTCTTTTGTCCGTTTATTGCTTAATTCGTTGATCGTTCGAGGGAATAACTCATTCGTTTCTAGTTAGGGTTTTACCGAAAACCTTCTTAATAATTATAATACCATCCTCCATCTTACTTAATACTTCTCGAATTTAAATTCCTTAATTCCCTTTTATAAATCCTTAAGTCTTGCAGTGTCCAGGGAAATCTCGGAGAAAATAAAAGTGCTCTTTTTCTGAATCCGACAGCTTTTACATACACTTATTTTCCTCCTGGATCACTAATACGAACTCAGAAATCCGTTCCGAATACCGGGTATAACATTATTATAATAATATTCCAAATTCCACCAAAATCACTATTCATCACTTATTTTTATTTAATTCCTATAATTAGGAAAATGAACCTGGTTCACCCTCGAGTGTTCCTTAACCTTTTTACGGAACCGCTGGACTTATAATAGATATTGATTTGGATGACACAAGAATAATCTTACTTGAAGTAATATACTTATATCCTTAGGAGATAGATCATTCTTATCTATGCTGTCAACCAAAAGTATTCTGCATGACATATAAATAATTGAATTCAAATCCATTCCATTCATTTAATAGACATTCGTTACATCGCAGTCATAACCACTATTTATTCCCATATTATTACATAATAAAAAGTTTTAATTCTACCCAAAAATCTGGGTTCTTACATTCATGGCCTCATACACTTCACCAGGGGTCAGAGATTTGGCATTGGAACCTAGTGAAGTGATGTATTCCTCCCTGAGATATTGAAGTGCTTCATCAAGAGTAATATCATATTTTCCTTGCAACCAGGCATCTATATTGTCATCTCTCTCAGCATCATCAACTATCTTTGTCTTCTGCATCTCCACATCATCCCTATGGCATAGCAGAATGGCTTCATAGTCTGGATTAGGGATGTTGGAGGTGACCAAGTTCTGAGCAATCTTGACAAACTCAGGAATCTGATCCACAACTAATCTTTGAAGTGCTTCAACCGTCAATTGTGGTGGAACAGACCCTGATCCTGAAGCACTGTCATGTTGCACAGGCTTCAGCCATTGTGAAATAAAGTCAGAGCTAGAGTTAGGCAAGCTAGACTTCTCAGTTACAGATGTAACTTCTGTAACCGGATGGATTGACTCTACTACTGGTGTCTCCATAGAAGTGGGATGAGTTACACCAGCAGTTGACACAGGCACAGAGTCTCTAGTAAAAACTAGTGAATCCTCTGTGTTTGTGATGGTGTCATTAGGAGATGCCCCAGCATGCATTCCCTCACCATCTAAATGTGGGTCCTGGGTGGTGAGCAAAGTGTCATGCACTAAGTCACTTGAAATCATTGGCTCATCAAGAGAAAAGAATTCTTGATGATCAATGCATTGCTCCTCAATTGCTTGAGCTGCAGGCTGCAAAGAAATTTGAGTGGTAGATTCTGGAAGAGGAGTATCTTGTAGATTAGAGTTGGGAAACTCCCCCTGAGAAATAGAGGGAGTTTCAATTGTGATGTGCTCTCCACTCAGTGTAGTGCAAGCCTTATCACTCCCATGTGTTGACTCCGTACAGGTAGGTGCATTGGAGAGGATGCTTGATTCTATAGATGCACCCTGTTGAGAGGATACATCTAGTGAAATGTTTGCCCCTGATTTTACAACTTCAGCCATTTGTGTGATTGAAGAGGTGGTTTTAGTTTTCTTCTTCTTTGGCCTGATTAGGGGTGACTCAAGTGCCTCACTTTCTAATTCTACAGCCAATGCTGCTTCAGATAAAATGGTTAAAGGTGTAGAACAACCTGTTTTCTCTTCTTCTCCTTTTTACTAACATCACCCTTTTGAGAAGATGATGTAGTTGGCTCAATGTTTGGTAGAGTGTTTGGTTGAGGTGGTTGGTTAGCAGACCCTGGGTTAGCACTGTGCTCTACTTGCTTGGGTCTGGCTAACTCAGATTTGGAGGCAAATGTTGGCAAGTTGTGAGGGTAAGACTCAAATAACTTCTGCATATGGGAAGTTATTACAAGCCTTACATCCACATCATTCCCAGTCTCAAAATTACCAAAAATGAGTTTGGTCATGGATTTAGGATAGCCTATTCTATTTCTATCTATCCCAGGCAGTTCAATCAATTGAGCAATTTTAAAATTAAGAACAGATTGAATAAAGCGAGGGAAGAAAATGTCAGTACCTCTCTTGGTTGTGTTCTTACCAAGTCTCCCATACAACTCTTGTAGGATGATTTGACCAACATCTATCTTCTTTCCATAGGCCAGTGCATAGCCAATTTGTTGCGTAGGTGCACTGATTTGATCAAAGCTTGATTTACTGGCAGTGAAGACTTGAAGAAGAGTTTCAAACACATAGCTCCACTCCTTTCTCAGATTCTTCCTGTTTAATTTTCCAAGATTGATCCCATCTGAGTAGTTGATGAACTCAAAGAATTCTTCTAACTCTGCATTCGTGGCCAGTATGTCATATGACTCTTGTTGTAGGCCCAGTGCTTGATTCATGTCTGCATTGGTGATAGTGATTTCTTGGTCCTGAATCTTGCAGTAGATTATGTATGAAGTTATTGCGCTTTCCAGGGCTACAACTTCCACAATAGCAGTTTCCCAAAACTGTTCCAGAATGTCTAGATACAGTGTTGGGTTGGCAGAGAGTGCATCCTTGATGTATGATTCAGCCATTCACTTTACAAAGCACTTGAAGTTCGCATTGGGTGCTTCAACATCACTGGTTAGGGTGATAAAATTGGTGTTGAACTTAACAGTTGCCATTGATATAGAGAAAAGAGAGAAAAGAGTATAAAGGTTGAAGAAGAAATTTTGCTTTTAGCAGTTAGGGCTTTCAGGGGTTTTGGGAGCTTTGATGCTTGAGAAATCGAATGAAATGAATCGAATATATGTGAAATTGTATAAGTATGAAGTACTTGAATTGTCGATTAGATGTATGTTTTGTATCGACAAGTCAGGCATTCGAGAAGTAGAAAACAACTATTCGATAAGTCAAGAAAGGCTTATTCGATAACTCAAGCAGGTTGAAAACTCACAGCTGGCAGCTATCTAACTGAGAATAAATTCTAAATTAGGTAAAATGTATTTTTATGAGTGAATTAAAATTTTAGACAAAAGTCCAAAACCGGTTAAGATTCAGCGAGAATCCAACCTTTTCAAATGATTCGAGAACTCAAATATAGTATTCGAGAACTCAGTCATTAGAGAACTAAAACACTATATTCGAGAAGTCAGGAATACTTCTATTCGATAACTCTAAAAGACTCTATTCGAGAACTCGAGAGTGCTCTAATGAGACTTGTTAGAGATGTCGAATAGTGAATGACTCGAGAAATCTGACTTATCGAAATATACTCATCACTCACAAAAATTAATTTTCACTATCTTTTAAAATTCACCAGCCATATTCATTTAAGAATATTCTAGCAAATTAAACAATGATTCTCTCAAAATTTCGTAGAAATTTCAAGTTAATAAGAAAATATGATTTTCCAACATATGCAACAGATTTGAAATATTTATAAATCATATTTCAGCCAACACTTACTCCAAAAATATTGAGAATTTAGATAAAGTAAGTGTTTACTGCTGCAACAACTCAGTTGATATATTCACTTAGCCAGAATCTGAAGAATTCAGCATTCTAATCTCACTAACCAACCTTGTGAAGGTAGCTTCATCTAATGGCTTAGTGAATATGTTAGCTAGTTGTTTATCTGTGGAGACATAATGCAACTCAGTGGTTCCATTAGTTGCATGTTCTCTAATGAAATGATATCTGATGTCAATGTGCTTTGTTCTAGAATGATTGACAAGATTGGCAACTATAGAGATTACACTTGTGTTGTCACACATGATTGGAATTCTTTCCAACACAAGTCCATAATCTCTAAGTTGATTTCTAATCCAAAGCACTTGAGCACAGCAACTTCCAGCAGCTATGTATTCAGCCTCAGCTGTAGAAGTTGACACAGATTGTTGTTTCTTGCTATACCAAGAGACTAACCTTTATCCAAGAAACTGGCAGCTACCTGAGGTGCTTTTTCTATCCACTCTGCATCCAGCATAATCAGCATCAGAATAACCAACCAGATTGAACCCTGTGTCCTTAGGATACCATAATCCCAAGTTTGGAGTGCCCTTCAGATATTTAAAGATCCTTTTTATAGTAATCAAATGTGATTCTTTTGGATTTAATTGAAACCTTGCACAAAAGCATGTAGCAAACATGATGTCTGGCCTACTTGCAGTGAGGTAGAGTAGAGAACCAACCATGCCTCTATAGACTGAGATATCTACTTTCTTGCCTTTAGCATCTTCATCCAATTTAGTGGCAGTGGCCATGGGTGTCTTTGCAGGTGAGCAGTCTTCTAAGTCAAACTTCTTCAATAAATCCTTGATGTACTTGGTCTGACTGATAAAGATACAATCCTTCCTTTGACTGACTTGCAACCCTAGAAAGAATTTCAACACTCCCATCATACTCATCTCATATCTGCTCTGCATGAGTTTAGAGAATTTCTCCCACAGCTTCTCATTTGTAGAGCCAAAAATGATATCGTCCACATAAATCTGAACTAGGATAATATCATCACCATTCTTTTTGTAAAATAGTGTCTTGTCCAAGGTGCCTCTAGTGAATTGATTTTCAAGAAGAAATTGTGATAAAGTATCATACCATGCCCTTGGAGCCTGCTTAAGTCCATACAGTGCCTTAAGCAGTTTGTAGACAAATTCTGGGAAGTGTGGATCCTCAAAGCCAGGTGGTTGTTGCACATAAACTTCTTCTTCCAACTCTCCATTCAGAAATGCACTCTTGACATCCATTTGATAAACTTTAAAGATTGAGTGAGCAGCAAATGCCAAGAATATTCTGATGGCTTCTGTTTGGAATAATTCATGAGTTGTGATGTTAAGAATAGAATTTTACGTATACTTCTTGTATATCCTGATCTTATAAAGGATTTAGCATCTTGTATAGGAAATATGTGTTAGACAGTTATCTGTAAAGTTTAGTCAGGAATGAACAGTGCATCAAGTACTACATGTCAGGAACTTAGATCGAATCCTGATATGTCAAGTCAAATACTGATCAAGTACTGATAGGATGGTTAGATCCTGATGCAAGATGGAATCCTGATATCAGTCGTGTTACTGATGATGTCATTATGGATGCTACAGAAACTGGCAAGTGCTATAAAACAGGATCGTTGTTTGAAGAACAAGCAAGAAGATATTATGAAGGGAAGAATTTTCTATTGATGGAAACTATCAATTGGAAGGCAGAACATTGCAATATATAGATTATTCTTCTGTAATTAGTTGATAGGAAGCATTACAAATACTCTCTCTATATCATTGTAAAAAGTGTCGTAGTCGAACAAGTGTGAGTCATAAGTTCGTGTGCGTAGCTCTGTATAAGGTTTGTATTCGAGAGTTCGAAACAAATAAAGAGATTTGTATTGTCAGCAGCTACTAAATGTATTTGTACACCTTTGGTAGAGTTTGTATTTGATCTTATTAATACAAACAGAGTTTGATTCATTCGTTTATTCTTGTTCATATAACCAAGCAAAAATCAGACACGATTATATAACTTGTATTCAACCCCCCTCCTTCTACAAGTTATTCGAGTTAACAATTGGTATCAGAGCAGGTTGATTTCGAATAATCATAAAGATCTACAATCATGTCTGGTTACAAGGATGGGAATACTAAGATTCCTATACTCAAGAGAAACGAATATACTCTATGGGAAGTAAAGATGTTGCATCATCTGGAAGCAACAGATCCTGATTATCTTGACAAAATCAGAGATGGACATTTTGTTCCAACAAAGATCGTTGGACAAGCAACTGTTGATGGTGTGGTTGTTCCAGAACATAAATCAGAGAAGCCAAAGTCTGAGTGGTCAGATAAGGACAAGGAGAATGTTCTTAAAGATGCTAAAGTGAGAAACATATTATTCAACAGTCTTGATTCTGTTCTCACTAACTATGTTCTTTCTTGTAAAACTGCTAAGGATATATAGGACAATCTTAAGGTTCACTGTGAAGGAACTAAGCCTGTCAAGAAGAATATGAGGACACTACTTATACAACAGTATGAGTACTTTGAATCCAAGTCTGGTGAGTCACTTACTGATACCTTTGATAGGTTTACAAAACTCATCAATGAGATGGCCATGCATGGTAAATATTATGACTTGGAGGATATGAATACAAAGTTCATGAAAGCTTTGCCTGATTTCTACAATGAGAAGATATCTACAATTGAGGAAGCTAATGATCTGGATGAAGTATCATTAGAGGCAGTATATGGAAAACTGAGAGCTTATGAACTTGACAAGCAGCAGAAGAAGAGCAGGAGTGAAGGAAAGATGAAAACTGTTGCACTTACTGCTCAATCTGAATTAAAGAAGCTTCCAGAAGAACAGCATGAAGAGATTGCTGTAAAGAACTCAAGGAAGAAGAAAAGCAAAGAAAGTTCTGAGTCAGAGACTACTGATATGGACTCTGACAACAATGATTTTGAATCTGAGATGCAGGAACTCTTTGATATGTTTGCTAAAGCCTTCAAGAAAGGAAGATTCAACAGGAGAAGATTTAGCAAAGTACCTTTTCAAAAGAAGGAGAAGAAGAAGAGTGACAAAGGCAAAGGTACAATTGTCAAGCTTGATAAGGCCAAGATCAAGTGCTTTAACTGCAGCGAGCTTGGACACTTTGCTAGTGAGTGTAAGAAGCCCATGAATTCAGGAAAGGGTAATGCACTTATGGTCACACAGAAGGATTGGGCTGATTCCAGTGATTCTGAAGATGAATTGGATTATGACAACATTGAACTGATGATAAATGTTTCAGATAAACCTGGATCTCCAAAGAAAACTTCTCCATCCTATATTAAGGACACAGGAAAGAAGCATTCAATTATCTTGGACAGTGGATGCTCTGGACATATGACTGGAAAGAAGTCCCTGCTTACAAAGTTTGAGAGGAAAGCTGGCCCAGTAATATCCTTTGGAGATGGCAACAAAGGAGAAACTCTGGGATATGGCTCAATTGTTTTGGGGAATGTCATCATAGAAAATGTAGCACTGGTTGAAGGCTTGAAACATACTCTTTTAAGCATAAGTCAACTGGGTGATAAAGGTTACAAATCAATCTTTGACAGAGAAGGATGCAAAATCTTGAATATGCAGAATGGAGATATTGTTCTAACTGGTCAAAGACATGGTAACATATATGAAGCCAGCTTAAGTGATACATCTAAAGGAATTGTTAGATGTCTCTACAGCAAAGCAACAAGTGATGAAAGCTGGAATTGGCACAAGAAACTCTCACATCTCAACTTCAAGAAGCTTAATCAACTTGTTAAGCACAATCTGGTGAGAGGCCTACCTCAGGCAAATTATGTGCAAGATGGACTTTGAGATGCATGTCAGCTTGGAAAGCAAAGAAGAACCACTTTCAAGAGCAAGACTGAGAATTCAATTACCTAACCATTTCACATGCTACATCTTGATCTGTTTGGTCTAGTAAACATTATGTCTATCAGCAAGAAAAGATTTGCTCTAATGATAGTGGATGATTTCACAAGGTTCACATGGGTGTTCTTTCTACACAAGAAGGATGAAGCTCCTCAGCAAATCATTGACCTTGTCAAGAATAATCTGAATAACTCTGAGTACAAAGTCAAAGTACTTAGGAGTGACAATGGTACAGAATTTAAGAATTCTATAATGGAGGAGTATTGTGCAGATAATGGAATCACTCAATAGTTTTCTACACCTGGTACACCTCAGCAGAATGGTGTAGTGGAAAGAAAGAACAGGACTCTCATAGAGGCAGCAAGAACCATGCTTGCAGATGCAAAACTTCCAACCTACTTTTGGGTAGAAGCTATTAACACTGCATGTTTCACTCAAAAGTGTACCTTGGTAAATAGTCATGGAAAAACTCCCTATGAGATGATCAAAGGAAAGAAACCAAGTGTGAAATGCTTTCACATCTTTGGATGCAAATGCTATGTCCTAAAAGTTCATCCAGAACAACTTGGAAAATTTGAAGCCAAATCGGATGAAGCAATCTTTCTAGGATATTCAGCATCTAAGGCCTTCAAAGTTTATAATCTCAGAACTCACATTGTTATGGAATCAATTCATGTTGCATTTGATGATAAGAAATTTGGAATTCTGCAAACTGATGAAAGCCATGACAAATTAGAATTTGAAAATCTGAAGAATTCTGAGATACTCTCCAGTGATGATGAAGGTTCTCCAAAAGGAATTTCTATTGCTTCTCAAAGGAATGCTACTGTTGAGGGGGAGCAAATGAATCAAGAAGAACACAGTGATCATCAAGAGCAGACTAGCCTTTCAGAGTCTACTCCATCAGGAACTGATCTTTCAGAGTCTACTGAGGAAAGATCAGTAACTAGCAGCAATATGGAATCTACTGATTCTATTGATCAAAGGGGAGTTATTGAAGGAAGAGGGAATTCTTCTACAAGAGATACCACTAACTTAGGGGGAGAATCTAGCAGAGTCAATCTACTACCTGTTAGAAAATGGACAAAGGATCATACTGAAGATTTGATTATTGGTGATCCAAATAGTGGTGTTCAAACTTGAAGATCAATTCAAAATGAATGCTTGTATAGTTGTTTTCTCTCAAAGAATGAACCTAAGAAGGTTGAAGAAGCCTTACAGGATCCTGATTGGGTAATTGCAATGCAGGAGGAGTTAAATGAGTTTGAGAGAAACAAAGTCTGGAAACTTGTACCAAGACCTAAAGATAGATCTATTGTTGGTGCAAGATGGGTTTTCAGAAACGAGCTAGATGAATCTGGTATGATTGTAAGAAAAAAAGCAAGACTGGTGGTCAAGGGTTATTCTCAGGAAGAAGGCATTGATTATGATGAGACCTTTGCACCTGTAGCAAGATTGGAAGAAATCAGAATGTTTCTTGCATTTGCAGCTCATTAAAAATTCAAGGTATACCAGATGGATGTAAAGAGTGCTTTTCTAAATGGCAAACTTGATGAGGAAGTGTATGTGGAACAGCCACCTGGATTTGTTGATCCAAAGTTTCCAAATCATGTCTACAAACATGACAAGGCACTCTATGGACTAAAGCAGGCACCAAGAGCATGGTATGAGACTTTGTGTAAATTTCTTCTTGAAAATGGCTTCACAAGAGGTACAATTGACAAAACTCTATTCTTTAGAAAGATAAAAGGTGAATTGCTTTTAGTTCAAGTTTATGTTGATGATATTATTTTTGGTTCTACTAATGAAAAGTTGTGTGCTAAGTTTAGCAAGCTTATGCAGTCTAAATATCAAATGAGCATGATGGGTGAATTAAATTATTTCTTAGTCTTGCAGGTCAAACAGACTGAGACTAGTATTTTCATTAATCAGTCAAAGTATATCAAAGATTTTTTTAAGAAGATTTGACTTTCAAGACTGTGCAGTTGCAAAAACACCCATGGCAACAGCCACTAAACTAGACTCTGATCCTAAGGGAAAGAATGTGGATAATAGTAGTTATAGAGGCATGATAGGCTCATTGTTATATCTAACTACAAGTAGACCAGATATAATGTTTTCTACCTGTTTATGTGCTAGATTCCAAAGTGCTCCTAAGGAATCTCATTTAATTGTTGTGAAGAGAATTTTTAGATATCTCAAAGGAACTCCAAATCTTGGTTTGTGGTACCCTAGAGAATCTGATTTCTTCCTAATTGGCTATTCAGACTCTGATTATGCAGGGTGTAAGATAGACAGGAAAAGCACTACAGGTACATGTCAATTCTTGGGAAATAGATTGATTTCTTGGGCAAGCAAGAAACAACAATCTGTTTCAACCTCAACTGCAGAAGCTGAGTATATAGCAGCAGGCAGTTGTTGTGCACAGCTCCTTTGGATAAGAAATCAGTTGATGGATTATGGTATGACACTTAGTAATATTCCTATGTTTTGTGATAATACTAGTGCTATTAAAATTGCAGAAAATCCAGTTCAACATTCAAGGACTAAGCACGTTGATGTCAGATATCATTTTATTAGAGAACATATTGAGAATGGTACTGTGGAACTTCATTTTGTTCCTACTGACAAACAGCTTGCAGATATTCTAACTAAACCACTTGATGAAACTACATTCAGTAGATTAGTAAGTGAGTTAGGAATGTTAAATTTCTAGATCTTTAACATCTGCAAAAGTAGCAAGGTATGTTGTTTTTAGCTTATAGACTTGATATTCTTGTCAGGATCTATATTTGATTGTTAAATGCTTTTGCTATAAGACTTTGCCTTGATAAATTTCAGTATGATAGACTTGTTTTTTTCATCAAGATTAGAATTATTATCAGGATGCTGACGTCATCAGTATTGTGTCAGTATCAGGATTGTGAAAATTGTTTCAGATCCTGACGTTTACTTTGTGTAGTAATCTAATTCTGTGATGTGTTAAGTCTATGCCAGCAAGTTTTAATATATGCATACTGATAATTTATATATCAGTCAATCAGGTAAGATTGTTCTACACTTAGGACAAGATTCTTTTGATATTACTGAATCTGTTGTTAATTCAGTACTTCACTTACCTGTTAGTTTGAATTATGAGAATGTATCATCTGATGATGATGTTAGAACTATGTTGTCTGCATTAGGTTATAATGGACCTTTAGATATCATGAGCCAGTTAAGAAGATCTTATCTTAGGAAAGAGTGGCCTTTCTTCTTTGATCAATTAGCTAAATGCTTTATTGGTAAATGTAGTTCTTTTGATCAAATTACTTCTGTTACTTCATATATTGCTTACAGTTTGCTTTATGACAGAGTAATTAACAATGGTCACATTATCTTAAATCAGATGAGTATTAAACTTGGGTTAAGAGATCAAAACAGGAAAATGGTTTATTATCATAGATTTATGCAAATGTTTATTAACCATTTTATTCCTGATGTTGAAACTAGATTTGGTAGAGAACATTGTGTTTCTTCTTATATACAGCAAAAGAGAATTTTCTCTGACATTACAAAGAAGGCCAATGAAAAGAATCTAGATGAAATACATATTCATTATCCACATCATGTTCAGGTAATTCTTAAAGCTCATCTTCCTACTCTCTACAATTCTTCTTTCTTTTGTGGTGAAATGGCTCAGGAATCTCATTTGGAGGATAACCCACCTGTGTCTACCCAAGTAGCCCAAAACATTATAGTCTCTGAAACAATTCAAGAACAAAGTTTTAATCCACAGCCTATTGTTTCAAAGAAACCAACCTCTGGTGTTTCTCAAAAGACATCAGTTGTAAGGAAGAGAAGATTTGTTGTGTCAAGTAGTAGTAGTAGTTCTAGTGAAGATGATGATAATATATCCCTTGCTGAGAGAGAAGAGTTGAAGGCTGAAATTCGACTTTCTAAGCTAGGACAAAGAGATGAAGCACCTAGTCACAGCCAGGCTGCAGTTTCTCAAAAGACTGTAGTACTTAAAAAGGGAAAACAATTACTGGATACTGTCTCTCAAAAGACTGTGTCTATTGAAAAAGGATCTCATCCCAAGATCACTTCTGTGTCTACACCTCTTGA